>OX596380.1:4527131-6927131 GCA_951394425.1 Tipula unca | reverse complement strand
ACGCTGAGTGAGCGCATGCAGTGCGCGCTTGGCTACCTCTCTGAGTGGGCACGCGGCTGCGGACTGAACGCAAACCCACAGAAAACGGAGCTGGTCCTCTTTACCAGGAAGCACAAACTTCCACAGTGTGACCCGCCGACATTAAATGGTACTCGCTTGATCTTTACGGATAGAGCAAAATACCTCGGACTACTTTTGGACAGCAAGCTAAGCTGGAAACCAAACATCGTAGAGAGAGTAAAGAAAGCTACTATAGCGCTCTACTCCTGCAAAAATGCCATTGGAAAAAGATGGGGTATGGAGCCCCACATAGTACACTGGCTCTACGTCTCAGTGGTCAAACCTATACTGCTGTATGGGGTTGTCGTCTGGTGGCCAGCGTTAAAAGTTATGGCCAACCTGAAACTATTGATGAAAGTTCAAAGAACGGCCTGCTTGTGTATAAGTGGGGCTCTCAGGAGCACACCTACTCAAGCTCTGGAGATTCTCTTTCATCTTACTCCATTGGATATTGCGGCCGAGCAGCTTGCATCTTGCACAGCCATTCGGCTCAAATCCATATCTATGTGGACCTGTAATAATGCAGGGCACTCATCTATCCTATGCAACAGGGGTATTCCGGAAGCTACCGACTACGCTATCCCTTTGCCATCTGTTGAGATTAAATTCCAAACTGAGTTTCCCACCAGAGAGGACTGGGTGAACGAAACGGTTATGGACAATGAGGCCTTAAGCTTCTTCACGGATGGCTCAAAAAGGGATGGAGGGGTTGGCTGCGGGGTATTCTGTGAGGCACTAGGGGTTAACCTCTCTTTTCGTCTTCCCGACTTTTGCAGCGTTTTTCAAGCTGAACTGACCGCGATAATGGAAGTCATGGACTGGTTGAAGTATAATGTAATATCTACGAGGGATATTCGCATTTTTACGGACAGCCTGGCTGCTATTAAAACGCTACAATCATACTCCCTGACGTCGAAGGTAGCCCAGAACTGTCTGGCATCTTTAAATGAGATGGCTGATCAGTTCAACATCCGCTTGACGTGGGTGCCAGGGCATTTCAATATCGCAGGGAATGAAATGGCAGATGAGTTGGCCCGCAAGGGTACAGCACGCCTAATAATCCAAAGCAGGCGGGATATACAGATACCGCTTGCTTCATGTAAACTGCTGCTTCAAGAAGAAGCCATAAAAGAAACGAACGTCAGATGGTCTAAAGCCAGTTCGTGTGTAACAACCAGGCAGATCTGGCCTGGACTTGACCGGTCCAGATCAGGCCAACTGATATCGCTTCGACGGCAACATATTGGTATGGTCGTGGGAGCTATAACGGGACATTGTCTCATTGGGATACATGCGAGCAGACTGGGTGTCCCAGCCCACGATTTCTGCCGCAGCTGTGGTGATGAGGAGGAGGAGGAAAATGTGCTCCATCTGCTCTGCACCTGCCCTAGTCTAGCGTACAGCAGAACAAAATTTATGGGAACTTCCCCCTTGAACGACCTCTCGGATCTTAGTAAAATCGAGATCCGGGACTTTAAACGCTTCTTGGTAAGCTCAGGATGGTTTAGCGAGTGAAGAGGAGGAAACTCGAATGTGGTACAGCTACGGACCAATTTTGTGTCTATGCTAGTCCTTTAGGACAGCCACCCTTACCTAACCTAACCTAACCTACGGATTATTCGATCTCCGAAGACAGTGTGCAAAATACTTGTCCGATTGTTCGTTTGCTGTGTGGCAAGTTTGCCGTCGTGTTGAAAGTAAATGTCGTGTGTGTCCTCCTCTTGAATTCTGGGTAGCAAAAACTCGTTTATCATGGCTCGGTAACACTCCCAATTTATTGTAAGGGCGGCTCCTTGCTCATTTTTGAAAAATTGACCAATGATGCCGCCGGTCCAAAATCCACTCCAAACAGTCATTCGTTGTGGATGCATCGACTTATCCATGGTTACGTGTGGATTTTCTGAGCACTAAATGCGTTAATTTTGCTTGTTGACATAGCCTCCGAGGAGAAAATCAGCTTCGTCGGAAAACATGATTTTTTGCTAAAAATGCTCATTTTCTTCCAAGCGATTCGAAAACGTTGCGGACGGTCATTTTGATTCGCTCCTGCACAAATTGGACTTTGCACTCTTTCATACACGTCTTTATGGAAAATCCTCATCACAGAACTGCGTGAAATTTTCAATTCTTGAGTACGATGGCGAGTTGATGTTAATGGATGCTCAGACACATTCTGAGCAACAGCAGCAATGTTCTCGGATGTACGCACTGTAAATGCACATGCATGTGTTAGTTTACGCAATTACTTACCAGTTTCACGAACTCGCTTCACAAATTGATCCACAAATTGGACTCATAAATTAGAAAGTAAATTTTCAATATTTCCCAATTTTGTTCAAACGTAAAGCCCCTTTCGTAAATGTCAAACATTAAACTAATTTTCTGGCATAACACGAATGACGTAAGTGTTGCCACACTCGAAAAAAATTCCAAACACTACATGGAATTTTAGGATATTTTTCAAATTTGGAATAATTTGATTTTTATAATTTTAAATTTTAAGAAATTTAAATAAAATATTGAAGATTTTAAAAATTTCAGTAAAATTTTAAAAGTAGTAGTATGTTTAAAAGTAATTTTTAAAGTAGAATCAAGTTGCAACGAATTTTCAAAAATTTATCAAAATTTATAAAATTTAATGGATTTTAGAAAAATTTTTAAATTTACATTTTAAATATTAGAAAATTTCTCAAATCCCCAAAAATTCTTAAAAATGTATCAATGATTCTACGAGCTTTCAATCATTTGAATCTTACGCGATTTTAGATGGATCCATTTTTATCTAGGTTCCTATAGTATGCCAAGCCAAATCCGTTGTCAAGTTTGTCGGGTTCAAGACCCCAAATATCTGGGCTGAAATTAAATATCTTATTCCACATCTTGATTATGATGGACAATGAGTTTACATTCAGCCGATATATGATGGATTGGAGCTTCATATCACGCTCATTGGAGAGGTGCGAAACGAGCTATAACCTTAGTTCGAATAAAACTCAAACAAACATTTCAAAGCAAAACTTCGAATAACAATAAGTTTAATTTTTAAATTTAGTTGTAATCTTTCAAGAGAACTTGCAAGTCTGCAGTTTTAATTTAATCTGTCATACCCCTACAGTATGAAATATCAGAGATACATTAACAAACCCACGACATTCGAAAAAATTAAATAAAGTTTTAACAGAATTTTTAAAATTGGATGTCGAATATGTTGCTTCAATCAATCAACTTTCCCAAATTCTGAAATTTCAAAAGTCAAAAAGTTTTAAATTTCTTAATTAAATTTTAAAATTCGAATTGTTAAATATTTAAAATTTGAATATTAAACGATCATGAAAATATTAGAGCTTTTCTCCAATTTTTATAATATTCAAAATTCACAAATTTAAAGTGGGTAGTGGGTAAGAATCTCAATAGAGGCAGGATACAAAAAGGATTCGAATTAATTTCGACCTATAAAGTAAACTGGGAGAGACTTGGGCCTCTGATCAAGTTTTTGGTAGAAATTGTATGGCCCCAGGGCCCGGTGTACCATAACCCGGCACTGAGTTTAATAGAAATTGAGTGAAATTTGAACCAAATAACTGATTTCAATCAAATAATTTAAAGGTAGCTACGCGATATATTTAAAATGATCACTTTAAGCCAATTTAATAGACTCTAACATCTTGTAATGGTGTTTCATGCAGTTTCTATACTCCTATGGATTATAATTTAAATTTCGAATGATTTTGTACTTATAAACGAAAGCAACACTGCTATAAAGTTATCGAATTATCATCGGATTATCTTCAATGAGAGAAATTGTTCGTGTTTTGGATAGGACACCCTATAGTTCGGTCAAATATATAACAAATCGTCGATGTGAAAATAGTTTTCAAATAGTAGTCATATGAATTGTCTCGAATTCAATAATATAATTTTTTTTTGATTCATTCGCGTATCTCGTTCAAACAAAATTTAAAGATGCGCGAATATGAATAATTAAATTACTTTGATATTATTACGTTTTCTAACCGTTGATTTATCTTAAATTTTTATTTTATTTTATAAACATAAAATTATTGTTGAATGATGTCAGATATGTATAATCTATATATACATACTAAAAAAAAAAAATTGTTAATTTTAATTTTTCCTTTCGCCATATTGCCATATTTTAATATATGTATACATATTATGTACATGTATGTAGATTGAAAATTGTTTTTCCCAAACTAACTAAATATATAGTTATGTATACGAGTATATAGTCTCGCTGTATCTTTTTTTATATTGTATAAGTATTATTACTAATTTATAGATAACACCGCGTATATATTAACTAGGTTATTTATTATAACGCCGCAGTATACTAACTATGTATACTAATTCGCTATAATCAAGTCGTTTGGATTAATTCGATAAAACGGATATATGAAATCACAACGGTTATATGTGATCTGTGTGTGTGAGAAATCTCACAAATTTAAGAATTTGTTTAGGCGCGAGATATTAAACGCGTATTTATAGAGTATCTGCAACCTGACTCATCCCGCATCCGACTTATCGCAATCTAATTCTTATATGCGTATGTAAATGTATGTAATTTGCCTATAAGTAAATTAGCGTTTATATCGCGACGTAAGTCTGTATGTGTGCTTGTTTATAGAAGATGTACGTAAAATATAGTTTTTTTTTTTTTTTATTTATTTTCCTTTAATAAAAAGTAAACTTTACTATTTTGTTTACTAAAAAATGTATAATGGAATTCGATTATTATTGTTGTTGTTCGATGTGAACCCCGTTAAAGTGTGTGGTTTGGAGAAATTAGCTATATGACGTGGATATGCATTGCATATTTAGTCCACCATCTGCTAACCGCATACAAATTAAAAGACGGTCCTGGCACCTAACCTGCTAAGAGTAATTTTTAGAACTTCAATCAAACGAAATGAATAAAGTTCATGAAGTTTTTCCTAGGTTTATGTATATTTTCTATTCCAGCGTTCCTAAACTGAGAAACGAAGAATAATTATTTCAACTTCGCTAATTAAAATTTTACTAGATACTTCTAAATACACTTAAAGATGTTTGTAAAATCGTATAATTGTCTACTGCATCTTATAAAAAATATCGTATCGCATTTAGTAAGTTAACTTTTAATTTTTAGTCATTAAATTAGAAAGAGTAAATATTCGTATTTAATCAACAAATACGTAATTTTTGAAAAAATTATATTGTGGTCAAAACGCCTTCACAATTGCGTGTGTATGAGTCGTTTCTAGCGCTAAATAATTTCCCGGAATTCACGTTATCAATTTATGATCAAGAATCCATTTATAAAAATGTGATGCTAAACATAGTCCAAAATATTTTTTTGTGTTAGTTAAGCGGGATAATTTTCTAAACTAAAATTGAACTAGTTTTTATTTTAGTCAAATCCAATTTTTTTATAAAAGCCGTATTGTAATTTTCATACCCGAATTTATCCGTATACGAGAACTTGGCTTGTACTACGTGATGGTTTTGGTCTTGTACCTACGATATTCTTATCGTTCCGGTTTTTGATTCAGTTCCAAAAGATTTTTTGTTGCCGTTAGGAATAAAAACTATTATTCCTTTGTGTAATATTGTATTGTTCCTCAATTATAATTTTAGAATTCCAACAAAGCTACTACGAACGATTTCTTTTAAACGTTTTTGTAAGTTTTATTTATATTAATGTATAACTTAGTCAAAAAAATATTTATTCTGATTTTCGTCACGATTTTATTTAATAAAAATTATCGTTATGTGTTTGCGTGGTATACAAATCTCAAAAATCAATGTTTTTTGTATTAAACGATTTTTTCGATCATGTAGTTTGCGATCACGAGAAACCGATCCGTATTGTTCGTTTTGTTGTATCAAAGGTGCCTTATAAAAGTAGTTGGATGACGTTAGCTTCAATGTATGTCGAAATAAAAAGTCAAATATCGTTTTAAATGATACTTTAATGGTGAGTTCGCGAGGTCGGATATATACTCTAGCTATCTACATGCGACCGTAAGATAAAAATATTTTTACTTGAAAGTGGGGAAATGGATAAATTTTTTTGGTTATGGATGAACTTTTTTGGTGATTTTATTGGTTTAGAGCTCGCATGTAAATAGTTAGGGTATATATCCGACTTTGTGAACTCATCTTAAGGTGTTCTTAAAAAATCTAAAGTCGAATGAACTGCTTATTTCGTTTAACTGTTTGGCCATTCGGTTGATTAATTTATTCTCACTGTGCGATGTTGGTTCAATTAAATTAAATTATTCTGATAAGTAATCTTGGTTGGAACATGAACAGAGATGTTTCCCGAGATAAACGATGAGTCAAGTTTCCTATTCAGTGTTTCAATTCTATATTTAAGACATTTTTCAATGAAAGATGGTAGCCGATTAATATTTTCATGATATGGTAGATTGTTTTTATAATTCCAGCCACCTTTCCGACTGATGTGTTACAAAACCATTTTGAATGTTTTAGATACGCCTCATAGATTTCTTAATATGGAGATTCCCATGACCACCGCTTAATAAATCCCAGCATAGAGTTGGCTGTTCCGATTATTATGTCAATGTGCTTATTGAATGTTAAGTTGTCTGCAAATGTAACCCAAAAATCTATTCCACATTGAATTATGTGGTTAATATGATACTTGGATTAACGGCCACTTCTTTCGAATTCGCACCAGGTAGTAACTCGGTCTAAATTATCTTGCGGTGCAGATGTATCGCCAATGTTTCTGATTACTTTGAATATTATCATGTCGTCAGCATAATATATCACCACCCCAGAGTTTTGAATAACATTCGTTATACCATTAATGAAAAAGATTAAAATCCGTAGTCCCAGATGAGAGGCCAGCGGAACTCCGGAATATGCAGTAAATAGTCTTGAACTTACTCCACCAATTTCGATATATACGGCGAGATTCATTTCACAAATTCATTCGAGATCCCAAACTTTTATGGTTTTCCATAGAGTAGTAAAGTTACCAATCTGAAGAGATTGATTCAATAGCAGGCAAAGCGGTTCAACTAGTTCAGGGTAGATAGTTTTCAGAATCGCTGATGGTATCTTAGCGGGACCGCACCCACCACCAAGTGAATTAAGATTATTGTGATATATCCTCCATTACAATATACGGTATCAATATATCTAAACTAGATTATGGATACGTAATTCGTTGGTTGACTTTGGGTGGGTAGTTTGGCCTGGAGTTTAGCATTAAGAAGTTCCAGAAGTACGTAGGATCATTACTGTTGTTCTATTGTAATGTTACGATATAATTTTTGTACTTTAGCTCAAAATACTCCTCATACGTGACGTTGATCTTTTGGAATGATCTCCTGTTGTCTCCTGTATCGTTGTTTTTTATTTTTTGGTATGCCTTGTTCTTCCTATTTTTCAAGTTGGTAAGAATATAGTCATATCATAAGGGATGATTCACTTACGATATTCTGGACAGAGGTACATGATTAGGTGATAGAAATTATATATAATTCGTTCTGCCTGATGATGTTATTAAAGCAGTTCTTCAACTTACTCTAGTTTTGTTTGTAAACATGGCAACATTTCAGCTATGTTCAAAACAATTTCTATTGTTTTGTGGTAGTCGTTATTTGTAACGAATAGAATCATTGAATATCAGTTACATCAAAAATGTCCGGATCATTAGAAAGGATAACGTCACGGTATCTTCTGTGTATGTTAGGAATTTGGTTGAGATTAAAACAAATAAAAATGGAGTCGATGAAATATATTTCCGGTTTAGATGTAAATATGATCGAAATACCAAGAAATGTAAGGAAGATTGAAATCATCTGGTATGAGGAATATGTCTGACGAATCACTTAAGTTGTTTTTATATACAGCCACAGTTTGATTCGAGATACACGATTTGACAGCAATTAGAACTCCTTCTCCTGAATATTAGGGGTTGGTATATGCTGATCTTATATCGATGTCCAATATAATTGTTGGGGAAAAATTCCGTGCTCAAGATGTTGTTGCTGAATGATATCTCGCAGATGATATACGCGTTAAAACTCGTTTTTTCAGCATAGTTTTACGTTTGGGAAAAAGAACGTACAGTCTCATAGTGGAGCTGAGCCTTCTAAAATTTTGACGACGTGGTCTCCATTCAAATTCTTTGAAATGCAGTCCAGGTGGCCACAATGTAGAACTAGCTACATTGGTGAAATGTTATGCAGACAAACTCTTTTGATCGAAATCTTTGGAATTCGACCACCTATACAGATCTTAGAGTATGCATGGTTTTCATGGTTCGCATAAGTATTTTTCAAGTTAATATAAGGTAAGACTGCCAGACGTCTGGTTTTGGGAAGGACTTTCCGTTCTTAGAGCAATTTGTGTTTCCTGAAAATTAAGTCCTTTCCGGTCCTTTTTAAATTAGTTTGATAACTAAACTACTCCGTTTAGAAAATAAAACAATCTAACCCAAAAAACCTTTAAATGGCTGACTATTGAATACGTATAATAAGAAAATTGGAGAAATGTTAAATTAAGTACAGCTGGAACATGGGTCGCTATATTTGGACATTTTAAACAGGAGGGGAACCACTTTGAATTTAACTCTTCTTAGAAATAGGTTTATTGAATGTATTAGGAAGCACGATCGAATGCACGAAATTCCTTTTTTGAACTGATGATCGTATTGGAAACCTATATAGTAGATGGAAATGTTGTGGAAATGTAACTGTGGGAGTTGCGAAATTTAGAGAATTTTCTCAATTTGAAGTAATAACTGAAATCCTTCGCATTAGCGCCTAGAAATTCAGAGAGACATTTTGTAATGTATTTGAAACTATTTTCATGTTTGGCTCCAGAAAAAAGTTCGCAGCCTGGATAAGCGAGGGAGTAATAAGTGTTGAAAACCAAGAAAATTGAAATATGATTCGGTTAAACTTTTAAATAACTCAACATTTAGGCGGAGAGTCTAGAAATACAGAGAAATTTTATAATTTCTATTTTCTAGTTCAAAAAAATGTTATTTGCAGCCATTTTCTGGTTCCCATAGAGTTTGAAAGTTTGCAACCCAGACACGAGGGAATAATACAAGTTTGGAATCAAGAAAGCTGAAATATATTTGATTCGGTTGAACTTTGAAGTTAATTCTTCGTCAATTTGGAAATCGTATAAATTCAGAGACATTTTGTTATGTTAAGCAATTTCCTTCGGGTCCAGAAAAGAGTAGGCACAGTATAGAGAAATTCGAGTTAGAAATCAAGACAATTAAAATTTTTGGATTCAGTTAAAATTAAAAGTATTTAAAAGTCTTTTGTTGAATAATCGTAACTATAAAATCCCAGGAAATAATAATTTTCTGGATTTATAGCACCAATTGCAGCTAAATTTGAGGGGACTTGGTTTCAAATATCTTCAGTATTCCACCCTCATCGTAGCTCTGCAAGGCTTTGTATAAGTATCTGTAAATATTTTTTCAAATTTAGTTTTTGTAAATTGTCCTTTAAATAAATAATAATTCCGAAGGTTTCGATCTTTTTACGAACGCATCCAAACCTTAGCTTAAACAATTATGAGACTTAAATGAAAATACTAGCATGCCACACTAAAAATGTTCAAATGTATGTAGATCTGGTATTGGTTTTTGTTTAAATATTTATTCAGCATGACTACTGTATTGTGCGATTTACCCACTCGTTTCATTGCCACCAATCCAGTATCATTCTTGCATCTAATGATTTTATTACATGGCCTTTGTGTCGGGGTAGTATGCCCTTTTCCCGTAATAATTTTTTCTCGTTTCCGTGGAGAAATATCCATTTTTAATAACTTGTTATCGCTTTTAAAATGTATAGACGGCTAATTGCGCCTAAGTATATTGAGGTAAATTTGTAATTATAACAGGAAAATGTAAAAATAAACTTTCATATTAGTACTCGTGCAGAAATAATTGCTTGTTATATAATAATTCAGAGAAATATCACTAATTAGGCAAATTTCAAATATATGTTCTGTGAGTTTGGGCGCATGTAATAAAATCATTAGATGCAAGAATGATACTGCATCTAATGCGGAGTAGCAAAATGGATCCGACAAAAAATACTTTGGAGATTGGAATTGCAGCAGGATTTGGCCAGTCATGGAGTCTATGTTACATGACTCTCCAGTGCGCAGAAGGTTTATTGCAAAGGAGAGACGAGCCATTCGATCACAATAAGAGCAACTATTAACGAATCTCATGAAGGAAAAGAGACTGGTGTGATCAAAAGCACATGCGAATTGGACGATCGGCGATTGGACGAAAGTTTTATTTTCGGATGAAACATATTTTGTGGTCCAGGGGCAACGTTCGCTTTTCGTTCGAAAATCAAAGGACGAAAAACTAACCCCAAAACACTTCATAATTGTCAGTAAAACATCCTGTTAAAACGATGTTCTGCGGCTATTTTAGTTACGTGGGGCCAGACAGTCTTGTTCCAATAGAAGGAATGATGAACAATTCAAAATACAAGGAGCTTTTGGAAACAAAATTGAAAGAAATATGGATATAATTTGTTGTGATGACATTGTAATTTTCCACCAAGATTTAGCACTATGCCAGACAGCGAAGCTGGTAACCAAGTATTTAGATCAGGCAAACATTATGCGTCTTGCCTGGCCTAAAAATTCTCTAGATTTAAATCCTATCGAGAATTTGTGGCCATTTGTAAAGCTCGGTTTGGCAAAATGGATTACACCACGAAGTCGAAAATGATTCAGTCAATCATTAATGTTTGGTTCCGTGATCCGGAAATTAACAGTATTTGCAAATCATTATAGTTGATTCCATGCCCCGACGTGTGCAAGAATACTGGTATCGTTCGAATTAATGTGAACATGCATTTTTTATTGGTTTTATGCTATTAATAGGGCCACCTGTAAAATGTTTTGTCTTGATTATGATTTGTATTTAAAACTATTTTTTTTCCTTATGACATCTAAGCGAAGTCAGCATTGTATAATTTATTGAATAAATTAGAGTGGTACTTACAATACCATGGATATTTCGCCAAAAAACGAGGTAAAATTGTTACATTAGAAGAGCATGACTCAGCGTGAAATTGCGCGAGTATGTACTGCGAGTTTGGAGGCCTTAAACAAAGAAAAAGAAAAACAATGGCCAGGGATGAAGGACTTCTAATGAGAACCAGTAAAATGGATCCAAAAAAAACAAGTGGACTTACAACAAGACCTGGCGGCGCATGAAGTGCTTATTCATGAGTCTACTGTTCGTAAAAGGCTCATCGAAATGGGAAGACGAGAAATCCGTCCACAGAAAAAACAGCTTCTGACCGTACCCATGATGAAAAAGCGACTTGCTTGGGCAAGAAAATATGCTAAGTCGACAACTCATGACTGGAGAAAAGTTTTGTTCTCGGACGAAACGGATTTTGTCGTAAACGGAATATGATTCAGCGAAGTTGTTAATTCATCGGACTTGAATCCTGTAGAAAATGTATGGGTCATTTGTAAGGTTAGAGTTCGGAAACAAGACTCTACAACAGTAAAAAAATTGATGGAAGCTGTTATCGAGGTTTGGTTCCGTGATCCACAAATAACAGAAAATTGCCGAAATTTAATTAATTCGATGCTTAACCGTGTTCAAGATGTCATAAAAGCCACAGGTGGACACATTGTATGATTTTTTATGATTGAACGCATATACGTATATAGATTTTATATCTTATATATCGTTTGTTATTTTACAAGTTTCTCACTAACTATCTGAGCGTACTAACAACAAAACAATTTTAATTTCACACAAAATTATTTTTATCGACCGGTAATCAAATATTTGATTATTTTCAAGGTTGGTTGTAATTGCAATTTACAATTAACTAAAAATTTTCGTTTATTTTTTTTTCAAAATACTGAAAATAAA
The DNA here is from genome assembly GCA_951394425.1 of Tipula unca. Taxonomy (NCBI): domain Eukaryota; kingdom Metazoa; phylum Arthropoda; class Insecta; order Diptera; family Tipulidae; genus Tipula; species Tipula unca. The sequence continues at coordinate 6,915,151 of OX596380.1, read as the reverse complement.
TAAATTGAAATCGATTGGTGTCTCTTCACTTAATTTCATTACGTTTGATTTACATATATGCATCTAACTTTCATAATTTTCAAACATGTTTTATGGTTTGAAAATGCTCATACATTCTAATTAGAAACAAATGTACCATTGAATAAAATCTTAATCGAAAAATAGTAAAAACTATTGAAAGATAAATTCACAGTTGTGACAGTAGTCATATGAGAAGGAAATAAGTCTATTCGCATGCCTGCGACAGTGCCATGTAATAACTCCGACAACCAAAATCACAGGGCTTGTCGCAACTTCAAAAAAGCAGAACTTAAAATAAACTTTCGTCTATATCTTGAACAAATTAACTAGCAGGATGACAATTGGCAGGTAGAACTATTTAGTCCCACCACTGTGACCAAATCTAAGAAATATTTTATGATGACAAACTGATTAATCTTAATAACAACAGAGTATGGAAAATTTCGAAAGTTACTGTGAGATAAAATACAAAAACCTGTGTTAGCTGTATAAACGAAAGAAGTAGTAGTTTAAATGATGCAAGATCCATTTCAACATTCCTTCCTCTTTTTGAGATATGGTTTGTATATTATTGAGTTGAGGACCTCATCGTCCTTCATATTCCCTGTACTATTGAAATGTCCTCGCATCCATTTTAGAGAATTGTTAACCTGATCTTCCATCTCGTCAATCAAAGTCAATTCTGGACTACTTTCGCTTTTATGAATTTTTTAAATAAATCTCGTTTATTGCAGTTATTTCAGCTTTAAAATTGCCACAACATTTAGGAGGACGAAAGGACAGGTTTATCAGTAGTTCCTCACAGAACACTCAACCATCGATTTTCCATTTTAAACCATTCGTTAAGAAATTTTTTAAATCCTAAAGTATTGGTGGATGTGCTGCATTGTTACCGGTTCACAGTTAGACGAATTTCAGTCTAAGGGCAGTACAGCCAACAGTTTGCCCAAGATGTCTACGGGAGTCAGATGTACTAGAGTCTCCAATGCCTGAGCGATTGTACTCCTTGCTATAGGATTGCATTGATAACATTGCAAATCAAAATACTTGACTTTAATCAGTTACCATATAAATTGGGACATCCAATTAGTGGGGTAATGGTTGGTTTTTAAATTTCAAAATGGTAGATAAAATATTATGGCCTATTTAATTTAATATTGTCTTGTCGATCGCGTCCATACAAAGATGTTCCATATAAACCAACATTGACTGTATTTCAATTCAAATGTTATAAACAATCGATCTAAATTCTCTTATCACTCCACCACCATATACTGGGCAACATTGAATATATATTCATTTCTATTTATATGATTTGATTATTAATAGAAAACACATAAGTATAGAGTGAAAATTTATATATTGCTGCGTTGCTGCATCCTTTGTGTCACTACATTTCCACACCTCTCAATTTTCAATTATGATCTCGAACAGTTCAACTTCTAATACAATTTTTTATTTTTTATATTTTTTATTCGATTTTTGTGCTACCGAAGTATTTTTCTATCTGTAGTACAGCGTTTTGTATAGTGCGCGAAGTAGTTTTGCTTCGACTAGAAATCTTATCGACTATACAATATAATATACTCCGTGTGTGTGTATAATGTATCATGTAGCCACTAATTGATTTCTAATTATGTTTATTATTTATGTTGTTGTTTTTTTTTTGATTAACTTGCAGTTTTCTGATTTTCAAGTTTATATAATACTTCTTGTACATACGTACATACATGTTGTGGTATAATTTAATTAATGAAAATTTATTTATGCTTTGCTTACAGATCGTTCAAGTACTAAAACAAAAACATTCGATCCTGTATGGAATGAATATTTTATACATGAAGTTCATAATGCCAAAAATATAGGATTGACGGTATTTCATGATGCGGCCATACCACCGGACGATTTTGTAGCGAATTGCAATATAGCGCTAGAGGATTTAACACATCGGGATAAAGAATCACCAGATTTTTGGGTAAGTGCTTTGCTTTCTTATTTAATTCAATTTTAGTTAGGTATAAGGCGCTATGATTAAATTAACAGCTGAAAATTTTACTATCGAATTCTAAAAATGAGTCAGTCAGAGTATTGAATTATGATAGTAAATTTAAGTTAATTAAGAATAAGCAAATATGTATGACGCCAGATCTATAGATAGTTGCTGCCCTCTATGTAGGATGGAGCCATCGTCGTCTGCAATGACCTCTGCGCCTACCATATGATGGCTCTGCTTTCAGAGATCACTGCACAATTCGTTCCGGATCAGCACGCAGAACGTAACCGAACCAGATTACTCGCTGAGATCTAACTTCAAGTACAATATCGGGAATCTTCACCAGATCTCTAATCTCGATATTGTAAAGAGCTCGGTATGTACCATCTACTTAGCGTTTTGTTCCATCGTCAGTATCCAACTTTCACATTAATGCATAACAACGGGCCTGATCAACGCTTCTGAAGCTTCAGCTCATGACACTGAGTGGCCTTAGAGGATACAAAGAGTTGTTGTTGCCAGAGTTATAATAGAACCCAACTATTTGAAACTTCTCACTTCTCCAAATGTGTAGTGACCACTATTAAAATCTTGTATGCCATTATACGCCGAACACCCGAGTTAACTGCAAAAGTTCTCGATAGCCTGTTCTCAACTTTAATACAGTCTTGAGATTGCATTACTGTCATTCTATACAACCGTACTAATTTTGTTGCCTAGGTATTCCAACGCACACTACAAACTCTTGTTTATTCAAGTCATAGGCCTGCCGAAAATCCAGGAGCACACCTGATGAACAGGGATGGATGGTTCATAATATTTAGTTAGAATCACCCGCAGCGAAACGAGAACATTTTTTCGCTTATTGACATTATAAACAATTAATTTGTTTAACGTATGCGGATCGTCAGCCCATCCAACCGTTTAGTCGCACGACAAGCATACGATAATGTGGTATTCTTGGAAAATATGTTCGTGCAATTTAGATTTACGAGACATGTGAGTGCCCCCCGACCCTAGAGGAATGTTACGTTATCATGTACAAATGTGAGTATTGGACGCTAACGAATGAGTAGCAATAATGACTGAATAAAGTAACTATTTCTGACGAGGGGAATCATCTTTTAGTAGACCCAAACATTATAGCCATGGTTGAAACTAATTATCTGTGAAGTTTTGAGAATTATTAAATTAATTATGAGTATTGACTTTTTGGCAGTTAGAGCACTGAAATTCAGTCTAATATTAACTTTGTACTTTAGATCCCAAAAATCATTGGGTCATAAAACAGCAGAGATTTGTAATCCACTAGTAAATATTATGTCAAAGACGACCGAGTAGAGGGTATAAATTAAGATTTGTTTTGTGTAAAATTAGAGAAGTTCATATCGCACACACATGATAAGCGATGATTATGATGTGGATGTGTAATGACAATAATGGTGATGATGATAATTAAATGATGATGATGATGATAATATATTAGTGTAATTTATTTTGTTTGATTGAGATAAAAAAAATGTTTTTTTTTTGTGTTTTTTTAGGTGGATTTAGAACCTCAAGGGAAGATACACGTAAAAATTGATCTAAAATGGCAAGGTAGGTTTATTTTTTATATTTATATATGAGTACATGTATTGTGTTATGTAATCGCTTTATTTGGTCGGCATAAATGGAATTCGATAAAACCGCGGAATGGTAATAAATTTATGAGAGTATGTGATGTTGTTTGAGTAATGATAATCCTGTTTTTTTGATAAATTCATCACGTGGCTTTCTAGTTTACACTTATACTCATCGTATTATTGTCATACACGTTGGATGTAAATTATAATCTCAACTATTGTACCAAGATTGCATATTTCATGGTTATCTTGTCGATTCTACAATAAAACTTGTTTCTATGTTATCGAAATTTCAACAAAAAATTGAATGTATTTTGAGGATAATATGTTGTTTAATTGAACGATCAAAGGTTGAAAATGCACTATATTTTAATCAAATATAAAAAAATAAAATCGAATTAATATGTCGACCCAATCCACTTTTAACAATACTGTGCATAGCAGTTACAATCTTACTTTTCTTCTTTATTGGTAAGACTACTAAAGAGATTGATGGTTCGAACCTTTTATCGCCAAAGCGTATCATCAACACCCGAACATTGCCATCATTAATCTACTCGTCCAAGGCATCATTGCAACGGCTATAATGTGCTCTCAGTACTAAAGTGCCGATGGCAATATTCCCATTTTTCATGAACCAGTTTGTGATTGCAAAATAGTCGCCAAAATGGTTAGACTAGTTAGCTGATTTTCTTATACATTGGATGCCTCTCATTCTCGGAAGTATGGTGATTTTGGTGTTATAAAATCTCTCACTCTATGACGGCTTGGCACAAGCTAGCCAGATGGCATCCTTATTGTTGTCCAACTTCCCTTTAACTTCAAGCAGTTGATTGGGCGTCCCCTTGAAGTTTATCGGATTATAGAATATATTTTTCTCATGATACAACGGTTTGAGTATCGCCATTTCCAGAAGCAATTTTTGACGAAATAACTGTGGATCGCAAATTCGCCCGATTTTCCCAGTAGTTTTGAAACGAAGAAGTCTGGAAGGGTTGTGGAGCCTTTGTGCGGCTGGTGGGAAATTCGTTCCAATGCTTGGCCACATAGCAGTTTTCGTTAATAATTGCTTCTGGAAATGGCGATACTCGGCCATATGATAACGTACGAATTAACAACATGTCTTATGAGGATCTTTTGGACAGAGCAGCAAGTGTCAGTGTGTTGGGTTGTAGGTCTGAAAATTTTCTACGAAATTTAAATTTCAGATTTCACAATTTTTCAACTTTCGGTCAACTTTCGTTAGAACAATTTCTATACCTTGAACTCGATTCGGTATCGTACCAACAATTTCTACTTTGCGCCTCTCTACTGACTCGTCGGATACTCCTGCTGCGCCTTAAATCCATCCATTACCCAGTAGTGAGCGACAATCTTTAGATGCCATTAAAGAGTTATTTCCGTAAAGTGCCAAATTGGGTTTGAAGAGAACTGAGCAAGTTTACCGTCAAGGATGCGTATTCGTTTGAATCAAGCCCTCTCGAGACACAATCTAGGAATAAGATTACATTCACGGTACCAGGATGGCCCATATATCAGTTCACCGTTTCGCCTTATGGCTTATGCAACAGCCCACAGACGCTTTGTCGCCTAATGCACCAATAATAATTAATCTCTCTAAGAGTCAGTTCATGCTCAAGGAAGTTAACTATTTGGGGTATATTGTTGGTGATTGATACGTCTGAACAAAAACCCAGACAAATGTAAAGCGATTTTATCTTTTCCGACTCCAACGACTGCGAAACAAATTCAACGTTTTCTGGAAATGTGTGGATGGTACCCTCGCTTCATCCCAAAATTCCGCGAAATTTCGATGATCAGACATCTCCTTCAACTCTTTAAAATCTGCTTTCTCCTCTGCTCCCGTGCTGGCTAAACCCTATTACAGAATTGGAATGGTACGCCGCGGTATGTGAAAGTTCCGGCCTTATGTAGAAGAGTGTCCGAAAAGTGTCGGTAAATTTCTCGAAATTCTGTCTCGTGCCTCTGCGAAGAATCACCTTCTTGCATTTGTGATGCCAATGATAGAGCAGTTATCCACCAGGATATCCTCTCTGAAAATGGTTCGTCAACATCTGTCGTCTTAGCGAAGAACTCTGTTTTCCATTGCGTATTACCAGTTAGTCGTCACCAACGACTGTGTCGGTTTTAAACATTAATTTAAAATGTCCAGCTTTTAAAGATCCGGATTAAGTGGTCCAAATTAATAAAATTCAGCAACTAAAAGATTGTAAACATACGTTCCGAATTTAGGGCGATAAACTTTTGATCGCTTCATTGTATGACAATTGGCATTTCTGGATGATTTTTTTGGGCTCCGTATCTGCGATCGAAACGTGAAAATTCGTATATCCCTATAGTGCTTTTCCAAATTTAAAAATTTATTTTCATGAAACCATTGCGAAAAGCTATTGCGCCGTGTTTATTTGCATTTCTGAACAATTTAAAGACGTAATATGGAATCTCGCATGTATGCACCCCAGTTTATTCGTCGCATAGTAACCTCTTCAAACAGGAACCATGAACGCTTTGGTAGATAGGTCCACCATGAGGTTCAAATGAATTGCCATTTACACTTTTGCAGCCGAGTGATCAGATCGGTTTACTCTCAAGAAATTCGAATAATACTAACCGTTTTCGTTAGTGCAAACCAATCGGCACTTTTCATAATTCACTTAATTAGCGTTTGGAAATTAATTCGTTTTGAGGCAAGCTCCTTATCCAGTGATTTATCCTTGTCCGCAGTCATTTTCCAAAGCTCTTGGTAAAATATCTTGGTCAAATTAAAGACTGTACTGGCTAGTCCTAGTGGGTCGAACAAGACTTGTTATTTTGATGCCATGTGCGATTGATTCTATTGACTGGTAAGTATAGCGGAAAATGTGGCCAAATTCTTATTCATTAATTTTCAAATATTTGTCCATTAGAGCAAAATTTGCTTAATACAATGTATCGTTTTTGTTCATAAAAAGTTTGGCATAAACATGGTGGTATATTTTGAAAAGCCTAAACAGTAACAAACAAATCATGAGCGTTTCTAAGTGTTGTATTGTTCATACTCAGTAATGAAAGCAGCATATATATCTTTTTCGCTGTGGATTGTTTGTTCCAAGGTCTCTTCTCCAAGTTGGTAAAGTGCTGCATAAGCTTAAAACTTTTTTAAATTATGTGACGAGACAATCTTGTGATAAAGCGACTCAAAATTATTTCGTCCCTTGATGTTCAAGGGTCCATTTTTAACTGTTTTATCGAATATGAATGTATCTTCTTTGTCTCGAAAAATACCTGTTTTACAATATTTCGTAGAGATGGAAGAGATGGCTGTACCATTAGTGTTGTAGTATGCTGATCAATTATATATCCATATTGATCAAGTCTGATAAAAGTTGAGTAGTTTGTAACGAAATAAAGCATTTTAATTAATCGTAAGCTTCTAAATTCCCGCACTTCAACGATTTTTGTTTTACTTTAGATCAAAACAATTCCCAACCGGGCACAACATCAAATGCGGTTGCCGGTGGTCGAGAATTCAAAGAGAGATCTGGTTTCAATCGTCGCCGAGGTGCTATGAAACGGCGCGTACATCAAGTAAGTACATTTGTATATAGTAAAAAAAAATATAATTTTTATACATAATTTGACCTAACCCAATTTAATATTTTATTTTATTCGCGCGACCTAATCTAGGTGAACGGACACAAATTTATGGCAACATTTTTGAGGCAGCCAACATTTTGTTCTCATTGTCGTGAATTTATTTGGTAAATAAATTAGTTTTTCCGTTTTTTCTTTTTTGTTATTTATTTATTTATATTTTCAATTTAATTTTGGGTTGCATGACTATTAATTTATTTTTTATTTAGTTTTTTTTTTCATTTCATTTATTTATTTTATATTTTTTTAATTTTGGTAAAATTTATAATAAATTAATAATTAAAAATAATAATAATTTTTTGTATGGAATATTGCTCTCTCGTTCAGATTTATGTATGTACGAGTATATATAGAGTGCTAATTTAAATGATGTGATCGATCTTTCGATTTACCCACAGCCTCAGGTATATCGACCAATTTTAATCGGCGACCGCTGATTGTATCGTTCGGAACAATTTTACTTGCTCGTTGCTGTTCGTACGTAACAGATAACTACGATTGATTTATAATTATAATTAGTCGACATAGCAAAATATTTTCGATTGAATTTGCATTTTTTTTTTGTTGTAAAATATGAAGTCAACCAGCCCTGATTGACTTGCCTATTTATTGGTCGAGAGACTGATGAAATTGATTTGATTTGAAATCATATTCCCCAATGTTGTATAGCTGAAAAGTTTAGATATTGACCAAAAGTTGAGCAGAATTGAAATCGACTCGAGAGTTGATGAATGAAATATAGCGTATCTCGTTCAAATGCAAGAGAATTGTGTATTTAAAGCGAAACGTGTATTAGTCCTCGACAAATTCTAATTCATACCACTAGAAAATGTCACCCACCGTCTCTTTTATGAGAGATTTATGAATTTCCGAAAATGCTAAAATTTCTATTTAAATGTTTTTGACATTGTTGGTTGTATTATTTTACCATTATCCCTCGCCTTTTTATAGTTTCTGTAATGAAAATGAAATACTAAACAAACAGAACAAAAAATTGGAAAATTGATGTTTTCATTTTGGAACTGTTTTTCATTTTCACAATTTTTTGTTAATTTTTTTTTTTTTTTTTAAAGAAAACAAGACTAAATAAATTGCAATGTGACCTAAATAATTTTCTGATGAGAGCGAGCAATTGGAATTTTCATTTTGGTGATTTAATATAAATAATTAGAATAAAAATAAAAATTATTTCAATTAAGATTGTGTTACATATGTGTATGAATTATTAATAGTATTATTAGCGGAAGGTAGAATTACGCGGGATGACATACATATTATAATTCTCAGTATACAGAATTAACTCGTTTGACCCCATTTCCATAAATCTACAATACGCGGTCACTATATTATACTTGATTGATACTACCGAGAGAGCAAAATAGTATTTACAAAAAATATTATTAGTTTAACAAGCGCACAACAACATTATTACGAATTGGGGTTTTATTTTTTACAATTTAATTAACATTGAGTTAAAATATATTAATTATTACAAATTATATTCTTATTTGATTTAATTTTGTCGTTTTGACGATTAAAAAATGTTAGTAGATATGTGTGAGAAAATTTTGAAATGATATTGTAATTTAGATAACAAGAAAATGATTGTAGTAATCGTTGATCCTGAGAAGGAATGTGCTCACAATCGGATTCCATGGCTGTGGTAAGGGCTAATGCTAGGAAAAAAAAGGAAACAAGCATTGTAGTATGCGTAGAACCGTGCGGAGAGTTTTGTAATTGTGGGTACATAATCGCTGAAATTTGTCATAATCTCTATAATTTTACCATACATTCACATATCATATGCTAAATTTGGCTATTCGCCAATATCAAACAGAACCGAGAGGTTTACTTTCGATCCAATTGGGGCAACAATTACTACATACATAATTAGCCACTGACATTTTTTGTTGCATCAAATTGTGATTATATTAAATCAACTCTGTGTAATTAACTCGTAGCTGAGTGGACTCTTAATGAGCTAGTCCCTGCTAAAACAACAAACCTCAGTCAATTTTAATAACAAAAAACCATAACAAGAACAACTAAATCACACTTTTTGCACTGTTGTTTCTTTTTTTTTTTTAATTTACAGGGGACTTGGTAAACAGGGCTATCAATGTCAAGGTATGTCAATAATCTCTTAACTTAGTCTAATCTCTCTAATCTTTATAAAGTGAACGGGGTTATTTGTTGTAACAAATTTTATGTTTTGTTAAAAAAAAATAAAAATTAATTTTCTTATTATGGGAATAACTCGATGTTGCGATAATGATTTTCGGGGAGATCTAAATTATATATTTGGGGTGGGTATTTGTTTGCCGTGTCGTAGTTTTTAGTGCACACTACATTATCGCAATATCGATAAATGAAGTGGAAGATTATTAAGTAAATTGCATGAAATATTTATTTATGTTGGATGAATAGTTAGCCCCGAGGTTTGTTTGTATGAAATTTGTTCTAATTAATTATTGTGTCTCGCCCCCCTCGCATTATTTTAGTATGTACGTGTGTTGTACATAAACGTTGCCATCGATCTGTCATTACCAAATGCCCTGGCATGAAAGAGGAACAATCACAAACCCGTGATTTAACACAATCGCAACGTTTTAATGTCAACATACCACATCGTTTCACGGTACACAGCTATAAACGTTTTACATTTTGTGATCATTGCGGTTCACTGCTGTACGGTTTGATACGGCAAGGATTACAATGTGAGGTGTGCATTTTGAATGTGCATAAACGATGTCAAAAAAATGTAGCGAATAGTTGTGGTATAGATACTAGAAGATTGGCAGAATTATTAAGTGAAATGGGTATATCGCCGGATAAACAGGCTCCGCCGCGACGATCGAGAGTAAATATTTTACAGATTATGTTAAGCGAATGTACCACTAATTAATTGTTATTTTTTTATATTTCGTAGTACAATCAATCGAGTGATGGTGGCGATGATCGTTCCGACAATACTTCAGGTCTTGACAGTGATTCAGATCGTTCGAAATGCGATGATTCAGGGTTACCACAAAATTCTAATTCGCAAAATGAACGATCCGGTTTGGATCAAACTTTAAGTCAACTGTCGAGCGGTCGGCTTGGCCTCAGCGATTTTAATTTTATCAAAGTGTTGGGTAAAGGTTCGTTCGGTAAAGTAATGCTGGCTGAAAAACGAGGCACTGACGAGGTGTATGCGGTCAAAGTATTGAAAAAAGATGCGATCATACAGGACGATGATGTTGATTGTACAATGACTGAAAAAAGAATTTTAGCTTTAGCTGCTGGACATCCATTTTTAACAGCATTGCATTCCTGTTTTCAAACACCAGTAAGGATATTTTAAATTCGTGACAGTATACCAATACATTTTTTTTATTTCATTTCTAGGAACGTTTATTTTTTGTTATGGAATATGTTAATGGTGGTGATCTCATGTTTCAAATTCAACGCGCGCGAAGGTTTGATGAACCACGGGCCGCGTTCTACGCAGCTGAAGTTACGTGTGCACTACAATTCCTTCATCGAAACGGAGTCATATATCGTGATTTAAAATTGGATAATATTTTATTAGACTCGGAGGGCCATTGTAAACTGGCCGATTTTGGAATGTGCAAAGAGGGAATTCGAGACGGAGCTCTTACCACAACATTCTGTGGTACGCCCGATTATATAGCACCAGAGATTTTACGTGAACAAGAATATGGGCCGTCCGTAGACTGGTGGGCGCTGGGCGTTCTAATGTATGAAATGATGGCGGGCCAACCACCATTCGAAGCGGATAATGAAGAAGATTTATTTGAAAGTATTATGAATGATGATGTTTTATATCCAGTATGGTTATCTAGGGAAGCTGTGTCAATACTCAAAGGTGCCTATCCGATTCGCCACATTCCGATTTCTAAACTTATTTTTCGATTATTTATTCACAGGTTTTATGACAAAGAATCCATTACGTCGATTAGGTTGTACCGGTAATGAAAATCAAATTCGAACTCATGCATTCTTCAAAGAATTCGATTGGGATGCGCTTGAAGCTCGAAGAGTTCGACCACCATTTAGGCCTAGAGTTGTAATTATCTTAATACACAAACTAGCTAGGTCCTATAGAGTCTAAAATATTTTTTTTTATCTAAATTCACAGAGAAGCCCTCGTGATGCACTAAATTTTGATACAGAATTTACAAAAGAAGAACCAGTACTAACCCCAATCGCCCAGGATGTTGTACGTGCAATACATCAAGAAGAATTTGCTGGATTTTCATTCGTTAATCCTGATTATGGCCCTGAGCGTCGTTTAACAGCAGGAAATGTTTAAATTAAGGTTTGAGTTCAATTCTTATTTTTTGTTTATTTTTGCGATATGGCTTTAGTTTGGTGTAGATTATATAAGTCTATCGGGTTTAGCGCGCGTATATAGATTGTGCACCCATTTTTTCCTTTTTTTTTTTACTAGATTTCGGTCAAATGTGTCCGCCTATCAAATGAGCCCACAGAAATGGAAATTTACTTCCACCAAGTATTTTAATTTTAATTATTTTTTGCTATTATAAATTTATTCCATTAGGTTCTAAAACTCTATTAATTCTATTCCAATCCATTTCTTTGGGGTCTTTAGATGTATATCAAGATGCTGGTTGGACACGATCCTATACTCATTCAAAAATCAATGGTCCATTGGAAATATATAGGAATAGCACATATGTACTAGCAACAATTTTTATAAAAACTGCTGTCGACTGACACTTCTAACAGAATTGTTTATTTTACTTCGAAAATAATGAAAATGAATCCTATTTCCATCCTTGCGAGTTCTGTCTGTTTTCTTCTTAAAAATTATTTATGTCATGTAATATCATTTCCATCATACCATGTTTCATTGAAATTCGTGCTTGCTGCATTTTAGGTCATATTCTAATTCTGTATACTGATTTCTTCGTATATTCTCAGTATTCAGTCATACATCCTATGAACAATTATTCTTAGAAGTTTACACATTTAGTTTAATTTAACTTATTTTTCTCTTCCATACCGAATTTAATCAAATTTTCGAAAAGCTTTCTAACTTAATAGGCAGTATTTTGTATCTTTCAGAACTGTTCTTAAAATCCTACATCCATCCCATTTATAAATTTCTAATAATTTCGATAAAAAAAAAAATCGTTTCGTCTATACATACCTGACGCCGCCGATATATCCAAAAAAGCCATACTCGAAAAATAATATTTTGTATACACACAAATACACATACACACACAAAAACACACCTAAAAATTAATGAATTAATTAATTTTAAATTAATTGATAATTTAAAAAAAAAAATTTATAGATATATATTTACAACAAAAAAAAATTATTGCATGTCACGTTTTTATATCAAAGTTATTAAATTATTATGTTTTACAAAAATATTTTATTTATTTTATTAATTTAATTTATATATGATTGTTGTCGTTGTTTTTTTTTTCTTTTATATAATTTATAAAAATAATTTTATTTTGTTATCTAATTTGTTATTGATTGTTGTTGTTGAGTGTGAATTATATTTTACTGCCATTTTGTTCGTTTGATTATCGTATGAGTGAATCTCAAAATAATACCAATTTCTGCCACAAGATATCTATTGTTGTAAATTAGTAAACTACATGTAGTGATATATGGGAGGGCTCTTCTGTACCTCATCGAATGGACGGCAGTTTAGCTCAAAACATTTTATGCTTAGATAGTCACTATTGTTGAATTTTGTCAGGAAAACATCCAACTAGATAGTTAACTCAAATTGTCTAATATATAGATCGATCCAGGATTCATATCAATGCAAACAAATAGTTATGCGGGGATCTTAGGGGTGCTAAGGAAGGCAGTTTGGATTAACATATTTTCTATCATAGTCACGTAAGTCGTGACTGTTCCTATTGATTTTTATTTGGTAAACGAATAGTAATATCTAACATCTACAACTAAAACGTGCACTAATAGTAAAATTTTCGTTCCACATAGTAATCGGATTAGAGTTATGGTATATATTGTTACAATTAACTCTTAGTTCTATTAGTTGAACAATTCAGTGTAAAGATGATACTAAACTTATGTCGTTTATCAATAAAAATAATAAGTCCCCGCATCTTCTAGATGGAATGTTAAAACGAAATTAGGTGAAATGACTTAAAATTGAAATAATATTTTTCTGATTCTGAAATTCATCGGCTAGAAACATTTGAAATAAATGAATTAAAATGTAAATACACTCTCATACGTAAAACGGGTTATATACGGTTTAGGTTTGCTAAAAAAATGTGATTAACGCCACAAAGGGTCAATGCCACAATTTAACGAGTGGTGTTTAACACAAAAAAATAAAAATTTAAGTGGACTGTGAAATAAGAGTTGTTGCGAATATTTTGACATTTCTTGCAGTTTGGGCGATAATTTTAACTACTTTAAGTGATAGATAAATTAAATGAAACAGAACAAAAAGTTTTTAAAGCCTCGGTGGTCGTTAATATTCAAAGAGCATTTCTCGTATTATTATGTTAAAATGTTACTAATTCGATGGTTACAACTTTAAACAAAATATTGGTTTAATATATGAATCAATTTCATTGAACTAAAATCTGGAGAATTAAACTCTATAATCGAAGACATCTATTGACAGATCTAAAATTGTAATTTAAAAGTGGTCATAGTACACAAAATGTTTATTGCACCCAATATTTGGCACTTTATGTTCAAAAATACCAACCGCGTAATTAAGCTTTAATTTACTGATACAAAATGGAAAGTGGACCGAGCCCACTTAGTTAATCCAAGACGATGAATTGTTAGAACCACGAGATATAGCTGTGTTACAAGATCCATTTGAATGTTGGCTGGGTTGAAATTGTGTATTCAGTTCCTGCCGAAACAGATCGTAGAGCAATAAATTAAATATGTGATAAATACATCAAGCCAAACATTTTGGCAGTTTAGGAAGTAAAAAATATGGACTCCGGCAGTCATAAAAAATATTTCGGTTGAGCTTTTTTTCAGGTAGAAACCAAAAATGAACTTTGGTGGAAAAGTATTGTAATCAACTTATTCAAAGAGACGTACTGTTATAAACAATATTTTGTTGGAAGAAGTCGATTACTTATGACAACAAGTTAAATCATATAATGATGATAACAACAAATATTCAACAAGTTTCAACCACAGCAGAGAAGAAATTCGGCTTATTGAGACTAGATTTTAATTAATTTTAATGTTTTTTATGATTGAAACGTCTTTTGAACTATACAGGAAAAAAATATTAGTCAGGACATATGTAATAAGTGGCACGGAGGGAGGCATTGGTCAACGCAATAAAAAAGCTAGAAATACGGTCAACATGCTTCATAAATTTTGGAATGCATGAGCCCACATTGAGAAAAACAGAAAGTGACATAACCAAATTGTAATTAGAATGGAATCAGCAAGAAAAAGAAACGTAGAAAGACCACCAATAGTCTGGTGGACGATGCTAGTAGAAAAGAAACAGATCGGGAAAACATTGGAGGAACTCTAATAGAGGCATATAGTCCAGTCTATTAGACGCCCTATGCTTCTAAAAATTGAAGATAAAGAGGGGAAAAAATTCATGTCGTTTACTGTAAAGAATTGTCAATATTCAGTTCTAGTTTTTTATGCAATATTGTGGATATGCATAATGTGGATATGACTTATAGCCAACCCAAAAAACAGCTCAATGAAACATGGTAGGAGCTGAAAGGAATTACTCCAAATAGAGTCAGATGGCCCAGTCTAGGAGACTTGTTTTGTGCATAATTCGATCCGATAATGAGGATATGAACTTGGGTGGCTACTTGTTAAAACCCCTTGCTGCCTTTCATTAACTTTGTAATCGGCCCCACTTGACTTGTATGTTTTTCTCTTATTTAATCGATCTAATATGTTTGTTTCGATACTTTTGGGTAATGGAAAAATGACTTGCTTTGAACTCTTGAACTAGGGAGGTCATCCGTTATAAAATGGAAATTTGTATACCATGGAATAATAATACTTACAAATTATTGCTGCTTAATGCCAGGATTGATTATCTAAATTATTTAACAAGTTATTAAAATGAATTTGAATAAATGTAAATAACTAATTAACAAATACTTATTTTTGCCGGGTATTAATGCCACTCTGTGTATTATGAACAACCACAAAATTAAATGTAAACCTAAATGTTAGGGAATTGATTGAATCAGATTTAAAAGCCCATACAAACGATCCAATTTGGTGGGACGGTTTAGTCTAATTTGGTTGGAAGTTGGTACGTGTATTGGTTGTATAAAATTATAATTTCTGACCGACAATACCAATTTTATTGGGCTAACCAAATTGGAACATGTGTAGGGGTTTTAAAATGCAACTTCCGTTTTCAAGTTTGTTGATTTTCGATTTCTAGATAGGCAGCCAGAATCTTGGTATATTCAAATAAACTATTCGGCAGGATTACCTAAAACTCCAAATAATAATGAACAAGTTATGGAGAATTAGAGTAGAATCAATGCCTAACCGGCTCAGGCAAGTTCTAAAACACGAAGGCGATACAATAGGTTATTTCAATTACCTCAGATAGAACATTGCAGTAACAAATTTCTTAGATTTTGAAGTTGCATCAAATAAGATTTGACACCATTTCACTTTAATATATTTTAAATTAATTGTCCTGAAGTCTTTTCCGATTGTATTACTATTTTTATTTAAAAACAATTAAGTATAACTTGAATTGAATCAATTGTCCTAATTTTGGGTATACCTAATACTAGATTCGTATCTCACAACTGTAAATCGCAGCAGAGGTTATTGTAAGACAATAGCCAACATAAAGTGTAAAATGCCCGCAGTCATAACTTGAATTTTATGTAAATTAGGATATTCTCAAAATTATTTTGCTTTTAATTTCAAATTGTGTGAAAAACATTAACTTTCTATAGATCAAAAAAATAGTGCGAATTAGAGCTCTTTTAATGGCTACGGAGGTGGCAAGAGTGACAACACTGATCCAAGAGGGAAAAAGATTACATTTTGTAACGAGATTAATTGTTCAGTACGTAATGTTTGGTTTTGTTTACGCAAGACGATATCATTCAAAAGGAAATCTTGGTCGGGAAGAAATACCAACATAACTTAAAATGAAGATCGACGCCTATGCGTCAGTACTATTACTGGCTTCTCTGAGAGATTGGAAATCAATCAATTCATAATCGCCTCAAAAAGGCAGAGATAAGGTCAAGAAGAGCAGCCATATGTCCAATTTTGCTCCGCAGACATGGTGCAGCAAGACCGATATTTTATGAAAAATATAGCAGTTGGCAATTTGGACATTGTCGAGCCGTACTCGGCGCGGATGAATCGTGGTTTTAGCACTAGTAACAGCCAGAATCTGGTATAAAGGAGCATTGGATGGCAATTTAATCACTGCTGTATAAGAAACCAAGCTTCGGTGGCGGTTTAATAATGGTTTGGGGTGGCATCAGTTTGATAGGCAAAACGAGAGTTCGTAGTATTTGATGGAGGATCGATTACGAGTGAAAGATATGTGAACTCGATTCTCAATCCCACGTTAAAGTCTTTGCGGATAGGTAGGGTCCCGTGTGTACCTTAATGCAGGATAATTCTAGGCCTGATAATGTAAACGTCTGTAAAAAGCCTTCCTTAGAAATTAAAGTTTGGCGGTGTTTGACAGGTATTAGGGCCAGAGAAGGTCATAGAGAATATTCAATTCGGTTGTATTGTATCATTAATTTGGGTAAAATTAATCTAAGAGAGACGTAAACTCGCTCTTCTTTTCTAGTGATCAACATTTGCATTCGAATTGATTTAAAGTTTTAAATGTTGTTGCTTTTTCCAAAATTACAAATATAAATTTGAGTATGATTGTCGGCTTCTTCAGGTTGTCTAGGACAGTATGAAGACTAAGCCCAAGATCGAAACCGTTGGAGCCAGATTGTTGACTCAGTAAGGGGCCAGCCTTTAAATATAATTATTATCATTATGACTGTCGGTATTTCGCTTGAAAGATTCGCACCAAAACGGCTTTCGATATCCCCAATTTTTGCTAGATCGGACCCGCCGAATTGTGCTTTTCTGATTCGATATGTCTGCGAATTTTACTTTTTTAATTGATTAACTCATCGAAAAAATAATTGCGTAAATAAAAAATTGCGTTGCTTTTATTACATCAATACTGGTTCCCATCGATATTTTCATGAAGAACAAAATTAATTGAAAGTTGACATACGTAATTATTTACAAAAAAACACTAGAATCTATCTACAAATTGAATCTCGGCTAATACATAGATGGCAGTAAAATATATAATATATCGATTATTAAGTATTATTTTTTTTTATTGTTTATTACGTATTTAATTTATTTATTTCTTATAAAGAAATATATTTTATGTAATTGTTTATTTTATTTCCTCCAACAAAAGTACATAAATAAAAAAAAAATCTCTAGAAAATTGCGATTATATAGACGCTTTAAGTGTTCTAAAAATAAAATAAAAATAACAAACATAGTTTAATATATAAAAATATAAAATATATATATATATAAATAAATAAAATGTATTATTATTTTTTAGAATAAAGAAGTGTATATATATATATATATATATATATATATATATATATATATATATATATATATATATATATGTATATATATATATATATATGTATATGTATATATATATATATATATATATATATATATATATATATATATATATATGTATATGTATATATATACATATATATATATATATGTATATATATATATATATATATATATATATATATATATATATATATATATATATATATATATATATATATATATATGTATATATATGTATATATATATATATATATATATATATATATATATATATATATATATATATATATATATATGTATATATATATATATATATATATATATATATATATAAATTAAATTAATGTATAAAATATAAAAGCCATTTTGTTTAGTAATTCAGTTTTATACACAAACACGTGTTTTTATTTTGCGATCTGAAGATTTAACTGAATAACGGATCACGTTGTTTTTTATTTATTTTTTTTTATTTAAAAGATGGAAATTTATATATTTTATAATAAATAACTAATTATCTAAAACTCTCAAATGATACGCACAAAAAAACGATTCAAATATAAATAAATAAATTAGAATTATTATTATTAATTATATATATTTAACTCTTAATGTGTTTTTTTATGTATATCCTGAAGATTACTACAAAACGAATCGAAATATTAAAAACTAGTAGTCTTCCAAAGTATTAATTAAACACAATATAGCATATCATTATAAACAAAAACTCTCAATATGGCCAAATATATATATTTATGCACATTAATTAAAAAATTTCCATCTTTTAAATTTTTTTTTTATCTTTTAATGAAACCTAGTCAAATTTTAATTTATATATACAAATAAAAAAATACAAAAAGCTAAATTGATTATAATATATTATATTATATAAATGGATTTTATAAAAATTCTCGTCTTATTAAATGAAAATTAATATTAAAATTAAATTATCCTAATAAACAGAATTCCCACCGGCTGTTTTCTTATATAACAATATTACAATAATTAATTATTTAAAAAAAATTATACACAAACACTTACATACATAAATTCCTTAATGTTTAATTTTAATATTAATTTTGGTTTAATAAATTAAATAATTTAATTAAAAGCCAAAGCTAAATATATAAAATATATTTTAGATTAAAAAATTTTAAAATTAAAATTATATTTTTAATTTAATTTTATATGTTATTTAAAATAAAAATAATAAAAAAACATTAAAAATACCGTCCACACACACAAACATACACAAACACACAAATATAGTAAAAAAACGGATATTTTATTATTTTAAACCTAGTAGAGAGAAATGAAATATAATTACATATATAAAAATGGTGTACCCCACATCGGGCGCCTAAAAATTTCTGTATATCATAATATGTTTTATGATTTAGTTTTGCGGAAATATATATATACATATACATATATGTATATAAAATTAAATAAATTTTTATATAAATTAATTGTATGCTAGTCACAAATAAAAATATAATTTTAATTTTAGAAAATAATATTTTTGTTTAAAAAGAAAAATTATTAAATTAAAATATAAATTCATTCCAAAGATTCATATAAAATAAATATATATATGTATATTTATTTATGTATATATAATTTTTAAACAAAAATATTTATTGATTATATTAATTTGAAAGAAATTTATGTTTTAATTATTAATTAAATACTCAAATTAATTATTTATATTCATTTAAATTAATAAAAGGATAAATAATTTTTTAATAAAATAAGAAATTCTAAATATAATGTACAAAATCCATGTAATACACCAAAAATACAATATTTATAATTTTAAATATTTATCCTTTTGATTTATTTTTCGTAACGTTTCTTTCAAATTATATATACAAAATAAATAATTCTTATTAATAATATAAAAACAAATGAAAAATTATATGTGTAGTATTTTTAAAAATAAAATTAAAAATAACAAAAAAAAAAAAACATAAACACTTAAAAGGTCTATAAAAAAAAATTCAATTTAAAAAATAAATTTTAGTAAATTAAAAATAGAAATTATTTAAAAAATAATTTAAGTATATGAAATTAGAAAAACAAAAAAAATTCTTCACACACACAAATTTGATTTTAAAAATATATATAAATATATATATTTTTTTTTATTGTTTATAATTTTTGAAAAATTTTATTTTTAATTAATTAAAAATAAAATAAAAATTATATAAATACATATATACTTGATACAAAACAAAAAAAAATTAGATTTTTAAGTGTAATCCAAAAACAAAGATGATAAAAATATAATAAATAAAAAAAAAAAACAAAAAAAAAATTAATTATAAAATAAAAAAATTATAAAAATAATAAAAACTTTTGATGTTTGTATTTAAAAAAAATAATAAAAATAAAAATAAAAGGTAAACAGTATCTAAAAAAAAAAAAAATTGTATGAAAAACATAAAAATATAAATCATAAGTAAATTTAAATAAATAAAATACCGATATACATATATATAAAAATTTAGAAAAACAAAATTTAATTTTTTTCTATTTAATTTCCACAAGACCAGAAAAATTATTTATTTTAATAATTTCGCCAAATTGATTAATTGTTCACCTTCTTAGAAGTGAATATTAATTAATTTGTATATATATATATATATATATATATATATATATATATATATATATATATATATATATATATATATATATATATATATATATATGTATATATGTATATATATATATATATATATATATATATATATATATATATATATGTATATATATTTTGTATAAATAAAATTGTTAAATAGAAAAAAATTTATTTTGAATTCATTGAAAATAAATAAAATTAAATAAATTAATATATAAATAAATAAATGAAACCAGAAAACAAAACAAATAAAAAATGCAAATTCAAAAAAAAAAATTATTATTTTAAAAATAAAAATTTAAAAATATAATTATGTTTTATTTTATTTATATTTTAAAATTATTATACCCCTATTCCTTAGTCGGTGTCACAACCAAATTTCGAATAACAATCTTCGTATTTGTTAGGTTCAATTTAATTTATTTTAGATATTTATTCGGTTTTCATCGGACCATTAGCGAAAAACATTGGTAAAAATACTGCGAAATTACTGATCATTTTTTAGAATAAAACTATATTAGCGTTATAGGATTGTATGAGATATACCAACACCAATATACATATATGTATGTAATAATAAATAACCATGATAAAATAATCGCATACATAATTGTAAACCAATATATCCAGTCGCTATGAAACACGTTGAAATTGAAGCATTTCGAATTATGAACCGTAAACAAAATTTAATAATAACCATAACAAATTAATTCACCACAACTAATACTCAAACCAAATAAAATCACCACTCATAAAGAAAATCTCATTCTGTTGACAGCTGTCAAACGAATGACAGAATACCATTTATAACTCGCCGCTTTTTCCTATTCAAATAATTATTGTCATCCATTAAATTAAGTTTAAATCGATACAACTAATCGTTAAGTATATAATTTACACCTTAATATTGATATCAACTGTGTATGATTTGAATTAAGTGAAGTGTTTACGTTTTTAAATTTTTGTGTTATTATGTTGGTAGTTGGATGTTTACAAAACTGAACTTGTTTAGTATATATTGCATATCGTTATATATAAATACTAATACGATTTGTAGTAATTATGAACAATTCATTATATTTGCCAAAATACGAAATAATTTTATATTTTTTGATTTATTTATTTTATTTGATTTATGCCATTTATCATGTTTTTTTGTTGCGCGAAGGTAAGTTTTCTAACTATATATTTTGTTGCAATGCGTACTAATAGATGGCATTTATAGAAATAAAGAAGAATGCGGTGTACGACGGATTTGCTAGAGGATGGACAATTCTGGGACGGCCACGTGATAATATGGATTTTGAATGGGAACGTTGGAAAGTGTTTATTTTACGCGCAATCCCTTGGTTTGGGTTACATATAATATTATCGGAGTTGGCCCGAATTTTTAATAAAAAGGTGATTCAATTATTTGAATTATTTGTGGAATTTGCCTAAACTAATTTCGATTTCCAGACTCTACCGTTAGTACACGCCATTATTGGAAATCTATACATCTATTTTCATTTTAATGGATATGTGCTGTATATTATTATGTTAAAAAATTTATTGTACTTTTGGATTACAACCAAGTATCGATCGAATCGATGTATTTGGGCCATCACCATATTTTGGCTGTTCGGTCTGAATGTATTGAAATTGCCACGGTTACAAGATTTCCTGGACACCATGTTCGATGGCAAGTTTAGGCTTTCGGGTGATGATGCATATGAAATTATTATCATGTTTGCATGGAATTTACTGAAATGTATTAGTTTCAGTTTCGATAAAATTAAGTTCGATGTAACAAAGTCCGAGGGTAAAAATGTTTATAAGTTGGTCGATTTTCTTGGCTACTCATACTATTTTCCAACGATTTTCTTGGGACCGCTAATGGTTTATGAGCGGCATAAAACTAAAATAGTGGATTGGGATGGAATGGCGAATTTAAGAACCCGGTTCGTTCGGCTCGTCGGTGATCTGCTGTTGTGTGCATTTTGGTTGGTCGTCACCGACTTCTGTTTACATTACATTTATATCAATAATCTATTGTGGAATCCGGAGTTGGTAGAGAAGCTTAATCCGTGGGCTCTGTATGGAATGGGCTACATCATGGGACAATTTTTTCACCACAAGTACATTGTGTCGTATGGCATAGGGATCGCATTAGCAAAATGGGATAACATTGACACGCCCAAAAAACCGAAATGTATCGGTCGAATTCATTTATATTCGGATATGTGGAAATATTTTGACCAAGGTTTGTACGAATTCCTCTTTATCTACATCTATAAGAACCTGATTAAATCGCGCGCTGCATTTCTACAACGGGTTCTAGCCAGTTTTATAACATTCGCATTCATTTATCTGTGGCACGGATTCTATTCGTACGTCTTAATCTGGACTATTTTGAATTATGTCTGTCTTGTAATCGAGCTCTCGGCCAAAACTATTTCACGCACCGAGTTATATAAAAAATATTTTTTCAAAAATTTAACCGAATTACGAGTGATTGGTGTACTTGGTTCGCAACTCTTCATTCCATCGGCGATTTCAAATTTTTATTTTTTCGCCGGAACCACTGTCGGTTACGTTTTCATACGAAAAACGTTTTTCGAGAATAGCTTGATCAATTATATTCTGCTGACAATCTGCTGCACATCGATTTATCATACATCAGAATTTGTAAAACGGTATGAAAAGTATTACGAGAGATTAATAAAAAAAGTAAAAAAATGATAGATGTTCGTGTTTTATTTGAGAAGTTAATTTCCGCTACCCTCCACATGTCTATTGTCCAATATTATTTCCTCGATGTCCAGTTTAATGTTGTTGGAAATGCCAGTATTTCGCACATCCAAACAATACAGCTGAAGATTTTCTTTACTTCGAAGTGCCTCTAGGATACGCTCGCCTAATTCCTAGTGTACAAGAGGATAGAGAACAAGATTAGTAAATACGTTGTGATTATAATTACGGCTTACATTTCCTAATCGGTTTGTGGATAGGTCTAGTGATTGCAGTGTTTGATTATTGCGCAACACATACAAAAGCAGCGCCTCAATCGTTTCATCGATTGAGCAGCATGCTAAATTAAGTTCTTTGATCGGAAGATGTGCAACCGCGTTGAATATCGCCGCTGTCCCATCAGATGTTAATGGATTCAATCGAAGATTCAACGTCCGTATCGGTCGCGTTTTTATAACTTCTGCCAGCTCGAGTGCACCTTCCTGGGCTGTATACAAATTAGAGATATATTAAAGTGTCTACAGTCGTGACTAAATTTACCAACTTACAAATAAAATTATTGATCAAATTAATTTCCCGTAAATGCATAAAAGCATCCCGCCCTAGACCATCCAAAAAAGATATTAAACCAACATCGCCCGCTCGACAATGTGGCAAATGTATAGACTCCAAATATGGGCATCCTTTTTCCAGCGCTCGACCAATCAATTTCAGCATGAACGGTTCCAGTTTTGTGCTACACAATCGAAATTCGCGCAGCTCAAAGCACTTTTCCAAGCCACCAATATAACTCTTCACATCATTTTGCGATAAATTCGTGCATCCCAAATAAAAATTCGTGCCGATATTTTTTATTTCGAACGTCAAATCTAACTTGCGTAATTCACTTAAATTCGAAAGGATTAAATTCATTGGCATATGATCGTTACGATGTTCACCATTACCACCACCAAGAGCGCCACCCGCTTCCAAAGTAGTTGGCTGAAGTTGTTTTATACGCAGCTCATCAATGTACGGGCCGCATAGTTCCAAAAATGTGAAAATCATTTCGGGGTCGTATTCGTTCGGTTTCATTTCCTCGATCGTCTCGGACAAATACTTCTCGAGGAAGATTTTAATCCACGGTTTGGTATTCAAAGCCGAACTTCCCGTTATGTTGTTGGTGCAAATTTTCCATTTGTCGTAATACGAGCGCGTCCAAAATATATCGTCTTTGATGTGGCCACATATTTCGGAAAGCGGAAAATTTACGTTCAAAATGTCAAGAAGATAGTTGCGATCTTCGGCAAATTCAAGTTCTTTGAATATCGGTTTGGCTGCAGTTATTAATAATAAGCTTAACACGTAAATATATCAATTATATGACATCACTCATCGAAGCTATACTCACCCAACCAATTTTCCGCAATCGTTTGAATACACAAACATTTCAAAGAATCAGGACTATTACAGTCCCATTCAAGATTAAAACTGTTTAGATTTGAATTTTGAGTTGAATTTTTACAATTTTTTACATTTATGTACGCCTTAAATGTGTTCAACGGGATTGTATTCGGAAAACGCATTTTTACATCACTTAAACACAGTTATTTACTGACTGTGTTGTTTAATCGATATAACTTTGGTTTGGTGTTGTGAAAGGGGAAAATCAGTTAATACCGCGGTGCATCTTAAAATAAAATAAATAAAATATCCAAAACTCGAACCAAAAACCTTACAAATTCCCAAAACGAGTATGTAATTACATAAAGCCACCACACAATTAAATTAAAACCAATTTACAATAAAAATACATTTATTTAATTAAATTAATAATAAATTTTTCGTTGTCATAATTATATATAATTTATGTATATAAAAGAACAAAGCATTAAAAATATTTTTTTAAATAATTACAAATACAACTTATCATATATTTAAATTTGTTTTCTGGATCTGCGCCTAAATATCTAGTATCACAATTTATTCATTTTTATAAAATATTTATAAATCAAATAAGAAATGTAATTTAGTTCCGTTTACATTATATACTAATATATTAATAAATATTACATAAATAATTTAATTTATATAACACGTGCGCCCACCATAATTTCTCGTTATCGAAAATATACGTTAATAGACACACGGTTATGTTTACAGACTAAATTGACTAGAGTGTTACTCATTTTTGTTAAATATATAAATAAATATATAAAATTTACAAAATAATAAATATAAATTATACTTAATTGCTATTTAATTTATAATGAAATCGCCAATAAAATGGCCGCGAACTTTATATTTTGAGGTTATGTATTTATATACATAAAATTTATATATTATAAGAACACGTGGTGGATTTCTTTTAATTATGATTGTCTTAATTAATTATTTATTTATTTTATATAAACGATATGACTAGATTGGAATGTACTTAACGAATTATGGACTAGATTAGTATACAGAAAGCTTATAAACTAAAATATTGGGCAACTTTGGACATTCGATTGGGCTTATATCATATTTTAGTACGTATAAGAATATAAGTTTGACTAGATTTTGGTTGATTTCGTATAGCTGAATGACTAGACTTAAATTAAGCTAAATATAATATAATATATAGAGAGAAGTGACTAGAGTAGAGATAGACTAGATTTGTTCCCATGACTAAGTTAAACCTCTTACGGCTCTAAAACACAAACAAAATAAATAAAATTGCTTTAATAGACCCCGGGCCTGCATTTTTATATAGTACGAATTTTTTCCATTCGATTATACAATATATTTGTATACGTGATATGTGCGATGTGCGCTTCGACTAGAATACAACTCATTTTTTTGTGGATACCTTATACAAAATTATAAATTAAATCTTACTCGCTATACTAAATAAACGGAACTAACTCTTAATATATTAAGCTTGAACTTATAAATCTATATTTGTAAGCAGTCTCATTACCTCGTCGTATATGTAAGCTAACAAAAAAATAAAATAAAACAAATTTTATACCATTGTGGTCCGGTCGTGTTGTGAAGGCAGCTATACTTATACTGATAACGCTTGTGTATGTTTAATAACTGAGGCACCGTTACGAAGATACGCAAGAGCGGCGGCCGCTATATTCTCGTCCTCCGTCAAATTGTCGCTCATCAAACGGAATTTTTTATGCGAGTGCATAATTCGGTGATCACTTGATTCACTGGCACTGTTGTCATCATCATCATCATCATCATAATGATCAGAATTACTTGACACAGACGGTCGGGTCGGTTCAATGTGGAAAATCAACTGGGTTGAGTAATTAACTTTATTATTATTATCAATGTTCGTGATATTGCTCGAATTATTCGAATCGGTCGATTCGGTGGAAAATTCCTCTGATTTACGATGGGTCGCTTGATGCTTTCGCAGATAAGCTTGTCGCTTGAAAAATTTACCACACTCGTCACATTTGAATTGTTCACTCGGTGTCACATCACTTGATTTAATTGTGGTATGATTATTGTTGTTGTTGTTATTTATTTGGTCCCGAGGTTTATGCCACCGTCGATGTGATGCCAAATTTGCCGGACAATTAAAACGTTTACCGCATTCGGGGCATCGATACTCGAGCAGCACGATGCACGAACACCGATGCCGGGCTAAACCGAATGCATCTTCGAATACGATTCGACACAATTTACAAATGTACGCACCAATTACGTTCGTGATTTGGGCTAGTTCAGCTTTTGCCTCGTCCGTCACCTCAACGATATTGTATTGCGGATCTATATCGCCACATTTTTCGATCATACTCTCGTCGATCTCGTCCAAACTGCGTATTATGGTGCCCGAAACTGGTGACGATTTATGTTCGTCGAATTTTAATTTGCGCACAGCTTTGTGTTGTTTCTTCGTGGTGGACTCCTTACGCGATTTTCCACCTTGTTTCGATGTTTTAACGGGTGGTGTTGGTTTTATAGGCTTTTTCGGTGTTACTTCGGTCACACTTTTCGGCACATCACACACGTCCGCCAGCTCGGTTTTAACTTCAAAATTTTCATCATTATTGCGATAGCGTTTCTTTAGCGGCGATGACAATAGCAATTGTGGCGTTATCGGCGGTGTTATAAATGTTTCATCACCAGCCGCACTAGTAATTTTCACTGATAAATCCAATGGGCGTTCGAACGGTTTTGATTTATTTTCCGCGGGCACAACTTTTTTTTTAACAAAATTTTCTTCATATTTCACTTTGTACTCCGGTTTTAGATTATCAATTGTTGTCAAGAGGCCAATGAGTTGATTAGTTTGTGATTGTTCTGGATGCTGCTGCTGTTGCTGATTTGATGTTTGGAACTGATAATTTTGTTTGAAAATTTTTGCGTACATTCTAATACCATTACGATTTTTTTATTTAAAAGCATAAAAAGCTCACACGCACACACACAAAACACACACACACACCACACACTATAAACTAACTTTAAAAAAAAATACTTTAACTTAAACTTAAAACTTTAAATTTTATAATAAAAACTTTGTTCTTTCCACTTCTAATGCTAGTTTTAGAATGACAAACATTCGACGGGATCATTAGAATTTATATCAAAGTTTCCCCTTTTTTGTTATTTTAATTATGTTACCCGAATCGACGACCAATCTACGTTTGCGCATCAATCACCACCGGTTTTTTAGTTTATCGCTGTTGTGCGTCTCGTTCTCTCGTTCTCTCTGTATGCGTACATCGATTCCAATTTTGTAAAGGGGATATCCAATTCTTGTTGAATTTGTATTGGCACGCGACCTCAACATTTACAATAATAAATGCACGTGCTCTCCTTTTTTTATTCCAAAAAGATTTTTTTTTGTTGTGTCCCGATTATTATTCCTTGTTCTGTACAGTACAAAAAAATTGCAGCCGGTCGATTTTGTTTTGTTACATACTCGTATATACATATGTACACAAACAATGTGTTATGAGTTAAGGGTGGTTTTCCATTTAAAACACAATGCTATCCTTCTGCATACATATATATATATGCTTATATTTCCTACGAGTAGCTATTACGACCGAATTTAAAGGTACAGTAAAATCATAGGATTTTTTGTATCCGCATATATGCTGTGTACATATGTGCTGTGTTGTGATTCACGTTTTTATGATGTAGGAAAATATCTGAGTCACTGTGCGATACAAAATTTATTTGGTTTGATGACTCGATTTTATATTTAAAGTTATTTGTTTATGTAAGTAACGAGAAGTCCTATATAATTTACTGAAAAGGTTTCTCTGTCAATGAACTTAAATATACATATAATGGGTTCGATGAACTAATAATGTGTTTATAAAATCCTGAATTTGTTTATTTAAATTAATAGATAAGATAAATCGATAAGCCTCTGTACCAACCACAATTCTCGTAGACTCAAAAAGCTTGAACGAATCTCACTTGTTTCCAAAAAGTTGGGATAATTTATACAATCATGAAGCTTACTGTGAAAGACCATCTTAATGTAACTTTAAAAATTGAATCATGCTAAAAAAAATTAGGGCGTTGTTTTTATTTAATTTATTTGCTGGAAAATACAATCTGCATTTCAATAGTAAAACTGTTGATTCACTTTTATTCTAGATCCAAATTTAAGCCAGAGTAGTATTTATATTCTTTTGTTATATTATCAAATAAAATCAAAGCCCTAATTTTTTCTTTATCTATTTTTAATTGAATATATGTATTTTCATGTATCTGAACGCGCCACATTAAAAGTTGGCATTTTTTTATAATTGTTAAGATCTGTAATCGACAGGACCAAACCATGCTACATTTCACTGAAAATTCTGACATTGCCAGGAATATGCCAACAGGTGGCACACAATCGCAAGAACAACCAATCTAAACTCAAGATTAATTCGACAGACAGTGATACATTCCTCGAA
The DNA here is from genome assembly GCA_951394425.1 of Tipula unca. Classification (NCBI taxonomy): domain Eukaryota; kingdom Metazoa; phylum Arthropoda; class Insecta; order Diptera; family Tipulidae; genus Tipula; species Tipula unca. Next base: position 6,885,934 of record OX596380.1, on the reverse strand, counting down.
TCAATAAAAATAATGAATGCTAATGCAATCATTAATCGCTGTAGATACTAAGGGCGTTATTCCCATTCAACCTGCAAATCCTAGTAATATTATTCAGTTAATTCAACAATTGGAACTGGCTGATCCAATATTTTGCCAGCTAATATTGATATCCTCTTGGATGCGGTCGAATGTTTTCTTTAAATGTTTACAACTGCGCAACAACAAGATCATTGAATAAAAAACTTTCACTGCAATCGTCGGTATTTGGGTAGATAATAACTGATATTGCTCAAGACGGTAAAATTTTAAGATTATATTCTAATTTTCGAAAGTCGAAGAACCTCGACTAGAAAATAAAATGAATAAAACCGAATACGAGCTATATAATATAATACGAACGCTCTGTAACACGGAATAGGAAGGGAAGATATGTACGCCTGCTGTTAAAGAAAGAACCTCTTGGAAAGCGCATAATTGCAATGTAATAAAACCTATTTGAACGGAGTCCTGCATTCAAAGAAGACTATCACAAATTCATGGATGAATATGAAAATCTTCAACATACGGTGAAAATTAATGATTTCCAACTTCAGATAACAAACCGTTGTGTCTATTTACCACACTATATGGTGTGATGAAAGAAACGAATTCTACAACCAAATTACGCGTTTTGTTCGACGGATCCTGTATGATATCTACCGGGCCACCGATAAATGACAATTTAGAGGTTGGTTTAATATTACAAAACGATTTAATTGGTGTCATCACACGATTCCCATCACAATATTGCCATCGCGGCCGATATTGAAAAGGTGTTAACATATGCAGATGACATATTATGGCGAGAAAATCCCAATGAAAAACCATACCAATTATGCATTTCGGCATGGAACGTTTCCGGTTCTATCGTGGGACATACATAATTTCTTAAACATTATTCTTCTTGTTTACCAGAAGTCGATATGGTTAATGACAGATTATTGCCCAAATTCCACTTCTCCAATTTTTCGTCGGTGAATTATGGGGTGTCGTAAGGCGAAGTACTTCATTAAGGAGCCCAATTTTAAATTAGGGAAGACAGGATCGGTTAAGAAACTTGGTGCAAGGCGGATTTAAAGATCATCTATATTGTATTGGCTTATCACGTCGTGAGCAGTTCTATTTGGCTTCAGGTATTTAAGTTTCGGTTTTTAAATTTAGGCCAGTTATCCTCTCTTCCTCGGTCTAAACTTATTCAGTTGGCGAAGGCAGCAGTGAACGTTTACGAATTGGTAAGGAATCCTGGGGTTGCACCATGGGCCTTTGTGGCATTGAGGGCGGAATTCTCGTGGGTTCCAACCAATATTAATAAAAATAATAATCATAGCCAACACGATATTTAAAAAACATAATAGTCAGGCTGTGTGTCAATAAGTTATAAAAATTTGAATGTTGACAGAAAACTCAATTTGGTTTTTGGTTGTTTATCACAAACTGAACAAATATATATTTAATTCGAAAAATTTGATTTTCCAGTCAACATTTTAGTTTTTAACAACATTGTTTTAACTAATTGACGCACGGTCTAATATTGTGTGCCTGATCAGTCATTTATAAATGGCACTAATTTCTATAGAACATGTGCTGGGCCTCATATAGAGACTTTCTAGACGTCAAATAAGTGCAAATAAGAAAAACTATCGATGACGACACCGTTTGATCAAAAGGATTACCTAATGCCGTTGACGCATACGCATGCGGCATATTTTATAATAAAAATACATCGTTCTAAATTGTTATCAGATATTTTTACACGTTTTGTAATTTTATCCATTGTTCTGTAACAATTATAAGAATATTGTGTGCGTTGACATATATGATTTTTATTCGGCAGCTGCTCCTTAACCAAAGTGTCTGCTAGTTTCGTTTACATACTCGTATATACATAAAATAGAAAAAAGGGTTAGCTACAATTTTGATTTGCACAAAAATGTATCACAAAAATATTATTCATGGAATCGAACAAAATGAAAAATTATTCCCCCTTATACGTGCGTATGTGCGTGTGTATGTATATACCCATAATATAATAATAAAATAAATAAGTAATCGTCTTGTAAATACGACTCCTCCTTTAAGAAATTTATGGGTAAACAAATAAGAAGGTGTTCTTTTGTATATTATTCACAACAAAATCTTGTAAAAAATTATTTAGGGTCGCAAAGACATTCCATAGATACGCTTTTAGTACACATATACGTACATATGTATATACCTTACGCAAAGTGTTTTCCATTGTGGTGTGGTGTGTAATCGTACCATATAACGATATATACAACAAGTATTAAGACATTCAACTTAAGTAAGTATATATAGTAAAGGTGATTTTTCTTTGCGGTTAGTAAGTATATAAAATGGGGTTTGGAAATTAGGAATAAAAGGGTTGTCGATCTACGTTAACTATGCGGTATATAGTTAATTTAATTCATGATTTTATTTCTTGATTATAAAGTCAGTGTTATGGTATAGAAATATGTTCGTACAAGATATTAGATGAGATGTCGTGTGCTCTGATCAAAAATTCCCCTTAAATCTGTTTAATAACTATATCGTAATTTATCGATATGATCAAAGTATTTTACCAACTCAAATAACAAATATCAGCTGCGCGGTGTATCTCGCCCGATTCATTGAAGAAGATTTTTTTTTATTTGGTTCGAAAATCTAACCAAAACCGGCGACCACCTTTTGTATGTTTTCCTAACAAAATTTTATGAAAACGTAAATTTTATATAGGAATCCGGTCAATAAACTTTTCGTTACCTTTTCTTTCCCTATATTTTGTATACGGTATAGTCGTACAAAATTTCTTTTTTTTATATATTGGCACCGTGAAAATTACAATTAAACTAGAAATGTTAGTAAACAATATTGAAACTAGTCGCTGTTACATACAAGGGTAGAAAAATTTTGTTAGATAGGTATATGTATTGAAATTAGAAACAACAAAAACGATATGGGGGAAATCGAACAAGATGTGTGAGATCACAAGCACACACCGGTATCAACCGTATATATGTATGTTAAATATATAAAGGTAATTATTATATAAATAAATTGTCTGATCATTTTGTATTGTATACGCATTTGGAAAAATACGATATTGGTTTTCAATTTCCGTTTATACGGTTAACGAGCGTATAACGGTCTAGGAATTATCTACGGTAGATTAGTGGGCAAATGGAACCATACACACTCGCACTGTTGGTATATTTAGTTTTTTTGAAAAACAGTTAAGCACGCATATTCACACCGCAGGATGGTTTTATTAATTAGTTGGGCTTGACATACTTAAATAATTAAAGTTGGGCGGATTACTTGTGCTCCCAATTCCACTTAACGGGCCTACGGTTTAATACCCCGACAAAGACATATATACTTACACATTAAAAACACACCCAACCGTCGTTTTTAGTCACAATCGAGGATCGAACCCGAGACCCTCGAACCTTTCAAAGCACTCACATAGTAAAACCATCAAAAAGTTGTGTTGCATCACTGGTAGATAATTTTTCGTGTGTTTTACTATGTAAGTGCTTGGCAAGGTCGACTAAAATTTAGTATCAAAATTTAATTTTTTTTATAAAAAATTAAATAAATTCTCGATATCAGCTTTTAGTCGATCGTACTTTATTCACATAGTAAAACACACTAGAAATAGTTTACCACTGATGCAAGACTATTTTTCAGTACATCTTCAATCGTTTGAGCCGCTATTTCACCAATAGGCTCTTTAATTACGTCTTTCAAAGCCTCAATCGTCTCACGATGATTAGCATTACATTTGTCCTTGACGAATCCTCACAAATAATCTAATCCACCGGAGTCAAATCGCAGCTTCTAGCCAAGCAATTCACATCAGCATTTCGGCTCTCGTCACTCGTCGTGGGTATACTTCTCAACTGTCACGTGTCAATATTTTGTGCTCCAAATACGGCATTTTGCCTGTTCACACTGTGTTTGAAATAAGGTTTCAATATTTCCCAACGTTGATCAAGCGACTCATTTTGTTTACCGGGAATAACATACTGAAAATCTGTCACTTAACAGAGCGGTGAAATAACCACTCAAATTTGGTACGAGTGTCCTGAAACTTTTATATAAATTAAATTTTGAAAGTTTTATATAAATTAAAGCAAATAAAATTTTATAAAAATTACTTTTAATATAATTTATAATTACGAGGGCGGAGTGAGAAGTCTGGTAAAATTGCAACAGAGGGCGCCATGATCGCAAATCCCAGATGTCATGTGTCAATACCATCTGTCACTAGATAAATTAAAAATTAAAACCAAATTAAAATTTTCAGACAGATCTGTCTTTTAGTTCAGTTGTCATTTAGTTGTTTAATCAAGACAATGTACGGGTACACACGTATATAGTATGGCCAAAATCCATGACTTACGCTTCGAATTGCTTCCGCAATGTTTCCGAATTTGAAGAAATGGCTCGGCAAAAAGAAATGGCTCGGCTCTAATGATTAGATCATCGATGCAACAAACGCCTATTTTGAAGGGTTAGAGAAATCGTATTATTCGGAAGGGATCGAAAAATTGGAGAAACGTTGGACTAACTGTATCGAGCTAAAAGGCGACTACGTTGAAAAATAAAAATTTTTTTGGCCGAAAATATTATTCCTCGGATTATTTTTATCAGATTTCTCACTCCGCCCTCGTATTAATATATCAATATAGGCACTTCCCAACAAATCAAACCGAACTGAAAAATGTCAAAAAACGAAAATTGTGCCAACTGAGCCTTTAGATAATTTTATAATCAACTATATCGAATAAATAATTTATCAATTTAATTTATAAAAAAACAAAAGATTTATTGTAAAATCATAAATAATTATTTAACACAAATATTTTAAATTTTAGTTTACAAAATTCTAATAGATGGCTTTACAAAAGAGAATTTATAAAGAAGAAAGTTTTTTCTTTATAGATTTTTTGAAATGTCAGTTATTAATAAACAATTGTTTTATATTGAAATGTTTTGTGTGGCGCCCAAATTCAATTTTATTTTAAGTTTCTACTTTCTTTCAATTAAAAAAGTGAAAGGGTTATATGAAACCTACTCGGCTCTCTGTGCTTTAATTTAACTTGAATTTGGATTATGGTACAGGACTAGGGGTACGACAATGGCTCGAACAAGAAAGGGAAAACTAAGGTGTTCACTACGATTTTCGATTGGACTAAAACCACAAGTATTCCGTAGTATGCTGGCTTGAGCCTGTCGGTGCCAATTGTCGTGAGTTTTCCATCGATGTCCACAACAAAGAGTTTGCGGGATATTGGATATGGTTTACTTAGAGGAATTTTGACTCTGTCCACGCGAACGAATACATGTGAGAATTTTTCCAGATTTTTGGGTATATATGTACGTATCCTGTTTAATCGGATGTCTCGGTTTTGTAGGAACTAAAGCTCTCATGTTGGTACCACGCTGCTTTATGAAATCCGAAGTATCTTTGTTTGGGTCCGAATTTTGAAGAATTCACCGGGAACCTTGATGTTTTGATCATACACCTGATATGCTATAGAGTTCAGTTGAGGTTTTCCTTGAACAAGGTTCGAATACCCAATAATACAGTTGGAAGATCAGAACTCCAACTACATGTAATGCCTGTGCGGAATCGGTCGACAAGACCTTTCGCTTTCGGATTATATGTTGTTGTCCTAATGGTTCGTGAGCTCGGTGAACATTTTTAATTCAAATTGTGTTCCTTGGCCTGTCGTTATATAGAGACTCCAAATCTACAGATATACTCATTGTAGAAGACCTTATTTGGTATACTTTGGACTTTTGACATTGGATACAATATTTCGCCCAGTTGCTTGTATGAGTATTTATTCTTGGCCAAAAGTATTTTGAAGCAATTAGTTTTCGCGTGGCACTTTCGAAAACTGTCCACTTGCGGCTGGTTGTCTGGTATCGGTTTACTTGTTGCAGGTTAACGCTTGATTTTGAGGATTCCGAACTGAAACCAATTTCTGCAATTCGTCATCACCTTGTTGTTGTACGAGTAATTCTTTCATGTCGAAAGAGAAGACGTCTCACCAGAAAAAGACAAACAGTCACTTCCGCTGGAAAGAGTTTCTTTGAAAACAACGCAAGTGGCTGTCAACATCCAATATTGCGTAATGGTAATTAAAAATAAAATATAATAAATTTACAATCCACTGTAATTTGCAAACTAGCACAAAAAGATTAGATTTGAAGGATTTCAGGATATGGCTTAGACCTGCATAATCATAGACTTGAACGTGATTCATAGCGTAACTTTGAAAAACCATATAAACGTAATATACGGTTATTTTATATTCAAAAGAAAAGCACACGACAAATTGGATCTTTGTTAGTGTTTTTATAATCTCACAAGTTTTATATGACTTTGGGCAAACCATTAACATTATGAATATTTAACTATACATAAAGTACATCAAATGCCGCGTATATTTACAACACAACAATCAGTCACATTATAAATGCAAATTTTATGTTAAAAATGTCTACACAATCACTACTCAAATACATACGATACTCATTTGCATATATGGTACGCGTATTTATAGATAACATCAAACACTATTATTCACCCTCAAGTTTTCCAAACCAAAAATCAACAATAAATCAATGGGGCACAAGCCGAACACACAACCATTTTTTTTGACCATATGCGTATATAAATTGTACATAACATATACAAATTAGGAATTTGTCCAAGATCCATTCACTTGAAACTAATCAAATTCAACCAGCAGGATAATAAATAATTATATGTGTGTATATTGTATTTATGTATACGAGCAATTTGGTAACTTATACACTATGAATAGTTTCAGAGTTTTTCCGCATACATTTATATTTTTGTAGTTCGCGGTTTAATTAGAAAGCACGCGATATAGGATTTTGTTGTGTTCGTCTATATAGTAGGTAGTAATTTAAGTGGCACGCGATTTATATACATTAACAATTACTATACTACTGTTAGTTGTTCTAAACTATAGAATTATTTCAAGATCGTCAAAAGCGAAAATAATTTTCACTTTTCGATGAAAAAAAATAAAAATAAAAAATTAAAAGTTATTTTCTTGGATGATGGTCATGTCTTTTACACAAATCTGCAATTAGTCGTGTGCAATAATTTTATTTGGTAACTAATTTCGCAAGAGTGCACGGATTCCCAACGCGGGGCCCAACGAGGATATCGATAGTAAAGCAACCAATGTGTTCAAAAGCACACCAATCCTCGAGCTGAGCTACTATAGGATCGTGAAAGAGTTTTAATTAAGATACAAACAGTCAAGGCGATCCATCATATGGCTCTCGAAGCGAAAGATGGTTGAAGATTTCATTCTCAATCGAGATGGCCATAGTGTTAGAAGCCTGGACATTATATGTGAAGTATAATGTCCAGGCTTCTGACACTATGGCCATCTCGATTGAGAATGAAATCTTCAACCATCTTTCGCTTCGAGAGCCCTAGGATGGATCGTATTGACTGTCTAAATCTTAATTAAAACTCTTTCACGATCCTATCGTAGCTCAGCTCACTATAGTGAAGAACATATCGTGCTGCGATTTAATCTAATTTTATCAATCCAGCCTCGAACGAAATGTTTAAAATATGATTTAGTGTAGATTCGACTACCAGAATATGAGACATATTTCCCAGACACAATCTGCTTTATTTTATGAAATTTTTACACTCGCCCGTTCCAATGGATTATAAAATTTCGAATACGAATGTGATGGAGTCACTTCAATCTGTTTAATTCATTTAAAGATTTGAAGGTGTTAACAATTAAATCCAATACCGATGTCTTTAAACTGATGTAGTTTTAGGACATAACATGCTCCACTAGTCATGGCAGTGATCAAAAGAAACGCCAGATTTGATGATAGAAAGATAGTTGTGATTTTAGCCAAGGTGGCACTAATTTAACACTTTTAGCTTTCTGCACCAGTTGTGTAAACTAGATTTGATTTTTTCTGTATGTCGACGAGAGGACAATCCGGTTAAATGAGACATCACTATAACATTCGTTTTTTATTGTTTTTTTTTAAATTAGGCGGATTTTACTCCAGCACTCAATGCCACTAATGGGCCCACGGTGCAATACCCACATTCACACTAACATTCATTCAACCCATTCATCCCATTCACACAAGTACAGTATACCACCTGCGCATTGCGCGCATAGCTTCATTTCACCCTGTACAGTGACATGGAAGACGGCTCTTTGGGATTTCCAAGCAGTCAATAACCGATTGTGTATATGATTGGCTTGTGCATGAAGTTATCCATAACTTGTCGAAAATTCGAGTACACGTGCCCACAGCCAGCCAGCTCCAAGATAAAGACTCATTTTACAATGACTTGGACGATCTCATATGATTTTTACTTGAACACGACATTAGAATGGAAATTGGGGACCTTAATGCTAGAGCTGACAGAAGTCAGGCCGACTTATGTGAAAGCATAGGTCCGTACTCCCGACACGAAACTGCAACCGATAGTGGTGAGACTGATGATGTACTTTGTAATTGCTCTCGATCTTAGAGTACCTAGCAAGCACGTTCTTCCTTCACAAACAGATACATCTATAGAGACATGGACCATCCAAGCGAAACTTCCTCTAAGGGTTGGATACGCCTTGTGCAGGATGTGAGAACTTATCGGTCAGCAACGAAATACGTAGGCAGCGATCATCGTATAATCTACAGTGGAAGTTTTCGTACAGGTTTGGGAACACAACGAAACGCCGAAAACGTTTCGACTGTGAATGTGTAAAAAATGAAAACCAAGCGAAACGATATCAAGATCTTGTGTGCGACAACATTGAGGAAGCTACTTATCAGTCTGACTGTGTGAACTATGTCTGATTTTAGATTTTAGGAATAGTGACATGAATGTCGTCTTGCAATAGAGGATTGGACCATATTTTCAGACCTGCGTCAACCACCATTTGGGACTGTAATAGAAACCTTTTCGAAATTATTAGTTTATTATGGCGAACCGAAGTTATTGTCTGACGAATGGAAATTGGCCGCCTACTAAGTTACCGACCTACATTATATTGGATATAATCATGCAGAGGGCTTAGTTGGTGACTATATCAAAAAAGATTTCATCCGAATCGACCAGTCACTGATTCTATTTATATACTATGGGACGTCCATCTCTGTACATCAGGTGTTCCTGAATTTCCCCGATACTCTTTAATCACATATCAAATTAAGTTCAATACTTCAATAACATATTGAGTCACTGGATTTTGAATGAAGCTGAATACATCACTTAAAGTCAACAAACAAATCGTAACAAAAAGTGTTTTAAATGTCCGGATTGTACCTTCACTCTGGTTGATTATATTTTTCGATGCATTCTGATCGATTCTACATTCGATGAATGAGACAAACACAAAAACCTGAATTTTAATTTAATTAGGTCCGTAGGGGAATCCTGTATATGTGAGATAATATATGAGTAATATTCATCAAGAAATGATCCTTTAAAATATGGAATTGAATTACACGAGAAGAAAGAATTTCAGATTTTAAAATTACAACCCTATATGTGATGTATATTATGCACATGGTTGTATATGCTATAAGACGAGGGGTACCAAGATATTTGTATAATGGAATTATAATGAACGTCTTGTTGTTGTAATATTTCTATTGTTATAAAATTGATCATAATCCTTCCCTTTTTACTATGATTATTTTATTCCTTCCTTCCATCTAACTCTAAATATGCATACACGCACAAAAAATCCCTTATATTGAATTTTATTTTTTTTACAGAACATATATAGTTTTGCATGCATAACAAACTTATAAAGCGACAAAATTACAGTAGAAAAAAAATGATGCATATTACGGTAGGGACTTAGATGGGATGATGAATTGAATTTTTTTTCTTTTGATGTTCTGTGATACGGTTAAGTATTATATAAACGCATTTTGGTAAACTCAGGACCGAATTTGAAGGATTTGATTTTTAAAAAGATTTTAATAGTTTTTAGGATTCGACATCTCTAGCAGGCTTCGATCTCCCGAATAATCATAAGCTTTTAGTTAATTTTCGTTTAGGTTCCTTCCTTCTAACCACTACCAGTCTACCACTAAAAGTGTGTCATTTCAGGATATACAACTTTAGGTTGGCAACACTTTTTTCAATAACAGCCGATTTGACAGCTGACAGTTGATTTTTGGTTAGTTTGGTTAGCCATTTCTTAATGAACAGACTTACGTTTGCAAATTGTTCAAATTTACTTTAAAAATAAGGATTAAATTAGTGAAACTAATCGCGTGCTACGTCCATTTTATAATCGACATGATCGTCTCTCAGAGCAGTTAATTCGATTAACTATGGCTTGCTTTTGTACCACGTTTACTTTAAATGATAATATATACGCGTCTCGTAAGACCACATATACAGCGCGTAGTATTGAAGAGGATCCAAATGAATCAACAACATCTTTATGGAGAATTTTGAGTAAGGATCTTGGTTTACATGCTTACAACATTCAATTTGTGCATGGACTACAATCATACGACGACGAAGCCAATAATGAGATCGATGCAAACTTTCCATACAAGATTTTCTTCAGTGAGGAAGCCCGTTTTTGGTTGAATGGCTATATCAACGAACAGAACTGTCACATTTAGAGTGAAGATAATCCACGAGCGAAAACGTTACAACGGAGACATGATTACTAATTTTTTTGTAACTCAATTGGATAGCATTGACATCAGAGACATGCCATACATCGCCCGATCCAATTAATTTACTGAAACAAACAATTAATATCGAGAAATGAGCCCGTCAACTGGCTGTGATTTAACACCGCTGGACTATTTTCTTTGGAGGTATGTGAAGTCACTTTACGCTGATAAGCCAAAGACTATTGTACACTATAGGTATAGCCAACATTGTCGAATGTCATTATTACAGAAATACAGTCAGAAATGCCGCGATGAATATTCGAAAATTGGACCTCCACATTACGCGATGTACGCACTAGGCGCGGCGGCCACATGTTCGAAATCTTATTCAAGAGTTTCATATGCGCAAGTATTCTTAAAGATGCCGCTCGAGATATTCAAGCAAATTTATAGAAGGAAATATCTCAACAGCATTAAAGAACCTCACTGATATGATGTAATAAGGCTTCATAGTGATGATGGAGAGAACCGTGGATCTAATGAGGTAAAATTTGACAACATTGATGCAGATAGTCGCTTAAAACAAAAAAAAACACACACGAAGTAGAAGTACCAAGCATTTCTCATCGAGCACAATATTGACATATTCAGACACTTTGTAATATCAGTTAGTAATAATAAAAGCAGCAGTTCACAGATTAATAGGGCCACTGGGACAAAAATTTATCGTACGGAGTGATTACAACGCAAAACATATATACTCAATGGGCTTCGAAATTAACTGCTACATAATGGCCTACGGATAAAAAGAAAAAACCAGATTTAATTGACTTCCGTGTTACTGATTTGTATGATCTTTCGTTCGACCATTTATCATCATATGGAGTCACTAACAACACAACAACGCATTTTGATTGTCCAAATTTATTATGAAACTAATCGCTCAAAAACAACATTTCGTAAATTACGTTAGACTTTTGGTCGACATGAACGTCCTACTGAGCGTGCAAGTGGCAGAATTATTGAGAAGCCACCAGACCATTTAAATCGTAGTCGCTTTGTTAATTGAATGCTTGAACGCAATGAAGGTTTTTCGAATTTGTCGAATTTGGGGAGCAGAGAATCCTCATATTATTCACGAAGCAGAACTTCATCCTCCAAGAGTCACTGTTTGGTGTGGTTTATGGGCTGGTGGCATCATTGGGCCGTTTTCCTTTGAAAACGAACAGGAAAATGCTCTAATAGTGAATGGGGAACGTTATCGCAACGTGTTAGGTTTTCTGTTCTTCTGTCTTCTTGGAAATTGCACAAGCCTTTGATAAAGTTTGGCACGACTAATCTATAAGATTAAAAAGCTTCTGCCGAATTTTCATGCAGTCCTCGAAAATTAACCACATCAAATAAAATATCTATATAGATAAACAAAAAGCGGTAACTGTTCTCTCCGTCATACCCAAGCTTTTTGAATCTATGGTTCACAGAGTCCTACTCTTTCATATTAAAAAATTTATTGTGGTTTTTATCCCAATCGGTCACACTTACCAATTTGGCTTCGTTTTGTGGTAATTTATTTAACTGGTTAAACTCCAGACAGGAACTCAATGTTATTTGTACAAACTTTGCTAAGGCTTTTGATAAGGTAGCTTACTCAAGTTAGGGTTTTTGTTTTTTCTTCCGAGTTTTTCGGGTGTCATCTGACGTACCGCCGTGCGGTCATATTGATCATTTGTTATTTACATTGTTTATCAACGATATTGTTGGGTGCTTCGAAGGGACATTCAAAAATATAGACAACTGCGAAGATTATATCCACTAAATATGGGTGTGTATGTTTCCCTTCAGCTAGCACCATTCCAGGTCACTGCCAGCCTTCCAACTTTCCTTGCGGATTCTATTTCAATGCCAACCTTGTTATGTCATTATTGTGTTGGTCCAGAAGCATTTGACTCCCCTCTTGAGGCATTTGTTTACAAATACATGAAGTCTTTTAGTATAACTTTCTGTGTATGTTTCCACGTTTTCAGCCATATAGCAGTACTGATATTACACAAGCGTTGAACATTCGTATCATGGTGTTTCTTAACAAGATAGATGCCTTCCAGATCTTATGGAGATGTCTTCTTTGATGCCGCCTGTACTGTTGCTACAGTACTACCAATGTATATGAATTTTCCAACATCTTCTATGGTTTCTTAGTGAAGATTATATTTAGTCTTCTAATGGGACCACTGTATGACGTTAGGGGATGCGTTATCTAGTTTGCGCATTACACTATCTAATCCTGTGAGGAACAGTAGTGGTGATAGTACGCACATCACATCACACTTGTGCTGAACTCTATTTTCCCGCGCATCCCGCGGTACATTTCTTGGATGAGTTCGGTTATTTCGCAGAGTGCTTTCCATGTTGCGCTTCTCTTTATGACATCGAATGCACGACGAATAGATTTAGTGGTGCGTTCCATTCGTTCGATTGTTCGATGATTATTCGGACTGAGTTAATCTATACAGCTTCTTCCTCGTCTGAAATCAGCCTTATCGTTTCTTATATGTTGATTCAAAGTTGGTGAGATTCGTTCCAGGACCACTGGTGATTAAGGTGATTAAAATATAAGTAATTTCTAAAATACCAAAATCGTTGGACAGATGTCACAAAAGTAAAAAATATATTTATTTTATAGCCTGCGTCTTTATAGCCATTAACTGGCTACTTTGACAAATATCCTATCAGTTGTGATCAGATCCCAACTATGGTAAAATATATCATAAAAAAGTGATACCGCGATCAGTATACACAACATGTACGTGAACCTCTGTAAGCTCCAATTATAACTTACTACTGCAACAGAAAATCGGTCGCCCCATTGCCCCATATAATATTACGCCTGTGTAAATTTATAGTGCGACACTGTTGAATTCATATTTGGATGTATGTACAAGAAGTTTACTTTTTCATATACAATTCACACCATCTCTTGCATAACCATAGAGTTCGAAACACAAATATTAAACGAATTCTATACGAGTCACGTGGCTTGAACGTCGCCACGACAATAAAGCATTTAAAACTAAAAAAAAAAAATCGAATATTATAAATTTTTTTTAAATAATTAATTTGGTTCTGAATTCAAAGTTGGACGATAATCCGCTTGTCTGCATATAAGGAATCTTTGTACTCGTATATAAGAGTATCCTTTTATTATCCTCTTATGAATGTACGCATATATATAATAATTTAATTGTAATTTCGAATAAGTACATATTATATAGGTATAACCGCTTAGGAATTATTATTGTTTGGTTCGACCACCCTTTTATAAAATTTTCCGAAATTTCATAACAACGAATACGATTTTTTATTCCCACACATATACACAATAACTATATATATGGAATGGAAAACTGCATTCTCATATATGTACATACATATATATGCATATATACATCACATAAAATACAAAACATTTCAGAAATTAAAAATCCACCCCATCAAATAAAAACTATAAATTTCCACCCAAAAACAACAACCAAAACGTATAAGCAAACACACAGAACGCACTCAACAACGGACGGGAAAAACGGTTTTTAATATTTGCTTTTCCCACACATATATTCCGATATTGCAAAGTGTTTGAGTGCGGTAAAGTATAGACTTTCCTGTAATAATTATTTTTCTCATATATAGAATTTTTTTTTATTGATGGGTTAAATCCCTTTACAGGCTGTCATCTATCTACGCGCCTTCTATACATGATAATCACAGTTGATTATGATTGTGTCGCAGTTAATGTGTGCATGATAAATTCCGTATCGCCTATTAAATTCGTTCGCTTGGGTATTTTTTATCGGGTGCAAATGACAAGTGTGAAATAAATCATGGTTGCTACGATCAAATATACAGATTGACTCAATGTGAAATAGGTAGGATGGCCACCCCAACCTTTTTTACTCTTTCCTTTTTGACGTAAAGCGTCTCATAATACAGTATGAGGGCTCCCGGTTTCAGATTTTCGATTTAACTACATTGCTTCACAATGCCCCAACAAAACAATCACACGATACATTATTTGAAAGGTAAGGGAGCATACCCCTACACGCATTTTAAAAAGAACCATTCGCTCCCATCTAAAGCTAAACTGTTAGCTTATTTTATGACATTGTACGTAGTCTCAAACATTCAATCCGCATAAGAATATCGCCAAGTTATTGATGTTGCGTTTTACATCGTTTTTTAAAATTATATTGGTGTATGCATTAAAAACCGGACTTTTTTAATAAAATTTGAGCCTTTATTGTGGAAAAATGTTACAAGATTTTTTATTCAAAATATTGCCCATCGCTACCCACTACTTTTTCCTATCTTTCTGGCAATTTATGGATTCCATCCCATAAAAACTGCGCCGGCTTGGCGGCCAAAAACGAATCGAGCCAATTTTCGATACCTTGAACTGAAGTGAAGGGTATTCCTGATAGGTGGTAGTCGGAAGGAGCAAAGTCTGGGCTATAAGGCGGGTGAGGCAGAATTTCCCATCCGTTATTCTCCAGGTGAAAGTCAGACCCAAGAATGATTGGTTTGATGACGAGTGTCGTCTTGCAGTTGAGCAACAAAATATAGCCCATAATGAAGTGCAACAACGTCTCACAATCCCAAGGAAAAACAAGGCAGCTCTTGCAAGAAGGGCAGCTAAGCGGATTTGTAGACGGAAGAAGCGAGAATGGTGGAAGGCCGAGTTTCTGAAAGTACAACAACTCAGCAATGAGCGTAGTTCACGTAATTTCTTTAAAGGAATTACTGGATTGCACCATACTTTCAGGCCTTCGTCAACCGCCATTCGGGACCGGGATGGAAACCTCTGTGTCAACATCGACGCAGTACTTGACGCATGGAGTGGACACTTTACTGAGCTGCTTGATGTTCATCATGCGTCACAGACTGTTGTTGAGCCACCTCTAAAACAGTCTGCGGAGATTTGCACTGAGGAGCCATCCCATGAGGAATTCACTAAGGCCATGCAGAGAATGAAACGAAACCGCTCACCTGGAGCGGACTGCATTAATTCGGAGCTCTTGATATTCGGAGGGGATACTTTGTGGAACTGTCTTTTCGACCTTATTCGATTAGTATGGCGAACCGAAGTTATGCCTGATGAATGGAAAGTGGCCGCGATATGCCCCATCTTCAAGAAGGGAGACCGCTTGAAGTGTGAGAATTATCGCGGTATAGCTCTCCTTTGCACAGCATACAAGTTACTGTCATACATTTTATTGGATAGAATCACTCCTCTGCCGGAGGGCTTGGTTGGTGACTATCAGGGAGGATTTCGTCCGAATCGATCAGTCACTGATCAGGTCTTTTCGCTGCGGATGATTCTATCTAAATATTATGAGACATCCATCTCCGTACATCAGGTTTTCCTGGATTTCCGGCAGGCCTACGACTCGATCAATCGAGAGAGTTTGTGGTCTGCCCTGCAATACCTAGGAATGCCAACAAAATTGGTACGACTGTGTAGGATGACAGTGACGCAGTCTCAATGCTGTGTTAAAGTTGAGAACAGGCTATCGACAATTTTTGCAGTTAACTCGGGTGTTCGGCAGGGAGATGCTCTGTCCCCGATACTCTTTAATCTCATGTTGGAGTACATCTTTCGTAAAACTGAAACACCTCAGCGCAACATCTTATATCGCCAGTCCAATCAAGTGCTTGCATATGCAGATGACATATGCGTGATTGGACTGAATAGCAACGGAGTGAAAGAAATACTTGATCCGCTTGTAGAGTTTTCAGCTTCTGTTGGACTCCAGATCAATGAGTCCAAAACGAAATACCTGATCTCTGGTTTTAGAGACAATGGCACACCAGATTTTAGTAGTGGCCACCACACATTTGAGGGAGTGAGGAGGTTCAAATATTTGGGCTCTCTTATCACTCACGATAACAGTGTGGGTGAGGATATTAAAGTGCGGCTGGCAGCTGGCAGTCGTTCTTTGTATCCTCTAAGGCCACTGCTAAAATCTAAACACTTATCAAGTGCCGTGAAGCTGGAACTTTACAATGCGTTGATCAGGCCCGTTGTTATGTTTGGATGTGAAAGTTGGGCGCTGACGGATGAGTACGAGAGATGGCTCCTTACATTTGAGAGAAGAATCATGCGTGTGATTTACGGCCCTAAACGCGAAATAGATGGTACATACCAAGCTCTGTACAATTTCGAGATCAGAGATCTGATGAAGATCCCCGATATTGTACATGAAGTTAGATCTCAGCGAGTACGCTGGCTCGGTCACGTTCTGCGTGCTGATCCGGAACGAATTGTGCAGCGATCTCTGAAAGGAGAGCCACCATATGGTAGGCGCAGAGGTCGTTGCAGGCGACGATGGCTCCACGATGTAGAGAACGACTTGGCCTCTTCAGATTGTCTAAGACAGTATGAAGACCAAGCTCAGGATCGAAACCGTTGGAGCCAGATTGTTGATTCAGTAAGGGGCCAGTAATGGCCTTTAACACTGTTATTATTATTATTCTCCAGGTAATTTTTGACCGGCGCCGCAATATGTGGCCGAGCGTTATCGTGGTGGAAAATGATTGACTCGTGTCTGGTCGCATACGTTGGCCGCTCTGACCTAGCTGGTCCCACCAAATGCACAGCATGACCTTAGCCCCGTGAATATTTGGCTTTGGTGTCGATGGGCCGGCCTCGCCTTTTTTGACATACGCTTTTTTGCGCTTAGGATTATCGTAATGGATCCATTTTTCATCGCCAGTTTTTTTTTTATTTTTTTTTATTTTTTTTAATTTATTTTACGACTGAGTCTTGTACCCATTTAGTAATTTACATTGCATAATACAGTATTTTGAATAGTCGGCGTAATCAAGTGATTATCCCCATTTTAGTGTAACTCCTCCCTCAGATTTTTCGCCACAGTAAGTCTACTGACCTCCTGGTCGCGATAAGTCCAGTGGTTTGGTTCTTTGCAGTCTTCTTGTTGGAGATGTAGTCAGCATACAGCGTATGTCCAGATTTTGATGCTGGTGCAGACGTTGTAGGTGTTTTGTTGCATGATGCTTAATTTCATCCGCGACAAGCTCAATCTTGAGATCTCGATGGAGGTTGTCGTTTCGAATGTACCACGGTGAACTGTTTGTATGATTTTGATATTTGTCTTCTTGGCACATCCCCAGAGTTGGCTACCATATGTCCATACAGGCTTCAGAATTTGTTTGTATAACAGCAGTTTGTTATAGATCGCTAGTTCAGATTGTCTCCCTAGGAGCCAATGCATTTTTCTAAATTTTATGTTTAGTTCTTCTCTCTTCTTTTTTATGTGTTCCTTCCATCTAAGCTTAGCATCTAAAGTCATACCAAGATATTTGGCAGTGTTTGCATGGGGTACTACTATTGAGTTTATCATTATTGGTATATGGTTAACTTTGTGATTTGTAAAGTTCACTTGGATTGATTTTGCTTCATTTAATTTAATTCGCCATTGCTTTGTCCAATTACATATCAGGTTAGTAGTCCTCTGTAATTTACTAGTGGAGTCATTGATGTTCTTTGCTGTTGCAAGTATTGCCGGGTCATCGGCAAAAGTCGCCATTGTTTCTTCTGTAGTTGGTATATCTCTAGTATATAGGAGATATAGGATTGGCTCAAGAACACTCCCTTGTGGTACTCCGGCTGTTATTCTTTTTAGTTGGGAGTACTCATTCTCATACTTTACTCGGAAGTGCCTCTCTGATATGTATGATTTTAAAATTTGAAAAAATTGCTCCGGAAGATCACGATGAAGTTTGAATTCTAGCCCCTGGTGCCATACTTTGTCAAATGCTTGCGCTACATCAAGGAATATAGTTGAGCATATTTGTTTGCTTTCAAGTGATTTCTCGATTACATCAGTAATTCGATGAACTTGTTCTATCGTAGAATGTTTTTCCCTAAATCCAAACTGATGTGAAGGGATAAGATTCCTTTCTTCGATAATTGGTTTTGGTCTTTTAAGAAGAACTTTTTCAAATAGTTTCTTTAATGTTGGTAGCAGAGAAATTGGCCTATATGAAGCTTTATCATGCGTAGGTTTGTTCGGTTTAAGTATCATAATTACTTCTGCAACTTTCCATTGTCTTGGTACATATCTTAGTCGAAATGCTGCATTAATTATATGCACTAGTTTCCTCAACGCTTTCTCCGGTAACAGTTTTATTATCTGACCCGTTATAAGATCATATCCTGGAGCCTTTATACGCATTCAGATTATTCTTAATTTCCCATTTTAGTTCTTTCAATGTTACAGGTGTAATATTTACTTCATCCTGTTTATTTATTGGTGTAATATTTTCCTCTTCCGTTTGTTTTGGATAAGGTTGGAATGTTTCTTCAAGGTGATTTGCAAACAAATCTGCTTTTTGTTTAGCATTTCGAGCCCAATTTTCATTATTTTTAATTGGAGGAATCTGAAGTTTAGGTCTTTTAATATTCTTAGTTGCTTTCCATAATGAATAATCAGTATCTTTTTGCCCAGTTAGAGTGCTGAGGTATTTATTAACTGATTGATTTTTAATGTCTTTTATAAGGTATTTTAATTTGTTACACAAATGGTTAAATACTCTTTTATTTTCAGGATTTCGATGTTTTTGCCAATTCTTCCGTGCTTTTCTTTTCTTTTTAAGAAGTTCTCTCACTTCCTCTGGATAGCTAGCATTGCGCTTCATTTCCTGCCTATTATTTGGAGTGCTTTCCCACGCAGCATATTGGATATTATTGATGAGCTTATCTAATTCGTCTTCTATTCGGGCTGGTCCCAGAATTGGGTTCTGCAGACTAATTCTTTCTGTTAACTGTGTTTGGAAGAGATCCCAATTGGTTTTGAAGCTCGTTAATTTCGGGTTGCTCTCTTTCAAAATAATTGTTTGGCTAAGTATCATAATAACTGGTGAATGATCTGATGATAGACTTTCACTGTTCTCTATATGGATATAATTATCTGAAATCCCTTTTGTAATAAAGAAGTCTATAAGGTCTGGAATCTTACTGGTATCCGTAGGCCAATAGGTTGGTGTACCGCCTGAGTGAAACTCGCATTTTAGTTGTTTGCCTGCTGCGAACAGTTCTTTTCCTTTAGCGGTCGTTAACCGAGATCCCCAATATGTATTTTTTGCATTATAGTCACCTCCAACTAAAAAGACACTTCCTATAGCGTTTTCAGAAGATTAGTATAATCTACTTGTTTGAGATTGTATCTTGGAGGGCAATATATTGCTGAGATACTGCATGTTTTAATATTGCTTAATTGTATTTTGATTGTTGTGACTTGCATGGAAAGGTTCTCAACTTTTGGTTCTTCGTTATGTTTTATATACTCTTTTATGAGGATAGCTGATCCACCTCTGGCTTTGTTCTCAGGATGTAGTGCATAGTAGCAATTATATCCTTTTATTTTACAGAATGAAGTTTTGGTGCATGTTTAAAAATATATCTAGTTCTTGAATGTGTTGCAATAGCCCATTTTCATTCCAGGTTACAATTCGTAATGTTTTATTCATTTCTTTTGTTTATAATTCGATTTTATATAATTTCTATTTTGATACACTTGACCAAGGTTTTCTTCTACTCTTTTATTGAAACTAGTTTGTGATTTCATTTCTTCTAGTGTTTTCTGCAGACTCATTTCCTGCGAAATAAGTCTTTTGTTAAGATTCTCTAGATTTCTCAGTATGTCCTGTAGAACGAGATCCACTTTTAACTGTTTCTCCTCTGTTTGCTGAACTGTGCATAAGTAACGTTTTCGTTTACTCTCTGGCTTTGTATGTTATGATTAGCAGTTGACGATTTAGGCTCCGTGGTTCTTTTTATAGTTTGTACATTTGTACATTTTGATGTACCTGGTTTGCGTGATTTATCTCTCATTTTTTGTAGTTCTACTGCAACTTCACATCCTCCGTAGTTGGCTGGATGCTGGCCATTACAGTTGATACACTTCGGTGTTGTATCTCGGGGGACTGTGTAGTCATTTCCTACGTGTTTTCCTGCACATTTAACACATCTTGCTTCACGGTGGCAGTACTTTTGTGAATGATTATAATCTTGGTACATTTTACATTGTGGTATTAGTCGAGTGACCTTTCTCGGTGTTTCTATTTTAACTCTAAGGTTGAGGATAGCCTTAATATTATAAATATTTTCGATTTTTTCTTGGTTGTCGAAGGTTAGCATAATAAGTGGGAGACCTCTTCACATGATTTCAACATTTCCGTCCCTGTTTTCTCTTCTCTCTTTTCTGATGATGTTGACTGCATCGATTATTTTCAGGCCTTTGTTTTGCATGGCCTCAATAATTTCATCTTTTGAGCAAGTTGGATGGAGACCTCTTGCCATTACTTTAATTGATCGATCATTTTCTTGCCATTACTTTAATTGATCGATCACAATCGCCATTGACAATACGATTCAAAAACGACTTCTTTTTGTGGCACTCGAGCAGCATTTCGGACATGCAAACTCGTCTTTTCACGTCTCTTGGCTTCAACTCGTATGGCACCCAATTTCCCATCTTTTGGATGAATCCCAAGGCTTTCAAACGTCTGAAAATTGTTGCTCGATCAACTCCCAATGATTCTGCAAGTTCTTCTTGCGTTTGACATGAATCTTGATCGAGTAATGCCTCCAATTCTTCAAAATTCTTCAAATTTGATAAATTTTCCATCGTTGAAATCGGTTGGATGTGCACAACCAAAACAAAAACTTTTAGCTGGATTTTGCCAGGTATTGAATAGAGCTTTCAAGTGACATAAATGTCATTGATGTAGTATTACGTATAAACAAGTAATGACACCTAATATCAAATTCCGGTTTTAAATGCATACACCCAAATTTCGGTCGTGATCAAACGGAGAATAAAGAATTATCATCTCTACAAATATGATAAAACTAAACATCTAATATCTTCTGCCTGAAGGAATGTCCTGGAATTTGGGTATACTATCGGCTGTTTACTGTCTACCGAAAAACGCAATCAAAAAGCAGTAATTTATCGATTATTTTAATCAGCTGGGCATAAAATTGGGGTTCGAGGTGGGCCACACCTAAATGAAAACAACTATATGAAGCAATTAATGAAAACAATCTAGATTATTTATCTTCAGGACACCCAACTTACTGGCCATCAGATAGAAAGAAAATACCTGATTTAATAGATTTCTGTATAACAGAAGCAATTACACGCACCAATGCGTAGGTATAGAAGATTGCTATGGCTTGTCTTCCGATCACTCACCAATTATAACAACTCTGAGTACCCGACTTTTAATTGCAGAACCACCTGAACGTCTGACAAATAAATTAACTAAATCGGCTCTATATAAAAATAAAGTCGAACAAAGTTGTAAACTGAATATCTAACTCTGCACACCAGAATATATTGATGGGGCAACCAATGATTTAACACATATAATGGAAATAGCTCTGAAAAACTTAATGAGCACCTATAGTATACTGCACTGAGCTGAAATGAGCATTGAGAAAAAAAGAAAACCAAAGAATTCAGAGTTACATTAATAACCACTCGGCCACCGAGAAAACCGATTATTCACTATATGTAAGGCTAACAAAAAACTAAAAACGCCAACATTGTCGAGCCAACAATTATCGAGCCAACATTATCGAGCCCAATTAGGCAACCAGATCGGGACATTGGACCAGAAATGATGAAGAAAAGGCTTTTTCTAACCACTTGAAAAAAGTTCACGCCAAACGAAAAAAACGCCAAACGAGAACCTTTCGAAACTATTTCTTGTAAAATTTAAGTAAAACAAAGTTAAAAATATCATCAAAAACTGTATAAACCCAACGAAAGCGCCAGGACAATATTTTATTGCCAACAAAATGATCAGAGAATTACCTGAGAAATGCATAAAACGTAACGTAACAACTTAGTGATTATGAGATGTCGCTAAGTTGTTATGAGTCGTATGCATTCGAGTCGCTAAAACAAAAACTTCACTATGGGCTATATTTTGTAGCTCGACTGCAAGACGGGACTCGTCATCAAACCAATCATTCTTGGTTCTAACTTTTGCTATACCTAAAGTTTGCTGCGTAAACTGTGGTTTTCAGTACCGCCCAAACACAGTTTACATTGTCAGACTGATAATTAACTACTTCAATGTTATTGCTGACAAGATCTTGTCATATAGTTTAATCTTAATTTATCAGATCTACATACGTAGCTGGTTGCTGACCGATAAGTTCTCACATCCTGCATATAATCCGAGCCAGTCCTTTAGAAACTAACACATGATCAATTTAGATTTACGAGACATGCCCCCCGAATGTGCATTCCAATCCTTTCAGTGTCTTAAAAGTTAGCTAAATTGGAAGTACTTGTGATTAGTTTAGTGGAACGTTAAATGGAATGCAGGAAATGCCTACTATGTTTTACCCAAATTTAATTTTGATTCTTAACTAAATTTCGATTTTAAAGTTTCAAAAACTATTGACACGCTGTAATGTAGCAGTTTCAAACTGTTACCAAATTTTAGACAAACCAAAAATAATTCGAATCGACAATTTAGCACAGTTTTTTAACGAAATTATAGTAGAGACACAAATAAAACTCGCCTTAAATCACATTTAATCCTAATCAACATAGCTCATTTTACTTACGCTAATGCATACGATGACTCTCTCAGACTTTAGAATTCAATTTCGTAAATTAAACATAACAAATTATTTAAAACATAAAAACATATACCATAACATTTTTTTAGAGTATTGAAGACATACATTTTGTCTGCAGTCGGGGCAAAGCTGTCTGTGGCCCAGGCTGGTGGACACATATAGCACCCCCCTTTTCATGCATCTGTAGCATTTTGCATAGCTTCAGGAATTTGTAAAGCTGAGCTAAATGTAGATAAAGTCTGATCTATTGATCATTTTCTAAGTTTTGATAGACGAGAGAACTCCTTTAGATATTTTGGCACAACCAACTCTTGAACTAATTCTTTCAGAAATATTTTTCTGCAGATATTTCGTTTGGGTGCATTCCAATAGGGATACAAATTAATTCAAGTAACTTTTGCAGCTACTCCAGTCATGTTTAGACGAAAACGCATGACACAGCTGGTCCAACATATCAACTCCTCCTTCCGTAGAGTTGCAATACAGATTTATCGTCGATTTATTACGATTCTCTACATCCGCTGTATCATTGAAGTGCATTGATGACACTAAAATAACGGCTAGATTTTTTTTGGTATGTAACTGCCTAAACTCATATTTATTGCCGGAAACCAAAAACGTTTGTTTCTGCAGCTCGTTGTCGATGAGGTTGAAATTCAATAGGAATATACCTTTTACTTTATCGTAGCGTTCCAACGCGCACGTTAACTTACATTTCGCAACCGCTACGCCAACTCAATACTTGTAAAATAGTTATCAAATGTAATATTCCTTCCCTAAATATGGAATTCTTTTAAGTGGGTCAGATCCACCAAATTTTCATTCCATACTTGTCCGGTTTTGATGGGATATACTGCTTGAACGAAACTCAATCTCTAAATAGCAACAATTGCTCATCGATAGTGAGGTTTTCTCCTGGGATAAACTGCTTCAATAAATCGGTATTTATTGTATCCCAAATTTCCCGAACTGGGGCAAATTTATCCCGCAGTTTCCTGGTGGAACGAGTTGTTATATCATCATACCGAATAAAGTGGCATAGAATTTCGAATCGATTACATGACATGCCAGCTCGAAATAAAATATTCCCAAAGAAAGGGTGTCAAAAGTCTCCTATATCCGAAGTTCCTTGCGGATTCAAATCGGCATTTAGTAATAATCCGATGATGCAACGAATCTCCACTTCATTTGTGGTGGGCTTTCAAATTTCTCAGTGTTTTTCGTAACCATGCTGGTTTGTGTATTTTACAACACTTTCTATAACCTTGTCACTAATAAAAAGAGAAAAGGCGTCTATCGGCGATTCTATATACTGCTGGTGGGAGTACTACCTTGTTAACACCACACTTAATGATGTTACATAATGGGGTGCTCTTTAGGTAAACGGGGTTTTTTCCACTCTGTTCCATACTTTCCAGTATAGAAGGTAAAGGGTGTTTTTTAAAGGTTTACAACTTTGAGTTGGCAACACTGCTTTATTTGACAACCCATTTAACAGCTGATAGTTGTTTTTTGTTTAGTTTGGTTTGACATTTCATTATGGATATAGACTTACATCAGAGCAAATTGTTGAAAGTTTTTATCAAAATAATGGTTCAGTTGGTTCAACTTATCTGCACTTCGTCCATATTATGGCGTACATAATCGTCCTTCAGAGCGGCTAATTCGAATAACAATAGATCGTTTTCGAAACACGTTTGCTGTTAATGATAATATGCATCCCGTGAGACGCCGAAGAGTGCGCACTGAAGAAGCTGTAGCCGCTGTACTGGAAAGCATTGAACAAGATCCAAATCAATCAATTCGTCGCCGTTCTCTGCAACTGGGGTTGTGTCCTTCCACTTTATGGACGATTTTACGAAAGGATCTAGGCTTAAAAGCTTTCAAGATTCAACTTGTGCAGGAATTAAAGCCAAACGACCATCGTATGCGCCGCCAATTCGGCGAATGGGCTGAAGCACAAATTGATATTTATGTTGAATTTCCATTCAAAATTGTATTCTCCGATGGAGCCCATTTTTGGTTGAATGGGTACGTAAATACGCAAAATTGTCGCATTTGGAGTGAGGATAATCCACAAGCTTTTGTCGAAACACCATTACATCCACAGAAAATTACTGTTTGGTGTGCATTATGGGGTGACGGAGTCATTATGACATGATTAGAAATTTCTTCGTACCTCGATTAGCTGGCGTTAATCTTGCTGACATGTTGTTCCAACAGGATGGAGCCACATGCCACACAGCGCGCGCTACGATTGATTTACTCAAAGAAACTTTTGATGAAAGAATAACTTTGCGTAATGGTCCAATTAGTTGGCCACGAAAATCGTGTGATTTAACCCCATTGGATTATTTTATTTGGGGTTATGTAAAGTCAATTGTCTACGTCGATAAACCAATGACAATTGAACACCTGGAAATCAACACTCGAAGAGTTATTTGCGAAATACGGCCGCAAATACTGCGAAAAGTTTGTGAAAATTGCTGTTCCAGATTGCGCCTTGTACGCGCCAGCCGTGGCGGCCACATGGCCGAAATCATATATTTAAATATTAATGTCATAAAATTTTCTATCCAATAAAGCCCGTTTCATTGATATCAAAAATATATTTTTTTGTTTTATTATGATTTAAACTTGTGTAACTCTATAAAAAACACCCTTTATTATCGGACGGAAGTTCGATATCAACAGCATCCTCGGTTTCTGATATTATTTGCTCGTCGTCATTTTCGGAATCGGTTTCTATGATATCTCTCTATATCGTGAACATATGAACAAACATGAAATTATTTTCATGGCTCATAGCATGCGGTTTTGTTAGTATTTTTCTCTGGTACACGATAAACTTAAAATGAGTCTCTGAGACTCATCCCATGTTGATTAGGTTTTTAGGTTTAATTAAATTTTAGATTTTAAATCTAAAACATCTACTCAAACTGACTTATTAAGACTGTGTCCGAAACCTATCGTAATTATTTTCGTATCGTAATTTTTGACATTTTAATCGAGTAATGGATAGAAATTTAGGGTCCCTGAAACCCTGATTTTTTCCCATAAAATTACCAAACATTATATTCAATTTATGTACATGAAACCATATTCATTATCGTTCATGCACCCGTAGTCCACCGGGTTATAGTATTTTGAATTCCTTCGTTGTATATAATGTAATCGCATTTTATTGGTTTCCATATGCGCTGAACGGAATTTCCGTTTTCAATATCATGCATCGATATCGAGGCAAGTCGAGGGGGGGATTCCATCAAATATATGTATAATAGTATATTAATAGACAGCAAATAGACCATCAAAATGACCATTTACGATTTAGGGGTTGAATATTTTTTTTTTTTTACCAAATTACTGTAATCATGGTTCGAATGCATTTTCGAATTCCAATAAATAATTTTTTTTGGTTTTGTTTACCACAACCAAAAAAATGTTATATCACGCAAGTTAAATTTGAAGGGTTTTTCGTGTGGTTGGAAAATTTGTTTAAAAATTTTTTGTTTTGTTTTTTGAGGGGGAGTATGGTTGATATGGATCCATAAATTACTTTAATGGATTGTATATTAGGCTTGGTTGTTTCTGGTCGTTTTTGGGGAGGAACGAAACATGCAATGCAATTTTTCTATCTTATTGTCTGTATTTCGTATTCGCACACACCAAAGAAAGTGAATTTTAAATAATAATTTATTTCTTTAAGATTCGTTCGAAATAGCCTATAACAATTGTTATTTACATTACTATGTATGTGCAATGTGTAATGGTAAATGAAGGTGAGGGTTGGATGAAAAATGAAATGAAAATGTCATTTTATGTTTTAAAACTTTTTTCTACCTTCTAAATTGTATATATATGTATATGTACGACTTTTAGTTATAGGGAACGGAATTAGAATAATTAATACATCGGGCAATACCGGGAGAAAAAAAAATTCAAAAAATTTAAACACGAAATGGTATTTAGTAATTTATAACAACAACAAAAATCTCGATCGATATCTCACCAAAATATATGCATATATGTATATGTATATACGAAAAGGGTTAGCAGCTATACACATTCGACTATTTGAGTATAGTAATTGCTATCCATTTTGTAAGTTTTACTTTTACTTTGTGTATGTTTGTTAAATTTGTCTAGTCCGGTTGTCGCCATTTCATATACAATAATTTGATCAAAATGATATACAATTAATAGAAAAATAGTTTGAATCGAAACCTTGTTAACCTTAAAATTATTTAAAATAATTCAAAAACACGATCTCTTTGGCGGTGGGTGTAGCCATCTACTTAGATTCCTATATATAGGGATTAAGTTCACCACGGCACCCCTTAAAACTAAGGGGTCAGTTATTGGTTTTCAAGATTTACACGATTTATCAGTATAACTTATGTTCACATTATTTGAATCCTATAGAATTGCCATCTTTAAAATAAAGTGGGATGTCGTTTCGAGGAACCTGAGTTCAAATCTCGGTTTCGTAAAACTTGTAATAAATTATATTTTTATAAAATTCATTTTGTTTTTATATAACAGGCGAGAATAATTCAATGAAGCTAAGACCCGATGCAAAGTAATAAACGTTAAAATGATCAAAAAGTGTTATACTTATCGTAGAAACAAACCTCTTATACATATATTATAGAATATACCATTTTGTGATAAGGTTAAAGTATAACGCTCTGTATTTGTCCTTAGTTTTATTGAATTCTTCTCGCTTGTTGCATAAAAACAAAATCAATATTGCATTTCAAAAAGGTTGTTGGCAAGCGGACTGGAGAATGACTGTGAAGGATAATTTTCAAACAATCATAAACCG
Organism: Tipula unca; assembly: GCA_951394425.1. Taxonomy (NCBI): domain Eukaryota; kingdom Metazoa; phylum Arthropoda; class Insecta; order Diptera; family Tipulidae; genus Tipula; species Tipula unca. Next base: position 6,857,732 of record OX596380.1, on the reverse strand, counting down.
TTTGCAAATATTACAGAGCCATAAGGAATTCCGGTTACTTAGGACTTTGGAGGTTTCTGAAATATCAAAGTACCGTCAAAGTTGCAAGGGACCCGCTTGTTGTTCATCATGCGTCACAGACTGTATAGTTGAGTCATCCACTGTGGCGACGCAGAGATTAAAACGAAACCGATTACCTGGCGTGGACTGCAGTAATACGGAGCTCTTGATATTCGGAGGGGATACTTTGTGGAATTGTCTTTTTGACCTTATTTAAATACTATGGCGAACCGAAGTTATGCCTGACGAATGGAAATATGCCCCAACTTCAAGAAGGGAGCATCCCGATTTAATTCGAAAAAAGTACCCAAAGAGAGAAATTTCAAAAATTTATTTTAAATTGAATTGTTCTTAATTATGCAAGAGACGATTGCCGCTAAAAAATTCGTTATCACGCCTGCATATATGTTCGATAGATTGAACCGTACATACATTTCTAAAGCTAACTATGGGTTACAGATTATAAATTTTGCTTAGAAAAATGTCGTAACACTTATTGACATCATTACAATAGATGATTTAAATGACGATATTTCTGATTCGTCTAGTGAGACTGATACCAAACAAACACAATTAAAGGACCAACCGATAGTTCATAATTCAGTGGAAGTTATAACCCAACTTGGTTCGGTAAAGATCATAGAATCAGCTGATTTTGATCAACCACGCTCCTCTAAATAAAATGTGCACCATGAACGTCATATTAATTAGGGACCCAGTGAATTTTTTTTAAGTAGGCGGGTAAAGGGTTCAGTTGCAGAGTGGTACTGGACATATTTTGAAAGAAATGAGAATATCACATGGAATATAATTTAAGAATAGATTTGATCCAACTTTTTCAAGATCGTAGATCTGACCATGAAATTCGATATATCCTTTAATCCAGGAACCACAAAAGCAATGATTCCTTTTACGATTTTTATCAAGAGTTCATTTGTATATTTTTACAATTATAGAAAATGTAATTAATGATTCTGAACTGATGTATATTTTGCGTCATAATATACGAGCAGGATTGCAAGTTAAATTAGTGAATCAACATTTTTTGTATATCTGGTTGGTACCGACAGTTTATTTCTAGAATCTCTATTCTTTAACAGGTTTTTAATAAATTTCTCTACTTATTTTGTACCCAAGGCTTTCCAAGTGGCTTTCTGGGGCCCGAATATAAGATTAAATTTTAGTACATATTTGACAAGATATACTAAAAAGTACTACCATGTATTTTATTATTGTCTTGTTGAAATTGTCCTTTAAAGATCAATTTAACACGAACGTACTAGAAAAAAAACTGTACTAAAATTTAGTACTAGATTATATTTTCAATCAAAAATAAGAGATTCGTTTATTTATATAAATCGATTTACACATCAAAAGGGAACCCCTTAATCAGCGTTGAATATCGAAAAAATGAAATAAATTATTTGTCCAGGTGTGTAGATCTCGACCTCTCACCCTTAATGGAATTTAATAAAAAACTGACCATGATACATACGAGTACATATATGAGATGATTTTATTTTTCATTTTCGATTAATTTTTTTAACGGAAACCAATTTTAGGGTTATTCAATATATATATATATATATATATATATATATATTTGATGCAGAAAGATGATCGAGATGCCAATAAACAGTAGCAGATGTCTAAATAAAATATCTTATATGATGATGATGATGATGATGATGATGTAGCGTGGGAGTATTTTTTTTTTATAGTAGTAATTATAATTAAATTATGTTTAACAATAATATAATTGTTTTGTGTGGGGCAGCTGGAAAAACTATATCCACAGTGTACACAGGACCGCACGACATTAAATTAATAATTTAAATTAATCGAAATATAACACATCGCTCGGCAGGGAGGAGGATGTTTTATATTTTATTTTATAAAAGGGTGATATCTTCTTTATGTATCGCATCTTAGAAATTGAATACCTTTATTTATATATGAAACCGTTATAAAAATTGTATATTTGTCCTGTGGTGTGTGGTGATGTTGATGACAATTCATATGAACGTACATACTCCTACTCTTGTACAACATAATATAATTCTTAGATTACATCCATTTTTAAAAAGTGTTTTGCAGCAGTTTGTTGGTATATGAGGGATTATATGTATTTTAGAAGTTTCAATTTCTTGCAGATGGGTCTTTGTTTATTTAACTAGTCAAATATTTGCGTATATTAAAATAAATTTAACGAATGGAGAGAGGAGTTTTATGACTGATGCTTGGAAATATTTGTAAAACTTAACTACGATCGACTAATAAAATTTCAGTCGAGCCAGGTGAATTTTTGTGAAGCAATAACCCGAACAATTTACCAGCTCCTTTATCATTAATTTATAACCGTCAGTCTATATTTAGCGAAATACCTTGGGCCTATTTTGGATAGCTAGCCAAGCTGGAAACCAATAAAACTCTTAGAATGGCTAAAAAGAAAGCTACTATATATATAGTGCTCAACTTCAATAATGTCATTGGGAAGAAATGGGAGCCCCACAGTATGGAGCCCCACATAGTACAATTGCTCTATTTCTCAGTGGTCAGACCCATACTATTATATAGTATAGACTGACGTCTAGTGACTAGCTTTAAAAATTATGCCTAACCTTTGGATGAGGTTCAAAGAAAAACCTGCTTGTGTATAAGTGGGACACTCAAGAGCGCACCTACTCTAGCTTTGGTGATTCTCTTCCATCTCACCCGCTATTCCAATAATCATGCAGATCCGATGAAATGATATCATTCGGCGGCACCGTATTACTTAGTATATTATTATAGTCGTGTAAGCTATAACGGGACATTGTCTCTACCTGCGAAGATGAGAAGTAGGAATAAATGGTACTCCACATGCTTTGCATTTGTCCTGGTCTAGCGCACAGCAGATTCAAATTTATGAGAACTCCCCATCTGGAGGACCTGACGGATCTTAGATATTCGTCTGAGATATTTAGCGCTTCAAAGAATGCTCAGGATAATTAGATTAATGAGGAAGAGGAAATTTAAAATGTGGTATAGCTACGGATCAGTTTGTGTCTTTGCTAGTCTGTTAGTACAGCCACCTCAACCTAATCTAACCTATATTTAAGAATACTGGATACTGAACCCTTTACATTTAAATAATACAAGTTGTTTAAGCTTTTGTCATACCTATATATATTTACAGCCTATGAAGTCGTAAGGTCCCGCTATGTTTCTCGTACATGAAGTAATAATCGACTTTACTCTAATTTGCAGTAAATTCATTTACCTTATCAAAAATGGGATAAAGCGAGTACACAAAGTAAATGTTTGATGTTTAAAGCATTGATCAGCGATTCTTTAAGAATCAGTAACGAAACCTTACCAAATTTATCGAAACTGTTTTCTTATGGAAAACTTGACAGATCGTCCAGTGAATCCGTAGCGCGATTTGTCAATAAATAAGCAATTTGACATTGAACTAAAATTAAAACAAAACAATTATTTTACTTTACATTTACACGTGTTCATAATAATTATGAAATTAAAATGTATATAAAACAATAAATAAATTATTAAAATATGAATAAATAAAAATTAGCAACCATAGCGCCATTACATTTTACACTATTTGACATTTCGTTCAGTTAAAGGCGATAATTTTCGCTATTGGTAGAGATCGTTAAGTGACAAGTCAAATTTAACGAAACTGAACCAAAAGTTCGTGTAAAGTTTCGCTGGTCAGTACCATGCATTGACCGCATGCTGCATTCTTACTTAAATTTCTTACTGGCTCCCTGGTTCAGTCTGAAGTTGCTTATTTACACTCATTTCGATAAAAACACTCATTTCAATAAAACGAAAATACTTCAAATCAACTTTTACCGTAGTAAATGTTGTACCCGAGTATTGGTCCGCAGCCATTGAATCAAACATTTATATTAATGTGGATTTAGTTGTGGAATAAAGTGGCACGTAAACTTTTACATGTAAAAATTCAATGAAAATGCCGCAAATGACGATGTAATGCAACGGAGCTCTGAAATACTAATTTATATGCCAATGTGTATAGTTTTGTAAACGGTAAAGTTTAATCAAAATTCAAACTGAATTTGTGATAAACAAGAATAACAAACAAAATTATAAATTTAATTGAAGATAAATAAAATGAACTTGATCAAGCAACTGTGCGCCATTTTGTCTTAAAGTTATAAAATAAAATTTAATAAAATCTAAATAAAATTTTTTCATATATCCATTGCGTCCATTTTTTGATTATACTTATACGGTTTGTCAATCACGGAAAGTTCATTTCCGCAATGATCAGGTCGAAACGTGGCCGCGTTTTCACAGTTCAGTTATGGGATTTCAAAATTTTCAATTGACCGAAAATGAAATTGATTTTATAATTTAATTTATTTTATTTGTGTCACTTGAATTGATATTACTTGATGGAAATTAAACGGGTTATTTGATAAATATAAATTAATAAAGTTTTGTAAAATAAAAATATTTAGTAAAATAATATCTAAAATAGTGTTTACAACTTTTTAATAGTTTTTAATGTGCCTACAAATTTGTATGTACGTACCGTTACAAAGTCACCGGAAGTTACGATTTTTTTAAATATTTGCGTCTTTAACGGGACTTGTTTACATAATTTTATGTTTTTCATGGTGACATGATTGAACATGAATATTTTGATTGAAACAATTGAAAAATACAAGTGGTAGCATTCTTTAAAAGTTTAAATTTCAGTTTTTCTGATAAATATATATATATTTTTTAAAATTAAATAATAATTATAAAATTATTAAATAATATGTCAAATCATGGGAAAAAGGAAGGAACACTCTATTGAGATAAAATCGGCGGTTTTAAAATTAATTACCAATGGAACTTCTCAGTCGGCAGTTAGTCGGCAGTTTGGTATCCCAAATTCGACAGTACACGAGTGGTGTACAAATAAAAATGTTCGTGATACATTAGACGACCTCGAATAAGCTCGAACCTCGAAGTGCATGATGCTTGACATAAAATTATTTTTCTACACTTTTATATTTTTACCACACTATTGCTTATTCTGTTTATGAAATATGAAAAACAAATCTGAGAATTTAAAGCATATGTTTGCATTGGCTTCCGTCTTGTGGGAGATACTGTAATTAATGTATGACTAGTAGTGGCAACTATAGTAACTAGAAACTAGTATCAGTATATAAACCACCAAAATTGGTTATACATTGGTAGCCCTTCGAAAAATGAACATTGGGCACATCGTGTAGACAGTCAAATTTTATTGCACCAACATTTGTCCAACATTTTACAAATCACATTGGGCCAACGTTGGTCTATATTTTCCATTCGTGTAGCCACGGCTTAACACGTAGTCCTACGTTCTGCGGTCGCGTTTCAATACTACCTCGTCAATTTTTACTGTCATCTTGTGGTGAACATTGGAAGTTTGTTATTTTATATTTTGATTTGTATCATTTTAATTGATCACAAATTTGTGTTTTAAATTAACACAATTATCAAAATAAAATAAAAATAAATTTCGTAAACGATGTTCATCTGCAAAAATACCCAAACCTTTTGTTTGATATATTTTGTATGTAAAGTTCGTTTTTGTCCGTGTTTAAACTTACTTTTTTACATTATTGCTCTGTATATTATACGAGTATAGGTGGCTCTGATTTGGATCACCTTTGGGAGAGAGACGCAATCCTGAGAGGACTTTGAACGAGTCCAGAAGTGCAAAATACTGAGGATACAAAGGGCCGAACTGGAAGCAGCGATCCGACAAATATTAAAGGGCGATGTTAATTCGGGATTTTATACCCTCAGGATTTAGGCCATCGGGTTTTTGTCCTATCGGGATTTTATCACCCGTCACCATTTCGTGTGGCAGACTATCAATTATATACGCGTATTGGTATAAATAAAAAATTACTATAAAAAAATGTTTACTATCAATTTTAAAAACAAAACAATGGAAAACGAAAATAAGGTGAATTTTCCGACTCGACTCCTAAATATTTTCATTTTCAACTAGCGCCTTTCGTGTTTTCATTTTTTACGTTTGTTGTTGTATTGTCGTGTCGATATACTCCCGTATTCCATAGTAAAATGTGGATTGAGTCATATATATACTATGCTCGTGCATAATACATAATTTTCTTATGTATATACAGATATAAACATAAATTCGTTCCCCATTGATGCGCGCGCGATATGACTCAGATAATTGAAAGGCGCGAATCATCGTTTTTGGATTGGGTTGGTAAATTCTGTTGTTTTTTTGTGTTTAACTGGGGTAGGTGGATGGGTACTTCTAAAAATAAGTAACGTTATTTTTGGGGTATATTCTTAAAATATTTATGCTACTTGGTATGAATGATTCATAATAACATCATAACTAAACTGTATATATATACAAACACTTGTTGAGTTTTGTTTATTGTATATGTACGTATTACATGACTAACTGGTATAGCATTGTGTGTAGCAAAATTTTTAGATGACTCAATATTTTGGTACGTGATTATGTAGGCTCCCGGGAGACGCAGAAATTGTATATTCATTAGTGTGGCATTTTTTAAAGAAGGAAACATACATATGTATCCAATACTTTGTATACTGACCTATACGTACGCCCTCTCTAAAAACATTTTTGATGAATAACTCTTTAAAAAACCCATTCACACAACCCTTAAACACTATACGTTTTATGTATTTGTATTGATTTTTTATGTCGCCACAATTTAGATTCTAATCAATGTACATTTATAAACATACAGTAATAGAATGTATACATGAGACGTACAAAATGCGATATGAATTGTGCGGTGACTTACATTATGTTGTATATGTTGTATGAAGCGAAATATTTCCAGACCCTTTGTAAAAAATGTGTATAAATGGTATGTTGCATATGTGTATACGTGCGGTAATAAAATTATTATGCAGTTTGTTTTTAGTCTATACTGATAATGGTATGATTAGAATTTTATGGGAATATATAAATAAATCTACAATCTACACCCTTTGCATAATTGAATAGTCACGCGTGATTATGGTTTTTAAAGTAAAAGGTTGGGTCGAAATGAAATCTTTATATATGTTTACATACATACATAGTTTGATATGACTCAGGTTATTTTATTGTTCGGTCATTCGGTGGATTATGTCTTTGCTGTAAATTCAATTTAGCTCGATGATCTGCAAAACTCAATATTACCTAGTTCGCCGGTTAACACCAAAAATACTGAATATAGACATAATTTTATTACTATCGATCCCGCACGTTTTTCGACTGGGTATTTTACCAGTTCTATTGAAGTTATCTCATATTATATTGGACTAGTGGCCATGCTCAATGTTCAAAACTGTATTTATTACGTTTTCGGACCAGCTAAATGTTACATATAGATGTCCTATACTGATGTTACATTAGCACTAAAAGAATTTTCTTCTGATATATGCACTAAAAACCATGTAGAGATGTCAATGGGATTCTTCAAATTACCACCAGATTTTGCATCACTAACGATGATAGTTTTACATATTATCCAACTTTTACCAAAGCAGATAAGCGTTAATTAAGGGTTCAGCTTACCTTACCTTCATTTAGTAAAGTCTTAACGATTCATAAGGCGCAGGGACTAATGTTATATGCATAAACACAAGCACTCATCCGATTGAACTATTTAGTAGTTTACCACATATAATAGTTTATGGCGCAAATGGGCCTTTGTGGCATTGAGTGCGGAATCCTCGTGGGTTCCAGCCAATTTTAATAATAATAATAATGGCGCAAATCGTTGTCAGACGATGCGATGATCGTCGAAATAAGGTATGACGAAATAAAGGAATCCCGCGAAGCGGATTCTCCGTGAAAGTGTGAAAAATTCTTATCGCAGTACTTATGCCGAATTGGAGTCGGTTGACTTTAAACGCACGCTTATGCGTTGTAATCGTTTACTAGTGCAGATACATCGCTTACGACCAGCTGCTTGTACGCTTGTATACGATTGAGTTTTACTAACACGGACCCGTTTGGTATTGTCGACAACAAATGATTTGCCGATGGAACAGAAAACCAATGCGGTGTGAGAGCTTTGTTTACTGTTGATTTGTATTCGCCACAAATTCTCACGCTGCCATCGGATTTTGAAACTGGTACAATAGGCGTAGTCTGCTCACTGTACTCGATCGGTTCTAGAATTCCTTGTTGCACTAGCTTTTCCACCTCTTGCTCAACCGCTGCTCGCGTATAGCGATAGGAATTTTCCGCTGGTAAACGTATCGGAGTAACCTTCGGATCTACTTTAAAAACGATTGTATGACCCCTGCTAAGGCGAAAATAAATAACACGTTGGAAAAACCGAAGTTTCTGATTGAGTGGACTACTTGAATTGAAATCCCCTATGGTTCGAACCAATCGACCCCAAGAACACTGGTTTTATTCCCTGCGTATAGTGACGTCCAACACATCAACGTCCAAACATCGCAAAATGTCAATCGGATTCCGTTGGAAATCGACCATCTTTAAATTAGCTCCACGAAAGGGTGGTGAAGTTCGGAAAATCATTTGAAATGTTTTCTGGGAGATAATCGTGTGTCGAGACCCGGAATCCACTTCAAGTCGACACGGAACGTGATTGATGATGACTGTCGCGGACGTGTTAATACCAGAAGCGTTGAATACTATTTTCACTTTTCCGCAAACTAGGCGATCTTGCAGCATTCGATTAAGGTAATCCTTATGGGAGTTGCAGTTCTTTGCAAGACCTCGAAGCTCAGCTAATGAAAATAATGTTTCTAGTATTTCTTTAATCACTATATAGATCACTAACCTTTTTTTCTGCTATTAGATTTTCTAGCAACCCTATTTTGAGATATTTGCTGAGCACCGAAAAATTACCATCCTTGTAGACACGTTTGTATGATAGAGTAATGCTATGCACCCATCAGAATTTTTAAATTTGGTAACAGATTGAAACTGACATTAGTCAGAATACTTAAACAATTTTAAAACCAACTCAAAGTAAAATGAATGTCAAAAACGGACAATGCCAATAGCATTTAAATCTTTAAAAATGATATTTGCAAACTACTCACAAGCATTTGCAACTACCCCCAGCTGCTCATGGTTTTCTTTTAAAGAAGTTCTATTAGTAAGGAGGGCTTTTTCGCAATCCATTCATTATCTACACATAAGTGTTTATTGGTACTTTAAAACACAGCTATTATAGTTCCGTGCGATGCGATAGATTAACTAAATAAGTATAGTGAAAATATTGTTTACATTTAAAATTCTGCTATAATTTAGGAAAACAGACAACTTTGTATCGATCGAACAGAGTCGTATATTTACACCCTACCTCAATCTAATGACGGAGCAAAATAAAACAAAAATATTTCAACACGATTATTATTTTGATTTACTAAGGGATGCGATCGAACACCCCATATGCCCTATTATCAAAGTATAGTATGATAAAATATGTCACAATACTTTTATATTTCGAAATTCCTTACCACACCTCTTCATCCAATATATGTATGTATAAAAAGAATTTCTGTTCAAATAAAATGTATATGATTGACCATCTGGTAAATTGTTAAATGTCTGCGATATGATGTAATTGTAGCATATAAACCCTCTACATATATTTATTATATGTTCAGACCCTTAAAAAACATATATATAAATGTTTGATTTATTTTTGAATAATGCAATGCAGGGATGGTATAAAATATTTTGATTTACTTGAAATTGCCTAATTATATAACAAATGTTTGGCGTCCCTGAATTAAAATTGATATATACAACAATAGAGTAAAATGTTACAAATCGAACACCCTAAGGATATATATAGTTCCATCGAGCGTTATTTTCCACGCACTGTTTTTATTTTAATATAACAACAATGCCGCCACCACACCACTACTACTGCTAGTATTTTAGGGGAAGATATCCTTAAAAAAAATTGTTGAAAATCTATTCAATTGAATAGAAACTATATTTTGAATTTGAAACCGATAATAACCGATTGAGTTTAAGGTATATGCATAATTCGCCAAATCTCTCCTTATAGTTGGATATTCCTTCCTCCCATACGCTTATCACTGTTATACGGCTAGAGTTGTAGGAATTTTGATTTCAAGGTCTCCTTTGATTTCTTCACACCATATTTACTCAAATTTGCTTGTCCGAAGTATATATATTAGAACATTTAGATATGACTTGTCTAGTACACGTGAGGGCCTTGACTATTCACAGTTTATAAGATTTGCTATCGCTAGTGACGAAAGGCCGCCATTTAGCATTTATCCATGTTGTACCTGGAATGCCCACAACTAATACTAAACCATCTGAAAAGTCAGGAAAAAACCAGTCACAGGGTTGCGCTCAATATATATTATCAGAATGTTAACAAAATGGCTTCAAAAGCATCCAAATTGTACCGCTTTGTTCTACAAACAAATTACCTGAATCAATGGTTCTGAATATTTTGGTCACGACTATGTTGTTTATAGATGTGTTCGCAATCTTGAAACTAGCTCTAAAAAAATCCGTGCATTCTAATAACTAATGAGTGCTGCAATAACAGTAGTCAGTTATATGTTTATCTACGCAGCGCACATACCTCCTAATTCAAACAGTGATTATTATGCTACATGTGTCGATTCGATTGTAGAAGTAATTAATACATCAAATTTATCCGATTTACTCCTTGTACTTGGTGATTTCAATCTTCCAAATATTATCTGGAATTTTGACTTGGAATTTAATTGCATTCTTGGATATAATTTAAACCAAATTAACACCATTACTAAAATCTGGAGAGGTTTTTAGATGTTGTCTTCACGAATGAAGTAGACGTGTTGAAAGTAGCTGAGTCACCCAACCCATTTATTGAAAATGATATCAATCACAAACCTTTCGATATTGTATATGAGACTAGCGACTGTACGCCTAAACCAAAACACGCCCAACAAATCAAATACAACTTTAGAGAAGACAAATCACACTGGTCTGCAAGTCTATTTAGAAGCAATGAATTGGCATAAAATTCTAAATGCAAAGGATGTGAATGGAAATGTCGACAAATTTTATGAGATAATAATGGAGTGTACCAATTTATAACAAAGCACCAAGTGTTTACCCTCCTTGGTTCGATGACCGGCTTATAAATCTAAAAAATCATAAGTGTAAGGCATATGCTAAAATTATAAAATCAAGTCTGGAGGCAGACAAGCGGTCCTTTTTACAACACAGCGAGGAATTTGAAGTTTATTTCCAATTTAATTACTGGCCTATTTGGATGGCGTCCAAGATAAAATTAGAATAAATCTAAAACAGTTCTGGAAATACTTCAGAATATTTTCAATCTGTCTATCGACCAAACGTCAATATTGGGTACATCGATCTATCAAACAGTAACAACATATTAATCACTTCTCCATAGCGATATCTGATAAAGACATTCTATCCGCATTGAAGTGCTTTTGAGACGGATGTGGGCCTACATATATACCCTCATCTATATTAAAAAATGTTTGCAACTATTTTGGTAAATCCGTTGTGCAAATTGTTCAATCAGCCCTTAATCACTGCTGTCTGTGATGACGTTACATGTTATAAAGGTGAATATCCACATCATAAGCAATCCCGAAATTATTTGAAGTAGTTTGCAATGCTTTTAAATCCACACTAATACGTCATATATCTGTCAACCAGCAGGGGTTTATGCCTAACAGATCAACATCTACTAACCTGGTTGAATTCACCAACAAAGCAATAAATGAGATTGAAAAACATGTTCGAGAGGACATATGGCTTATATGTACCTTAATAAAGCATTTAATGATTGACAATAAGAAATCTAACATTATCAAAATGAAAACTGGTGTTCGAATTCCAAGGATCACATATTGGACCCTGGATCTTTATTGTTTTTATTGATCGGATAATCCAGATCATAAAAAACTCAAATATTCTCATATTTGCTGTTGACGTAAAAATGTATCATACGATTGAAGAAATGTGCGATGCTGACAAACTGCAAGATGACCTCAATAGACTAAGCGACCAGTGTGATCAAAACTCATATTACTCTTAAATATCAAGAATCGCAAGTTCAAGTGAAATTCAAAGTTCGCATACTAACTCCATGTTTGTCAAGCGATGGACTGGGTACTCTCCAAGGATATTCAAACTTTATTTACACTATATTTCGCTTATGTAAGATCTTATAAGTGGAATATGCTGCAATCGTCTGGAATTCTTTTTTTAAATTAAAATTGGGCGGATTTTACTCCAGCACTCAATGCCACTAATGGGCCCACGGTGCAATACCCACATTCACACTAACAATCATTCAACCCATTCATCCCATTCACACAAGTACAGTATACCACCACCTGCGCATTGCATAGCTGCATGTCACCCTGTACAGTGACATGGAAGATGGGTAGGCCCATGAGTTCTACATTCCAACAGAGGGTCATAGATGTTTTCAATTTAATCACCCGATCGTAATCGGAAGATGAAAAATCCCTTTTGCATCCCGCCTCTGTTGGGATTCGAACCCGGTACCTCAAGATCCAAACGTCGCAGCTTTAACCACTGCGCTAAAAATCGTATCGTAGGAACCCTTACTACGATGCACACATCCAAAGAATTGAAAGCATACACAAAAAAAGTTTCTGATATTCCTGTTTAAAAATACGAGCTATGGGAGTATGACCACAACATATGTACCTTTCTATCAAAATGTTGCTCGCTTCCCACCATATTCAACAAGGTGCAAAGAATATAAAATTTGCACCCTTAAAAATAGACGAAAACATCTCAATAAATGTTCCAGGCAATAACAACATCAATATCGCATTTTAATTTATAAAAAAAAATTTAAAAACTTATTTCTTAACTTTATGATTAATTTGTCTGACACCTTCAACTTTGAAGAACTCTATTTATCATTTCAAGATTTGAATCTTAAATCTTTCAGAAACATTACTAAATTTTGTTGTTTTAATTTGTTTTTAAATTTTAAATTCCATTTCTTTACTTAAATAAATAAATAGAAAATGCTCTCAAGCAAAGCGAGTACTATGTCAACATATTTCTTGACTGCGTGGCATCCAAAAATTATTTATCGCACTCAAGTTGAATTAATGGATTTTTTTCTGCTAAAAAATATTCTCCATCTTCTGATTCATTTGTATCAAAACAATTTAAACAATTGTTTTGGCAATAGCAGGATAAAAACCTCGTTCTATGTAATGACATCAATTATAACAAAACTTGATAGCCGGTATCGCACTGTCACGACAGTACTTTCACAATATCATGCTTCGCTAGCAATACTTTGATATTTTTTGGTATGTGTCTTCACTTTCTTTGGAGAAATTTTTGATTAAAAGTGTTAGATTATTTGAAAGTAAACGATAAAATTTTGATTAAATAAAACTACGTAAGTTTGGATTATTTTATCCATTTTACACAAATTTATTAATTTAAAAAGACAAACTATATTTTCAAAGAGAAAATCTAAGACACAAACCCACTCTGATATGCGGATTTTTCTTTTTTCAGCTCATGTAATAATCTACAAGTTAAGGCTATTCTACATTTTAGAATATCTCAAATGTGTGCTGGATATAGATGCTATATGACTATAATATGCATGTAATTCACCTAAAAGAAGTCTTCGATTATTTGAAAGGAGATTTTATTTATTCTACCTATAGCCACATTCGTACATGTTTTCCACCTTCTAAAAGTCGGTAATTTCATTGATTTCCAAGAAATGTGGAATTAAACATAATTTCACTCACATATCACATTATTGCATTAAATTAAACATAATACAGATAAAGAGTGGATCACTATCGTGATCATTAGCAAGTGCAATGGCTAACCTGCTTATTTACCCGTCAGACTCAAAGGGCCTTTCGATCGATCGTTTCATCGATCACTTATCTGAATCGGCATTATTAATAAAATGCTCTCTCGAAATGACACGCAGGTGGTCGTACCGTATACCGATCGATTAAGAATGTTCGATATAGGTAAATAAATTAAACTTTTAATCAACCAAAACTCTATTAGTTATATGTATTCGTATAAATATATCGATCAAATAAGCCACCCCAAAAAAACCATTCAATAAAACACCCTCACCCATACGCATAACCGGACTATCTTTTTAATCGATTCAACAATTCCTTCGGTACAATTATTTATTTCAAATAAACAATAAAATAAAAAATATTTAATAATCATTAAGGACTCCGGCACCACCTGTCCTTTTAATAATGTTACACGTATCGCCGACTACAACACGTATAAAAATCGGGATATATATTCGAAAACGGAAGTACAATAAGTAGGGGGATGATTATTAATAATAATAATATTATACCGTAATAGGGTTGTGATATGTGCACATTATAGTAGACATTACAAGCGACATTCAAATTGTGTCAACCCCAAACAAAATGTAATTTAAATTGACAACCGGAAGATATATCATTTGTATAGATTTTATTAAGTGCCCGCAAAGGGACGTGATGATCGTTTTGTTCTCGATACACGTAGCATATATGTATATACAGAATTTAAAATGATCCAACTATGCCCCATCAGTATATTCGGGATTGAGCTCATCACGACATAACATCTTTATATATTTGTCGGGTATTGATTTAAGGGTAGAAATTTTACCCTTCGGTATTTATCGTAGTTTTTTTTTGTTGTTGTTACATAAATTTACACGTGCGATTACAAGCACAGACTGGGCAATACTATGCAATGCCATCTGCGTATTTTTGCTCCAACATGTTAAATTATTGTTTCAGAATTGTAGGCAGTGTCCTGTGAGTATCCCCACGATCGTTTTTAACTCACGTCTACGAAGGGAGATTAAAGTCTTTGAGCGTTTGAAGACCAGCTTTGGCCAAACTTGTCTTGCTACACTAGATGTGAGAGTGCTAGTTGACCTTTCGTGCGCTGAGGCTACTGCCTATTTATTAAGCGCTGTCCTGAGCGCCGTAATAGGCCTCCACAAATTAGCACTTTCCATCTCATTTAGAGACAAGTGGCAACCCAACGCCACTCTTGATGTCAGAGAAACTGATACCAGCGACTTGATTGCCGCCTGACTGTCTACATACATTGCGTATCAATTCACATACATTGCGTATCAATCGAGGATACCACATTAAGTCAAGACCTCTTCAATCAATATCACCTCTGATTGGTTCACGCTAGAGACGAACTGATATATCTACTTCCAATTTATCACATATGACACTAGCTCCTTCTTTACCGGGTAGGTTGAAGCCTTCCGTAAAGAACTGTAACGCTTCTGTTTCCGACAGCGACCCGCTCTTCCAAGATCGTCTTGAACGGCAAGTGGTTCGGAACCCTTGTTGGTGTAACGTAGTCTAGATTGGCCAGTTGCTTCCTTAGCGATCTAATTATCGTCGAGTGCTCTGTCTGAAGACATTTCCACTGAGATATGACTGATAGTGGCCGTATTCGCCACCATCTGCTTACCACAAATGTCGACAGGGAGAAGGTTAAATATAATAACCTCTAAGGCGCGTGTTGATGTTGTCCTCAGCGAACCGCTTATAAGCATACAGGCCGTTCTTTGCACCTTCTCGATCCCCATTCTGTAGGTTACTTTTTTGAGGAGCTGGCCACCACATGCTTATCCCATACATATAAGTATATTACTTATTAGAAGTATTGCTTACTTCTTTGTTGTATAGTTTTAAGTCCTCCTTATAGGAGTCCCAATCTTGAGTTTCTCTCGTACATTTGGCTCTATTAAAGGCTTTCCTACAAGCCTTTCTTTCCATATTGTTTTTTGCTTGCCTTTGGGCTTAACCATTGGGCAAGCAGCATTAAACGACTGGTTGCAGGCACTAATGATAGTGTCCACTATGCAATTCAGTTCGTCCAAAGTCGCTGGAAGCTCAGGGGCCCCCGGCGTTAATAACACTTTCAGCATTTCCAGTTTATCCAGTTTATCCTTCTGGGATTCCTAAAATCATTCCGGGAAGCAGAGTAAACATAAAGGGTGAATGTTACATATCGATGGTCAGAGAACGAATGTTCTCCCGCCACTCTTTATTCCTTGACTATATAAGATAAATATTATCTGAGGGTAGGATAAATATTCTTGCCCATTATTACAAACCAAAAAGTTAGTATTTAATAAGTACTCAAAAGATAACTCACTCCTGTCATTGATGTTTGTGCTGCCCCAGATTGTGTGAAGCGCATTATCTTCACATCCAATCTTCTTTTCTTCAGCTTCGAGAACTAAGTCTCCCATGTTAACCGGTGGAACCTGTTTGTCCCGGTCCATATAGGCTGAGACCAGCCAGGGTCTCAGCCTATATGGCTGCCGCCAACCTCTAGGCTGACAGTAGTTATGTCTGCACCTTTGCTGTATTGAGAGAGAAGAAACATATTTATGTGTGCGGCTGAACCTCATCTTTTTGATAGACTCTGAGAGTAGTGACTAAGTCCTCTTGCCTTTCTATCTTCCAGTTATCTGATGAAAGACTTGGATTACTGATCCTAATTATTTTCCGGATCTCGTATGGACTAGCCAGACGCACGCTCTTGCTTTTGGTCAGCTAGGAATCTCTACCCTGCTTATTGCCGCCAGTCTCGCGCCTTGCCACACCTCCCCTACCTCCCCTAACGCACCCTTGATACCACCTCTTGATACCATCTCTACAAGATGGAGGGGGTCCTGGATTCTCTCCTAGAACCTTAAGAAAAATCGAGTTCAGTCAGTGCGTTATACACTAATCTCCTTTTTTCCAAAGGGGTGCTCCCTTCTTCATGACTGCTGTCAATGACGGCTAGGCCAAACACACGCTTCTTTACAATATCGTAAAACGACTTGTGCTTAGGCACCTTGTGAGGACTCTTCTTATCCGCCTGTAGTTTGGCCCGTTAAGTGTCCACCGCTTTCAGCTCATCCTGGGACCGCTGTCTTTCCGACACATGGTCCCTCTCCCAGCTATAGCTGCCGTGAGTTGCCCCTCAGAGGTTGCACCCTACCTGGCCAGAATCCTGAACGCTGAATGTCTCCAAACTGAAAGATTGAATTTTATAACAATTATTGAAAAACAAAATATAAAATAGAATCCAAGTCAAACTGACGGATTTCATGTATCGTTAAATATTAGAATTTCCCAAATTTCTCAAACCCAAAATTCCTACTAGATTTTTGATAATTTAAAAGATATAATTTTAGATAATCCTACCTGACACCAATTTTTTGGCTAAGTAGATCACCGAAATTTGTCAGTTTATTAAACCTTTGATTCGAATGCTATGAGTATTTGACTAATTCATTGTCGTTTCTAAAAGGTTGATTAGCTTATTAAGTCATTGATAGCAATAACACATTAATATCCATGAATATAGAATTTTCAAAATACATATATAAGAATTTCAATTGTTGCTGCCTAACCCAAATAAAACGAAAATCATCCTTGCAAGGAGGCTAAACTAATTAGCAAGTTAGTTGACCAAACTCAATTAAACTAAATGACTTATGATTCTTGTTTAAGTTTTGAGGAATCGACACAATATATAATTCTGTATGACAATCGAAATGCTTGAATATATATAAGGTATAGAAAATTGCTGTATCAAACATCCAAAATCCCATACCATGTTAAAATTCCATCGCACAATATACTTGAAAAATATAAAGGAGGTCATTGTCAAAATTCGATATAATCATAAAAATGCTGGTAAATTGTGTTACGATCTTGAATTTTTTCAACCAAACCAACAACAATATCGTACATTGAACATTCAACTAATTACGAATATATAGGGGATTTTAAATCACCTGGGCTTAGCCAAACCTATATACATATGTATATATACATCCGTGTATGCATCGGTATTACAAATTTTTCATTCTATTGAAATTACTCCACATACAGTTGGTGTATAGCATATAATGAGTATTAAAGCCCGCATCAATGCGCGTGGTTTGATGAACGAAACAAATAGAAATAATCTTGAAGGTATAACATAATTATATAGATTCAATTGGTGTGTGTATACTGATCAAAACTATATTAGCCATCTTGATAAATGAATTTATTTGAAATGTAATACATATTTCTTATTTTATTCGACCCAAAGTGCGCGTGAAACTGCGGATTAAATCATCATTGACAATATTATAGAATTATTTGTGTCTATATAGTGGTTGATGTTCAACTCACTAAGCGACATTATTATTGTATAACTGAACTTAAATGAACAAAACGGAAACTACTCGGCTGCGAAACACTAACTCTTGATTTTTGATTGAACAGGCAGAATAAGATGAAGAAGATGTCACTAAGTAGAAATTTTTTGAAAATATATACGTGGATGATTTAGCAAAATTTCAATATTTAAAAACCTCTTGTGAGGTACAAGTTGCAAGATTAAAATAAAAATTAATAGATAAAATAGAATTCGTCTTCTATCAGAAGAACTTCACAGAACATCTTCTCGAATTCAGAACTGTAGTTCGGGTTTTTCTGGTTTTGAGAATTATCAATTTTCGAATAATAGACTTTCATCTAAACCATTACACAAGCTTAACCAATAACTGATCATTTTTGATCGCTAAGTTTACTTGACCAGTTTACAACAACATTGCTATGTATTCAACACCGTTTTGGTGTCTTCATCAATGTACTTGGTATTTTTTGTTTATTGTGTTTAACACCAGGTTCATTGAATGTTGAATCTTCGCTCAATTTAATTTTTAATGTTTTAAAAGCTATCGACACTGTTCGTTTTGGACATAATTTATAAAATGAATGTCAAAATGACATTCATTTTATTTTGCATTGGTTTTTCAATTCTCTGAGTATTAATGTCAGTTTCAATTTGTTACAAACCAAATTTAAAAAAAAACAATTAAAAATCGAAAATTTAGCAGATTGTTTTTCGAAATATAGCGGAGACGCAATGACGCCAAGATTAATTGTACCGCACTGCACTATTTAACTTGCGCCCCCTTTACTTGGCACGATCGGTAATTTTTCCATGTAAACAAACCAAACCACGTTTCTCAAAACCTAATCAACCAAACTATATATACGTATATATTGATACTCGTAAATGCGGCACTAAAACGAATTTAAAATAGTTTGATTTAAATTTTTTATCAAATACCGATTATTATTTACATTCCAAATCAACTAAATAAATAAACAAATCAAACGAACAACGGTGACAATAACAAAGCATACATACCTACATATATACAAATAAAAAAATAAAAATCGAAATCGAAACAGATGCACAAGTTTTGATAACCCGCAATCCATTCAATTTCAATGTGTGTGTGTGTGTGTGTTGTGAAAAATCCCCTTTATTTTCGGCACAAACCGTTACCCAAAAGTAACCGTTTTATTTACTAAAATGGCGTCAACCTTATTTAACTAATCTTTTTATTTAGCCCATAATAGAAATCAGATAATGATAATTGAACGCATCTCTCTCTCTCTCCCTCTATAAGGAATCGTCCGCTGCAATCGATTTTCTTAAGGTCATTCTCATAATCGCATATTCATTCATAAAGACGAATGTTTATAAAAGAATAAGGGGCACAAATCTTATCTTACCCTTTTGTACTAAATACAATGTTTAACTAACTGTAAAAAAAATGACAGACATACATATACATAGTATATAGTGTTTCTTATTCACACAAGTTATTGTCTTCGTTTACTCAAGTGTGTTGATAGTATATCGTGTAAACACGTCTGAGATTTTGTGAATACATATAAAGAAAACGAAATATTTTTTTTAGGGGGCAACAAGTGTTTGTTGTATTTTTGTTAGGAATGTGTTTAAGACGACCTTGACAAGAATTTTTATGGATTTCTTTTGGGGTTTGGTATTTCTTAAGCGTTGTGGTAAGGTTTTACTTAATGTCTCAGAGGGGTAAAAGAAATGTTAAATATTATGTACATAATGGGGGAGGTTCAAATAAAAAATCATGTGAAATCGAACTACTGAATCGATTTCCTAAACGCATATGTATGCGCGGCGACCTAAGAAGTATGCTGCACCGCATCATCCGTAAAAATGTTAATTGCAATGCGATGCGAGTAATAAATTCGCCCCCTTCTAATATTTCGGTTTAGACTGTACATACTCGTATATGTATATGGATGAAAAATCTATTGTTCATTTTATTAATCACTAATAAAACACCCTAAGATTTTTTGTTGTTGTTGTTGTTAATATTCCAGCACCTGGAATGACAGCTGGATAAAATATAAATTTTTTTATAGGACCCTTATATGCACTAAATGTATTAACTATACATATATATGTATATATATATGGACCCTTTGATCAAGTTTAGATTTATCGATCTCATATTCATACATTTATGTACATATGTACAATGGTAAGAACTCGTTTCACTGAGCACATAGAATCTGCAAGCATTTTTTTGTTAAAAAAAAATATTGACACGTGTGTATACAATCCGGTCGAAAAGTGTGCGCTCAAATAAAAAAATTTTTAGCGCATAAATTAGTTAAATTTTTGATCTAACCATAATTAACATAAAAAGTTATTGAAATTATTTTTGGGTGTTGAATAATGAAATATTGAACAATATTTAATGACTGCGTTAGTTGAACTAATTTTTTATTACGATGAAGATCACACAGCTATGTTGTACTGGCCGAAAACCGATTATGATATCACCAAAATAGCACGAACATGTGGAGTGTGGATGCTATACAGAGAGTGACAAATCTTTATACAGTTACAGTATAACGAACAAGCAAGGAAAACTATATGTAAAGCGGTTACAAAACACTGTGCCGAACGAATTGTGAACTATAATTTTCAATAGCATTTATAGGTACATACATATATATTCTACTGGTGTCGTTAACATTTTGTGTCTCCACTATCAACTGTTCGAGAATTAATGGATATTTACCATACAAAATTAATGTCTAACCACATGAAATACTGCCACATTCGACGTCTTCAAAATTCTTCATTCTACACATTGAAAAATCCATAAAGTCAGACAGAGATAGAACTGTTTCATCTGCCAAGATATGTATAAACATACGTCTTGCTAAACCTGAGAAACCAACCAAAATAACGATATCATGTATAGCAGCAGTAGGTTCATATCGTTTTAGTATGTATAAAGACGCCAAACATAAAAAAAAACAAATGAGTTTATCAGAAAAGTTGCGGTTTTTTGTTTTGTATGAGATTTTGTCTCATGGGCGTTTTTATTAGTTCATGCTGTCCTGTTTAGTTTTCTGCATCTCCTGAATATCGTTGAATGTAATCATGCATAAATCTTTTCTATTTCGTTTCATTATGAAATGTTCATTCCATTCTTACCATACAAATGATCATTAAAAATGTCCCTAAAATGATTTAATTGTCTCGTTGCCATGTAAATAAAAATAAAAATTACTGACATCTGTATTTGAACATGTATAGTTAATGTACACTAGCAGAAATGTACATACCAACAAATTTTTTAAATTATGTATATGAAATAGATTAGATTTTAATGCACTTTTAAAAAGAGGCTGTACTATGTTCCGTTAAACGTTGCAAAGTACAAATAATTATGTATTTATTTGTGTAGATGATAAATGCAATTCCTATAACTCAGGGCGCCTTCTAATACCAAACTACTTATTGAAAAAGCAACAGTACTCAATCTGCCATGCATTTGTGTTAGAGTTAGGTAAAGTAGAGTCCCAGTCGATATTGAGCAACCAAATCTTCTGTAATAGCATTTAATTATTGATGATGCAAGCCAGTCTAACGGATCATACTCTTTCGAAGCTGTTGTACTTTGAATGAGAAAGTGTTTGGTTCAGCGTTCCAAATAATTCCCAAGGTTTTGATTGAAATATCATCTTGTATCAATTTTAGAGTACTTTGAATTTCCTGTTGTGAAAAGGATTTCAAGAATTCTTGCGTTTAGTTGGATTTCCATTTCCAAAATCCATTTTAACTTAAGATTATGTTAATCTTGTGCTTGAGTCATTTATCCTCTCAAACGCTATCACAGCTAGTCAGCAAATCATCGACGTCAAAATGACATCGTAATTCACCAAAATTCTCTGTAGTTTGTTTAAGCGCTTTTACTGCTAGACAGCTAAGGTGCACAAGCACTGACATACAGCTTATAGACGTTCAACTGCTCGTTGGGATTTTTGCGTCACAAAATAAGTTGAGAATTGGCATCTTCAGGCATCAGAAGGATTTGCCTATACACACAACTTTCTAAATTCGCAACTAGACCAACAGCGTTTTTTCGAAATCGCAAAATGATAGTAGTCAGATTAGTTTGGAGGTTTGAGCCAACTTGAAGTATGTAGTTTTGTAAGTACGGTTAAACACTATTCTTAATTTGGTGGCACTGGCCTTGATCCCAGCGTAATGTGGTAAATAATATATTTCGTTATCTTGAACTAACATCACTCCAAGGTATATATGCCATAGATTTAAGGGCAATATATTCTTTCAAGATTAATTTATATTAGTTGAAAATGAACTGCTTCAAAAGCTCCTGGTTCTTTGAATGGCAGCCTAACGATAAATTTACCCTCGGTATTTCGTGTTATAGTTTTGCGATAGTACATCTCACTTGAATTGCTAAGCATATTCAATTTAACAGGAGCAGCTGCTTTCTCAATTACTTCCCAATACTTTCTTACCATCTGACGAATACCATCGTGTGTAAATTAATGGATGTGCTTCATTGGCTCATACTCCTGCGATTAACCAACCAAATTTGGAAGCTTGGTTCAAAATCTTAAAAAATAAATCTGCTCCTAGCACGATATCTATACCGTGGTTAACAATGAATTCTGTATGCAAAAAAGTTTGTGTTGGTTCATTCGCGTTTATTTTATTTCTTTTGGCCTATCTTCTGGTGGTGTATGAAATGATGATTCATTCAACGAGAATAATATAGAATAATGTCCTTTCCGGAAACAGCGAGCTTAGAAGCATCCATCGCACAACGTGTGAATGCAATCAGCTCCGCTTGGAATACCCTGAAGCTCCGGCCTAGACTCCCACATGATCGTGGGTCATGTGCGGAACAATAGGTTCCAAAACCAGATAAATTATAGATTTGTCTACGCCATGTAGTCAAGCCGAGAACATTCCATGCACGAATAAACCGCAGGCGAAAAGCAGCGGAGCATGCTGTGTCTAGGATGACCGACTGCAGTGGGGGCAGAAATAAGCTAGAGATTTGTAAATAAACATCAGCATTTTGGGGGTCAGACCCCACGACTTCCCAAATGCTCTTCTACACTGCCAGAAAATGGAAGTAACCTTTTGAAGTTTAATTTCAATATGAGAATTCCAGGAGAGTTTACTGTCCAGAATAACACCAAAATGCTTTACTGTGTAGGATCTAGCGATCGTTTCTCCAAAAATAGAAGGAGCAGACAGCTCTACAGTATTCCTACGCTTGTGAAGACTATCAAACTAGTTTTCGATGCATTAACGTACAATCGCTTCTCTAGACACCAAATTTCTATACAATTTGAAGAGCGCGTTGCGTTAAGTCTAAAAGTATGTTAAGGTATTTACCCTGAACCAGAACGACTAAGTCATCAGCATAACTCTGAGCAGAGAAGCCAGATTGCTGTAGTTTTACAAGTAATTCGTCAATAACTAAGAGCCACAATAAGAGAGGTGACACGACACCTCCCTGGGGCAACTGAGTGGGATAAGAGATAAGTGATTATCCCTAATTTATAGGTAAACAATTTTTCCAGGGTTTTGAGAAAAGTTGAAGAAAGACTAACAGAGCACCCAACTAAAGCACTGAATTAGGGGAAACCCATGCTGTAATTCAGCAGGAATAACTCCATCCGGACCACCTGATTTATAATGTGAGAAAGAAAAACGCTCCAGCGCAAGGTGTTGAAAGTGATCAGCCTACAGGCTAAGTCCCAGTCGAATGAATAATCAATACCATTGGGCTGAGCGTCAGCAACATAATCATGATTGATAATTTTGCACCCAGGGAAATGAATGGAAAGTATTAGTTCGACAATTTTCTTCCTGGAAGAGGTTAATCTGCCATCAGGAAGTCGCAGCACATCGAGTTGGCAGGAATCATTTCTAACCAACGACCTATTATGTCTGACCTATTAAAAGCGGATCTCAGCATTCTCTTACATTCTTTTTGAGCTGCCAAACAGTTATCCCAATCAACCTACAGGTTAGATCTTTTGGCAGTTTTCCTCAGTTTTATAAGATCAGAATACCAAAAAGGCTTATTCTTGATTTTTGCTTGGTAATAAGAGGGCATGATTTTTTGAAGGCTGACGTGACTGCGTCCGTCAAAGATGAAGCTTGCAATTCAATCTCCTCAGCCGAACATATCCCACCCAAAGAAACCAGCCGAGGTCCCAACTCGAGAGAATAATTCCCAGTTGGTAAGTTTCTAGTTACGATAAGGTTTCAGGGTAGGTCTTATAAGATTTATATTAAACGAGATGCATCTATGGTCGGAGGTGAGAATATCATTGGTCACCTTCCAATTAAAGATCAAATCGATAATCGACATGAAACACAAGCTCATATGTGCTCAGGTAATTAAGTATCAATAAACCCCTATAGTTAATATTCGTGCTACCCCATAACGTGTGATGATCAGTACCACCGCATCCTACCACTAAAGGTAAATGATTTGCCCTGCTCCACGAAACAAGGTTGCTAACCTCCTCCGAGAGAGGAGATGAGACCGAATCGTCAGGTAGATACACTGATGCTACCACCAGTGATCCGAACGAGTTCGACGATTCAAGAGGGACGAGCACAGCCGCAACATCCGTTGAGCAACATTCATGAATTAGGGTTTCACTAAGATTGTTAGAAATACACAAGTAGGCTCTTATCTTATCATTGGACTCTTTTTAGAGGATTCTGCCAACGACAGGATCCAAACCAGAAACCACACCATCAAGTAGACAAGGTTCCTGAATTAGATAAATGTCTACCTGCGATTTATCAAGCAGCAACTTATGCTCAAACGATGCAGCTTTGTTATAGTGTAAGTTGATCTGTTTCAGCGCAAGCATCGAAGTCATAATTATAATTACAAGCTAAGGAAAAGATCGAGGATGGGAACCAAACTACGTCCCTGGTGCAACCCAAACGAAGGTCGTAACTGGAAGCTAGTTTACTGTTCAATATCGAATTAGAAGCTAGACCCGAAGCAAGGCCCGAGCGGTGGACCCAACGACATTATTCATATCGAAGATCTCTAACTGGCGGTCGGTTACTACAAGAAATTCTAACAAAATAAGCGTCAATTCCAGAACTTGTTTTCTGCAAAGCAAAATAGAGTGCTTGTTGTTGTTCTCTGTAAAATAAAAAATAACAGACCTCAAACCAGAAACTGCACTGACAAGAAGATAAAGTTCCTGAACCGCACAAATAATTAATATTTAATAATAATGGGTGCGATAGTTTACAAGCTAAACACTCAAATGCCGGATTACGATACAGATCGCGTGTTTCAGTGTCCACCCAAAAGTAAGTATTTCCAACTTAAGAACGGCAGTAATATTATAGTTATCATGCACTGTTGTTAGGTATAGTTCATAAAATGATACATTATAATCTCAAGAAAACGACTCAATATTAATGTTTGGAAGCTGCACGTGTTGCGAAGTGTTAACTTCTTGGCTATTATGTCCAAATCAAACAACAGTGTCGCTGTCTTAAGTACATTCCGAGAAGCATTAAAAAAATTCTCACAAAATGTGGATTGGTTCGTTTCTGTGATACGAATATAACACAATTGTATTTACACCAGTGTACATGATATAAATAGTATAATTTCTGATAAGATTACAAAAAAAAATTATAATTTACCAGTAAACATTTTTTATCACAATTAAATTAAACGTACATCTATATACACATACCAATCCGACCTTGGAAAACGTTAATAATTTATTTTTAAATTGTGTCTGCCTTAATAATATTGCGCGATCATTATCATCGTATCGTTATTATAGTATTGTGTGTACAATATAAACTAGGGAATCCCAGAATTGTGTTCCTACAGTTTTACTTGCGTGCAATCTACTTTCTTGTTTTCAGTTTCAGTATTAATATTAAATCTACTTTCACTGCTATTCAAACTGGATACGCCATACCCTAGTGATTTATTAATAATTTTTGTGAACTAATTAGAGTGATTCAAGTCTTTTACATAAACGTAAGTATACATAATTAAATTATTTTGGTTCTATGATTCTGTGATTTTTGGCTTATATTACTAATTAATCAATTTTTGTGCTACTGGCGTGTGTGTGATGTGTTAGTTCAAGCAAAACATATAATACTGATGGAATGTATGCAACTATGACTGACTAATCTGTACTCACTGAAATTAAAAGTCGTTACGTTGGAAAGAGACAATTTAAACAGCATAGACTTAAATGCATGCCAAGGTATATACATATATATTTATATATCGCGTTATTTACTAAGATTGATAAATAAAAATATAAGTTTATTGTGTTTTTGATATCGTTTTGTATGGTATGTTTGCATTTAATAAATTAATTAAATCCAGTGACGTGCTATGCTCGACGTACTACACATAATTTTTTTTTTTTTAATGTAATTTCCAGAATGAAGCTGTTCATTCATAATCAATACCAAGATGCCCTGGAAATAGAAATTCGTGGCACGGCCAAAGTACGTGAATTAAAAAGAAATATAAGCGCCCAATTAAATGGCATTAGTGAGGTCGATCAAATTCTTAAATTTCGCTCCAAAATTTTAACCGATTCGGAGACGATACAAACTTCCGGTATCCAAGCTAATTCGGTTATAGAATTAACAATGCAGAAAAGTTTTAAAATTTTTGTTAAAACCGAAAATAATCGTATTCATGAGCTTGACGTTCATTTCACGTATACCGGGGAGCTTGTTAAAAAAAAGTTAAATCGTTTGCTTAAGATCACCGTGGACAAACAACGATTGCTGTTTAAAGGCACAGATATAAATAATGATGATATATTAACGGACAAATTCGTTACACCAGGAACCACGATCAATTTACAGGTGGTTAATTTGATTTTAAAATTAAATATAGTACAGCGATCGGGCCAGGTAGAACGCATAGAAATGCAAAACAATTCCACAATCGCCCAATTGAAACAAGTGATTTTGGACAAATATAAAGTTCCACAAAATTTTCAAATTCTAACGTATAACGCACAGGTATTAGATAATAATGATAAAACGCTTGCCGATTATAATGTCGAGAATTTAGCCGAGATTAATTATCGCCCGAATGATATTGAAATTGCCATCCATTCAACATCGATTGGTCGAAATCGCATTACGCTACGTGCATTACCGATCGATACTATCGGTCAGGTAAAAGATAAAATTGAAGTTGAAACAAAAATTAATAAAAGATCACAGCAATTAATTTGGAATGGCCAAGTGTTAAACGACGATGCAATTTTAACATGTGAGAAAATTTATGGTGGATCAACCCTTAGCCTAATTATAATTGTGGAAAAGTAAATATATATGTACATATATCAACTTTGTTTGCATATTTACATCGAAAACATTTTCTTTTTTCTAATCTTACAGTTTAAAGCTAAACGTTCAAATTGGACCCGAAAATAGAATCCCAATTCAGGCCCAATCCACCGAAACTGTGGCTCAATTGAAGACCAAACTACAGGATGCAACTAAAATACCAAGTAACCAGCAAACATTATTCGTGGACAATACAAAGCTGGAGGATGAAAAAATGTTGATCGATTACGGCATAAATGACCGTTCCGATATTGCATTGGAGCGTAAAGATTCGTTCGAGATACTGATTGAGTCATTTTCAGGTCGTCAGATTACGATTCGTGTGCATAAAAGTGATCGCATTAGTAATATTAAGGCCCAAATCGATCAACGTCTCGGTATACAAGTAGAACATCAGCGTCTTTTATATTTTGGACAGGAGTTAACAGATGATACTCTAGCAGCGTATCGTATTGAAAAGCATTGTACTATTCATTTGGTGACTCGTGTCCCCGGTGGAATGGTAATGGAAAAATGAATAAGAAAATATTCTTAATTTTTTTGTTTTTATTTATATTCAATATTATTATTGTTGGTTTGTATAGTTAATATGTATACAATTGTATTTATGGTGATAAATAATAGAATAAATTAATACTTTGGCAACAATTTTTTAGTTTAATTCAAACTTAAATACTTCATTCAAATTCATCTCATTCATTTGTTTGTCAGTTTTAACTCGAATTTGATTACTATATTTTTCTCTTGTTCCAGAATGCGGATTTATATTGCTACTATCAGTCGAGAAGCTATACTGATTGAAATACCGGACACAGCAAAAGTGTCTGATGTGAAAAAAGAAATTTCCGCCAAAATACCCGATGTTAAACTAGCCGATCAAATTTTAAAATTCGAATCTCAGGTACTACTCGACCAGAACACAATGAAACAATCGGGGATCACGGAAAATTCCGTAATCGAATTGCTAAAGTTACGAAAAAATTCAATTTTCATTAAAATAGCGACGGATAGTAAAATACATGAATTGGAAGTAGATTTTACTAAGGGTATCGATGTTGTAAAGAAACAGATAACGCAATTACTAAATATTCCAACCGAACGCCAACGATTATTTGTGACCGAATTAAAAAATAAGGATATTCTCAGCAGTAAAATGATTGGGCCGGGAACAACCATACATTTGTGTGTGATCGATTTAAATCTAAAATTAAATCTTATGCACACAAAATCATGTTTTCCGAACGAACCAATCGAAATACCAAAGGGAAATAAAATATCGCAGCTAAAGGAATTGATTGAGACTAAATGGAAAATACAGTGTGCTCATCAGTCCCTCAGTTATAATGGTCAGATTTTGGATAGTAAAAAAACGCTGGCCGATTATAACATCCAAAATATGTCGAATATCATGGTGCAGCAAATCAATATCGAAATTTCTATTGATATCAGTTCGTTGGGTCGAAATCGAATTACAGTACACGCCCTGCTGACTGAAACCATCGATGTGGTGAAAAAGAAAATTCTCAATTCGTTAAAAATTGGCATCGAATCGCAAAAGTTAATTTGGAACGGGGCCGTATTAAATGATCGTGACATTATAATGAACAAAGGGATTGTCGCTGGTTCGACACTAATCTTAATACCGGTAGTTCAACTGTAATAAAAAGAATATTTTGTACAGTAACACGTGCGATTTGTTAATAATAAACATATTTTTGTTACAGTTTCAAGGTTAACATAGCCGCGGTTGGTGTTTTAAAAAACTTTTCTATTGAAACGCATCTGAACGAAACGATCGCCGAATTAAAGCATAAAATTCAATTAGCCACATATATTCCATCAGTAACACAAATGTTAAGCGTCGGTGAAACCGAATTGCAGAATAACAAAAAAATATTCGACTACGGCATTAAAGCGGGTAGAAACCTTATATTGAGTCGCCGGGATACATACGAAATAAGTGTTGAAATAGTGATGGGAGTTGATATAATGGTACGCGTACATAAAAATGATCAAATCCGATTTGTTAGAAATCAGCTCAAAGGTTTGGGAGTGCTGGGGTACGAACACGCAATTTTCTTTCACGGCATATTATTAAATGATGACGCAATTCTTTACGTCTACGGGATTGAGGCAGGCAGTAAACTTAATATGAAAATATTATAAGATGGAAAATATATGTACATAATTATTAGATCCAGATTAGAATTGACTAGAAATTATTTACAAAATTTTGTGTATACATTCTTCTTAATTTAAATGAATCATTACCACTTTCACAATTTATCGATTTACTATCATTCCAACATTCACATTTTTAATCAAATTAATATTATTAATTTTGAAGAGGTATAATAAGTATTCATTTTAAAATATTTGTAGTGCTCGTTTACAAGTATGTATATGTAATTAGTAATTACGATTGGCAAGCTTCAACTATCCATAAAGTGACTTTTGCATAGAAAACAAAGAAATGAAACGAATCAATTCTTGTTTAGTATTTGAATAGAAATTATAATATTTGTTCATCCTTCACGGGAGCAAATAATTTGAATGCGTGATTTAATTTAATTGCGAAAGTTATTGTCGCACCACAAAACCTAGCACCGGCTTTACCGCATCCAGTATCATAACTTAAAAGGTTTTTTTCCACTTTTAATAGACCGTAACAACTTTGATTTCAATAACTTACATTTATAAAATCTTATTTCACAGCCGGCTTTGTATCATCTATACAAAGTGCCAACTCGAATCTATTGAATCCAGTATTCCCGAATTTTTGGTATCGCCTGTTTAATTCCATACGATACATTTCTCGTTTATGATCACTTCCATACTTTCGATCCAGCGCCTTAATTATTTCGTTGTAACTATTTCCGTCATGTTCCCGAATAGTTGCTTTAAGAGCTACTATTAGCGCTGTTCCACGATTTGCGTCATTCCAACCATTTTGATTGACCGTTTTCTCGAATTGAAATATGAAAACCGCGAAAGATGTTGTGCCATCGAAAATTGGTGGTTTATATTTCATAGCTAGAATTGGCTGAGATGCTGGTGGTATTGTTCCGTTTTAACTTCGATACATAGAAGTTCCAATTCACATTTATACAACTAGTTCTAATTCTTTCTTCTCGAAGCCTAGAACTTTCTCATGCAACTTTCCATTACCGTCAAGAACTTTTTGCTCCAAATGTTGGATGTCGATTTGTAGTTTCTGTTCAACCTGTTAAACTATTGATTACTTTTTCTCTACTTCTCCGTGTAGAGTGATATTCATTTCTTGAAACTTTTTGTCCGTATTTTGATTAATCTCTTTTTTTCATTTAATTCATTTCTTGATTTGATTGATCAAATGACTGTTTAATATCCTGATTTAATTGAATACTGAATTTTTCAACTTATTTTTCTATTGACTGTTCCATTTCCAATATAGCAGCCATTAACTGCACTATATCGAAATGTTCAATTTGCACCGGCACTGCTTCAACCACTACTCCTTCATCCTCTTCTGCGTGGTCGAAAAATGTTGATTCATCAGAATTGTAACTAGCTGAATCAATACCATCCATTTCCAATGCTAGAAGTAATCGTTGCTTTAAATCGGAAATCTTTAACTTGTCAAGAATCATCTTTTAATTCATAATCCCACCGCTGTCACCAATTGTTGCGTTTTTGCCTTGTCAAACAAAGTTCGATCACTGAATTGTGAATAAAACAAACGATGTAAATTCTAGATCACACTAAATTTATTCATTTCCGAATAATTACACTAAACACTAATTTAATTAATTCACTTATTTAACTTAACTATTTAACTTCACAATAAATACTTTATTACACTTTAATACCACTGTATTATTCTTTATAAACACTTAACTTTCACTTGTTCCTTTTTATTACTACTAGCACGATCTCGGTTAAAAAACAACTAATTAACTCCTAAAATTGTATCTCGTATTTATACCAAATATTCTAACCTTCTAGATTATTCCACAATATTCGAGAGTGTCTAGACTATTCCTGAATAAAACAATGAAAAATTATTTATGTCAACATTTGGAAAGTGCCTAGCATATAGTTGTAGAACAAAGTTTTGAGCAAACCAAGATAAAAAATACAAATGAAATGATAATTATCACAGTTAAATAAAATGTATTGTTGCTTGTTGCAAAGGCATGTATGTAGGAAATTTTTGTAGGAACAAAAATAAACTGATCACAATGATCATCGCAATAAAAACCATCAAACCCAAACAAGCGCATATGAAATTCGAGACCAAATTTCTGCCAATAATTCAAATTGATTGTAGACCCTAATGGGTAATACTACTAGATAAACCCCACAAATATTTGGCAAAATATGTTAACAATCAATTTAACACAAATAAATATCGGTTTCGGAAATAGCCTAACAGCTTAATGCCTTAATCCACATTTATACAACTAGTGACACCTACTTTAGTTTTGCTTCATATCGCGTATAGGGTATGGCAATTTTTTATACATATATAGTGACACAATTATATATATAAGTGAAATATATACACGTGGTAATAACACGAACGCAACAGGATATTTTAAAACTAAATAGTTTGTCTATTTTTAATTGAAAACTAGCTAGTTAACATGCACTACCGAATAAAGTGGTTACAACTTGTTGTGTATCTAATTGTGACAACAAATGTTCAAGATATTCTTGATTTAAATTTTATTCCCGATCTATACTAATTTAAGACGGCCGATGGATTATAAAATTATATTAAATATCCAGTCTCTAAAACACTAAAATATATTTATCTAAAAATTATTAAATTAATATGAAATGCAAACTTTATGTATATTTGAACTACTTTATTGCCATCTAGTGTATGTAGAGTAAAACAAATGAAAAAATAAATAAAAAGAGTAACTTATGTTCCACATTATTATTTTTCTTTCCCTGTTTTGTTTGAGTAAAATATTTATAAAATGGTAAATCCCAGAGTTATGCTGGTACATGTTGTGTTCATTTGCATATTTTACTTTTATACGTACGTGCTCAGTCTTAGAGATCAGACGTATTGTGATAATTCAAATCCACTAAAAGTAATTGTGAAATAATTAAAAGTAATTTAAGTGCTTTTTTCATATAATACATAAACGAAGTAAGTCTATCAGTTAGTTTAGTTTTGATTCTCTAATTTTTAACTTGAGATATACATATATGTAATGTATATATATATATATATATATAGGTACGTGAGATCAATAAATCTATTTTTTATGTATTCAACCTGAGCACGCAGAAATAAACTACAATGAGCAATCTTATGAATTGAAAACAAAATATTTTACGTTATGAATACATTAAAATTTGTATACATATTTAATATGTATGTATATACATACATAGCTACATATATAATTATGAGTAGTTATATTTATAGTCGAAATTTGTCAAATTCTGCACGATTTTGATACACAAAATGATTATGTATTTATGTTATTACAATCATATTTCAAGTAAAAATTAATAGGTCAAAAAAAAAAATTGCAGGCCTTTTGGAAACAATGTCAACATTTAATTTTGGTACGGACTAAGGAAAATAAATGACCAAATGACATTCATATCTAACAAAACCACAACAACATAAAAAGCAAAATCAGTTTTCAATTTAATTCTTAATTTATCGAATTAAATATTAATTTCAAAAGTGTCAGTGATTATAAGTTAAATTATAAAAAGTTTGTGATTAAAAACGTTCCTTTTCCATTTAAATACAAATACAACATAAAAATGTAAACAATAAACATAAATTATTGTACTTAATCATCACTGTGTATCCGCCATATTTTTTCTGCGCGATAACTGTCAGAATTCCAGCGAGATTTGAATACTACTATACTACACTTCTTGTTGAACCGGTTTAAATCGAACCCGCAAAAATTTAGGGTACGGGCAAATAACTTATAATACTATAATGCCCGGTTTTACGAAAACATTGGTTAACTGGTTGTTAAGCTAACCAACGGTTAAAAAATAAAATTAATATTGCGGCGGATTACTCAGGCACTCATCATTCTCATGCCACTACTAATAGGGCAATGTTGATCGATTACGGCATAAATGACCGTTCCGATATTGCATTGGAGCGTAAAGATTCGTTCGAGATACGGATTCAGACATTTTCGAATCGTCAGATTACGATTCGTGTGCATAAAGGTGATCGCATTAGTAATATTAAGGCCCAAATCGATCAACGTCTCGGTATACAAGTAGAACATCAGCGTCTTTTATATTTTGGACAAGAGTTAACAGATGATACTCTAGCAGCGTATCGTATTGAAAAGTATTGTATTATTCATTTGGTGACTCGTGTCCCCGGTGGAATGGTAATGGAAAAATGAATAAGAAAATATTCTTAATTTTTTTGTTTTTATTTATATTCAATTTATTGGTGGTTTGTATAGTTAATATGCATACAATTATTGTATTTATGGTGATAAATAATAGAATAAATTAATACTTTGGCAACAATTTTTTAGTTTAATTCAAACTTAAATACTTCATTCAAATTCATCTCATTCATTTGTTTGTCAGTTTTAACTCGAATTTGATTACTATATTTTTCTCTTGTTCCAGAATGCGGATTTATATTGCTACTATCAGTCGAGAAGCTATACTGATTGAAATACCGGACACAGCAAAAGTGTCTGATGTGAAAAAAGAAATTTCCGCCAAAATACCCGATGTTAAACTAGCCGATCAAATTTTAAAATTCGAATCTAAGATACTACTCGACGAGAACACAATGAAACAATCGGAGATCACGGAAAATTCCGTAATCGAATTGCTAACGTTACGAAAAAATTCAATTTTCATTAAAATGGTGACAGATAGTAAAATACATGAATTGGAAGTAGATTTTACTAAGGGTATCGATGTTGTAAAGAAACAGATAACGCAATTACTAAATATTCCAACCGAACGCCAACGATTATTTGTGACCGAATTAAAAAACAAGGATATTCTCAGCAGTAAAATGATTGGGCCGGGAACAATCATACATTTGTGTGTGATCGATTTAAATCTAAAATTAAATCTTGTGCACACAAAATCATGTTTTCCGAACGAACCAATCGAAATACCAAAGGGAAATAAAATATCGCAGCTAAAGGAATTGATTGAGACTAAATGGAAAATACAGTGTGTTCATCAGTCCCTCATTTATAATGGTCACGTTTTGGATAGTAAAAAAACGCTGGCCGATTATAACATCCAAAATATGTCGAATATCATGGTGCAGCAAATAAATATCGAGATTTCTATTGATATCAGTTCATTGGGTCGAAATCGAATTACAGTACACGCCCTGCTGACTGAAACCATCGAAGTGGTGAAAAGGAAAATTCTCAATTCGTTAAAAATTGGCATCGAATCGCAAAAGTTAATTTGGAACGGGGCCATCTTAAATGATCGTGACATTATAATGAACAAAGGGATTGTCGCTGGTTCGACACTAATCTTAATACCGGTAGTTCAACTGTAATAAAAAGAATATTTTGTACAGTAACACGTGCTATTTAAAATAAACTAATAATAAACATATTTTTGTTACAGTTTCAAGGTTAACATAGCCGCGGTTGGTGTTTTAAAAAACTTTTCTATTGAAACGCATCTAAACGAAACGATCGCCGAATTAAAGCATAAAATTCAATTGGCCACATATATTCCATCAGTAACACAAATGTTAAGCGTCGGTGAAACCGAATTGCAGAATAACAAAAAAATATTCGACTATGGCATTAAAGCGGGTAGAAACCTTATAATGGGTCGCCGGGATACATACCAAATAAGTGTTGAAATAGTGATGGGAGTTGATATTATGGTACGCGTACATAAAAATGATCAAATTCGATTTGTTAGAAATCAGCTCAAGGGTTTGGGAGTGCTGGGGTACGAACACGCAATTTTCTTTCACGGCATATTATTAAATGATGACGCAATTCTTTACGTCTACGGGATTGAGGCAGGCAGTAAACTTAATATGAAAATGTTATAAGATGGAAAATATATGTACATAATTATTAGATTCAGATTAGAATTGACTAGAAATTATTTACAAAATTTTGTGTATACATTCTTCTTAATTTAAATGAATCATTACCACTTTCACAATTTATCGATTTACTATCATTCCAACATTCACATTTTTAATCAAATTAATATTATTAATTTTGAAGAGGTATAAGTATTCATTTTAAAATATTTGTAGTGCTCGTTTACAAGTATGTATATGTAATTAGTAATTACGATTGGCAAGCTTCAACTATCCATAAAGTGACTTTTGAATTTTTGCATAGAAGTAGGTTTATTGGCGGTTTAGCGTGGGAAAATTTGTAATTTGACACCTGACCTTGAAATTTGATACCCTGACCTAGAAATTTGATACCTGTGGGGAAAAAAAAAAAGTGAAATTTGATACTGCGGAAATAAAAATATTGAAATTCCATGAAAGTCAGTGACCCTAAAAATTTACACAAGGTCATTGACTATCATGGAATTTCAATATTTTTATTTCCGCAGTATCAAATTTCACTTCCAAGAATTGTGACGTCATAGCATTGTGGGAAAAAATCTGATGATGTGGGAAAGTATTAAAATTCTAAAAAAAAATTAAAAAAATAAAAATATATCGATAAAAAAATAGGTACGAACTCGGTGCGGAGCGACGGTATTATGAGGGTTGTACTTTTAGAATGTAGTAAAGGTTTTTAAAAATTAAAATTTTGAAATTTAACACTATTGATATCTGAATAATATGATTTGTCGTTGTTGTTTCGTATGAACACGATCAAACATGAATTTTTGTTTCTGGAAAATATTAATGTATACATCATAACAACAACAACGAATCTGTTGGATGAAAATTGAACTAATATAATATAGATATCGCATACACAAAAAAAATTTACATGTTTTCGGCATTGTATTGATGCGATTGAAATTCTATAAGTAGGAAAGATAAAGAATTATTATTTTTTAATTGTTAGATGACGTCTGTATCAGACTACAACCTTGATTTTATTAATGAAATTTCACGATAGTACGGGTTTTTAAAAAAAAAAAAGTGAAATTTAACACTATAGATAAGAGAATATGACTTATTATTTTGTATGAACACGATCAAAAATGAATTTTTGTTTCTGGAAAATATTAATGTATACATCATAACAACAACAACAACGAATCTGTTGGATGAAAATTGAAGTAATATAATATATATAATATAGATAACGCGTACATAAAAAAAAATTTACATGTTTTCGGCATTGTATTGATGCGATTGAAATTCTATAAGTAGGAAAGATAAAGAATTATTATTTTTTAATTGCTAGATGATGTCTGTATCAGACTACAACCTTGATTTTATTAATGAAATTTCACGATAGTAAAGGTTTTTAAAAAAAAAAGGTGAAATTTAACACTATAGATAAGAGAATATGACTTATTATTTTGTATGAACACGATCAAACATGAATTTTTGTTTCTGGAAAATATTAATGTATTCATCATTACCACAACAACAAATCTCTTGAATGAAAATTGAAGTGATATAATATAGATATCGCCTACACAAAAAAAGTTTACATGTTTTCGGCATTGTATTGATACGATTGAAATTGTATAAGTAGAAAAGATAAAGAATCATTATTTTTTTTTAATTGCGAGATGATGTCTGTCTATCTGACTACAACCTTGATTTAATTATTGAAATTTAACGATAGTAAAGGTTTAAAAATAAAAAGTGAAATTTAACACTATAGATATCAGAATATGGTTTGTTATTGTTTTTTGTATGAACGTTTTGTTGTAAATGGATATTAGAATAAATTAGGTTGCACACTCACACAGATAAATATCGGAAGCAAGATTTTTGTTTGTTGTTGTTTATTATCGGATGGAATGAAATACAAACAAATGATCAAACAAATAAATACATATATATTACCAAACTGGACATTATCATACAGAATAAAGATGATCATACAAGAATTTTTAGTTACAATTTCTGATATAACTTAAAACCGATATCGTTTTGGAAATTACATTGAACTGAGATACATTTGTATGTATGATGCATTGTACAAGTGTATATTTAGCATGAATAAAAATTTATCTGATAAAATAGTATGCGATTCAAACGACTCTCACACAGATAAATATCGGAAGCAAGATTTGTTTGTTTGTTGTTGTTTATGTTTTTTCGTATATGAATATCGGATGGAATGAAATACAAACAAACAAATGATCAAACAAATAAATACATAAATATTACCAAGCTGGACATTATCATACAGAATAAAGATGATGATACAAGAATTTTTAGTTACAATTTCTGATATAACTTAAAACCGATATCGTTTTGGAAATTACATTGAACTGAGATACATTTGTATGTATGATGCATTGTACAAGTGTATATTTAGCATGAATAAAAATTTATCTATAGAATATACATATATACAAATATAAGTGTTTCGCGGGTTTAGGGTGAAAATTGAAACAATACCTGGAAATTTTGACCAGTATGATCATGCAAAAGATGAATATGATTTATTGTTTTTGTATGAACACGATCAAACAAATATCTTTCTGTTTAAAAAAAAAATATGTTTTACTTCATAGAATACATTCATTATAGCATGATCTTCCGGATTCGTAAAAATTGGGTCTTCTGAATAATATTTATACTCTGTTGCATCAAAAAATGATTTTTCTTCTTGTGTCAGATATGTTTCATTGATAGCAATTGTCGGATCATATTTCACATTATCAATTTCGGTCCATATATGTATAGGTGCCAGTACCAAATTATCGTATACCATCTTTCCATACATCATTTTAATACCAAAATTCTTTAAATGGTCAAAGAGCAATAAAGACGCAGGCAGACAGACTCCATACATTCCTTCCCGAATAAACTCTTTAGATATAATTTTCGAGACTAGGCGTGCAACTTGATGTTTATCGGTTGACATTATGAAGAGAGTGTTATTTATTATTTTGATAAATATTTTTATTTTTAAAAATCAGAACCAAATACTCTTAAGCGACCGATCTCTGTAAATGGTTGTTTCTAAATGAGTTTACTCATTGTCTTCTCTTAAAAAATGTTTTTGTTTTTAAACGGGTGTTAAAATTTACAACTAGAAAAGTTTTCGAATTTGTACCGTATTTTTTTTTTCAACAACGATACACTTTTTCAATAGTACACTTCTATTCGTATAACTTAAAATACACAACGAAAATAAGTTTAGATACATGTTAGTGACCTAAATTTTTTGTTGTAATTCGTGATAAGTAATTATGTTTCTAATTAGTAGAAAAAATTAATTTTGAAAAATTTAGATCAACTATCTTTTTAGTTGTACTAAGAATCGTTCGTAATAGTATATTAAAAGTAATCCATATTTAAAAAGAAGTGTGTTGGTATACATAAGGTTATTTGTATAATTTTTTTTAAAAACAGAAAAATTCCTGTTTGATCGTGTTCATACAAAACCACAAATCATATTCATTTTTATACGATCATATTTGTCGAAATTTCCAGGTATTGTTTCTATTTTCACCCAACAGATTTATTGTTGTTATGATATCACATTTTAAGATTTTTTTAAAAATAAAAAAAGTTATTATATGCGGAAAATTTCTAAAAGGATTTAATTATAATTATATTTACAGAATAAATTATTTCATATTACATAATTTTATACGTTACATTTTTTTATCTAATGTAATATAGAAAAATAATTAATTTAAAGTTAAGTTTTTTTATTTTAGAATATTGTTTTTTTTATAAATTTTGTAATTCAATTTGTACAATTATTTTAACAGAAAAATTCTTGTTTGATCGTGTTCATACAAAAACAATAAATCATATTCATCTTTTGTATGATCATATTGGTCAAAATTTCCTGGTAGGGTTTAATTTTCACCCCAAACCCTCGAAACACTTATATTTGTATATAAATTTTTATTCGTGCTAAATATACACTTGTACAATGCATCATACATATATGATATACATACATAATATGTATATCAGTTCAATGTAATTTCCAAAACGATATCGTTTTTAAGTTATATCAGAAATTGTAACTATACCAATTTTTGTATGATCATGTTTATTCTGAATGATAATGTCCAGCTTTCATTTCATTTTTATTTCATTCCATTAGATATTCATATACAAAAAAAAAAAAAAAAATAAACGACAATCTTGCTTCCGATATTCACCTGTGTGAATGTGCATCATAATTTATTTACAGTTTGTGTTAAACGGTCATTTTTGTTTTATATTTTAAAATATGTAATTAGAATTGCTTTTTTATCGAATATTTATAATATGTGTGTGTATGTGTGTGTGTGTGTGTGTGTGTGTTTTATGTAATATAGAAAATAATAATTAATTTAAATTTGTGAATTATTATTCAAATAATAATATTTTTTTTTCTAAAATAATTTTTTTTTAGAATATTTTTTATTTCTAAATTTTTTTTATAAATTTTTTTTTAATTCAATTTGTACTATTTTTTTTTTAAACAGAAAGATATTTGTTTGATCGTGTTCATACAAAAACAATAAATCATATTCATCTTTTGCATGATCATACTGGTCAAAATTTCCAGGTATTGTTTCAATTTTCACCCTAAACCCGCGAAACACTTATATTTGTATATATGTATATTCTATAGATAAATTTTTATTCATGCTTAATATACACTTGTACAATGCATCATACATACAAATGTATCTCAGTTCAATGTAATTTCCAAAACGATATCGGTTTTAAGTTATATCAGAAATTGTAACTAAAAATTCTTGTATCATCATCTTTATTCTGTATGATAATGTCCAGCTTGGTAATATTTATGTATTTATTTGTTTGATCATTTGTTTGTTTGTATTTCATTCCATCCGATATTCATATACGAAAAAACATAAACAACAACAAACAAACAAATCTTGCTTCCGATATTTATCTGTGTGAGAGTCGTTTGAATCGCATACTATTTTATCAGATAAATTTTTATTCATGCTAAATATACACTTGTACAATGCATCATACATACATATGTATATCAGTTTAAAGTTATTTACAAAACGATATCGTTTTTAAATTATATCAGAAATTGTAACTAAAAATTCTTGTATGATCATCTTTATTCTGTATGATAATGTCCAGTTTGGTAATATATATGTATTTATTTGTTTGATCATTTGTTTGTATTTCATTCCATCCGATAATAAAC
The DNA here is from genome assembly GCA_951394425.1 of Tipula unca. NCBI lineage: Eukaryota > Metazoa > Arthropoda > Insecta > Diptera > Tipulidae > Tipula > Tipula unca. The sequence continues at coordinate 6,816,761 of OX596380.1, read as the reverse complement.
AACAACAAACAAAAATCTTGCTTCCGATATTTATCTGTGTGAGTGTGCAACCTAATTTATTCTAATATCCATTTACAACAAAACGTTCATATAAAAAACAATAACAAACCATATTCTGATATCTATAGTGTTAAATTTCACTTTTTATTTTTAAACCTTTACTATCGTTAAATTTCAATAATTAAATCAAGGTTGTAGTCAGATAGACAGACATCATCTCGCAATTAAAAAAAAATAATAATTCTTTATCTTTTCTACTTATACAATTTCAATCGAATCAATACAATGCCGAAAACATGTAAACTTTTTTTGTGTAGGCGATATCTATATTATATCACTTCAATTTTCATTCAAGAGATTTGTTGTTGTGGTAATGATGAATACATTAATATTTTCCAGAAACAAAAATTCATGTTTGATCGTGTTCATACAAAATAATAAGTCATATTCTCTTATCTATAGTGTTAAATTTCACCTTTTTTTTTTAAAAACCTTTACTATCGTGAAATTTCATTAATAAAATCAAGGTTGTAGTCTGATACAGACATCATCTAGCAATTAAAAAATAATAATTCTTTATCTTTCCTACTTATAGAATTTCAATCGCATCAATACAATGCCGAAAACATGTAAATTTTTTTTTATGTACGCGTTATCTATATTATATATATTATATTACTTCAATTTTCATCCAACAGATTCGTTGTTGTTGTTGTTATGATGTATACATTAATATTTTCCAGAAACAAAAATTCATTTTTGATCGTGTTCATACAAAATAATAAGTCATATTCTCTTATCTATAGTGTTAAATTTCACTTTTTTTTTTTAAAAACCCGTACTATCGTGAAATTTCATTAATAAAATCAAGGTTGTAGTCTGATACAGACGTCATCTAACAATTAAAAAATAATAATTCTTTATCTTTCCTACTTATAGAATTTCAATCGCATCAATACAATGCCGAAAACATGTAAATTTTTTTTGTGTATGCGATATCTATATTATATATTATATTAGTTCAATTTTCATCCAACAGATTCGTTGTTGTTGTTATGATGTATACATTAATATTTTCCAGAAACAAAAATTCATGTTTGATCGTGTTCATACGAAACAACAACGACAAATCATATTATTCAGATATCAATAGTGTTAAATTTCAAAATTTTTATTTTTTTATTTTTAAAAACCTTTACTACATTCTAAAAGTACAACCCTCATAATACCGCCGCCCCGCACCGAGTTCGTACCTATTTTTTTATCGATATATTTTAATTTTTTTAATTTTTTTTTAGAATTTTAATACTTTCCCACATCATCAGATTTTTTCCCACAATGCTATGACTTCACAATTCTTGGAACTGAAATTTGATACTGCGGAAATAAAAATATTGAAATTCCATGATAGTCAATGACCTTGTGTAAATTTTTAGGGTCACTGACTTTCATGGAATTTCAATATTTTTATTTCCGCAGTATCAAATTTCACTTTTTTTTTTTTCCCCACCGGTATCACATTTCTAGGTCAAGGTATCAAATTTCAAGGTCAGGTGTCAAATTACAAATTTTCCCACGCTAAACCGCCAATAAACCTACTCATAGAAAACAAAGAAATGAAACGAATCAATTCTTGTTTAGTATTTGAATAGAAATTATAATATTTGTTCATCCTTCACGGGAGCAAATAATTTGAATGCGTGATTTAATTTTAATTGCGAAAGGTATTGTCGCACCACAAAACCTAGCACCGGCTTTACCGCATCCAGTATCATAACTTAAAAGGTTTTTTTCCACTTTTAATAGACCGTAACAACTTTGATTTCAATAACTTACATTTATAAAATCTTATTTCACAGCCGGCTTTGTATCATTTATACAAAGTGCCAACTCGAATCTATTGAATCCAGTATTCCCGAATTTTTGATATCGCCTGTTTAATTCCATACGATGCATTTCTCGTTTATGATCACTTCTATACTTTCGATCCAGCGCCTTAATTATTTCGATGTAATGCCTTAATCCACATTTATACAACTAGTGACACCTACTTTAGTTTTGCTTCATATCGCGTATAGGGTATGGCAATTTTTTATACATATATAGTGACACAATTATATATATAAGTGAAATATATACACGTGGTAATAACACGAGCGCAACAGGATATTTTAAAACTAAATAGTTTGTCTATTTAATTGAAAACTAGCTAGTTAACATGCACTACCGAATTAAGTGGTTACAACTTGTTGTGTATCTAATTGTGACAACAAATGTTCAAGATATTCTTGATTTAAATTTTATTCCCGATCTATACTAATTTAAGACGGCCGATGGATTATAAAATTATATTAAATATCCAGTCTCTAAAACACTAAAATATATTTATCTAAAAATTATTAAATTAATATGAAATGCAAACTTTATGTATATTTGAACTACTTTATTGCCATCTAGTGTATGTAGAGTAAAACAAATGAAAAAATAAATAAAAAGAGTAACTTATGTTCCACATTATTATTTTTCTTTCCCTGTTTTGTTTGAGTAAAATATTTATAAAATGGTAAATCCCAGAGTTATGCTGGTACATGTTGTGTTCATTTGCATATTTTACTTTTATACGTACGTGCTCAGTCTTAGAGATCAGACGTATTGTGATAATTCAAATCCACTAAAAGTAATTGTGAAATAATTAAAAGTAATTTAAGTGCTTTTTTCATATAATACATAAACGAAGTAAGTCTATCAGTTAGTTTAGTTTTGATTCTCTAATTTTTAACTTGAGATATACATATATGTAATGTATATATATATACATATATAGGTACGTGAGATCAATAAATCTATTTTTTATGTATTCAACCTGAGCACGCAGAAATAAAATACAATGAGCAATCGATATGAATTGAAAACAAAATATTTTACGTTATGAATACAAAAAAATTTGTATACATATTTAATATGTATGTATATACATACATAGCTACATATATAATTATGAGTAGTTATATTTATAGTCGAAAATTGTCAAATTCTGCACGATTTTGATACACTATCGTCGATTTAAGATTGTCTATAATTTTCTCAAAAACTTTTCAATGTGCGTCTTACAAAACACATATGTATAACAAAATAAAATAAAATCTGCTTCAGACGTGAAAAATGTATTGTATGTATAATATTATTTGTATAGAGATGAGCGTTGTATGGAGTGATTGAGCAAACCCGTCTATAGATACAAGCCGGAACAAAATACTGTTGAATGGTTTTGAATACACACGCAATAGTATGTGTCGTATATGTATATATGTATATGCCAAAACATATATCGTATCAATATCGTATATAAGAGGAATAATAAAGCAAAATAAATTGTATCAATTTACATGGTAACTACTACATTCGCGTGTGCATTAATTTGTGGTACATATTTGTGAACGAAGCATATTTTTCCTTGTATCTATAGACGGTTTGGATTGAGTAATAACCAATACCAATATATGGTGTGGTATTGATAGTTTGAAATTACTCAGTAAAATTTGAATTTATTTTTAATTACATATTTGCCAAAAAAAATAAAAATTATTTAAACCGGGGCTTCGAACCAGCGAATTTTGCGGTTCGGGTTCAGGATCAATGAAACAAAATAATTTGATTGGGGTTGGGGTTTAAAGAATTATTACAAACAAAAAAATATATTTTTATTTTATTCTCTGATGAAAGCAATAGGGGAAAAGTTAAAAAGATAAATACATACTACACTTCTTGTTGAACCGGTTTAAATCGAACCCGCAAAAATTTAGGGTACGGGCAAATAACTTATAATACTATAATGCCCGGTTTCACGAAAACATTGCTTAACCGGTTGTTAAGCTAACCAACGGTTAAAAAATAAAATTAATATTGGGCGGATTACTTACTCTCCCCCAGCAGCACTCATATATTATGCCCACGGTACAATACCCAGGACAAACACATATACCTACACATTAAAAACATCCCCACCCAACCGTGATTTTTGGGTCACCACTGGGAATCGAACCCGAGACCCTCGAATAACAAAGCAAGCACGCTACTTACTGGGCTAACGAGGGCGCTGGATAAATTAACCGTTGGTTAGCTAACAACCGGTTAACCAATGTTTTCGTGAAACCGAGCATAAATATTTATACGTTGATTAAATATTTCCATATAGAAAAGCATTACAATCAGTTTGCATTGACAGAAATGGTATGGAAAATACAATTTTATATGGAAAAGTTAACCGTTGGTTAGCATAACAGCCAGTTAACCAATTTTTCCGTGAAACCGGACATAAGGGGGATTACTGTAGATTTCCATAGTAAACTTGCGTGACATCATGTTATCGGCACTACCGGGTTTCCATCGTCAATAGTATTATACTATTATACTATCATTCATAGTCGGGTTTCCATCATATAGTGTGAAGTAAAAAAAAATTAAAGTTGGGTGGATTATTCCAGCACTCAAAATGCCACATGGGCCCACGGTGCAATACCCGGACAAACACATATACTTACACATTAAAAACACCCAACCGTGATTTTTGGTCACCACCGGGAATCGAACCCGAGACCCTCGAATAACAAAGCAAGGACGCTACTTACTGTGCTAACGATGGCGGCAGTGTGAAGTAAGCTGTATAATTATGTTTGAATGTTAAAATTTGTCTTTTAATGTTTTATACAAATTTCATTACAATATTCAAATCACAATAACTATGTATGTAAATCAAAAACGTATAGTTATATCAAAATGCCACAAAAAAAAACTTCGAACGAATCGAAATTGTAATAAAAAAGTATACTGTCATGAACCCTGTTTTAAAACAATAATGCCCGGAAACACGAAAATATTTAACTAGAGATTAACTAACCACCAGTTAAATGCTAAAATTGCTTTTCATTTCACAACCAAAATTGAACACAATTTATTTGAAAATATTAACATTTTCTATCGATACAATAAAAATGAAATTCAAAGTATTAACAGCCGGTTAAATATTTAACTCATCGGGCGGTAAACTTTAACTGGAGAACCGGTAGTTAAATATTTCGTACAACCGGGCATAAGTGTTACAATCAAATTAAAGAAAACACTCATACTTTTCAAATTTTTAATTTCTATCTTGTAGCAGTTATTGACTTCTCATGTCTGATTTGAAGCACTATTGTATTTGGCACGACATTTTAAAGAACAACTGTTCATAATAAAATAAAATATTTTTGTATGCCACATGTGACCTCTGTGAAATTCGGTTGAACCTAAACCTATTTTTGCATCGAATAAACATATTTTTCGATAAGTACACTTGTTTTGTTTGCATCTATCAGAATATTAAAACATATTATGTAAAACAACATTCGACCAAGCCATAGTACAGCTTAGTCATTTTAGTTCTATTATTTCTCACATTATTTTTGGTGTAAATTCCTATACACCCTAGAAATTGACGCTTCGCCTAAAGATGCTAATGACCTGTGCTAAAGGTGTTTCTTTGGATTGTGCTTAAACAGTTTTCGTCCAAAATTCATCAACTTTGAAACTTAATCACGAATAAGCAAAGTATTTATATAGCGTTATGAATTTGTATTGAAAACACAAAAATCAAATATCAAAATTTTTGAATTCAGAATCGTGGCCAATACCCACATAGAGGCTGTTAAAGTCGGATTTTGTTGTTTTTTCGACAGAGAAGTATTTAAAATTACATAAAATATCCAACCAATACATTTATTAGACATATTTTTCAACAAGAGAAGAATACAATACTTTGGCTTGAACGAAAAAAAAACTATGGATGTCATTTTGTAGTGCTTATCAATATCTACTGGAATGCTTTAGTTATGTGTATTATCATTCCTATTTTTTTGTAATTTCCAGAATGAAGCTGTTCATTAATAATCCGTACCAAGATGCGATTGAAATTGAAATGGATGCCATGGCCAAAGTGCTCGATTTAAAAAGAATGATAAACACCAAAATCAATGGTATTCTAATGGTGATGGATCAAATTTTAAAATTTCGTTCGAAAACCTTAACCGATTCGGACACGATACAAAGTTGCGGTATCCAAGCTGATTCGGTTGTAGAACTAACAATGCATAATTGTTTTAAAATTTTTATTAAAACTGAGGATAATCGTATTCATGAGCTTGACGTTCATTTCACGAATACTATCGAGCTTGTTAAAAAAATGTTAAATCGTTTGCTTAAGATCGCAGTGGACCAGCAAAGGTTAATGTTTAATGGCAAAGAACTAAAAAACGATGATATTCTAACGGAATTATCAATTAAACCAGGAACCACGATCAATTTAATGTTAATTAATTTAAATTTACAATTAAATATTGTTCAGCGATCGGGGAAAGTTGAACGCATCGAAATACCAAAAAATTTTACAGTCGCTCAATTTAAACAAGAGATTTTGGCCAAATACAAAGTTCACGCGGGTTATCAAATTCTTACGTATAAAGACCAAATATTAGATAAGAATGATAAAACGCTTGCTGATTATAATATCGAGGATTTATCCGAAATCAATTTTCGGCCCAATGATATTGAAATTTTCGTTCAATCTACATCGATAGGTCGAAATCGTATTACGTTACGTGTATTACCGATCGACACAATAGGCCAGATAAAGGACAAAATTGAAGCCGAATCGAAAATTAATAAAAGTGCACAACAATTAATTTGGAGTGGACGAGTGCTAGGTGACGATTCTATTGTATCCTGTGAAAATATACATGGCGGATCAACCCTTAGCCTAGTGGTAACCGTGCAAAAGTAAACGAATACAATTTATATCAAAAATATCGAATTTGTTTGTATTAAATATGTTTTTATTAATTATATTACAGTTTAAAATTGAATATTCAAATTGGTCCGGAAGATAGAATTCCAATTGAAATTCAATCCACCGAGACAGTGGCGCAATTAAAGGCCAAACTTTTGGCTGCGACTGAAATACCGATTGACCAGCAAATATTATTCTTGGACAACACAAAATTAGATAATGAAAAAATATTGATCGATTATGGCATAAATGAAGATTCCGATATTGCATTAGAGCGTAAAGATTCATTCGAGATACTGATTGAATCATTTACGGGTCGGAAGATTACGATTCGTGTACATAAAAGCGACAGGGTTAGCAATATTAAGGCTGAAATCGATCGGCGCCTTGGTGTAAAAGAAGAACATCAACGCCTCTTATATTTTGCACAGGAATTGGCTGATGACACTCTAGAAGCGTATCGAATTGAAGAGCGGTGCACTATTCATTTGGTGAGCCGCGTCCCCGGTGGAACTGTTTATGTATTGTGCAAAGTCTAAATCAAAAATAATACAAATAAATATCTTTTCACTTATATATTTTAGTGATTAACCTTACAGTTTCGTATATTAACGTTATATTAGCACTATGTAATGTTATAAAACAATTTGTCGAAATATCGGGTTTTAATTTTAATCATTTTCTAATAATTATCAAAATAAAACAATAAATGAAAAACTATAAGTTTTTGAATTCCAATATTCTAAATTTTTGTTTTCGCAGAAATAACAGGCACATTTTCGAAAGAATTCGTAAGTAACGATAATATGTATATGCTTAATTTGTTTTTGCCAGTAGTGGAAGGTCTTGTATGTAGAAAATTTATTTTAAGTGGTTATCAAATTCTTCATCGGAACATGTTGAATCGTCTAAAGTTAGTGATGTTAGTCTGCAGGCTTGGTATTAGTATTACCGATTTCTGCTTGTCGTTTTAGTAGTAAAACTAACTCAAACCACTTCCAAATTTCCTTTTAAACGGAGTTTAGCTTCCAATCTATCCGTACTAGATAACACTGCCTGAAATCTTGGATCCATGAAAATAGCTGATTTCAATGTTAATGTATTTAATATATTGGGTTTGGGTTCTCTACAATTTTAATTTTTTAGAAGAACTAGCAAATTCACTATTTTACACTTTAGCTATTCTTTATACATATTACCTAAAACGAGTTGCTCAGATTGACATTTTAATGTTAAACGTGCTGAAGGAGTTAAAGCATATCTAATTTTTTCTGCCGTTATCATATTATGGGGTTGAATTTTAATACATATGCTGATTGCAATGTTGTTGTATTCAATTTAATTTTGTATAGCATGCGTGGCCGGGCCAGCATACTCGCTGAGATTTTACTTCATGTACAATATCGGGGATCTTCATCAGATCTCTGACCTCGATTACTATACAGGGCTCGGTATGTACCATCTACTTCGCATTATGGGCCGTAAATCGCAAGCATGACTCTTCTTTCAAATGTAAGCAACCATCTCTCGTACTCATCCGTCAGTGCCCAACTTTCACATCCATACATAACAACGGGCCTATTCAACGCTTTGTAAAGCTTCAGCTTCACGGCACTTGATAAGTGTTTAGATTTTAGCAGTAGCTTTAATATCCTCACCCACATTGTTATCGTGAGTGATTAAAGAGATATATTCCCTCCCTCAAACGTGAACTGGCCACTAATAAAATCTGGTATGTCATCGTCATTCGTCCCTAACCAGAAATCATATATTTTGTTTTGGACTCATTGATCTGGAGTTCAAGAGAAGCTGAAAACTACAAGCGGATCAAATATTTCTTTCACTCCTGTGCTATTCAGTGCAATCACGCATATGTCATCTGCATATAGAAGCATCTGATTGAACTGGCGATATAAGATGTTACGCTAAGGTGTTTAAGTTTTACGAAAAAGAGTATCGAAGACAGCACATCTCCATGACTGTTCTCAACTTTAATACAGCATTGAGAAAGAAGCATTGTCATTCTACACAATCGTACCAATTTTGTTGGCATTCCTAGGTATTCCAGGGCGGACCGCAAACTCTCTCGTTTGATCGAGTCATAGGCCTGCCGGAAATCCAAGAACACTTGACGTACGGGGATGGGCAATTCATAATAGTGTTAGCTAGAACCATCCGCAGCGCAAACACATATTCAGTGACTAATCGATGCAATCCTCTTTTATAGTCATCAACCAGGTAATCGGCTAGACAGGTGATTCTATCAAAGGAGAGCTATACCACGATATTTCTCTCAATTCAAGCGGTCTCCCTTCTTGAAGATGGGGCATGAAAGTGGCCACGATAAGGTTCGCCATACTAATCGAATATGCTCGAAAAGAAAGAGCTCGCATTTAATGCAGTCCACCCCAATGGTTTCGTTTTAAACTCTACATGGCTCTGATGAATTCCCCAGGACAATGCAAATCTCCGCAGTATATATTTGAGGTGACTCAACTACAATTTGTGACGCATGATGAACACCAAGCAGGTCGGGAAAGTGTCTGTGCCATGCGTCGATGTTGACAGAGCTTTCCATCCTGGTTCCGAATGGCAGTTGACGCAGGCCTGAAAGTATGGTGTAATCCAGTAATTTCTTTAAAGAAATTACGCGAACTGCAATCATTACTGAGTTGTTATACTTTCAGAACCTTCCATCATGCTCGTTTCTTCCGTATATAAATCTACATCCATGTTTCTAAATTTATTTGTTTGTGTGGCTAGAATGTGCTTTGCTAATTGCAAACTACATCAATCTCTCACCATTATCGGTCGCAGTTTCGTGTCGAGAGTACGAGCTATGTTTTCACATAAGTTGGGCTGATTTTTAGCTCAAATTAAAGCCTCTAATTACCATCCGAACATCGTGTTGGGGTATAGATCTCTTCAGATCGTCCAAGTCATTGTAAAATGAGTCTTTATATTGGGGCTGGCCGACTTTTGTGGGTACGTGTACACAAATTATGGACAGGTTGGCTAACTTCAAGCGAGCCTTTCGCAATCAGTTATTGATTGCTTAGATATTCAATACAGCCTTCTTTACTTGCGGCCCAAGAACAAATCCAACTCCTAAATTCCCTAAGTCATCTCCACTGTACATAGCAACGTATAGCCATCGGACGCATTATCTCCACTTTAAGGCCAGCTAATTTCCTATAAAGTAACGAGTTTCATCCGGTACTTCTCCACGCAGGCGATTAGGCCTTCCAACGTTCCTTGTTTATTAAGTGACTGCAAATTCCACGTGTCGATCGTAAATCTCGTGTCCACGTGTTGATCGTAAATCAGCGTGTGAATGTGAATTAAAAACTTGTAAATAATAATTTAAAAATGATCATAATAAACTTCAACGCTCGGCTGAAAATAGAAAGAAAATAACGATCATTGTTTAGTTACAAATTGTTTAGGTTGAGTTAACTACAAGGTGACTCAACTCCGATTTTGGTGAAAAATAACCTTCAATCTCTAACATAAACGTACTAATAATCATTTGTTGAAAGTGCTTATGTATTTGTGTACGATATAACACGGGGAATCCCAGATTTGTCGAATTGTTGTTGCTGAAAAATCAATACAGTATGAATGGTGTAGTTCGTGTTAGTAGTTAGTATTAGTAGTTAGTACTCATCTCATTGCGCTTGTCACAAAATTTATGAATGGATGTATTACTCTTTATAATTATACTTTTTGCAAGTGAGTAATACTAATAATATATAACTTCAAATTACTTTTTAAAAAACGATTATTTAAAATAATAATTTAGCGTAATATGTTCGCGTAAAACCAAGTACATACATTGTGATTGTATGAATTATTCAAACCTACACAATTCAACTTCTTTTCAAATTTGCTTACGCGGTACACCAACACAACACGGCTGACGGCTGTATTGTTTTATTCAATTGCCTTTGCCTCAGTATTACATTACATCGAATTTCATTCATTCATTGCCAACTATACGCCAAATTTAAAGTTATCATATTTATAATTTGTGAAATATTAAAGTGATCAATTAATTAACACTATTAAATTAATTAGTGCATATATGTATTTCGTAAACGTAAGTTTATTCTGTGACTTTTGTCATAAATATTATAGTACTTTGAGTTCGTGAATCTACAAAAATTGATAAAAATTATAAAGTTTATTTCATTTTATTTGTGATTAGCGATTTTTATGATATAGATGTCGCGTCAAGTCGGGATAGAGAATTTAAGATAAATCGAGTTTGACGTTTCGTAAAGTTTGTTAGTCCAATTGGATAGTAAACACAAATCTAATTTTTAAATCATTTATTTATTATTTGTTTTAATGCATTAAAAAGTACAATTTAGTAAAACTGCATTAGGTATTTATACTATTGATAAAATAATCTATCGAATTTAATGAAATTCATTCAATTTTCTCGTAACACATTCTTGATTCTATAAAGCTGAGACGTTGACAGGTTCAAGAAAGTAATTTTTTATTTACTCTGGTTCCAGAATGCGAATTTATATTGCCACCGTCAGCCGAGAAGCTGTGCTCATTGAAGTACCGGACACGGCCAAAGTATCTGATGTGAAAAAGGAAATTTCCGCCAAAATACCCGATGTTAAACTAGCCGATCAAATTTTAAAATTCGAATCCAAGGTATTACTCGACCAGAACACAATGAAACAATCGGGAATAACGGAAAATTCCGTAATCGAATTGCTAACATTACGGAAAGGTACGATTTTCATAAAAATGGCAGCAGATAGTAAAATACATGAATTAGAAGTAGATTGTTCCAAGAATACGGATGCCTTAAAGAAGCAGATAACGCAGTTATTAAATATTCCATCCGAGTGTCAACGATTGTTCATGACCGAATTAAAAAATAAAGATATTCTCAGCAGTAAAATGATTGGGCCGGGAACAACTGTACATTTGTGTGTGATCGACTTAAATTTAAAATTGAATATAATACACACAAAATCGATCTTTCCGAGCGACTCAATCGAAATACCAAAGGGACATAAGATATCCCAGCTAAAAGAGTTGATTGCGACCAAATGGAAAATTCCGGTTGCTCATCAGTCTCTTAGTTATAACAGTCAAGTCCTGGATAATAAGAAAACGCTTGCCGATTACAACATTCAAAATATGTCGAATATCAATGTGAAGCAAATCAATGTCGAAATTTTTATCGATGTCACCTCATTGGGTCGAAATCGAATTACGTTGCACGCTCTGCTAACTGAAACAATCGATATGGTGAAAAAGAAAATCCAGAAATCGCTCAAAATCGGTCCGGAATGCCAAAAATTAATTTGGAACGGTTCCGTATTAAATGATCGTGACATTTTAATGGACAAAGGAATAGTGTCCGGTTCAACGCTAAGCTTAATTCCAGTAGTTCAAGTGTAATATCCATTACTTTTATTTAACCAAAACCATTTTTACTAATAATGATTTTATTTTTATTACAGTTTCAAGATTAACATAGCCTATGGTGTACTAGAAAACGTTGATATTGACACGCATCTAAACGAAACTATCATCGAATTAAAGGAAAAAATTCAATTCGTTACAAATATATCACCAATCCAACAAATTTTGAGTTTGGGTGGGACTGAATTGCAGAATGAAAAAAAATTATTCGATTATGGTATAGCAGGGGGCAGTAATCTTGTAATGTGTCGGCGCGATACATTTGAATTAAATGTTGAAACAGCAGCGGGTTTTTTAACCACGGTACGTGTACATAAAAATGATCAAATTCGATTTGTTAGACATGAACTTGCGAAACTAGATAAACGTTTGGGTGTAATGGCCTACGAACATGCTATATTGTATCATGGCATATTATTAAACGATGACGTAACTCTTTCGGTATACGGAATTTTACCAGGTAGTAAACTTACTATGGCACAAATAAGGTAGAAATCGTAAATCATGTCATGTTCGGTCTTATTTGGAAACTTAAAAAATATAAATAAATGTATTCCAATGTTACTTCTTAAATGTTCTATTCGGTGTTCGGGATAGTTGTTCTTTTGCAAATTTTCTATAATAAATCAAGGATTTGTTGAAATTTGAATTTTAAGTAATTTAGAATTTTTTATTTAATTTTCCATTTTAATATACTACCTAATTTAATTATTTAATAAACAATTTTAAGTTTTTTATTGTTTTTGTAGTGTATGTAAGTTATGTCTGCCTAGCATTAGTGTCGTTAATATTTTTAATACATAGTATTATAAATAATGGCATGAAAATTTAATTATTTTGAATTATGTTAGTTCAATCAAATCAATAAATCCGCAAGTGCACTCTCTAAATTTTTGTTTCTTTCACATAGCATTTAAAAAAAATCACACTGTGTGGTTGTTAGAATCTTAGAAGTTAAGTACTCGTAAGCATCAAGATTAGGAACAGTTGATATTATTCTTCTGGTTCTACTGTCCCGAACGGATTAGAGCGGCTAATACGCTTACAACCTAAATTATTTAATACATGAACTCCTATAAATTTTCAAACTCTTGAATTTATAAAATCATAATCTTTTAAATCCCTATAAATATTTTCCGCAATCCTCCCAATTAATAAACTAAATTAATTACTAATAATTTAGAACATAGTAAATTAAAGTCCACAATTAAATATTAAGCGATTTATTGATAGAAATCCCATTCCTCTGCGGAATCGGCATTCTTTGACGGAATACCAAAATATTCGTAAATTTCTTCGGATATTTGATCATCGAGAGAAATTATTTCAATATTATCAATAGTTCTATCCGAGTCCTGATTTATACAAAACTTAACAGCCTGCAAACAAAATCGCCCAACCCAGATTTCATTATGAAATTTAAATTCGTTTAACGCATTTTCAGCCATGGTATAAGCTACGTATTTCCAAATGGTTCCAATTGTATGCTCCTCATTCCACAATTGTATAACCTAGAAATTATTAAAATTTATATATAAATCATTTATGGTAATTTATAATCCATAATTTACCTTAACATCGTCCAAAGAGTCGAGTAACTTTAAAATGTTTTGATCATTTTGTGTGCGATGCCCTAAAAACTCAATTCGTTCTTTGCGATCATTCACCAAGGAGCACACTCTAAACTCAATCGCATTATATTTACAGTGTCGTAATCTACGAATTAATTGTATATCGAGCTGAACTCGATTAATTTTTAGTTTCTCCACATGAAAACTATTCAGGATGTACGGCTGAAGGCGTTCAAATTTTTCAAAAGTCACATTGAAATATTTAGTGCTCACGCCAAACGAAAGCTTTAACCAATTTATAAAATTTTCGATAAAATGCGATTGATTTTTTGTTGAAATTGTGATATCACATCCCGATATTGCATTTGCGTTCATAATATTGGACACATTATAATGGCCGGCGTAATTCCATTCACCATCTAAATCAAATGTAATTTTCATAATTGATTTGACTTGCGATAATATTTCGTACAAAATGTTCGATGATTTATGAGTTGAATCTGGTTCATATACTCTTAGTGCATAATTATAAGTATTATGCAGGTTTAGAAATTGGGCCGTGCTATTAATATTAGAAAATTTAACATTAATGTATGAGCCGGGATTTTCAAAAATAATTTTTTTTATCGTATGTTGAAAATGGTACACAAGATATTCAAACATTTCATCGGATATAACAAAAATTCCGGTATCGTTTAAGTATTGATTCAAATCAAATAACGTGTTGTCGTAATCCAGTTGAAATTTATTACTTTTAATAGCTTCGTTCATCGTGCGCTCAATTAGTTTATGAAATTCGCACATTTCATATTCCACTCGATTATCGTCGATCGCCATTTTGAATGCGATCAAGTCAACCAAATTAAAGATCTCAATTCCACGACATCTTTTCTGTTGTCGATGATAGTCAAGTATTAAATTAACTTGGGTATAAGCGTGCCGATTGCGAAACGGTTTATTCATGTACTGTAAAAACTTTGGTTGTAGAAAGCCAAAAGCCGGTATGGTCCGGTCCCAGAACAATAAACTATCGTCGAAATATTCATTGCTAATTAATTCAAATTGGCTCGGTGTTAAATCCAATATCCAAAACAATTTCATTTCAATCACATCTTGATTATAATTAAGATTATAGTCCCAAATGTGTTCGGCGTCGAAAAAAATTCCGTGTGGAATCAAAGCCTGTGATATTTATCATAAAATATATTTGATTTAGTTTTACGGCATCAATATACGAACCTCTTGAAACATTTCAAAATCTAATCTTTCCATAAAGAAAGCCTTATGTGCTCGATCATGCTTTCGCTTATCGTTAAAAATTTTAGTTAGCACGGCACTGCAACTTCCACTATAGTCTCGACCAATTATTGCTCGTTTTTTCATTTTACACTACTAGTATAGTCACTTTTCAAATTTAAACTGCACATAAATTACATTCCTATATTGGAATTGATACGAATTTCATATCTTATCTAATTGTTTAATTTTCAAATCGTAAAAAATTGATAAACAATTATTTTGGAATACTAACAATAGGTTTGAAGGAGTCCCCATTTTAACTAAGATTTGTGATTCCCGTTTCACATAAATTCCAAGTGTTTCATTATTGACTCACTAAATTAATTCGTCGTACTCAGGCTAATGGGTGGACTCGTGGTTTTTAGTGATGACATTGACGAATTTGCCCATTTTTACTTGAATAAGTTGCTGGATATATTCTGGTCGACTAAGTTCCTCTATCGATCCCATGAAATGTCTAATAATATAAACAAAAATAATGTCTAATAATAAACAAAAGCCCCCAGGTTATGAGAAATCTCCAAATTAAAAATCGCCGACCACAAAATCCTCACGATCAAAATCCCAAGTCAAAAAAGAATATGTAAATATAATGTGTTAGTAATATGGATGTTGTTTATTGCGAATTCAAACCCAATCCGTTGATAATTATATTGGGCACGTCGACTTCACTAGAGGCATTGGGAAGTGCTCGGTAATTGATAGAACTTTTTATGACGCTCCAACCATTTTCCGACAACTTTTTAGTATTCAAGGTATTATTGCTTTTAGTATTCAAGGTGCCTCTGATTTTTTGCCTTATGAGTATAAAATCTTTGGAGCCTTAAAATGAATTTTTATTATCAATTTTTCCAATTGACGCTCGAAAAGAGTATAAATCTCAATCCCAGTAGGATTATCACAGATTTTCAAAAAACCAGTCGAAAGACTGCCGCCAAACATTATTTCCCGGCTGCAAATTACAAAGAATAATGGAATAAGTACATTTTGGGCAGATTATTTTTAAACATGTGCAAAATGAAGGTCTGAAATATGACAATTGGGAACATTTTAACATTCATGTCCGAATGCTTAAAACCTTGTCGTTCGTGCCTACTGAACATATTTTAATTTATTATAATGAGTTAATCCCTAACTATGATTGTAAGGATTTCAAAAAGTTAAGCGTATGGTTAAAACAAAACAACATTTATGGAAGAAGTCAAACAAAGGGTCCTAAATACAATCCAGAATTTTGATTTGTCGTAGATTTTATTGGAGAACACTTTCCTCGCACGCAAAATTCTATAGAAGCTTGGCATCGTAGACCTAAAGTTGTAGTTGGAAAAACAATTGTGGCTTATTTGAAATCATAAAAGAACTTTCGAAAAAAATGATTGTTGTCCAGACTAATTTGGAAAAAAAATCCAGTCTGGTGAAAGTACAATTCGTAAGAAGACCAGGCTAGAACGTTATAAAAAGATACGAAATGTCATCAACAACTGCGAAAATATGGGTAAGGTGGATTGAATGGTACTAATTTTTTAAAATAATAATTAAATCTTGTTGATTTTATTCTGTGGAATTACCATTTAAATAAATAATACCTGTTGTTTTAATTTTTTTATACTTATAAAATCAATGCTAAAATTATTTTGTCAATAAGTTACAAATCCCCAAATGTGGAAAAATAAGCTGGGTCATTTAGCAAAAGTTGGGCAAATTGTGGGGATTTTGTGCATAGGGATTTCGAATTTGAGGATATTTATTTTGGGGATTATGATTTTAGGATTTTAGTTTGGGGATCTTGTTTTTGGAGATGTCTAGCCCAACTCATCGATCCCAATTAGTTCGTTTATTTGTGAGATGTTTAGTTCGTTGTGCTTTTTAATGGATTGGATACTGGTAGGTGATCGAACCACAAATCATAGCATTCTGTTACCTGGATATTCGAGCATACAAGAGAATGATACATAATCCATTTTTGTTGGCTCATCGGTGATAAAACAACGAACAAAAAAAAAATAAAAAATTGAAACCAAATAATTCACCACATTAAATTTATTCAAAAGTATTTAAAAAATGTATTTATTTATATTCCACAGATCAAACTGTTCATCCATAACCCGTACCAAGATCCGATAGAAATTGATATCGCTCCCACAGCAAAAATTCTCGATTTAAAAAAAATGATAGCCACTCGGTTCAGTAGTATATTGTTTATCGGACAAGTTCTTAAATTTCGTTCGAAAATCTTAAACGATTCGGACACGATACTAAGTTTCGGCATTCAAGCTAATTCGGTTGTCGAACTAACAATGCAGAATTGTTATAAAATTTTTATCAAAACCGAAGATAATCGTATTCATGAGCTTGACGTTCATTTCACAAACACAGTCGAGCTTGTTAAAAAAATGTTAAATCGTTTGCTTAAGATCGCAGTGGACCACCAACGATTAATGTTTAACGGCAAAGAACTAAAAAATGACGGTGTTCTAACGGATCTATTAATTAAACCAGGAACCACGATCAATTTAATGTTGACTAATTTAAATTTACAATTAAATATTGTTCAGCGATCGGGACAAGTGGAATGCATCGGAATACCAAAGAATTTTACAATCGCTCAATTGAAACAAGTGATTTTGGGCAAATATAAAGTGCCAGCAGATTATCAAATACTAACGTATAAAGACCAAATATTAGATAAGAATGATAAAACGTTTGCTGATTATAACATCGAGGATTTATCCGAAATCAATTTTCGGCCCAATGATATTGAAATTTTCATTAAATTTGCATCTATGGGTCGAAATCGAATTACGTTACGTGTATTACCGATCGATACTATCGGCCAGGTAAAGGATAAAATAGTAACCGAATCGAAAATTAATAAAAATCAACTACAAATAATTTGGGGTGGTCGAATACTAGACGACAATGCAATTATAGCGAGTGAAAAAATTTGTGATGGATCATCTCTTATCCTGGTTGTAACTGTGCAAAAGTAAATATTGTAAAATCGGCTTTGTTTGCATTAATATCAGAAACATTTTTTTTTGTTATCTTACAGTTTATTATTGAACATTCAAATTGCACCCGGTGATAAAATTCCGATTGATGCCCAATCCAACGAGACCGTGGCTCAATTAAAGAGCAAACTCACGAATGCGACTAAAATACCGATTGAACAACAAATATTAGTCGTAGACGACACAAAATTACAGGATGGAAAAATATTGATCGATTATGGCATAAATGAAGATTCCGATATTGTATTGGAGCGTAAAGATACATTCGAGATACTAATTGACTCATCTACGGGTCACCAGATTACAATATGTGTGCATAAAAATGATAGCGTTAGTTTTATTAAGACCCAAATTGAGCGGCGCCTAGGTGTAAAACCAGCGCATCAGCGACTTATATGTTTTGGAAAGGAGTTGAAAGATGACATCCTGGCAGCATATGGAATTGAAAATCGTTGTACTGTGTATTTGGTGAGATGTGTTATCACTTAATCCAAATTAACGCCAAAGTTGTGACTTATTTTAGATGTAAGTGGAAGTGACAGGCAAAATCTGAATCGAAATCACACAATAATTTGTTTGTTTTTGTCAATTATATTTATTTAATTAATTGTGTTCAAAAAAAAATGTTATATAACATAAAATAAATTAAATTTTTATTTAGAAGCCATAATTATCTTAAAACAAAAACCTATTTTCCATTTTCATATAGTTAGTAGTTTCTTACATTAAAAAATAAAAAATAAAACCTAAAAATAATTGTTTAACTATCCCAACTTATGCAATATATTGTCAATAACGGAATGATTTAGTTTACTAAGTAACCGCAGCCAGCTTCTAAACATAATACGATGGTGGTACATCGATATCGGAGAGCACGGCTAGTTGATCTTCGGTTAATTTTAGTTGCAATGCGGCCCAATTATCTTGATGCGTTCGCTTAAAATTTCCAACAGTCTTACGTATTGTCGCGGGTATTGGTTGTGGATCGTTTAAATGGGCCCCCAATTGTTCGAATGCCTTTGGCACTATCTCTGGTATGTCATACGGATAGGCGGATATAAATGCGCATAAACCGAGTACTCCAATATGCCTTTCGCGTATTGATATTGCTTCTCGCGTTTCACCATCTGCATTCAACACAGCACTTGAAGTTCCCACCTTAACCCCACGCGGACTTTTAATTAGTTTTGTTCGACATTTGCTTTTGAAACGTTCCAATAGTTCCTGGGATACAGGTAAAAATCCGCAATGAATTAACCCACCCAACACCTGAGCTGCCTTTTCACGTACCTCGAGCACTGTATCCTCAATCAATCGCAACACAATATCCTTAACGCACTGCATCCATACGGCGTTACTCATTACGATCGGCATATTATGAAAAATTACGGTTTGTAGAAATTCAAGTATAGATATTCGGGCCGACCACCAGGACATTTCCGATACCTGGCAAATTTTATCCAAAGCGTGTCCCATTGTATCATGATACGTGTGTGCTAGAGCCATCATAGCAAGCAAAGAACCTGTAATTTCAGCTAGTTCGGCATCATTATCCGATCGATCCAATCGACAGGCAAGCGGTAGCAAATCGAGGAATTCTATACGATTAACATTCAACGTCCTGTTTAAAAATCCTGTTATAAATTGTGCTAATGTTTTAAATATTCGAGCACTTTCGTCGTATTTTTCCTCGCGTACTAGTTCATCGGCCGATTTCTCAATTAGTGTTGCATCTCCTAAACTCTTCTTTTTGGGGGGTTCCTCATATAGATTTACCAGCTTCGGTTGCAGTTCACCGATTAATTGATAGATTTGAGGACATTCGGGCTCATTTCCACGCGGAAAACGAAAATCTCCATCGAATAAATTAATCAAGCAACTACTAATCCGTTCCCGTACATTTTGTAATGGATGCGATAAATACGGTTTAAGGTAGTTCAATACTCGATGACCGGCCGAATTCATACGCCATATATGTTGAGCAAATGGACCTTGAAAACAATAAATACGACTACAACTTAAATAACTCGTCCAATGGTCTGAAAAAAAATCCTCCATAAGGACTTCATGTAGCCAATATTGGCGATTAGGATCCATTCGTTCTGCGGCCGTTGCAAAACCAGTACCCCAATAAATTTCCGTTTCGGCCGTTATATGATTAAAAATCAGCCGAATGATTGGCTGTAGCTTACGATACAAATTTTCCGTTTTCTCGTAGTTCCAGTGCTTAGCACCACGCATAATACCGGTTAGGATTTCAGCCGCACACCGATGATTACTATCCGTATTCACTTTACTCACGATTAGTGGTTCGATATGGACTAGAAATTTATCCAAGAACACGTCTCCAAATTCGTTAAAAAGGCACTTCAGTAAGACGTAACGCGATCGATTAAACTTATCCTTTCCCTTTTTTTCTTCCAACGACCAAAAACTAACCAATTTCACAATATTTTCATCATCCATAAAAAATGTATAAAACTCCGCAATATTCTCGTTCAATTCAGTTTGGTTACGATTAAGCGCGGGTTGTTCTGCAGATGGAGCATACACATAGTACTTAGAAGGCCATCCAAAAAATCCATTCGCCTTGAACGCATATCGCGGTTCGTCCCACGCCTCTTGACTACTCGGGAAATTGTTTTTATCATATTGCAAAAATCTATTGTCATCTCGTATCCCAATCGGCAAATTCATTATGATGTTAGTCGGTTTTTGAGCCACACATCCCGCTACTTCAAATGGATCAACCAAACGTTTTTTATGTTCTCGCTTCTCATGCTTCAAGATAAAAACCAGTGTTTGGATCGATAATTTGCGCTCGTCAATCAGATCATGAATTAAATTGACAAGGAAATATTTGACGGTTTTCGAATTGTACGTGGTAAGGGGATGATCCAGATTATAGAGCATTGCCGAACCGATATAATGGTATCGCCAATGAATATCGGCGCAATTCACTCGATCGACTATTGCGTTGATAATACGCTGATAGGTGGCGGCGTTTCGAGCACAAATGTTCTCAAAATTCACTGCTCCACTTGCGATTTTTCCGGCATCAGGTATTTTATTTTGGCTTTGGATTAAATCCAATCCTAAAGCTTGCATATTTTCGGGCAAATCCACTCGGATTGTAATCGTTGTTAGCTCTTGACTGATCATATCGGTTAGAAAATCGAGTAGACTTATGATCGATGGTTTTTCTGAGAGATTTGTATATAATAGTCCTATCCATAATTTTTCGATCAACTCCCAATCGTTTTTTAAAAAAATCTTGAATTTTCGCTGCCCGGCCATAACATACAGCGTTCCCTTAAATAAATCATGATGTTCATTCGGATCGGCCTTTAAATTCTCGATCAGCTGCTCGATAACGCATCGATAGGCAAACGGATAGTAGGCCAATATAGAAAAAAGTTTGGTTTGGGCCTGATGCCGTATTTCTGCATAGCGCGATACCGATAATTTAACCAAATGATCTACAATAAGTTTATGACTCGCCGTGAAGTACGGTTGATTGCATTCCTCGCGTAGATCATGCTGTAACAACACTCGGGTGGCCACAACAGTTCGAATATCACGCCTCGTTTTCGTTAATTCGAAACTCTGAAAATTTTTAATGTTGTGGAAATTCTTCAACTGGATCTCATAGTTCGTGAAATTTAAACGCTGAATGTGGATCTTGTCATAGATGTTCACGATTATTTTAAAGGATTGCGTGTCATCCTCATCGATTTTTTCATTCTGGAGGGCATTAATCACTTGTATGAGCTTGAGTCTAATATTTGAGCCATCCGGCATTTTGATTGATCGATTCTCAAATCCGTTGATAATTCTCGGCCGGTAATAAAAAAATTCCGATTCCATAAGGGAAAGAGCAGGTTCGTCTTCTGTCGTCCAATTCGGCAGGAAATTACTACAACGAATAATGCTATTGATAATCGACAGATGATGATGGATCTCATCCTTTTCCAATTTTATTTCACCGCTTAGGAATCTATCGAATATCTCAATTGCCTTAAACAGATATCGACGGAAAATTAATTCGCATAAATTGAAAGCCTCGGTTTTATTGAAATACCAAGAAATTCGATTTTTAGACTTGATTTTTGCACCCCAATGTCGAATCGGAAAGAACTCGCTCAGTGGTACACAAAACGCTTCCGGCACGCTTTTACAGTCCATTGTCTGAAGTGACGATAAACTAGCGAGGAAAAATGTTAAGATATTATTGGCTAGCTTATTGGTCGATTTGCACTTGAAGTATAAGATCTGGTCCAGGATAAGCAGCACAGATCCATAATATTTCTCTTCTACTAATATATTAGGGTCCCCACCACGGACTATCCCATTGAATATCGTTAAATAATACAAAAATTCGTCGTTCTGCTTTTCAACTCGGGAAATATTCGGATTATCCTCAATGAGTGACTCTAATTTATCGTTTACATACGGTAACAGAACGGATATTGTTTTGCGGCCAGCCACCCGAGTGAATATCCGCATTAGAGCTGATACCAGCACACCAGCCACCTTGGGTTCGAATAAATTCGATTGAATGAAATTGATAAATTTATCTGAAGCTGCCGCCAAAATGTCATCACTACATTGCCCTAGTATTGCATGGATGGTCGATGTAATCCACACTTCCGAGATCAGTTCCATTTTCGACCGCATTTGATCTGCATTCGCGCTATGGTCCATGCGCACGTTCTCGACCGAACTAGAATCGATTAAATTGAAAATCTTCTCCAAAAATAGCAAAACAAAATTTTCAAAATCGGCTGTCTGACAACACACATTTGTCTCCTCCTCGGTTAAATCAATCCGCTCTTTTCCTGCACGGCTACAATCGACAATGGGCACCAAAAATGCGATTGATGTATAAAATTGTAACGTTACGGTCGTTTTACGAAAATCGTTTGGATCGATCCCGGGCAGCACACTAAATAAAATCGGAATAATTTCCGTTTTACCAGCTGTGTATCCATTATGGCCAGAGACCATAGCACGCGATACATTTATTAAACACTGAAGAGCTGCCGTTAGTTTATGTGGTTCCACCACAGATTCTAATGTCGTTGTAATCCGCCCAACAATATCCTCGATTATAAGTTCAGGTCGCAAATCGGACAAAATTTTAAAAATTTTGCCCACATCAGCAATATTCATACGCGAATACATGCCTTGTAGTGCGATTGGTTTCATACACTCGACAAATCGTGTTATACATGATTCGCTTAGCTTTTTATTTTCCGCTATGACTGGTTTCCACGGACACGGCTTATATCGTTCGGCAACTAGACGATCGATAAAACCTTTGTTCAGCTGCACCAAAACATCTCCGATCGTGCTTACCCATTTACCAGAATTCGCCGGATGCAAATATGATTCGATTACGATCATAAGGTCGCTTAAATATTTTTGTGTTGAAGATTCGGGCCCCAGCGTTGCCACGATCCAAGCTAGAGAAGCACATAATATTTAGATAGGAATTTTAATAAACACTTAAAAATAGTTTTGTATACGAACTTGAAAACGTTGATGGCCAATAATTCGGTTTCTTGCTACTTTTGATACCTTTATAGGTCACCGGTAGATCGAGTGATCGCATAATACGAGCAAATATTACTGGTATATGTGGTTCCCAATCAATCACTCCAATATTGTGACATGCTGCTTTGGAAATTATATGCATTAAATCGGTTGTGAATGGGGCGTTATGATAATAAGTCCATAGCTCGAGCATTTTATCCAACCAAATATCATATCCGTTAACCGGATTCAAAAATAGCGATAACATTTCAAATGATTGCGAAAATTTTGAATTCTCGAGCACGCCTATTTTGGGAAAAAATTCATCGAGAATTTCTTCGGTTGCGGCACGGGGAAAATATCTAAAAATTAACAAAAACTACACATCAAAATCGGGCGCGTTACACTTCAACCCCAAAATACTTACAAAGCACATTGTTGAATCACGAATGTTAAATTTGAATCCAATGGGCTGAAAGTAAACCAAATTTTAATATTTCGGTGACATCGGAAAAAAGGGATTTGTTACTCGAAATCTTGAAGGTGCTTGAAGTTGGTACCACCACATAAGTGATTTTTGGTTACCGATTTGCCGATAACAGTATTTTGCCCAAGAAAATTGATAATGTATCAGCGGTCAATCTTCATCAAGACTATTTAAGGTTGATTTATATTATCCGTTCCGTTCCGCACAGACACGTACCGGCACAGACAAAAAAAATATTGTTTCATACATTTTATATGGAAGTATTTATATTATCCGTACGTTTCCTTTCATACACGTACCGTACAGACAAATATTGTATAAAAGAATATTTGTCTGAAATGATACGTAAGCGAAAAAATACGAACAAGACGAAATAACTCGAACTCATAGTATCGTTTCATTATCCATCCATGCTGATGTATTTTGTATTTTTGTACATGAATTATTTTAGTTTGTTGCGATCAAGCGATCATGCAACTTGAATCGGTCGAAATATGTATGTATGGATATGTCGGTTACTTTCAGATAATTTTTATTTCAGATTTAAATTATTTTCAGATATGATTATTAAAGTTATACGATTACAACATTTTTATTGATTTTTACTATCAATATTACTCTTATAATTCTGATATTATCAATTGATTAAATATTTTATTCTAAATATTTAATTTTATTTATTTTGTATTTTTATATTCTTGTTTTTCGTTTGGACTGTACGTAGTTGAGCGGTGACTGTACGTTGTTACGAATATATACGATCGACATATCGAAATAATACAAATGAATGTCTGTACGGAAACGTACGGATAATATAAATACTTGATGTCTGTGTCGGTACGTGTCTGTAAGGAACTGAACGGATAATATAAACCAACCTTAAAATGTGTTTGACTGTGAAATTTAGTTCCGAGTAAAATTGAATTTTGATAGTTAACGGTTGTCGATTGTTCGACCGTTGGAGAAGCACTCAAGGCTCAACACGAACATTGTGAAATAGAATTTACGTTAGAGTAAAATAACATTTCTTGCAATGAGTCGCAAATGAACAGAAATACAATAGTTTCGTTATAATTGTCGATTTACCCAATTATAAAATTATCGACAAAGAACAAATGAGAAGTTCCGAAAGATTATCAAAAATCACATTGGGTGATGCCTACTTCATGCAGCATACCACAAAGCACCAAAAGCATTAGTAATTTTAAGATGTAATGATGAATAAAACCAGAACGAGTTTAAAAAAAATCGCGATCTACCCGCTCGAATTACAGTTACTTAGATAAAATCCTTACCTAAAGATTCTTGCCTTTTGATTATTTCCATAGATCCGTTTGGATTTTTTTCCAACACTCGGGAATATAAGAGAAAGAGATACAGTATTAGGAGACCCACACATATGGTCAAAAGAATAACTTACCGACCAGGCTCATTATCTTCCAGAGCGATGATCCATCTTCGCTCATCACTTATGCAGGAAAAATTAGATCAAATTTTGTCGATTAATTTTATCTAAATAACTAAATTCGCGCGGCCTAAGATGATTTAAACAAATTAAATATAAAATGAAAATCTGCCACCCCGCGAGAAAAAGCCCGCGCCTATTCCACTTATAAATATTTAAATAGATTTTAATTTTGGCCATTACGTAAATTCAGACCCAGCGTTGCTTTTATCCAAAAATGAATTGACATCAATCCCAAATTTTGCGGCAATTTTTTTAATGAAATCGAATTGCATTGCGGCCATGGAATTGTTGGCCTTTTTCTGATCATCATCATCATCTACATCATCACTATGATTACTTTTTCTCCTACGAATTGCATTAATTAATTCGATTTTTACGCAATAATTAGATTAATTCGAAAGAAAGCGTAGAATAAATAGAAATTACGGGTCATGGAACCCCTTACTTACCATGTATGACGATAGAATTTCCCTTTGGTGTCACTTTTATAGAGAATGATTTTGGCCAATTCATTCAATGGTTTCCAATCGATTTGAAGTTCACTCGGTGATATATAATGATTTTTCCTACAGTGATTAAAAATTGTATTTAGAATTTCCCATATCTTTATTTTGTGTGCAACTTACTTGAGCAGAAAAGTTAAAACGGTACAGAATTCATTGACCTCTTTGAATCCTAAATTTTTGATCACAACCAATTCAAGATAAATTTTTATAAATTTTATATGATCTTCTTTAGAAAATTTTAATCCATAGAGTCGAATATAGCTGTGAAAATAAACAAAAATTCCATAAATGTCTGGTATAACGAGGATTGCAAGTGCAATATCAGCAATCTTTTATTTATACATCGCAATTCAACAACTACTGAAAACATAATAATCCAGCGGATTTCACAGGGACGTACACAGTAAAATGCTGACAGAATAACGATGAAAGATATCAAAATAAGCTCCGCTTATCGTAGTTCAAAAGGAAATTTATGCGCAGTCACCAAAG
Source organism: Tipula unca (assembly GCA_951394425.1). NCBI lineage: Eukaryota > Metazoa > Arthropoda > Insecta > Diptera > Tipulidae > Tipula > Tipula unca. Next base: position 6,790,118 of record OX596380.1, on the reverse strand, counting down.
AATTTGTTGTATATTGACAGTTTTGTATACATGTAAATGTCTAGTGAATTTCATTGGCTCTTATTGACTTTGCAGGTTGCAGTATTAAAATTTAGTTTGGAGCATGTAGGCAAATCGGGATATTGTAATATAGGATATATTCTATTAGTTAGCGGTGAATAGTTTAAGCATCTTTATAAAATCAAAACATTCAAGTCATTGCAAACCGGGTCAAAGTCAATATTTTATCGAAATAACAAAATAATGACGTAATTTTAGTGATTCTATCTAATAATACTAATCATGAATGAAATGATGAAATTTAACCGTATTCTGTTACAATTCAAATTCCACTTACATAACTATAGTGCCATCTTGATTTCAACATTTTTAACCTTTCGCATGAATATTTATGTCAAAAAGATAACCTAACCTCAAGACTATAGTATTTCTATTTACATCATAATTTCTAACACACCAAAATTAGTAAAAAAAAAATTGTAAGTACATAATTTAAAATTTATATAATTTAGTAATTACTTACTTCGAAAACTTCTGTGTCATAATAACAATACCATCGAGATCGTTTATAGCAAGCGCTTGTCCCAAATTATCTTTGATGCCAACGAGCATAGACTCGGACTCCTCATCTAATTGGTCCGCATACGGTAATTGTTTATTACAGGAAAGTTCCTTTTGGGGTTGATATCCCAAAATTTTATACCGTCGGTTCTTTTCCACTAATTCATCCGTTTCCATAATTAAGCAGATTTATTAATTTCGAAACACTAAAATTTAAATATTTAACCAGCAACAAATATTTGTCGTTCACTTGCACAATTTTTTGTTTTGTCCACGGACGTATTGCATTTTCTCTCTAAATTTTGGACTTCTTCTGCGTTCGAACAAAGCCAAACTATATAGTGAATGAAAATTGAAACGTGTAGTTTTATTAATTTTCTTGTTAATTTATTTTAATTTTTTTTTGTGATTTTTTTTAAATTATAAAAGTCATGAACAAGATGACAATGGAAAAAAATTTGACAACTGAGACTGTGAATGTCGAATTTGTTGAAAATAAAATATTTTATTCTTATATTGGCATCACTGATAAGTAAATTTTCCGGTAATTCTCAACCGATTACCAAAGTACGAGGGTAGTTTGAAAAATTAGTTATATATATACATTTAATTATATTATTTCTATATTCTTTGATTGATTTAAATTATGTTCTAATAGATTCATATAAAGGTATATTATATTTTGTGATGTCCCTCTAAATAATTTAAACTTAAATGGAATACTAAATGATTATTGAACTGCTTTATATATGTAGTTGATTTTTTCAATTCAAAGTTGTTTCAAACTTAACGTCAAATTAATTTTAAATTAAGCTAGTTATGTCCCACTTTAACTATCCCGAAAAGAAAAGCACCATCAATATAGACATTCGCTGAACCATCAGAATGTCTAATTGTTATAAATATAAAATATAAAAATCATCAAATTATTAATTTCGAAATATTTTAATTTCATAAAAAATAAATACATATATCAAATTATTGATTTCGAAATATTTTAATAAAAATATCAATTTATGATTATTAAATCTATCTATACCAATTATTTTATTCACAATTTCTGCTCAAATCCTGTTCAATTTTATTGCCACACCAGAATTTTCAATTTTGATATTGTATTCTAAAAGTCATATCAAATTTTGTAACGTAGTATTGCTATTGGAACTGAAATGTTAATTGAATTTTATTCAAATTTTGTCAATTTCTTAAAAAGTAGATCGCTTATACAGAAGCTAAAATCTATACAAATTTTAGGATGATTCAACTCGAGTTTGAATGCAATTTGAATTTTTTTTGTGGTTTTAATTAATTTAAAGTTCAAGAATTATACAGTACAATTACTGTACCTATATGAACTAAATCATTTTTAATTTCAGATTATGAATAATTTTAAAATGATTCATTCGTTTGGGAAACAATTTGCGTTGATCACACGCCATCAAATCAATTTTACATTATCAGCCTACCATCCAATTCTGAATAGTAGTAATAGTTCAGGTAAGGAAATTATTACACGCGTGTTACCGATTGACTTGGCTGTGCTGCCAAGAATTTATTAAATTCTATTTTCTTTCATTGATTTAATTATAGATGTACAAATTACGACTACGTCACCGGATAGTAAAGAACACACGACAGATGAATTACTACAAACTATAAAAACAACACGAAATGCGTATGAATTGTTTGACGTTGTTTCAGGGCGAAAAATGACTAGTAACCATGTGCTACAAACGCTACGTTCTCTGTATAATTTACAAAAAATTGGCGAACCACCTATTCGATCATCACAAATCATTAACCATCCCGAATTTGAATCACTGTGTCGTACATTAAAACATCATTGTCGTGCATTTGAATTAAACGAAACAATTGATGCATTAAAATTTCTATCATATTTAACCGTGTCACCCGACAGTGAAATTTTAACGATCTTGTTGAATTTAATACGCTATCAAATTAACGATTTAGAATTGAATCAAATTGTATTCCTAGACTTTTTGTTATATAAATTCGAATCGAGTGAAACGCAAACAATCGCTTTGATTGAAGCGTTAAAAATCGCTCTTCCGATCGTATTCGAACTTAATTTATCGCTTAAGTTAGACCACGAAAATGTGCATGAATTGATCAGTTTGTTGGGGTACGCAATCAAAAATAATCTAAAAGAAAAATCAATTAATTCACTGATCACTTCACTGGCGTTGCACGGTACAAGTAATCTAACAGCTGATCAATCACTCAGTGTTCTACTAATTGTGCTCGATCTAAAAGACGCAAACTATTTTTATTATTCCAAATTATTAGCCAACTGTTATCAAAATGTAATCAAGCACATACAAAGTTTTAAATTTAACGATTTAGATCTGCTGTTGGGAAAAATCATACGTAAATTGTTGCGCACCCAAAACTTCGAGCTATTCTACAACCAACTACTGTTCGATAAAATAGCCGAGTTTTTGATCAAAACCAATGCCGATTTTAATCACACGATATATGTGGTGAAGAAGTTCAACCGAATTTCGTTTGTAAATATCAAACTTCTGGATTATCTGTATGATTTAGTTGCTCATAACTCAGAGTTAATTACCGCAGCCCGCCTTAATGCTTTGGTTAATTTTGTAACGGCATCCGCGATTGTTAACTATCCGGTGCTCGAGAAACTTCCCAATTTCGATGAAATCGTATTCAAAAATAATTTATTTCAAAATGATCGCATTGAACTGCCATGGCTTAAGCTAGCGCTTGAGCTTCTTGTGTTGAACTGTTATAACACGAATTTGATTATAAAAATTTTTAATGGCAGTTTTTTAACAAAATTTCTGGCACGCGAAAATAATTTTCTTGATCATTTACAATTGTTGCTTATCTACCAGACGGTAACGTTGCTGTATCGGCATATTAGCGAAGGTAATAGCGAACAGAATGGTTATTTAAATAATGAGCATATACAAACAGCCAAGCGATTAGCTGGCGAAGTTGTGAAATCGGAATATCCACTAAAAAAATTTCTAGAATATTTATATAATGGGGAGAAATTTGTTTGTACGAATGTCAAAACTCGTTTTGGCCACGTGTTAGATCATGTACTGGTTTTTAATCGGAATTTGAATGTGATTGAAATTAATACGACTTCAGAAGGTGATGAAATTTGGTTGGAACATATCTTAGAGCACTATCCACAGAAGGAAAACAAAATGTAAGTAAAACAAAAATTTTTAAAACTTTAATTAATTTTTTAATCACACTTGAATTTGAATGAAATTTGTGAAGGCATTAAGAAATAGACTGATAAGCCTATTTGATTATGATTGAAATAGTATTCAAATTCGAGCAATCGAACAAACATTTGATTGTAATCTAAATAAAAATTAAGCTTACAAATGGTCTGTATGAATCGTGTTCTAGCTAACAACTTATTCGCATTGCTCGATGCCACATATTCATAAAAAATTGAATTAAATCATGCAAATCTCAAAATAATTTGGGTCAAACTAATCTCAAACTATAATATAGCTAGATTTAATTTTAAATATTTGAAAATAATTCAAAGTTGGGATTAGATTCACACGTCTGGTTAAGACGAGTTTGAAGTAGAATACATAAATTTGATTTGAAATTGATCAAGCCAATTTGAGTGGAAGTAAAGTATAGTCGTAGGTATATCTTTAAAAGTCGTTTTCAACCTACTCTAATAAATTACATTGAAAGAACTAGTGTTTCTCACTAGTCGTAGTCATGCATCACTGTGCAAGGTCAAATTAACCTACCATATTGATACTTCACATTCCACTTAATTAATCCAATATTCATTTTTCAATTACAGAATCGCCATTACAGGATATTCAAGGTCATGTTATAGTCTCAACATTCAACGATTGAAGGGAATTTTCGAATTACAAACGCGAACAATCGAAGCGCTTGATGTGGCTGCATTACCCATTAACATTCATTCATGGACTGCAATGCCGGATAACGAAAAATTGCCATTTCTGACCCAAGAGATTGATTATAAATTGAATAAAAATTAATGTTAATTTCCAATGTGCTTCGTTTATTTAGAATTCAAAAAAATATAGAGAAATGTTTAAAGAAAAACCACAAATTGCATTTTCATTAAATCCAAAATTAAATTTTATTTATTATTTGCTGGAAAAATAATTTCATTCGAAGACTTCAAATTTTCTTAGGATACAAGCACAATAAAAGCAATTTGGTTTGTTATGATTTAAATTTATTGGCCACCGCGAAGACGTAATACTAAATGAAGTGTTGATTCCTTTTGAATGTTATAATCGGAAAGCGTTCGTCCGTCTTCAAGTTGTTTACCGGCGAAAATTAGACGTTGTTGATCTGGTGGGATCCCTTCCTTATCTTGAATCTTAGCTTTAACATTTTCGATGGTATCTGATGGTTCTACTTCCAAAGTGATTGTTTTACCAGTTAAAGTTTTAACGAAGATCTGCATACCACCACGTAGACGGAGGACCAAATGGAGTGTTGATTCTTTTTGGATATTGTAGTCGGATAATGTACGACCATCTTCCAATTGTTTACCGGCAAAAATGAGACGTTGTTGATCTGGTGGGATTCCTTCTTTGTCTTGAATCTTAGCTTTTACATTCTCAATTGTGTCGGATGGCTCTACTTCCAAAGTGATTGTCTTTCCCGTTAATGTCTTGACGAAGATTTGCATACCACCGCGAAGACGTAGTACCAAATGGAGAGTTGATTCCTTTTGGATATTGTAGTCGGATAATGTACGACCATCTTCCAATTGTTTACCGGCAAAAATGAGACGTTGTTGATCTGGTGGGATTCCTTCTTTGTCTTGAATCTTAGCTTTTACATTCTCAATTGTGTCGGATGGCTCTACTTCCAAAGTGATTGTCTTTCCCGTTAATGTCTTGACGAAGATTTGCATACCACCGCGAAGACGTAGTACCAAATGGAGGGTTGATTCCTTTTGAATATTGTAATCGGATAATGTACGACCATCTTCCAGTTGTTTACCAGCAAAGATAAGACGTTGTTGGTCTGGTGGGATTCCTTCTTTATCTTGAATTTTGGCTTTTACATTTTCAATAGTGTCTGATGGTTCAACTTCCAATGTGATTGTTTTACCAGTTAAGGTTTTAACGAAGATCTGCATACCACCTCTAAGACGGAGTACCAAGTGGAGGGTAGATTCCTTTTGGATATTGTAATCTGATAATGTTCGACCATCTTCTAATTGTTTACCGGCAAAAATCAAACGTTGTTGATCTGGTGGAATTCCCTCTTTATCTTGAATTTTGGCTTTGACGTTTTCGATAGTGTCTGATGGCTCTACTTCCAAAGTAATTGTTTTACCAGTTAAGGTCTTGACGAAGATCTGCATACCACCACGTAGACGAAGTACCAAATGCAGAGTGGATTCCTTTTGAATGTTGTAGTCTGATAATGTACGACCATCTTCCAATTGTTTACCAGCAAAGATAAGACGTTGTTGGTCTGGTGGGATTCCTTCTTTATCTTGGATTTTGGCTTTTACATTTTCAATTGTGTCTGACGGCTCAACTTCCAATGTGATTGTTTTACCAGTTAAGGTCTTGACAAAGATTTGCATACCACCACGTAGACGGAGGACTAAATGGAGTGTTGATTCCTTTTGAATGTTATAATCGGAAAGCGTACGTCCATCTTCAAGTTGTTTACCGGCGAAAATTAGACGTTGTTGATCTGGTGGGATCCCTTCCTTATCTTGAATCTTAGCTTTAACATTTTCAATGGTATCTGATGGCTCTACTTCCAAAGTGATAGTCTTTCCAGTCAATGTTTTGACGAAGATTTGCATACCACCCCGAAGACGTAGTACCAAATGAAGGGTTGATTCCTTTTGAATATTGTAGTCGGATAATGTGCGACCATCTTCCAACTGTTTACCGGCGAAGATAAGACGTTGTTGATCTGGTGGGATCCCTTCTTTGTCTTGAATTTTGGCTTTTACATTTTCAATTGTGTCTGATGGTTCAACTTCCAATGTGATTGTCTTTCCAGTCAATGTCTTGACGAAGATCTGCATACCACCACGGAGACGGAGTACCAAATGGAGTGTAGATTCCTTTTGAATATTGTAATCGGATAATGTTCGACCATCTTCCAATTGTTTACCAGCGAAGATCAAACGTTGTTGATCTGGTGGGATTCCTTCTTTGTCTTGAATCTTAGCTTTAACATTTTCAATTGTGTCTGACGGCTCAACTTCCAATGTGATTGTTTTACCAGTTAAGGTCTTGACAAAGATTTGCATACCACCACGTAGACGGAGGACTAAATGGAGTGTTGATTCCTTTTGAATGTTATAATCGGAAAGCGTTCGTCCATCTTCAAGTTGTTTACCGGCGAAAATTAGACGTTGTTGATCTGGTGGGATTCCTTCTTTGTCTTGAATTTTGGCTTTTACATTTTCAATTGTGTCTGATGGTTCAACTTCCAATGTGATTGTCTTTCCAGTCAATGTCTTGACGAAGATCTGCATACCACCACGGAGACGGAGTACCAAATGGAGTGTCGATTCCTTTTGAATATTGTAATCGGATAATGTTCGGCCATCTTCCAATTGTTTACCAGCGAAGATCAAACGTTGTTGATCTGGTGGGATTCCTTCTTTGTCTTGAATCTTAGCTTTAACATTCTCAATTGTGTCTGATGGTTCTACTTCTAAAGTGATAGTCTTGCCCGTTAATGTCTTGACGAAGATTTGCATACCACCCCGAAGACGTAGTACCAAATGGAGAGTTGATTCCTTTTGAATATTGTAATCTGATAACGTTCGGCCATCTTCTAATTGTTTGCCGGCGAAGATAAGACGTTGTTGATCTGGTGGGATTCCTTCTTTGTCTTGAATTTTGGCTTTTACATTTTCAATGGTATCAGATGGCTCTACTTCGAGAGTGATGGTTTTTCCGGTTAAGGTTTTGACGAATATTTGCATACCACCACGAAGACGAAGTACCAAATGGAGTGTAGACTCCTTTTGAATGTTGTAATCGGACAAAGTGCGACCATCCTCCAATTGTTTACCGGCAAAGATCAAACGTTGTTGATCTGGTGGAATTCCTTCCTTATCTTGAATTTTAGCTTTTACATTTTCGATTGTATCGGATGGCTCTACTTCGAGAGTGATGGTTTTTCCTGTTAGGGTTTTCACAAAGATCTGCATTCTAAAAAAAATAAAATAAAAAAATTGTTAGCTTGGCAATTTTTTTTTTATCGAACAAAGGAAAAAAATCGATAGCACACAAAATGGCTTCTGTCTAACAGTGACTCAACATAATTCCCGTAACAAAAACAAAATAAGAGAAATCAATGACGACGCCATAATGAAATCCATTTTCTGGTTCTTATGTTACAAGATGACGAAATTCGTAAAAATTAGAAACTATATGATCTACTTCAAATGCCGCCGTACCAAATAATAAAAGATTAAATCTAAATTTAAATACTTGTAATAATCATTTAATTAAGCGAATTTCAATTGCGATTTGCGACGTAATTTATTGCGTCAGCCATTTTGTGAAAAAAAAATTTCTGGTTTAATAAAAAGATAATTATGAATTTATGAACATTAGAATGGACATAATCTTACACAAATATTTTAATTAACTAATATATAAATTAATTTGCTCTAGACTTTAGCGTCTCCCACTGATCGACTACAAATTTTGAACAGGAAGACAATTGCCTATCGATTTTTTTCGGAACAAAGAAATTCGAATTCTTACCTTGCTTGCTTTGGTTTTTCTAAAAATTAAAACTTTGCAAATATATAACTACTATTTTTCCTTTTTATAAACTGTTTTCCAGGCTTTTCTTTTTTTATATATATTTATTTATTTTTCCACCACAAAAAATTAAAAATTATTTATTTTTCAAAGTTTTAAATTGTTATTCACTATTTAATGTTCACTTGTTAAAATTTTCTCTACGAATAAATTCTAACTTGATTTGGGTGCGTCTATTTATACCCTGCTATAGTAAAATCGAGCTACTATAAAAAATTAAAAATGGATGACGTTTGTTTTGTTAATTGGATTTTTGTTTTTCACATTTTTCATAAAAAGTTTAGGAAAAATCGATGACGAATCATGGAAAATCGAATGTTATGTAATACGGTAGAAGCCTTTCCGTACTAAATGAAATTGTATGAATCATAGGGTTGTATATAAATCGATAAACGCCTGGATACGGATAAAGGTCGTCGAATGTTCTTGAATTTTGGCGAAATTTTATAATATAATCATTAACTGCGGCTTTGTTTTAATCTCAAAACGCGTAAAACATAAGATACCTAAATAATAACAATGAGCTTTGTGTTGGTCGGTTTTCACAAATTTCATCATCATTGAAAATTATACATTTAAGTGAAATACAGATATCTACGTCATTATGGTCATGTGAGAAACAGTTAGGTCACAAAGGCCAAATTGATTTATTTGCTATAAAAATTGCACATCTGCTTTTTACTGCGGTTGTACGATGGTTTGATAGCGATTTATGGTTGATTTGAATTTGAGTTTGAATTGGTTTCTTCTGTACGAACTTGCGGGAAAACCATTGTTTTTACAAATTTTATTGGATTTTTTATTATATGGTTGTTTTAATAATATATTTTTGTTATTTTCGAGAAATAATGAAATTAAAGATTTTAATTTAACATAATTAAGTAAATATTGTCAATTTTCAGAAAAGCATTTATCATTTAAAATTTTTTCCTGCTTTTTGTCAGTACAATCGCATTTGTGGCTTTAATCTTTAACAATATAATCGAAATACACTTTTTAACTAGGAATGAAGACACAAGCATAACCTATAATTAAGCAGTATTATACGAATCAAATCATGATTCATATCCATCGACGTCGTATATTTCTTTTTAATAATTATTTTCACGTGAAATATATTTTATACATACATATAACATATAATAGTTTTAATATCTAATATAACATTACATGAATGCCACTGAGAAGCTGTGTATAGCTCCAAAAAATGTTATTTATAAAATAAATTTTAGGTACATTTAAATTTAAATTTATTTGTGCTATAATTAATTCCATTAATGATAACGAAATAACGATTACGAAATTCGTATATGCTATTTGAAATTTTGGATACTGAACCTATTAGCAAGAGTAGGTGAAATGTAAAATCGTTCACTCTTAATTTTCTTTTGATTCGGTGAGCAAGATATAACACTAAAACATGTATTTGTCTCTGTTTCACTGAATTGTAGCTTTGCTTTTATTAGAATTGTTTACAATTTTATAAATGTATGATGGCAAAACAAAATTTAGTACAGCTATCGAAATAACATAGAATGCGAGACAAAACTATAAATATTATTCAAATTTCAATGTAGTGTGAAGAGATAAAATACAACACATTTTCAATATCTACGTCAATTCAAATTGCCGTCGCCATTGACTACACGAAAAAAGAACAGATATATTAAAAGTCCATAAAAATTGTATGAATAAAAGAAGTATGGTTATATACTATAATATCTCAGATGGTTTTGGTTCCATAATCCATGTAAATTATTTTCAGTTTAATTAATACGTTTGAATGGTTTACATTGGATAATTGTTTTCTTTAAATGAAAATACAAATTTTAATAAATGGTAGTCGGTATACAGTAATGTGTGGTAAATTTATGTTATTATTGAGTGCGATTTATTTGTGATTATATTAGACAAATATGAAATTTTTATAAATACATTATGCTAGAATAATTTCATTTTCACATGTGCCAATAAATTTTATTTAAGTGTAAAAAATTAAATTTTATTTAAGTGATTTTATGTAATACAATATAATATTACTATTACTTAGTGTATATTTAATTTACTATATTCAAGATAATATGATTATGAGTAACCAAAATTAACAAGTGATTAGTGCAGAAATAATTATTTTTGGATTATTTGTAAACAGTAGGTATTAAAAAGTAATTAAGTATACCTCACTCACAAAATTATCGCAAAATGTAAGTAACGTCATATTTTCTGTGTTCGTTTTATGAATTACATATTTACGTATTTTTGTGTTGCTACTTATGGAAAAATTTACTGTTAAATAAAAAAATGCAAGCCAACTATAACAAAAAAAAACTGCATTCGTTTTGGGTGATCAGTGATCGCATTTGGAATGGAGAAACGTGTGGTTGTGACCATCATATTAAATTTCATCCAAATGTCACCTGGGCCGGAAACAACATGAACATTTTTATTATTTTTATTTTGTTTTTATTTTAAGTATGCATGAAGTTCAGTGATTTCTAATGTCGTTGTTAAGTTTGTAATAAACGGTTTGACCTTATAAGGTCCTTACGACAAAATTGCGACACGTTTTTGACAGTTGTGGTTTTTCATGGTAACATCGAAAATTCGGTCTCTGTGATTTAGTTATACATATTAACTGATTGGTAATGCACCGACGTAATCGAGTAAATAATTACATACGAGTATGTATATAAATTTTCTGCCACCTAAAACAATTGATTTGTAGGGTTTGTTGAAAATTGATTAAAATTTACAAATATTTCATTAAAGAAACTTAGTTACTCTTACGTTACACATAGTTACATTATTACCTTTCAAATAATCGCGTAATTATGTTCATGTGAACTATTTAATTATTTATTGCTAAATCTACCTATTCGATGTCAGGGAACCATTTCGTAGTTCTCTAAAAATAGAGCAAATAAATGGCAGTCTGTTACATTTCAACACAGGTCGAAGTTTATTGAAAATACCAAGGATGTCGTATATATGTAGATCGGAAAGTTGAATTTGATGGTATAGCCCAAATTTGCTTAGATCGTTTTGAATTGGTTATAATTATAACTGAAATCATAAACAGGCTATAATTTGTCATATTCTAAATTATGGTTAAAATTACCAAATAGTTTAAATAAATTCATGAAAGTAGATCATCAATTGATTTCTAGGAAATCATTTAACCAATTATTACAAATATAACCATTTGGCCGCTGCGTAATTCCTATTCGATGTTTTTCATCTAATGATAAGTTTATATAACCTAGAGAAATTCAAGGGGTTATGATTTCTACTTATAAAATCGTGTTATACTTACTTAATTGATCAAAATTATTTGGTATCCCAAACGATTATTTTGACTTAAAATAATCGTTTGAGATACTAAATTTAAAAACCACACATTTCCGAAAACCTTGAAAATATCGCAACTAAATCATTCTTAATTGTTAAATAATTTAAATCTTCTGAAACATTTTTTAAATTTTGTTATTTTAACAGAGTAATTCAAAGATATTTAATTTGAAGGAAAGTTAAATTAAACCAATGTATTGAAAAATTCTATCTGGCGATAGTGACTATTCAATTATTCAATCAAAATTTTACCAGAACATTGATGTCAATTGTTTATTGTCGTAACTTTATGTTTTGGAAATTGTATATGAAAGATTTTGGATTTGTAGAACCACAAAAAGAAATTTAATACACAGGGTAACCCAAAAATCAACGATGAAATGAAAGAAGGTGATAGTGGTGGTCATTTCCAGTCAAAATTACTATATATGTATATGATTATCTAATTTTTGATGAATGGTGACTATTTCGTTCATTTTTATGTTCATTTTTTTCTAAATTTGGAAATAAGAAGAATCACGATGAGGAATTTAAACAAAACGGCATTCACGCAAAGCAGCTTGCGCAATTCAATCCATCGGACGTATGGTTCTGGAAGAGCAAAATTTAATTTTTGATTTTTTTTTTGACTAGAAAAATATGTACATAAGTAGTTGGGTTCCTCACTCCATAGTTCCATACCGTCTGTTTTAATGAAACAAGATCTCTAGCCTATCCCCATACAAATGAATGTTACATAGAAAAAGCATACTTAATTAAATGACAGCATTATTCGATCACTGATCATTTCATTTTATAAAGCTATTAAAAAAATGTTTACAAGTCGATATCTGTAAATTGCAGTGAAATAGAAAGTTTCTTTGGTCAATAACTGATTGGAAATAGTATCAATAACTACCTTGATGGTAATTTTAACTTTTCAAATTCAATAAAATTATTAATGCATTAACATGAATGGGTATCGACTTAACGAACTTAGCAAATTTTACTCCGTTTCGTGATACTTTTATGCGATAAGCGTGATTTGATTCAAACTATACATATTATGTAATATGTATGAAAATGAAATGACCCCACCAATCATGTAAATATCATCTACTATTTCCAAATTAAATTGTTATGTTTTAATGTGCCGATTAATATTTATTACAATATATATACATAGTATATAAGGAGGAATTGAGAATTTCAAACTTTCCAAACAATAAAAGATGCGATTTTACCATAAAATTGAAGTCATGTAGAACATCTTTTGTTATAATTTGGTATTCCGATTCACAGTATATATGTAACTTACAATTACATATTATATTAACATACTTAAATGAATGGAAAAAATCGTCACTCACCCAGAGTAAATTCAATAAGTAATCATGCAAAACATGTAGATTGACATAAAAACAGTATATGCATGTGTTGGTGCAAAATGTATTGAAACAATACACTTAGGTCATATTTTCTTATGGTTTATGATTTCGGCATAATTTCAATTCAATTTCTCAAACTAGATTATACTTGCATAGTTACATTCTAACATTGAAAATTTGATTCGATGTACCGATAAGTATATATTTATATACTTCACTATTCCCAGTTCAACATTTAGATTTTAGTTGACGTATAAAGTTATTTTCAAAATTAATTTTTGAAATAAATTTGTTTATCATTTGTGGTTATTTCGGTCATTGCAGATTTATGTTAATATCATTGTAATATGGTTACGTTGTGAGGTTTTGCAAATTTATATATTCCATATCTGTCTTTTGATATCATATTAGATAAAAAAAATATCTGAACCCCAAGTTTTCAACTTCCGATCCAAGCTCACATTTAATTTTGTTTTTAGTGTCAGGCTACTACCCCTTTAAGGTTGTATCCGGCAAATGAAAGTGGATAATTTAATTTATAAAAATTACGTTCGTATCTGTATAAGTAATGATAAACTCACATCTTAAATCTATATAAGTCATAAATGAAATAATTTACCGATTCCTTACTTTTGGCTAACCCTGTTTAAGTATAATATAGCATGTGAATTTTTTTTACTAAAACTGAACTAATTAAAAATTTTAAACAATAATAACAAAACTTACTTTCAAACCATTAGTAAATGTTAAATTATTCAGATTTCGTTAAGGGTTTGACAAAGAGAAATTGAAATAGACATAAAATTTTAAGAATTCCCCAACAATGCAAAGTTGTTCCCATGCAACATCAATTTATGTACATAGTATGTTTATGCAATTTTTATGGAATGTAGTAGATATCTTAACTAAAATCATGAAAGTGGCACGATAAAATCATTTCACGTTAGAAGTTAAATTTTATGAAAATTGCACACGATTGAATATTCGATAATTGTATTGAAATATACTATGTGTTAAGACGTTTAATTTGTTTTGTTAAACGTCGACGTGATAATCATATTGTACACAATACTTTGAATTACACTAATTAAACACATTGCAAATTTACCACGTTCTGGCGTTTTTATGAACATTAAGTAATCAATAATTTTTCGATTTTGATACAGTTTTCATAAATTCTGAATCTATTTACATTGTTATCTTCTTACCATAAAGTTTGCCAAGATTTGTACAACTAAATGTAATCCACTTTTCTCAAACATGTACAATGTAAGCATAAGTATGAAAGAAATATTTTTTAAAACTCTTGACTAATTTCGAATTTTTATTAAATCTGTATTATAACCAAAACTATTCCAAATATTTTTTGGTTTTCACTCAAATTTTAAACAACTCGAAAGTTTATGTATCAACTAATTCTAATTTTGACATTTCTATTAAATTTTGAAAATATTTAAAAATTTTATGTAAATGAAAATGACCAATTTCGAAAATTCTTATACCAGATTTCTTAAAAATCGAGCTTGTCAAAATTATATAATTTTAAAATTTTGAATCTAATTTTTGTAGATTCTGAAATTTATTTGATTCGTAAGAGTAATCGCCAAGAGTGTTACTCAAACACAAACACATTAAAATTTTGCAAGCTACTAACTTATTTTACCACTGGATTAACAGTTTATATGTATCTCGGAAATGTAATAAAATTGTATCTAAATTAGACAAATTTAGAATTCATTCCGACTATCGTTTGGATTTCAAAGCATGTGAGACAGAAAATGTAAAACAAGAAGTTGTTCGTTCACCAGCATTCTATTTACATACTTAAGTAAGTATGTACATACATATATTGTTTTTCTTATTATATCATATGTGCCATTCCAATTATAATTAAAATGTATTATTCAAACATATATGTACATATTTTAGATTATGATTTCATTCACAGAAAAAATATAATTTTTGTAGGCCATATGTTTGAAATTTATTGACCCGCACATTCTAACTATATTGACTGTAGGCCGAAACCCAGTCGAAGAAGCACGACACGACAGCGACTAACAAAAACCTTTGTGTCAATGATGCAGATTCAGATTCAAATAATTCAAAGACATACAGTCGTATATTGTTATGCCAATTCGATTACGTATTTGTGAATTATAAGTCAAGTAATCAGTAACAGCCGTTGTATTAAATTTAACGTGCTTGAGCATTTTCTTCTGGCTGACGTTTTAATTTTAATTTTTTAATTTATTACTACTTATTATTTAAGTACTTATGTAAATTTGGATTGCAGTCGTTTACATCGGGTTCATTAGCACGACCAATGGAGTGCATTTTTTTGTTACATTGAGAAACTATCACTGGGCTTCGGTTTTATGTGTTATACAAGCATCATTACGCTGTATAAAATTATGAACTAATATTTTTCGGGCATTGTCCGATTATTATAACTTTATATCAATAATTTTTATTTATTCGATCGATATATTTTAATATGCTTATACATATTCGAATTATGAAAATTTTATTGTATTATTTTGCATAATATATAATAGAGATTAGCAAATTCTGATATATTACACAAATGTTGTTGAGATTACCATATACATATTGTATAAAATTATAAAGCAATACACAACTATCGTATAAGATGCTGCGATGCCGATTAAGGAATTTGAGTTATGGTATTTTCGCTTGTAAGTAACGGATTGGGGAATGAGCGTGATAAAATGTTAAATGTCATTTACATTTTTTATAAAAAAAAGAAGAAAAAAAAAATTGTATAATTCTTGATTTCAAACATTCGTCCTTGTGAAGTACGCCATGTTCTTGATATCAACTTGTTTTTAAAACTATAATAATTTAAAAACGCACACAGTGATGTACGAATAATAAAAAAAACTTTGTGGTTTTTGTTTTACACGTACAAGTTAGTATTTTGCTTTCTTTAATGGTTGTATATAGTTGATATGATCTCGCTTGATCAAAACTTTCGTATATTGATCTTAAAACGACGAAAGAATACATGTATCACATTGTTAATTAAAGTGGAATGTTGTAAATATAAATACTACATACATACATAATAAACTGAGAATAGGGTGATTCAACACGTTGGACAATTAAACCAAAAAAAAAAACACTTTTTGATGTTACATTTTTTGCGTATTTAACGTAAATTCTTATAGTCGACTTATTTAAATGTATAGATCCGCATACAGGACATAAAATTGCGCGATTACCTAGAGCTTATAATTTTATTGACATTTCTTAAAATCTTGCTACAATTTGTTTGAGTTAAAAATTAAAATGTGGTCGCACACTATGAGTAATCATTGATATAATATAGCAGTCCTAAATTTAAAAACCATACGTAAATTGTTCAACAATATGATCATGAGTTTCTTTTATAATTAAATAGTTTTTATTAAGCATTTAATATATTAAATGTATAGCTACGATCATTGTTTAAATTAGTAATAATTATGTAGATTAAAAATTTAAAACTCTATATGGATATTTTAGTAATTTCAATTCTACTAGATGATGAGACATATATACATATTTATAATCCAAAAGTAGAAAGTGTTAGTAAAGTATCGATGCTAAATTTCGACTATTAGAATACTGGAGTATCAAATTTTCGAATTTTAAATTTTAGGTGCCAAAGTCATAGTAGTTAATTTGAGAATAAAATTTAAATAAAATATCATTATTATTGTGAAAATCGATCTGCGGTTGTTGACGATCAATCAAAAAACGCGCTCGTAAAATTCTAAACGCAATGTTTTTTGTGTTTATTCGCAATCCGAATTCGACTGCCTTCATCAACTTGTGACTATGGACGATACTTGCATCCACGATTATAATTGTACACATCAGGCTCCAAACAGCAGTCAAAATAATAGTGTATATGTGGTTCAGTTTAATCGGACAGAATGAACGTTTCACTTCAAGTGATCTGATCCGGATCACTTGGTATCATGATATGCGGCTTTTATAAATGTCTGAAAAAAGAAAAACATTTAACGTACACCAATTATACTCGTAGTATTGTATATAATCCAATTACAAATTTATTTATTTATTTAATTAGCTAAAGGTATAAGCTATTACGAAATCAATTAATACTTTGTATATATTGAAGATAATTATTTATGTTTATCATTTAAGTCTTGACAAATTTATGAAAACATGAATGCCAAAATTATTTAATATAATGACTACATAGTATCGATAAATCAATTAATTACAAAATTATAAAAAATTTACAAAGAGAAATTTCATTGAATGTGTATACATACATATACACAAATTATTAATAGTGTTAATCAAATTCTGTAAGAATATTGCCACAACCAACAATGCCTAATACTGGTTTCTTTTCTTTCAAGAATCCTTTAAATACATACGTCTTTTTGAAAAATTAGTGAGCCCTACCAAGGCCATTTTTTTGCTCATCTATAATTTACTTTTGCCAAATAATAATCGTTGGTATTTTGCATGTTTACATTGCAGCTATATACGTATATATCAATTTGGCGGGTAAATTGTGGGAATTTACCTATTCTTTAATTTTTGTAATAAAATTCTTTTAAATTATAAAAAATTCTAGAATTTTTATCCGTAGCCAGTCCAAGAATAACACGATCCCATATTAATTTTTATGATCGCATATCCATCACAATCAGTTGTATTGCTTATTTTAGCAACCATCTCCTCGCTCACACTTTCTAACCTAAACTCTGAATCCATGTTTATAATTCTTGCAGTTGAGCAATAAAATATAGCCCATAGTGAAGTGCAACAACGTCTCAAAAACAAGGCTACTCTTACTAGGAAAGCAGCTAAGCGGATTTGTAGACGGAAAGTACAACAACTCAGCAATGAGCGCAGTTCGCGTAATTTCTTTAAAGGAATTACTGGATTGTACCATACTTTTTAGCCTGCGTCAACTACCATTTGGAACCGAGGTGGAAACCTCTGTATCAACATCGACGCAGTACTCGACGCATAGAATGGACACTTTACAGATCGGTGTTCATTTGAGTCACCTCAAATACAGACTGCGGAGATTTGTATTGAGGATCCATCTCACGAGAAAATCACTAGGGCCATGCAGAGACTAAAACGAAACCGCTCACCTGGAGTAGACTGCATTAATTCGGAGCTCTTGATATTCGGAGGGGATACTTTGTGGAACTGTCTTTTCGACCTTAATCGATTAGTATGGCGAACCGAAGTAATGCCTGACGAATGGGCAGTGGTCGCGATGTGCTATATCTTCAAGAAGGGAGACCGCTAGAAGTGTGAGAATTATCACGGTATAGCTCTCCTTTGCACAGCATACAAGTTACTGTCCTACAGTATATTGAATCACCCGTCTAGCGGAGGGCGTAATTGGTGACTATCAAGGAGAATTTCGTCCGAATCGATCAGTTACTGATCAGGTCTTTTCGCTGCGGATGATTCTATCTAAATACTATGAGACTTCCATCCCTGTACATCAGGTGTTCCTGGATTTCCGGCAGGTCTATGACTCGATCAATCGAGAGAGTTTGTGGTCTGCCATAGAATACCTCGGTATGCTAATAAAATTGGTACGATTGTGTAGAATGACTTTCAAATAACGATTTTTTTTTATCCCATTGTTCGACTGTCCTGAACGTTTAAGTTAAATTTTTCGTTTGAATGAGGTATACCCATGTCCGATATATATAGAAGCTTGCGATTCTTCTAAAGAGAATTTTTGATTTTATGTCGTCATTTGATATTTATTGTCACCAACAATTCATTTCAACTTGACTAAATTTCTGTTCAACTCTAAGGAATTCTAATTAAATAGATTTAAATAACGTGAATCGTGTACTGTTAATTTCAAAAATCTAATCGAAAAGAATTTCAAATTTACACTTATTATTTTGACGACTCAATTTAAGTAATAAATAAAGAAAATTCAAATTTACATAGACAAGTTCAAAATCAATTTCAAACCCTAATCAGACTCATAATCTCTATTCAAATTTGAAGTTAATATTCATGGCATACTTACTAAATATTTTGTGGTGAAATTAAAATGAATGTAAGTTGACATAGTTTGCAGAATATTAATTAAAAGTTGAATTTATTGAATTATTCAAATTAAAGTTATATCAATTTTAATCCATTCAATTTTAATATCATCGGTATTATCAAATTAAATACCATCATTTGAAGCCGTTTTGAAAAAATATTGATTTTGTGTAATATACTAGCGAATAATTTTAATTTCAGCAAAATTATTTCACAATATTAATTGCCAGCTGAAGATTTTTCATTCCGGGAATCGCATGCTCAATGTCTTTAAATTGCTTTAGTTTGTATTCTAACTAAGTAGTGTAAAGTAACTAACTAAAGTAATAACGATTTTAATTGGTTTTTTACTTGTTCATTCTATATACTATTTTACATTTTTTGGATCAAAATAAATTTATGTAGATAAAGTGATGTCGAGCAGTAGAACGGAATCTCATTTTTGCAAAATTTATGTTTGTCATTTCCTTGGTCGAAAATGGCATAATACTGATATGTGGCTTTGTTCACAGTTTTCTCAAATCAACCATGACATAATTTGAATGGATTTTTGTTAAGTTTCCGGTAATTTACATTGACGATCTGTTTTTATTACCATTCGATAGTCATAGCTAAAGCAAGCAACTTAAAAGAGAAAAACATTTTTTTTTCAAATGTTTGCTGTACATTTAATATATGTAGTTTACTTTACTTTCTCGTACTTAACATGTACATATATACCTAAGTTTGGTGAATAATTTGGTGTTTTGATTTATTAATCATCTCTGAAATAAATATTTCTTTCTCACACTAAAACTTTTCAAAATTAAAATGGAAAATTTACCAACATAAACAACGCAGCAAGTGTTTTTATTGTGCATATACATATTCGGATTGGTGTAATGATAGGTTAGCTTGGTTTATTACAAATAAAAAATGTATTAAATTGATCTGAAGTAACCTCAAATAAAATATTATAGTAAAAATTTCCTCTCGACTGCCTCTTTTATAAGGTTTTGAAATACATACATTTATCTTTATATAATATGTATATATGTATATGTATGTATATAACAAATAGTTATATGTGTAAGAAATTATACATATACGAGTATAACATAATGTTACTTTACATAACATAATTTATTTTGCATCTTTACAAACTTTAACATAATCATTCATCAATAATAATTTGTGTTCAAGCACCACAGCTGAAATTATATACATATTTAAATCAGCAAAAATATGCACGTTGATGAGTTTCAAGATGATTTTCGTACATGTATACCTACGTATAAATTGTTCGCGAGAAGAACACAACATACAGGAACACAAAAATCGCATAAAGTTTTTGTGTGAATATTTGAATCAAAATCCAGAATTTCTTGTTTGTTGCGCCCGTTTTTTTTGTGTTTGGTGAAATCTAAAAGTGATGTTTACGTTGTTAATAAGAGGGTCAGTTGAATTAAAATGATATTGTAAGACGATTTTGCTTATTCTACTTTACTCTTGAGTATACGCGCATATACAAAATTATCCGGTTTTTTTATCATCTTTTTTAATTTTCCCATCTTCATAACAAAGTTGTTAAGGGTAATTTTAGTTGTACTCGTTGTTCTCGACACATTCCATACCAATCACAGTTTATAACATTAATTTTTTACTACCGCATTAATTTGCTTAGCTCTTAATCATATTTCGGAATTGTTTCACAATGAAGTGGTGATTGAAGTTTGATAGAATTAATCAAATTAAAAACAATCCAATCCACGCATAACCAAATTCAATTTTATTGTTGTAATATGTAAGTATTACACATAAATTTAAATTAAAAATGGTTATATATACTTATACAGACTTTTGCCGTTTTACTAATTATTTGTAATTTGGTTGTAAAGAGATAGAAACTATTACTTTTCACAAAAAATGTATAATATTTACAGTGAAACCCGATTGAAGTGGAATTGCGAGAGGCTGTACCCTATGTATTGAGATATTTTGCAAAAATAACTTTCAAAGCTACTAGAATATATTACTTTTTGTTCTAATGAGTTACATTGCCCTATGTCTTAAAAGTAATTAATTATTGTCTACAAAATGATTCATTGTAATTCATTGGAAAATGAAATTTGGATAGAACTCGAATACAAATTGAAGTTGAATGGTGAGTAGATTTTAAACATAAATTGAATACAAATTAACATGCATACAGGAAATCATAACTAACATAGGGATAGAGGAGGTATGAATGGAGTTTCTATATAAATTGACTAGATTTAATATAAAACTCAGTTTCAAGGTTAACCTACCACAAATCAAACCCGTGAAACATTTTTAATTTTATTAATTTTAAAGACCTTAAAGAAAAAAATTAAACTTTCGGTATCGATTACTCGAAATAAAAATTTTTTAAGATTTCAAATTTGTAAAATTCAGTCAAGTCTGCGATTGAAATTTCATTCTAAATTGATGTCGAATTCCGATTGGAATGCTGAAAGTTATACGTTGTGGTGTAAATTTAGAATTAAAGAAATTTGAAAATTTACGGTTTTTACACTATCGAGTTTTAGTTTACAAGAGATTCAATGATTCAAGTAGATAAAATCAAAACGCATTAAAGAATAGTTTTGAGTAAAGTTTAAAGTTGAAGATAGTTTTATATTTTCGTATATTTAGTAAATTTGAGAGATGGAATTTTAATATACTCAAAACGATGCTTTTTATGATGAGTTTCAGCTGAATAAATTAACAGAATTTGAGAAATGCTTCTTCAAGGTGAAATTATATAAAGTAATTTGAGCTATTAAGTATGTTAGTATATAAGAAATCGTTTCGAGGATAATAAAATATAACGGATAATTTATTTAAAATATTCATCTAATTTTGAAATAATTTCTTAAATTTATCTTAGACATCTCATATTTTTTTTTTATTGTGATTCTGAAAATGTTGAACTAAAAATGAAATTTATAATTTTTTCACGTACACATTTTGATAAATTGAGAATTCTGAAAATATCATATAATGTCATAATAAGTTATTGTCAAGGTATTGTTTTTAAATAAAAGACAAATTATTTTATTTATACTATCGGCTATAGGTATACAAATTTGAGACTTGCTTGAATTACATTTTGATAACTATCCGAGTTGGGACAGTAGTTTCCACTGTATTTAATACTTCTTTAATTTTCGTATCGCTTTACATCGAAAGTATATTATTTAATTACACCGCGAATAATAAAAATATTAAATTTCCTGATGTTTTTTTTTCTTGTTCCAATGAATGAAATAAATAAGTAACAAAACACAGGAATACGTTTGAAGAAATCTCAGTAATTGTTGAATTCCATATCTAATACTAATGCTCATTTTCTGTTTCGTTTATTAGAAAGTCATTTCATTTCTTAATTCAACTTGTCCATACCAAAATTACGATTTGGTTTTTTTTTATCTTACCTTTATTTCTGATTTTTTTTTTTTTTTGTAATTTCAACTCAAGAACAAACAGGTTATTATTTAGTTCAAATTATTGTCTGTCTTGAAAACATAATATATAAATCTTATTGACTTAATGGAATTCACTGGACATTATATGTATGTATATAGTAAACATTAAAATATATTTTATTCCAACAACGATTTTGCAAGAAATCATCATGAATGGCATAAGAAATGATCATATATTACAATCCGTATATATTTTTACTTACACTATCGGACGATAATTTACAGTATTTTTTTGATACGCTGTGCTAAACTAAAAACGTAGCCATGTATATTTTGACATAATCGAAGTTAATTTGATTAGTTCGTAAAATTATATTTATGAAATCAACAAAAAATATATGCTTAAAAAACAAAATTACAATACTAACTACCATAATGTCAAAACAATTCTATTTTATTTACCAACTAGATTTATGTTTGTTGTTAAGTCACAAAACTTCAAACTACATATCGGATTTTTCCTACGCGGTATTAACTTCCAAATCAAGCGATTAATATAAGTACCTTGCATTTAAGCACATACATATATTTCAATTTCAAGGTCAAAAGTCCAGCGAGGTATTTCAAATACTTTTTACCTCACTTAATCAAACGATACCCTCAAGAAATTGTCCTCAAAATTATCATAATTTATTAGATTTTCAGATTGTAGAGTCTCAAGAATGACAGTATATTGACAGTGATTTTAGTTTTTCATCTAGATGATTCCAATATTCATCAAAATTCAAGATTAAGCTCAAGAATAGAAAAAATCAAATTCAAATAGAATTTAACAGTAGTATACGAGCAGCATTAAAAAACCCAAGATACTTATCACACCACAGTTCCGCGGAATATCGCTTATGAACCACTGTTATATGTGTATATAGTGACAATTATTTTGTCAAATGAATACATAATATATGAAGTTCGTTTATAAAATTTAAATCTATATTACACGTATGTTTATACAAATTAATAAATAAAACTTTATTATCGTATTTTCGCCAAAATTAATTATGCCATCGAAGTCAAAAAAAAAAAAATAAATAAATAAATTGAAAGTATAAATTCTTACATAACATCTATATAAATTTTGACCCAAAATTATAATATTCCCATTAATATTTGAATGAAACCGAAAATGTGTATACATACATATGTATGCATGTATAATGCATGCATAACTAAAAAGAAACGTAATGTTGTAACTTTATTCGCGTCGTTTTGATAAAATGAAACAGCCCCTCAAGAAACTTTTTGTTAATTATAAAAATACCTTAAGATCAATCATGGGTTCATCAAAACAATAACATATCTATCTAGTAATAAAAAAAAATTGTTAAACCATTGACCTTGACGGACTATAAAAATTAGATAAACTATCGTACATTTTTACTTTATTATATTAACAGTTTTTAGGTCATCTTATTTCACTTGTATATGCATGCACAATTGATTTCACTTTGCAATCTTTGTTTTATCTATAATATCGTACACATTTTTTTAATAAATCGTACAAAAACACGCGATCTCTTCATTATTATTTTATTTATAAGAAATTAAGAATTGACCATTTTACAATAGACCAATAATTCAGAAAATTTATTTAAACGTAAATTTAATTTTATTATCATTTTTTTTTTCTTATCTCATTTTCTTATACTTACCTACATTGCAGTTTTTGTTTTGTTAGTTCGTGTAAAAATGCAGATATGTATGCACACGTACTTTGACTTTCTCTTTGGAATTTCTAACATGTTCAACTCAATAAATTAACGATCTTTTAACATGGATTTAAGATACAATTAGGGCATGCAAAATTACCGAATTTCGGCTTTACCGGTAACCGGTAAATATTTCAGTAAACCTGTTTCTGACAATAATTTTATAATATAATTTACAATATTTATAGTGTAAATCATAAAATTTTAATTCATTTATCAAGAAAGCACGAAAATATAATTATAACAATTCAATAATAAAAACTAAAATAAATTAATTTAATAAAACAAAAAGAAAACACAAATTTTTTTTAAACAATATAAATCTTTTGGGCATTGAAATATGCTCTTAACATATACGAATTGTATCTAAAGTGGAATCGTCCAGATATGTTCTTATTTTAGTGCATATTAAACCTGAGCTGAAAAAGTTCGCTCAGATTCGACGCTGGTCGGCGTTATTGTTGAAATGTGGTTGAACACCAACGTTAAAACTTTCCCCGTCTTTATCCTTGAAGTTCAAGCACAAGATTTATATTCAGTAATATGAAATCCTTCGAACTTAATTATTCCCCAGCTATAGATTCATCGGAAGAAATTCGGATATCGTATTTTAAAAAATACCAATTTCTTTTTCTGTACAAATATCTTGATAAGTTAAACTAAAATAATCTTTACTAACAGACAATCCACCTGCGGTATTGCAATCTAAGATTAATACGAGTTCTATTTCGAACTCTTCTGGTACTTCAAACATGTACCGACTATTTAAATATTTGAATCAATGTTGCCACACCGGGACGAAATATTTTGTTGGTCAATGGGGTGATCATCTGATGTGTGTATTTAAACAACAAAACCATATTTTTCAACAGAAATGTTTGAACTTCCAAGCAAATTCTTTTGGTATTTCATTTTCAAAAATTACCGAATTTCACTTAATAAAACCGATTAATCGGTTAATCGTTTACCGGGAATGCAGCCCCTAGATACAATACAATTTTGCCAACAATATAGAATTATAATAAATTTGATTATTTTTCGAAAAAATTCCGAAACTTGTAAAATTTTGGCGAATATTCTAAACATCTTAATTTAGAAAATGAGAATCGATAAATTTTCTTAAGTTAACGGAATGTTACAAAGTTCCATTTTAGTTAACCGTCTTTTTTAGATTAGATTTTTGGCCTAAATACTGTAGAGGTAGAAAGAAAGTGAAATGATTGAATCTCAATTTTATTTGTTTTACAAATTAGCAATGAAAGTAAAATTTAACAAATACATAATACGTGCGTGCATAAAAAATCCAAAATATTTTATAAATTTAAATAAATAAATAACAAAAAATCACAAAATCTTATAAAAATGCTAATTTATGAAGATGAAAATGAAAACCAGGTCAAAACACGGTAATCCTCTTTTAAATTAAAAAATTTTCGGCAATTCTGAATTTCCTGTAAAATCATCATAATTTACATATTTTTTATCTCGTTTGATTGCAAAAATATATTTCATAAATTTTTTGAATTTCATTTAGTATTGAGCCAATGGGGTATCCGTCGCAAATGTAATAGTTATGAGTCAAAGGCGCATGAATTAAACTAGCTCAAGGAAACTATATCGACACCACAACACTCTAAAGCCGTAAATTTTCATATATTGTTATTTCGCACACATGCGAATTTTTGTAATGGAATGGGAGTAAATTTAAAATTAAATAAGATGTAGTAGTTCATGAAGCTTTGTTGTATGTCCCTAGCAGTTTTGTTCAATTCATCTCGATATATCCGGTATTAAACTTTACGTGCATATTCGATTATATAGAAAATTCAGAACAATCACATGTGGCGCACGTAAAATTAATCATTGATTAAATCAAAAATACAGGTCCAGCGTAGACACCAGCTAAAATTCGATTTAGCCAATAAGACAACTGGTTTTTATTTCATTTTATTTATATATTTTTTTTAAATTTCTTCCACTTAACTCAAAATATGTCATTAAATTGTTCAAGGTAAAATATATACAATACGTACCAGATACAGTCATACATATAATTATTCATACACCGTTGAAAATGGTAAATTCCGGTATATTTCTCGAGAATAATTGGTTGTACTATTGAGAAACAACTAAGTATGCACCTTCATATGTAAGGAGGATCATTTATTGATTCAGATAATTTGCTCAGTTGAAGATCGTGTGATTGCAGATTTTTTTCTGGCCCAAACTATGTACGAATAATATTTTGTTGGGCATATATGTATATAAGTATGTAAATAAGAATGTATTATACTGTATACTTGTATAATATGTATACAAAAAAATAAGGTGAAAGAATTTTAAGATATTTTTCTTCTTGTTCCCTTTTATATGAACTCAAACCTTCCGGCAATATCGTGATCTCATTTATATATATTTTATACATAAAAAGTAGTAACAACAACTTTATTTCATTATTTTTCTTATAATTGATTGTGTATTGACATATATTTCTTATTTAGCATAAAGAATACAAAAAGATACACGCATTTTATCGATCACTATAAAGGTATATAATTTTAACGTATAGAACAACAACTAAGAATTTTAATTTTAATTCAATGATCTCGATCACATTGTAAAATTGAACACTGATCTTTTTATTTAATTTCTCTTTATTCTTCACCTGTGCTAAACGCGAGAGTACAATCAAGAAAGAGAAACTCAAAGTAATCTTATCTAACAGTAAAATGTATAACTTAAAAAAAAAACATTTTATTGTTTGTTTATTGTGATCGTGTGATTACAATGTACATTAACTTTTGGTAAGCATTGGAATTATTAAAGTAAGTACATATAATTATAGGTACATGAAAAATCGCAATAAGTTTATATACAATCTCTAGGTAGAAAAACTAACACACCGTAAAGGATCTTGTTTCATTCAAATTTGAGTGACGTTTGAAATAAACAAAGTTTATGGCTAAAGAAATTTGATGGTTTAATAAAGTTGAATGGGTTAAGCTAAGCTCGATTAGTGTATCGCGTCATAATCTATACCACTAATCCAGTAAACATATAACATATTCGATCATCTCTTTCAGTAAAAATACATTTGGATTATCAATGATGTCATTGTAGATAATCATAAATTTTAGATGAATAGCTAATCTCGAAAACTGCTAGATTCTTGTCTGTCAGCGCAATTATAGATTACTTATCAAAATATTTTTTTTAAATATTTCTATTTAAATTTATTTAAACCATAAACTAACAACAAAACTAAACTTATTTATGATGGCTCATCAGGCTTAAGCGATCAAGTACATAACTAATGTGTCAAAGCGCCTTTCTATTTGTTGTTGTCTCTGAAAATAAACATTTTATATTCTGACCAATTAGTCTACTTTCACAACTTGTCCAAAAACCACAACAAAATAATATACAGAATGAATGAACTAAGATCACCAAATATAAATATTTTCTTTATAACTTCTCACGATGCGCCAATTTGAGTCAATCCAACCGAAGAAAATAATAAAAATCATAAGGCAAAATTATTTAATTTTTATTTTTCTATCGTAATTAATGGAACACAAATTTCAAAAGTCATTGAACTATATTAAAAACTATTCAGTTTAAAATAACTCTTAAGAGAGGATGATAGGGGCGCCAGCAAAGTAATGAATGTATTTATGGGATATGCTAGTGTAGACTAGAGCTGATAAAGACGACATTTTGATATTCGCAAAACGGAATTGCACCTCAATTTATCGATAAATTCATTTTGACCAATGCGATTAAATGTGATTATGTACTTATGTAGTGTAAAACGGATGCAATTAAGAATTAAAATTATTTTTAATGTAGTTTTTATTCTATCTAGGTATATGTATGTACTTATAATAATAATGGTTAGTAATTGTAATAGTGAATAGTTTTGTCAAGGTCAGAAACCAATTTGAGAACATATTAACACATGCTAACAAATCCAAGTATACATAGTTGAATGTATTGTTTTAAAGTCAAAGCGAGGTTCTTTCAAAGAGAATGTTTGTATCGAATTCCCTAATTTTGTATCGACCATAACTTTCAGTCTTTGGATAAAAATCTGTATAGTGACTGACTCTCTATATGACATGATAATAACCACTACTATCACATTTTGTTAATTCAATTATGGTTCTGTGGTGACGCTTGAAAATTTTAATCATTTACATTTTATTTAAAATATATACAATGCTTGTATTACAAATATGTGCATTTACTATGTTGTTGTTAACTAATAAAAAACCACAGCAATTTTGAATCATTATTACAAATTTTATCCGAAAGAGTTTGGTACTTTTTTTGCTTTAGAAATATAAAAATAATGCGGGGAGAGTTGAGGTACAGTACAGGCCAAAAGTTTTTAGTCGATACTATTTATGTTACTAAAACAATATTTTCTAAATCAAATTAAATTTATTTTCAACTCATATTAAATACGAGTTGAAAATCAGTCACGAGTCACGTTCTGCGTGCTGATCCGGAACGAACTGTGCAGCGATCTCTGAAAGGAGAGCCACCATATGGTAGGCGCAGAGGTCGTTGCATGCGACGATGGCTCCACGATGTAGAGAACGACTTGGCCTCTTCAGATTGTCTATAAGACAGTATGAAGACCAA
Source organism: Tipula unca (assembly GCA_951394425.1). Taxonomy (NCBI): domain Eukaryota; kingdom Metazoa; phylum Arthropoda; class Insecta; order Diptera; family Tipulidae; genus Tipula; species Tipula unca. The sequence continues at coordinate 6,761,100 of OX596380.1, read as the reverse complement.
GCTCAGGATCGAAACCGTTGGAGCCAGATTGTTGATTCAGTAAGGGGCCAGTAATGGCCTTTAACACTGTTATTATTATTTTATTAAATACGACAGCTAATATTTTTAATTTATTCAATTTTTAAGAAGACATGTAATTCCATGTGTTTCTTAGTTTATGTAATAGATCCCCCGCAGATGTAGAGCATGTTTTCAGAAGATCTCGATCTAACTGATCCCACAACAGCTCGATAGGGTTAGGGTTAGGCGAGTGTGGCGGTTAAACTATTAAATTTTACTTTCGGTTCCGAAATTATTGCTGCAATTATATCTTATTAGATCCTCGATGTATTGATCGTATCCCAGATGGCAAATCATGGTTCTCCAACATCGAGAGATAGTCGAAGCGAGAAATTCGTCCCGTCATTTCTTCCAAACCTCATTCCATGTTGTCATCAAAGTAACCCCATATCATCTTAGAACTACATCCATGCCTAACTGTAGGAATGACATAGCCTGGAAGCATATATCTGGAGGCCGGGACGTCGTCAAACAAAACTCTTTTTTTTACTTAGCAATTGCAAACTTTGATTCGTAGTACCAAAACACTTCTCCATTACGAAATGTGCCATTTCTCGTAGCACTTCTGGCAGTCCTAATCCGTGATCTTTGAGGCACATTTTCACCGTAATCAATGATAATTTATTTTTCCAAGCGTGTTTTACTTCTGACAGTCCCTGGAAGTTTGGTTGTGTCCTGCTCAGTTTGATTAAATCACTGTAGTGTGTATTGCACGGTAGACATGTGCCTACTCTACCATTCAATTTAAATATTTGCTGTTAACAATTTATGTTTTTCAGTATTTCGGGGATTTAGAATAGGATACGTGAAATAAATAAAATATACGTATAATGACAAACAATATAATACAGCATTTAAAAAATCTTTATTAATAAAACAATTGAGTTTCCTTAATTCTAATTAAAAGAAACTTCCATCGATCAAAAGCTTTTGGCCTGTAGTGTAAATATTATTTCAAAGTATGACCACAATACGTGCATGACTAATAAATCTGAAATCGTCTTTATACTATCGGGTGGTGCAAATAAATCTGAAGGATCTAAAACACAGATAACTAACTGCAAATACATTTGTTTGGTGTTAACACATAAAATTAATGGAAATTATCGCTCAAATGCCTTTAATTTGAATGCTGACAAATATGGTTTTTTCCATAATCGATAACCGAAGTTCTAAGTCTTGAAGCTTGACACAGAAAATGAATTAAAATTAATTCGGAAATAAAACCCTACTTTTTATGAAATCAATCACAATCAAACATAAAAATGTATAAATAAATCATAATATTCATCATATGATGTTTTTTTTAAATTTATTGATGAATTTTTTTTAATTTCCGTTCATTCTATCGCAAGCTTTTGAATATTTATTCAAAAATTTAATGTAAATTATGCGACTTGAAATAAAAGTGGCCGGAAATATCCATATTTTTTTTTGTATACAAATTTTATTATTTTTAATTAGTAAACTTATATATGGACTCTATTAGAGTTTATTGATTCTATGTATTGCTTATTTTATAATTTCAGATGGATTCTCATACTATACGCATTCGTTGCTGTCTTGCCCAACAATTTTAATGCAGCACAAAACTAATTACATTTAGTAAAAGTGTTCGTCGACTAAAATTTAAATCAAAATTAAATTTTCACCATAAGGTACGTACATAAATAAGTACCAAACTTAATTAAATTTTTGATGTTGTCTAATAATATTGTATGTATGTAATTATACACTGACCTTCGAATCAAATTTAGCTAATCTTATAAGTTTCTCTTTTAATTAAAATAATTTTTTTTTTATAATAGTCATCATAAAGTCTATCATATACGTGCTCGTACAGTCGTAAGAAAATCAAGTTGAGTGAACTAAAAATAGGTATTTAATAGAGTCTCTCAACTATCAAAATTTTGTTTATTCAAAAATTAAAAAGCAATAGTGCGGGTTTTATACATACATATATATACCCGTAGGAGTTGTTATTTGTAAAGTAGCAGAGTTAAGTTTAATAAATCAAACACGATTTCGCATATACATATGTATAAGTCAAATTAAGTTAAGATTGTAGACGTTTATATTTGCTAATTATTGTCGAACTACTATTTTAAATATAAATTCACAGATCTATATGTTTTGAATTTAAAAAAATAAAATTTCTAAAGTTAACTAATTATTATTAAACAGTTTTAAAGTTTTTTAATCAACAATTTGGCTCCAACGGTTTCGATCCCGAACATGGTCTTCATATTGTCTAAGAAAATCTGAAGAGGCGAAGTCGTTCTCTACACCGTGGAGCCATCGTCGCCTGCAACGACCTCTGCGCCTACCATATGGTGGCTCTCCTTTCAGAGATCGCTGCACAATTCGTTCCGGATCAGCACGCAGAACGTGCTCGAGCCAGCGTACTCGCTGAGATCTTCCTTCATTTACAATATCGGGGATCTTCATCAGATCTCTGATCTCGATATTGTACAGAGCTCGGTAGGTACCATCTATTTCGCGTTTTGGGCCGTAAATCACACGCATAACTCTTCTCTCAAATGTTAGGAGCCATCTTTCGTACTCATCCGTCAGCGCCCAACTTTCACATCCAAACATAACAACGGACCTGATCAACGCTTTGTAAAGCTTCAGCTTCACGGCACTTGATAAGTGTTTAGATTTTAGCAGTGGCCTTAGAGGATACAAAGAACGACTGCCAGCTGCCAGCTGCCAGCCGCACTTTAATATCCTCACCCACACTGTTATCGTGAGTGATAAGAGAACCCAAATATTTGAACCTCCTTACTGCCTCAAATGTGTGGTGGCCACTATTAAAATCTGGTGTGCCATTGTCCCTAAAACCAGAGATCAGGTATTTCGTTTTGCTCGGTAGGTACCATCTATTTCGCGTTTTGGGCCGTAAATCACACGCATAACTCTTCTCTCAAATGTTAGGAGCCATCTTTCGTACTCATCCGTCAGCGCCCAACTTTCACATCCAAACATAACAACGGGCCTGATCAACGCTTTGTAAAGCTTCAGCTTCACGGCACTTGATAAGTGTTTAGATTTTAGCAGTGGCCTTAGAGGATACAAAGAACGACTGCCAGCTGCCAGCTGCCAGCCGCACTTTAATATCCTCACCCACACTGTTATCGTGAGTGATAAGAGAACCCAAATATTTGAACCTCCTTACTGCCTCAAATGTGTGGTGGCCACTATTAAAATCTGGTGTGCCATTGTCCCTAAAACCAGAGATCAGGTATTTCGTTTTGGACTCATTGATCTGAAGTTCAACTGAAGCTGAAAACTCTACAAGCGGATCAAGTATTTCTTTCACTCCGTTCACCAGTCACCAACCAAGCCCTCCGCTAGAGGAGTGATTCACTCCAAGCGTCAAGTACTGCGTCGATGTTGACACAGAGGTTTCCATCCCGGTCCCGAATGGCGGTTGACGTAGGCCTGAAAGTATGGTGCAGTCCAGTAATTCCTTTAAAGAAATTACGCGAACTGCGCTCATTGCTGAGTTGTTGTACTTTCAGAACCTCGGCCTTCCACCATTCTCGCTTCTTCCGTCTACAAATTCGCTTAGATGCCCTTCTTACAAGAGCAGCCTTGTTTTTCCTCGCGATTGTGAGACGTTGTTGCACTTCATTATGGGCTATATTTTGTTGCTCAACTGCAAGACGACACTCGTCATCAAATCAATCATTCTTGGGTCTGACTTTCACTATACCTAAAGTCTGTTGAGCAGCACTGACAACCGACGTTTTCAGTACCTCCCAGACAGAGTTCACGCAGTCAGATTAGACTGGTAATTAGCTTCATTAATGTTGTTCATCAAAGTTAATTAATTAAAGCCCTTAAAATACCTGGTCCTAATTTTAAAGTCAAATTTTGTAGTCAAAAATTCTTAAAAATTTAAAACAATATTTTCTGATACATATTTCTCACATTTTTAAAGTTTTATGTTCCAAAAAAGTAAAGTCTCCAATTTTCAATTATGATAAAATTTACAATTTTTCAATATCGAAAAAATTCTCTCGCTTTAAGTATACAAAGAGTTTGACTTACATGTTTTAATCAATCCGTTTGAAATCGTATTTGAAAAATTCAATAAATTTCATAAAAAATATATGTTCATAGTACAAGTTGTATATGTCTAATTTTTTTGACTTTTAAAGTCAAGGTCAAGAAACAATCAATTTTGATATACAATTGCTAAATAAATACATACATATACACTTTATTTAATAAACTGAAAGTGTGTTATACAGGTGAAATTTTGACCTAAAACAAAACTAAAATTAAATAATTAAAACAAAATTTGTGCCCACTCATGTGTACACATCTTAGAGTTCGGTTGCGATTGCAACTAACGGGCCACATATATTACGCGCATACTATTTGAATATATTGCTTATTTCTAATTTTTTATTGCTAAACCTTATAAAGCAAAATCGTTTTACTGTGAAACCAGGCACTTACGTTTTATGAAAACCCACATTCATAAGTTCGCGTTTTCATATGTACATATTTCAAATTTTAATTGTAAGCAACATTAAAATAACAAATAGTCGATAAAATGATATACATTTCCAACGAAACAAAAAAAAGAGAGGCAGGTTAAAGATATAACGTTTCAGGCAGGGGGAGGTACATGGTAAGATTTTTAATAGGGGCAAATGTAATATGCGTGTTAAGTTCTAATAAACAACCTAATTAAAATAAATATTGTTGAGTCCGAAATGCAAAATATAGACGATTTATACACGAGTAATAGATTTATGTTTTCTAACTAATTTAGAGTACGTAAGTACATGATTTTAAACATAAAGAATTCCATAGTCATCTTACTTATAGTGGCAAATAATGACCTTAATAGAAATTATTAAACCGTGCAAGTTTAATACAATAAAATGTGGTAAATTCATTACAGTTTTGTTAATACGCTGACTTTTCTAGTTAATATTTTTAAGTTTATGATTTTGAAAAGAAATGGAAGATGATGTACTCGCATATCGGTACAGTAGTAGTGAAAGGAAATCCAAAAACATTAAATTTTAAATGGGCTTATAATTAGGTATTTTTAAGTTACACTAAACAAAATTCTATGAAGATATTTAGTTCGTTAACACCTTAGATACTGAAAATTAACATTTAATTAATCAAATCATAATAATATCACAAATTTCTAAATATGTACATATATGTAGGTGAATTTCTTGTCATACATTTTTTTATATATGACTGCTGATAAGAATTGATAAGATTCAAGTATTTCGCAAAATTAGTTCAGACATTCCAAATATGAACCACAAAGGAAAACATAATATGTACATCTATGGTAATATAATCAGTGATTGTTTATCGGTTTCCCGCGGAACTCTAGTGTTGTGATTGTGATGTTTGCATCCAGAGGTATATCGGGTTCGAATAACAAAATGCGGGGTTGTGTTCTATATGATAATTCAACCCAAATTCGTTATTTGCTTTGATTTGGATTTCATAATAATTTCAAAAAATTTCAAATAGATTCAAGTTGAATATGAAATTCAGATTACTTATATCAGCATTTTTTTTTAAACTTTAAGGTAATCTGAAATTGTTTGAAAAAATGATCTAGAATTTGTAATTTTAATTATAGTTTAATTTAAATAAAATATTAGTTGACTTTGATAAATTTAAATTTCATTTGAACAAAGAAACTCCACAAAATTTGAATGAAATTTAATACAATAACGACCAATTAGTGCCAAAAATACAATTACCCACTGGAATATTTTGAGTTTGATATGCATTCACATCGAATACAATAGTATGTATAGTTTGAATTTATCTAATATCATCTCAATTTATCTCAATCTTAATCTTATTTTCGTCAAAGTGTAATCTTTACAAGTACGTATTCAAACTAAATTTCTCTAATACATATATAACATGTAACTATGAATATTCATATATAAAATATAGATAAATTTCTGATTACAATTTAAATAAATGTTAAAAGAAAAGTAACCATTTTATGCTTGCCACTAGAACAGCGATTCATAATCATCAATCTCTTTTTGCCATTAATTTAATTTAAATTGTCGTTTTTTAATTTATTTCAAATTATTAAAATTATTTTAACACCGGATTCGATCCTGAGCTTGGTCTTCATACTGTCTTAGACAATCTGAAGAGGCTCAGGCGTTCTCTACACCATGGAGCCATTGTCGCCTGCAATTACCTCTGAGCCTGTCATATGGTGGCTCTATACTTTTAGAGATCGCTGAAATCTTACTTCATTTACAATATTGGGGATCTTCATCATATCTCTGATTCGTTGTAGCGTATTCTCAAACACAGTAATGAGACAGGCACACTGTCATTCTACGCAATCGTACCAATTTTGTTGGCATTCCTTGGTATTCCAAGGCAGACCAGAAACTATCGATTGATCGCGTCATAGGCCTGCCTGAAATCCATGAACACCATGTCATAATAATTAGATAGAATCATTCGCTCGAAAAGATTTGATCAGTGACTGATCGATCCTGAAGAAATCCTCCTTGACAATCACCAATCAAGCCCTCAGTTAGAGGAGTGAATCTATAATATATAATGTAGTATAGTAACTTGTAGGCTGTGCAAAGGAGTGCTATACTGCGATAACTCTCACACTTCAAGCGATCTCTCTTCTGGAAGATTGGGCATATCACGACCACTTTCCATTCGTCAGGAATAACTTTATTTCGCCATACTATTCGAATAAGTTGAAAATGATTTCCACAAAGGTAAATAAACCAGCTAGATTTGAGACATCGCAAGCCAACATTACTCGTGTCATTCGCCAAATACCATTCCCCTCATCGAACATCAAGAGCTCCGAATTAATGCAGTCCATCACAGGTTAGCGGTTTCGTTTTAATCTCTGCATGGCTTTAGTGTATTCTTCATGAAATGGATCTTCAAAGTGTTCTCTGATAGATCAATTAAATTTAACGAACGCCAGTTTTGTCATTCAAATAACGTAAACAAATTAGAGATTGGTAAGTTTTTTTTCAAATTTTCCCAAAACTCATTCATATAAGTAGTTCTCAACCAAATTGTTTAATTTAAAAACTTTTAAATTTAACTCTAATATCTATATCTAACTTGAGTTGAACTCGTTTCTTTATAAAATGTTAATAAGGTTTGTTTATAAAATGAATGTTTATAAAATGTGGTAAGGGTGGTGGGCCTGTTAATATACGAAACATTGTATTGAGACGAAATAAATTCTTCTCTATTAGATTTTTGTAGTCTATCCTAATTGTTTAAAAATAGCCAAGGTTGTGCCGGTGTTTAAAAATCACCCATCTACATTATCAGTATTTATAAATCATAGAAAAAATTCTGAAATTTTTAAATAAGTCATATTTTTTCTACGACTATATCAATATGGATTAAGGTTGTGGAATAGACTATAAATTAATTGCAACTTATTTAGAAAATCCTCAACAATAACGTCATGTTTAATGGAATGGATTATAGGATATAGCGCAGGGAAATCCATCACAGAAAACTTTAAGGTTCGACCATCTGTGAGTAAGATAATGGCAACAATTTTTTGGGGTGCTAATGGAATTTTGATGATTAACTACTTACCTCATAATACCACAATAACAGAAGCAAAATATATTGCTTTCACATGACAATGCACCAGTTCATAAGGCACAATGAATGTTGCACAACAAGCCTTACGAGATTGCAAGTTCAATAAAATACCGCATCCACCTTACAGTCCAGATCAGGCCCCAATTGATTATTTCCTTTTTACAAATTTGAAGAAAAAATGAAGGGGCTAATATTTTCAAATTACAGTGAGGTAATGTCTGGTGTAGAAGAATATTTTGAAGAACAAGAGAAATCATTTTATTTTGATGTTTTGTAAAAATTAATTAAAAGGTGTACTAAGTGCTTTAGCGTGGGTGGAAATGATATTGAAAAATAAAAATAGTTTTGAATACAATTTACCGTATTACATTTCATATAGATTTATTGAACACTCCTCGTATCCTGCTAAATTAGTTTAAGTCCAACGTCCAAAACTAAATTTATGATTTTTCATTCACCATACAAAATTCTTGTTAATTGGTCATCTTTCAATATAGACATAGAGGATATTAAAATTGATCGAGTTGAACATTTTAAATACTTGAAATTAATATTTGATTCGCACATATCCTGGGATGAACAAATTAAAACTATGTAATAAAATGGCCCCGTTAGCAGGACTCATGAGAAGACTATCCTACTTTGTGCCTAAATATGTAATAAAAATATTATATTTCGCCTTCAATATTATATTTCGCCCCTCCATTCCTCGTATTCTATATGGAATCATTGTTTATGGAACGGTGAGTCGGACATAAATAAAGAAAGTTCAAATAATGCAAATTAAATGCTTTATAGTTGTTTTTAAGTTGCCTTTACTTTTTTCTTCAATCGTCTGTATGAAATGGTTTCTAATGAAAATTTGCCTGTAGATGCTTTACGTGATTTTCATGTTACATTAAATACAGTTTGTCCTGACATACGAGATGTACCATTGAATTTTTTGATCAGAACTAAGGTGACTTTAGTTGTACCACTGACAAGCTAGCCTTTCAAATTATAATAGAAGCCTTCCGACATAGCAACTAGAAATGTATTCGGAAGCTTTCATTTGTTAAAATCTCTATATGCGGCTATAGACATTTTAAACTATTAAGTTAACCTTATATTGGAGCTTTCCGAAAAGCTATAATTTATCATAATTGTAAAAATTATTTTATCTAAGACCATTACAATTAATAATTAATTTTTAGATAAACTAATTATCACAACTATGACAAATTATAGCTTTTCAGAAAGTTCGAAAATAAGGATAATAGTTAAAAAGGTATATAGCCATAGAAAGATAATAATACTAAACAGTATTTAAAGGCCATTACTGGCCCCTTACTGTGTCAACAATCTGGCTCCAACCTTCTCACTCCCTCAAACATGTAGTGGCCACTACTAAAATCTGGTGTGCCATTGTCCCTATAACCAGAGATCATGTATTTCGTTTTGGACTCATTGATCTGGAGTCCAAGAGAAGCGGGTGAAATATTTCCTTCACTCCGATGCTATTCAATCCAATCACGAATATACCATCTGCATATGCAAGCCCCTGATTGGACTGGCGATATAAAATGTTGTGCTCAGGTGTTTCAGTTTTACAAACGATCTACTCCAACATGAGATTAAAGGGTATCGGGAGATGCTTTGTCATAATTTTTGCCGAACACCCGAGTTAAATGCAAAAATTCTCGATAGTCTGTTCTCAACTTTAACTGTCACTGTGTCACTGTCATTCTACACAATCATACCAATTTTGTTGGCATACCTAGGTATTCCAGCGCAGGCTAAAATCTCTCGATTGAGCGAGTCATAGGCCTGCCGGAAATCCAGAAACACCTGATGTACGGGGATTGAAGTCTCATAATATTTAATTAGATTCATCCGCAGCGAAAAACCTGATCAGTGACTGATCGATTCGGACGAAATGCTCCTTGATAGTCACCAACCAGGCCCTCCGCTAGAGGGGTGATTCTATCCAATATAATGTAGGACAGTAACTTGTATTCCGTGAGAAGGAGTGCTATACCGCAATAATTCTCACACTTTAAGCGATCTCCTTTCTTGAAGATAGGGTACATGGCGGCCTTTTTCTATTCGCACGCATTACTTCGGTTCGCCATATTAATCGAATAAGATCGAAAAGACAGTTCCACAAAGTATCCCCTCCAAATATCAAGAGCTCCGAATTAATGCAGTCCGCTCCAGCTGAGCGGTTTCGCTTTAGTCTCTGCATGGCCCTAGTGAATTCTTCATAGTATGGATTTTCAATGCAAATCTCCGTAGTCTGTATTAGAGGTGACTCAACTACAGTCTGTGACGCATGATGCATTCCAAGCAGGTCGGTAAACTGTTCATCGAGTACTGGGTCGATGTTGACACAGAAGTTTCTATCCCGGTTTCAAATGGCAGTTAATGCAGCCCTGAAAGTATTATGCAATCCAGTAATTACTTTAAAGAAATTACACGAACTGGGCTCATTGCTGAGTTGTTGCACTTTCAGAACCTCGGCCTTCCATAATTCTCGTTTTTTCGGTTCCTCAATGTTGTCGCCGACAAGATCATGATATCGTTTCTTTTGATCCTCATTTATCATTTTACATCCTGCACAACCCGAGCTCGTCCTTTTGAAATTAACACAATTGCAAAGTACATCATTCTCTCACCATTATCGATCGCAGTTTCGTGTCATCTATGTTTTCACATAAGTCGGTCTGATTTGTGCCAGCTCTAGCATTAAAGTCCCCAATTATCATTCTAAGATCGTGTTCGGTATAGATCCCATCGAATCGTCCAAGTCATTTTAAAATGAGTCTTTATCGTGCATGTATACAAATTATCGACAGGTTGGCTAACTTCATGCGCAAGCGAAGCTTACACAATCGGTTATTGATTGCTTGGAAATCCAAAACAGCCTCCTTTACTTGCGGCCCAAGAAGAAATCTAGCTCCAAGATTTCCGAGGTCATCTCCATCGTATAATAACGTAACCCCTGAGACCCATGATCTCCACTCTTAGGCCAGCGAATTTCTTGAAGAACAACGAGTTCCAGTCGATACTCCTTCATGCATGTGATTAATGATTAGGTCCTACAACGCTCCTGGTTTCTTAAGTGACTGTACGTTCGTCAGCCCAGCGATCCAACCGTTTAGTCGCCTCCTACGACAAGTAAAGGATACTATGGTGGTATTCTTGTAAAACATGTTCGTGCAATTTAGGTTTACGAGACATGTGTGCCTCTCCACAGGGGCAAATAGAGAGTTCATTAAATATTTTTTGGAATATTTTTGAAATTTAAAATTATTTGTTCAATATTATGAATTATTTTTGCAAATAACGGTAATAGTTATAGTTTGTTTGAAAGGAATTTTATGACTTTACAAATGAATGTAATTTTTTAAAATTCTTTATACCAGCTTTTCTCAAGATAGAGAACTATATGTCGGAAGGATTTCGCTTATAACTTGAAAGGAGCTTGGTAGTACAAAGTGATGAACTAAATTCACCTTCGTTTTGGTCAAGGAATCCAATGGTACTACCCATGTCAGGATGGAATACTGGGGACACCCTGTCTGTACAAAAATTTCTTAGTCTGCGCTTGTCGAATCTAGAATTTTACAAAAATAAACATAATCATAATAATTTACCAGTAATCTTTCTTGCGGATTTATACCAAAAGAGTTTGGTAGAAAACCAATCAGGTATGCAGTGCCTTCAATGTACAGCAAATTGCCTAAATTACTAAAGAATTCAACGCAAATTCATCAATTTAGAGTTACTTATATATAATTTTAATTGGATTTGGGAAATTTATTTCTTACAAAATGCAAATACGTATAGAAATGTTTAAACTGTATTCTATTCGGTCCGTTATTAGAAAAAGGTTAAGAAACACTGCTATATAGACTAATGATGAGATTGAAGTATCCGACAAGGTTATTTAATAAGTTAATGAGACCTTTTATAGTTTAGTAATGCCAAATGTCGTCGCTACACTAATATCATGTTTCCTCGGACCTATAATAATTCATGACGGTAGGAGTGATATAACGACTGTATTTAAAATTATAACATTAAATATCCATAATTCGAATCAATAATCACTACCTTGTGTGTAGTCATTCTGTTGTTTCTGTAGAAAGAGAGAGTAAATCTTCTTCATATATTTATATACATTCAGTATATTAGTCAATATTGATTTAATAAATTTGCATTTTAGTTAACACGTTCTTAAACCACTTTTCGTTATTTAGTGATTCAGCTCGCGATCTGTAACGTAATAAAATACTTCGTCGAATTTAATTCAACGAAGTATTACGTTACAAAAAAAAATATTTTAGATATCTGTTTTTTTAAAGTTTAGTATCTTATCGAACGCAACCATACAAATACAAATAAAATAAAAATATTGTTTTGTTATCAATTGTCTTAAGTAGACGTTTAATGTACCTACGTATTATTATATTTTGCTTAATACTAAATAAGTAGTTGTTTTGTTTTTTGGTCGGTTACTTCGTTGCCTAATGAATTAATATAAAATTTTATAAATTTTTTAATTGCAGTTATTTATAAGTTATTGAGTTATAACAAATAAATAAATCATTAAGTAAATAAGTTTTATATAATATTTGTGATCATAATTAAAAATATTAGTAATTGCATTTAGCTGAGTGTGGTAGTTCAGTGAACAGTATAATAATTATTATAAAGTGAATTATATATGGTTTTAAATTAAGGTGAATGGTTTGTCAACCACCTGTATGATTTATAGTGAAAATCGATAATTTTAATTCGCGTCAATTCTAGCAAAGAAATTAATACACATATACGTTTTATCAGGTAAAATATTTGAAATTCCTATTGTTTATTTTTCTACGGAATTTTTTTTATTTTTATTATCTTTAACTTGACGTAACACTTGCTTAGCTTGGATTGTAAATATAACACAAGCCGTACATTTTTAATTAAATATCGTTTATTTGATTTTGATTTTAACTTACATATTACAATATGCTGATGATGATGATCTGACAAAGTTAGATCATCTGATCATCTTTTATTTTTTTAAATGGTAGTTCGCAATGCAAATTTATTAACTGTGTTGGTTTATATAATTACATTTGCACAATTTTAACATTGTACTTTAATTTTTCGATAAAATGGCTTGGTTTTGTTTGTCAAAATAATTATTTTTTATTATATGTTAGGAATAAATTTGTTTACTTATGAGTGTGCAGATTTATTATATTTACGTGTAAAGAATAAAAAGTGGTGTATTAAATTCGCCAAAGAAATTTCATTGGGAACATAGAGTTAATATAATATTATTTCCACGTGACCTTGAATTCATAATTAAATATTTTTATTATTTATTTTAAAATACCTTCAATAACCGACATATGTTTATTGAATATTAAATAACTTTTATTAAGTTTTATCAAGCATTGTATAACGATAATAATCATAAGCCGAGTCTCAAGACGTTTACGAATAGGACTTCATGTTCAGTTAAGAACATATGACACCCTGTAATGTAAAATAAATTGAAATATTGTTTTATTAGTTTTTATTATTTTTTTCCATATATGATAAGAAAATTATATTCATTAAATAAAATATAAATTAAACATAATATACCTTACATATAGAAAAGTGAAAATTAATTCGTATTTACGAAGAATAATTATCAGACTAATTAAAAATTAAAAGAGTTTTATCATTCCGAATTTTGATGGAGTGGAAATATTTACTGGGTATAATTTTTTGTTTAGATTTAAATAAATTCATTTCAAATTTTATTAAGCGCATCAATCATTATATGAATATCGCTTGCCGTTAACTTACTAAAAATTGAATAAAATCGTTATAAAATTCAAATTGTTGCATGACTATATAGTATCAAGAAATGCCAATACAAAACATAAATCAATCTGCTCTAATTGCAATTACTCGATAACCCGATAAAATACGTGAAAATCCATATTTCCTATTATCGTTATAATTCTGTCATGTTTTCTCAATAAATTCGATAAAATTTCAGTTGTTGACAATTATATTCATATAACAACAGACTTTCAAAATGCGAAAAATATTCACAACACAATCGACCACTTTGCATCCACAATATATTTTGGGTATACCTTTGGGTTAGAAGATTAATCAATATCGAATCAGGCATTAGGTCGGAATTCAAAATTTTTACAATAGGCAAATGTACTCAGTCCATATTTTTACAGTAGGGCCTACCAACGGGCCTAACTTTAAAAAAGAAGAAACTCTATATGGGTACTCAAATGATTGTTTCATGTGAAAAATTCACTTTTTCGACGATCAAATAATCACACAAAATGTAGTTGCTTTTATAATTTGTTGATTTATATGACAATTTCGCCGAGTTTTAATTTCACCAGACAAAATCATTGAAAGGTCTGTTCTGTCGACGGTGATTAAACCGTAATTCCAAGAGCTATGGTTGTTGATTTGACACGCTTTGAGAAATGCCGCAATAAGCTTCAAAAGCTATACAGCTTACACGGCAATCAGCACCACTCTGCTTTCACTAAAGCTCGTAAGGAATTTAAAATTTTAAATAGTTTCCTTTATAATAATTACGTTCTGCAGATTGAAGTGGAGTGGTCTTCCAACACAAGGGGTTTTTGGCATTTCATTAAAACTAGAAGAAAGGTTATCGGAGTTTGTTCTTCTATGACGTTACAGAACTGCTCTACCCGGCTTCCCGTTAATATGTGCTTATTTGGTACTTTTTTCGAATCAGGCAGATCATGATGGTTTACCACTCATTCTTATTAGAAACTGGGCGGAGAGCATGTGTGATCCCTGGTATCTTTAATGAAAGCCATCGTTCGAATTCAAATTTTTGGAGATCCGTGGCAAATATCATTCATAATTGGTTAAACGAAGCGAGATTATCAACTATCGCGAGATACTTTCGCTATACTTTCTACCATGCCAAAGCTCTTTGAATCAGTGGTTCTTCGATTTTGGTTTTTTCATACAAAAAAAGTATATTTCGCTGTGCAACATGGTTCGTTTGCGGGGAGATCGACAGTTACAAATTCAGTATCTTTCTGCGGCGATGTTCACAGTGCGACTGATTCCAGACTATACTTTTGTCAAAGTCCTTTGACAAAAATGACCACTCAATTTTGATCGATAAACTTGTGAAATTAAACTCCAACTTCATCCCAGTCAGACGGTTATACGGTTCGTATGCTCACTTGTTCCGTGCAACATCCGGGGTCCTTCAAAGCAACCACTTGGGACCATTGTTGTTCTCACTTTTCGTAAATGATGTGGTGGACTGTTACAAATTCGCAAGATGTCAGCATTTTTGCTCCAGTTGCCGCCATATCAGACTGTTTGATGTTGCAAAGCGATCTAAACCACTTTTGTTATTGGACTGTCAGCAACAATTTAAGCTAAATATAAGCAAATGTAAGACATTTTCTTTTTGTAGAATATAAGTTATGTTAATTGATCGAATCGAATTTTGACTGATCTTGGCGTGACGTTCTCTTAATGAATTTTCTGGATCCATTAACATTAAAATTTGTATGTGTGCGACTTGTTTTGGAATATGCCTCTCAAGTTTGGTCACCTTCATATCTGTGCCACTCGGCCAGAATTGAGTCCTTTCAAGGCAATTGGTCCTGTTTGCCCTCCGACGTCTACCATCCGTGCGTGCTAACGTATACGAATTCCCACCATATCTTCATCGCTACAATTTACTGGGGTTGTCGCAAATCAATCATCGACGAGAAATAACAACAAGGCTCTTCCTACATGATCTTTTAATTGCGCTTATTTATTGCTCCGAGTTACTTGCTTGCTTAAATTGGTATGCCCCCGAGCCCCATTTGCGTCGTCGTGATGGATTACTATACATTCATAGTGCATCTACGAACCTCGGTCAATCGGAACCTGTCTTGTACACGTCGTTTTGTTTGAATTGTAATTTGAATACGAGTACAATACACTTTTAGACTGATATTGGCCAAAACAAGTCTTGGCAGAACTTTGATTTGTTGATCGCATTAACCACTTTAGTACTCAATTATATTTATAAAGGAACAAGAAAATTACGAAAAAGCTACAATTTACTATGAGCAATATGAGAGAAAACAATAACAAAATAATTTAAAAAAATCATATGACAAGTACATATATTGGCATTGATAGTCAAAACAAAATTTTGACATTTCAAATGGCACGAAAAATTTTGGTGAAATTAAAACTAGGTGGAAATTAAGAAATATATAATCCATATTTGTGAATAAATTTCAAAATTAATTACTGGCTTGTATTATAAGGTCTTGAGCTGAGTAATGTATTAGTAAAGAGGTCGTAAAAGTATCTACATTTCTTAAGTGGTTGTTACTAGCTTCTTCCCAACTACCATAGCAGGCTTTGTAATTCTTCATTTTTATAATAATAAAATATACAAAATATAAATACATTTTATTATTCAAAAATGAATTTAAAATTATAAGAAATCATGTGTTATGATTTTAGAGGATGATGTGTGCATCTAAACATATGTACATATACATACAATTTACTCTAGTGAACTTTAAATCATTACGCCATCGAACGGACGTTCGTACTTAGTGATGATCGTAAATAAACTGATAAAATATTTCATATTTCGTATATTTCAATAATTTTTCTGGTTAAATTCAATAAAATGTATGACGACGCAGCTACACACATATGAAAATGGTAAATTTAAAAAATTTCGAAACACGAACTTTGAATTGCACATAAAACTATAATTTAAATACTACATATAATTTAGAAATTTTTGAAGTTCACGTTCAAGTAAATTGGGAAAGAATTTTGTTGTGAATATACGGAATAGTTATATTAAGTTTCTGAATTGATAAAAAAAAATTAATACTATTTTTTTTGCTGGAATTGTTTTGTGAGCCAAACGAACGGGTAGAGCTCAGTATGTATTTTACAGTTCAGATTATCATTAGTGGTTTCTATTCTCGGTATTGATGTCCGATAATAAGTAAAAGTGTTACGACATAGAATTCTTGCCGATTTTTGTAGTTCCTAATTATAATTACGCCGAATATAGAAAATGCGACACGAATGCGGTGGGAATCTCGAAACTGTATAAAAAAAAAATTAAAAGAAGTTCTTCACTTCATTGATTTTCACTTATTTCATTGAAAATTTTTCATTTGAAATCCGTAGTAAAATATTCGAGTTTGTACGATGAATCATTAACAAGGAATCGAGTGAAATAAGAGTTTTCTATGGTTACTTTAATTTAGAGAATTATTTTAAGTTTTTTCTATATACAGTTTCGAGATTCCCGACGCATTCGCGTCTATAATCGACGTGAATAACTCTTATTAGAACGAAATTAATTGGACCCGAAATTTGGTGTGCCTGAATTAGTTGCAATTCCAGCCCCAAGATGGGAATACGATCGTAATTTAATTTAACATTATTTAAATTCAACATTTTGGATAGATGAGTAAGCAATCTATTATCTAACATAGTGTCACTTATTTTCTTTCAAAACAATTGACTCAATCTTTACTTTGCTGTCGCCAGATAATACAAAAAATGAGTGAATTAAGTTTGAATACATGTGTATATTGTACATGTATATTGTATACACATTTAAATGTTGACGAACACCTTAAATGTTAACAAATTGTGTGAAGTTCAAATAATTCAAATATGTTTTGGAGAAAACGAATATTTTGATGGTTTATGACCATTATGAGTTTTTATGACACATTTTAAATACAGTTTTAAAACATTAAGTTTTAGTTTTAAAATTGATTTCAGTTCAATTACAATTTTGAAGATTCAACTTTGAGTGAGCTTGAAGAACGTTTTATAGTAAAATAAAAATCAATTTTAATCAATAACATCATAATTTACCTAATTCCTCCATCTTTTTCGATGGCAGCTTTAAATAATTTAGAATAATTTTCATTTTAACTAAGCCAACTAGTTTTTGTATTGTACTTAAATATAATAAATGTTATCAGTTGTAAAAACAATAGTAAATCCATTTATAAAAGTATTCCATGGTTAACAACCAATATTACAATCATAATTTGATAGTTCTCATAATTAAAAAATAATTTATAACAGAAGTGTGTAGTTTATTAGCATAATATACATATACAGACAACACTAATTGACACACACTATTATCACCAGTCAATGTAATTTATATTCCATTTATTTGACTTATGTACATTGTTGATATATCGTTCTACATTGGAAAAAAATTACCTTAAAATAAATAAAATCCAAAAACTAATAAAACCAACAATTTTATACGAATACAGTAATACCACGTACAACGATTCTTTTTATATTGGGCGGAATGTGCCTTAGGTATTTCTCTTTCGTTCTAATTAAGTAGACTTATCTGCTATAAATTTACAAGAACGCGTTATTCAAGGTATTCCTGTATACTAGTACTATCATTATATGTTCCTTATCTATATAATATTCTTGACGAATAATACTTTAAAACAATAGTAAATTTGATGTGTTATCGCAAAATAATTATTTCTAATAAAATTCCGATAGTATTATAATGATAAGTAAATATTATGTATATCCTCGGTATATATGTATTTTGATTAAATGATGAAGGTATTTATATAGCTGAGATAACGTATACAAAAAATAAAATATTTTAGTTATTACGCGATATCGCGAACGTGCAAAATTTAGTACGGTAGTTAATAAATGTGTCAATTCTACCGACTTGCAAAAATTAAACCAGAAAATTAAGTTAAAATTGTCCATGTCATATTATGTGATATACAACCTTCAACCAAAATACATATATCTTAATATCATCTTAAAAAGTATATCTCAAGTACATATCATTATGTTTTAATATTCATTGTAAACAGGGGTTATCTCAGCTTTGTTAATTTATGTTATATGCGATCACTGACTAACACTATATAGTTTAGGTTAATTAAAATTTTTAGATTGCACATTTTAGACATAAAAATACAATATTCAGGCACCGTAATTTCCAGCGGATATTTTAATCGCACATCATAAATGATCAAAATTTTTAATAATTACTCAATTTTAATCTAAACTATTCAAACAAATTTTACAATTTATTTAAGTTTGCTTCACCGGAAAGTTATGAAATCAACAACATCCGATATCTTTAAATAAAAAATGATTTTATAGTTTTTTTTTGTTTTTTTAAAGTTATTTTAAAAGAAAAATATTATGTACATATTTCAATTTATGTTTGAAATGAAACACAATGAATAATATGCATTGAATTAAATCAATTCGATTTTATAAAATGTCAATCACACCAATTGTTCTGTGTATACTTACGATTTTTGGTAATTTGATTTAATCCCTTCCATACACATTCCAAAATGTTGGCACCTCTTAAAGATTACCTTGACAACAATATATTGTAAAAGATGTTGTATTTAAAATCATGTACATATATATAAATTGCCGCCAACCAGTTTTATTGTGTCTAATCGGCCGATTTAAATTTCTGATGAATTTGAGGTGTTTACTATACATATGTACGTACATATAAAAATGTATACATATCTTATTTCAAAAAGGTTGATTACAAAACACAATTTAATAATTTCACCTGTATAGCGCATGCATATACAAACCGCATAGTCACTTGTACATATTACAAAAACAAAATCGTACATAAAAAAAAATGTTTTCAAATTAAATTTTACCCGTGATGCGTATCGATATTTTCTTAATTAAAATTTGTGCCTACTTCCAACACCAAACTTGTATAATACTAGTATACAGTGTTTCTTAACATTTTTCTGTTGTTTTTTTTTTGTGTGCGATACACCAAATTGCGAAATTATATGAACCATCAAATTTGCATTGCTTTCAGAGAGATCAATCAATAGTTTTGTCGTTTTCTCAACCCAGTTTGGTGAAAATTTCGACGATATTCAATTACATACATATATGTACTATCCGATTCATTAGTATTTGTGATAGGAAAAATTTGCGGTTCTATTTCTGTTTATTATCATAAAAACAAAAAATAATATTTTTTTAAATTTAATTCAATTTTAATTCAAATCTAATTCATTAGTATTTGTGATGTTCTCGAAATTGCACATTGGTGTCTTAAATGACTGGTTTTCGATTGTTTTGTTTTAATATTTGAGCTATAGTTGTAATATTCATTAAAATTTTGTCAAAGAACTATCAGAATACCCAAAACCCGCGACATCAGCCTATAGAAGAAAAATCGGCTATAATAACTAATTGCAATAGGAGGGGGTTATGAGAATATCTGTAAGTACTATACTTCGTTAAATCCGCAAAAAATACTACACGACACTGTTTAAAATGTCGGTACATGACAATAACTAAGTGTTACAACACGACGGCAAGTGTCTCGTATACCATTGGAACTATGGTTAACGATAAATCTATTAGAGGTGTTGCTAAGTCATTACAAAATTATAAAAATATAAACATTTCTTAACTGTCTGGTTTTTAAAGAAGCCAGAGTAAAAGCTTATGTATATTCACAAAACGAAATAAAATGAACGCATTACATTTGGCAAATAATCCGATAAGCCCTTAGAATTCTGGCGTAATGTTCTATTTATGGATAAGTCTTCGGTTTATTTTTTAAAAGGTAGTTGGGGTACAATATTGTTTTATTCTAAAGCAAAAGACGTAAAGGATCGTCGTATTTTTGCATCGAAATGACACGATGGCGGCAAATAATATTATGATACATTGTTGTATTTCATATAATGGAGTAGAACCACTAGCTACGATTTCGGACAAATTAAATCAATTAACATATCTTAATCTTCTATCACATATGGCAAAAGTTACAACTGCATTTTAAGATGGTGTGAATCCAAATCGCCTCGATTGGACGACAAAAATGTTTGGAATACGTAAAGAATAAACTTCTTGATAGAGTTGGTATTAAAAATCACGAATTATGGAATTAATTTGTTGAAATTTAAGCAAATTCTCGGTATAGGATGACGGTTATCAGAAGTAAGGAGGTCAGAGTTATTATTAAATGTTAATTAAGACATAGTGAAGTACCTAATAGTAAAAGTATTTTTTAAAACATTAAAATGGAAATGTTTAAAATAATTTTTCAAATACTAATGAATCAGATTTAATTGAATATATCTTTATTACGGCTGTAAATTTTTATAAAATGATAAACAGAAATGGAACCGCAAATTTTTCCTATCACAAATACTTATGAATCGGATAGTATAAACAAAGTTGCCAAAATTGTTTAGCGGAATACTAATAATAATAACAACGAGTATGACCTTTGGGTTTAAAGAAAGTAAATGAAACCAATTTCAGCCACAATTACAATTTACGAGTTTGAATATAGCAATTTTGAGTAAAGTGAGAATACAAATTGTATTTATATTGAGATTTCTATCCCTGTCACTAACTAAATTTATAATTTGAATAGTATTTATGATTCTAGCTACTTATCAAATTTTAAAATTAGACCGATACCTGTGAGTTGGTAACCATAGTAAATGTAGAAAGGGTAAGGGTCATCTGGGTGCCTGCTCATTGTGGCGTTGTGGGAAATGAGGTTGCTGACTTTTTAGAGAAAGCTGGATCGCGCAGTAAATTTTGTGGTCAAGGATTCTATTAAGAAGTTCGTTTTACTTGAACTGACGCAGAAGTGGCGTTCTACGCCTAGCTGTCGAAAGGCAAAACGGTTCATCATCGAACCCAACGTGAGGGTCACTAAATATGTGTTATCCTTAAAAAAGAACCAACTCAGAATTCTGGTTGCTCTTATTATGGACTTTTCAAGGTTCATCTCCAATGCATGGGACTAGCTGAGGATGATCTTTGTGACGATTGTCTGGAGGAAGTGGACGACTGCCTACACTACCTTTGCAGTTGTCCGGCCTTTGTCGAAGCTAGATCTCAACTGTTCTCGTACGGATCTTTGAACGTAGATCAGTTATTATCCATCTCTTGGTTCAAACTTTTACAGTTTGCTAAGGCTGCAGTGCGCTTATGCGAGTTAGGATAGATCCTCAAGGTTTGTACCATGGGGCCATTGTGGCATTGAGTGCGGAACCTCTGTAGGTTCGAACCGTAATAATAAAAAAATGTAGAAAAAACATTTTCAATCTACATAGTTCTAAAATCGATTATGATTCGATCAATTTTGTTTTAGCGGTCTCTCAATTTATGTCATATAACTTATTTATTTTATTGTTCAATTTATTGAAGCTTAGTTTTTTTAGGCCTAGATATACTCGCGTTCAAACTATAATTACATATATAATGCAGTGATTCTTCTAAGAGGGTTTTTTTTGCCACCCTCGGTAGCATAGTAAGTAGCGTGCTTGCTTTGTTATTCGAGGGTCGCGGGTTCGATTCCCGGTGGTGACCAAAAATCACGGTTGGGTGTTTTTAATGTGTAAGTATATGTGTTTGTCCGGGTATTGCACCGGGGTCCGTTAGTGGCATTGAGTGCTGGACTAATCCGCCCAATTTTAATTATTTAGTAAGAGGTTTTGGCCGAGCAATTTCTACTAGAAACTTTTTGGATAACCACAGCTTTGAAATATCACACAAACTCTATCACACAAAATTTGAATAGAGTTTGAATAAATTTAATAAGCAAAAATTTGCCAAAACTATAATTAAATTTAAATGATATATTGGGAAGATAAAATGCAATAACTACAATTTAAATTTACATAAATATTTTTAAAAAACTGGAAGTAGTTTTTTTTACTGAAGGTTAAGTTTTTTTTACATTGTGCGGCACGTCTGAATAATAATTAATGGATTTAGGAATTACTGTTGATTTAATCAATAGTAGATGTTATCAATAGTGAGTTTTTCATAATGATCGAAAGTGAAGTTCTTATAAAACATATGGTTAGAATTCACCCAGTTTTTTAGGATATCTCTATAAAATCACTTGCAGCGACAAATGAAAGTTTAAAAAATCGTACATAATTCGTACATAAGTAATCATCTAATTCTCATCTTAAATACATAATCTACTTTTATAATTGTTATGATATAATTTTTCATGAAAATTGTGAACAAAGTATAATGGATTTAATTTATGGAAATTAAATATTTGTTGTTCCACTTTATTTAATTTCTTACTATTTTTTGCAATGTAATAAGAAAACGTACACTGGAGATATTTTTTTTCTTTAATAAAAATAAATCATATATACTTACACAGTGTATTCGTAGTAGTTGAATAAAAGTGTTCTATTAAAAGTTCTATTCGAATCCAGAAACAGTTTTGGAAAGCCCAATCTGTGGCAAATGATTTCGTAAGATATACGAGCTCATTAATTCTCTTATAATTTGATATTTTTTATAAAGTTAGGGCGTGATAGGCCCAGGTGGGAATCCCATGTTTAACATTATAATATTTAACTTCCTTTACATGTCTTTTATATATGTACATATACATACATTGTGCATATGTAAATATTCTGCTTTGTTAATTGTTTTGATCAAATATACTCGTGCTACCGGATATGATATTAGATTTATGTGATTTGTTTAGATAATAGAATATAAATTTTATCTAACAAGTTTTCTTTCATTCTTTAGGAGTTCTGCTGAACAAGAATTTTTTAGGGCTGAAACCAACTTCTAAAGTATAAATAATTTTGCGTTTTAATTTCCAAAGTGTAATAGCTCACAAAAAATTTAATTTTATTAACGATTTAAAATTTAAAATTATCTCTTCGGTATTCAAAATATCGATAATTTCCCGGCTTTACTTGAATGTATACTTAGCAAATAAAAGTGGTTTCTATCGCGCATAGTAAAAAATACGAATTATCTAATCGATTCGCGATAAAATAAATATGAATATGTACCTCAAATCTTAAATAAAGCTATCGACTTGCAATTCGGTGTCTATGTTTAAGATATCGTAATGGACGTAAGATACTGATGATTACATTTTAGTATGGATCATATAAAAATCTGATAATAGTTGCTGAAAATTAATAATAATGATTAATTATTATATGGAGAAGGTTGCAAAAAAAATTAAGGCATATATAGCAAAACCGCCTGTTAATGATAACACAGACTATTAAATTAAGGTTAAGTTTCAATATCTCAATGTACTGCGGCTTTTGTTGTCATCAAGAGTCAACAATAGTTTGTTCATATTTTATTATTATTATTATCATTAAATGTCAGGTGGTTTATTATTAATTTTTATATACCATTCATTAATAAACCGGTTCAAGTAGTTTTAAATTAAGAATTCATGTACCATTTTCTTGCATTGTATATATGTATATG
This sequence comes from Tipula unca, assembly GCA_951394425.1. NCBI lineage: Eukaryota > Metazoa > Arthropoda > Insecta > Diptera > Tipulidae > Tipula > Tipula unca. The sequence goes on along the minus strand of OX596380.1, from coordinate 6,737,085 downwards.
TATACATATTATATTATAATTATATACTGTATAAAATAGTTTGTGAACTCAATATTATGCATATGTACTGTACATGCATATTCTACTAAGTTCAACGCAATATAATGTACATACAGGGTGAATCTCGTGAAATAGTTGCATCGGTTTCTCTCAACAGTAATTTTTTTTAAATAGGATTTGATTCTTTCTTTTAGATACTATTTCAATTCTATTTATTATACTCTGGACAATCGTATGGAATCCGTACGTTCTGCGAAAAACAACCTAGTAATCCATTTTGGTTTATTTGCTGGGCTCACATCTTGAAAGGTTGTTAGAGACAATCTCGGAGATCATGCGTGAATGGGTTAAATAACGACAGTAAAAATATTATTGCTTATTATAATACTTCTGAAATATTCTGCTTCTCGCACGAGTTACTTTCAGAAATTCATTATCAATTTCCTTTTCTTCGTGTTAAAGGTTGTTTTTAAACAAATATCTTACTGAGTAAAGCATAATTCACTCTGTTCATGAGTTCATGACATTTACTTCATCAATCATAATGGCAATATTTTGCATAGTTTGGTAATAACTAATAACTTAATAACTAAATACACTTTTTTTAATCATCGAAGGATATAGAACATCTTTCTCATATTGGCGCAGAGTTGAATTTCTTCTCACCCCAAAATGAAGAAATCAAGTTGATTTCGATATTCTTATTAAAATTATTTTGTAAATCGAGCTTTCGATGCAATTTCAAGGGTTAAATTAAAGCCTTGTTTTCACGGTGACAATTTTTGTAATCTCATAAAAACTATCACATTCATGCATATGGAAATTTGTTATTCTGTAATTTGATTAGAATTTTTGTTTATTTTTGTAGAAAAATCTCCGTCAGAAAATTATGGTTGAATTTTTTTGTAAAATTTTTTGAATTCATTTTTTGTGAAAGATAGATTTTTTGCTTTAACATTGCAATTTTGTTGTTGTATAAATATGAAAATAAAAAATATTCCGAGATATGTACATATAGTGCAAAACTTATTTTATCAGCTATCAATTGCCGGCTGGTAAAGTGAGTTTTGAATATACGCCGGAACATTTTGAAGATTATAAAAATCGATCGCCGGCGCTCATGAAACACTTAAAAATGATCAATCGGAAATTTTTTAAACATTATATGTACAGTAAAAATTTGGCGCCAAACGACATTATACCAGTTGCCAATTGACCGTTTTTTACTCATAGTGAATACATCGAGTAATATTTGTTAGCCGTGATCATAACTTTTCTGAGTTTTTGTCATCTTTTTTCAATTTTTTATATGTTTGCAAACATACGTACCAACAGTTCATTATGTTGAAAGCAAGCAAGAAATAAGTTACAATAACAAAATAACAAGAATGATTGGATGTTAGAGAATCATGGTCTCTCCAACGACAAGAAATTAAACCTACAACAATTGTATCGGGTTTTCCATTTGGGACTTGACAACTTTCACTGTGAACGCAGCCTTAATTAAATAACTAACCTGTCAGTGTCAAAACATTCATTAAATACAACATTTTCATCATGGTGAAGTACATGTAACACGAACGAACAACGTTTACAAATAATTAAAATTTACTACAAAAATTCCGAGTCGGTGACTGTAACTTCAAGAGCGTTAATTCCAATATTTGGTCAAGCGCATTTTACGCTAAACGGCTTTGTCAACAAACAGAATTGGTCATGTGAAAACCCTCATCTGGTTCAAGAACCATCACTTCCTCCATAAAAATTAACTGTATGGTGTGGTTTTCACGCTGGTGGTGTCATTGGACCGTTTTTTTTTCGTTGATGAAAATGACCAGAAAATGTTACAGTCAATAGAGATCGCTACAGAGACATGTTGCAACGTTATTTCTTTGGTCAATTGAATGACATTAATGATATGTGGTTTAAAGAAGGCGGTGCTCACATGCCACATAGGGGGTCTAACAGTTGACTTATTGAAATCTAAATTCGATGAACGTGTTATATCCAGAAATGGTCCTGTCGCCCCCTAAATCGTGTGATTTAACACCTGTAGACATTTTTTATGGAGCTATAGCGGCCGTTTCCGTCGAAATGTGTAGCCGAGTCATCGACGAATCGTCACCTGCAAACGTGCCTGTGGTGGACATATGAACGATGTCGAATTCCATACATAAATGATTTATTGGAAAACACATTATTACAAAATTTTTGAAAATTTCTGTTTTATAAAAAAAAATTACCAAATGTCATTTGTTTTTCTCTATGTGACAGAAATTAGTGGTATTCTTATATTTTTGAACTCCGAAAAAACATCAATCTGACAATAATACAAAAAACATCGCATTTTCGGCATGATTGTGTCAAAAAGATTTTGTACATTAACAAAAATAAAATTATTATTACATATTTATTTATATTACATAAATATCGTATTATCGCAAAATTTTCTAATTTAATTACCTTTAAGTACCAATGAACGAAGTGTCGGTCATACTAGATAGCTACAGCTACTGCCACAACCATAACGCTACTATCGTGGCGAATATCATGAGAGAGCGTACTATGCTCATGAAAACGAGGTTTTATTCAAAGTGAATGAAACCAGTGGTTGATAGATTTAATGCGACAAAGTACTTAATTTTATTATACCATCTTAATTACTACAGGTGGCACCATTAATTAATTAATATGAAACTGTGTTTGTAGTTAATTTGTAATTAACATTTCAATTTTTTTTTTTAATAAATTAAATTAAATTACATAATAAAATTTAATCAATTCGATTCAATTCAAAATATTTGTGAGAATAAATTTAATTTTTTATAGATGATGTGCGATGAATGATAATAAATTTGAACGAATTGGAATGTGGAATTTGTAAAATCTTAATTTTTGATTGATTTATTTAATTTACACAAAAATCAACGAAAAATAAAAGCCATCGTCAATCTGTAAATGTATTTAAAAAAAATAATAATAATAACCTTGTAGTCTAATTTATAAAATCCCGTCTATAATAAATCTTAATTTTATTGGTTGTTTATAGAAATTTTTAAATTAATTTTGATACTTAAATAAAATATGCACACCCAGTAAAATATTGCCATAATCGGTGTATGATTCATATATTAATTTATTTCAAAACAAACAAACAACAACAGTCGATCTAATAAAATATTGTATGTAAGGATTACAATATCGATTTACGATTTAACGTTAAGATGAGACTACAGACACGACACGATAATCGAAAGTCATCGTTAAGAATAAGTTTATAGAGTAAGAAAGTTCCTGACTAAATATTCCAAATCAAATTTAATTTAATTTAACACACTTTGATTAGACATGCTTTTAGTTCATGTTGAACACAGATTTAAAAATTTGGGATTGATACAAATGGTGATTCAAATATATTATACAAATACATATGTACTTAATTCTATACTTATACTTAATAATTTATAGTAACATTCTAAAAACTTTCGATTTAATTTTGTTTGATATCCAATTCCATATATCGTTGAAAAAATATACTTACATATGTACATAATAATATGTATGTAGCACCCACCACCAATTTTATGTAACTATATACGTATGAATACTATTACCCTGAGCACATAAATCACATACTCGTACATAATCATGTCAATTAACTTGATTGTGTATAATATAGATTATGATCGATTTAATTAGAGAAGCCATAATAAACTCCAGATTACAACATAATAAAGATTTATAACAAAGTAGTGATTTTAAAATTAATAATCTCTACCAATAAAGAGAAAACTAATAAATGTCCCTTAATTGTGAAATCGAAAAAACAGTCCGGAAATGGAATAGACCAACCGGTGAAGAACACTTTTAGAAAATTGAACTCACATTTAAATTGATTATATAACCAACAATTTACACTTGTGTAATAAAATTAATCGAATAAAACTGACTTAAGCCGTAGGTATTACTTAGACATGCTTCTTATTTTCAATTTACTTTAGCAGTTTAGTAGAATAGCATGATTGGACATTAATAGTAAATCTGGGTTAAATGGACCAATCACTCGGAATATTAGCGTATCTATTTTACACGAAATGTGTAAGACAATTAGTTGGTCCACTTAAATTGAGGCAACAATAGTAACAATAGGAATTAATAGGATATTCAACAATAGGAATTTTCTTTCCAGCTTCAATAAGGTTTTCGAATCGATTTGAAGTATCAAATTATCGTGAAATTCTCTTTGCAAAAAACATCAAAAATCAAACTACAAATAATTTTTTTGATTGCCAATCACATATGTTGTAGGTATAATGCGTTTATATGATAAAAAATTCCCAGACATGAATTTAGTATCTTGTAAAGAATTTTTTTTAAACTGCCATTAGCGTTATTCTTGAATCATTCTTTATACGAAACTAACAAGAAGTGTGCAAAGCTTACAATCTAAAAATATGTTATCTAATACCTTAACCTATGTTAAATACTTATTGTTAGTATGGCTGTTGTTCATCCATTAATTAATTTAAATTTGTTAAATATATGTAGTCTATATTTCGGTTGCCTTAATAGTTGCCTTGCTAATTGGGTTGTGTTTCTAGTTTCGAAAGATACTTCAAACTGTGTGCTTGTATCTTATATTTGACCGTTTTAATCACAAGGTCTCTATGGATATTGCGATTACAGATATACCACGGAGCATTCAAAAGATCTATACTTGATGTGTTTAAACAGCCCCATAGCTGAATTCCATATATATCCATATAGGGATTAAGGTCGCTTTGTATAATAGAACCTTGCATTCTAGCGAAAGTTTTAATTTTCTTCCAATCAGCCAGTACATTTTTGAAAATTTTATTTTAGTATCGTTGCTTTCTCCATGTCTCCTTTTTTTTATCAAAATGAAAACCCAAGTATTTGTCGTTTGTTAGTTAAGTGTGACAATGTTATTGTTTAATTTCATCGCTGTGGACATAAAAGCTTATTCAACAAATGTTCTCTTTGCCAATTCTCAATTTTGTGTAAGTGATCCTGCAATTCTCTTAATAAAATAATAGGTGTGTCATCTGCAAATTTTGATGTGACAACCTTATCAGTTGTTGGTAGTTTGGCAGTATACTGCAAATACAATATTGGTCCCAGTACTCTTCTTCGTAGAACTCCTGCGGTTATGACATTTAATTCAGTAATGGCTGAATTATGTTTAACCTGGTATTTTCTTTAAAAGAAGTAGCTTTAAAGAATGCATGCAATATCAAAAGCTTGTGAAATATCTGCAAAGCACATAAAACCTGATGTTTATGGTATTGATTTTGGAAATAGAGTTTCGTTTTGTAACGACTTTAGAACAGATTAAATTAAATAGATAGATTAGAACAGATTAAATTGCCCTCTCGAGGTTGTTCGACACCAGTTTCAACGTTTTATTTATGAAGTTTAGACAAGAAACGATATTGTATAGAAACGATATGCAAATAATATGAAAATTTAAATTTATATATTTCTACTAACATTAGACGAGTCATATAATACCCGAGACACTATACAATAAATATTTTAATGATGTCTTGTGTGAAAAAACATGCTTGGGCAAAAACCTTCGTTACTTGGGTGCAGTTGTCTGGAATCATCAAATAAAAATATTTTCGCCCTGTGAATTTAAGGATATTGTTGATTTTGCAAATGATTTTTGCAAGTTCAATTTAAAATGTTCGTGCTACAAAAGTATTTCTCATTACATTTTTCGTAATGAGAAAAATAAAAATGGCAATGTGTATTGGTATTTTCTCACCGTCATAACAGTACAAGGGAAGGACAAGCTAATATAAATTTAATCAACAAAAGATCTGCAAAATGTAATTTGAAAAATGGATTTTGAAGAGTTAATTATTATTGAAAGCTAATTTCACTTCATATATTCTGAACTATCTCAAGCATTCTTTAGAGCGGCGTAGTCTATGCTGATATGGTTAAACTTCAAAGCCAAATCCATTGTCATGTTAAAAATTATTCTTGTTTCGATCTAAAGAAAATCTTTAGATTGTGGTTTCTCATTTTATCCGTAGATACGGATCCATATATCAAAATATTTCCATCTCCCTCGTACTAAGATGCTCCACATTATGTGTGGACACCTCTTATTTCTAAACAAGCCTTTAGAGTTTTGGAATAAACTGATTTACTTATGACATTAATGGTTTCCTTAGTGGAACGCGCCCTCTTAACTAATGTTTGTGCAATACATTACGAACGGCTTGCGATGTTACTATTCTTTGATAGTTTCAGCCAACTTGGAGACAATTTTTGGAGTACTTGGATTAATCATAACTATTTTGACCACTTCAACGTTCTCGCGAACTGTAAAGTAAAATAAAAATAATGAAAATCAGGTTTCATAATTAAAGGTATATGTATAAATGTTAAGAATATAAAATGGCGAATTTCATTCAACATGTCAAATTTTATGATAATTGGTCAAAGATTGGGCTAGCTCAGAACATTATCCAAAAATTTTAGAATTCCATTTCCCCTCAACTTGTCATGTTTCTTGATAATCGGTCAAGGATTGGTTAGTTCCGTTCCAGATGGTTATATCCAAAAATCGTTCATTTAACAATCCCATTTCCATTTAACTTGACAAGTCTCATGATGATCTGTCAATGATTGACCTAGTACCGTTTCAGATAGCCACATTTCAGAATTTTATCCAAAAATCATTTTCCAATCTCATTTACATTCAATTTGTCAAGTAGTTCCATCATAATCGGTCAAGGATTGGCCTAGTTAAGTTCCAGATGGCTATATTCCAGAATATTAGCCAATAATCATTTTACAGTCTCATCTTCATTCAACTTGTCAAATTTCATGATAGTTGGCCTAGTTCCGTTCCAAATGGCTGTATTCCAGAACTTTATCCCAATCCCATTTCCATCAAATAATTCGAAGTCATTATAATCGGTATAGTAGTTTCCATGTATTCGGTGAATTGTCGATTTTCGGTCGTTTTATGTGAATTGTCGATTTCTGTGAATTGTCGTTTTCGGTGAATTGTCGTTTTCGATGAATTGCGTTTTCGGTCAATTAAGTTTTTCGGTGAATTGTTTTTCGGTGAATTGTTTTTCTGTGAATTGTCGTGGAACCTATTACGAGAGCTTTTGTTTTATATTATAGCTTCAAGCCGCTCTCATGCAAATGAGTCTAAGGCTTATATGAGACGAAGTCAACATGACGGAGTTAAATTTTGTCCATCTCGTTATAAACATTTCGCAGTCGTACCAATTTATAGAGCAAATAGAGCAATACCAAACAAAAAAATAAAGAAATCGTACCGATTTCCTTATTTTTTCTGTTTGCTATTGCTCTATTTGCTCTATAAATTGGTACGACTGCGAAATGTTTATAACGAGATGGACAAAATTTAACTCCGTCATGTTGACTTCGTCTCATATAAGCCTTAGACTCATTTGCATGAGAGCGGCTTCAAGACTGATAAAAGGTAATGACTCTTGCTGGAAAATAATTGATTATAACTACAACTTGCATGATCTTTCATATTTAGGTTTAGGTATAAGAGGAGATTTTGTCTCATTATAATTTTGAATCACACTTGGTTTATTAATTAATTCGGTCATTTCTCCTAAAGATTTGTGGTTTTAATAATTAATTCACGAAGCACAGTTTCGAGACATTTTAATTTATGTTAGTTTTATGTTATGGGATGCCTTGAGAGTACTGATTGAAACATATTAAAATTTATTTGGTTAACCGTTGTATAATCTAGAACAAATTATATGGGCAGATTCGAAATCGTACGCAGACTGTTTTTGCAAAAAATTCTGGAGGTCTACCACAAAAATTCTTTTTTACTGGAAATGTGATGAAATGTGGATTTTATGTGGATTTTTAACGTTCAGTGTACTACATAAATAATTCACAATTTCTATTCGATTTGTTTTTAAATGGCGTAATTAAGATTTAGCTTAGCACAAAATTTACTGATTGTAATATTTAATTTAATTTTATATTTTTAATAATTATATTATTTTATTTCTTTACAGATAAATAAAATATTTTAATTACTTTAAAATATACATACATATATATTATTTGATGAGCTGAAAACGTGAATTAATTTTTTTTTTCAAAATGAATGGAGTTAAAAGTGGATTTACAACCCTTAATCGGATTTTGGGGAAAAAAAATAAAGAATGTAAGTTGTTATTTTTGTATTGTCTATTTATTAAGTACATATCAGGTAATATGATTAACAGATTAAGATTAAGATTGTGGTAATACCATTAATATCCATAATTGTATCAGTAACTCTTGGCAGTTTTATTGATTGTTTTATTGAATTGGAGAAACTGAATATATTGCTTTTGGTTCAACATAATAAATATGTCGTTATACGAAGCATTCCTGTATAAATGATTATTACAGACATATTAGCAAAAATGCCATGTATCGTGTATTTTAGTTTAATTTCCGTATCGCATTGCATACAAAATATTTTCATTTCTTCTCTTGTTTATTATTAGAGGCAGGTACATTTTTGCTAAGGTGTCTTTATAATTATATGTTTATGTTTTTTATTGATATTTTTTAAACAATTACATAATCACATCAAAATAACTAAAATGTATGTATTTAAATATGGGCGCCTTGAAAATTCACACTTTCCCGCATCGCGCATACTATATTACTCGCATTACGTTGGCCTATTTACAAAGTAACATTATACTTCTTTATATAATATTATAAATTTAAAATTCACCTGCCTGAATTGAATTATATTCCGGGTTCGTTGTTCTTATTCTCTTCATTTTGCTTCGAATTGAAATCTTTCATTTAGTTGTTATTTTTATTATGCATATTTCGCGATAATAAAATAATTATTTACACATTATCGTGTATATAAAATGTTATTATTTTATTCCCAAAGATTATCCAGTGGCTCGAAAATTGTGTAATCATGATGAACAATGAAATGAATTCAGTATATGTACATACATGTTTTATTATATTGAAATAAATGTTGGTATAGTATGCTTTTGATGACCGCGCGCGCTAGTGGTACTCTTGTGTCTTATTAATTTTTATTGCACAGTAATAATTGGATAGCAATACATATTTGGTTAAATATGTTTAAAAATCCAATTACAATCCTTATTTACTTAAACCCTAGACTAAAATTGGTTAGTACGGTAATTATTAAATTGAAAAACGTTCGCATACACTCGAATCGTAACTACAAGAACAGCATGCCAAGTATGTTGGCTTAAATTTGTCAAACATCCAATAATACGCCAACGTTTATAGATCGATTTGCATATTATCTGGATTCGACTTTCGATTATTTGAAAATAATATTGCTGATTTAAAAATGGAGAAACAACTAAATCGACAAATGATTAATCGATTTCATTTTGGTATATGATCCGATTAGTGATGCCAATATGATGGAAGATTTCAAAGCGCATAAAGTATACCATTTATGAGATATGGTAGTTATCATAGTGAATAGTGATCATTTCTATCAGGATATTTAATTGGCATGTGATGGCAAGAAGATGATGTTCAGTACGTTTTACACTAATATCATATCAAACATTTGTTTGTTTTTAGTTAGCAAAAGCATTTTGAGTCTATATGATAATCATACGAAAGATAATTGATGATAATTATATTAGATTGAGAGGAAGTAAATGACCGTATTCGTCATTTATGCGAGCTGAATTAAAAATAAAATTAATATACAGCTGATAACAAAAATGTATCAGCCTGTACTAATTAAACAGCTACATGACTGAATGAGCTGAATGATTCTTTCTTCGAATTTTCCTCCTTTACCTACAAAACCGATTTTATTGCCGCCATGTTGGGGATTCATTTTTAAACCAAAATTTTTTGAATTTCTCGGGTTTCATCGCACTTACACAAACAAAAATGAAATATAAAAAGAGATCAAATTCAAATCCTAGGAAGTTAAATCCGATCTATCTCCCAATCAAATCAACTAAAATGACAAAAAACCGGCCCTTTTTCTCTCTTGAGTTGAAATATTTTTAACTTTTACCAAAAAACTCGCAGACGACCAACTTAATAACACAAAATTCTCTCAGAGAGAGAACGAATTTGATTTCCTAGGATTTGAATCCGATCTCGTGTACAAGCCTTGAAAATCATTTATGAAATGAAAAGATTCATACACATACATAGAAATGTATTAAATGAAACCGGAGTCATGAATCCTTGTGTAAACGACGATATGATTTTTGAAACCAAAGAGTCCGGATTCATGAGACCAATGACTCAAAAGAAAACCAAAAATTAAAATTTACCCAACAAGAACCTCTTAAAAATGATGGATAGTCCGAGTAATTAAACAAACCTTAGTCGCCAAATTTAAAGTTTTTTATCTCATGGAGTTTATTTTACTATTTTGTATAATCATCCTTCAATAGAAACAAGTTGGAAAGTCATCGGAATGTGAAGTCCCATATTTAAAATTTGGTTTTTAAAATCGAGACTACGATAAATTTTAATTACACGCGAACAGTTTAGTTTGTACGAAATGTTTGGTGTGAAAATTTTAAAATTTCGATATTTAATCGTAATTACACGTTTGAGAGGGTGTGAGGAGGTTCACATATTAGGTCTCCCTTATCACTCACGATGTGAGTGATAAGGGAGAACAGTGTCGTGAGGATATGAAAAAGCGACTGGAAACCAAGTAAACCATGTTCAGGATCGAAGCCGGTGGAGCTGTGTTGTTAATATAGTAAGGACCAGTAAAGGCCTTGAAAACTGTTAATAATACTAATAATTTAATCGAGAATGTAAATGTATGTAACTCAACTTGTTAATGGGGCTGAGAATTAGCTAAACCGTTCTTGAGTTGTATACTCATACATAAATAGCCCACGAGAGCTATCGAAACCATTAATATCTGCAATTACATTCAAGATCAAAAGACCTTAGTTTATTATTTCTATAAATTTCTCCCAAAACGTCCCTACTTTCTATATATAATCCTTTTTCAAAATTGAATTTTTCAAATTCGAAAATTTATAAGTTAAGATTCGGAAGTTATCACAATTTTCATTAAAAATCGATTTCAATATTCTGATAGTCGAATTTTATTATTTCGTTTTATTATTTAATTAGTTTAAAAAACTATTAATTGGTTTTCTAAAATACAATATGTACCACATTTATACAAATTGTCAAAAGTTTTTGTCGTACGTGCCATAGTTGAATATGTACATATGTACATTGATAATGGAACGATAAAGTCACTTGTGTATTTTAGTATTTACAGTCACGTGTCATTGTTTACACCAAATACATGTTGATATAAAAGTAAAATCGTGCTTCATACTGTTAAAATAATAGCCACACGCTATTTTTGTTCATGTTTTGTACTAAACAAAATTTTGAAAATGTTATGCTTTTTACACAACTGAAACACTAATTCAATTCATTCAAATCACATAAATTTTTTAACTCAAATTAGTACATAAAAATAGCGATTAAGTTAATAATTAATTTGAGAAGACAAAATTGAATTTGGACCTTCCCCATTCAAATAAAACTAAATTACTTGAAAAAACCTGCAATCACACATGAAAATCAGATTGTTTTTTATCTGTAGTCAAAATTAATTTGTTCAGTTATCTGTCAAAATGTAAACATTCTTTTGATTACGTTTAATACAGCGAATATATTTAACTCCATACACTTAAGCCTTGTTTCTCATTACCCTTAAGGTGAGTTCGCCAGATCTGATATATACCCTATAACTATTTACATCCGCGCTCTAAATCAATAAAATCACGAAAATAATTCATCCATAACCAAAAATATTCATCCATTTCCCCTGTGTATTATTATGGAGGAATTAACTACCTATTGTGGAGGAATGGTGCGTTGACAATTATCTGCACTTCATCAAGTACGTATTTAATTGCCTTAACTAGGCGTAGGAGTATCTGAACCTATTCGTTGCTTCTCTTTTAGGGAGACCGATTACCAGATGTGACCAAGTCAAGCCCTTGGTGTTATCTATCTTAGATAGCAAACTCTCTTGGAAATATCATCTTGATTACAAACTACGAAAAGGTACTGGCATATTTTGGATATGTAGAAGAGGGTTTGGGAAATCCTGGGGTCTACAATCCAACATATTGTTTTTCTTATATAAATCACTGGTATTACCGAAAGTAACTTACGTTTCTATTGTGTGGAGGCCAATGGTCAACCGAGAGGCTTCTATAGCCATACTTAATAGTCTACAAAATACTGCTTGTAGAGCTGTTACTGGAGCTATGTCCTCGATTCTATTTTTTGCTATGGAGTCCATTCTTTCCTTGGCTCAGTTATGCACCTTTATTATTAGCACTGCTTGTTCTGCAGTGTTGTGCTTGGGTGCATTAGGGCCTGGAAAGTTCTCAGTTCTACCGTGGAATATAGACACATTTTTAAAAATTATACTTCATTTTTACCAGAAATTGATATTGTTAATGATAGAGTACTATCCGAATTGAATTTCTCCAATTTATTCTCGGTGGTTTATCCATCAAGCGATTTGTGGTTTTCGGAGAATTTTCTTCAAAATTAGACGATCCAATATTTTTTTTCAGATGGCTCTCACTCTAACCTCAGTGCTGGATTTGTAATCTACTATCCTTGGTTAATCTGAGGTATTTTGGCAGTCATGGTTCGCTGTGCACTGTTTTCCAAGTGGACATAATAGAACTAACACGTAAGTGTTTTATTTCGTTGTCAAAATGTTTGCCCGTATTATCTTATTTAGTTTTATTAACAATTTCCTTCAAATATCCATCAAAAGGTTGGCTGTTTTTGCCATTTTCGTATAATTCTACAGTCCATTAATTTTTTAGTAGAAGCAGTTAATTCGTTGTTTATTTTATTTTATTTATAATTTCACTACTTTTTTATACATATGAGATAATGCATAATGGAGGCGTGAAGCCCGTGAATAACTTCAAATGTGTTGCTTCTTTTCCTGTCGCCTGCATCTACCAATACAATTGTCTAACCAATATGTGGATATAAGACGCAGAATCAGTTAGTCTATGAGCAGCGCTTAATACAATAACGATTTATAATACGTCAATAATAACCGGTATTCCCTACTAATGTAATTTGCTTTTCATTCTGCTTTCGACCAAATCCATTACATAATATACAAATATCAGTATCAGTTGGCCCACTTAAAATGTTATCGGCAAATAATTGACGTTATTGTAAAAATTCAAGATACAGTCGGTTAAAAGATCTTTTCATAAAAGGGACTTATCAGAAAAGTATTTGAAGTAACGTTATTAGTGCATAATGGCTGCACGCGATACATTTACAAAACGAGTGATGATAATAAAAAAAAACTAAATTAAATATCGGTACACAAGGAAGCATGGAGATTGTGGCGTAATTAAAAAAACAATTTTCAATTAGTTAATCAGTTTCAATTCAAGTGAGTAGATTACATATTATCAACTATTCGTCTTATTATTTAATTCGACATTTTTAGGCATAAGCTAGCTCTACTACTAGTTCGATATTTGTCACCTCATGTAAGGATCCATATATGGTACTAACACGATGGTGCACATTACGCACGATCTTCTAAAACAACTTCAAATTATTAACTTATGAAAAAATTATGTACATATATAAGTAAAATTTTATCTATTTAGAATTTAGAATCATTTTCTGAACTAAAAATTAATGGTTCGAAAAAATCTTGAAAATTAATATTTTAATTAAAATTAACAACTACAGCTAAGGGTATATGATCTGAACTTGAATTCTGAAATCATGTACTAAGAGCTAGTTAAGGCAATTTCGTAAGTAATATCCATTGTATGTGTTGAGAACTATAGTACTATAGAACTATAAAATAATTTAAAACCATTTTCTTATAAAGAAGCTGTGCCTGCTATATGTTATTATATAATCTTATATGCTACTATATAATCTTGAACCGACCGGACAGTCAACTAATTGTTAGTAATATTTTGAACAACAACAATAGATGGTAATTATCAAAATTGCTACATTTTTTTGATTCCTGTTTTTTTGCGATTATCTTCAAGGTTGAATTCTTCAATGCTTTTACCATCACCATCGTCCAAATTATCGAAATTATTGCTGATGGCAATGCTTGAACTGGTGTATCCGCCCATGTAATCGTATTTTATTTTTACAAAAAATTGTCGCATACCACCTTGGTTATCAATCACCATTGATTTTTGATTTTATTATCACTGATAGCATTTTGTACGGAATTTATTTCTATAAATAGAATAAATTTGTAAGTAACAAAAAACAATTTTTTTAAGAAGGATAATTGTTTGATGGTGGCATCAACGAGTTGCGTGCTACATGGTGTTTTTGAGCCTGACTTAATATATCAATGTGCTGTGTAGATGAATTTGTACCGGCTTCTGGTTATATATATATATACATATATATATATATATGTATGAGTATTCCATTATTCTACAACTGAGACAATCCCGTTTAATAATTTATGCTAATTCGTGCGTGTTCTGCAGCCATTGAAAATATTGAAGAATCACGAAATATATGCCAGATTAAAATATAAATTGATTTCATAGAAATTATGTTTTATAGAAATTTGCCGATCATCTTATTAAATTAAACAAGACAATTGGTCGGTATATTATTTTGCAAATCATTCGATCATCATTAGAATCAGAATATTTTCATTCATGATCATGTTTATTCCGGGTTTGTGATAAACGATGATATCATCATGCAAGCGCGCGGTAGCGATTATCAATACATTGTATATGATCATGTTAGTTTTTCATTTCAATAAAAATAAAACTATGGAATTGTAAAATAATATTCTTATAATGTTGCTTAAAGAAAAGTATATATATCTACATGTACATATTTGTATTAACGATATTTTTGTTAATCGCGGGATTCGTAACAAAATATTTTAATCTGTATTTACATTCCTAAACAACACCTCTTATCTGTTTAAGACAAACAAACATATATAGATATGTATTGTTTGTATGGATTCAAATATTTTGTATAAAAATACACGGTTGCTTTATTGCATAGCTAAGATTGGATTAATATCGATATCTCTAAAATATTATGGTCGAATAACAATAACATGCTTATAATATAAAATCCTAAAGAATATTCGTTAAACTTAACAATAAATTATACGAAATTCAATGATTTCTATAAAATAGAAATTTATTTATCGCTTTAAATTTCTTTAGCATTTCTTAAAACTCTCAGAATTCAAATTTTGTCCTGCATTTGATTAATGCATCTTTTCTCAAATCAAAATAAATCTTTTTTAACAATCCTCATTCAATTGTTATCGAATTCAAATTTAATCGCTTGAATATAATATAATCTACTGATTGGAAATCATTAGATTTAATCTTTAGGCTCAATTTTCGGCTCAAACACAATACAAATAATGCTTTTAAATTTTCTAAGTCTCTCCAGTACAAATTTTAATTCGGAGATATTTTAAATCTCCGAATTAAAATTTGTACTGAAGAGACTTAGAAAATTTAAAAGCATTATTTGTATTGTGTTTGAGCCGAAAATTGAGCCTACAGATTAAATCTAATGATTTGAATCCAGCGTCTTCGACTCTACAGAAAATAATATTAAGCCTAGATGGTTCTAGGATTAAATGAAATGAATAAATGTTAGATTGAAAATGTCATCATATATTTTTATTTATGCAAAATTGTCAGTTTTTGAGCCAAATAAGCGCCATTTACGGGAGTTTTAGTTTTCTGCTTCAATTTGAAAAAATCTGCGACTGAAGCACAGAATGTTTCGACGGATCAAGGACGGTGATTTTGACGTCGAAGATAAGGAACGCCAAAATTATTCGAAAATGAGGAAATTAATTTTGAATGATCCAAGCTGATTCTTCAGCATCACAACGCTGAAATGGGAAGTTCTACTCCACCCGCTGTGCTCTCCAGACATTGCTCCATTTGATTACCACTTGTTCCAAGCAATGACACATGGACTGTCGTCTCAATACATCACTTTCTTCAAAATTTTTCTACCGCGGCATCCGTATGTCGTAGCTAGCGATGGCAATCAGTGTGAATAATTTATCTGTAACCATTATTTCGAATAAAGTCTTAAACTTTAGAAAAGTCGATGGAAACTTATTTGTTACTCCCAATACATAATTGTATTGTACCATACAAGCTACTTGCAAAACAATTTATGCGTGAATTTTAATGTAGTTTTATGCTCAAATGATTCTTATTAAATATTGCCACCATGTTATATTATGTGTCATGCTAGATAAAAGTTACATAACAAACTATCAGTAGATTTTGCTGCATACACGTTATATGTATAGCGAGAAACATGGAGTTTTGTCACATGCATTTCTTCTGACAAAATATTTATCTATAGCTATAGTATATAACACATAGTTAAGTGGCAGTGATAATCTGTATGAACTATTAGAAGATAAAAAATAATAACTTTTCTTTTCTGAATTTTTACGAAGTGAAATTTGAGATTATAAAAATTGCTTTAATATTGTTTTCTTTTATTTTTAGCGTCTCTATCAAAGTCATCAAGCCGTTCTATGTCACAATTACCAACCACAGCGTCTAGTCAAACACAAAATGTTTATATTAATAATAATAACAATAATAATAATGTTGATAATAAAATCTTACCATTGCAAAGTATGAGTAATGCACCGTTTGAACAAACTTTTCGCATTACCGTTCAATTACCACGCGATCAACTTTATGTTGCTCGACTAGGTGCTAAAACCGCACTGCATGTATTACTTCAAATGGTATGCGATGATAAACAGCTTGATTTAAATAAATATGAATTTCGTCATCCGAGTGATATGTCACAGGTATTCGAAAATGATTGTACAATTGGTTCTGTCGGTCTAAACGAATTGAAATTAGTTTTAAAAACGGAAAAATATCAAAATGCAAATAGTAATAATTTTAATACAGAAGAAATAATTAAACTACGAAATGGTGGTGGTGGTATCAATCATACGAGTAGTATTAATAATGGTAGTACTAAAACATCACTTGTATCACCATATAGTTCAACAAATTCGTTGAATTCGATAGATTCGTCTGGCATGATGAGCACAAGTTCGCGCGGTGGAAGTGTCGCTGGCCAGCATCCACCGATTCCACCATCACGTAAAAAACGTGCTGCACCACGACCACCAAGCCAAAATTCTATACCAGAAAATAAAAATGTCAATTTCAATAATAATAATAATAGTAATTATAATAATAATAATATAAAAGAGTTTAAATCGCCATTACCTCCAACTATAGAAAATACAATGCCAATCAAAAAGGCATTTCATGTATCATCACCAAATTTAGCTAGTAATTTCAGTATATCCAATAATAATTCAAATAACACTCATATTAAAGATGTTTACGATGACACATACAACAATAATGCTAATAATCACGATTACAATCACAATACGAAAACTAATGGCCAAGATAATCGGTATAATTCTGCTAATGACTTGCACAGAGTCGAATCTAATTCGTCGCATCAACGACCCATGTCTATGCACATACCATATCAAACTAGTGCAAGCAATCGAAGTTCGGTTAGTAGTAATAATACAATAAACATGAATGATAATTCTACAATTGTAAATCATTCGCGAACATCGAGTGAGTCGAGCGAGCAATATATGAGGGATGGTGATAAACCGGAGCCAACACCGAGACGTCGACTATTTTCTGGATGTAAGATAATTTATTTTTGAAATGTATTTTACTTTAATGTTTATATAATATTTTTTATGGTTTACAGCTAAAAAGAAACCGCCTGCACCTCAACCGCGTGGCTTACCACCTGTGCCAACACCGAGATTTATACAAGGAAGTAAGGAGAAATTGAATACGGTTGAATCCAATCAAAACAACGAATTAATAAAAAATAATGCTAACAACAAAAAAGGTATAGACATTTCAATATTTTTAACTTAACATCGTTTGACTTAAGTAATTTTGAGTAAAAACTTGCATTAGTTGTAATGTAACGTAACTAGATGTATGAGTTATGACCGACTTAAACTAGAATAATTTTAATAATGGAATGTTGTATTACTTGTAGATACTAATTTAATATCCTTAATTTACTCGTTTCAGATGAATTAGTTAATGGGAATGCAACACTTGCAAATGAGAAAATCGTTCCAGTAGTGGTTGATGAAGAAAAACCTAATCCAATTATTGAAAATGGCTTAGTTTCCACAAACACAAATAATGAGGAGAGAAATGATTCACCAATAATTGAAAAAGCAAAATTATTATTTATTACTACAGTCGAGCAGAAAACTATTTTACCAGCTGAAAATAGACCAAGCTCACTCGTTATTGATGAAATAAAAGAAGAAATAGTCACAAATGAAAAACCACCATCGATCCAAAATGATGATCATTCTCTGTTGAGTGCTGGAAATATATCCAAAGTGATGTTAAATGTCGAACAGAAACAGAGAATCGATGAGTCCAATATTAACAAATCTAATATCGAAACGAAACCATTATCAAATAGCAGTTCTAGGAATAGTTCAATTTCAATTTCAGTAACTCCAAATACTGAGCCGAACCAAAATAGTATTGAAACAAATTCAGTTGTTTCAAGTGATGGTGATGAATTTTCTGTTAATGAAAATCCTAAACCGAGAATAGAAAGCTCAGATGAAGATATTGATAGTGAAAATATGAAAATATATAATTTAAAATTGGGAAAATCGATTACAAAACCAACACAAGATGACAGTTTACGGGTAGTTGCTATAAAATCAGTAGAGCATAAAGATATTAGCCCAGAAGTTGCATCAATTAGGTCACAATCTCCATTATGGACATATACGTTACCAGCTCCGGCAAATTTTGCGGACCCATCAGATATATCATCTACTGCAGCTATGGATAGTTCAACTATAATTTTGGATGACCTTACAAGTATGCTGGATAGTCAAACAATTTTATCAGATTCAACTATTGATTCCGAATTAATAATAGACGAAATCATAAAACCGGTAATTCATGAAAATCTCGTAGTGAATGATGAAACTGATGATATTGTTAGAAATAATTCAGATATTGAGGATGGATATCATGGAGGAGATTTAGAGAAATCACGTAAATTGAGTCGAGATAGTTTAAAGAAAATTGTACAAAATGAAACGATTGAGAATCGTAAAAATCATGTAATTGAAGAACTTAATAATGTTATAAATGATAATACTTTAGAAAAATTAATATCTACTAAACAATTACCTAGCCAAAATGATAATAATTTAGTGAATAGTAGTTTAATAAATTTCAAAATGTCAACGTACCAGCCGACTTCGTCGAACGAGGAGGTCGTAGAAATAAAGCGAAACAGTATCACAAAATCAATCAGCCGGTCTGATTCTTTTCATACGACAAGAATTGATGCAACAGTTAAAACTACAGAACTATCATTGCCCAGGAGCTCATCGTATTTGTCATTAAATGATACGACAACGGTGAGACGGAAATCAAGTGGTTCTTTACATGAATCACCGTCTTTGCAGAGCCTTGAAGTTATGAAAATGATATTACCTGGTTTAAATTCTGCAAACTCATCGAAACGGAATAGTATTAATGTGAATGAAGATGAGCAATTATTAAAAACTACGGTTAAAAGAAGTAGTATTAGTGATGAGATTGTATCTTCACCATTGAAACGAAATAGTCGGGAAGAAGATAAAATCGAACAGAAACGGGACAGCATCAACGGAAATAGAAAATCAATTACTACCATTAATTTAATAGAGCAACCAAAAGCCGTTATCGATACCGTAACCGATACAAATGTTATAAAGCAAACAAGTACAACGGAAGATGTAGAAGAGGATAGTACCAAAAAATGGAAATATCAAGGCCCGCCTACATTTAATTTTTCGTCATGGGCGGAACGACCCAAAATACAAGTAGCCATAAAATCAGATCGGGATTATAAATTTGGCGGAGGCACAAATAATCGAAATTCTGATGAGACTGAAACAATTGTCGAACACAATAATAGCCGCAATGAGAAAGAACGAAAATTACCAATCGTCCGAAGTGTGGAATATAAGAAACCAGTTGTTATTATCCCAGTGAATCAAGAAAAAGAAGAAATGAAATCGCCTCCAATTGTCTTGCGTCCAAAACCGGAAATTACAAATAAGCCAAATTTCTATCAAACATTTTCCCGGCCGAATACAATTCACATTAATGGTAACTATAATAATAATACGACCAACAAATTTACGCCATTTGTTCGGGGCTTTAAAACCGAAACTCCAAATACTAACAGTAATGCTATATCGATCGAATCAATCGTAAATATTCCAAAAAAATCAAAAGAGAATGTCGAGCTACCGAATAAAAATGTGAATAGTATAACAATTACTAAAATCAATAATAATAATAATACGACTAGTGGTAATACTCTTCCGTTTGGTCAGAATACGTTACGGCGCACCGGGTTAAAAGAAAAAATTTTATTCACCGAAAATTCGGTAAAATCGACTACTAGTAGTGAAATTCCTACACAACAAATCCATTTAAAGCAACAAGAAAATGTTGTTAAATCAACAACTATTGTAAATAGTAGTGACTTAGTAGTAGACAATGGAAATAGTCATAATTTTAATAATAATAATAATAATAGTAGCTCCATTGCAGTGATTAAATCGAATAGTTGGAATACAAATGTAACCGCTGTAATTGAACCATCACCACGGCCACCACCACCACCACCATTAATACCAAAATTAGCACCAGTGGTACGTTCGGCGGTTGTTAAAAAATCAAATTCGGTTATTGATGAGGATCCTCGAGATCAATTATTAACCGCAATTAAAAGCTTCAATCGAGATTCTTTAAAAAGAAGTTAAATTTAATTTATTTAATTTATTATTTGCACACATTATTTTTTTTTGTTAAATTTTGTAAATTTTTTGGATAATTTTTGAACGCGCGCGCAAATAGAAATAATGATATTAGTCACACACACACACACACACACACACACATATTTTTTACTAGTTTTTTATATACATATATAAATATTGTTAATTATTTGTAATCGATTTATTATTATATCGTTTTAAATTAAAAATTGTAATATATAAATATAATTTAAAATACTGAAAGTATATTGGGACCAAAGGTTTAAGGTGAATATTAGTTAAAAATAATGATGTATTATCCTTTATTGTTTTTATTTTTCGATCAATTTAGTTTTTAGTTATACAGTTTTATAAGTGAATTTATTATTTTATAATTTTGTTGAATTACCAATTTCATTGATTTGGAAATTTATTTTTTATTATTTTTGTTATTTAGAATTTTTTTTCGTCGTCATGTGGTCAGTCAAATTTAAAGAATTATTTAAAAAAAAGAAGAATTTAAAATACAAAAATATTAATATATCAAGTACATATAAAATGAAATACAAATATTAGTGTTATTTTTATTTTTGTAATAATTATATTCTAAAATTGAATAAAATACTTATCGATTATTTGAAACACACAATTTGTTTAAATTAGATACTTATGCTACGATTGAGAAGTTTGGTGTTTTAATTGTAAAGGTAAATCTTTTAATAATTGAACTATTTGTTAACGCAGTAGGAATATCGGTATCAATCTGGTCTCTATAACCGTGACGATATTAGAATTTCAGTTTGGATTGAAAGTTTTGTGTATAAAAGTACAGTATTAGTTACAAGTTATAAAGATATCAGTTACGTTCCAGTTGAGTATGCTTACAGGCTAAAAAAAGGACCATCCACTTTCGATTTCCAGCTCCCAGCTAAAGTTAGCATATTTTATGACACTAAATAATAACTTATCGATGTTACGTTTTACGTCAAATTTACTGTAGCTTGACCACCGACTTTGTTTCCATTCGACAGGTAGTTGGTTGGTTTACTTTTCTAAAAGTGTAGTCATTACATACGGACTTTGCTTAATTCAGTCTGATTCGCCATTGCTTTGTGCATTTGCTATTCATTGCACTTTGGAATTTATTGGTAGTTTCCTCTATGGTGTCACTCACCTATTGCAATGATAACAGTATCATCGCCAGACGTACCAATTGTTGTGTTGTAAGTTAGTGAAATATAGTTATGCACAATAGGTAAAGAATGGGTCGCAAGACACTTCCATGCGGTGCGTTCAGAGTATACTACTTGTTTAAAACGAAAGTGTAGTTCTGTAATATATTACCCAGGTCAGCTGTCGAGCAGATCTTTGTTTCTTCAAGTAATTTGATGAAGTTTTAAGATCTATCTCGCAATCTCAATTATTGTGTGGGAATTAGTTCCGTACTCACAATTATTCGTTTTATTTGTTTTAATAGGAGTCTTTCGAATAGTTTTGACATGATACCGATTAGGCTCGTTAATTTATTTAGCCCTTTTTTCGGTAAAAATTTATCTTGTTATTAGATCGAAACCACTGCTTATTTTCTTGGGTTAATATTTTCTTTTATTTCTTTTGCTACTTCCGCAGTGGACGTCAAAGTAATTTCTAGAACTCCTCTACTTCCTTATTAAGTTTATTTTTATCCTCGGATATCTTGTTATGCTGCCATTTTTTGCTACTAAAGAGGTATAAGAGCAAAGAGACTACTATAGCTATGTAGGTACTCATGCAGGAATTCCATTGGAAAAAGATGGGATATGAACGAAAGAAATTGCAAAGAACGGTCTGTATGCTTATAAACCTTTATGCACAAATACGGCTAAATTCGATGATTTGTAATACATACTATTCATACCAATAAAATCACTTTAACGGTAAAGAAACGCCCGATTTTCTGCCTTTGCTTATTGTTATTTCTGATATAAAAGGTATGCGTTTTAAAAATCGGATAACACCTACACGCACCTTTGAAGCCATGTTTCATCTTTTTCCGGTCGATATTTTTGGTAAGCAAATAGCAACCAGTACGACTATGCCACTATCAACTGTACCGCACTAGAAATGAACGCTAACTGACAAATCTCGATTACATTAAACCAATTTTATGATTCACGCTTCATGTTTATAACGGTTTCCGAAGCATTTGTCTTTCATGAGAGTCTGGGAGGAGCGGGCCGCTATCGGAAACTTAAGCTATGCAGTTGTTCACGAACGGCTCCAAGTTAGACGGCAATGTAGCACCTGTATTCTTTTGTGGTAAACTAAATGTGTACCAAATGAATGTGATAGCGACTAAAGAAGTTTTACCATGGTTGACATAATATGGGATATTAAAATCTATGTGAACGGTCTCGTGGTGGACGGAGTGGTGCCTGGTCACTCGGACATCTTAAGGAACTAAAGGTCGAATGGACTCGTTTGGCATGGTACGACTCTCTAACTGCAACCGGAAAGGACAAACGCGGGAAGGCCTTAAACGCATAAAACATAGGGAGTAACCTTGCCGAATGAGAGTTGAACTAACACCATCATATGAAGCACAGCAAGACAAGTCTGTTTGAAACTGAACTTGAATAGTTGAACTTCAATACCTTCTTACGTAGACGTGAATTAAGAATGGTCCTGGAGATTCTCACAGGACACTGCCTTTTTGGAGAACATACAAGCAAATGATGCAAGCAAATGACCTCTGCATAAGCTGTATGGATGAGGAGGAGGAAGGGACTTTAGATCACTCCACCTAGGCTCATATGTGCGGCATTACCACATAGAAGGTATAAGCATGTGAGTAGGTACAAAATGAATAGCCTCTCGGATCTTGAAAACTAAAGTACGAGATATCTCACGCTTCATAAGTAGCTCTGACTGGTTCCACTATAGGGGTAAAAGAGAAGTAAGATCTTGTAACCTAACCTAGTTATTATATAAGAACCTGGTTTACATGGAGGTTAAAACATCCGCTATTGCACAATTCAAACTTTGGAAGAAGAATATTAAGCCCTCACTATAAGAATTAGACACACGGCTAGTGTTTCAATTTTGACTGACTTGTAATTCTTGTAATGTAATTCTTGCGAACTTGGAATCGGTCTCTCGAATAACTCAGGAGCATCGATATCTAAGTGGTTGCCTCCCAGAACCTCCGTCCATATTTGTCGGTACACCGGATTGGAAGTTAGCCCATAGGCTGATAATACTAATGTTCTACGATGGAATATTTTCTCGTTTACACCTCTCAAATCGGATGGTCTTAATGGCGTTTTCCCCGCAGAATTGCGGCATGGTTTTTATCAGTACACTGCTGTTCCATTTATTCCAGGCGTGCGTCCTCCTCTGCGCCCTCTACTTTTCTTAAAGCTTTAGAGGGAGTTTTCGACAGATTTATTAGCGATAATTATTTAACTATACCCTCCTCTCAGTAACATGCAACATGCTTACAGAGCTGACAAGTCCTGCGAAACTGTTCTACATGAACTCGTAACTAGAACTGAAAAATCACTTAATATCAGAGTTTTAGTAGATACCTTCCAAGACATTGCGGGAGCTTTTGATAGTACTCTTTTTTTCGACGATCACGAGTGCCTGTATTAACTTTAATATTGATAAAACCATGGTTAATTCATCGATTCTTTGCTCAAGTCTCGCATAATTGTGACTGAGCTGGATGGCTCATCAGTGTCCGTCAAAGTGACCAAGGACTGCCCACAAGGGGAAGTACTCTCATTCTTGATATGGCTCTTAATTATTGATGAATTACTTGTTAAATTGTGCCGATCTGGGAATATCGTGCAATGCTACGCGGATTATCTTGTATTGACAGTTTCTGGTAAATGCCTGAACGTCTTATCTGATCTGACGCAGAATACTCTTAGCATGGTGGTTGTTTGGTGTCTTGAAAAGGTGCTGAAGATTAATACCTCTAAGACTGATCTGGTTGTATGTACTAGACGTGCTAATTTATTTGGTCCCGAAGGACCTTTGCCAATTCTTGAGGTCTGACCCCTAAAATGATGTCGTTCATCTACCAATCACTTGTTTTACCTTTTCTGTCCTATGCATCGGTTGTATGGTAGCCGGTTGTGATATTTTCGTCTTCTGTAGTCCATTCTATGCTGCCCGAATTGCAGTCATTCATTCTTCTTGACACAGTGTGTTCTACTGCGGTCGATAGTCGTTTTTATGAATGGTTCTCGTTCAGAAATCTGTGCAGGGTTTGAATTCTTCTGTCCTGCATTGGATTAGATTCTTGGGTAGTCTGGATAAACACTGTATGGTATTTAAGCTGAACTAATTGCACTTACACAAGTGTGATTGAAGCTTTTTAGGGAAAAAAGCGATTTAGGGAAGGATGTTATTCTCTGCACGAATACTAACGCTGTACTTAATACCCTTAATAATCCTTCTGACTGTGTTCAAACTGATCAATAATTACGACGACTACATTAATGTCTTCTGCTCCATTACTAGAGTAAGGATTAAGTGGGTGCCAGCGCATTGTGGCGTTGAGGGAAATGAAGTTGGCAACTTTTTCACGAAAGCTGGATCACGTATTAAATTTGCTGGTCCTGAACAAGCAGTTCATCTAGCCTTCAATGGTGGTAAGGATGCTATTAAGGAATTCGCTCTATTTCAACTGAGACGGAAATGGCATTATAATCCTAGCTGTCGAAAGGGGAAGCGGTTCATTATTAAACCAAATTCTCGTCAAAAAGATAACTCAGAATTCTGGCCACACTTATTACAGGCCATGGGCATTTCAAATAACGCATGAGGCTGGCTCAGGATGGTCCTTGTGATGACTCTCTGGAGGCAGCTGTTCGTTCTTTTTCGTAGCTAGATCCGTAGCATTCTCTTCTGGATCTTTGAACGCAGATCAGTTATCATCCATTCCTTGTTACAATCTTTTACAGTTTGCTAAGGTTGCAGTGCGATTCTGCGATTTAGTCAGTGCGGAACCTCAGTATGTTCCAACCATTTTAATAAAAAAAAATTAAATCGCTATCTATCTAATTAGGGGACATCACTATAAAATATATTTCAGAGATAAACTAATAAGGTCGCTCATACTACATCTCTCAAAACAAACTAAATTTGTTAAAAATGAATTTTTATTTACTTTTGTTTTTTTTTTATATATAATTCAGTTTAAACATAATATTTTGTACAACCTTAATTTTTTGTTTAATATTTTTTTTATGAACACTGCAAGCAAAAAACATATAAACAAAAACGGGGAAATAGTTAACTTGAATAATAATCTATTCATCTATATTAAGATCGAGTTCCTATCATTTTTTGATCACAGTGTCCATCGTTATTATATTATATCATAATTTTATACGAATAATAGAAAAACATACATCTGGACATTTTATATTATATTAATGTGTATAGTAGTATAAATAATAATATATATTCATAAACAATTTTCATTATTTTATATTTTTAAAACAATCATCATAATAGTAAATTCCAAAAAATTAATTATATTTTTTTATATCATTTATTACATTTTTGGAATATATATTTATATTATATATAATTTAATTAGAATATAAAAATACATATATGTATATTATTTTTATTTTTCACTATTTTGAATAAAAAAAATAATAATTTTTTTGTATACATTAATAGATAAAAAATATATATTATTTTGAACACTGTAATATTTAACGTTCCTTTCATGCAATTTATTGCTTATTATTGCATTTATGAAAGTACTATTAATAATATAGAAATTGTACACAAAATTTAAATTAATATATATATATATATATATATATATTATCAATCGAAATCGACTTACACAATATATGTACTTTGACTGCGAATTTTACATATTTTAAAGATATTAGTCTTGTTATGTTGTTTTTCTTTGTACATATCGATAGAATGCCATCCAAATGTATTGAACTTTTGTAATTGGCGTTATAAACTTTAGACGTTAGTCAAAATAAAATAATAATATATATATATATATATATATATATATACAAATATATATATATATATATATTAAGTAGTTATTGCAGGGAAATTTACAATTATTAATTTTTAGCCTGTTTTCAAACCCACAAACAAAATTTAATAAGTTATTATTACTAGCAGCGCTATTATTAAAAGTGGATAATAGCAAACAATAATATTTTCCAATTTAAAGTTTCTGGATTATTTGGATAGCATCAATCGCGATTTATAAAAAAATGCAACAATTGCAATTAGCACATAGTAGTAGTATTACATAATTAAATATTAAACATAAACAATAAAAAATAAACAATAATATTGGGGATTTACATGAAATTCGATGATATTTTTGTATCATGAAGTTTTGTAAAATAAAAATAAATGTATTATTCAATCTCAAAAGTATATATCATTTTCTTTGATTTATATTTACGATATTACAAATTATTTACAAAAAAACAAAAATATTCAGTCATTGTTTAAAACCTATTGCAACGTCTTTATTGTAAACTTATAAATTAACTTGAAAACTATTTATATCTGTGAATGACAATATTGTATTAAAAATAATAGTTTTTTATTTTGCTATTTTAATAAAATAAAATGGCAAATACATACTCTACAATTAAATTTATAATGCTACTTTATATTTATTTGTTTATGTTTTATTAAAAAAAATTGTTAATCTTGATAATATCAATTAATTATTTTTTGTTTGTTTTTTTGTATAAAATTAAAAACAAATATAGGTATATTATAATAATTAAAATAAAGTAAAATTTATAAAATATGGCACCAAATTAAAAAATGATTTCAAATTAACGTGTTTTAACGGTTGTTGATCATCAGCCCATTTGATAAATTTTGATTTAATAATAAATAAACAAAAATAAAATTCATTTTCTTTACACATAAATAAAATATTGAAGAAAAACCAAAAATTAAATTTTTATTTTCTATTTTATACAAAACTATATTGATTATCAACAGCACGTCCAATATCTGTGTCTCCAACACTATTATTTTGTTGTGTATTTGTTTGAGCAGCCGGTTGTTGGAGTTGTGGTAATTCTAATTCATTTGTTCTAACCCGTACACTTCCATTCATTGTTATTATTTGTGCAGGCTGTAATAAGTTTTTGAGTTCACGTTCAATTTTCATATTTTGTTTGTTTTGTTTTGTTTTTATTTGATTATTTTCAAATTTGTTTGGATTTATTTTAAAATTACAACACCAAAAAAACATAAATAGTCTATTAAGAAGATAAAATTATATAATATATACGCAAAAGCAAATAATCTTATGAAGTTTGTTTTGTTTAATATTTGTACGAATAAATCCTACAACTGTGATTGCTGACGGACAAAGTTCAGATTTAAATTATATTTTTGATATTTACAAGATATTTATGAATCACATGGCTAAGCAAGTAACTAATCTGTATTATTCCTAGTTAACATGCATTTCTACTATCTCAAATATCGCAAAATATATTTGGTCGTACATCTGAAGAAATTGTTAGTAATAAAAACCAATCCGATTCATTTCGATAGGGTAATTGCTATTTTTAATATATTTGTAACTATCATATTTAATTGAAAATTGTAATCGAGGAAGGAAATATATTTTATTATATTTATACATATTCAAATTCAAAAATTGCCGAAATGTACTTAATAATATAATAGAACAGTACTTAATGTATATATAAGGTTAGATTAGATATATAAGGTTATTCACAGTTGTATTGAATTAAAACCATAATATAATTGTAGCCAATTTTGATAATCTATCGAATAAGCGGTTGATAGATTTTTATTTGGAAGCTCATAGATTCAAATTAAATAATGTTTTTGATTCATGCTTTTTAAACAAATCAAATTTATAACTGAAATGATTTAATGTGATAAATAAAAATCATTCCCGTGATAAATTCAATATTTTTCAGAAATAAAACGAAAAAAAAAACACAAACAACTTACAAAACAGTGATAAGCCACAGCATGCAACTTTCAGATTAATAAAAAAAATACTCTCATGTATCAGTTATACATTTTTATACTAATTCACAATTGCGATGCAAATTTTTGATTTTAGCTAAAACCTACATAAAAATATCAAAAAAAAAAAAAATTTGTCTTAATAGTTGAAATGAATTCCAATCACTATAATTATTTAATAGTTAATTCACTCGTAAATTGAACACAGTAAACGGCGGTGAAGATAATAAAAAGGAAAAGAAACTTATAGTAACTGGAAAATACATTTCAATTTAAATAAATTCTCAATAATATTAAAAATAATATTCTTAATATTTTGTTCAGCACGTAAAAAAGTAAAATTATTATTTTTTTTTTAAAACCATGATATGAAACGTGTATATAGTTAACAATTAATCAACATAAATTTTTCTCTTAACATAAATTATCAAAAAAAAAGAATATGCAATAATAATAATTATAAAAAAAATAGTATTTTCTACTATCTCACATGTCTGGGTGATGAAAATAGTGCTGCGGCGACGCTCTGTCTTACAACATATTCCGTTAGTGTGACATCGGCTGTGCCACCCGATTCAAGTGGTATAGGATTTTGTCGGAAATGTTCCAACATTTCTGTAATAGATGGGAACCATAAATGTTGTACACGACACTGGCCCGAATCGTTTAATGTCATTCGTAAATGTTTAGCACGTCCTTGAAAATTAAATGTTAGTACAAATTCACCACGTCGTGTTTCGCTTTGACGCACAAGAAAATATCCATGGCCTGATGTGCCAGCATGCAATACTAAATTTGCCGCTTCCGTTCGTGCTAATGTACCATGGAACCATGGAAAATCTTTCATTAGTGCTGTTAAATCAGTATCCGACTCTTGAACTGGTTCTAAATCGCCTTCGGTTAATTCAAAATTGCTAGACGATGATATTCGTTCACTTCGCTTCGGTGGTAATTCGGGTGCGGAACCAGCTGCACCTTCGCTATTATTCAACAAATTTTGTGATCCATCCAAGTCATTATTACTTTGAGATTCAATTGGAGGTAGCTGAGATGTTGGCGTACTTCTCATACAATATCGTATTGTGGCCAACCAACTTCTCATATCATCGGTATCATGTGCCTCAATTACGTATTCCATATTATTGTCAGCCTTTAGTACAAATGTATTTTCATGATCGGGCATCTCTAGAGCGGTGGTTTCACGTGCTTCTGATATCAAAAAACAAAACACTCCGCTACGAGGCTACAAAATAATAAATTTCTTGCATAAATTATAATCTTTAAAAAAATCAACCGGCTATATTCATCCCATATACCTTTTGAGATTTAGGCGGACTATAAAATTCTAACATATAACCTCCTACAGTTTTAACTAACGCCAACCGGCATTTCTCCCATTTTTGTGGACCACTTGGCTGTTCAAGACTTTCTGGCGTTAAATAGTTTACTAAACCCTCTTTACGGCACTCTACTACGATTTTAGCTAATTTTGTTTTACTCTGACGATTGCCCGACAATTCAACTTCATCCGAATGCTGTTTCTGAAAGAATGCTTTACCTTTACGTAAACCTTTGAATGATAGGCGTCGAAAAAACGCGCGCGGATGAATTTTAGGTGATTCCGTGTCAACTGAATAATCGCTTTCCTCCGAAATTGCTATACTTCCATTCCCCGTCTGTTAATTACATAAAATACAATAAATAAATAAAAATTAACAAAATATGAAATTTCTTAGAACCGTTCAATTTTACAACTTCTGGATATTTATAAAGTTTCTTTTAACTTTGGTAAACCGATATTTGTAGTTCCTAATCAGTACGTGACAACCGACCTGTGAACACAACTTTTTACAACGTCACCTTGTCGTCATTTGTAATGTGGTTAGATTTAAGTAGCATTATCGAAAATTCCAAGAAATTTATATTCCTCTTCCAGTACGAGTAAATAATAGCCGTCGTTATCATGTCGCGAGCTGTTTGCTATTGTTTACGTCTATTTTGTTTGATTGACCAATTCCTACATCAGAATAGACCAATTAGAATCAACTGTCAGCGGAATATGCCAATCAGAATCAGAACAGAAGTAAAAAAAATACAACACGAAGATACAGGCAATACGAAATAGTTCAAGTCGTAGCGTAATGTATTATGTAAATATTGAAACTTTTTGAGGATTTAAACTTAATCGGAATCAAAATTGACAAGTTCTTGAAAAGATGAGGAGAATCAAATAACGCAAAATTTTTTAACAAAAACTATTTATAGTAAAACCTGTTTTGATTTTTTTACGAACAAGTGTGTCCAGAAAGGTGTTTCCGGAACAAGTGCACTTACTTTTTGTTGTATTCTCCTACGATAAAATTCGCTTTCAAAATGTTCTGAAAAACAATCGACAAATTTTTTCATAAATTCACGATGCGATACATTATTCCTTGTACTCTCTGGCAAATTATTTGATACATAGTGTATACAAGATTTTGCAAAGTCTGTAGCTGCCGCCCGAGCATGTCGTTCACAAAAATCTGACCATCCACTTAATTCATTTATATTGATACCTGGTGGGTTGCATAGTGTATCGGATTCATTAAAATTTGATACAGCCATTTTAAATGTTGTATTTTATTATTATTTTTATTAATTTTGAATACTCAATAAAACTAACTATATTTATATGCATATACATATAATTAATATACGTATAAATTTTTTTTTATAGAAGCTATAAAATATTTTTTATATATTTGTAATCAACAATATTTACAAAATGTCAAAAAAAAAAAAAAAAAAAAAATCCGTAAAAACGCAAACACAAGAAATTTTCAATAATTATTATTCATTTTACTGTGAATTTCACTAAAACTATGCACTTTTTATTATTAACAATTAATTCACATGATGTACTATTATTAATAGTATTGTTATTTATAATAGAAAATGTTTAATTTAACTTAAATATTGTTATTTTTACAAAATCGTATGTACTTTTTTCCGACCATTTTTTATTGGATAATTTTATTTTTTGATTGGTGGTGCGTACACTGTTAAAATGTTTATGTTGATCTCAGTAGACCGAGAAACCAAAAAATGGTGGGATAAAAATATATTAATTATTTGTCGCAAAACAAGGGTATCTCGTATATTTTCAAAGAAAATTAATTTTTCGCTTGATTTATTGGAATCAAGCATTTTACCACGATTTAACCCATAATTCAAATAAAATCCGAGAAAGGCAAGTCTTTATCGCTGGAGATGAGTCAAGATATACAACTCGAGAAGCAATGGGAGTGCAAAGAGAAAATATTTACAATTAAATTACTCCTAAGGGTTGGGGGACGCTCGGGACAGCTTTTGCCGGGTGGTTGAGGATAAATGGATATATTGTGAACATTTTTTCTAATAATGAAATAATAAACAACTTAAATTTTAGACTTTCATTTAGACTTAATTTCATCCATACAACTTTCTGAAGTGTTTTACAACAAAAGATTAATAAATAGTTTATCTCAACGGGATAGAATCCAGAGGGTCGGTAGACTTAGTAGCTTGGAAACATAGCGAGCGCGACTTGTCATCAACTCATAAAAATACGGAGGAATATTTTTCCATTGTTTGAGATTAAACCGGTACCGGCACCATATCAAAATATTAGGCGATTTTGGTTTCAAAAAATGTATTTCCTGTTAAAAATTTATTTTCCTACAGAATTTTGAAATATAGGTTTGTATAATATACTATTTTAACTTCCTATGCGAAATTATGCTAATTGTAGACTATGGTTATAAGTGCCGCTTTCAGATCTCAACAATTTGTGAAACTTTGATGCCGGTTTTCTTCAAATATTTCGTTTCTTTTGCTATCATAAAATGTATGAATTGAAGATTTTCACAGCAATGTTTGTGAAATCCAAATATTTAATATTCTAAAGTCAATAGAAAAATCAAGTATGAAAATATTTAAAATCCAACCGCAACTGAAAATAAAGTTATTTGAGAAATTTAAGCAAGAGAGCAATGCTTTAAAATATGATCGAAAATCTTACAATGGAAAGGAGAATGTACCTAAACATTTCAAGGTAAGTCATAAAATATATTTTCGATGATATATTCCAATAAAATGCCTCAACCTCGCAGTATTCATAAGATGTTTCAGTGATGATTGATACTGACTCGGATATTTTTATTTTAAGATTTTTGTCCGGCCTAATAAAATCTTCATGTGCCTCCGACGCAGTTAACGAACACGATCCATTTTCGAATTTGTATGAAAGATTGGAGGCAGAGCAAAATCTCCAAAAGTAAAAAATTTGGAGAGTTTATTTAAACAACCCTATAAACGTTTTCATCTTTTCTTTTGTTATTTCATTTCTCTTTTACATTACAAAATATGGCTGCATTTTCTGGTCCATGTACTTGTGTGTAGTCAAAATAAAAAATATAAGGAATATAGAATTTTAATTTAATAAATTATAATTCTCAATTATTATTATAATTAAAACAGTTATAATTTTTGTTTTTGTCTTAACTCTATTTAGATAAGTGTTATCAGAGAATTCAATTCAGTATTAGTTTTTGTTTATAGAAATTTAGAAAAAAAAATTATAAAAAAATAAATAAATAAAGGTGAATTTTGTAATTTAATTGGGTTGAAAATAATCCAAAAAATAAAATAAAAGTTTCTCTTTTTAGTGTTTGTGTATTGTTTCAAAACAACTTGATTTATTTTAAGTTTTTAGTTTAATACATTTTTTTTGTTTGTTCATTTATCTATTTATAAAATATAAAAATATTGTTTTTTTTTGGTGTAAAACTATTATCTGTAGTAATAACCACATTATATACTGTATATTACTATCTAAATATGATATAAGTAAAATGATATATTAAAACAGTACTAGCTAGTTATTAAAAACTAATCCAAATTTATTGTGCAATTTAAAGTTATTTATTAGTCAAAAAAAACGTAGTGTAATTTTTTTTGTTTGGTGTCCTCCTCAAATTGATAAAAACAATTCAAACTAAAACAAAAAAAAGGACATAGCAATACACAGGTGAATTATATATACCTACAATAAAAAAATAAATAAATCTTCGCTAATACAAACAATAAAATTACTATTCTGTGAACAATTGTACATACATATTTTGTTTTGAGTTAAGTTTTTCATTTTAATTAACAAAAATAAAAGAAGGAATTTGATATGAAAGGAATATAATTTTTATAGAAATAAAGGTAAATGTAAAAACATTTTCTTTTCTACATATTTTCAATTTCATGTCGAGTTCATTAAAATAGTAGAAAAGAATAAAGTACGATTCAATTAATCAGGGCTGCACATAGTGGTGTTTTTGCCTGTATGTAATCAATTCACTAATCAATATTTTGTTTTTGTTTTATTAAATCCTTTTGCAATCAATCAATTTAAAACTAATTAACGTTCAATGATATACTAATCAATACCCATTCAATTCTATTGATCGAGTTGAATTGATCATCGTAATCAATTTAACTCGATCATCCACGGGTATTTTCTGTTTTTTGGGAGGACCAGTACATAATGTGCAAACGATAATGAACTTTAAACAGAGCAAACTCTAAAATACCTAATGTGATTAGTGGATGTGTTACATTTTTTACTTTCGCTAGTTAGCTAATCTACATAGTTTGGAATGATTTTGAATGCTGGATACAATTAGGACCATTAAAATAGGATAATTCAAGGGGATGTAGAATGTTACATAAAACCAATAAAATACAAATAAATCATCGTTTGATAAATTGCCCAAAGTAATAATCCAATAAATATCGTCATCAAGCAGACCTTATCATCTTACTAGAAATTTGGAAATACTGAACCATTATGATGCCAAAGTATTCAAAAGATGTAACACCTGGTGCATTCAGCGTTAATCGCGTTAATATCATTACTTTTGACTACTAAAATATTGGCTGTGTAAAATTTGTGCATAATACAAAAACATTTGTGTAAACTGAAACACATTAATTTCGGTTCATTTAAATAATAACGAGTTCAAGGAGATATGGTCGAATGTGGACATAAATTTAAAAAAAATATTTAAATTGTCATTTAAATGTCGCCTTAGTGTGAAATACTTAGAAAAAATACTAAAAACTTCAATAAATTAGTGTTTAGTTTGCAACTCAACCACATTTTTCAATAATTAATTCATTTCAAAGAAATCGATCATCACTTTTAAGAAATTCCTACGATCCAATCTTAAGTTCGAACCTACGATTCCCGAAGTTAAATTTGTTGTGCTTTACTGGGTAGAGTCTCTTGAAATTGATTTAATTATTTTTGATAAATGTTTGAATGTGTGCCTGACAAAAATTTTGTGTAAACGAAAACTCGATAGGCCTATTGAAGGTTTGTGCTCCGATGAAGCTTCAATGGGATTTTGGTAGAAATTTATCTAAAAAACACGGTATAATCAGTAATCATATTATATTAAAGATACATACACAATTTTCCATGAGAATTTGATTCCATTAAGTATTCGTGGAATTCCATAGAAATGGATCTAAGGATTAAATCCATTTCTTCATTTTATAAAAATGTACGAATGTCGAATTCAGACATGAAATCTTTAATTCTTTTCCATATTCTACTTCTGCATGACGAATCCGGACGGCATAGTTTGGGTAATTTTGAAACCTCAAATTCAGTAAACTTAACATTTAAATTTTTTTTTAAATATTTTATAAAATATGTCAAAGAAACTCAAATTGTTGTCTTATAAAATTGAGATTTAATTTGATCTCATACCAGGATTTGATTCGTCCGTCAATAATAATATACACATTTTAAACTGAAACACATATTTTTTTAACTAAATTATGTGTTAAATAAAGTCAGTAGTT
The DNA here is from genome assembly GCA_951394425.1 of Tipula unca. Lineage (NCBI taxonomy): Eukaryota > Metazoa > Arthropoda > Insecta > Diptera > Tipulidae > Tipula > Tipula unca. The sequence goes on along the minus strand of OX596380.1, from coordinate 6,701,219 downwards.
TTGAAACAAAACATAATATCTACAAAAAACGAACTGTTTACAATTACCTATCCATGTCTGTACAACGGCGCAACTCAACTACTTAGCGGTATTACTTTATATTGGCACAAACCTCTCATGTCACATTGTCTCATACATTTTCTATTAAATTTAAATCGTGCTGGAATATTCTTTCGATTTATAGATGTGGCAAGTAGCATTTATAAATAATGTTAATCTTACTGAAACATCCAATCTGTGTTGGTTGTCCTCAAAATCTCTAAAAACGGCGTCCAATAGCTAGTAGTTCAGCTTTGAGGTTGAATCCAGATTTCCCTCTAATATTTTTCTAAATATTATCTTGAAGATTTGAAATTATTAGATAATATCGGTGTGTTTTTTGAGAAACTAGTTAACTGCAGAAACATAATTTTTAGAAATCGGATTTAAAACAAAAATGACCGTAATTCATATAATTTAGATATATTTATTGATTTTATTCGTAAACATACGAATTAATTAAATTCACATAAAGTTAATATCGGCAGATGGTTACGTTTATTAACAAATAAGAGGAGCAAAAATTCAGTTAACTAGTTTAAAACAGATAAAATGATAATTGTATGTATGTAGATATAAATATTCATGTCCCAATGGTAGCATGTATTCTAGCTTTAGTAGTCTGGTTTTAAAGTAAATAAAGAGAGTCTTTACTAAATATTAAACACAACTAATTCGAATATTATTTAACCGATGATAGATTTGCACTATTTTTTTTTTTTTTAATAAATCAACATACATATTTAAATCTTATATATTTCCTTATTCTTTTTTTATTTTAGATTTCATTTCATTATCATCCAACCAACAGCATTATAAATTATTACTTTTTGTCATCACAATCAGTGAATTATATCCATCATTTGAAATAATCTATACAATTTTAATTTTTATTATTTTTGGATATAAAATTAAAAATTAATTTAGCCATAACAAATCCTATATATTGTCACAGGAAGATTTGAGTGAAAAACGAAGATTCTTTTGAATAAACCTCCCTTTGTCGACAGAGGACGTTAATCTCGAGATGTCGCAAGGGGCAGGTGCATCATCTGGTAGTAGTACAACAGAATTTCGAGAATATCAGTGGGCATATTCAATCATGGATTCATCTCGTGTTTCAACTTGTCTAATATCAATGTTACTAATTGTTTATGGTAGCTTTAGAAGTTTAAATATGGAACAGGAGGCTAGAGAAAGACAAGAAAAGAAAAGACAAAATGAAAGTATGAATAATTTATTGACAGGGCAACCAATTCCACAGGAACAAAGTTAGTTACAAATATATTTATAATAAAAAAAATTCATTTTCTTATTTAAATTAATGTTATAAGTTTTTATTACAGATAAATTTGCTACATTGGATACGATGCATGCTCTATGTCTTCCATTAGGGGCGTCAATTTCACTTTTAGTTATGTTTTTCTTTTTTGATTCCATGCAATTATTATTTGCAGTGTGTACAGCAAGTAAGTACTTTCAAAAATATATTTTTATTTTTATTTTGTTTGTTATATCACATATTTATTCATGAATTGGAGTTTTCTTTCGATATTATGATAATATCTCTAGTTTGAATCTTATATGCCAAGGCTAATTAATGAATGATAAAATATTATCATAAAAAATTACTACAGAAATCAAAAGTTTGCACTGATCGTTAATCTTTATCTCTCTATTGAAATAAAATTTAAAACCAATGACCTCAGATAAATAATTTGACTTGTAAATCATTGTCATTTTTATTTTAAATTTGATAAGTCTCATTCCACTAAGTGATATGATTTAATATCACCTCGAAATTATTGTATGTAGTCAATGGTTAAATATGTAAGATAATTTATTAATTTCTGCAAATAATTTATTACTTTATAGTTATAATTTTGCTTTATGTTTTCTAATTTTTATCTTACATAATTTAGTTTTTGTTGTTGTATTCGGGTTTTTGTAGTTTATCTTTTGGAAAGATACAAAAACCAAACAACAGCAAAAAACAGAAAAGAAATGAAATTTCATGCTTCGGTTATTCATACAAACGAATTATATTTCAACAGGTATTGTAGTGGCGTAATTCAAACAGTAGTAGGTTTGAAATAAAATTCTTTGTAGATCAGTGCTCACACATATACGTATGTGACGTATGTGTTAAGCTTAAGCCATTCAATTCACTCTAGTCTTAAGTTATAAATTCTAACAACTAATATGACTTTTTTAATATAAGCTATTACTATATAACTTAATCTAGATTATAAGTTTTACCCCAATAAGCTAAAAATTACATGACTGAATTATGTATGAATTATGTGAATAATGTTGTAAGTTTCAATTGTTTTACTTAAACTAACAATCAGAATAAAATATTTATTTAAATTATGTGAGTTTAGACAAAATCATGTAAATATAAATTGATTATCTGACCTTAACTAGAAATAGACAAAGGTATTACCAAAGCTAGCTGATTTTAACTATAATTGTACCTACCTTAAGAGAAAAATTTAGAGTTTAATTTTATTTTTTAATTAATTGCTTTTTATTTTTATTTTCAGTAATAGCAACCGTTGCATTAGCGTTTCTATTATTACCAATGTGTCAATATATAATACGTCCATGCTCGGATGGCAATCGTATATCATTCGGAATATGCGGACGTTTTACAGCGGCTGAATTATTTAGTTTCTCATTAGCTGTATCAATATTATGTGTATGGGTATTAACAGGGCATTGGCTTTTAATGGATGCAATGGGTATGGGATTATGTGTTGCATTTATTGCATTCGTACGATTACCCAGTTTAAAAGTATCAACATTATTACTGACAGGTTTATTATTATATGATGTGTTTTGGGTATTTTTTTCATCGTATATATTTAGTACAAATGTCATGGTTAAAGTTGCAACACGTCCAGCTGATAATCCTGTTGGTATTGTTGCGCGGAAATTAAATTTAGGTGGAATTGTTAAAGAGCCACCAAAATTAAATTTACCTGGAAAATTAGTATTCCCAAGTATACACAATTCGGGACACTTTTCTATGTTAGGTTTAGGTGATATTGTTATGCCAGGCTTATTATTATGTTTTGTATTACGTTATGATGCATATAAAAAAGCGCAATACATACCGGGTGATAATGGTGTACCTATGCCAAAAGGAATGAGTTCAAAATTAACATATTTCCATTGTTCCTTACTGGGGTAAGCAAAAAATTTCATTTTTTTTCGATGTTTTACAAAATTGTAATATAATTTTTCGATTTATAGTTATTTTTTAGGACTTTTAACGGCTACTGTCAGCTCGGAAATATTCAAAGCAGCCCAACCCGCACTTCTTTATCTTGTACCATTTACATTATTACCATTATTAACAATGGCGTATCTAAAGGTAATAACGTTTTTATATTATTAATGTAATACATAATTAAAATTAATTATATATATATATATATATACATATTTACAGGGTGATCTCCGTCGAATGTGGAGTGAACCATTCATCATACAGCAATCGTCTAAACAATTAGAAGTATAAATAAAACAAATAATCGCCCTTGTCTCAATCACAAATTCCTCTCTCTCTCTCTATCTCTTCATGTTCATCATTAATATATTAGTACATAATATATTAATTAACACAATGATTAAAATTATATTTTAATTTTTTATTTTTAAGCAAAATAATTATTAATTTTAAGTAACTCGTAAGTTAATAACTATTTAAAATGAATAAATAAATAAAAAATGATGTTAATTAATAAACAAACAAAAATTAAATTAAGAACAAATCAATTTATTTGTAAATTAAAATAAACAAAATGAAATTAAATTTAGTTTAAATTATATAAGAAATTAATTAAGGAACGGATATAAACTCTTTGCACTATAAAAGGATGAAAAATATTAAATGTTAATTGCAAATAATAAAACATATAAATGTTCTATTAATATATTTTTACAGTTTAACAAAATAATGTTAGAAAAACTACAAAATTCACGAATACTTTAAAATAATAATTAATAAATTTGATTTTGTTTTGGCAGCTGTTGTGAATTAGGCATGAAATTAATTTTTTTGTTCCGGTAGCTTTATAATGCTCAATACATTTGTCGAAACATGGCCCGGAGTAAATTAATAAATATTCAAATATCATTTTTTTTTTTTTAGTTTTTAAAACTACGATTGATGACACTGCATTCATTGTGTTTGATTTAATTATTTTGTGATTATAGATACACGTTTTATTTATATAATAGCTATTGATTCTCCTAAATTCATAATTAGCAATATTTGTACCAAAAAAAGGTATTCAATATATATATTTTTTTCATCTCGTTATGATTAATTTTAATTAGAACTGATAAATTTAAAATTAATAAAATTATATTTATAAAAAAAAAATTAAACAAAAAGGCATTAATATAAAAAATTCTAATAAAATGTGATTTTATTATAATTAAAATATATAAATTAATTGAGACATGAAATTGGTACGATAGATGAGATTAAGTTTATGTTTTGGGGAGCAGGAAGTTAATTTTGTGTTATTGATTTTGCTGAATGAGTTAAAATAAGAATTCTTATGTTTGGACAAGGGCGCGAGTATGTACATCGATTATTTCTGGTGTAATTTTCCAAACTAATTTATTTTCACAATATTCTTAACACTCCAAAATTAATACTCCGTCCATTGTAAATGAATAATTTACAAAAGAAGTAACGAGAGAAAAGTAACGAAAAAGAGGACCGCATTTCAATTTATTTATTATTATTTTCACGCATATTTATTACTCGTATTCGAATTTCATCAGCAAAATTAGCTCGATAAATTTAAAGTATTTACGATATTTAAACGAGCAAATCATTTAAGTAATTTAATTATGTATCTATTTTTTTTTTATATTTTTTTTAGAACCTATTTTTTATTCTTCTCAGAAATAACGAATAGTTATTATATGAATTTAAATTTTAAATACTTTATACTTTAAAATATATATATTTTTAAAATTTTATTATTAATAATTATTATTTTTTATAGTTAAATGTAAAATTTTTTAGAATTTATATATGAAGATATTAAGAAAAGAAAAATAATTAAATAAGTAAATAGTATATTTATATGAGATAAATTAATTTAATTCGTTTAATTATTCAACAAATTAAGAAAAACGACTAAATTAGAGGCGCTAGCTAGTGTAATGTTTAAGTACGGAAACTTCAAGATGAAGAAAATTCAATGATAAGGATTAAATCGTCAGTAAGTAAGTATAATTTCATACATACTATAGTTAAATCTAAAAACATTGTTATATTCTTCTTGCCCACCAAGTTCGAAGTGTTTTATGATCATTGTTGCTCAGCTAAACGACTGATTCGATGCATATATTATGCAGAAAGTAAAAGAATGGTTCTGAATTCTGTTTATAGATCATATCAAAGAAATAACCTTTGGTGTGTCAAAGAAAGAAATGTTAACAAAGCTTGTAATATTATGAGGTTGGATAAGTTTAACGTAAGACTATTATTTATAGGGCTAATTATAAGAATAGATTTAATTCAGTTTTATAAAAAACAACAATAAACAAAATTAGAAAGAATTAGTCTATTGATAGGTTGTCCTCAAACTATCACCGATTGTAAACATCAGTTTACTTGAACCATTAAATAAGTTGAAAATTAGGAGCTGCAAACGGTTCAATTTTATTGAAACAGTAAGACGGATTTCAATATTTGCGAGTCTTCACGGCCGCCTTAGTAATGTTCTTTAGTTAATCCAAAATAACAAAACTCGCCGGCATTATTATCTACATATTTCTGATCAACACATGATCTAGTTTACCTGAAGGGAGAGATTATATGCGGTGTTATAAGTAATATTGCATCTCCATGTTTTTCTCACTAAAGTTGCCTTTTAGTCGAATTACTTACGGGGACGTTATTCTTTTGATAGAGTAATAGAGTACAAGTGATTCAAATTCCATTCTAAATATAACATTATGCTATACATAATTATATAAGCGTAGTAGATAGGTCAAAACCGGGGTTATCACATAACATTTTAGACTAGCACATATGTATACCGACGATCGAATAAATCTATTTTACCATAGTATACGACACGTATACGTACAGTTTCATCACATTTCGGCATATCCGTTGTGTAAAAGCTTTTGAGGCTTACAACGACATCGACAAAATTCAACTTATCTTTTAAACTGTTAGAATTAATCCGAAATAATTAAATTTAATATTTTGTCAAGAATTGTTATATTAGTTAGCATTACGTTGACTGTGATAACCAACCGATTCATGAGCCCATTCATAATTGTGGTAACACCATACAACTAATTAAAAATAATATAAAAGAAAATAAATAAAAATAGAAATTAATCCTAGTCATTTCTGAATAGTTCCCTTAGAGACCAGACGATAATTGTATTTTTAATTCTCAATTGTGTAACGGCCATTGCCGTTATTGGCCCTAAAAAATGTTTGAAGGAAGCAAAATTCGTCAGCTTTTTCATTATCCTCCATCGCAGTATAAGCAGATATCTGAATCCTGAGGAATCGGCCTCCTACATTTAAAGTATTGATGCTTTCTTTAATCAAAACAGACTTTGTCATCCGGCCATCTTCTGCAAATCAATGGATCATACTTAGCAAGCACGTTTTAACTGAAATTACGTTTTGCTTATCGTCTCCAGTTAGCTTATAATGAAGAACGATTATATTACCATGGTTCCATGTTCCGAGTTAAATTGGGATTAGGTTTCGTCGAGTTAATAACATAAGACCGCTAACTCGTACAGTTTCCATGAACAGTCGAATTAATTTGATAGATATGTTGTAAATGGACAATTTAAAACAAATAATAAAAACGTAAACAGATAGAATATAACCCAACCGCACTAGTTTCGTTGAGTTAACATGGATTTAACGAAACTCTACCGAAATCTGCGTTTCATGGTCTATTATATTTTGAGAATAGAGAATCGTTTTATTAATTTAAAGAAAATCGGAATTTGATGGAACTTCAACGACAATAGGAAATAGGATAGAATAGGAACTAATTATGGATTAGAAATTTGAACAATTTAATATCATATTTTATATGGGTTTTTGATTCCTATAATTGACTGAAACTACCTTATTTTCGTAAATAGCTGTTCGCAATAATAAATTTTCCCCCGTACAATAAACGTACTAATTAAAAATTTCACGTCATAACTTTACATATTATTTTGTTATCTTATCTCATTTCTTGTAGGTATGTGATAAACATATCTGTCTGAAATTTTTGAATATTGCATTGCCTTAAGAATTGTTTAAATAGTAAGCTGTTAAAGCAGCAATACAAGTTTTTAGTTTATTTAATTTAGTTAATATTTTAGTATATCGATAATAAAATGGCGGCAGTTTATTATCCAGATCAAACAGAAAGTCGGAATAACAGAGAAAATATAGACATCGATGATATCGAATTAAATCCGTTAAATACGCAATCGATGTGGGTGGATCCACATCGAGATCGAATGTGGGCTCTATTTCAAAAGGTATTATAAATATCATTTTCAAATTCTAACCAACTAAAATACTAAATCACAAAATTAATTATGATTTAATATTTTAGTTATGTGACTCATGTTCAATACGATAATAATTTAAAAAAAAATTCAAGCTATGAATAATTTGGGTGTTTTTCATGTAGTGAACCAATTTTCCTTATCACACTCTGATAATTTGTAATGTTTTTATGATAAGCAAAATAAATAAAACATACATTGTAATAAAATGTTGTGAATGCATATGTCCATTTGACTTAACATGAAATAATTTAAAATGAATTGTTAATTTGATAATGAATTTGTTAATTTTATTCATAGTTAAATCCGGATAGAAATGGTAACTTAACCATTAGACAGCTTAAACTGACAATAAAAGATAATAGTTATCCAGAGTTAACGAAATGTTTTAAAAATCAACTAATGCATTTATCAGATACGGATTACAATGGCCGTTTGCAATTTGAAGAATTTTATAGAATAAGTTTAATAAGAGAGCATAATGGGCTGGAATATGTGGAACGATATTGTAAATATTTAGTGCCTCAACCACACCGTAGTGACAGCCATCATGCCGGTGGATTTGATCAAGTGGGTAAGTTTAATTGTTATTTTGATAGCCATATAAATATAATTATATGAAAACGTCTAATGTTTTAGATGGAAGCTATGAGGCTAATATGAAATGTTGCCCACCACCTCTAACCATGATTATTTTTTCTATAATCGAAATAATTACTTTCGTGTTTGATGTCATACACCATGAGTAAGTATCAAGTATAATTATGCACAATATACTCGTATGTATTATTTGATGTACAAGCATGAAATATTTTCTATATATAGCGAGCATAACAGTGGAGTGGCAATTGAACAGATTGGATTAAGTACTAGGGGACCGGCTGCTTCAATATTTATTTACAATCCATATCAACGACAAGAAGTATGGAGATTTATGACCTATATGTTTGTCCATGTTGGGTATATAACTCAAAATTGCCTTATATTTTAATATGATTGAACCTTAATTTAATTTAATATTATTTTAGTGTTTATCATTTACTAGTTAATTTGATGGTGCAATTATTTCTTGGAATTCCACTGGAATTAGTACATTGTTGGTGGCGAGTTGCGCTTGTATATTTGGCTGGTGTCCTAGCTGGTTCATTGGCAACATCAGTAACCACACCACACATATTTTTGGCAGGAGCCTCGGGTGGTGTTTATGCATTGATTACTGCACACATTGCAACTATAATTATGGTATTAGAATTTGTTTTGCTATTTTTCAATGAATGTCTACATACAAATATGTACTTATGTTTCAGAATTGGAAAGAAATGGAATTACCGTTGTTACAATTTTTCGTATTTTTCGTTTTATGCGCATATGACTTTGGACAATCGTTATATAACCATTTAACAAGTGATTATAATCAAGTAGGTTATATGGCTCATTTAGCTGGTGCTGCTGCCGGCTTATTTGTTGGAATATTTATACTTAGAAATCTAGAGGAACGCAGATGGGAACGAATAATTTGGTGGATTGCTGTAGTACTCTATTTCGTATCAATGACCGTTTGTATTGGAATTCATATTTTTGTACCAGGACACTTTCCACAAAGCCAGAGATATTAAATACTTTTTACATTATAACATAATATTCGTAAATAGTTTTAACAAAAATATATTTAATCAATATTTTATTAACTAATTCTCAAGCTTTACTAAAAAATACAATCCATTCAGAAAACCAATTCATGGCTAGTTTTAATTATTGGAACTAAGTATATATACATATTGGCAAGTATAAAATATTTGTATAACAGTAATAAAATTATTCGGCGGTGGTAAAGTAAGCAGAATAAAGGGCTTTTGTTTCGTGGGATCTGAGTTCAAATCTCGGTTATGGTCGAAATTTTTTAATTTAATTTTTGCTTTCAAATTTGTTCAACTCAGCTTCTGCTAAAATTATCAATTTCCTCTATTTAAAAAGCAAGTATAGAGATGGATATAGCAGTACTGAATTATACGGCGGTAAGCAAGTAAATACATTCATTTTCTTTTTATGTAACAGACGAGAAGAATTATTGAAGCTAAGACCAATACAAAGTGTTATACTGTAACCTAATTATGTGGCATTATACATATAGGTTTGTTTCTGCGATATATTATAAATGTTTAGGCAACCAAAAAAATGCACTAAAAACTCGATTTTAAGCTCTAAAAATATCGTTTTATGCATTTAAAACAGGCTCTAACAAACTGAAAATTAGTGTAAAAAAATTTGTTTTTCCAAAAAAAAATATTACGTCTCCTTCGAAAAACTAAAATTAATTTAAATATTTATTTTAAGAATAAATTTTAATTCAATTTCGTTAATTTGTAATTACACAAAAATATTAAAAATATTTATGCGCTCTTAAACGGTACTTTCCCGTCATATTTAACGCCGCATATAAAGTCTATCGAATAGGTCACAAATATGAGGTGTCGCGATTGTCCACCACTCCATTACGAATTGCGGTGCAAAAATTTCCCAAGGCAAACTCATTTTAATCAATAAATACTACTTAGGCTGCGGACCAATACTCGGGTAAAACTCGACTTTTACTCTAATTTGCGGTAAATTAATTTACCTTATCCAAAAATAAGTTTTTGTAATGTTCTATGAATTGAATGAGTTTAAAGTAGACAAAAACGCTTATTTCAATAAACCGAAAATACTAAAAATCGACTTTTACCGTAGTAAATGTTTTATCCTAGTATTGGTCCGCAGCTTTAGTTCAATTTCACGGTTCAATTTCACAGGTGGTAGTGGTGCTAGTACCGGTATGAACTAGAAATAGAAAATATGGCAAAACAAAACAATTCTATGCAAAATATGCTTATATTATATAAAATATGTTAATATACATACACTTTTAGGTGAAATATACAAAACCATGCACTTTTGGGTGAAATTTGCAATAACGCGAATATACTTAGTTTTCCATGAAACGAACTACTATTTTGCTCTTTTAAGTAACGAAATGCTAATGCATATTTTTGACTGCCCTAATGTATAAACTTTCTGGATCGAATAGTTTTCGTCGGTTATATCGACAAATTAAAATTTTTGGTTGGGTTTTTGAAACGTTTTTCTTAGACGTCAAATATTTTTTGATTATTCACGCAGAACGCTTTTAAAAAATCTATTATTAAAAGTTTATACATCTGAAATTTATAATAATAATAATAAACAGTATTAAAGGCCATTACTGGCCCCTTACTGAGTCAACAACCTGGCTCCAACGGTTTCGATCCTGAGCATGGTCTTCATACTGTCTAAGACAATCTGAAGAGGCCAAGTCGTTCTCTACATCGTGGAGCCATCGTCGCCGGCAACGACCTCTGCGCCTACCATATGGTGGCTCTCCTTTCAGAGATCGCTGCACAATTCGTTCCGGATCAGCACGCAGAACGTGACCGAGCCAGCGTACTCGCTGAGATCTTATTTCATGTACAATATCGGGGATCTTCATCAGATCTCTGATCTCGATATTGTACAGAGCTCGGTAGGTACCATCTATTTCGCGTTTTGGGCCGTAGATCACACGCATGACTCTTGACTCTGAAATTTATACTGAAAAGTATTAACGATGATGTTTCATGATGAGGTTATTTCGTCCATAAACATAACTGTTCTAAATATTTTTACTTTGTAGCGCCGCCCTATACTCGTATATAATACTATGTTAAATAAATAGTGTGTCATGCACTTGCTTTTGTGTAATTGATCAGAAAGGACGTGTCTTTTATTTTTTCCTTAAATAAAATAATCCTTTCAATTGCACAGCCGATAATAATAATTTATCAACAGGTTATGGGCCCAGGGACGCTCAAGCAAGTCTAAAAGTAAAATAAGTTTTACATTAAAGCAAATAAAAAAAAAAAAAAAAAAAAATAGTGAATATTCGCATTGTTCGAGAACGTTCGTTTTTGTTTTTTTTTTCTGTTGAGTCATTCAATCGAGTTGTGAAATTGTGTTTCGAACCAATAAACGTGTGTCGTTTTTGGAAATCAATAGTCAAAAATTGATTTAAACACAACGAAATTAATTATAGTTCTAAATTCCTGTGTCGATTTAAAACAAGAAAATTAATTAAAAATGTCGAATGATAGTGCGTGGAATGGAATTGAAAAACTCAAGGGTAGTGAAAATTATCATACGTGGCAATACACAATCAGAAACTTGTTAAAATTAAGTGATTATGAAAAGTGTATTGTGTCCGGTACTGGTGCAGAAACTGATGAATCTAAATTACGTCGGGCGAAGGCTAGAATTGAGTTGAGTGTTGATCCATCAGTATATGTTCACATAGAAAAATCAACAACAGCTGCTGAAACATGGACAAAATTACAAGAATTGTTTCAGGACAGAGGCTTATCGCGTCGTATTGGACTATTGAGGAAATTGGTGACGATTCGATTGGAAAGTAGTGACTCCATGAATCAATATATTTCTCAAATGTTTGAAACTGCAAATAAATTGAACGGTATCGGGTTTCCAGTTGATGATGAATGGCTCGGTAGTATTTTATTGGCCGGTTTGCCTAACGACTTTGCTCCAATGATTATGGGACTCGAAAGTAGTGGTACTAAGATTACGGCAGATCTTATTAAATCTAAATTACTTGATTCGGAGTATAACGCAAAATCAAACGGTAGTGGTTCGGCATTTTATGGAAACGGTGGAAAAACGAACAATAACATAAAATGTTTTTCGTGTAATAAACGTGGTCATAAAGCAGACAAGTGTCCACAGAAATCCGGTTCCAAGAAAAACGGTAAAAATCCTAACAAGAACGGTAAAGACAGTAAAATAGGTAATGCTACAGAAAAATCAGCATTCATTGTAACTGCCGAAACGAATATTAACACAGCGTATTACACCAAACACTGTTATGAGGACGAATGGTTTATTGACAGCGGGGCTTCTCAACATATGTCACCGTTTGAAACATTGTTTGCAGAATTAAAGTCAACGCCAATTAAGCAGATTTCGTCGGCAAGTTCGAATAATATTGCAGTCAAAGGAGTCGATAATGTGCCGGTAGTAATTGGTGAACGTGAAATTGACTTTAAAGAAGTTTTGTGTGTCCCTGACTTGACTGCAAACCTATTGTCAGTGGCGCAAATTGTTAAAAACGGGAATACGGTCACGTTTAATCAATCAGGCTGTCATATTTACAACGAGAAGAAACAATTGGTCGCTGAAACCAAAGAAATAAATGGTGTATACAAGTTAAACGTTCAACGTTCGAAATGTTTTTCGACGATGGCTCAATCGAAGAGTGGTTTAATGTGGCATCGTAAATTAGGCCATATTAACTTCGCCGACATGTGTAAAATGAAAAACGGTCTCGTAAACGGTATATTTTTCAACGAACGAAATGAAATTGAAATAAAGAATTGCGAGGTTTGCAAGGAAGGAAAGCAAACGCGTCGACCATTTCCGATTAGCACAACGCGCTCCGATCATATATTGGATCTCATCCATTCTGACCTTAATGGACCCATGGAAAATCGTTCGATCGGAGGTGCTAAATATATCCTAACATTTATTGATGACTGCTCCAGAAAAATTTATGTGTATTTTTTGAGAGAAAAATCCGAAGTGTTTAATCGTTTTGTTGAATTCAAAGCGATGGTTGAAAACGAAACAGGCAGAAAGCTGAAGGCTTTACGGTCAGACAATGGCACCGAATACATAAACAAATCGTTTGAAGAGTATTTCAAAAAACACGGAATAAAACATCAAAAATCCGTTGTATATACTCCAGAACAAAATGGTATTGCGGAACGAGCCAACCGCAAGTTAGTCGAGAAAGCTAAATGTATGTTATTTGATGCAAACTTAGACATATCATATTGGGCCGAAGCTGTCAATATGGCCGCATACATCTTAAATCGCTCTGCCAATGCAACTTTGGATAAAGTTACACCAGAAGAAGTTTGGTTTGGTAAGAAGGTCGAAATTGGTCATCTAGAATTGTTCGGAAGTAAAGTGATGGTCCACGTACCAAAACAAAAACGCCGTAAGTGGGACAAGAAGTCAAAGAAGATGGTCTTTGTTGGTTTCCAAGAAGGCGTTAAAGGTTATCGTTGCATTGATCCAGAGACAAAAGAAATTCAAATCAGTCGTGATGTTGTTTTTCTTTACGAAAATGGTTTCGAGAAGAGTGTTTCATGGAAAGATCCAGTTGCAGTCGATGAATCAGTTGTATCAGCTGAAGTGAGGGATAATGTTTTAACATTATCAAACAACGACGATAAAATCGTTACGAGTACTCCAACAAAAGCTTCAGGTCGGGATGATTCGTCAAAAAATGAAAATTTCAGCGATGATGATCCGACAATAAATGAGACTGAAACTACGTATGAGGATGCTAACGATACAAAGTTTGTCCCAGACGACAATGTTGAAGCAGTTCAAAAATTACGACGATCTGAACGAGTACCGAAGCCGCGAAATTTTGATGGGTATGTTATGTATAAGGCCTATGGTTTTCTTGCTGTTGAAGAACCGTCTTCATATGATGAAGCAATTAAACATGAAGAAAATTCAAAGTGGAAGGCAGCTATGAGTGAAGAAATCAATTCCTTGGTGGAAAATGAAACCTGGCAGTTGGTTGAATTACCGGCAAAACGTAAACCAATAAAGTCTAAGTGGGTCTACAAAATCAAACGTGATGAATCCGGTAATCCTGTACGTTACAAAGCCAGATTAGTAGCCAAAGGTTGCTCTCAAATTTATGGAATTGATTATCAAGAAGTGTATTCACCGGTAGTTCGATATTCGTCAATTCGGTTCATTGTAGCGTTAGCAGTTAAAAATGGACTTAAAATTGAACAAATGGATGCTGTGACTGCATTTTTGCAGGGTGATTTAAACGAAGACATTTACATGGTCCAGCCAGAGTGTTTCACAGACTGTTCAAAAAAGGTTTGCCATTTAAAGAGGGCTATATATGGTTTAAAACAAAGTGGACGAGTATGGAACATTAAACTAACGCAAATGGTGAAATCATACGGTTTGAAGAAGTCATCAAGTGACCCGTGTGTATTTTTCAAAAGTGATCTATCATTAATCATTACGATCTACGTCGACGATTTTTTAATATTTTGGAAAAATCAGGAAACTTTGAAGAGTTTGAAAGTGGCGTTGTGTAATGCATTTAAAATGAAAGACTTGGGTGTTGCGACGTCATGCATTGGTCTACATGTCACATACTTTGATGGGGGTATTGCTCTTGATCAAAAAGCCTATATATCAGAGGTGATCGAACGTTCATGCAAATCCAAGTGCAACTCCGAGTGACACAAATCAAAAATTGTCAGTGTCAATGTGTCCGGTATCTGCTGAAGAAAAACAAGATGTTTCTGAGGTACCATATCAGTCATTAGTTGGCTGCTTATTGTTTATTGCTGGGGGCACAAGGCCTGACATTGCATTCGCAGTGAATGATGTGAGCCGATTCAACACTAATTTCGGTCGGCCTCACTGGGTTGCAGTAAAACGAATTCTTCGTTATTTAAAGGGAACGATGAACTATAAATTAAGGTTCAAGAAATCCAATGTCGACGATGAATTATTTGGTTATTGTGATGCTGATTGGGCATCTGACGTCGACAAAAGACGTTCATGTACTGGATATGTTTTTCAATTAAGCAACGGCGCTATCTCATGGAATAGCAAACGACAAGATACCGTTGCTTTATCAAGTACCGAAGCGGAATATATTGCTGTCTCCTGGTCGATTCGTGAAGCAATATGGTTACAAAATTTCGTTCAAGAACTTGATAAAAAGGTAGCCAAGTCAATCAAAATTTGGGTTGACAATCAAAGTGCAATTAAATTGTCAGAGACGGATGGCTATAATCAACGTACAAAACATATTGATGTGCGTTACCATCATCTACGTGAGAAGATTGAAGATGGTACAATTCAACTCGAGTACGTGCCTACGGAAGAAAATGCAGCGGATATTTTAACCAAAGCTGTTAGTGGTCCCAAGACGAAACTGTGTTCGGTAAAAATGGGGTTAATAGAGATGCACTGAAAATTAAATGAAATGTATTTAAATTAAATTTAATATTTAAATGAGTGAGGGTGTTCTAAATATTTTTACTTTGTAGCGCCGCCCTATACTCGTATATAATACTATGTTAAATAAATAGTGTGTCATGCACTTGCTTTTGTGTAATTGATCAGAAAGGACGTGTCTTTTATTTTTTCCTTAAATAAAATAATCCTTTCAATTGCACAGCCGATAATAATAATTTATCAACAATAACCATTGTTTCACTCGACCTCTTTAATCCTACCTCGATATGGTATTATATCTTGTCTTAGTCGATGAAATTGGTATTACATTTTTGCATAAATAGTCACGGCTATGGTCCTTATGAATAAGATTTAACATCAAAAAAAATTAAAGAAATGATTTTTGATATATGCATTAGCCTTTATTGATATAACTGTGAGTAATAAACTCGGCCGTTCGTTCTGCTCATAATATTTTAGAATTGAATTCTAGATGAAACTATAGTGGATTAATGTCCTATACCTCGGATTCACCTTGAACTTATAAAATCAATTATTTTCTTTATTTATTTTTAAATAATATAATATTTATTATATTTATTAATAAAATTAATTAATTAATAATTTATAAATAAATTCGTATACATATTATTAAAATCACTGTCAATGTGACCACAATTCCTCGTTTTTCTATGTTTTTTTTCGATATGTATTTCTAAGCGTATGTTTTAACGGAATAGGAATTTAAATTTAACAGAAACGAAACGTTCACTAGTACATCATACAGTTGCTGGGCGATGTTCCAGTATCACCATTTTCGACATTCGATAGACATTTCGTCGATCAATTATTAGTTTGTTGTAAACGCCATTTATACATTTTTGGAAAACGTACTTCAAAGTTTAAAGGTTGGTTGAAAAATAATGAGCCGATAGATTTTTATTTTTTACAAGAAGTTGTTCATTGATTTTTATGCTCTAGTAATGTAGTTGAAACAGTCCTCCGACTCATATATCATATATATATATATATATATATATATATATATATATATATATATATATATATATATATATATATATATATATATATATATATATATATATATATATTTTCTTTTCCGCGAGATTCTTGAAATTGCCTGTGTAGACAAAATTAAAACAATTTCTATAACCCGGGGTCTACACTATGCAAATATGCTGATATTTTCTCTCATGAAATTAAATTTACCAATGTATGTGTAAGTATATTATACATATTTTGACATTCTCAGCAAATTATCAGGAGGCTATTTCACGAAAAAATTATCATGAAATTTTCACGAAATGTCACTATGGTTTTCATTTTTTTCATAGCTGCATAAAAAAAATATTCACGATTTTAAAAACCTACTAATTTTCTGACAGTATTCACCGAATTTTATTTGACATTCGAAGAAATTATCATGAGAGTAAAATGCCCAGTTCATGAGAGAAAATATTAGCAAATTTGCATAGTGTAGACCCCGGGTAAATCAGTAACCATACAAAACAGATACGACCTCTCTTTGTTTTTAATGTTTCCCCCAAACTTCTTTTAATTTTTCTATTTGTAGTTTCGAGATTCCCACCGCATTCACATCTCGTTTTCTATAATCGTGAATGTATTCCACGTTTAATGTCAGTGCTTAACACAAAATGTAAACATTACTATTCCAAAATTCATCGAATAATTCATCGAATCATCAATCATTTTACTCACAAATGGTCACAAATATCATTTACACTAAAAATATTAAATCCTATATTTTCACGAAGTAGATCGATTTTCCTTTCAAATTACATAGTGTTAAACTCAAGTTTTCCATTTTCAATAGTTTCGACAATTTTGTTCCTCAAGGTTATACTAATCACATAGGTCAGTTTGCATGCTTATAAGCGGGGCGCTTATAAGCCAACACGTGCCTTGGAGGTTATGTTTCACCTGTCGATATTTATGGTAAGCAGATGGCGGCGATTACGGCCCCCCGACTATCAGTCATATCTCAGTGGAAATGTCTTCAGACAGGACACTCAACGATAATTAGATCGCTAAGGAAGGAACTGGCGAATCTAGACTACGTTACACCAACTTTATGCTTCGATAAAAGGTTCCGAACTTCCTGCCCCTCAAGGGAATCTTGGAGGAGCGGGTCGGTTGCGGAAACAGAAGCATTGCAGTTCTTTACGGATGGCTCCAAGCTACACGGAGCTGGAATCTTCTGCGACAAATTGAAAGTAGATATATCAGTTTGTTTCCTTGATCACTGCAGCTTGTACACGATTACTGCTAAGCACATAAATAACTTGAATAAACGTATAGATTATAATTTAAGACAATACGTATTTTTAGTTTGAATTAGGTAATTACTCCCTTACCCTTCCCTTGTGTCCGCCCATGCCGATTTTACTGGTTTTATGCGCCGCACTTATTACCTAATTAATTGAACATTAATCAAATTTGATAATACGTGTGCAGATTTTATAAAAGATAAATAGTAAATAGAACGCCACACTTAAGTGAATATTTTCGGTTCTGATATGTGCATATATCTAAAATAATCTAGTTTCTGTTTACGACACGAGGCAAGCTTGCGGTAGATTGTATTTTAATTTCCAATCAGTTACTTGAATTTTATATGTATTTAAAAAAAATAGAATTTCCCAATCAAATTATTAATTCATGAATCATTGTTGCACCGAAACATGTTGTCTAGGTGCATAATTATATTATTTATCATTTGAAGTATACCATGGCAACGTAATTTAGTATCATTTTTTTAAATAATTTACTACCGGGATCAATAAATATTATATTGAAAAAACCCATGATATTTTATCATACATTAACATTAAAATTTCACAATGAATTAAGCATATTGCCCATTTTAACAGATGTTTCGAAGCATCTCGATTAAAATTTATTATAATTTCATAATTGGGTAAAATGTAATCAATTGATGACAATTTTTAATTATGTAACTCAGGCTTTATTATATAAAGATTCAGCTAATGTTATACTAAGATTGTACAAACCTATTCAAAATGTACTACATATTTGATTGGCGAATTATTTAAAAGTAAATTTTTAGTCAGTTTTCAAACCCATCAGTAGTGAAAAACGAATGCTACTAGCGCCCATATCATAAAGTGTGAGTAATAGCTAAAATAAAATCCTAATTTAGCTTTCTTTGGTAATATTATGTGATGTAATGCATTAAAGTTAACACTGGTAATGCACATTTTATATATAAACGACGAACATAAAATATTCCAAAATAGAAAGTCTTCCATTAATTGATTTGAAATACAACCAAGTGCAATTTATAATTAAAGCATATGGTTAAAATTAAGCACGTGCGATATTATTCAATCATAAACCAAGCCCACATAACGTTTTTCTAATATTTTAGAAACAATTCGTCTACGTTTTTGGAAGAAATCGAGAGGCGGTCAGGCAGATGTTTTGATTCACATCACTAAATAAATATGTAGATTACAAATTCATTTATATGTGTTATAGATAGGACACAAAAAAACGTGATGTCAAAGATCGTTGATGATATAGTAGAACGTATGTACATATAAATACTCGTTATCATTTTCTTTTTTGCATTTTCAATTAAAAACAATTTCTGATGATATAAAAATCCGAATTTTTTCCAATTTAAGTTTAGTTTACTTGCAAACATTATAACGTTAAGTTAAAATACAAAATATTAACATTCAGTTAAAGAAAACGTTGTGCACGAAAATGAGAATTATAAATGAAGTAAGATATATCATAATTGATTGCTCTTGAATTTATAGTTCGAATAGGAATTATTTAAATTTATTTATTTATATTTTTAGAATTTTGTGGAACTAATCGATCCATCAGAGTTGTTACGACCTGAGCCTGAATTTGCCGAAAAGCAATTATCTAAATTTCGTGATTATTCAATTGATGTAAATGATCCGTTAAAGGAACGAGTGCGTCGAACATATCGGTTGATGCATTTAAACCAGACTGTTGATTTTGTTAAGAGTAAGTTATAATACGTTTTTAATCTTATTGTGTTGGTTGGAACCACATATTTACATGCAAGTTCATCTTTTTTACCGATAATCCGAATTGTGTATAAAATATTTTAATATTTGTATACAAACAACAGACATATTTCACAACAAAAATAAGTGAATTTCTATAACGTATTTGTATTGATTTATGATAGGCCAATTATTTTAAATAGAACATTGTGCGCAGCAATTTTTTGTGATAACAGTTTTTGCATAAACATAACACTTATAACTTTCTTGTACAACATATACATTTAAGTTAAGTGTTTAGTGAATCTTTTTATTTTATCTATTACACGCGAATTTTTTTGAAGTTAATTGAGTAACTTAAGCAAATAATTTATTTTCACTACAACTACAAAACACTTAGAACGTATTTTTTTTTTTTTTTTTGAAAATATTTTAACAACCTCTAACCTTTTATGAAGTTCTAATAAAAGAATGAAATGAGTGATATGTTATCATTGTTGAAAAAATTAGAGTTGTCTGATCAGTCGTATAAAACAAAATTATTCTTAAAAAAATTGAATTTGATTAATTCCACAATATTATATTATTTTAAGGTCGTCATGATAAATGGCTCAAATTTAGCCATTACAAGGGGACGGTACGCGACGCTTTGGAAAAACTTAATGACATTGTGGATGAATCAGATCCCGATTTAGATTTACCAAATATTGTGCATGCTTTTCAAACGGCTGAACGTGCTCGTGCCGAATATCCAGATCTAGATTGGTTACACTTGACTGGTTTGATTCATGATTTGGGTAAAATAATGGCATTTTATGGTGAACCACAATGGGCTGTTGTAGGTGATACTTTTCCGGTTGGCTGTTTATGGTCTGACAACATTGTTTATCGTGACGAAAGCTTTAAAGACAATCAAGATGAGAATAATCCATTATACAATACAAAACAGGGAATGTATAAGGATCATTGTGGTATTACAAATTTAATGATGTCATGGGGGCATGATGAATATTTATATCAGGTTTTAAAGCATAATAAATCAACACTACCTCAAGAGGCGCTAAATATCATCCGTTTCCATTCATTTTATCCGTGGCATTCATCTGGAGACTATAAACATTTTGAAAATGAAGAAGATCAAAAAATCAAACAATGGGTGCTCGCGTTTAAGTAAGTTGGTTTTTAAAATGTATTTATTTAAAATCTATAATATGTATTTTCATTTTTCACATCTAGCCGGTATGATTTATATACCAAATGTACTAAAATACCTGATATTGAAGCACTGTGGCCATATTATCAATCACTTATTAATAAATACTGTACAGGCGAATTGGAATTTTAAATATTAACCAGCCGCATAATATTTTAGGATTTAAATGTAAATTTGTTTATTGTATAGATTATAAGGTTTTAAACTAATTAAAATTGCATTTTATATTTTCTAATGTTGCCCAATCACGGGTGACCATAATGTTTATGGTCAACCCGTAATTTGTTTCTAATTCAAATCATCGTACATTAAACTTTCTTTACAGACCTGAAATTCTACGGACTCCAAATTCCAATATTTAAACCCCAACGTCTTATCAGACAAATTTTTGACCTTTTTCCTAATCAAAACGAATTTTAAATATATGGCAATAATAAATATATGGAATAATAAATTGATATGGCTACATTTTTAAGGAAAACGAGTGGTAAATAATCAGATCCGAGGTCATGTGTAATTTTACAAAGTACTAGGATACAAACACAAACCAATATATAGATTTTTAATCTCTAGAAGTCTATAAGTGGGCAATTCTACATTTTGAAATATCTCAAAAGTTATACATCCAATGGGTGATCCAGCAAATTGAGGCCTCACGAAACACATTTAGACCGTCTAAATTTGAATAGAGATGTCTTGGTTCGTGTCTTCACTCTTATTTTTTACATTTTTGATTAAAAGTGTGTGGTTAAAGATATTTTTAATCACCTTAATACACCTGAATGCTGTTTATATTATCCAACATTACACAGCTCACCATTTAATTGGTAATTTCAATGTTAATGTTCTAGCTGAAATCGGATTCACTAAGCAATAATTTATATATATATATATATATATATATATATATATATATATATATATATATATATATATATATATATATATATATATTATATATTATATATTAATTTATATATACTCGTACATATTCTCACTGTTTAGTGAGATGGAATTTTTCGGTCTATATTATTTTGGATAGATTATTTTTGGTTTGTGTCTTCACTTTTTATTAATCGTCTCATTTGTTGATTTGATTAATTTTAAAATTAATTTTAGTAATATGGATACCATTAATTACCTGTATGATAGCTTTCATTTGGATTCGACCTTGACCAAAAACCAAGAAACTAACCCAAATGAAATGTAGAATTTGCTTGCCTGCCCTTATTCTACATTTAACAACATCTCAAAATGTTCTAGTTCTACACATATGTATTTTATTATTATAATTAAACCACATAAAAGGATTCGGGTTGTCAAGCGAGAGTTTCAGACAGAAAACATGACTTGGCCTTTTGTTGTTATGAAATTTTAAAATTTTAGTCAAAACTACATACGCTGCAAAAATGTTTTTTATTTTCAGAGCCAATATCATTTTCACAGCCATTTCTAATCATAACAGTGTTGTCAATAAAATGTATGATTAAAGGAGACCAGTCCACTATGTTTATTTGTCTCAGTGGGATACAAAATGGAATTATTTCGGAGTTTAATTATAAAAACAAGCGCACGTTAGATTAATTTATTAATTAAAAAACACTTTTGTTCAGAAACATTATTTTTATTTACAAAATAAAACAAACTTATTTATTAATTATTATTTAATAAAAAAAAAATATTGTATTAATAACGATCACCTCCTCGATGATGATGATACCTATCAGAACGATGGGATGATGATGATTTGTGGTATTTTTGTTCACGTGTTCTTGATGGAGAGCGTGAACGTGATTTTCGCTTCAATTTCTTCTTATGATGATGAGATGATCTTGATTTTTTCTTCTTATAACGCGACGACGATGATTTTGATCTTGATCTTGAACGTGATTGTCGTATTGAACGAGAACGTGACCTCGATGATTTTTTATTATTAATGTCCACGCGTTCTGTTGTTTTAATTTCTATATTATAATTACTGTTCATCACCGTTGTCGGTGATGTTGGTATCGAATGAATAGATTCAATATCTGAATTGTCACTGGTTTGACTTTTTGTATCAATATTTTGTTTTGTTAGATCATTACATTGAAAAACAATTGGTGATGACGAGGCTGACGTCTTTTCGTTTGAAGTGCCTTGAATACATAACATAACAGAAAAAATATAAATAATATGCCAATCAAAATAGGTTTGCGTAAACATAATACATACTATACAAATAATATACTACTAACCTTTAATCTGATTTAAAAATGCCATCGCTTTCTTTTTACGTTCCAATTGTAATTGCTTTTCCTTTGATAATAAACCCAATTTCTCGCGTGCCGCTGCCGCTAGACGGTCGCGTAATTTATCTTCTGCGATTTTTCGTGCTGTCTTTTCTCTATTTTCTGCAGTGTCTATGTCATTTTCGGTTGATATGATTGGTATGGCCGTTGAAGGGACTGGATATATTAATGGAATATCTGAATTTCGAGGATAATTCGAAATTCCAGTTGGTATTATTGGTGCCTGAGTTGTATTATTTATGGAAATACCAATATTATTATAATCTTCAGATAGTAAGGCACTTTTAACAATATCAACCACTGCACTATTGTCATTTCGAGCTTCTTCATCTTCTTCGCTGCTTGCCTCTTGTGGAAGAACTGGTTTAATTGGAATAGTTGGGTCGTCTTTTGATTTGATCGAAAATGAGACTGGTGTCACTATTTTATTAAGTGTTCTTTCACAATTTTTTTTATGTTCAATACTTTTAGGAATGCTACCAGTAACTTTGTACATATAGTATCGATGAAATTCATTATCTGCGTCTAAAAACGAAAACCGTTGTGGATCTTTCATTTTTAATATATCTTCAAAATTTTTTCCATTTTTAATAACATATATAGCAGTTTTATCGATGATATGTTGTAATGCTTCTGGTGGTGTTGTTAAGTCCATAGGAATTTCATTTCCATTGGCCGCATCTTCATTTTCATCAGATTCATGCTCAGTCTCAGAATCTGAATTATAATATTGTGCTAACATTAAGCCAGACGATATCTTTTTAACTTCAACTCCATCTGATTTAATTGCTGTAGAAGATGGATTACTTATGATACTAGGCAAATGTTCAATTGGCTTATTAAAATTTTGTACAATTGCCGATGAAGTTTTATCACTCGAATTTTCGGTGCTTAATGGCAATGGGACCCCTTTAATTTTACTAATCAATTGCGTATAGGCACAATCGGCTGACGGCTTATACGCCAGCGTCGTGACTGTGGGTCGATATGCTGTTACCGAATTATAACTATTGTCTTCGAAACTATTTGTGGTTTCTAAATTTTTTTCATCAGTCTCATTGCTGCTTGTAGCTATATTCTCACTAGGATATAATCCATTTTTAATAGTATCGAGAACATGTCGATAATATGGATTTAAATTATTTTTTTGTAAAAGAAAATTAAATTGCGGATTATTCGATTGTTTTGTTTTGATTAAAATTTCCATTTGTGCTCCTTGCGTTGATATGAATCTGGCAGTTTTCTCAATAATCGCATGCTCTTTCATAGTATTCGGCAAACTTATATTTTCTGGAATATCAAATCCAACTGGTTTCTCGTACACTTCATCTGGCTCTTCCTGTTCTTGATTTTCATTATTTTCTTCACCTTTAGTCGCCGTAGACGGCGAATCATAATTGAAGCCAACTTGTCCGAATGTTGACGACCTCATTTGATGCAGACGCTTTAACTCTTCTTCTAAAAAGTATATTAAAACGAACATTTCATCAAATCATACAGTTAATTTTGATTATTTAAAAATCACGTACCTTGATAAATTTCTTCTTCCATTTCGTTGTGATAAAGCGCATAATAACGTTCTTCCTCACACAACTGTTCCGCTTTCTGCTCGGCGGGTGTTAAATAATCCAATCGATTAGTATAACCGCCAGGAGGTGGTTCATATGGTGCCAATTCATGTAATGTTGCCCGAACATCATATCTAATTTTAGGTAGACGGTTTAATCAAACCAAATCATACAAACGAGTTGTGTTTTCATTTTCGTAGGAAAAAAAGAAAATAGTATTCACTTAGTACTATGAAATTACAAATTAATTGTATTTAATTAAGAAAATCATTTAAATGATGATCGAATAATTTTTATATAACAGATTTTTTTCTATTATAATTGTAATTTTTAATAAAACTCATCATTTAAGAAAACTTAAATTAAAAAGAAGGGTTACCAGTCGTCCGGAAATCTTCGGACATTATTCTGGTGAATGCAAAGCTAAAATATTAATGTCCGGAGACTACCGGACATTACGAGAAAAAATACCTTGCGGTTATCAGTCAAAGTACGGATACGGATTTTATATCAAAAAAATAGATTAAATTTAATTATTGATAAATGGTTATTTATCCAAAACTATATTGTTCCATCACACTGTTTCATATATAATATGAATTTAATATAAATTTGGTCACTGAAACAGATCCATTCAAAATCACAATTTCGTTTAATCAATCTGTTCCAGTACACTATAAAGTCTTAAAATAGTGAATTTTACGTATTGCTAAAAATTAAAGAAATATCCTGTGCAAAATAATAATCCTGTTACACACGACATGTAGTTGGTAACCCCTAAATAAAAAAATAAAAAATGTGTTTTGTTATTTTTATAGTTATACATACCATACCACCCGGATTTATAACTTATTCATTTATATAATATATATAAATATAAATATATATAATTATATATTTTTTAGAGAATGGTCAGTTATATATTTTTATTTTATTTATTTTTTATACAAAAAAAACGGATGAATTTCCTAAATTTTTGGTTTTTCATTCATTAACATTTAAAATTAACAACAAAAATAATAATCGTAAAATCGTTTTTTGATATTCCCAATTAAAATTGAAATAAATTCGATAATTTATAAAATTTCATGAACGATTGATATAAATAGTTCAGTATGTAGCTAGGTCAATATGGATCTCTGGTTCTTCAAGAAATTGGATATATCAACCAACGATTAGAAAATAAGTGAATAATAAAATCAAAATTTTCATTGTCAATGTTCATCTTGGCAAAAAACTGAATCAAGTTTTGCTTCTTTTTTTTATATTTTGTTTTAATATAGATTATTATTATTATTTATATTTGTTTTTAATTGTTTTAATTTTTATTAACCTGTCTATTTTAAGTGATTGCTCTCCCATCCATGGTATCAGATGTTTTCCTTGATCAATACTTAAGGCTTTCTCATCATCGCGGAAGATTTTACAGGCATACCCAAACACTAACAAATCGTCACGATTTTCAATTTGATTATATTGATGTAATGTGTTTTTTCGTAATATTCCAGATTCACCACCACCGTTTGTTGAAGACGAAGCATGTGATATCCATTTATCAACCATTATATAAAATGTTTATGTATCAATATTTTATTTATGTAAAAATATTCTTAACAAAAAAAAATTCATAATAAACAAAAATATTTTTTCTTTTTTTTTCGTTAGTTTGAGGTTATGTTGTAATTCTTAATTATATTATGAACTATATTTATTTAGATATAAACTGTGTAAAATTTATGTATAAATATATAACAAAATTAAAAACTATTCCTTCAATATTTTAACTATACAATATTAATATTTGTAATTTTAATAATAAAATAAATTATTTGTGATATTCATTAAACTTCCTTTTCTTTTTTTTCCCGTTTAGACAATTGAGATAATAAAAAAAACAAGAATATGACATTTAATGCTTGCATTACACAACTGAATAAATATTGATGTCAATATACTATTGTAGGTACACACATTTATTTAGTTTAATCGTAAGTAAATTTATTGGGGAAAATTATATGATTCAATTCATTTTTCACAAATTTATGTTATATACTTTGCTCATACACATTATATAAATTACTGATGTATTTAGATTACAATGTCATATGATGATTTCAGATATAATTCCCAGTTTTTCTTGTGATGATAACTTGTCCAACATAATTATTACATAAACCTGAGCGGTTCAAATATTTTGTGCTATATGTTTATCATTAAATCTGAGCATAGAAGTGAAAAATGTGTTGATATTTGTACGATCGTTTTTTTTTGACTCCAAGAACAGAGTGGTTAGTTCGGTTAATTGATCTACTAAGCAATGGCTGATTACAACTCTCTGAGAAAATATAATTATTTTGTAATCTTTTAGTAATTGGCTCGTTTGAATGGTTTAATTCTTGATTGATTGTTCCCTAATTTTATCTATCCATATCTAAATTGTGACCGTTCAGCGTAACCGTTGAAATTTAAATGCCAAGTGCCAACCCTTAATATCCGAAAATAATGTTATGATGACGATACTCTAGATGCAGTGAGCAGTCCCAAACAATTTCCGCTTAAAATCAGGTCTTATAGTTGTTTAACAACAAATTCACAAACCTAAAAAATATGTTAGGTTTTATAATAAAACTCGAAAAAAGCCTGCCATCTATTATCGAACTTTATATTAAACATGAACACGTATAATACAATGACGAAATGTTTTCGTGTCTCATTCTAGTTCATAGAAATATACTATTGTGTACTCATCAAAAAATGATTAATCAAGAAATTCTTACCAAAAAAAAAAATCATTTTCAATTTAAAATAATGTCGATGATAGATTGATACTAGTAGACCTTTGAAGTTATTTAAAATATTTTTTTATGTTATATAGTTTTGTATGAAAAAATCCAATTACTCGAATTTGAGTTGTTGATTTAAAAAATAGTTAAAATGTGGCATGATTTATTGTGATTTAGTGTGATATTAAAAATTTAAAAGTGGAAGTGATTTTAAAAGTCTTAAAAAATGATCAATCCAAATCAAATTTATAATTTAAATAATGACTACAATAGAACGATTATGAATACTGGTGTTGTCCAAAATGATATAAATCAACAGCAAAATAATATTAATTACCATAAAAATGGAATGAGTATGAATGTAAATGGAAAAGGCGACCTCCATCAAATTAATTATGTTAGTAGTGTCAATGGTAGTAATGTCAATGCTAACTCAAACGAGCGAATTGGGTCATCATTGGGCAGTGTTAATTCAGGGTATCAAGCTAATTATAGACAATTTAATAATAATCCGATTCAATCGAATGGGCAACCTTTACCACCAAATATCAATGGGAATGGTTCAGAACCGAATAACGGTTCCAGTGTTCAATCAATGAATGGTTATGGATACCATCAACAAAATGCAAATTCATTGGGTTCAAATATGCAGCACATTCCGTTAAAAGATCCACCTGTGCTAGCGGCGCCAATTCAAATTATTAATAATAATATTCCACCATTCCAACCACAATCGATTCAATTACAAAATAAACCTCCAGTTCGCCCAATGTATCCCCAACAATCATCACAGCAGTATGCTGCTACACAGCAACAACCAGATCCACAATACCAAACTGGAAATATTACCCAAATGGGTTTTAATAAGTTATGGGGTCATCCAGACTGTGTAGATTTATTACAAGAACGCCACATACTACCACCGGAAGGATACACACCACCAAAAATTTCATTACAAAATCAACTGTCGGATGCTGTAAATTGTGATTCAAAGTAAGTACTTATATATTCCATTTTAATAAAACTATCGAAAATTTTTTTTCCGAATTTTCAGTTAACTTAACAGTCACCTTTCTTTCAAAACTATCCACAACACTTATCTAATTCAAATATTAGCATTGAAACATTATTGGAACTTATAATTTATGTAATGCCCGTCCTTCATAAAATATTTATATTTATAGTGTTCATTTAAAATGTGTTAGTGATTAGTAGTTCAATGTCATGTAATGACCGTGCTCTTTTCATTCATTTCTATTTGGTTTATAGTTAGTGAGCTCTATTCTATAGAAACTATCATACTATTCTGCTATACTTTACTCGCATGAATTAAGTTATACAACATTAAGTTCCGCCAATTTTCATGCCAACGAATACTTATTTTAAATTAGAATTTTATTTTTAAGTAGATAAGCGACATATCTAATATGAGTTTTCAAGGTTACAATGCAATGTATAACAACTCTTGGTAATTTAAATTTAATTTTAAAAAATAATAGTTTGGAAACCAATCGAGTCATAGATTATGAAGAACAGAGGCTTATCACTAAGCTATCATCCATCATAAAAATTAAACAAATTGACTTATTTTTCAACTTCCAAATTCTGAATCAACTATGCGAATCATTTGTTCACAATTTTGCAAAATAGATAAAATTACATAAGTATATATCACAAAACTAAGGAACATTATTACAAATGTACATACTACATATATGTATATGTAACATGTAATTAATCTATAATTGACGCCATTTCCTGAAGCATAGGTCCCGATACAGGTACATTTTTTGCCCTTGCTGCGCAAAAATATTCAAAAAGGGCCTCGTTTAATTTGGCGTATTCGGTATCCCGTCGTTTCTTAAACATCTTGTCATTTTCATTTGCAGCGCAATATTTTTCGGTAATCTCCTCTTTGTTTTTAAACACGTTATAAATTTGGGTTTTCCCACAATTAAAGAACTCACAAATTTGTGCCACTGTTTTATTGTCATTTTTCATTTATATCACTAGATATTTTTCTTTTAAATTTAAATTTACAATTTTCGGCATTTTAAAAATTGAATTACACACATACATATATATTTTCCGTTCCTTTCACAAACCTTTAAATTGACGTTACTTTTTTCCAAAAACACGAAGTTAGTATACATATTTTCGTTCACCACAAGTATGGAGTTGGCTATAATTCCGGGTTTTACGAGTTTTGTACAAGAAATATTGTTCTAAGCAATGAGTTCCGTCCGCGTCTCAGAGATTCCGCCATAATCGGTAAAAAGAATGTTAAATATTATTGGATCAAGTCAGTATTTATGATTATTTTCCGTTTTATTAAAGTTTCCGCGATAATCAGGTTCCGCCTTTGTCAGTTTTCACTGTATATATATATATATATATATATATATATATATATACTATATATATATATATATATATATATATATATATATATATATATATATATATATATTTATATATATATATATATATATATATATATATATATATATATATATATATATATATATATATATATATATATATATATATATATATATATATATATATATATATATATATATATATATATATTCATTTTCTCAATTTTATATTTTCAGTATATTCCGGTGTACATTAGCAAAAATCCCGGAAACAAATAGTTTACTACAGAAGTCACGTCTACCTCTTGGCGTTTTGATACATCCGTTTCGTGATTTAACAGTAAGTAAATTAAATTTCATGTATAAGTATTTTAATTTACAAACGATTTTTATTTTATTTTACCTATAGAATCTACCGGTGGTTAGTTGTTCACAAATTGTGCGATGCAGAGCCTGTCGAACATATATAAATCCTTTTGTATATTTTGTCGATACTAAAAAATGGAAATGCAACTTGTGCTATCGTGTAAATGAATTGCCTGATGAATTTCAATATGATCCGGTTAGTAAAACGTATGGTGATGTAACAAGGCGACCAGAGATACGATCGAGTACTATAGAGTTTATTGCACCATCGGAGTACATGTTAAGGCCACCACAACCGGCGATTTATTTATTTTTACTAGATGTATCATCTTTGGCCGTACAATCGGGTTATTTAAATTTGATGTGTGATTCGTTGGCCGAACATTTGGATAAATTACCAGGCGATGCAAGAACACAAATCGGATTTATAGCGTATAATAGTCAAGTACATTTCTATAGTATTGCGGAGGGATATAGTAGACCACATGAGATTACACTTATTGAACTAGATGATATATTTATGCCACAGCCGGATAATTTGTTGATAAATTTAAAAGAAAATCGGGAACTAATAAACGATTTACTTGACATGTTGCCTAAACGATTTGAAAATTCACATGATTCTGGATCAGCACTTGGCGCTGCATTACAAGTTGCGTATAAAATGATGAGTGCAACTGGTGGAAGAGTGACTGTATTTCAAACATGTTTGCCAAATAAAGGCCCGGGTGGATTACAACCACGTGAAAATCCAAACAATCGCTCGTCAAAAGATGTTCAGCATCTAGGACCGGCAACCGATTTTTATAAACGACTTGCATTGGAATATTCTGGTCAACAAATTGCAGTTGATTTGTTTTTGTTGAATGGCCAATATAGTGATTTGGCCACAGTTTCTGGTATCAGTAAATTTAGTGGTGGCAGTGTTTATCACATACCGTTATTTAATTACGCC
Organism: Tipula unca; assembly: GCA_951394425.1. Taxonomy (NCBI): domain Eukaryota; kingdom Metazoa; phylum Arthropoda; class Insecta; order Diptera; family Tipulidae; genus Tipula; species Tipula unca. Next base: position 6,669,935 of record OX596380.1, on the reverse strand, counting down.
AAACAGGAAGACAGTATGAAATTTAAACGCATGTTTGAACGATATTTGACACGAAAAATAGGATTTGAAGCAGTGATGCGAGTAAGATGTACTCGGGGCCTAGTGATACACACATTCCATGGCAACTTTTTTGTACGATCAACAGATTTACTATCGCTACCAAATGTAAATCCAGATGCTGGATATGGAATGCAGATTTCATACGATGAAAGTTTACAAGATGTAACTTCGGTTTGTTTCCAAGCAGCATTGTTATACACAAGTAGCCAAGGTGAGCGACGAATACGCGTTCACACACTATGCGTACCCGTATCAAATTCTCTACCAGAAATTATGTATTCCGCTGATTCAGAATGCATTGTTGGCTTATTATCGAAAATGGCTGTTGATCGTTCTATTCAATCGACAATGACCGATGCTCGGGATGCTTTTATAAATGCAACGGTTGATATATTTTCAGCTTATAAATTATCGCAAAATTTACCCCAAACAACTGCTGGCCAGTTGTCTATATCACGAAATTTGGCATTGCTACCATTATATATTTTAGCGTTATTGAAAAATATGGCATTTAGAACAGGAACAAGTACACGACTAGATGATAGAGTTTCTGCAATGTGCGAATTAAAATCACTACCGTTAGATCAATTAATCAAATTTATTTATCCTGATTTTTATTTTATCGATCATATGCCGTTTGAACAAAATGCATTACAATCCAAAGTTTTTCCACCAAAACGTCATCTATCAGCTGAATTGTAAGTGTTCAACATATTATGAATTGTAATTGAATTAACAATTAATTTATAATTTTTTATTTTGTTTTATAGTCTTGATTCACGTTCAATGTATCTTTTGGACACGGGACCCAAATTAATATTGTATGTTGGTTCAAATGTTAATCCACAGTTGCTGAAAAGTATAATTGGTGTACAATCGATAAATGAAATTCCTGATATATGTTTTGATTTACAAATGTTGGGTACACATGAAAATGAAGTGCTACATACGTTCATAGATCAGTTAAATGAAGACAAACCATTTCCATCGATTATACAAATTATACGGTAAATATCTCTTACTTGAAAATAAAAGTTTACATAATAATTTAAGATATAATATTTATTTGTAATTTTTTTATTTAGGGATACAAGTACATCACGGAAATTATTTATAGATGCATTGGTCGATGATCGTTCAGAGAGTTCATTGTCATATTATGAATTTCTTCAACACTTAAGGAGTCAAGTGAAATAACATAAAATATATTAAATGGTATTTCCTAAAATTTTTTTTGTTATGTGATCTTAATTTCATTTTATTTTTATATTTTAAATTTATTTATTACTTTATACATAAATTCTGTCATTGATATTATTTTATTATTATTATGTATGTTTCTATTTTTGACTGATAATTATTGATATATTGTATGTTTATCGTAAACTAATTATAAACGATCGTTAAGGAATTGTAAAAGTTTATAGAACAACAAAAAAAATCGTTATAAAATCGCAAAATACATAGTTTCTAGTTATTAAGTAAATTGTGTAAATAAAGAAAATAAGAAAAAAAATATTTTAAAGAAAAGAATTAGTTTCAATTTTGATGTGTTCTCTGCTAAGAATTTTTCTTGTATTTTACGGATTGTGGTCAATTTTGTTTTCTCAAGCCATATTTAACAAGCGGAGAATTTATGCCCATTATCATAATTTCTACATACTTTCTACTCCTAAATTTCACCATTCTTAATTTGAACCAAGTTTGAGAACAAATCTGTGATTTTTCTTAATTTGAACATGATTGAGGGTGAATTGAAATATTTGAATAAGAAATTTGAAGTATGAAACAGAGTTTAGTACTTAGGATTCGATTGAAAATTATTAAAATAAAATATGATTCGCTATGTAGTTATCTAAAATTTGGTTAACCGAAATTTTAATTTTGGATTTGACGTGGCGATAACTACACAACAACAAAAGATAGTTTTAAAACAATAGCTGTTTATGAACAGTAATCTCAACGATTAGATATCTATAATTCGGAACAAAATTCAATACAGGAAGTCAACATTGTTGATGATATCTCATATTGAGGACTTATCGACAATTTAACACAATCCTATATTAAATACTTAACCGGAAACTAAGATAATTTTTGGGTATGTATACGGTTTTAATAAAGACAACACAAAAAATAATATAAGCAAACAAATTTTTGTATTAGACACTTACCTGGCATAAATTATCTCATGTCTTATCTCATCGACTCGATTTGGTTATTGGTAGAAAATATTTTATATATTTATTGCCCCGTCATTGAAAATATTTTTTGTAGCCGATAATAAAAAAAACACGAGATATACTAATAAAGTAATAAAGATTGTTACGGTATGTAATTGAGGAAATGATAACAATATTTGTATGACCCAGGATTACTGATAATTGTTAGAGACTACCTACATAAGGTTAAGATTTAATTACGTAGTTTAAGTTGTTATGTCTTTAGTGTATGTCTACAACTGTACATTATGTACTTTTTATTTGTAAATAAAACGTATATTGATGTATTTAGAGACCTTGTACTTACACGAATACATTTTATTAATTAAAAAATCATATTTTCTTAAGCAAAATATTAAATTTTCGGTGATGAAGGTCGTCGAAGTGTTTGTAGATATTTCGCTTCATAAAGACATCGTCAACACCGATTTATCACTATTAGTTGGTAAAAAAATTTGGTGTCAATTGAATTTGTTAGCATAGTGCACCCGTATATGTATATACAAATAAGTTTTATGGCGGTATTATCAGCATAGGTAAACTAAACCTTAAAATTATGTTTCGATTTTCTTAACGAAATGTTTCATTTGTCGAGTGTGTTTGTAACCATTTTAGAATATTATCGAACACTTACCCGTATAAATAACGTTGGTATAACACAATGTATTTTTATTTGTGGCTTTTCACCAAGCTAATTACTCTGATTATTAAATCCATTCTAGTGCGTACTTATCCGTTGTTGGATACATCTGAATTGGTTTTATTTGATGCCGTTACAAAAATATCGGATCCTACTGTTTAATCTCTTAAAGAATACTAATAATTTCCATCCGTGAAGAACCAAAAAAATAACAACATAATCGTTTGATTCCTGTTACTTGCTAGATCAGTAATCTGACGTGTGATTCTGTCCAAACTCTCGATTACATGTTAATAAACATTCAAATGGTCAATTACGTTTCTGATGCTCATTTCCTATTTAAATCAAGATTAAATGCATAACCATTAGATTAACCCTAAGTTAGTAATTAAATGAATATTCCCATTATAATGAGTGTTGAATTAACAATTCATAAATCGAGGAATCAGTACTTCGATTTTTGGACTAAGTAGCGAACGAAATTTTTAACATTCTATCTAATAAATGCAATAATTTGGACATAATTTTTAATTTATTTATCAAAAATTTCATATTGGTCACCAGTGTTCCGCGGTATACATCTATTTAGAGCCACTGGATTAAATGATAAAAATTAACTGCTTTTTTATTTTTATATCTAACGAGTTCCTATTTTTTTTTATATTTAATGTGCATTCGAATATTTTTAATTTAGATTAGATATAAAATTTAAGCAATTTGTTTTTATTAAAATAATACCATAAGTCTAGAATCTTTGGTTAGAATTAATTTAATTAATTATTATAAATTACAACATATTTATATAGTTTAACCGGCAACCATATATATATTTTTTTTATATAAAATGTATTTAACAATTTTTTTAGTTATCATAATATATTAATAAATTATAAGATTTCGATAGATTTACAAATCTTTAATAAATTATTGATCTGGCTGAAACTGAAGTGTGATGGAATTTTTAATAATTGATTCTAAAATGTAAAAATTACATGGGAACATAAATATTTCATTAACTAATTTAGTTATAAAGCCAAACACCAAAGTATGAATATATGTATGTATGTGTATTTCTTAAACTCAACCGACCTAATTAATTTATTCAATTAAATTTAATTAAATATTATTCATTTTTCTGTTTTGTATTGCGTGTCTATTTACACATTTCAAGCATGTATGTTCGTACAAAGTTCTTGTGGTTTAAGTCTTTGCTAAATTATGTATAACAGTAAGTAAATTGAATTTATTTTTATCAACGCTAATATTAAATTGAATTTTGTCAGATTCTTGTCCGATTAAACTAGGATTCTAACTCTGACAAAATTCCTCTATAATAGAAAGTTAGTATTAAAGATTTTATTTTCCCAACAAAATGAAATGAATAAAACTGTTATAATGTACGAGCGAGCACATACACCCATGCTTGAAATGTACAAACAGTAATCACCAATAATTGTACAAATCAAATTTTATAGTTTTATAAATAAAAATTAAATTAAATAATTGCTATTTTTATTTTATTTTGATTTTGAAATAATATAATATATTATAATAATAATAATAGAGTGAATAGTTTGTATATAAATATTTTAAAATTTTATTTTATGTTTAAAAAAAATATTTTTTTAATTATTGCTCTATAACACTTATACATAATGTTATTTTAATATTATTTAACTTGGGTTCGCATATGTTGTAGAAATTCGTAATAAGATAATGAGCTTTCTGTTCGATCATCGATTAAACGTTCGGTGAAAACATTGCGACACGTACTTGAATCGCTGTGGACACATAAAATAATGAAATACATTTTATTAATTATTGAACAAAGTACATAATGAAAAAAAGATATTCAGATAATTTGAAATTAATCAATTAAATGGTCATTGTATGTTTAAATAGCATGTGACTTACCGTATTATTTGTATAAGCGCTGGAAACGGTTTATCTTCGTTCAATTGGTCAATAAACGAATGCAATTGTTCATTTTCATGTGTACTCAAAGTTTGTAAATCAAAACACAAATCTGGTATTTCATTTATACTTTGTACACCGATTATTGCCTTCAACATTTGGGGATTTACATTTGAACCGACGTATAAAAGTACTTTCACACCAATGTCCAAGAGGTACATAGAACGCGAATCAAGACTGAAAATAAATTAAAAATATATTTTGATATATTTTATTGTTATAAATACATATTATTTATATTATACAATTAAATATACATACAATTCAGCAGAGAGTTGTCGCTTCGGTGGAACAATTTTTGATTGATCACCACCACTTTGTTCAGGTGGCATGAAAAGACAATCGATATGATAAAAATCTGGATAGATAAATTTAATTAGTTGATCTAATGGTAATGTCTTTAATTCGCACATTGCAAACACTCGATCATCTAATCGAGTACTTGTTCCTGTTCTAAATGCGACCTACAAAACAAAAAAGAATTAATTTGTAATACAGTGCACGTGTTTGAATATCTTACATTTTTTAATAAAGCTGAAATGTACAAAGGGAGAGGTGATAAGTTTCTGGGAACCTGTAATTGACCGGACGAACCTTGTGGTAAATTTTGAGCAACTCTAAATGCTGATAAAACATCAATGGTTGCATTTATAAATGCGTCACGAGCATCGGATAATGTCGATTGTATCGATCTATCAACCGCCATTTTTGAAAGTAATCCCACGATACAATGAGCATCAGCCGAGTACATAATTTCGGTTAGAGAATTTGTTACAGGTAGACATAATGTATGTACTCGTATACGACGTTCGCCTTTGCTGCTAGTATATAATAGAGCAGCTTGAAAACAAACCGTTCGAACATCTTGCAAACTTTCGTCATATGAAATTTGCATACCGAATCCGGCGTCCGGGTTTACATTTGGCAATGACAACAAATCTGTTGATCTTACAAAGAAATTTCCATGGAATGTGTGTATCACCAGCCCTCGTGTACATCGAACCCTCATAACAGCTTCAAATCCTATTTTTCGTGTTAAATATCGTTCGAAAGTGCGTTTAAACATCATACTATCTTGCTTTTTAACCAAATTGAATAACGGTATATGATATATACTGCCACCGCTAAATTTACTAATGCCCGAAACGGTTGCTAAGTCACTGTATTGGCAGTTTAATATAAATAGATCGGCTGCAATTTGTTGACCCGAATATTCTAGTGCAAGTCGTTTATAAAAATCGGTTGCTGGCCCTAAATGTTGAACTTCTTTGGATGATCGATTATTTGGATCTTCACGTGATTGTAAAGAACCTGGGCCTATATTTGGCAAACATGTTTGAAATACAGTGACACGTCCACCAGTCGAACTCATCATTTTATATGCAACTTGTAAAGCAGCGCCTAATGCCGATCCAGAATCATGTGAATTTTCGAATCTCTTTGGGAGCATATCCAATAAATCGTTCAACAATTCTCGATTCTCTTTCAGATTAATTAGTAAATTATCAGGACGTGGCATAAATATTTCATCTAGCTCGACAATTGTAATTTCATGCGGTCGATTGTAACCCTCTGCAATACTATAAAAATGTACATAGCTATTATACGCTATAAATCCGATTTGGGTTCTTGCATCGCCGGGAAGTTTATCTAAATGTTCGGCCAACGAATCGCATACTAAACTCAAATATCCTGATTGTATAGCCACCATAGAAACATCTAATAAAAATAAATACATTGCTGGTTGTGGTGGCCTCAACATATACTCTGATGGAGCTATAAATTCTATTGTACTGGATCGCACCTCTGGCCGTCTTGTTACATCTCCGTAAGATTTTGTAACCGGGTCATATTGAAATTCATCCGGTAACTCATTTACGCGATAGCACAAGTTGCATTTCCATTTTTTACTATCAACAAAATATACAAAAGGATTTATGTAGGTTCGGCATGCTCGACATCGCACAATTTGTGAACAACTAACTACTGGTAAATTCTAGAATATAAAATATTAGGATTATATATAGTCACATAAAATTGCATCTTATCTAACTTACAGATAAATCGCGAAAGGGATGTATTAATATGCCAAGTGGAAGACGTGATTTTTGTAATAGATTAGTTGATTCTGGTATTTTGTTCAGTGTGCATCGGAATATACTGTAAAACATAATATTAGATTAGAAATCACATAAATTTTGTTACAAAATATATATTTACTTTGGGTCACAATTTACTGAATCAGAAAACGTATTGTTTAAGGATACGGGTGGTGGCGTATAACCTTCCGATGATAGAATATGTCGATTTTGCATTAAATCAATTATATCTGGATTTCCATACAATCGATTAAATCCGGATGGTTGCTGAGGTTGATATTGTAAATTTCCAAATTGTGTTTGAGGGGCTGATTGCGGTTGTTGCGTTAGAGTTTGAGCCTGATGTCCTCCATTATAGTATTGTGGATTTTGTTGAGATGATGGCTGGGGCGGCAATGAGGATGGATTTATCCCCGTTGGAGAGTAAATTGGTCGAGTTGGTTGTTTAATTTGATTAACAGGAACAGGTGGTTGTTGCATCGTAGTTGGTGGTGGCATACCAGAGTATTGAGGTATTTGTGTTGATTTCGGAGGCAAACTATTATTATTAATGGTTGAAGCATTTGATTGTGGTGGGCCATTTAAAGAGATTTGCTGCATATTTGGGATAAGCTGATGGTTGATGTTGGGTGGCGGGGCGACATTCCAGGTTTGAGGTTGACTATAATTAGTCACAGGCGTTATAGTTGACATTGTTGGTGGCATCACAGAATTTACATTTTTAACATTTCCACTTATAGGCACTTGATTTATATGTTGGTTTTGTATCTTTGGAGGCATTGAACCATTTGTGAACTCTGCAAGATGCCTTACAGTATTTGAGGGCATTTTATTGTTATTCCCGTACGGATTGGGCTGTTGCTGTGATTGCGGATGCTGTTGGATTGGCATCGAACTTGGTGGAGGTGGCCCCATTATATTGGGTGCAGCAGTTGGATATTGATTTGGATTTACCAGTGGATTTGACATGTTTGCTTCTTTTATTCACTTATATTATTCACACATAATTTTATTACAAATTTTTATATTAAATTCGTGTTACACTTGAAGGTATATATATTTTAAAAATATTTTTTAGCCTTGCTTCACACTAAAAATAGAAAAATTTAAGACAGATAATTTTTCTTCGTTCTTTCAACAATGAAACAATTTCCTTAAATTTTATGCTTATTATTTTGATTACTAATTTTGAACCCCAAAACGATGAAATATGCCACCTTAAATAAGACTTGTTTTTCGATTGTTCACAAATTTAATTGCACTTTTTTTTATTCTATTGATGGATTAAAATAATTTTTTTCGTTTCTCTATCGAAAATTTGGCAAAATTTTATCACAAAAAAAAAATTTTTTTTTGACACATGTATATCACAATGAAGTGAGCTGGAATTTTTGAGTTATTATTTTATTTTTCGACCACTGAACTATTTAAATATTAAAATTGTTTTGGAAAGTACTACAAATATGTCAGAATTACATGACATTTCCTCAAATTGTCATTTGTTTACTGTCGAAGCTTGAAGATAATTATGGTGCGGGCACTTGAGATTAGCCTTGTAAATTTAAATCAAATTAATTAAATAAATCTGAAAAAGGTAGTTAATTAAATTGTTTATTTATGTATTTATTTTGTACAATTATTTAATATTTTTAATAGATTTTACATTTTTTAAACTCGATTAAAAAACAATACATTGTTCAAAACTTAGAAAGCCTAAGTAGATACCTCTAGATTCTCCGATTAAATAAATTTTGATTCTATACGTTTCAGAATCAGTGGAGGATTATTAATTGTCCAAATATTCAATATAGTTGTGACTGCAGATTGCAGACGAGTTTATACTTATTCAATTTTATCTTTTGGTTTTGTAAATATCAAGCGATTCAGGTGATCATTTCATCCTTTAATTGGATGGTCGAGCAATACAATAAATTCACAAAGTTTTGCTTTTGAGAAATAAATTTACTTCAATAAACGGCACGACCTATGGATCCAATGGCCCTGCGAATACTTATTAAAGCTTTAAAGTTCTCCATTTCATTGAATTATTCTATCAAACATAATTACAAAAGAAAGTTTTCAATTTAAATTTCTTGTTCTAAAATATATAAGCCGTTCTCAAAATATTTCCAAACAAAGTTTTAGAACTTTAGAAATAAATTTTAAATAATTTATAATAAAATGTTCTTACGTTGAAATGTTTATGAATAAAAATGTCCGTAAACCGTTGTGATCGTAACGTTATTTTATCAAACAATTTTCTTCTTTTCCAGGCGCCATATAATCATGTTGAACAAAATAATTAATTATACCGAGAAAGTCAAGCTCTCGATAACACTAATTGCATTATGTAGCCGACTAATTATTTTTATGATACAATTGGTTTCAAATCATCTTATTCCTGACCATGATGCCCATGTATTTTTATCGCCAAAGAGTGTTGAGCGGGAAGATCAAATGACACCATTTGATAAGCTAATTGAATTTCTTTTGGGTGGCTTTAATCGTTGGGATGGACAATATTTTCTTCATATTGCTGAATACGGATACACATATGAAAATACATTAGCCTTTTATCCATTATATCCATATTGTGTAAAACTAGTAGCCAATATAGTTCACTGGTTATTTTTCGGTGCAGTCTCATATCATTATGCACTACTATCAGTAGCGATTTTATTGAATGTTATAATTTTTATAGAATCCGCGAAAACATTGTATCACCTCTCGTTTCTCATGTATAAAGATGAGAAACGTAGTCGTTTGATTATTATTTTATACTGTTTTAATCCAGCCTCAATATTTTTTACTGCACCGTATACTGAATGTTTTTTTGCATGCTTATCATTCAAAGTAATGCTAAATGTACATTTACTGGCACAAAAAAAAAGATCATACACAGTTCAATCTATTATTCCGCTACTATTATCAGTATTATGTCGTTCCAATGGCGTTATAAATTTTGGATTTTTATTATATTTTACAATCAAAATTTATGGCCAAAACTATTCTATAAAATTATTGTTAAAATTTAAAATTATCTTAATTACAGTACTTTTGGTGTATGCTTCATTACAATATTACTATTATAATTTATTTTGTGAGAAAAATGATAACACAGCCATACCAAAACATGTTCAAAACTATGGAATTCAAAATAGTTATGTATTAGCTGGAAATTATAATAATGCTAGTGATGCATCACCTTGGTGCAATTATGGAATACCACTTTCATATTCCTACATACAAAACCATTATTGGAACATTGGGCTTTTTCAATATTATCATTGGAAGCAAATTCCAAATTTCTTATTAGCTTCACCAATTATTTTAACATTTCTGTGGTACATTATAAATTACATAAAAATTAATTTAAAATTAATTTTAAATTTAAAATTTGTTATTAAATCGAATCATAATTTAAATATAAATTTATTACCGTATGTAATTCATTCAGCATTTTTAGTTGTATTCGCCTTACTGGTGATGCATATTCAAGTGGTGACTCGATTATTGTGCTCCTCAAGTCCTATGTTATACTGGATTGGGAGTAAAATTTTGAATGATGATAAAAAAATGAATTTTAAGATTAGAAAATTATTTGTATTTTGGTTTATAAGTTATTTTGTTGTTGGTACGGTAATGTTTTGTAATTTTTTACCATGGACTTAAAGCTGTTTTGTAATAAAGTTATTTGTTTAATATAAAAAAAGTTTATTTAAAATTTACTACTACATTTTTGGGAAAAAATAAGTTTTAATCATATTCTTCGATTGAATGCGTTACAAATTCTAACGGCGATTGAGGACAATTTGAATAAACCATATCACATTCTCCATTTTCTCGCCCAATATTCTCAGCTTTTTCGTATATATGTTTTACGATATGCTCGGTTTTACTATTAAATGACTGATGAACTGATGGCCTGTTTAAATTAAATACATAAATAGAAACGCCTATAAATTCTAGTTTTACTGCGTATAGGTTAAAATAAAAATGAACTTACGTTAAAATAAAATGTATAACTTGATGAAATATATCTTCGTCTTCATGAAATGTTCCACTTGTGAAATTATAACTTGGATTCAACGGTATTTTAGCTAGTTCACATATACACTTTTGAAAGCAGTCACTATGATAACCAAATCTGTTTTAACAAAAAATACAAACGAATTTATTTGATTAATAATTTTTTAGTGCACAAAAAATAATTATTTTATTACAATTCAAATACATCCTCTATAGATGAGTATAATTCCGCTGCAGTTAAATCTTTTTTAACTCGTGAGACGATATTATCATTTCCGGTTGTTGTTAAATTTTCATGGGTTTGATCGAAACTTCTTTTACTCAAATCATAATAAACTGGTTTAAAAAAATTGGTTGAATTCCATGGCAGATCATAATTACATTGTATACCAAAATTCATATTTCCACGACGCGTTTTAACTTGCATATCGAGTGGCACCACGAGAGCAAATGTAAATTGTAAAACTGTGTAGCGTGGAAAATATAAGTTCCATGTCACTGTCTCGATACTATAGCATTTAAATAATTCACAAAGATTAAATAATAAAAATAATAAAATTAAAAATTTCGATTTCATTTTCGATTTAAAATTATATATTATTCTGGACAAACTGTTGGATAACTGTTAACTAAATTATTAACACAAAAAATGATAAAATATATAAAAAATATAGTTCGAGTACATATTTACAATTGGAGTTCAATGTATTATCTAAGTGTTTATGTAAATAATATGATTTTTGAACGATATGTGATTAATAATTATCACTAACAAGAATCAGTATTTTAGCCGCCTATTTAAATTAACCATTTCCAGATTTTAGGTCATTTTTAATAATCAGACAAACAGTGAGATGGTTTTTAATACTTCGAGATAGAATGCCATTCAGGTGTCCTTAACTTTTGTATAACTAAATTGCAATTAGTGTTTGGAATGCTACTTGTTGTGGAATTTGCTTCACAGTGAAGCAATACACATTTTTGTTTATTTCAGTTAACCTAATCTTCCATGCTTGTGTTCCATAATTATTTAAGAGATAGCAGCTATAACTGGTATGTACAGGATCTGTTATCCTCTACAATTCTTTGCATTGCCTCTTGTTTACTATTTAAATTACTGTCGTTAGTACTCAGTAGTAAACATACGTTGTTCCATTGCTGATCAATCATTCTTTCGAATACGAATCTCAAAATCTAAACTGCTTCTAGTGTAATAAATTATTACAGATGATAAAATCGTCATTTTGGTATTTTTCTTTTTATTTAAGTACGTTTCTATTAAACTAATTTGATTTTTACACAAAATAATAACATAGTTTTTTTCGGCGTCTTACCAATGAAATCTAATAAATTTGTAATATATTCTGGCTCAAGTCCTATCTCGATATCACAACTAAAACAAAAGTTACAAAGTGGTGGTGCAGGTTCAATTAGACGTTACACCGCTCACGGTTTTCTTGCGACCGACAATTGTAAACAAATTGGGACTTGGTGTAATCAGTTCTTGTTTTCAAGAAAAATATTACTTACAATGGTGTTTTGAAATCAGAAATAAGCACATGAACGATTCAAGTGAAATTTTCTGACGAACTTATCTTCTGTTTGCCAACTATTTGTGTTTCCCGACGGTAACTTATCGTTAGATTTTGTGATAGGGATCAGTCATTAAAATAACTAAAATTAAAAAATAATTATTTCGTTTCAGATAAAAAAATGGGGAAGCACTCAAAACACAAGAAAAAACGGAAGTTATCGAGTGACAGCGACAATGAACGGCAACATAAACATGATAATCGGAGGATATCTGGTGATACGTTTTCACCATCAACGTCGTCATCTTTTGCATATTCACAGACAGCTGATTTGTCAACAAACTTAATAAATTTCTCGTTTCTCGATTATAAATCTGAACTAAATCGATTGCTGACTTCAAACTATAATACAAAAACAGGGTTCCATTCAAAGCCAATTCAATTAATTGAAAGCCTTAGCGATTTTTGGTTGTTTATAAATAAATATGAAAATTTATTGAAAAAATCAGGCCAACCAATATTACCCGTTCCCATCGAAATGAAAACACCAAATGACGATGTTAATGAAACACAAGTTACTATACCAATCGAATACAATAAAATGTATACGACACATTTTCAATTTGACATACCGTTTCAAGATTTCTATTCAAAGCTTAACACGAATAGTCGTTACGATGATAGTGACTATGGAAATAAACGTAAAAAGTCATTAACGGAATTACAGGTAAAGCAATTTTTACAAATTTTAATTCACTATTTGGATTTTAAACAAAAAGAAAAATTTACGAAATTGAAAAAATTACGAAAATTTCAAACAAATTTACCAGTTGCGAAATATCGCAGTGAAATTGTTGAAGCGGTCAAAAATGAGCAAGTTGTACTAATAGCTGGTGATACTGGTTGTGGTAAATCAACTCAGGTACCACAATATTTACATCATGTCGGATTTCAAAGTATTGCTTGTACTCAACCTAGACGTATAGCGTGCATTTCGCTTTCGAAGAGAGTGGCACATGAAATGTTATGTGAATATGGAACCGAGATTGGTTATCAAATTCGGTTTGAACGGAGTAAAAGTGCATTTACTAAGATACTTTTTATCACTGAGGGACTGTTACTTCGACAATTGTCAACCGATTCCTCGCTATCACAATATGATATACTGATATTGGATGAAGTACACGAGCGACATTTAAATGGCGATTTTTTACTTGGCATTACAAAATGTTTGTTGCATGCACGACGTGATTTGAAAATAGTGCTTATGTCTGCAACAATAAACCTGAAGTTGTTTTCAAATTTTTTCTCAGAAGAAAATGCACATGTTATTGAAGTACCAGGTCGTTTATATCCTATCAAATTACATTATATGCCGTCTGTACAGCAAGATGTTAGCCGTGAAAGTCGGTATCACAATAAATCGGAAAAATTAAGCCCCGAACCATATATCCAGATTATTCAAATGATTGACCACAAATATCCACTGACGGAAAAAGGTGATTTATTAATATTTATGAGTGGGCTAAACGAGATAACAACAATTGTTGAAGCAGTCAAAGAGTATAACGAGAAAAAACAGTCATGGATAATTTTACCACTTCATAGTAGTTTATCGATTGCTGATCAAGATAAAGTGTTTGATTATGCACCGGACGGGATGCGCAAATGTATTATATCTACAAATATAGCAGAAACTTCGATCACCATCGATGGCATTCGATTTGTAATCGATTCTGGGAAAATGAAAGAAATGAGTTATGATCCAACTTGCAAAATGCAACGTTTAAAAGAATTTTCAATTTCCAGAGCATCTGCTGAGCAAAGGAAAGGTCGTGCAGGACGCACAGGGCCCGGCATTTGTTATCGACTGTATTCTGAAAAAGATTTTGATAATTATGAGTCATACTCTCCTGCAGAAATACATCGAGTACCATTGGAATCTTTATTGTTACAAATGATTGCAATGGGCTTACCAAATGCTCGGATGTTTCCATTTATCGAACCGCCACCCATGGAGAGTATTGAAAATTCTATTCTCTCGTTAAAACAGCATGATGCATTGACCATGGATGAAAAATTGACCCCATTAGGAAAAGCTCTATCAAAACTTCCAGTTGATATTTCAATTGGTAAAATGCTCTTAATGGGATGCATTTTCCATCAGTTGCAACCAGTTTTAACGTTGGCCGCATCACTCAGCGTCCAAACACCGTTTACAAATCGGGCATATCGCGATCATGAATGTGAATTGGCACGAAAATCATTAGAATCTGATCATGGTGATCCTATAACTCTAATGAATGCTTATAAGGAATGGTTGGAATTGAAACAAGCTAACTTTGAACGACGTATCAATACGGAAAATACAAAGCAATGGTGTCGCCGCAGAGGATTAGAGGAACAAAGATTTTATGAAATCACAAAATTACGTAATCAGTTTGAAGATCTGCTGTCCGATTGTGATTTAATTTCGCTTCAGAATAGCAAAGATCGTCCACAGACAAGTGCAGAACGCGCCATAAGGAATGGAGAATTAAAACAATTGAAAGAAATGAGAAAAGCGCATAAGATGGAAGCACCTCGTAAACGAAAATTATTAAAATCCGATCCGTGGGAATTGAATCAAGATGGCGAAGAAGAAGTTGACAACAGTAAAATTGATATTCGAGATGTTGAGTTTCGTTTAAACTATGATTCATCTAAAATTCAAAATTTAGTGACTGGCGCCACTGCATGTAGCTATCGTGATTTAATGACTTTAAAATTGATAATAGTAAGTGGTTTGTATCCACAAGTTGCCATCCCCGATGAGTTTAATTATTGCAAATCTTCCAATCAACATTTTTTTCACACACAAGCCAAACCATTTGTTTCTCTGCATCCAATGAGCTTTTTCGGCAATAATGCCGATATACTTAAACTTACTGAAAGTGAAATTGTGCCGAAAACAGGTACCTATATTTCGAAGCTGCCACTAAGCTCGAAGCATCAAATTCTTTGTTATTTGTAAGTAAATTCTAAAGAATTTGCAAACACAAAAAGTATTTTATTGGATAGTTTTTTTGTGTTTGTAATTAATTTGATTATTTGCTATTTAAATTTATATTGTGTTTTCTAGGAGCCTTTTGGAAACTTCTAAGGCATATTTAATGAACACTTTACGTATGCCAGCAGCTCAAACTATTTTATTATTTTCTCACGCGATCGATACGAATTGTACTTTTTCTCGTATAGTTTGTGATACCTGGTTGGGCTTGGATTTTCCATTTCCTGAAACAGGTCAAACGATTTTATTCAGAGCATCCAATTTAAGGAGAATGTGGAATAAACTTCTTGAAAGAAAACTATCAAATTTAGTAAAAAATCTAGATACTGAATTAGAAAAATCAAATGAAGTAAAACAACAATCGTTAGAAGAAATGGAATATGAATTATGGGAAAATTTAGCAAATTTTATGAATTTGGACGTTTATTACACTATTAAGAGGTTATTGCCCGGTGATATTGTAGAATTATACGTTGGTCCATCATCAGGCGACGATCAAATACTTCAACTTGAATATAATCCATTTGCCGAAGATTTCTCAGCTCAACCAAATACAGTCAAAGGTGGTATATATATCACAGAAAACATAACCTATGGATGTATCAAAGAAACCGAATGGAGCCTCCAAATATCGGACAATATTATTAATCAACCTTTCCAATGTATAATTTGCGAAAATGAATATCATCACTTAGATTGTATTCAAAGATTACAGCATTCAGTACAATGTAAAAAAGTACAGTTGAATGAAAAAAAGAAACAATCCCAACCATCAAATGATTCCAGCTCTTGTGGGACGCCAGCGACGAGCAACAATTTAATCAAATTCAATTGTTCACATTGTAATAATTCTTTTATGATTAGTGTAATAGACATCTTAAGACATAAGAAACAATGTAAATGAAATAAAAGAAAAATTAAATTATGAATGTTATGTGTATTAAAAATGACCAGTTTTCGGCAATGGTAAACTATATTGGAATGTTTCCTTGTATTGGTCATACATTTTCCATGAGATTTGGCCAGTTAATGAATGTTTTCTCCAAAATTCGTGCGCTTCTAATTGTAACTCGAAATTCCAAGACTTTTTCGTGTGCATTAGCAAGTCATATATTAAAGTTTGTGGTGTACAGTTTTGGATTAGCAATTCGATTTCTTTGAGAATACTTTCATTATAATATTTACATATTTTAAAGTATAATTGTAGTACTTTAAATCTGTAAATATAAAATGCAAAAATAAATAATTTTATGTATTTCAATCATAATGAAATGACTAGGTATATGAAATGAAACTGTATTTCAAACTAAAGTATAAAAATGTTGATAACAGTTTATGAAACCATTTGGCAACAAACCCACAATATATTTTATTCAATTATAGAAAGAAACCTAATGGAACTGTCATTTTACTGAAATGTTATTTCAAAAATTAATTCTATGTTGAATTCCTTTTTCGAATTCTAAATTTTATTATTATAGATTTGAGTAAAATTATAGATTTGAGTAAAATTCGAAATATGATTCAAAATTAGCTTTAAATTCAGAAGAATTGTTTATGTGTAATTTAATTAATTTGCAAAATTTAGATTATAAAAAATTAGGTATATGACTAATTTGTACAGGAATTAGGTATATCTATAAAAATTGAGAAATTGGACTTATAAAAGTAGAAACTTAGGTAAATGAAGTGGCGGACAATTTAGAATGAAGCCTTATTTTAGCGATAATCGAATACCATTTTTTATTATACCTGTATGCTTGAACTCGTGTTAGTTTTAGTCCTTTTTTTATAACACGGCACAGCATTTCAATCTCTTTTTCTTGGTTTACAATCGAAATAATATTTCTACAAATAAATAATCATAAATTTAACATTTTTTAATACTTCAATCTTTTAAAAATACCTTGTTTCAATAGACGATACCCATACAATAATTAAACATTCCAATACTGTTAAAGCAGTTATAATATCCACTGTAGGATCCTGTATTTGAAATTGAAAGCAAGTTTTCACTTTCTGTTCCCAAATGGCGGCTGTTTCCCATGCTTCATTTCTTACACAGAATAACCATAGATTACTATAAAATCGTTTTAATGCGTATGCATCTTTGATAAACATAATGGTCTCTGATTCATCAAAATAGAATTGTTCACTAGCCCGATATGAGATAATTGTATAACCAGTTGTTATTTGTACATCCATGCAAAGCGCATAGTACCATGTTATACCAGATTTATCCGATTGTTTATCAAATTTTTCTTTTACTGATTCCAGTAATTCGGATACCTCAATTATACGCTTATGAGCTAACAGTGAACCAACTAAAATTGGTATAACTTGCCATTTACTTGAAACATTTCTTATTGACGACGCAATACGCAATACTGTATAACCAAGTCGGATAGCTAAACGGTTTGGAATTTCAACCACTTGCTGGCATAAAAGAAGTGCACTATACATTTTTGTAATAGCAAATAAGCGATTTGCATCGATGTCTCCCTGAAATGAGGCAACAATTTCTAATGATTTAAGTTGAATCCATTCCATTTGCTTTGTTTCGCCTAGAAAGAATGCTACAAAAAAAAAAAAATTAACAAAAATAAAATGATAAATAAATTGAATTCACAAACATACATATCTGCATGACATTCGAAAAAGCTACTGCAAGTGCTGCACAATCTCTGCGATATACAAGAGCCATCTCCAGTCCTTTATATGCTGATAGTTTGGCAGTGTGATAATATTCCAATCGTTGGTAAAGTACCACCATTGAGGAGTAAGTTTCAGATAATTGCTCGATAATTAAAATAGATAATGCATCTTCGTATTCAATAGCGATTGGTTTGTGTTCTTTAAGCAACATACGTTTGATCCGTCTAAGTGATAATTTAGTCTGTGTAAAGCACCATAATCCATAGGTTCTTGGAAAATATACACCCATTTTAGAACAGGCCCGATAGAAAAAAACTGAAGCACGATGAAATTGCTTAATGTGATAGTGACATTGTGCTTGTAATGTAAATATTCGGCCATAGAAATACGGTATATATGTACTATCGCTTTCTTCGTCTTCATCGTTGGACGCTAAGTAATCAGATAGTTTTTTAATCGCACTCGATAGCAGCTCGAACGCTCTAGGGATATTTGATATTTTAATACAAATATTCGCAAATTCAATTTCAGCTTCTATCATTTTAACCGTAAGATCTAAATGTTTGAGATAAATTTATAAAACATTCGAACATACATATACATAGATTGTGATCTGTTTATCTTACGTGCACCCTTGCAATGGCCTAATACTTGTGAATAGAGTGTATACAGAATCATGTTACATTCACATTGCCGGAAATCATATCCTGAATAATCATAAATTAAAGAGCTAATTTTTGGCTTTACATTTCTTTTAATTGGTGGATGATGGCGGGCTGGTAACGTTTCTACGTATGTGTCTAATTCCAAAGAAAACCGATATTTTGGGAGATAATCCCGAAACAATGCTGTTTGAGAGAAAAAATCTCCGCCACATGCCTCACATCTATGTATACATATATCGGCAAATCACAATAAAATTTATTATTTATAAATCATCTGTGTAAAAAATCTATAATTTAGCATTATAACTCACTTTCTGCTTTGTCTCTCCAAATAAAGTAACGCACGCTTATGGAAATCTTTTCGTTGCCTTTCCGTTAATAAATTATAAATTCCAGTTCTAAACTCAATCGACATAAATTTAGAATATCCACACGACGCATAATTGGGTAAATCAATACACGAATCATCAATTTTCAAATTTTTGCAAATACATTCAATTTCTCTCGTTTCAATAAACTCATTTTTTTGAAATATCATATTTTTCTTTGAGAAATCTCCAGCCCCACATGCTATGATACTTAAATCAAATAATTTTTTAATGCCAATCGATAAAGAACGCTCAGTTCCTGTTCCAATAATAAACTTTAACATTGTACGTAGAAATTTATCACCAAGAACGGATGCACATTTTAATATTAATTGCTCATACGATGATAATGAATCATAAACTATTAAATAACTAGAGTCTATAGGTAAATTGATACCTAGTTTAATATCAAAAAATTTATAGTTCAGCAACACAACAGGAATTTTATTATCGATACTTAAATTTGTATAGTAGTCGAACACGTTTTTAGGATTGTCGTCAACACACATTTCGAATAGTTTCCACTTATAAGTTACATTCAACACTTGTATAGATAATGAGTTCGAGATAGAATCGCTATATAAAATTTGATTATTTATAATATGAATGGATCAAATAGAATGCATATATTATACATATGTATATAGGTATAGTGTCCCATAAATTAATTAATTGCCATTACGCTCGTAGAAGCGACTATTTCCAAACACTCAGTTTCAATTCGCATAACTTATAGAATTTCTTCAACTTCATAATTTTATAAAACCTTAACATAGAATTCATAAATTTTTAAGCTTTTTAATTCTTAAATTCCTTAAAACCTAAATTTCTATATTACCTAATAAATTTCGAAATTCCTAAAATTCTCTACTTACTATTTTCAAATGCCTATTCCTACGTTTCTTTAAAATGTCGAAATGTATTTAGTTGACGTATAAAGAAACTAATTTTTAATTGTTGGTCAAATTTCGTTTTAAACTTTTGAAAAATCGATGTAAATAGTAAGTATAAAATTCCATTTGGATGTAAACTACCTTTAATATTTTTGTCAATTTATCGAATTTTGAAAATATTGAATGTTTTAATATGGCAGAATTTTGCGAACATTTTTTTTTCTGAAACTTCGCTGTCCTGCACTATTTTTAATTTATGGGCACCACCGATAACACTAATATATTACCGTTTCATGTCTTCTGGCTCAATAAATAACAAGCCTAATGCACGAGCCTCGGATATATCAACTTGGGTAATAAAAATTTCTTGTGACTGGAGCAACGACACTAAATAGTTTTCAATCCAACCCGGATTACCACCACTCTTCCGATGAATAACTCTGTAAAATTGTTAATTTTAAAAAAATAAATAAACTGAGATTTTGTAAAGTATAAAGCATTATAATTGTATATATACTTTTCCAATTCCAATGGTATTGCTAACACTTTTAAAAACTGGCAAGCCAACGATTTATGATAAATTTTATCTATTGGTCCTAAATGAACTTTCAAAATTCTCGGATGCGTTGTTAAATTAAAACAATCAAACGACAGTTTTCTTTGACTATTTATCGAAAATATTGAAAACACAAACATTGATTCAAATATAGTGTCCAGCATTTCGAGTGATTCGTCATCTGCGTATTCGATATCGTCCACCATAACAATCCAAAATCGAGAATACGATTTGCGACAGAGTAATTTAAACAACTTTTTTCGAATTTCCTTCAATTCTGATTCGGACACCTGTAATTCCGTTTGCTTTGGAAAATTTACATCAAAAATCGGATTCAACACAAATAGAAAACTAAGTAAATTAAAACTTTTCAATTTATTAGTAATTATATCCTGTTTCGATTTGGCATCCAAATTTGCAGTAAAATTTAATGCATTGGATAGATAGAGCGAAATTAATAAATATGGCTTACGAGTTTGCGTGATATGCATTGTTAGTTTAACGCAGTCTATTTTAAGTTTATAAACGATCGAAAAAATTTCATTTATCAATCTGGATTTCCCTTGGCGCGTTTCACCACAAAATAATATACATGTTTTACATAATTTATCTAGTTCCAAATCGAATTGACCATCGCTAACATATTTATTATATAAATTTAATGCAAAGTCTAGTTTACTCTGGAAAATTTGCATTACATCTCCCCGTCCAAGGATTGGAAAAGTTAATACAGGCGGGGCAAACATTTGTGCTGGCCTGCAAAAAACTTATTATATTAAAAAAAATACATTACACACGTAATATATGTGCCTAACGGTAATATTTCTTTAAATTCAAATATCGATCCAACATTTATCAATCCCTTTAAATGCTTGGTTACTTGTAATCGGAAATGCTTCGCTTCCATTTTACTATTCAAGAAGGTTTCATTGTCACACGTTACTCTTTTCTTATAAGCTGTCATTAAACGTGCCGCTTTATTTACTGATAAACTGATAACTGAATATTCTCGACGAAGCGTATGGCCAACAATACCACAATACGTCATTCCAGATGTAACGCCAATTGATACAGATAGAATATTTGGTATTTTAGTTAATGCTTTGTGCAATTCGGCGGCGCATCGTAATCCAACTTGGCATTCAAGTTCATGTTTATAACCACGTAAGCCAAATATTACCAGAAACATTAGATCTTTATCAAAGTAATTTACTTTGTTAACCACTCCTTCGTGATATGTCACAATGCTGGTCACAAAACATAAAAATCGATTGATTTAAAATCGGCTATTTCATATAATATACTTACTCGCTTAAAGTAATATATGCTTCATTAACTGCAGCTAAGATTTCAAACTTCGGTATTGACCGCTTTATTACAATATTAACAAAATCGGTTACAACATGACGCATTTCGGTTAAATATTCTAGCGCTTCATCGATATCAATCGCATTCATTAGAGGCGGAATCATGAACCGGCGTAAAAATTCATCCATTTTAAAGTTGATGGCTTGATTTACTAATGGCCTCAGTGAAAATGAATCTTTCTTATAAAATAGGTAATACGCCTTGCCGTTAAAGTTTCGTAAATATGAAGCTTCATAATCTTCTTCATCGTCGGATATAGATTTATCATCAACAATATTAGACTTTAGTACTATATGTATATATTTAAATCATTAAAACAAAAATAATTGAAACTAAAATATTTTGTGACCAAAACATACAATCAGCATCGTGTTTCTGTACCGACCTCCATTTCTCTGTAAATCCATGAATTTTTAAATATTTTTTATGGTCCATCCGTAGCCAGAAATACTCAAATTTAGGAACATTATCAAATGCTTGCGGTAAAAAAATAAACAAAATTAAAATCATTTATATACTCGTATGTATGTATATATTGCACGATAATCCACACTAGAATATTATAGTTTACCAGTTTGACACACAATAACTTCACCGGCCGGGCATAATTTCTCTGCACTTTTTACATCCCAAACAGGTTGGCCAATAACCATGTAATGGGATAGTTCTTCAGTTCCAACCAGAGAAAAAAATATGGCACCTGATGATATAGCAATTTTAACTCTTAATGTAACTCCAACCTCAGTTTCATAACTTCCGTAATTTTTCTGTATAATCACAGCCGTATCGATTGCCTCATGTACTGCATCTTGCATCGAAGTAATTTGATTTACTTTAAAAATAACCAAAAATGCGTCTCCTGCGAAATATAGATTAACACATGTACGTATATATACATATAATATATTATTTGATGAACAGAATCCAGATTACCTGAAAATTTAAATACATCACCACCGTGAGATAAAATTTCTTGAACCATATTGCCAATGTATGTGTTGAGTACTTCACTTAAATTCGACGCGCCTCCAATTCCAGTTTGATTATATTTTTCTGATAAATCAGTGAAACCTGAAATATTTTGATATATGCAGCATAAACATAAACAGACAACAGATTGAATTTTGCATTGAATCAAATTGGCAAATAATTCGTTTGCATATATTGCGGCATTTATTATTGGTTCATTATATTTATGTAATGTTTCTCAAGCTTTAGCAGTCTTGGACAGCCGAATGTTGGGATATATTTGCAATGTCGTTAATAAAGGTAAATGAGATATATCTCCGCATTAGGTATGATTAAGATCATTCAACAAACATTGTAGAAAAATCAAAGATGCGGTTTCATTCGCGTTTGTTGGTGGTTAATAGAATTGAAAGCTTTGTTATTCTTTGTATGAGTTTCACTATCGTCCAGGCATAAATCCATGTTGCTTGAAGTCGAGGTATAATTTTCATTGAAACGATGCATATCTTTTCTTGGAACATTTAGTATCTCAACTTGTAAATAGTTAGAAAGATTTATTTGAGCTTAGGTGAGGTTGAATTGTAAAATCAAGAAGTCTTTCGTTTGAGATTGGGAGATCCAAACTTTAACAACTATGCTATTATTCCGAATTTCTATAAATCATTTTAATTTAAATTGCAAATTCAAAATTTGAAAAATACCCGTAAACTCTAGTTAACTTTATCAAAATTTATGAATTTTGAATATTGGAAAAAATAGAGGAGATTTTAAATTGGAGATTTTCATCGCTGCTGGGCATTTGTTAAGTTTAAAATTCAAAATAGGAAACGTAAAATATGATTACGAAATCATATTTTACGTTTACTATTCTGAATTTTAAACTTTCTAAATGGCCAATAGCGGTGAAAATCTCCAATTTTAACTAGAGTTTACGGGTATTTTTCGTATTTTGAATTTGCAATTTAAATTAAAATGATTGTAATTTTGAAAAATGATTGTATTTTGATATTCGAAATTTCAAAATTTCGGAAATAATTTAATTTACAAAATATTTTTATTTTTTTTAACTTGTGATTTACAAATCGCCAAGACATCGCACGTCTGAATCATTAATATGAAATAATCATTATATACGAAAACCAATGTTAAATGTTCTGGATATTATTTCGAAATTTGGAAAAAATTTCAAATTGACAAAGCCTCTGACGTTCGATATAACTTCATTGCGGATTTCTCAATACATTTCATAATGTAGTTAGTAATTTGTCATACATTGAATTAAAACTGCAGCTTTGAAAGCTTACAATTAAATGTAAAAATTATAATTATTGTTATATTGTTGTATTCGAAGTTTTGCAATTAAGACTAGTATTTTACCAATGTACTTTTGAATTTTATTCAAATTGAAATTGTTGTGCATTGTAATCTCTATGATTATAGTTCATTAGAAAAATAAAATAAACTATGTTTAGAAACCACAACTCGTTTTGCACTTAATCAATGAGCGTATACACCTCGAATTCATCATATAGCGGCTGCCTGTAGACTAAGATCTTTAATTTCAGCACTCTTTCTCATCTACTGAAGAAAACTTGGCATGGGATTAAATTTGGCATAATATAGCAACCTAGATAACAATGGCCCCCTCTCAGAAAGTTTTTGAAATGACACAATCAACTAAAAATCAATAAAAAAAAATTTCAAAATTATAAAATTCATTTAATTTTAATTCGTATATAAGACATATTCAAAGAATAAAAATTTCTATAAAAATTTAGGTATCCGTCAAGATTCTTAAAAATAATTTAAAATTTAATACATTTTACAAAATTTAGAATCTACATACTGTTTTTTGAATTTTTAAAATTTCATTTTAAATATGTATGATTTAAAAGGAAATTTCAAAAATTTTTATAAAATCCATGAAGTTTTATAAATTTTTGGAAATCCAATGTAAGTTGATCCTTGTAAAACCTTCAAAATTTTGTTTAAATTTCTTATAATTCGAGTTATATTCCGAAATTAGAGAAATCAAATAATTGAAAATTTGAAAAATATCCGAAAATTTTATCTAAAGCTAACTCTCTAAATATACATATATGAATTTCGAATATTCCAAAAATTAGAGAACCGAGAAATGCTTTAAAATTAAAAAAATGTATAATATATATTGGAGATTTTCATAATCGGTTATATTCAAATTTTAAAAACTAAACAGTTCGAGTTTTTAATTTTATTTTCAGAATCGTATTTGTTAAATTAGGTTTCGAACTTTTAAAATTTTATTAAGAAAATTAAAAGTTAAAATTTTATTTTTTTTCAAACCCGAGTTAATATTTCAAGTTTAAATTGAGAATTGTAAACGTAAATTGTATTTGATTTCAATTATAGGTAATCTCTATTTGGCATTCAACCGTAATTTAAAATTTCTAACGTGTGGAAATGCCGAAATTTGTAAGTGTTAATTTTTGTTTTAATTTATCATGTTACGAATTCAACCACGTCCGAATCATAAGTACGTATTCTTTATGATTAAAAGTGGTAAAAAATAATAAAATTAATTTTAGATAGTATACAGATTCAAATGGTGAATCAGGTGGTATATATGTATACATATATATATATATACATATATATATATACATATATATATATATATATATATATATATATATATATATATATATATATATATATATATATGTATATATATATACATATGTATATATATATACATATGTATATATATATATATATACATATATATATATATATATATATATATATATATATATATATATATATATATATATATATATACTGACAGCCTCTCAATTAAATTTCGCAGAACAAACATCGGCGATATCTTATACATCATTACCAAGAACAGAATTCAACATCGGCGTTACCAATACATGAAATGCAAATTATACATACACGACGGAATTGGGGGTGCCTTCAAACGAAATGCCACGAAAGCCAGCCTTCAGTGACTATACGCTGATCAAATAACGACAGCACAACAACTTTTCGATTGGGCAACAAAAAATGAATCAAACATTACTTTTAGATTTTGTACAAATCAAGAGTACAGAAGGGTGGTACGATCACTAGCAGAAAAATTTGATTCAGTAAAAGCCATCAGAGGAACTCATTATCATTGCTTTGTTTCCAATGGTAACAACCACATCACAGCGCGTCGATTTTCCAATTCTGATAATTTTTATAATTTTAAATTAAAATAATTTGTAAATAAATTAACTGTATTGGATAAAACTGTACCTATAAGTAAAAACCAAAACATGAATTTCGTAGTTCAGAATTAATAATTGTACTGAAATGTTAAATTCCACCCTAACTTGTTATGACGTTTTGTTCTATAAAACTCGAACGCGTTGAGTCCCCATCGTGTAAGATGGAGCAGTTCGATTTTTCAGCAAAAAACCATTTAAAACTGAAATTTAAACGATATATTGTACCATTTAATATATTAACACCAAAGTTTAAAACGCTTCCTTGAAAGTATTAAAATTGTCTTTCCGAGCTATTACGTGATTTTTTAATCGGACAAGGAATACTTAAGATACACGAATTTCAAGATGTGAACGTTTGAGTGTCCGACAAACACAAATTATAACGGAACTCCGCGTATTTTAACCCCACCGACTTTTTACTCAAATTACATTTTTTTTTATCTAGACCTACCTCCCCGAATTTCAAAATAATTGGACATCTTGCCTCCGGTATGCCTCCTCGCGTGGAATGGCTATATATATATATATATATATATATATATATATATATATATATATATATATATTTATATATATATACATATATATATATAAATATACATATATATATATATATATATATATATATATATATATATATATATATATATATGTATATATATATATATATATATATATATATGTATATATATATATATATATATATATATATATATATATATATATATATATATATATATATATATATATATATATATATTTATATATATATACATATATATATATAAATATATATATATATATATATATATATATATATATATATGTATATATATATATATATATATATATATACATATATACATATATATGTAGGTATATAAGCAGTGTACAGTTATATATTATTGTTTTTGTTAACGCAGCTTTCTTCTTTCGAAATTATTTAAAGACTTAATTAAATTTTCAAGATTGTAGATGTAGACTTTTGAAACATTATTTATGACAAGTTGATCCGAAAATCTGATCTTTCCTATCCCATTTGGCCAAAGCTCCAAATTTAACACTCCCTCAGATCACGGAACAGTCATGGAGTATGCTGTTGGTATTTTTAGAGTTTTCCTGCGAGATTTATTATTTATACAACAGAACTAAAGTACATATAGGTTTACTATAAATACTACAGGGAAGATTTTTCGCATTTCGCGTTATTTTTACTCTAAATTATTAGACATTTCGGCTTACATAAACGTCCCTTACATAAACGTATATCGCAATTATGCACTTAACCCTAAAAATTCAGGTGGAACTAACATAAGGATATATGTACATAATTTATATTTTCTGTAACACCGAGTATCTTAAAGAACTATTAAGATAAATATTTATTATTTAGTTTTTCAAATTGAGCCATGGCTACAATGAAGACCTCGAGAAAATAACTTTAAAATTCAACGGCCTAGTAATCCTATAAAACACAAAGAAATTAAAAAAAAAAAAAATTTTAATGTACATTTTAATGTTTCTCATATTTTTGACAAAAAAAAATACTACCAGCGTCTCAAGTATTGTAACGCTCAGCATTAAAAATAAATTAAAAATATTTAAAACATCATTTACAAATAGGAAAGAAAAAAAATTTCCACGATTGAGTTTTCACAAAAAAAAAAATAAAAATATCGTATATTTATCAAAAATTTTCATTTTTCTTCTATGAGAATTTTTTAATTTTTCGTACTTGGACAAACAGCAGTAATGTTTTAAAATTCCATTGAAGACGTTTGAATATTTCGAAATAAGAAAAAAATAAAATAAAATCATAGAAAGAAATTTTATGTAAGAAAAGTGTTTTAATAATATTATAATAAAATTAATTTATAATTTATTTGGTAAATTTTGCGCATTCTAACAATTTAGGACTAAGTGAACATCAGAAAATAGGATCACCTGGAGTTGAACTCTAATGCATATGAAAAATTAAAAATTAAAATTGGCCAGGTCATAATAGAAGGTCATTTGTGCGAATATTTAAAATAAAATATCGTAAACTATATAAATTTTGGTGTAGTGCATTTATAATATAAACTATTTAATTTAGTGAGATCTGTGTAAATTTAAATTTTATTAACGCATAACGGGCAACGATAATTTCAATGCAAAAATAAACGTTAACTATATACATATGTATATGTAATCCTAAACCGTATATTCACCCAAGATCATTCGCACCCAAAAGATGCGTGATCGTAACAACGATGAAATTAATAATCTGTGTTAACATATTGCTAACATGCAAGTGTTCATGATCTATAATTAAAAAACATAAACAAATTATTTAACTGAATCATCAACCTGTTCCGAATTTATGTCCATATATTTTTTAAATTATTTAGTGCGGTCAATAAAAAGATATTTTAATGCATCTCATTAAATTTTTTGACTTAATTGGGTTACTTTAATAAAAAAAAATTTATGCAGATTTAATGTGTAATGTGGTATTATTTTGATATATTTTTAGATAAATATTCCACCTACGCTCGCGTTTATCCACTATAATTTACATATTTCATTTTTTCCACCGGATATTTCCACTTTTTTTTTTGTATAACTAGTAAACCACGAAATTATTATTTGCATTATGCAAATAAATGGACCGAAGCGAATTACTTCTTGGCATAGGCATGCGAGACAATGTTGTACCGTGTTTTATACTTATCAAGAACTCCAAATGCTGGGAAAATAAATTTTTTTTTAAAAATAAACGGAACAATTAATGTCAAAATTAACAACAAATTAAATAATCTGCTCACATATTTATTAATACATTTTTAAGAATTCTAAAAGAATTATGTATATATACAAATATCACAAAATATATATTCATTAGCCACACGAACAAAAATATTTAATCACCACACATTATTTTTTGTGTGTACGAAAATAAATTCTAACAATAATCTATAGATAGAATATTTTAATTTCAAATGATTTATCTAGCTTGTGTCGATGCTACCATTGTCATTTCGTTATTAAACAATTGTTTTTTTTTGTGTGTTCTTCTTACAGAACTCCATAACACAAAATGGGGTTAGCTGGCAAAATATGCATAGCTATAGTAGCTGTAACAGGTGCTATATTAATTCAAACGGGTCAAGATCTAACGAAACCATTGCCATTACCACAATTAGATCCCAATGAATATTGGGGATCAAACTCACCATCAGGATATAAGGAAGATACAACAATTCGTCGATTAAATATTTCCTATTCAGCGATAACCATCAATAAATTAAAATATCGTTTAGAACAATCTCTCGAACATATACCAGAAAGCTTAGACGGTGCTAAATTTAATTATGGTTTTAATTCGGTCGAATTAACAAAAATAATCAAATATTGGAAGGATACATATCTGAAAAATTGGAATGTTCGTGAAGATTTTATAAAACAGTTCGACCACTTTACAACCGAAATACAAGGGTAAAACAGCAATAAATAAAATGGTAGGAATTTACTTAATGTGTGTGTACGTTAATTTCAGGTTAAAAATTCATTTCATTCGTTCTAAACCAAAATTCGAGAAAGGTGTAAATGTCTATCCAATTTTATTATTGCACGGATGGCCAAGCTCGGTTCGCGAATTTTACGAAATAATTCCGCAATTAACGCAAAAAGTGGAGGGTAATAATTTTGCATTCGAAGTGATTGTTCCAAGTTTACCTGGATTTGGATGGTCTAAGGTATATTATATCGAATATTGTCTATAATAAAAGAAATAATTTAATTTATTTTTCTATATATATATATATGTAGGGATCATCAAAACAAGGACTAGGATATACCGAAATGTCGGTCATCTTACACAATTTAATGTTACGTTTGGGACATGAGAAATTTTTCATTCATGGTGGTGATTGGGGTTCTGAAATTGGAAACAATATCGCAACTTTATATCCAGAAAATGTAATTGGTTTTCATTCGAATTGGTGTATATCGAACACCGCATTGGCATACCTAAAACAATTGGTCGCCTCAATTATGCCAAAACGTTTTACAGAACCGAAATATGTAAAATGGTTTTTTCCACTTCGTGAAAAAGTTAAATTTTTATTGAGAGAAAGTGGCTATGCCCATTTACAAGCGTCTAAACCAGACACCGTGGGTATTATACTCTCAAATAATCCAGTTGGTTTGGCTGCGTACATTTTAGAGAAATTCTCCACGTTTACAAATTCAGCCAATTTAAACACGACCGATGGTGGACTACAAAAAGATTTTGGTTATGATGCGCTTCTCGATAACGTTATGATTTACTACCTAACCAATTCTATAACCACCTCGATGCGAATTTATTTCGAATCTACAACATTACATGAGCTAAGCTATCATATAGATCGATCACCAGTAGTGGCACCATTCGGATGTGTACGATTCCAATATGATGCCTATCATATGATTGATTGGGCCATTATTGATAAATTCCCTAAATTAATTCACAAAACTTATCATGAAAATGGTGGACATTTTGCCGCACTACAGTTGCCTGATGTTTTATCTGCAGATATATTACAATTCGCATCGAAAGTTATTAAAAAATAAATTCAACGTTTTTTTTTTTGGATATTCCACCGCACTATTTGACCATCTCGATGGAAGCGATTTCGTTATAAAATCAACGTGTATATCTCTAGATTCGTCTAGAATTATTTGGCAACTAATGAGAATATATCAATGAAATAATTAACTGATTTTTATATATTTAAAATTAAATAAAAATTAAGTGTTTTTTTCTGTAAAGACAAATAAAATTATGTATTTTGTTCATCTTTTATTTTGCTAGGTGTTTGACGTGCTTTAATTAGTGTCCAGTAATTTTTTAATTCGTGCCTGAAAATTTATTACTGAATGAAGAAGTCTGTTGAATCAGGTCACATTAGAACAATCCTTATTACATTATTGCTATCTAATAATCACTTCCCAGATTATAAGACTATGTCTTCCAATTTGCAGAGTCGAACCAAGTGTTATACCCCACGCTATTTATGTAAATATGTGACAATGGGCCCATTCACGTCTCCCGTCACACTGGCATTGACGATTTAGTTATGGAAAAATGACCTAATATGTTGAACTTAGTCAACATGCTACCAACAGTTGGCCTGCTTGCGACGTGGCACGATTAATTAGTGCAAACTGTTGGGATTGTAAGCGCAAAAGGAAATCTGGAAAATTTGCTACATTTGCTACATTGAAGTGTTAATCATATATGTATACAGATGTGTGATGAGTTCCATACTTTCCAGTATCTCAAAATGTTTTATATATCTCAAAATGTTAATACATTTTCTAATTAAATTGGTTTTAAATTGGAAAATAATAAGTTTTCCATCTTATGTTGGATTGAACTTATTTTTTTATCAGGATTTGTTTACAAATGATAAGATTCGTTAAAAAAAGTAATCGATTAATCAACGCCTGCCTATATTTGAGTTTGGTATATACCTAATAGTTTTTAAGTTAATGAGTGAAATTCCAAATACTTAATTTCTACAGTAAAACTTCGATTATCTTAACCATAGTTAGAGATAGGATATAAGTGGTATAGTATTTTGAGCAGAATTACTAAGCTTTTTATCAGGCTCTAAATTCCGAACCTACCTTTCTGGAACACCGTGTATAAATATATATAAATCTTATGTTAGATTTAGACGGCTTATTTTAAAATATTAGATATAAAAATTTAAATATTCAAACGATGATGATTAGTTACGGTAGTAAATGACGATGATTGCTGCCGATGGATAAATGATGTTTGTGTGGTTCAATTGTTATTTAGAAAAACACATATGTTGTTTGAAAATAAATTTTCATTTTGGCAGGCAATGACATACATACATATGTGTATATGATATACATATACATAATACATAAGACAAAATGCCAAATTATATAATCGCACAATATTGCCAAATTATATAATCGCGCGTCGAAATATATACGTATGGTATTCGATGACCGGTGCGGTGACACGTAATTTTTTAATAGAACAGTCTTATTGTCACCATTTGAAATATGTATATTTTATGTAATAAGTATATGCATATAGTAAATTAATAATACGATTTGGATTCCGAGAGCACTCGGAGTGTGTTGTCATCACAATTAAGTCAATGTATTCACGTTGAAGTGTCTAGCGGTTAGCACTAACAGCGTGCTTGAACTACTGTTTTGATTCTTGATTATTATAATGAATCTCCGAGAAATGGATTTGGAGTGATCAGTGGTTCATGTTTTGTCAGTTGGCACTTTCAGATTTCTTATCATGTTGGTAATTGAAATTTATTTCCATCAGTAAAATGATATTTCAACTATTACGGTGCCGCATAATATTTTCGATATATCAGTTGCATTATACATGTGCAACATTTAATCAACATGTTGGAAACAGATGGTGAACCTGAAAATAATTAGAGGCAATGAAGCCATAAATAATGAATCGTCTTTTAATGTGAATTCTACAAATGTTATGCCCGGCATAACAAAAACATTTGCTACGATGGCTGATAATAAAAAGTTATTGTTTCCATTGTGTATATAATACATTTTCGTATGAGTTGTCGGACTCTGAGGACGATGAAATTTGTTTAATTGCGCGCGTGCATAAAAGAAACTCCACCACGGGTTAAGTTATATGTGCGGAATGAATTGTTGCGAATTATATAATAGAACCGAGTTCCAACAGAATTTCCGATTAACGAGAGAGGGATTTGCGAATTTGCATAGTTTTTTTCAATGCAAATAAATGCTAATTACTAATTAATTTAAAAATATCACCACGTGCTGTGATTTGGACTTTGGCTATTCCTGATGCATATATAATCATTGGCGAGAGGTTTGATTTAGCAAAGTTAAATTTAAATTAAATTTCCGGAACGACAATTGTATTTTAGGAATTCAGACTTATATAAGAACGTGCAGTAAACTGTTGCTATGTATTTTGATAACGATTAAAATTTTCTGGGCACTAAGGTTTATCCAATGGAATTGTAATGTATCCCGCCATTAATTGATCGTGGAAATTTAACGGACTATTGCAAAAATCATTTAATAGAACAAACTCATCATGCAAGTAACTAATTCGTATTTACCTTTTATTCTTAGCAAATACTCTAGTTATTTTTTAAAAGTTATTTAAACAAGTTATTGAAAGAAGCTTTGCCCTAATCTTTGGTCGCTTCCGAAGATATTTGGACAAAAAAGTGAATGGTACCTTGCAGCATGTGTACTATACACAATATATGTATTGATTTTGCTGATTTAAATTTGACAGATTATATAAACGAAAGGGTAGAACATACAGCACGATGCAATTCTTTCAACATTGCACAAGATCTAGAATTTCTGTGAGAAATCGAACTATATATATATTTTATATTACATATATTCTATATTCAACATTAGCTCACGATGTTCAGCATAAATGCTCGCCCCTGTAAATCTAACTGGTTATGGGCCAGTATGTTTGAAGTTTATAATTTTGCTATCTTCTCACTATGGCGTTCTTTGGTTTCTTTACGGAAATCCATAATATTCAGCCACAGTGATTCGGCGTTGTTTTGTGACTGGTGAAATCTCCAGCGGTGCCGGAACTTATCGAGATGATGGGTTGCAATATTTGGCAGCAAATATACCACCTTATAGAATCATTAAAATCTGCTAGGAATAGATTTATTGCACCAGGAAGAACGAACAAATGAAAGAAATTAAATTTTTGAACCGATGGTGAGGTCCACTTTTTCAATAAATCACCACTTATGCAACTATGGTGGTCTTGAAACCTATAGAGAAGTTCCTCTTTAAAAAGCAATGATCATATTGGAAACCCAGAAAATGAAAATTTGAACTTTTAATTCTTCATAAATTATTCGCATATTTGGATTTGGAGAGCCTAGAAATTCAGAGATATTTTGTAATTTGAAGCCATTTTCATTTTCTACAGAGAAATAAGAATTGGAAACCAAGAAACTGGAATTTTTCGGATTCAATTGACATTTTTATTAAATTCTTGACACATCGTCTCCAGCCTAAGAATTCATAAAATTTTATATTTTTGAAGCCATTTCCAATTTTCTGGGTAGAGTTAGGTAACCCAGAGAAAAATACGAGTTGGAAATCAAGAAAATTGGAATTTTACGTTAAAATTTTAATTAAATTCTGTGAGTATTTGGAAAGCATAGAAATTCAAAGAAATTGTAGTATTTGAAGTAATTTCCATTTTCTGGTCTAGAAAAAAACTTGATTATAGATTAAGCGTGGTAGGTATAGTATAGAGAAAACCAAACAATTAGTTGGAAACGAAGAAAATTGCAATTTTTGAATTCAGTTGAATTTAAATGTAAATCTTTCGTAATTTTTTGTATCTCATAGAAACTTTTTGTAACTAGACACCCAGAAAATAATACTTTTCTTAGTTTAGCTGAAATTGTAGCTAAACTTTGGGAATATTTCAAAATTTGGAGGTCTAAAAACTTTTCAGTATCCGGTTCTCATCGTTCAAAACCCTGTATATCTGTAAATAATTTGTGAATAAAAAATAATCCCGAAACGTCCCTTTTCACTAGGGTGAACAACTGGCATGTTTAGTTTCAACATTAACAAGATTTAATTGATCATTCCATCCGGAAGTAGCTTTTATACTACATCCGGAAGTAGCATTATACAAAAATAGATATTCGAAATTAATGACTTAGGGGTTGTTACTTTCGTTGAAAACATGTTCTTTACTATAAGCGTGTATGGATTTATGTAATACACTCAGTGCCGGATTATGGGTAGACCAGGCAAATAAACAAATTCTACATGTTTATCCAACATGTAGAAATTGTTTTTTTCTACTTGGTCTGAGTGTCAAGGCTCTCCCAAGTCTCTCGCGGTTTGCTTCGATTACAGGTCCTATCTAATTCGAACCTATACTGCCTCTATTGAGATTCTCACCCGATAGCTCTCGACCCCAACGTCATAGTTTTAACCACTGTGCTATTTGCTCGGTATAATTCGAGAATGCTGAATTTAAAAAAAAATTATCCTAATTTCGATTGAAAATTGAAAAATATCCCAAAATGCTATAAATTTGTGAATTTCAAATATTGGAAATTCAGTTTCGAAATTTTTAGAATTTAAATAAGAAATTTAATTTTTTGATTTAATTTTTTGATTTTCGGAAATTAAATTTACAAAATATTAATTTTTTTTTTTTTTTATCTTGTGAGCTATAATACGCTACAACATCAATCAAGTCTGAATCATAAGTATCCAGAAAATTCTGGATTTTATTTAATTTTTTTTTGGAAAAAATTTCATAATGATAATGAAAGCCTTTTATATAAAATCAATGTTGTTAGTTGAACGTTTTATATAAAATCAATGTTGTTAGTTGAATCTCAATGCATATCTAATATACTGTAGTTGATACGACAAATTGAATTAAAATTAAAGGCTTGCAAGCTTTTAAAGACCTTTGGCATATAGAATCCTTGATAAAATGGTTCCCTATAAAAAAAAGTCTTTGAAATCACAATATCAAAATTAAAGAAATTTAAAGTGCAGAATACATAATTTTAAAATTGATACATTTTTAAGTATTTTGTGGAAGTTTACTAATATTTAAAATGGAAGTTCGAAAATTTTCCTAAAATTTATTTATTAATCGAAGTTAAGGCACGTTGAAGTTTAGGTAATTATTGATGACTTTTAAACTTTACGGAAATTTGTAAAATCTTCAAAATTTTGTTTAAAATTTTTATAACTCAAGTAATATTCCAAAATCATCTTAATTTCGAATGAAAATGCAAAATTTTAAAAATAAACCAAAAATCTAGTTAACTATCTAAATTGGAGTAAAGCTCTAAAATTCTAAAAATGTCCAACATAAATTGAAGATTTCATTATTGTTTTGTATTATTTGATATCCGGGCCGTACACTAAAACGACCCCTGGGGCTCGCTCGAGTCCCTTTGAGGCATGCTGTGACTTTGTTCTAAAAATATAATTTTAAATAATTTCTTTTTGATAATTTCTGAATTAAGAATATATTCTTATGCAATTTATGTGTGATTATTTTGTTTTTAAATATAATTAATAAATTTTGAAAAAAATTAAATCAGTATTCTGTTGATTGTTCACAAGTTAGGAGTGCAAATAAATACAAACAATTAATATAAAGTTAAGGTAATCATTTTTTTTGTAAATTATTAAATTTTTGAATAATTTAAAAACTATATAAGTTCAAAATGTCAAATAATGAATATATCAAAGAATTGTATTAAATTAGATTAAAAAATACTGTTATACATTAAATGTAAATACTAGATTAGCGGGTAAATGCTAAACCTGTTTTTCATTCCACAACCGAAAACCAATTTTGACCTGTACAGGCTTTTCCTGCGCAGACAAACCTATAAGTGTGTTAAGCAATTTCCGTTCAGTTATAGCGTTATGTTTAATATCGAACATAATAGATTGAAGCCAATGTGAACTGGTCATATTAATATTAATACTGATAAAATGTAACCTCTATCAAATAAACTTGGAAGTCTGTTATTAGCACTGATATGAAATTATGCCACTCACCAATGAAACTGATATTATCATTGTCTGAGTGAGACAGTTTTCCTTCTTCAATTGCGTATTATGTATATGGGCAAACCCCACTTTTCTTGAATATTTACTCGGTTTTAATAAGATTTTATTCATATTTTAACTCTATTTTTGCCAATTTCATATACAATAGTTTGTGAATTTTAATTTCATAGCTCGGAAAAAAATTGTTCGTCGGTTTCAAATATTTTCAGTATTACGATGGTTTCGGGTAGCTTCGAACTCGGATAGAATTAGATTTATTACAACTAATAAGCCGACAGTTGCTGAAACATCACTTGTCGATGCACAGATCTACCTGCGCAGGCATACCTATGACAGGTCTATCGTGTGAAGCCGACTTAAGTTAAATGTTTAGCCGGCTTTAGTTAAATGTGTAGTGCCACCGGCATCGATGTGGTAATATGTATAAATATTAACACGTACATAAATATTTAAATAACATAAAATAATAACAATATTTATTATTTTAGAGAAAGAAAATTGTAAAGAAACTTACTACGTCAATGGAATGAATATCCAAGTGTTAACTTACAATAATTACAGTTAAAAATAAACACCAATTACCATAAATCATTTATCTCTGTAGAATAGACTATAGATCCGTCATGCTTGTTATGTACGAGACACTATCAGTTTAACGTTAAACAGTTGCGGCTGTACTTCAAGATAAAATTTGTGTGTACTATGTATACACAAAAGATAAAGCAATAATCAAATCGTGACTAGACTACTATGTACATATGTATAATTCCAACATATATGATATTAGGAGAGGAAAACATTTCATTGCTTGTGTTTGTGTCCATTCTGTTTGGAATTAAAATTATTTATATTTATGTTTGTCTGTGTAGCAATAAAAATTAAATTAAATTGAACTTGAATCATTGTGATGTAACGCTTTTAGAAATTGAAAGTCATCATTATTATTGTTTTTATATTAAGATAGACATTTTTAAATATGTAAATGTGACACGTAATACTAATACATACAATATAATATTATAGCCAGTAAATTCAGCGGTTTGATTATCGCAAATCAGTGTTTGCAAATTTAAACAAAACCAAAAGTCACCACACAATATGAATATGTATATGTATATATACATATACGTATATATGTGTAGCTAGTTAATAATTTCATACATTAGCAAATTTCATTCATGGTCACAATAAAAATAATAATATGATGCTCTTATTTAGTAAATAGAAACATTAAAACCTCACAATGGGTTGGACGACCAGGATACTATTCGGACTGCTTGTAATAGCAACTGCAATATTGTATAAAAAATACAAAGATCTAGAAAGCCCAATTGAAGTTCCATCGATAGATCTCAATTACTACTGGGGTGCAGGTGACAAATCCAATTATAAGGAAGACAAATCAATTCGACCATTCCAAATTCGATATTCGGATGATGATATCAATGATTTAAAATATAAAATTGGTAATTTTTCTAAAGTAACAGCACCACTTGAGGGTACCGCATTTCAATACGGATTTAATTCGAATGAACTGAAAAAAATTGTGAACTATTGGAAAAACGATTATTTGAAAAATTGGCGAAAACGTGAATCATATTTAAATAGTTTTCCACATTATAAAACTCAAATTCAAGGATTAGACATCCATTATATACAGGTGAAGCCAAAAGGAACTGTGAAAGTTCCAGTTTATCCAATTTTACTACTCCACGGATGGCCAGGCTCTGTCCGAGAATTTTATGAAATAATTCCAAAATTGGTAGATGAGTCACAGGACGAAAAATTCGTATTCGAAGTAATCGCTCCAAGTTTACCAGGATTTGGTTGGTCTGAAGGGGCGGCCAAAACCGGATTAAGGCCAATGGAAATGGGAATAATTTTCCGAAATTTGATGTTGCGTTTAGGTCACAAACAATTCTTTGTGCAAGGTGGTGATTGGGGAGCATCAGTTGGAAGTTATATGGCTGCAGTATTTCCTGAAAATGTTATGGGATACCATTCAAATTTTTGTTACAGTTTTACTAACATTGCAAATATTAAATTGTTTATCACATCGTTTTATCCGAAATATTTTGTCGAAGCACAATATGTAGATTGGATATATCCGATTTTGCCAAATATTCTTTATCTAATTAGTGAAGGCGGCTATATGCATCTTCAAGGAACAAAACCGGATACAATTGGAACGGCTCTACTCAATAATCCAGTTGGGCTATGCGCGTATATTTTAGAAAAATTCTCAACATGGACAAATCCAAATTACAGAGAACTTACAGATGGTGGCCTTACGAAATACTATACGCTTGATGCCCTACTCGATAATATAATGATTTACTACTTAACCGATTCAATTACGACATCTGTTCGAGTGTATTCCGAATTTTTGACAAAAAAATCATTTTCGCAAGAGCCTGACCGTATTCCAATAAAATCACCAACCGCATGTGTACGATTTAAGAATGAATTAATGCATGTGCCCGATTTTGTATTAAAAGATAAATACACAAATCTCATTCAATCAACATGGAAAAAAAATGGTGGCCATTTTGCAGCTATGCAGGTCCCTGAAGTTTTATATGAAGATGTTGTAAATTTTGTTAGAAAAGTAAAATTTGAACAATAAAATTTTATAAATAAATTTAAAAATTCGTAATTGAATTATTTATTAAATAAAGATTTTAATAGTTTTCAAATTAGAGTCTGGATTTGAAGATTTTAGACAACTTAACTTATGGGTATTATAAAAAAATCATCCTCTGCTAACATTTTATTTTAGAACTATCCCTTTAATATCCGGACAAAATTAAATAAAGTCAATAAACTGAAAATTTTTCTAGCACATAATGATTTAGTTAACTGAATTATTTTGATACCTTGAACATTGAACAATTTTCTATATTAAATCACACAAAAAATTTAAAAAATCATTTTGTTTTAAAAATTCAATAAAACTCCCAAAAAAGTGTTACATAAATATGCGGACAAGATTTATGCAAAGATACAACTTTTTTTGGCTCTGATAGCGTTATGGTATGGGCAATCCAAACGACGAGTTAAATTTATAGAAAATTTACGGCCAATAATGGAACTTAGTGATGGATCAGTTGTATGGTGTGGGGCTGTATATCCGCTGCAGGTGAGATGGTGTTTATTAACGGATTTAAGGACAGGATAATGTTACCTGAATATATTAAAAGAAAATATGTAAAAAAGTATGGAAAAATTAGGTATTTTGGACAGTTTTAAATGTTACCGCGATATAGTAACCCAAAATATTCGGCATACATGGTGCGAGAATAACTGCCAACAATCTCTAAACTTAAATCTGAACGACAATTTGAGGCAGAAATTGGGAACGGAGAACCGAAAGCACCCCATAGCCTTTAAGAATGATCCTTAAGGAGGACTGATACAAATTGGAGCAGATTTCACAAAATATTTAGTTTCGTCTATACTAAGGCATTTAAAATGAGTTTTGAGAAAGGAAGGATATCACACCAAATACTGAGAGACAATAATAATTATAATACATTTTTTAATTTGTAAAATTCATTTTGTCCGGATATTTACGAGGTGAGTTCAATAAGTTCGGTAAATCTATAAGAAATAACGGTATTAAAAATTTTTTATTTTGTTTTTCTTATTACTCTATTTATTCTACCGACAATGATATAATACACCCTTGCTTTGAAAAATGAAAAATATGGAACATAATGAACAACGTGCTGCGATTAAATTCCTTGTAAAGGAAAATAATACTTCTAAGAATATCGAAAGAAGAATCATAAATATTTACGGAGAATCTAGTCCGTCTTATAAAACAATAACGAAGTGGGTCCGTCTATTCAAACAAAGTTGAAAGTGGCTGGAAGATGTCCCCGCAGCAGAAAACCGGCAGACGCTGTTACTCACAGAATGGTCATTGTAATCGAGAATCTTATTTTGGAAGACAAGCGGATCACCATTTCAAAATTAAGTATAATATTAAACATATATATTGGCAGTGTTACCACAATTTTACACCATCATCTTAAGCTATCAAAAGATAGTGCAAGATGGGTTACCCGAATGTTGAATATGGATCAAAAAAATATCTTGTATGAAAACTTCTTAGGTAATTTTAGAAATGAGTTAATAGTAATACGATCTTGTTAAATTTATAAACCAAATAGTCATCGGTGATGAAACGTGGATTAATCACTATGATCCAAGAAATCCACCACCGAAAACTTTAAGGTTCAACCATCATTGACTACTAACCTCATAACACCACAATCAACCAAATAATATTACTTTTACATAACAATGCACCAGTTCATAAGACGAATGTTGGACAAAAAGCCTTACGAGATTGCAAGTTTAATAAAATACCGCATCCACCTTACAGTCCAGATTTGGCCCCAAGTGATTATTTCCATTTTACAAATTTGAAGAAAAAATTAAGGGGGCTAATATTTTCAAATGACAGTGAGGTTATGTCCGCTGTAGAAGAATATTTTGAAGAACAAGAGAAATCATTTTGTTTTGATGGTTTACACAAATTAATTGACAGGTGTAACAGGCGTGGGTGGAGATTATATTGAAAAATAAAAAAAATTTTGAATAAAATTTACCGTTATTTCATATAGATTTACCGAACATATTGAACACCCCTCGTATGTAACACTTTCTTGGGAGTTTTTATTGAATTCTTAAAACAAAATATTCTAACTTTGTGCAATTTTAAGAAAATTGTTCAATTCAAAATAATCAATTATTATTATTATTATTAAAATTGGCTGGAACCCACGAGGATTCCGCACTCAATGCCACAAAGGCCCATGGTGGAAACCCAGGATTCTATCCCAATTCGCAAACGCGCACTGCCTTCGCAAACTGAACAAGTTTAGACCAAGGCAGAGAGAATAACTGATCTAAATTCAAAGACCTAAAGTTGAATACCTGAACTCGTATAGAACTGAACGCAGGACAACTGCTCACGAAGTGAAGGCAGTCATCATCTTCCTGAAGGCAGTCCTCGCAAATAACATCATGAGCTAAACACATATTCGATGTAGATGATCTTTAAAACGGCCATGTCCCGTTAGAATCGCTACCAAGATTCTTTGGTGGTTCATTTTTAAAGATAAAGCATACTTCGTTGACCTCAAATTGGGCTCCTTAATGAAGTACTTCGCCTTACGACAACTAAAAGTCGCAAGTCACTGATACCTTAGGCCTTTCAAAGCGTAATCTTTTATAACTTTCTTCCCGTAGTTGAAAGATACAGGAGCCGCTGGTTCAGGACCAATTAAAGTTAATTGGGAGTCAGCTTTGGCTAAACAATTCGCGATCTCATTGCCTACGATGTCACAATGAGCCGGTACCTACATGACCGTAACTTTATTGTTAGAACAAAGAAGGTTCATGAATTGTTTGCATTCCTTGACGAGTTTAGAAGCAGTCAAGGGATTTCTTAAAGAGTGAAGTACAGCTTTACTATCTGTACACAGTAGAATACTTTTGATTTTAACATCAAAATTCAAATCCTCAATAACACTACGTGTCAGCGCTATTAGTTACGCCTGAAAAACAGTACAATGCGAACCAAGACTACCGAAAAGTCGCAGATCCATCCAAGGACAGTAGATTTCAAAGCCTGCACTGAGGTTAGAACGAGAGCCATCAGAATAACAGAAAAACCTGCGAACTCCACAAATCTCTCGAAGGATAAGCCACCGAGAAAAAATTTGAGAAATGGAATTCGGGTTGTAGTCTGTCATTAACCATATCGATTTTTGGTAAACATGAAGAATAATTTTAAAAAAATTGTCGATGTCCCACGATAAAACCGAAAACATTCCATGCCCCAATGCACCTGAGACGATAAGCTGCAGAACAGGCTGCTCCTAAAAT
This sequence comes from Tipula unca, assembly GCA_951394425.1. Taxonomy (NCBI): domain Eukaryota; kingdom Metazoa; phylum Arthropoda; class Insecta; order Diptera; family Tipulidae; genus Tipula; species Tipula unca. Next base: position 6,627,066 of record OX596380.1, on the reverse strand, counting down.
AAAGGTGCGTAACTGAGGCAAGGAAAGAATAGATTACATAGCACGAAGTGGAGTCGAGGACATAGCCCCAGTTATGGCTCTGCAAGCAAGATTTTATAGACCATTAAGCTTGGCTACAGAAGCCTTCAGGTCAACCGCTGGCCACCACACAATAGAGGCGTATGATAGTAGCAGTAGGACCAGTGATTTATAAATGAAAGAAAGCATCATAGGGCTTAAGGCCCAGGATTTCCCAAAAGCTTTTTGACATTTCCAAAAACAGGCAGTAGCTTTTTGAAGCTTGTAGTCCAGGTGATTCTTCCAGGGAAGTTTTATATCCAGGACAACACCAAGATGCTTGACGTGGTCACATTTAGTGATCATTCTCCCAAAAAGGGAAGGAACAGATAATTTAAGAGTATTCCTCTTCCTTGGAAAGACGATTAAATCAGTTTTAGAAGGGTTGACGTGAAGACCCTTCTCAACACACCTTGCCTCCACAATAGTTAACGGATAAGACACTGAGATGTTTGCCTGAGACTGTCAAAACAAGATCATCAGCGTAGCTCTGTGCAATGTAGCCTGATTGCTGCAGTTTCACAAGTAACTCGTCAATGATCAAAAGCCACAGCAGAGGTGAGAGAACACCTCCCTGAGGACAGTAATCAATTAAGTAAATCATTTCTATACAATTTTTCAGTTTATTTGCTTTATTTAATTTTGTCCCGATTTTAAAGTGATTCACTGTTTAATTGATTTTACAGCTTTTGAACCCCGGTAATTTTGTAATATTTTATTTTACACGAATTAATTAAAACACGCCTCATTCAAAATTGACAAATGAAATTTGACATTTGAAACATCTTGGAAAGATTTCAGAAGATATAATAATTCAAATTTTTAGAATTAGGTTTGATTTAAAATGTTGCATAAAATAACCAAACAAAGTCCCTTATAATTAAAAAAAATTTTGCTCTGATTTCTATTCAATTTGAAAATTTTAACAAATTCTGATATTTTAAATTTAAAAGTTTTGAAAAATTAAGTGTTTTATTAAACATTAAAACCTACTTATGTTATGTTAAGCTCATAGATTTTTCCAATATGAAATGTAGTTTTTATCAAATTCAGAATTTTTTTAACTCTAATCAATATTAATGTATGTATTAAATTAAATTCCTAAGTTTTAAGAACTAACTTAAATTTACAAAAAACATCCTGTAATTTTTAATTAATCAATTTGTGATTTGAAAATATGTAAAGTCATCCATACGAGTATGTTACAATCTTTTATATTTAATGTTTGCAAATACCAATTTTATTTTGAATAACTCGCCAGCTCTCTTCTTGATAAAAGTATTCTCAATTAAGAATATATTCTTAACCATTTCAATGTGTATATTGTTAAATTTAAATCAGTACTCGCTGCATGTTCACAAGAGGTGTAAATAAACCAATACATATATAGTTAAGGTAAACATTTTTTTTTATTTAAAGTTTTGAATAATTTTAAAAAACATAATAAATTTAAGGTGAATGAATCAAATAAAATTGTATTTTGTTAGATTAAAAAAAAATAGTGTTACGCAATATAATATCTAAACATTATTGTATTAGTTAAAACTGAATTATGTTTATAATTCAAACCATGTGTTCAAGTAAACAAAATAGAAAAATTCCAAAATAATTGTATTTTTGTTGTTAATAGTTCATTGCTTGTGTTTGTCTCCATTCCGATAGGGATTTGGAATTAGCAATTTAGCGTAGCTCGCAAAAACAAAATATAATTATATAATTGATCTGTAATAGCGATATAAGACGTTTAGAAATTGAAAGTCATCATTATATAATATTATTATCTATGTATGTGTTATAGAGTATAGTAACTTATCAATATTTATCAGCACAGTTGGTAAATCTTATCATAAGTTCAGTAAAAAAACTGACACATTTATGTCCAGCAATTTGATTATCTGTCTGTTAATTTTAAAAAAATCAAAAGTTATTTTAATGAATATAATTAGCAATGTCATACATATGCATATTTCATTCAAGGTCAATAATAATAATAATTATGCTTACATAATTTTTTATAGAAAAGTTAAAACGCCGCAATGAGTTTGACATCCAAGATATTATTCGGACTGCTTGTAATAGCAACTGCAATATTATATAAAAAATATAAAGATCTAGAAAGCTCAATTGAAATTCCATCGCTAGATCTCAACTACTACTGGGGTGCAGGTGATAAAGTAAATTACAAGGAAGACAAATCAATTCGACCATTCCAAATTCAATATTCGGATAATACTATCAATGATTTAAAATATAAAATTGGTAATTTTTCTAAAGTAACTGCACCACTTGAGGGTACCGCATTTGAATACGGATTTAATTCGAATGAACTGAAAAAAATTGTGAATTATTGGAAAAATGATTATTTGAAAAATTGGCGAAAACGTGAATCATATTTAAATAGTTTTCCACATTATAAAACTCAAATTCAAGGATTAGACATCCATTATATACAGGTGAAGCCGAAAGGAAATGTGAAAGTTCCAGTTTATCCAATTTTACTACTCCACGGATGGCCAGGCTCTGTACGAGAATTTTATGAAATAATTCCAAAATTGGTAGCTGAATCACAGGAAAAAAATTTCGTATTTGAAGTAATCGTTCCCAGTTTACCAGGATATGGTTGGTCTCAAGGGGCGGCCAAAACCGGATTAAGACCAATGGAAATGGGAATAATTTTTCGAAATTTGATGTTGCGTTTAGGCCACAAACAATTTTTTGTGCAAGGTGGTGATTGGGGATCAGCAATTGGAAGTTCTATGGCTGCAGTATTTCCGGAAAATGTTATTGGATACCATTCGAATTTTTGTAGCAGTTTTACTAACATTGCAAATATTAAATTGTTTATCACATCGTTTTATCCGAAATATTTTGTAGAAGAACAATATGTAGATTGGATATATCCGGTTGTGCCAAATTTTGGTTATCTTATTAGCGAAAGCGGCTATATGCATCTTCAGGCAACGAAACCAGATACAATTGGAACGGCTCTACTCAATAATCCAGTTGGACTATGTGCATACATTTTAGAAAAATTCTCAACATGGACGAATCGAAATTATAGAGAACTTACAGATGGTGGCCTTACGAAATATTATACGCTCGATGCCTTACTCGATAATATAATGGTTTACTATTTAACCGATTCGATAACGACGTCTGTCCGATTGTACGCAGAATTCTTTACAAAAAAATCGTTTTCGCAAGAGCTCGACCGTATCCCAATAAAACCACCAACCGCATGTGCACGATTTAAAAATGAATTAATGCATGTGCCCGATTTTGTATTAAAAGATAAATATACAAACCTCATTCAATCAACATGGAAAAATGATGGTGGCCACTTTGCAGCTATGCAGCTACCTGAAGTTTTATATGAAGATGTTGTAAATTTTGTTAGAAAAGTAAAATTTGCACAATAAAATTAAAATAAAGTTTTGTAAATAAATTTAAGAAATATTGAATTATTATTTTAAACAACGTTTTCAACAGTTTATGTACATCTCGATTTGAAGATTTTAGTCAACTTATCTCAGTATCTTCTAGGGCTTCTATATATTTATGGTGTCTACTGGTGTCTACTGTTCTACCATAGTTTGGTTAAAAGAAATAATAACTTCTTGGGAATTATAAAATAAATTGTCCTGTGCTTTGTAATCGCTTTGTGATTTAAATCAACTTCAAACCCTCACAAACATTTTAACATTATTGTAGCTTTCTATACTCTTCTTTCAAAATAAAATCGTTTCAGTTGACCAATGATTTTCAGTTGATGGGATTTTTCCTTCAAAAAAGTATAATTCTGGAATATAGTTAACTGGAACCGAATTAGCCTATTTTATATCCGTTGGCAATAGTTCAGAAATCTACCTAAAAATTGCATTTCACCATAATCGCTCATTTTGTCTGTAACCGTAGATAAGACAATCAACTTTTCGCTGTAAGGAATCAAACAGTCACACCAAAAATATATGCCCGCGATATTGACGTTGATTCAATAGGCATCGCACGTTGCTCGACTCTTTGCAGAAACATTCGGAGTTGTCCACAGGATAATTTGTTTGACAGGGTTTTGAAAATAACCAAAAGTAACGGCCCTTCAACTATAGAAACAGATATCTGGAGTACGTTTACTACTTTTGTACAGGCCATCTAGATGTTCAGTGTGCATGAGTATTCATTTTATTAAATATGTACTTTTCGGGTTCAATAAGTAAGACGTCAATGTAGTTTTCGAAATTTATAAAAGTAAACTTTGAACAATAAAATTATAAATGTTGTCAATAAATTTTGAGAAATGTTGAATTGTTATTTCATATAAACGTTCTCAAAATAAAATCGATCTTCTTTGTTTAGCTGACTTTAATTTTAATTCAATTTCAAATCTTGTTGTTCTAAATTTGTAATATCGATTTAAATCAGGATTCGCCACCATAATTGAAAGAATTTAAAGAATTTAAGCAAATAAAACTTGACCTTTAAATTTTAATTAAAATGTCGCAAATTATGGTGAATTCGATTTTTTATAAATTGCCTAGTCAGGAAGATACACAAACCAAGAGCGCAAATATGTTTTGAAGCTCAAAAAATTATAAAGTTTGTATTACTCGTATATTCGATTGGTACTAAAATTGTATTAAAATATAAATCGAATTTTGAATTTTCTTCATCATAAACTTATCATAATAAAATATTTTAACAAAATCGGAAATTTTATGACATTTTAAACTTTTCTCTAATTCAATAAATTCTGAAATTAATTTATCGAATCCTGATTTTTGTTGCAAAGAAACAATGAGTTATGGCCAAGTTAATGTATGGTTTATAGATTATAAGTTAAACTCGGATGTACTAAATATTCAGAATTTGAATTTTTGATTAATGTAAAGCAAAGAAAATCTGTTATGAAACTTGAAATTTTTAAGAGCCTTTCGACAAATCGAACACTCGAATTTTGAGTTAATTCAAATTTTAATAAAACACGAAATTTATAGTTTTAGAAATAAAAATAAAGTGTTTAATCAAAAATTGTATCAATCTAACAAATTGATTATCTTATTAATGTTACAGGAATTTAAATTTTTATCTGATCCTGTAATACGCCATTTCTCGTAATAAAGCTAATTTAAGGAGTTGAGGACAGATTTAGTGTCAGTACAGAAAATAATATGTTTACGATTAACCGCGAAATTAATAGCTGTATCGGCAGAGCGAGTAACCGCGGTTAATTCCGCTTGAGAAATAGTACAGTAAGTACCCAAACTGCCAGAAGTTCTCAGACCCAGAAAGCGAGTCATCTGAAAAAATGCTAGCGAATCAGATATCCGCTTGAAAAATTTTGGTGAGAACAACATAACTCTCGATGGATAAACCACCTCGAATGATTTGTAAAAGTAAAATTCACGCAACAGCCTGTCATTAAACATATCAATTTCCGGCACAGCTGGTTTAAATACACTAAGAATGTGTCCCGATATAGTACCGAATGCGTTCCAAGCGCCAACATATTTCAAGCGAAACGCCGCTGAGCAAGCTGTGCTAAGAACGAAAGACTGTAGCTGGGGCAGAAGTAGAATAAACTCCATAGCTAGAGATGCATTTGTTAGCATTGGTAGAACCAGTGAGTTGTACATATATAAAAGAAAGTAATTTGGATGACAAGCCCCAAGAGTTACCAAAAGCTCTTCTGCATTGCCAAAAAAATCGCTGTGGATTTTTGTAGTATGTAATCATCATCTGAATATCAAGGTGTTTGACGTAGGCTGAGCTATTAATCTTATACCCAAATGTAAACCCTTATCAAGGCACCACTGTTCTACAATGAGAAGAACGTGTTGCATTAAATCAGATAAGACATTCAAATGCTTACCAAAAACTATCAGAACCACGTCATCAGCGTAACTGAGCGATGAGGCCGAATTCCTGAAGAAGCTCATTAATGACCACAACCCATAGCAGAGGGGAAAGCACCTCTCCTTGTGGACAACCCCTGCCAAATTTGACTGAAACCGAACTATCATCTAGCTCGGAGATAATGATGCGAGATTTAAGCATAAATTCAATCCATTTGGCAATGGTAGATTCGATACCAAATTTGATACACACCATAGGTGACAAAGCGAAGGTTTCTTTTGGACGATCGTAACTACTTAGGCCCAAGCTCTTCTATAGCCGAGTTTCCAAAGAAAATTTGAGATAACTTAAATCAATATTTTACCTTAAATATATTAAGCAACGATCAATTCGCAAGTTCGCATGTTCTAATCTACCATTTTATTCAAATTTAAGAATTGTCACTTTCTGGTATTTTATAGAAGTTTTCGAATAAGATATACATATTATGTACTATAGATAAACGCGAAGATAACTAAAACCAACGAAATTTAGAACATTCAGCACAATATACTTATTTTTATTCATTATCAGCGTTACTCAACAAAAATCAACTATAAACATTAAATTATTGCTTCTTATACAAGTATACAATGCCATCAACACAATCTCAATATTTAGTAAATAAAATATATTGTATATAATATACATCTAATATGTATACGAGTATCCAAACACGCTTCTCATCATATTTATATCTAATCGTATTTATATTTATGTATTTGGAAAACGGAGACTTAAAAAAACACAAATGTTTTATTATTTTTATTGAGACTCTCAATAAGATGTTTGTGTGAGCTCTCTCTTGGAAATAACATCATAATACAAATTTTATACGCCGCACTCGGCTCGGCCAGTTAGTGATTGAAAATTGTAAGGTCAGTAGGTAAATATTGTAGGAAATAGTAAATTATTTTATAATTAATTCAAAGTATGTGTAATTTTTTGGTTTTATTGCTACCAAATTTTTCAATGATCAAATTAAATTAAATTCGAATTAAGAATAATATAATCTTTTGATATATATAAATTCTAACACCCGGCATTATATATACTGTGATAATATGAATAAACAAAATAATTTAATTGTATTAGTTTATAAAACTATTACTGTTATCGTCGAATATGTAGTGGTGAAAAATCAAATCGAAATTGAAATTTAAAGATAAAATAAATAGAATTACCTAATTTTTGGTAATATTAGTCGAGTGATTCTAAACCTGTATTTAACGGAATTTTGTTTTGTGCTCGATAAAAATTAGATTTTGTTTCTACCTAATTTAAGTCACACATTCGAAAATTTACAAATTCTACTTCCTGTAGTTCCTTAATACCCAAATTCCCAATTCTATAAATTAAAAATAGTCTTTAATTAACCAACAATAAGCTTGTAAATGTATACATTGAAAATATAATATCGATTTTTATGTATGCTATTCAGAATTTAAATTATGAATTATTGAATAAGAATTACTTTTTAATTAACAGAACGCACACCATACTTTATTTAATTGCAGATTACAATCTAACAATGGGGTTTACCTGCCGTGTGATATTACTTGGACTATTTGCCATATTAGTTGGGGTAATTTTTAACACATATAAAAATATCACAAAACCATTTGAGGTACCAGCACTAGATTTCAACTACTATTGGGGTCCTGGCGACAAATCCAATTATAAAGAAGATAAATCACTGCGATTGCATCGAATTCAATACTCTAATGATATTATCGATGATTTAAAATATAAATTGGGAAATTTTTCCACATTAACCCCACCGCTCGAAGGAATTGGATTTGAATATGGTTTCAATACGAATGAACTTCAAAAAATTGTTCACTATTGGAAAAACGAATATTTGAAAAATTGGCAAAAACATGAATTGTATTTAAATAGTTATCCACACTATAGAACACAAATTCAAGGATTAGACATCCATTACATACATGTGAAACCAAAAGAAAATGTGAAGGTTCCGGTTTATCCAATTATACTGCTGCACGGATGGCCTGGTTCGGTCCGAGAATTCTATGAATTAATTCCAAAATTAGTTTCAGAATCACCAGACAAAAATTTCGTTTTTGAAATAATCGTACCAAGTTTACCGGGATATGGTTGGTCACAAGGCGCTTCTAAACCAGGGCTTGATACTAGTGCGATGGCGATAATATTCCGAAATTTGATGTTGAGATTGGGACATAAACGATTCTTTATACAAGGCGGTGATTGGGGATCAATCATTGGCGGTAATATGGCAGCTTTTTTCCCTGAAAATGTAATTGGATATCATTCAAATATGTGTAATTCAATGACCACCATCGCAAACATTAAATTGTTCATTGCATCATTTTGTCCAAAACATTTTGTCGAAGAACAATATGTAGATTGGATATTCCCAGTATTACCTAAATTTGCAAACATTATAACTGAAAGCGGCTATATGCATCTTCAAGCAACGAAACCAGATACAATTGGAACGGCTCTACTCAATAATCCAGTTGGTCTATGTGCATATATTTTAGAAAAATTCTCAACATGGACTAATCCGAATTATAGAGAACTGGCTGATGGTGGACTTACGAAATATTACACATTAGATGCGCTTCTGGACAATATCATGATCTACTACCTCACCGATTCAATAACAACTTCTGTCCGCCTTTACTCCGAATCATTTACTAGCAAAGTATTAGCACTAGAACTCGATCGCATTCCAATAAAACCACCAACCGCTTGTGCAAGATTTAAATATGAATTAATGCATACGGCTGATTTTGTAATTAAAGATAGGTATACTAATCTAATTCAATCAACATGGAAAAATGATGGTGGCCATTTTGCAGCTATGCAGCTACCTGAAGTATTATATGAAGATATAATAAATTTTATTAAACAAATAAAAGTGTAATATGATTGAATATTAATACATATATTTACATAATACATAACTGTTTATTTTTTGGTTTGAAGTTATTGTGTGTATAAGTATTTATGAGAACGTAAGTTTCTTATGGAGTGCTGTCGTCAAAATATATTCGGTGAACATTATTTTTAGTTCTTTAAAATTACTCCTAAGTAAATTGTCAATTTATCAATCAATCATGTATCAATAAAAACTTATAAGTGTTTGTTAATAAACACTTTTCGAGTTTAGTCAGTAGTCGTGTCTATTACCGTGTAGGTCTCCTAAATTAAAAATTTTATTTCCTGAACTTTGTTTTGATTCAATAATAATATTAAAAGCGATTTATGGGTGGATTTGTGTTTTGATAATAATAAGAAAGTAAATAATTTCAAGGTTAGCCATTAGGAACAACAATCATTATATAATATATGTATAGTAGAAGTGAAACTTTCAACTAATTTAAGATAAGATAAGGATTATCATTAGGTTACATTGCATTTTTCTTTATTTTTGTTATTAGGAACGGTTGGGTGAAAAATGATTTTGATTATAATATGTAACCTTTGACTATACAGTTTAAACGCGATCACTTAAATATTTGATGTCCATCGCTTCTAAAAGTGCAAGTTCTAAAATTTCAACTTCATCAATCATAAATTTATAAATTCGAAAATTACTAAATTTCTTAATTCATATTTTGAGTTTCTTAAACCTAAATTTCAAAACTCTTCCAAATCTTAAAATCCCAGAGCTCCCAAACTCATAAATTCACAAATTTCTAATGATACAATTGTTCGAAACGTAAATCTCTAAATTAGTAAATTTATAAATCCTAAAATTAATAATTTCAGAATTGTTTAAATTTCCAAACCGAAATTCTTAACCTGATTGTTTGTATAAAATTCGGATTTGAATTTTTTAGAATATCATATGTCGGTAGAATTTCCAATTTAAAATATCGTAATTATAAGTACAGTTTTAAACATTCTTAGTTTATCGAATTTTATTAGCCAAACTTTTCGAATACACTTCACAATTTCCAATTTTTTGATGGATTCATACAGCCAAATTTAGTAAGCTAAAATTAAAATCGTCTAATTCTGAACCAATATTAGGGCGGGGCAACTGATTTGGTTTGATTTGTAAAAGTAGATCGCTATTTAAAAAACTCACTGATTGAGATTCAACTTTAATTCCTTCAATTTCAGATAAGGTTAAAATATGAATGTTTTCAAGCGGATACTACTTTGGTTGCTTGTAATGGGTATATCAATACTCTACAAGCGCTACAAAGATATAGAAAAGCCACTCGAAGCACCACCACAAGATTTAAACTACTTTTGGGGTCCAGGTGACAAATCCAATTATAAAGAAGATAAATCACTGCGAATACATCGAATTCAATATCCCGATGATATTATTGATGATTTAAGATATAAATTAGGAAAGTTTTCCAAAGTAACCCCACCGCTCGAAGGAATTGCGTTTGAATATGGTTTCAATACGAATGAACTACAAAAAATAGTTCATTATTGGAAAAACAACTATTTGAAAAATTGGCGAAAACATGAATTGTATTTAAATAGTTTTCCTCAATACAAAACACAAATTCAAGGATTAGATATCCACTACATACATGTAAAGCCTAACGAAAATATGAAAGCTCCAGTTTATCCAATATTATTACTTCACGGATGGCCTGGTTCAGTTCGAGAATTTTATGAATTAATTCCAAAATTAGTAGCAGAATCACCAGACAAAAATTTCGTTTTTGAAGTAATCGTACCAAGTTTACCGGGATATGGTTGGTCACAAGGCGCTTCTAAACCGGGACTAGATGCTGTAGCAATGGCAGTAATATTCAAAAATTTAATGTTGAGATTGGGACATGAACGGTATTTCGTACAAGGTGGTGATTGGGGATCTAGAATTGGTGGAGTTATGGCTGCATTTTTCCCTGAAAATATAATTGGATTTCACACCAATATGTGCAATTCCCAATCGACCATTGCAAATATTAAATTATTCATTGCATCACTATATCCGGCATATTTTCTACAGAAAGATTATATAGATTGGGTATTTCCAGTACTGCCGAAAACACTCGATTTTATTCTAAATGAAGGTGGATATGTTCATATTCAAGCGACGAAACCAGATACAATTGGAACAGTGTTACTCAATAATCCAGTCGGTTTGTGTGCTTATATATTAGAGAAATTTTCAACATGGACTAATCCGGATTATAAAAGCTATTCAGATGGTGGACTCACAAAATACTATACATTAGATGCCCTTCTTGATAACATAATGATTTACTATCTCACAAATTCGATAACAACATCTGTCCGTTTATATTCAGAATCTTTAAGCAAAAAAAGTTTTGAATTGCAGCTTGATCGTATTCCTATGAAACCACCAACAGCGTGCGCTCGATTTAAATACGAATTGTCTCATGCACCAGACTTTGTATTAAATAATAAATATACTAATTTGATTCAATCAACATGGATATCGGATGGTGGGCATTTTGCCGCAATGCAGTTGCCAGATGTATTGTATAGAGATATAATAAGCTTTATCCAGAAAATAGAAACTTAAGTTGAGTGGAATACTGTATCTTTGTATTCTTTGCCCAACAGTAATTAAATAATAAAATAGTATATTATATATTTCCGAGTTTGACTTATAAATTAATTAATCCTACCTGATACATCAGCAAACAATATAGCAGCTTCATAAGCCTTTGGCGTGTAATCATTCCCTGTTGTAATAATTTCGTCAGGAATCATAGAACACATAATTCGAATTTTTGCATTGTAATAAGCTTCATTTTTAAGAATGTCTCGACTGTCACACGCTATTATGTGTCGCGGCACGATGTTTTCAACTTCAGGATCTGACTGTAACAATTAGATATTATGAATTAGTATTAAACTACAATTAACTAAATCGTTTAATTTAACTATCTTTTCTATTGTTAATCGTGGAATTCGAATTTTAGCTGCAGTAGACATATCCATTTTTAATTCAAACTGTAAATTATAAAATAACAAAACCAAATTAATCTTCTTTTTTTTTCAACGAAAACTCGGAATTTATTTAAAAAGAAAACTGTTCGAATTCAAAATTTGAAATCGCCAAGGTTCGAATCTGTACTAAAGATTAACGCCTAAATTCTGTCGGTATTAAATTTGACATTTATTTCGTCTGAACGCCATTTTTATAAATTTGTGAAAACACAAACAAAATAATTTGATACATTTTTTACCCGGCATTAATAAATCATATAAAATTAAATAAAAATTATTAATAAAAAATATGAGTTCGGGTAGCATGTTATATGGTGGGGATGAAATTGGTGCATTAGTTTTTGATCCAGGGCATCATTCCTTGCGCGTTGGTTATGCTCAAGAGGATACACCAAAGGCGGAAATACCTGCAGTGGTTGGTGTTGGACCTGATGATTCTGGTTCTTCACAAATGGATTTGGAAACAAAAGGCGATAGTAATAATATAACTACAGCGGGAACAAGTAATGCACATATGAGTGTTAAACTATATTGTGTTGCATGTATATAACATAACCTTACTTTATTTTAGACAAATACTACGTTGATACTACATACTTAAATGTACCCCGGACAAATATGGAAATTCAGACTTACATGAAAGATGGAATGATCGAAAATTGGGAGCTATTTGAAAAAGCTTTAGATTATGTGTACGCTAAAGTGATACAGTCAGAATCTGAATATCATCCAGTCTTATTTTCCGAGGCATCATGGAATGTACGTAATAATCGTGAGAAACTAACCGAATTGATGTTTGAAAAATATAATGTACCTGCATTTTTTTTGGTAAAAAATGCGGTACTTGCAGCTTTTGCGAACGGTCGATCAACAGCTTTAGTGGTCGATAGTGGCGCTACACATACATCTGCAATTCCCATTCATGAAGGATATGTTTTAACTCAAGCTGTTGTAAAGTCACCATTGGGCGGTGATTATTTATCAATGCAGTGCCGCCAGTATCTAGAAAGCCATAATATTGATCTGACACCAAGCTATTGTATTGCAAGTAAGGACGTTATTAAAGAACGTGATACTCCTAGGTTTACACTACGTAAAATGCCAGATAATTTGACAACATCATGGCAACAATATATGATGAAATCAATTCTACAGGATTTCCAAATGACGGCCGTTCAAGTATTAGAGGCACCGTATGATGAACGGGCGGCTGCACAAATACCGGCTGTACATTATGAATTTCCGAATGGATATCATCAGGATTTTGGTCCCGAACGATTCAAATTGGCAGAAAGTTTGTTTGATCATACAATGCTGGGTGCTGGCCAATTAGCATCCACATCGGTGGGTATGTGCGATGCTGATGTGAGATTACCATTGTATGGTTCAGTAGTTATTACTGGTGGAAATACCCTACTTCAAGGTTTTCCAGAACGACTAAATCGTGACCTTTTGCACCGTGCACCATCGAATACAAGACTTAAAATGATTTCGGCAAATGGTAGTGTTGAGCGTAGATTCGGTGCATGGATAGGTGGCTCGATTTTAGCATCTATAGGCACATTCCAACAAATGTGGATTTCATCACAAGAATATGAAGAATCTGGCAAAAGTCAAGTGGAACGAAAATGTCCTTAAACGATATTATATTCTAGTTTTTTGTTTTAATTTTTTTCTGTAATTCTGTGTAAATTATCTTGTACGAAATAAAGTAATTTTACATAAAATAATAAGCAAATCATTCTACCATACCAATATGTTTATTATGTATTCAACTGTGATAATGTTAATTCAACCGCAGTACAACTTTAAATTAACGGGTGAGCGCAATAAGAGAACGGAAAATTTTGACGGCATCATATTCATGCCGCGTCGTTTTGTGTATATCTGTAGATATTTTAACCAATCATATGTTTTGTATTTTTGTTTTATTTTTTTTTACTTTCGACCAAAACAAACATAAACGGATAAACCCTGTTTTGTTTTCATTTTATTTTATTATTGTTTGGCTTTCATAAGCAAATAGTTTATAAAATACATTTTGAATTTTCTGAAATTATTACTTAAAATAATGTAAAAATAATTTAAAACTAAACTAGTGATTATATTCGTTTATACTAATTTAATATTTTGTGTGTTATTACTATTTTGTAAAATGGATGGTTTACATTGCGCCTTCGAATGGTATGTTTTCATTTTCATTTAATTAATCATAGAAATGATGTTTTAAAATTAATAATCTGGTGATTTTAGACGGCATAAATATCGCGAAATCAATTTTGTGTGCATATACATAGATATGTATATATGTATTATTATATAAAAAATCATGAATGTATGGATGAATTAAAAATAATATTAACATACAGTAAAACACCCCGATTTGTACAATCAATTTGGGATCAACGATTGATCGAATACTTTAGTTATTGAAAACACAAAAATGCTCCAATCAACGATTTAATTGTTGTTTGTTGCACGAAACCCACTCACCGAACTTTTGGTCGATATGAATGCCATTCAATCTAAATTCAGTTTATTGTTGTTAGTTTAAGTCAATCAGGGCGCATTCACAAAAATAGTTAATGCCTAGTGTTAATGTAGATCCAATCTAACAAACAGATTTTTGTTTTTAATTTTGTCTTACGTAATGTGACTTCAGACCTATCTTTATTTTTTACCACAAATTGTCCGAACACGTTTCGGTGACCGATGAATCTTAATTACTTGGGAGCGATATGGATAATTGTTTCAAATCCTGGCTGGTTTAATAAATGATTTTAACTCGTTATCGCTTGTCACACTTGTGAATTATATGAAACAATTCTCTAGTTTCGGAGTTAATATTGATACTCCAAAAAATGTATGTAAATTCAAAATCAATCCACGTTTACTAGTATTCAGGCGCCGCCTTAAAGCTACCTTCCAAGAATGTTTTCATTCGTCTTGCGGCATAGCGAACAAGAGATTCATTAGACACCTAAGATGAATTTTTGATCAATCTTCTTGATTTATTGTTTGCCTTTTTCTGTAGCCGGACGGTTTCTACCAAGGTTAAGTGGTTTCTAAAGGAAGTAATGTAAATTTATTTTTGCTACATAATGCTGGCAACGAGTGGTTACTGAACACTAAAATATCTATGATCGTTTGCACTATTCCCAATTTTGGTTAAGCTTTCTACACAATATTCTTGTATTCTAATTACGTTACGTATATGTATGTAGACTCGTCTATGATTAAATGCCATCCAACTATTTGTTGCATTTTGAATATTTTTAGTATATTTGAATTTAAAAATTTAGGAACACTATTGAATGACTTACAAATCTCTACGTTAAACCATTCATGTACCAAAATCGTGCCAAATTCTATTTCGAAAATCTCTTTTGGGTATCGTGAGCATTAAAATGTTCAATCAATTGAATTATTTCTTTTTTATGATTTACAAATTTAGTTGAAGAATTTAATCATAGCTGAAAGAGTTAAAATTTAACAGAAAATATACGCATTTTATGTCAGTGCCTATTCAGCGCTGTTCATCTTGTATATGATTCCGGGCCAAATTTAAATTTATAGATTTTGAAGAGTGGACACGCTCTCAATAAGTTCTATTATTTGTTGAATATTTTTCCAATAAGAGTAGACATTTTTAGAAATCTACAATATTCTTGAATTACTCGAATTTTGAAACGATTTAGAAATATTTATAAAATTTTGGAAAATTAGTCAGGACTTTTAATAGATTTTAAATAAATTTTTACAAATTTATCTTTAGTTTTCAGAATATTTTTCGAAATTATGAAAACTTTTCAAATATTACAAAAAAAAAATCGGAAATTCCTTAAAAGTAGACAATCAAGAACTTTTTGATTTCGTTAATTTTGGAAAGTTTAGTGATTTCTAGAATATTTTGCGAATATATTTTGTAATAAATGGTGGGGAATAAGTAGGAGTAGCATAATGTTGAATTGCTTACGAAAACTATTTTTGAGTTTAAGGTGCTTGTTCTCACTACTCGTAATAAACACTCGCTATTTAAACAATTAAATTCTCTTTCTGTTAAAGTCATGCCCAAAGCAAAGCGTCTGTCTGGCCGTTTATATACTTGTGCCCATAAAGTCCATTGTGTTAAATCAATAAATGCAAAATTAAAGAGATCGTTTTCGAAGGTGTTTAAAAGCAAATCAAATATTTAATTAAGTAACAATTACAAATAATTTATCCATTTTGTAACAAATATAACTGCGTCAAGTGGAAAGTTTGCAAATTATTTTTTATTTTGGCTCAAGCATTCTTAATACGACCAAACAAATCAGGAAACTTTGGAGGCAAGACTCCAAAATCCAATGTAACCTATTATGAAATGGTATTTCGTAGTGTGTACGTACTCCATTTAGTGGAACTTTATCTAATATATTGGGGGCTGTTTGAGAGTTTAATCTTTCTGGTACATTACCCCAATATATACTTTCAATGATACCACACCACTCACTAAAACGTACTTGAAAGGATGATTCTAGCTTGACTAGGCGATTTTTTAGTTGTCACTCGTGAATTCTCTTCTCCTTCTCTTGTAAACAAATATGCATCATCCCACAAAATGGAGGGAAGTTTGAAAAATTATGTTCTTCGTTGTTGTAAATCATTGAAATCTACTCCCACTGGTAAAGCAAAATTGATTTTAGTGGTTAGTTCGAAGTAAGCTCTGCTTCACTACGCAAACCAAATAAAATGAATATCGTCGAGTACTTGTCACACGCACCCAAGATTTAATGTACAAATTTTAACAAATTAATAAGATTCAAATTATTTGTTGGTAACATTTTTTCAAGTACCGAGTTTTGTCCCTTTCCGGGCAAATTCTTTAGTTATAACCTTTTAGTATACCCTTTCAGGTTATACTATAGTGGAGCATTTTTTAATATGTATATATATTTCTGTCCTGGAGTAAGAGATTCACTTTTGGGCCAGTCTATCTTAACATAATGATTTTTCCTGTTCCTAATGTCTCATTCACAAATATATCCAAGCGGTAATCCTAACAATTTTTAAATATCCACAAAACTTCCGTTTGCATTGGTTTTCAATTTTTTACAACACGATATTCATACAATTTTACTGGTTGCCCTGTAACACAAAATCAAAATTTGTTACAAAATTTAAATCATTAATTTTTGTAACGAATTTATAAATATTGCTTGCGAGCGAAATTAAAGTTCAAACCTAAATTAATATTTTTAGTTTGAATAAAATTGCGTTCCGAATATTTAAGCCTAGTTTTAACTCATTTTGGTATCCTTTTATTATGAAATTTGCCATTTAGGAAAGATCAAAAATAACTTAAATTGAAAAATTAATATTTCGTTTCTAGAAACTAAACTATTTAACTATTTAAACTTTGGACTTTAAAATATTGGCAAAGCCGGATCTGGTTCGCGGACCGCTAGTTGCACAGCACTGGTTCTTGTACTTACTATATATTATTATTATTCATTGTTGTTTGTAGTATTTTCTGCATATGTAATTTCGGTAATTTAGATTATAGAAACATACATACATATGTATGTATACATATATGTATATATGTAACTAACGAATATGTATAATAAAATAAAATCAACAAATACTGATAATTTTTCATATTTTTGTGTTTATTTATTATTTTTTTATTTTTTTTTTTCAAGACACGATCGACACGAAAATAATATTCTTATATACAAAATATTATCGCTAGAAATTATTATTCATTTAATGTTCGATCTGTAAAGTAGTAAATCTCAATTATTTAATCAATAAAATAAAATAATATATTCGAAAAAATTAATTAAATTAAATTAATTGTTAACATATATAATTAAAATAAAGTGATCGTGGGTTGGCTTAAATATTATTTAGTTATTGTTTCGAATGTGATCGATTGGACTTATTTTAAAAAAGTGAGCATGTCATGAATATGTGTTGAAAAATTTGAGACGATAATTAAATTTTACAAAGAAAATAATAATAAAATAAAATTGTTTTTTATTTATTTTTTCAAATATTTGGGTAGGTAATTATTTAAATTTTATCTTGTTTTGACCGAATAATTTTTATCTTTAAATAATTTTTGCACGATCGTTGTCGACTGTCGCGCACGATAATAATATGAACTGTGGAGTAAACAAATTTTTGGATACATTTTTATGCGCATATTAGAAGCGTGGCTGTTCTCATTTAGATCGGTTAATTTTGAGAACAAAGCTATATATAAATAAAATTATCTATGGTGTCTAGCAAATACAAAATTAATTATATATTCTTCTTATTCATCCGGTGAATAATTTGTATTCATCATACAATAATAAAGAGGAAGACATGATATCATTGCCAAAATGCACAAAAGTCTAAATTTCTTGGCAACTTTGTCGCGTTGAATTCTTTATATTAAAACGGAATAAAATCACCTGACATTGATATTGTCATTTAATTTATTTATTGTATAGACTGAACTTGAATTTAATGCAAATAAAATTTAATTTGCTACGTATGTAAATTTGATTTATTTCAAAACTATAAATATCTGTCTATAGGTTTTAATCCTAGTTAGTCACAACACAAAATTGCAACTACATTAACTTTTATCAAATGTTCTAGCTTAATCCACCACATATTATAGATTATAGCTCATTTCACGCTTAGTTCAGATATATTATTAAAGAAACAGGTTTAGACATGTATGACTTAAACATTTCTAGCTTAAGTCGTATAATCTAGCTAGCTTAATACCATCTAGTTGTCGCTTCAAGGGTCATCCATCTTTAAGTCTTATAATCTACGTATTTATCTCATTTAAGCCGAACAGTTTTGCGGCTTAAATTATGTGACTGTCAGATTGAATGGCTTAAGTTTGAATTAACTACATACATATCTATATAAAAGCAGAGGTAGATTAGAATTATTTAATTTAAACTAAAATTATGTGACTTATGCTAGAATTTAGTGACTTAAAACATATCACAATAACTAAGTAGAACTCTCTCTCTCTGCGAGAGGGGTACCCAAGTGGTACGAAATGGGGGGGGGGGGGGGTGTATTAAAAAGAAACTATGTAAATGATTTGTAGTACCAGTACCAAATGATTAACTATTTTAAAACTGAAAACATTTGGATTATTGTTGACGTTAAAAATTCGAGCAGTATTTTAATTGTTATAATTTATTTTAATTTAAAATTAAATGAAAACTAGTCTCATGCGATAAACTCAAAACCTGAATCTCCCTCCCAAAATGAAGTTTAACCTGTCTCGGTGGTTCGATCAAAAATATTTATTTCAGAATTTGTTTAGGGTGTGTCATTCTAATTGGTGTTACAATAATAGTGATCCTGGAGGCACACGGTCGGATTTACTAAATAAATAAATTCAGTTATTATTATTATTATTGTTAACGATATGATAGTTTAGATTGGGCCTATAAACGATTGGGGTAGGATAATTAATGCCGAAAAGTGGTGACCACTTGCTTTAGAGTTATAAAACGTATATGCTACTACAATATAGTTTATTATTTAAGGTGGGATTTCATAACATGGAAAATACTAATTTTAATTTCCTTAAAACTATTTTACATACGTAATTTAGTTGTGATTTATTTAAGTATTTCAAATATTTTTTGTACGTGACCGGGAACATGATTTTATCGTTATATAGCCTATTAAATATATGGTGTTTTGCACACTCTAAAGTAAAGTGCCATAAATTTCAGAAAGTTTTTTGTTATTTGTATGATACTATTTAGGTCAACCACTCACGTATTTCGACGTATCTCGATCTTATCTGTATAGCTCTTATTATATAGATTCTTAGTTTGTTTAATTTGCAATGACACGTCATCCCATAAAAATTAATTATTTTAATTACGCATATAATTTCACCATTTTACACAATGTTAGTTAAAATTAGCTATAAAATTTGGGGAAACGAACAATAATTGTTTGATTCGTTGTTAGTGGTGTTGAAGAAAATAAAAATTACATAATAGTTTAATTTCAATGGCCAATATTTAAAACTATATATATGTATATTATGTACATATTCTCGCCACGGAACGCGTATTTTATTGCCTTTTGATTGTTTGTGTACCCACGTAGACAATTTAATTAGCTTAGTAATTACACGCGACAAAACAAAACGTATATCTGTAATTATTATTTTTTATCAGATTAAGAATAAACAAAATTTCTAAATAACAAAAATCAAAATAATTTCCAAATTTAACATGTGTACGTTTTTTTTTCAGCTAAGATTATACATATATTGAGTTGACGACAAATTTGAAACAAAAAAAAATTCTGTGGGCAAAGCCAGACGTACAGTAATTTGAAGTTGTTTTTCAACAAAAAATAAAATACAATACTTTAAAAAGGTTATCAAAAGTTGTTTAATAAGAGATAGCAACTGTAATAACAATAAACAACCGAAAATATGGAGAGTATTAGAAACTTGTTTGGCAATCGTATGACATCAGAAAAGACCAGCCCCCAAAATAATAATAATTGTGAAGAAGATAAACAACAACTTAAAACCACACCAAGTTATGTATACAATAGGAATCGATCAATTAGCGAGACGAGTAATTGTTCAATAAATTTGGCAACAGATTCGACCGAACACCATCAACCACAGAATAATACGAAGAGTTGTAATAAAGACAGTGAACCATATTTCTGGATTATGTAAGCAAATATATAAGTACATCTCTTAAATTTCCTTGACCGTTTTATTATTTTATTGTAATTAATTTATTATAGCCAATGTTAAAAGCTTGTGATTAAATTGAATGAAATTTTATTGTAAATCAAATCGGAATAAGCATTTCTAGAGTTGATCTTTGATTTGTTTTGGTATTATAATGTGAAATCCGATTGATTATTGATGAATCAATGCAAGCATGCGATTAAATAGTTTATTGTATGTATGTATATAAAACTAGTAAATCCAGAATTAAAATTGTATAGCATCTATCCAATAATAATACTAAACTCGATTGCAATATTGTTGTTTAGGACACAATTTGTCGATAATATAAAATTAAACATATGTATTTTGTTATTGCCTTAAACTAATTCGTTTTGTAAATTTGTACATTTTTATCATTTGTACAAATACTAATTGGTTTTGTCATATTATAAATAGCAAATATCTGCTTGGTAACCAATATTTTCTTAAAAATAATGATTAATCGGAATCCAAATTCTTAGTTCAAATGTTTATAATTTCACATGATAAATGAAATTGCGCTATTATTGAACCTCGATTTTCAGTATTATGCGTTACCAAATGAAATAATTTATTCAAATCGCATTCGATTGTAGTGAATTAATATTAAATTAACAAAATTAACTGAATTGAATTTGATCATATTCGATTGCATCTCGATTGTGGTTTTGTACTTTTTAACAATAATACATATTTTTATTGCTGATTGTGGAATAACTTTTTTTATATCTGAAGTGAAGAATGCTCAAAATATAATAGAGTAGCTCTATTATGTGATGTAAATATTCAGTTGACTCCCCACAATCGAACACGCCTGGTTATATTTGTTACACAAAACCAAACTTTGGATAGCTGATTACCGAGACTAATCTCACTTTGAGAGTATGTATGCGCTGGATGAAAAATGTATATCTGTACATTTAAATTTTGGTTGTAATTTGAATCAATTAATGTATCCAGGGCACGGTCAGTTTCATTAAAATAGTGAAGAGACTATACATGCTGGATGCAAAAAGTTCCATTGAAAAAAAAGGAGGAGACTCACATTCCGAGATATTATTATCTACATTTTAGTAAATTTTTGAAGGTTTGAATGTTTACTATTTGTTTGACAAATTTTATGTAAAAGTACCAAGCTTTTACATAAAATTTGTCCAAAAAAATTCAAACGCATAAAAATTTACTGAAATGTAGATAATAATGTCTCGGAATGTGAGTCTCTTCACTATTTTAGTAGAACTCTCCGTGCCCTGGATACATCCATTGATTCAGATTATGTACTTATAAACTTCATTCAATTTTTAAAATTTAAACCCAACTCATTTGAATATACATTATTATTATTATTGCAGTTTTCTAAAGGCCATTACTGGCCCCTCACTGAGCCAACAATCTGGCTCTACCGGTTTCGATAAAATCTCTGTCCTAGGCAATCAAAAGAAGGCAAGTCGTCCTCTAGACCGTGGAGCTATTGTCGCCTGCAGCGACCTCTGGGCCTACCATATGGTGGATCTCCTTTCAGAGATCGCTGCACAATTCGTTCCGTATCCGTACGTAGAACGTAACCGAGCCAGTGTACTCGCTGAGATCTCTGATCTCAACATTGTACAGAGCTCGGTATGTACCATCAATTTTGCCTTTTAGGCAGTAAATCACATGCAAGATTCTTCTCACAAATGTAAGAAGCTATCTTTCGTATTTGTCAGTCAGCGTCCTACTTTCACATCCATACATAACAACGTGCCTGATAAACGCTTCGTAAAGTTTTAGCTTCATTAAAAATTGTCTCCTCACTCCCTCAAACTTGTAGTAACCACTGCTAAAATCTGGTGTGCTATTGCCTCGATAACCAGAGATCATGTATTTGCTTTTGGACTCATTTATCTGGAGTCCAATAGAAGCTGAAAATCTTACAAGCAGATCAAGTATTTCCTTCCCTCCGTTGTTTCCATTCAGTATTATTATACGCATATGTCATCAGCATATGCCAGCACTTGGACTGGCGATATAAGATGTTGCGCTGAGGTGTTTCAGTTTTACGAAAGATGTACTCCAACATGAGATTAAAGAAACTCTCTCGATTGATCGAGTCATAGGCCTACTTAAACTACAGAAATACCTGATGTACGGGAACGGATGTTTCATAATAGTTAGATAGAACATAGAATCAACCGTAGTGGAAAGATCAGTGACGGTTCGATTCGGATGAAATCTTCCTTGATAGTCACTAGAGGGTTGATTCTATCCAATATAATGTAGGACAGTAAGCTGAGCAAAGGAGAGCTATACGGCGATAATTCTCACACTTCTTGATGATGGGGGAACATCGCGGCCACTATCCATTCGCAATACTAATCGAATTAGAACGAAAAAACAGCCACAAAATCTCCTCACTGAATATGAAGAGCTCCGAATTAATGCAGGCCACACCTGGTCAGCGATTTCGTTTTCAATCGCTGCTTGGTCCTAGTGAATTATTCATGGCATAGATCCTCAATGCAAAATCTCCGCAATCGCTATTTGAGGTGACTCAACTACAGTCTGTGACGCATTATGAACACCGAGCAGGTCGGTAAAGTGTCCATTCCATGGTGCACTATGGTGCAGTTCGGTAATTGCAATAATAATAATAATGTATATAACAAATTGCGCGAATTGCGCTCATTGCTGAGTTGCTGTAATTTCACATCCCCAGCCTTTCACCGTTCTCGCTTCTTCCGTCTGCAAATCCGCTTGGCTGCCGTCCTATCAAGAGCAGCCTAGTTGTTTTTCCTCGGGATTGTGAGACGTTGTTACACTTCTTCACTATGGATGGAATTTTGTTGCTCAACTGCAAGTCGACACTCCTCATAAAACCGTTCATTCTGGATCTGACTCACTATTCCTAAGATCTGCTGAGCAGCACTGACAACCGAAGTATTCCGTATCCAGGTATATACATAATTAACTAAAAAAAAAATCATCTTTTAATTTGTAATGCGATTTAGGTTAAAATTTGTAGTGGTTAATTTTACTATTAAATGAGTTAATCGGATTAATGCCAGAGATGTGCCCACCGTGTGCCCACCGTGTGCCACTGAATCCCTGGTTTATATTATAGTTTTTGTAAACAGTTCGTCTTCAAAGTTTCAAAGTCTACTATACCGGTATTCTATACTGATAAATTTAAGGCCAAGCTAGTGAACATTTTTGATGTCATATTGACCAAGAAATCATCGCGTGGTAAGCTTTAATGTAGGCGAAGCCACACGAAACATCATCTTCTACTATGGTGAAAGGTTTAAAGAATTGGTTTCGAAAAACTGTTTTCTACATTAGTTAAACTGTGTAATCGAGCATTTGATCTATCCCAACGGAAGTCAGGCTTGTATTCTTACTGAGATTTTATTGGCAATTATGCTTGGCTTGACAGACTGAACATGGTTGGCACAATGAAAGTACTCATTAAACTCCACTTTATGCGGAAGCCCGGGATTCTATTTAATGTTTGTGCTTAAAATAAGATTTAAATATGAGATTTATACACAATCTCTCATCAACCGGATATTCTTAGCCCCATCATCTGTTTTTGATGCCATTCTCACATACCATGTTCCGATGGTTGTAACTAGATTGTTTTGGGTCCATTGGTTTAGTAATTTATTTTGGCCTATGACATAAGAAATAAACACCAACTGGCTTCATGATTAGATGATTATTTGTTGCTATTTAATATCAAAATATTGTTGGTTCGCAATATAAAGAATAATATTTTATAAACAACAAGAGCTATTTCAAGTATTATTTTTAGAATGTGACCTCTAAAATTCCCAGTTCAATCATCGTTTAAATGGTTTTAATTAGCATGACCTTCACGTCTTTTGAATGCTCAAATTAAGCGAGATTGGAGAAGGAAATAACACGCTTTATCCTACAATAGTAGCTCAGTCCTATCAACAGCGTCATTAACATTAAATTATGGTTAAGCACGTACATATATTTGATTGAGCGATTTAATAGCTATCCTATACAAGTTAATTGAATTTATTTTTAAAACATTGATACAAAAGTCTCAACATAACTGGTTATTATATTTGTATGCAAAACCTTGATCATTATCATCTTCGTAATGAATGTACAATATGTAAAACCTATATAAGATTTGTTCACTTTAAAAACCTATAACGATGTCAATAACTAATATTAAGCTCCATTACTTCTTAGCTGTGCTTAGTGATGCTTGTCTACCTTGTTGTTATTTAATCTACTATTTTATCGAACATTGAGTAATCCATTCAACCATGCTATTAGCAAGCAGTGTATTTCATCATTATGTGAGACAAGAGTCTAAAAACTATAATATATTATGTACATATTATTGTTTGTATTAAATAATTTCGTGTTGCTTTACACATTTCTCTCATTTTTAAACGATCTTTAAGACAGTAGTGGTCATATTTAACTTATTTAAGTAAAGTGCAATTTATTTAACCGAGAAGCGAAATGATAACATATACGTCGCGTTCGTAGTTTTAGTTTTTAGAAATATTTTGTATAAATTCAAGTTTTATTGTCACCACTGTACATAAATGGCTATTTCATACCTCTCAACTCAACCTTAAGTTTTCATAAATTTTTTAAACTTTTTATTTTTCTAGTTTTTGTATAACTTGGTTTTTTCTTTGTGTCAGTCCACTATAGTAAACAGTTTTGAAACTTAACAAACCAAAAATTAAGTAAAAAATTTGAATTGTAAATCAATAAAACTTAAATAAAACTAGTTCAACTAATTATTAATAAACATATCGGTTATTCTAACATTTAAATTTATATGCACAATAAGTGTGAAAAAAATAATTTTCCGTTTAATTTTAATCGGTTACACATTATAGTGTGAATAATTTTTTTATTTTATTTTATTTTTAGGTGGAGATCGTAATTCCCAACTAAACTCTTGTTCAAGGGTTAGAGGATAGATTAAATATTTATAAGATATACCATGTACAAATAATAATTAAGAATAAGTGAATACATTTTATATTATTGATCAACCCGTCATAGAATCCGATAAAAACCATGCTATTAACAGTGGTTACAACAGTACCCTATGGGTTTTTTATTGCATGGACCGTGATATTATTATTAATTAGCCCTGTGCTATTTGTAATTGCTGTTATGATTCCAGAAATACCATTAATTTTATTACGTCGAATGTGTCAAATACCATTCGAAGCTGTTTAAAGTTCAGGAAGGCCTGAATCATTTTGATATTGTATCTATACGTATCCGAGAAAAGTTAAAAATTTTACAATATTTTATCCCTCATTTGATATATCGCAATAATTTGTATCAATATAATTATTGCGGTTTTAGGTTAATACATAATTAATTACAATTTATTATAATATTGTATGTTTTTTAATAAAATGGAAATATTTTATACGAAAAAGTGTTTTTTTTTTAAATTTGCAAGTGAGAGTTTAATAGTTTCCAATTTCAACCATGAGAAATGATTAAAGCTATCTAGACAATGTCAATGAAAATGTTGTTTGCGAATTTAAAACAAACAAAACACGAAATACATAATGTACATATGTGTAAGTTTTGTATGTGCAGTGCACACGTATCTTGTTACATCAAGGACATTTGTATAACTTTTACCGTATAATTTATTTTATTTACTGTCAACTTTCGCATACAAATCTGGTAATAACTTACAACATATGTGGTTTAGTAATAAGATAAAAATAAAATCTAACAAATACCATTCGCGTAAATACATTTTGTCGACAAATGGTCAAATCAAAAACCGCACGCATTTTGTTTAAAGTCAACCGATTCATGATAAACAGATTCGATTACATTCCCGAAACCCTTAAAAAATGTAATGTGATCAGCATATATAAATGAGAATATCACAATAATTTAACCATAGTTAACCACAACACTTATAAAAACACGAATTCAATTACAATCTACTTCAAATAAATTCGTTTCTGTAAAAGTAAGTCAATTTTATCGAAAGGCTCTCTAAATTCATTAATAATAATATAAACAACTTGTGCGAAGAATAATTGATTTTTTTTATCATTCAACGTTCATATCACAACCGTTTATACAGTAACATTGTTCGAGGGTAGGTAATCGATTTTATCGTTCGGGCTTTGATTTGATTTTAGTTTAGGTTTCAAGAATATAATAAACACAATCCTTCCAATTGCTGTCCTTTCGCACCTTTCCTATTGCCTTGCGCAAGGAACCTAATTTCGACAGCCGTGATGCGTTCAACATGCTTGTTTGGAGATCAATATTGTATGGGGCCATGATGATAATAAACAATAACGATTTATAAACCCGATCCAATATGTATGGACTCGAGATAAACTCTTGATAACTTCTTTATCAAGGTAAAAGGTATGAGTCCAGATTCACCTTTCAGGTCGTAATGAAATTTGCTGACCTTTCATTTTCTCTTCCATCAGGCGCCAAGGTGTCCAGAATTATATAGTGTACAAGTACATCTTGTATGCCACCTCCTGAGATTGGTATATTTATTTGTCTGGATATCTATAGTTGTGATATTTACCAGCAGCTGGTATGGTTAAAACAGATAACGTAAAAAGATGGGAGAGTGAAATTTTAAAATAATTAATTTATAAAATTTCTATCCTAATGCAGCCTTAGTAAACTGGACAAGCTTAGACCAAGGCATGGCGGTCAACTGACCTAGATTAATTAACCTATAGTTATAAATGTGAAACCGAATAAAATTGAAAGCCGGACAAATGCACTTAAAGTGAGGGCAGTGATCATCTTCCTCAAAGCAGTGCTCACACACCATATCCTGAGATAAATTCATGCGATGGAGATGACCTTTAAAATGATCATGTCTCGTAAGAATCGCAACCAAGATTCTTAGCTAGTCTGACCGTAATGGTATTAGAGTCAAATCTGGTAATCGGTCTCCCAAAAAGTGAAGGAACGGGTTGGTCCAGACTATACCTACGCCTAGTAAAGACAATTAAAAGCAGTCTTAGGCGGGTTGACGTGCAAACCCTTATCAGCTCACCATGCCTATACGCACAATATTTAAGGCATATTGCATAAGTCATATAAAACATTCAGGTGGTTGTCCGAAACTGTTAACACAAAATCATCACAATGCGAGACTTGAGCTGGATTCAATCCATATGACAATAGTGCGATTAATGCCAAAATTATCGAAAATCATCTTCCATGTCACTGTACAGGGTGACATGGAGCTATGCAATGCGCAGGTGGTGTACTGTACTTGTGTGAATGGGATGAATGGATTGAATGAATGTTAGATGTTAAGCTGATTGTCAGAAAGACAAAGAGTCTTGAGTCTACAAACAGCATTCTTACCCAAAGCTTTATTTAACCTAGCGACAGCGGACAAACTATTAATTTCCTCGTAGAAGTTGAACCACGAAGCTCTGTGAGCGAATCTTAAACTTCTTTTATATTCTTCTTGTGCCACTAAGAAATTTGTCGTTTGTAATTTTTTGTTTTGTTTTTTAGTTTCTTAGCGGATTCTCTTAACTTTTTAAGGTCAGCTTTTCAAAAGGTTTTATTCGGAGACTTTTGGTTAATAATAAGGGGACAAGAGTTTTCAATGGAGCCATTATATGGGGGCAAAAAATTGAGAACTATTTAGAAAGGTTGGAGAATTATTTTGACCTGAACGATACACTTGATAGTACCGAAGGCGTGTAGACCGAAGAAAATAAAAAATCTGTAACTGTTTGTATTAAAATATTCAAGTTAGTGGGAATATTGTGGTGAAATTTAATCAGCACATTCAGAAACGTGGTAAAAGCATTATTAATTCTACCATGGAATGACTATAGATACGGATACAGCATTGTGAAATCAGGTTATTTGTGGTATGTTAGATAACAAATACATTTCCAAAATATACCAATAGTTTAACCAAATCAAATAAATCCTACAATTAGAAATATTTATTATGTAAACTTCTTGTGTATCCGTTGTATCATTCAGTAACAACACATTTGTTTATTCAGTAATTATATTCGTTTTTTTTATTCACATAATCCCGACGTAGGTTATGACCCAGAATAACTAAAATATTAAATTTAAATTGTTTAAATGTAGTTTCGCGTAAAATTATTTCGTTTTGTGATATCATAGTCAAATTCGAGTAATTATTCAGGAAAAGCTGGAAATGAAAGATATTGGACATGTCCTCATCGACATCGTCACTCAAGACGGGACAAAACTGATAACTCTCAAGGATGTTTTGTTTGTAACGCATTTAACAACCAATTTTTTGTCAGTCAGTCATATTATATAGGAAGTGAGGAAGGTTATTCCGTTTCATCGAGCAAAATGTAAGTCAAACGCACGAGTGGATCACCTAAAATTTCCGACATGCATAAGACAATGAGCATCCGGTGACTAAACGAATAATACAGGCGGTCGTATTTTCCTTGTGTAAAGGGAATTGTTCGAAAGCTATTCTAAACTTTAGAGACGTGGTCGACGGATTTACTGTAGCTTCGAATCAATCGGGGGAATTAAGTATTTCTTAACAATTAACATTCATCGAAAATTTTTGTATAAAGTTTTACTCATTTTTTGCTGATAAAACCGGAATTACGAACAATTAAAAACAGTTGTTGAGAACAAAACTGGTAAGATTAAAATTTATGTACGCGAACTTCGTGTTGGCTGAAATCAAACTATGTACATAAAAATAGGCAGATAGTAATATGTATTGAAATAGTCTATTTTTAATTTTTTAAATCCACTCAGTAAAATACTGTGAAATACAAACATTTCACACAGTGAAGGAACGAACCGTGTAGTTCTAAATACAACCACATTTTATTAATTAGCGTTTATTAGTTTAATTGGAAATTAATTTTATGCATTTAATTTTAAATCATATATTTCATTCATACATTGTTAAACTATCCAATTTATAAAAATAATAAAATAATTTGCTAGATAAATAAATAATTACGTCCGTATGTATTTTAAATTTCAATTTAATATCTCGCAAATGATTGTAGCGCTATATTCATAACTGTGGAATTTGATGGAACTAGAATTTCTGTTATACAATTTTAATTTGTGTCTCAACTAATTGTAAATTTACTATGAAAAATTCATTTATTTTAAAACCAATCCATTGCTTATCCAAAGTAATAACGTGTTTGCAAATCCACACTACTCCCAATAGTAAAATGTTCGCCAAATTCTTGTTCGTCAAAATCGTTTGGTTCCTTGTCTCTATAAAATATATATAATTAAATCTTTTATAAATGACTGACAATACATATTATTTATATGGTTAACATACATTTGTGGCTCTATTTCAACAGTTCCGGCTGTTACAAACTTTACCGTCCGATCAACACCAAACCCATCCATATAATTCATACCCAATAATTCATCATTAGTTGGGATATGTTGTTGATTTGGTGAAATAAACTTTGGAATTGTGCTATGATCAAAATGAGATTTTCGTGTTAAAACATTAAACGAGTCCACGGAATCTTGCCGTTCTTGTAGTTTTAATAGTAGTGGGTGTCTGAAAATACAGCAAATAATTAACTTACATATTTTCAATAGATGATTGATTCAGTAAGGGGCCAGTAATGGCCTTTAACACTGTTTATTATTATTATTATTTTCAATAGATACTCAATAAATTTACTTGACTCTTGTAAGCCAGGCTTCTATTACGGGTACATCCTCAGGCTGAATAACCGGTTTATTCAAACATGGATTTTCATGAAAGTAAATGTTGCGATTTATTAATATTCGTATCTTAACCATTTGATTAAGATGTAGGCCACAACCTCTAACATCTAGCTCTATAATATTTGTATTTGTTGTAAGTGATTCAATAATTTTTTCACCACCTCTTTCGCCAAGCGGAATAGTTGTTAAAAAATATTTTAACAAAATACTATGAAAACCAATTATTTTAGTGGCCAAGAAACCACCTCCGGCACTGCCAACATCACAACCAGTGAAATCGAGTTTTTTAACATTTTTTGTTCCGAAAAATCCTCCGCCTAAGAATAGAATTCCATCTTCCAGTATTGGATTGTATGCCATACCTAAATAATACAATTCACCAGAAAATTGTTTTAATCCACAACCGATTCCTTCGCACCCAGCCGGTCCTATACGATTTCCTCGCAACTGAAGTGATTTTAAAGTATTATTCAAACATAAGTACTGTCCAATTGTAATCCCACAGTCATCATCCAAACTACAATAGGTAAAATCTAATTCGGTTAATGGAATTTTTTCTAAGTAATTGATTAAAATTTTTAATTTTTTGTCATTTATTGGACTACACCGCAAACGAAGTATTTCTAAATTGGTTAAGGTTTTTAAACCTTTACCTAAATTTTTAATATCGTCATAGGAAAATTCAAAATAACGTTTATCATAATCGAATTGCAGATTTTCGACTCCGAATTCAATTTGTACCATTTTTAACTGGGTAAGATTTGACAATACTGATAAATCACCGTGATGGCATTCAACCATAGGCGGATTTATTATTTTGAATGAAGGATCCTCAGCAACCAAATCCAAATTTTTTAATGGCATTAGTTGATTAATTTGAAGATGTTCAGCATACTCAGCAACCGCTTTCATTGTATTTTCTAAATTTGCTTCATCCCATTTATCCGGCTTAGTTAGTTCGATGAGTTCCGATAGTTTTGATTCGACGCCAAACTGTTTCCAAGACATATTTTGTTTAATGTGACAGTTTATTTTGTGGTAAATATAGCGGTTACGGCATTTCTTTTCGCTTACACGTTTCCAAAATGTTTCATTCTGTGAAATGTATTTAAAATAATTTTACGCCTATACATACAAATATTTGTGCGTATATAGTATTTAAAATCGTACATCCAATTCGGCCAATTTTATAAGCGGATGTTCGATATCCAACTTTTTACCAAACATAATTTTATCAAATTTAGTCATTTGATCACTCAGGGGGCCTTCATCATAGTTTTTAATGATACTATTTAAAACCAGACAGTGTAAACTTAGTGGTTCAACTTCTTTTACATCATCTTCATTGTTGTCAAATTTAAATGCTTCGGCGAATAGTGTTCGGTTCTCTTCAGAAAGAAAATTTTCACTTTCAAATGATGGCTCATAAATATCGTAGGCATTGAGAACATCTTGGTCATCCGGAAATGTTAATCTTGGGCGAACATTTTTCAAAGTATTTTCAATTTTTAAACGTTGTTTATCCATTGTATTTGATATAGACTTTTGCTTTATATATGTGGGATTCCAATAATAAACTAAACGAGCAGAACAAAATTATTTACTTAGCCTATTGGATGTCTGAAAAAAATTAAACTACATATTTTTGATGTGTCCTTAATGCTTATTGAATCGGTTAGTAATTTGAATTATTAAAAATAATTTCTATAAATATTTATTGATCTTATACATATACGTACATATAATTTATAATCTAAACAGTTCCTATAATTTTATTAGCTGCATCAAAACCACTTTCAATTTCTCCTTCAAGATAACCATACCAACTATCGGATGTTGCCTCACCAGCTATGAATAACATATCCTTCCCGCTTCGATTTTTCACCGGTATCGCTAAATTCGAATTTATAATATTATTCCGAAATGCGGATTTCGTCCGATACGAATAAATACCGCGACAATGTATACTTTTACTATAATCGGTCCGATAAACTGCCACTGGTTCGGTAACATTAATTTTATTCTTTAGCATTCGTCGATAAATAATTAAAATTTCATTTTTTATTATATCAGTGTCCACATTTAATAATTCTTTTGCAAATGGGCCAACAAATAAGGCTTGCAGCAATTTCGGATTGGTTTCATCTTCGAACACACCAACAAATGATCGTAACCAATGCTTTCCCGTAAATCGAAGCAATTGATAATCTTCATGGGTCCATAATATTGAGAGTGATGAAACGCGGGCATTACGCGAAATCGGAAAATCAAACTCAAATGTAATGCGCTCAAATGATTTAACATTTAAATTTTGTATTACTTGAATGTGTTCATGGGGCAGCCGTGGAGTGAAATAATTTTGATAGTTATGCTTTAGGATTCCGAATGGCACAGCCATAATTACTTTGTCTCCAATATACGTTTGATTACTTGATGTCGTGATAATTACGTTAGTCGTTTGATAATCAATGTTTGTGACAAACGATGATAGTTTAATGTCGATATCCATTTGATTCGATGTGTTTGGATATTTATTCTGAAACAATATCAAACCACATTAATTATATAAACGTTAACACATTATATAATCTATATGATCTATGCGAGCTTACCAAGAGAACATCAATTAAAGTTGAAATCGTTTTATTTTGTAATGTAAATTCTTCTGTATTTTTACCAAAAATAATATCCGAAACATCGGCCGCTGATAGCTCGGTTAGATTTTCAATTGGATAATATTGATAAAGGAAATTTTCATAAAAGCCGATTGTCTGTTGCTGCAAAATTTCATCAAATTTTTTATATTTTTTCTTTCGTTTTATCTGATTTGTGATACTATAAATAATAAATAAAAATAATATAAAAATAAATAAATAAAAATATCTTAACACATTATAAACTATCGATAATATAAAAATATCAATATAAAAGTATTGCTTACAATGTTGAAATAAACTCGTTAATAGGCCGCTCTTGTGTGACCCCATCTAGCAGCTTTAAATGAATACTTACAGCTAAATGCAAAATTTTATCTTTTAGTTTTGGTGGATATTCAAAAGCTTTGTACGAGAAGAATTTTTCTAGATTTTCATCACGATTTGGTTTTGATACCACTAAATTTAAAGGTGCCAGTAGATTATGAATATGGGTTCCCGGTTGATAATTTAAAATGCTGCGAAATAACAAAAAGCCTATAAGTTGGAATTTATATTGTTTCGCGCGTCAACATTTACATTAAATCTGATTAAATTTGTGCTAAAGCGTTTAAATAAAAAATGCTAAACTAAAACTCCCGCTACTAAATCATAGATGGCAGCTTAAATGTACTTTTTTGAATGTTAGTGAATTTATAATCTCAAATGACTATTTATTACAGCCCTCTTGTTCTTGAGCTTTATTCCCCCAACAATTATTTATTCTTAAATTAAAAATTATGCCAACTTTCGAGTAACAGCAGTAACAAAAATAGAGATGAAATATAATTTACAATTCTAATTGCCAATATACCTTATAAGTGGCTTCCTTGCAATTTTGGCTATTAACAACGATTGAATAAATTCAAGTGTATTCTGTAATTGGATTGCTTCGTTAGATTTGGTCTAAGCCATTAACTCAATGTATATCTATAAGGTTAAATATACCTTTGATCTTAGATAACCGGAGGAAATCGTTGAAATTTACGAAATAAAAAATGTGGTCCCACGCGGTTCCGCTTAATTCTGGTTTCATTGTATAAATGTTTCCAAAAAATAATGTCCGAAACAATAGCGAGCGATATGCATATACGCTATATGATCTTTTGACCAAAACTGATATCATTTCAATTTTTCGTTTCAAGGTCAAACAAGAAAATTCAGTAAACTATAAATATGACTACATACTCACTATGTAAATCCATTTTCTATAATATCACCATTTTTTTTCACTTCTGATTGTAAAAATCCACCAATTCGTGTTTGACTTTCAAGTATTGTTATATTTCGATAACCATTCTTGTATAGTTTTGATGCAGCTGCTATTCCAGTAACACCACTTCCAATAATTATAATTCGATCATTTGTATGAGTAGCACTACAGCAAACAACGATTGCACTATAATAAATTACTGATTTTATTAAAAATATTAAATTCATTTCGTATATAGAATTTTTGTAAAACAATAAAAAAAACTCTATCGTTTATTATTGCTCTTACAAGACTATATATATTATGGAAAAAATATAAAAAACTGCGAAGTGTGATAACAAAATAATGTGATGGAGTGCATGTAAGTATATATACTCGCTGTATCAAATTTGATGTGAGGTCATTGATATATGATGTCTAACAACAAATCATTATTTTGTGTTTATTCTCATAAGTTAATATTGCAGTACAGTTTTGCAAAGCAATAATCGTTTATCTCTGGCATGAATTTTTAGTGTTTTATACTCAACTTAATATAGGTAATTTAACTTACCTGATTTATTCATTATATATAGTATGAACTACATATGCTAACTACAGCTTTAAAGGCGACTTGCTGCTGCTAACCAAGTCATCTGACTTCACCGAGCATGCTAAGCGATATAAATTGTAAAGACTTTAACCAATCATTTAGTGTATTGTATACATTAAAATATTGAGAATTTACGTTACACTTTACTAACACTTAACTTTCACTTTTTACCTCTTAAACTCTAACTAACTAAGTTCTATTATTTCGTCTCATATTTTTACCAAATATTTAAACTACTAGAATATTTCATTAAATATTCCTGAATAGTCTAGACCCATACTTACATATACGGTAGTTTATCTACTAAAATAGAGATGTCACCACAATCGCAGCGTTATTTTGATAATTTGATTAATAAATTCATAATTCTTATGCAATTTCATTTTTTATTTGGGTTGAATTGTCGCATTTGGGGCTGAGAAAATCCAAGAATGATTGTTGAAAAGCCTCTCCATTCTCAACGTGTCACTGTTTGGTGCGGTTTTTGGGCTGGCGGTGTGAATGGACCTTACTTTTTCGTAAATGAGGCTGGTGCAACTGTTACGGCGAATGGATTGCGCTACCAAGCTATGGTTAATGATTTTTTATCGCTGTAATTCGAAGATATTGATGTGGACAACGTTTATTTCCAGCAAGACGACGTTACGTGCCACATAAGCATCGAAACAATCGTAATTTTGCAAGAAAAGTTTCCTGACCGTGTTATTTCTCGAAGAGGTAATCACAATTGGCCACGGAGATCTGGTGATTTAACATCTTTAGACTTTTTTCTTTGGAGCCACGTGAAAGATAAAGTCTATGCCAATGCTCCACAATCGATTCAAGACCGTAAAGATGGAATTCGTGAAGTTATCGGATATGATACCTTCCTCTTTACAATGAAATAAACATTCATTGATTTCTCTTAACAAATACTCGTTTTTTAAAATATCAAAATGAAACCTCTTATTGGAAAAATGCCATTATAAAATAGCTTTGCACTCTCCCAAAGTGGTGAGTGCAAAGCACGTCCAATATTATTCAAAAATAGTTTAAGGCTTCCAATAAAAGTAGTAATAGCTTCTTTGCAAGATATGGAATTACTACCTTTTCCTTGCATTAGTTTGTTCAACAAATTTAGTTTTTCAAGTAATGTCTGATAAATAGGATATATCGCACTTTGATGCTATATTTCTTCTCTAAGCGAGTTATCATTAAGGATACAATGTTATCCCAGAGAGCAATAATACGGTTAAGGCAATTACCTTTTGAGAGCCATCGGACTTCGGTCTGCAGCAACAAGCGTTCAAACTGTTCATCATTGTCTTGACATAATTGTCGAAACATACGAGTGTGCATTACATTGTATTTAATATAGTTGATGGCTTTTAAAGGCAGTCATGCAAACGTCCTCCTAATTTTTTTGCAACCAAGTATTGGCGGTCCACAACACAATGTATACATAAAATATCAA
The DNA here is from genome assembly GCA_951394425.1 of Tipula unca. Classification (NCBI taxonomy): domain Eukaryota; kingdom Metazoa; phylum Arthropoda; class Insecta; order Diptera; family Tipulidae; genus Tipula; species Tipula unca. The sequence goes on along the minus strand of OX596380.1, from coordinate 6,590,742 downwards.
GCACTTTTCGTTTTAAATGAGCAATGAAACCTCGGTATCTACCTACCATCGCAGCAGCACCATCGGTGGCACAAGCGATTATATTTTGCAATGGAGTACTTTTTTCATTAAAATAAGTCTTAACTTCCTGAAATATTGCGTTTCCTGTGGCGTTTGTTTTGAGCGTCCGGGCAGAAAGCATTTCTTCTGAGAGCATTTCTTCTGAAAAATCTGACATACGCCATCAATAGCGCTTCATTGTCGCGTATTGTTGTTTCATTGAGTTGTAAAGCAAATTTCTTGATCTGAAGATTAATTGATTTTCCACATTATCTGCCATCTCATCAATACAGAGGAGTTGCTGAAAGGTATGGTCTGTGTAATTTCATATGCGCTTTGCTCCATTACCGTAGAAATTACAACAGACAGTACAGGCAATATTAATGATTCTCCTATGACATGTGGTTTACCTGACAATTAATTTGGATATTTCGTAAGATGCCAATAGTCCCTTATCTATTTTAGATACTCGTACTATGTCAATAAACATTCGATGTATACTGTGGGCGCCGTTTGGAAATAATCCCGCAGTTTTTTCAAGTAATATTGATTTATTCTTCATTCATAAAATTTTCATAGCCTGCTTAAGCGTTCCAAGGCCCCCTAAATTTATGGATTTAGCATATGGCTCCTCAGATATATGGTATGCCTCACTAGTGTTGAGAAACACTGGTCTAGATAACCAGTTTTGATGAAAATTTTAATAAATTCTAGCGGAGACGTATATTTCAACAAAAAAACCCTTTTCGTGATAAAAAAAAAATGCCGGATCATATGTTTTCAGAATCTTTAATTTAGACTAAAGCCTAAACGAATTTTAGTCATAGATGTTATCGATAGTCCCATAATATATCGCACGTGGCGAGCGGTTTTATTTTCGCTCTGAAGCAAGATGACATATGATGTATAGGGAACTAATTACAGCCAATGTGACTGTGAAATAGCTGTTACAAAAGACTAAATGACCACTGGATTAAATGGTTCCTAATATGTGAACACGGTATATTTGGCTATTTTGAGTTGTGGAAAATATTTTATCATTTCCTTCCTATAAGAGTTGCTATGCTATACATTTTGAAAATCATAAAGTTAAAGCAAAATTAGTTTTTTTTTTAAACATTCTAAGCCCAAAAATACAATCAATTTAACTAAAATCACGTAAGGAGCTATAAATATTGTGCCTGTCCCAAAATGGACAAAAATGTACATAGCAATAAAATTATTTTGTTGTTGTTGTTGATAAAAGTCAATTTCAGATAATTATTGCAATGGTATTGTTTTTATTATAATTAGTTATGAGCGAACAATAAGAAAATATTAATTATTATTATATTGCAGTTATTTAATTACTTTACAGTATGAACAAAAAACTTTATATTTCCAAAAATATTTTTAAAATTTCTAACTGCGGTTAAGGCTCTACTTTACTCAATTTGCGAAAACCCGTGTTAAGTTTTGGGACCACATAAACTTAGGTATTGACTTTTTTTTTATAGTAAAGTCAAATATATTTGCAAGCGAGTAATACACGTATTTTTTAAATTCGCTATAGTTTTCTCGTAATTAGGTCTCAAAGTTGAATTTTTGACTAAAACCATTTACTCACAAACCAAATTTATCAATATTTTTCCACTAATTCGTAAAAGTTTTATATATGGGTACGTTCAGGAAGATATTATCTAGCGATTAATACACGTTTTTATAAAAATTCGGTCTAATAAGCGAGAAAAATGAAAACTATTTGATATCAGTCGTGTTTTTTTATTCAAATATTTTCGAGTTCGAATAAAGTTCTGGATAAAAGTTTTTTCATTTCTTCAGTAAAATCCAAATGAATTTAATTTTTTATCAACAAATAAGATACATTTAATGTTAAACTACACATTTTAATTCTATCGAAATATAATAAAATTTAACTTTATTTTTCATTGTTTTATGCGTTAAATAATTTCAAAATATAATTTCCCAGTATTATTCCCGATGTTCTGTATAGTACTTGAAGTTCTGTTAATAAAAAAACGCAGCAATCGATAAGTTGACAAATCAATTTATTGAAAAAAATGTGTCTTCGATGTAAAAATGGTTTAGGATTCAACTAAATTTCGTATATTTTTTAGTTCACCTCTTTTTAATTAGATGTCGTAAGTGCCAAAAAAACATTATTTTCATGGAATATTTTGTAATTTTTGATACCGGAGATTTACACTATTTGAAATGCAATTTAAGACCATTTTTTGGCATTTATTAATCGACATCAATTTTGATTTTTGTTCTAGGTAAAGTAGAGCCATAAGTAAAACCAGTAATTTGATTCAATTTATGTGTATCATTGTGATGGATGTAATGGACTGGTATCCATTCGGTTAGGACGCTTGGTTAAGAGCAGCCAGTCCTGGTCAAAATCAAGTTAAGTTTATAATTAATTACTCCTTCTGGGTATATTGGTAGGCAACAACGTCTTTAACGCAGCGAATCCCAACTTTATTGCCAGGTCGAATGCTTTTGTAGAATATTGGTTCTAAATGATTCTGCCTGGCGGATTGTATGATAGGTAAATAATCTGCTGGAACATACACCTCCCTTCTGGGAGGAATCGAATCGACTTCCATCTTTGTATGGTGGGGCATACAAAGATGGAAGTCGATTCGATTCCTCCCAGAAGGGAGGTGTATGTTCCAGCAGATTATTTACCTATCATACAATCCTCCAGGCAGAATCATTTAGTATTTTTGTTCATTCAAAACATTATATTTAATACTAAGGCTGCGGACCAATTCACGGGTAAAAGTCGAGTTAAACTTAACATTCCTATTTTGGTGACCACATCCATCGCTCCAAATGGTCAGATGAATAGCGTTTTTACTTTCGTGTTTGTTTCTGAAAGTAATTTGTGGCGATAGTAGAACAGCTTGAAAATCAACCGTGTATAGTCTTGTATTATTTAGACAATTTGCAGATAAGACTTTGTATTTTTCTTTTTCTGACCGTGCATTATTATTTTTCGCAACTTGTTTCTGGAAGGAGAGAATAAGTAGCTAAATTTAACTTTTTCACCACATTAAGGAAAGTTTTCCACGATGCCGAATGGCAGATTTTCGCTGATGCTTTATGTGCCTAGAAACACTTTTTACAAATTATTATTTTATTATTTATAATTTCGTGTACAATCAAGTAAAATTTAAAAGTTCGTTTCTTCGTTGAGCTTTGAGCATCCGAATGACTTCTGCTATGCTTAGTACGTACTTGGAACACGCATGTTTAGACATAAACTTATTTGGCTTTCCACGGAGCTAAATAGCCATAGACAAAACTGTGTATACATATAGATCTCTCATATTTCTATTTGTACAGCGTATGAGCAAGAAAAAATATTTTCCATGTCATCGTTGTGTAGGTGATATTCCATAGTGTATACAGCGTATACAATAGAAGGCACCAACACAACGATGTCATAGGAAACGTTAGAAGTTTGTTGCGCTTGCATTTTTGCGGTTCCTATGATTACGGTTTCAGTTTGACTGTCTTGTTTTGAAGAAACAATTTCATCGGCTTCTGTTTCTATGTCCCCGAGTTCAATTGACAAGTCCTCGTCCTCTATTTGTTTTCTTCATGTTCTCCAAATCAACTCCAATTTGCGTTCTTTAGTTTAAGTATGGGCAGGTCCGCGACATTGTCGACTTTACTTCTATCAACAATATCTTCGGTAATGATGGCGTATACTTGCTCTTGGAGATTTTCATAAACATTTTCAGAGTTCCATCAATCACTATTTTTTACCTGTAAATGAGGAAATATCATTTATGGCATTTGTTGCAGTAAGTCGTATGTCATTTAAAAAGATCAATAGGTCAAGACTTACTGCATTTTATTAGGGGGATTTTTAAAAGGACGCCTGATAAAATTCATCTTATTTTGATACCAAAATGATTTAGTGGGTAGAGCTTTAACTTTAGGACTTTTTGCAACCAGCACGACGATATAAATTAATTCCATTAAAACGATATGTTAGATTCTATATTATTTTGAATATAGGAGATGTTCGTGATAAGTACAGACGAATTAATAGTTAAGTAATTAGAATTACGTTTGAATGTTCTAATATCATGGAATATAAATTAATATTACCTTTAACTTTTTACCAATGGATAACCATATACAAAATAGTGACACGCAATTTTTATTTTTTTTATTAAAATATTTTATCCTCTGCGAGTATTATAAATCATATGATCGGTTGAATTTGACTACCTCTCGTTATTCTTATATTTAGTTAAATTGTATGCTGGTCTTGTACATTCATATATTTTAATTATGCCCATAAATAAAATATCATTTAGCAGTCTTTTCACCTACGATGCTACCAAACTACGAACATTTAAATCAGTCTGTACTAAATTATTCTAAAATGCCGGAGGAATATAATGTTTTAGTACCGCATGTTAGTAGTACCCCAAATTCATTCTCATTTTGATTTTTGTAATATTTTGATTATATTTGACTGTATTGTGACATCATAATAACTAAATGATGACACTTCGATGCGTTTGTGAAAATATTCGTTAAGGCTGTGTGAATAAAATAAATTTTCATCCATTCAATTTATTAAAGCTGTATTTATTGTTTCCGCTCCAATCGAGTTGATTGATCTGCGAGTACTAAAAATATGTTTAGTTTTTTCAATATTTGTTTGTTCAAGGCTGTTATGTTGGAACATTACCATTGTCTGGATCCAATGATTTATCACGTTCATCTCCAAAGCCTCCAAAAACATCCGATTTCAGACAACACGTTGCCATGAAGAAAACCGTTCACAATAAATTCATTTCAAAAATTGATCGACTAGTTGTGATATATTTTTTAAACTTATTTTTACGGATTGAAAGTTGTGCATTTTATTCTATTGTATAAATATAGGTTTAGTTTTAACATTTTTAAATCTTCATCTGTCTGTTGTATGAATTACTTTTATTGATCAATACATCTGAAACATGTTTTTTATTTTAGATCGCTAAAATCAAATTGATTTCAAATTACAAAATTAATTTGTTCAATGGTGCGCGGTTTGTTTCTTTGCAATCGTCAGTCCGGCTCGTTCGAATTCCGTTAAATCGACTAAACTACAAAAGTACCATTAAATTTCCACAAGAAGCAGTATTATCAGGTAACAATTTGATTAACTTTGTAACCTATGGCTTTGGGTCGTTCCGACACCATACGGCACACTTGTTGATGCGGGTAGCGATCAGTGGCTTCCTACACCATATGTGACGATGAAATCCCCTTAGGTTTCATCTTATTCGTCACATATGGTGTAGGAAGCCATTTGCACAAAATAATTAAGTGTGACTATATCAAGATACATTAAGGCTTAATTAATAGTATACCAGCTCCCATTACCAATTAACTACGTGAAGGGGTCAAGTTCCAATGGACTGAGGAAGCAGATTTGGCATTTGAAAATTTATAAAACACCTTCACAATCCAGATTTTAAACGAGATTATTTTATTTGGTGTGATGCCAGTACTCTGGGTATTGGTGGTGTGTTCTTCCAATATAGCTTTCATATCTCAGAAACTGAATTCAGCACAGCGGAACTACACAGTGACGGAGCTGGAGTGCCTTTGTGTAAAACAATTCCGGTCGTATATAGAGGGTTATAGGTTTACCAACATTACTGATTTGGTGTGATGCCAGTACTCTGGGTATTGGTGGTGTGTTCTTCCAATATAGCTTTCATATCTCAGAAACTGAATTCAGCACAGCGGAACTACACAGTGACGGAGCTGGAGTGCCTTTGTGTAAAACAATTCCGGTCGTATATAGAGGGTTATAGGTTTACCAACATTACTGATCACGCCAATCTTAAGTGGTTAATGACACAAAAAGATCTGAGTGGACGTCTTGCAAAATGGAGCCTCAAGTTGCAGTCATTTGATTTTACGGTCATTCATCAGAAGGGTAAGGAAAATGTCGTAGCAGACACGTTGTCATGAGTATACTGTGACAGCGTAAATGAAATCAACTCCGACGTAAAGCTGCACAACATTGATCTGTTCGAAGACAGCACTCTTGAAGATGACCAGTACCAAACCGAGCAGCATTTCCAAATTTCCAAACTGATTGATAAACTTGAAAAGTTTAACAGTAAAATTTTTGTGATTTTGATAGTTATTTTCTGTATTTCTGCAATTGTTTTTGAGATTTTGAGAAACTGAAAAATTATAACAGTTTGCTTCTTTGCCCTATTTCACATAAAATCTTTATAAAATAATTATAAATATCTAATATCTTTACTATTAAAATTTATTAAAATAATATACATTTAATTAAAACATTAAAAATAAATTATTATCAATTTATTAATACAGAATATAATAAACTATACATAATTATTTTTAAAACGAATTACTTTGCATTTTTGAGCTGCTCTGTTTCAATATATTCGATAAAAATGTTCGATGTTTTGGTCGTAAAAGTACATAGATATACGGATCTGAACTAAAATGGACGGACATCAGGATGTCAGCGAGAAAGAAAAACGTTTTTGAAAATTTCAAATTTTTTTCAAAATCCAACTGTGCCAGTACAATTGAGATCTGAAAATAATAATAAAACAAAAATTTATTTGTTAATATTACTTAATAAAAACTAATAAATTCATAAGTGCGTGTATACCATTTGTGGCATCCAGCATATAACAAACGATATGCTTAACACAACAATCAATTTGATAAATTTTCGTTCCGTTGTTGACATTTGTTTACCATTTTCACTGTAACGCATTAATCGATCACTTCGGCCACCGAAATTCGATGCAATACACAAGACGCGCGTTACAAAAATATTGCAAAAAACAATACCAAAACAAACAAAAACACCTGAAACACATAAAAATATAATTAAATTTCATTTACATATATGTACACGCCGGTGTAATGATTGAATATGTGTAAAACAAACCAAAAGCGAAAAATACATATGCATAGATTACATGTATAGTTTCTCTAGCATCACGATATCGAACACACACATTATTTTCAGCGTTGTAATACATCCCAAAACCAAATAGTGGTGCATATGTTACAAATGCAGCAATAATCCATAAACTATATAGCGTTCGTCTTAAAAGTTTCATTGTAACTCGCTTAAATCGAAATTAAGAAACTCGTTGTATTTTCATAGATATACTATACATCAATTAATTATATATATATTTACCTTTTGATAAAAAAATGGTTTAGCAAGTGATAACCAACGATCGGTGGCCATGGCAAAAGCACAGCAACCCGAACTTAAACCGAAATATCGCCATATTACTCGCATTATGCATAAACATTGCATATTCGATTGTAGCATTGTTTGTGAAATACATTTAAGCAAGATGAATTGTACTAGCATTCCGAATAATGCGATACAATTATTTGTTAGTAAATTTCTGAAAAATAAGAAAAAAATTTAAATTAAACATTTCGTTAAGTTTGTCTATTAACTTTGTCCTTTCGTTTGTCTGTGATTTGTTAACTCGAAATATTTTCATCCGATTTTCATCAAACAAATTCAGACTAATAGACGTAATTAAAATGACATGGCTAAGATTTGTAGAGGATCAGATTTCAAAGAAGTCAATTAAGTATACCTATGCGCGGTCGATAAATTACTAGCTATATAGGTACTGCAAACCAGTACTAGGGTAAATCAATTAATGGGATAAAAGTCGATTTTAGAACATATTTTTGTTTTATTGAAATACGTGGTTTGCTTATTTTAATCTTACTCAATCCGTAGATGATTATACATGAACAATCTAAACGTTAAATATCTACTTTTGTGTACTCGGTTTACCCTACTTTTTGATCGGGTAATTGAATTTACCGAAAATCACACTAAGAGTCAACTTTAGCCCGAGTATTAGTTCGCAACCTAAGTATATTGTACAAAAACTTTATAATCGTCCAACATTTTAATAATAAGCAAAACAAGTTTTTAACGATTAATCGTTTGTTGTTCCGCGATTACAAAATATCAAGACCGTATTTCTATGAATTCCGAATACAAAAAAAAAATCCAATAAGGTAAGGGAGCAGACATTCATTTTATTTGCCTTGTCAAACCGATCCTTTCTTCACTTTATGTAAATGGTAACAGCGCCACCTAATTTGGAAATGTTTGTATTCAAACTCAGTAAATGTTGAATCCGCAGCAGTAAGAGATTTTATTGAATTGAAAAGCGTATTCACATGCCAACTAAGCTGGAGACAAAAACGTATACAATCTAATACAGATTACCTTTGTAGTATTAATGGTGGAGCTTTTTCAAGATGTTATGGAAAACAAAATTTGGTTTTGATACCTCCTATGTAGAAGTGTAGAATTTGGAATCAAGAATTTGGGATCAAGCTATGCTGCGCTTTAATAGAACATAATTAACCAAAGCTCAAAGTTCGGCTCTTGTATATACCTGCATATATCATATACTATATATACACCATAAGACTTACTAATTTAAATTGCGTCCTAAATCGTTAAAATTGCGTATAGCTTCTAAATATGCAATCATCACCATTTATAGGTAAATCAAATAGGTATTCAAATGTATCGACTGGATATATTATTTGCGCGAACATATTATGTATTATTTATCCAAATCACGTATACAATAATTTATTCACATTCGTGGATTCGATTTATAAGATTCATTTATAATGCAAAAATATTTTAATTTTTAAATTTGATTAATTGAATTCTATCAATTTTTTGTTTTTGTTTTATTTTTGGAAATTTTATTGGTATTTGGGTGTTTCCAAAATAGGACTTATTGTAATGTAATTAGACTATATTTAAATAAAACATCACGGTAGGTAATGGCGTGGCTGATTGGGATAGTGTATGACGGCTTAATTAAATCGTATAATTAAAATTGAAACTATTGACACTGTTATAATTAAATTTGATACTATCTCTATGACTAATATACGCATATAATATTAAAATACAACTGCCGAAGTCAGTTCAATGGTATCCCATTATTCACGTTGACCTTAATCGTTTTGAACAATTTCTAGAAGTTTGAATATACGTACACGCTTCCATATAAATTTCCAAACTGTTCTCATAATAACAATAATAAACAATCTTTGTATAAATGTTTTATAATTACTGATTGTGTATGAATAAAATGATTGTTATACAATCGAAAATAAATGTGGATTAATCGTATGCAAATTCCAAATTTAGTCTATCTGCAAATCATTTACTATGGTAAAAGTCAATTTTTGAATGAAAAACAACCTAACCATAAAACATTCACTTTTGTGTATTCGCTTTACTCTTTTACCGCAAAGAAAAGTAAAAGTCGACTTTTAACTAAGTATTGACTCATTTATCGTTCGAAATAAATTTTGGCTATGCGTAAAACGTAATTTTTAAATCGAAAGAAACAAAAAAAAAATCTATCTGTCAAATTCAAATATATGTGCATGATGTATTATTTGCCTATCTCTTAGTTATTATTTTAAAGTTTTAAGTCGAAATGGTCAAAGATTAATTGTGTTTTATATTTAAATCAATCAATTTGTGTTTACCGTATTATAATACGCATGAATGGTAATTAAATAATTCACCATTAATATTGTTCCTTTAGAGAAACTTATTTGATTGTTGATGGTGTTAATTCGCCTGAATGTTGATACGATAACCAAAAAAATCACTTTGGTGACAATAATATTGCCACTGTGCCACAAATGTTCAAAAGGACTATATAATGCCTTGTACTAATAATTAACTTAATGAAGAAATATTCAACATAAGAAGCTGATATTAAAATCAACCCATTTAACCGCTTTTGACACTAAGGACGCGAATGCATAAAGTATTCTATTGAGAAATCTAAACAGTTAACACTAAACATCAGGGCTGCGCTAATCTCGTGTTCGAGTGTGCGACGAACACGGGCGGCCAAAGTCTAGGGGCGGCTGGATTTGAATAGGTGAATAGTCCATTGCCATAATAACTAAAAATATTTTCGTCATGTTTAATTGAAAAAATATTTTTTTTAAAATACATATCTAATTTTAATCAAAATACTCTCCCTAACCGTAGGATTTCAAAATTTGCTTAAAAGAATAAAAGAAAAACCAATAACAAATTCGACGAGGGAAGGATTGTGTAAATTTATATTAAACTAAGTAAATTATGCCTTGATATTGATGACATGCGCGGGCAACGGTATGATAATGAGGCTTACATGCGGGGCTAGCATAACGGATTGCAAAAGAAGATTTTAAACAAAAATCCTCATGCTTTTTTATACCATGTGCTGTACATACACTCATGTTGGTGGTGAATGCTGTTGCCAAAATTAACTTTGAAGCAGTCAATATCTTTAATATAATTCAAGAATTGTTTATATTTTTTTCTTCGTCAACAACTTATTAAAAAAACATGTTACGAAATTACTGATAAAACCGTTAAGTGATACACGATGGGAAAGTCGCTTTGATGCAATAAGACCATTCAAGCAAGGAATTGGCGAAATTTATGATGCCCTATTCGACATAACCGAAAATTATTATTTAAAATATCATACCAAATTACCCCTGAACATAAAAATTTAAAAGATTTTAATTTCGTTGCGAAACATTTCGCCTAGTGTCCTAATTTATCATCTTAATTTTTTAGGACACTAGGCGAAATGTTTCGCAACGAAATTAAAATCTTTTAAATTTTTATGTTCAGGGGTAATTTGGTATGATATTTTAAATAACGTTAATGTAGTTAGTAAAATAATGCAAAATCCACAACTAAACATAAATTCCTGTATAGAGAAGTTAAATAGTTTAACTAAATACCTAGAGGGCAAGCGATCTGATGGGTTTTGAACATTTTAAATGAAGCCAAACAATTAGCCGAAATTTTAGAAACCGAAACTAAATTTCCCGGTATCTCTCTTATAAAACGACTTTAAAAAAAATTCAATTTGATTATGAAAACTCTGATGAAACGCTGCACGATGTTAAATTTTAAAATTAATTTTTATATTTATGGATACGACAATTAATTCATTTATTAAACTCACAATGGTTTGATTTATTAAACTCACATTGTGATGCTTCGAAACGATGATAATATTCCCAAATGTTGCAAAGATTTAGAAATTAAATTATCGGAATCAAGAATGATGCTATTGAAATGACCGACGAATTAAAAGTACTTCGAAATATTTTAAAGCCAGATTTATTAGGGCCAGAAATTTTAGAGTTTGTATATTATTGAAAATAATTTATGTAGTACTTTACCAAACAGAGTAGTTGTTCTTAGAATACTCTTTACATTGCCAGTGAGTATAACCACCGGAGAAAGGTCCTTTTCAAACTTAAAATTAATTAAAAATTTTCTTCGAACCGCAATGGGCCAAGACACATTGGATAACTTGGCATTGGTTTCTATTGAACACGATCTAGCTGAATATTTAGATATGCATGATGTGATTAAAAAGTTTGCAGAAATAAAAGCTCGCAAAGTGCAATTTATTTAATATAAGTACTCATTTATTGTTTTAAATATTTTATGTTAATTATTAAATAAATATGTGAATATTTAAAAATATTATATATTTTATGGTACATATTACTAATATATAGTAATATAAGTGTAAATATAACGAAACGAAAACAATTTTCAGTTATAAAAATCAATCAATTAATATTTTCAAAAATAATTAAATCTATTTCTGGGATATTTTCAAGGATCATGTACAATAAAACATAATATGTATACCAGTTTGGGGATCTGTGCATTTATAAATAAATTGTTGTAAGGATTAATAATGATGGTGTAGTGATAAAATAAATAAAGACAATTAGTTTTGTTATGCATATAGAAAAATTGAAGGCATGCGTAGTGTTGCCCAATAGTAATTATAATAGGCGAAACAATAGAAATTATTCTCGACATAAACAAGAAAATTAGTTAATGGATGTCAATCATTTGGTATTATATTTAAGAAAAGTATACGCTTTCAAGACCTTGAAATATACGATTCAATTAGCTGTTAAGTATATTTAATCCAGAAATCTGTACGTAATATTTTTTTCAGATATCACCAATAATTTTGGGGCAATATAACAGTATTTGACACAATAGGTTAATGGAATTATGAAAATGTTTAGAAATGCGAGCTGTGAGGTTTTTACTTAACAATGGTGTATGCTAGATATACACAGGGTTTGTTTAATTATTTCATCATCAATCAACATGGACGACAACGTACTGATTTTGGGTGACTTTAATTTACCTAAGGTCAAATGGGTATATGATGTGGATGTAAACTCCATCTTAACTTATGGATTTGTCCAGATTAATGATGTTCCCAACTACATTGGTAGATTTTTGGATTTTTTTTTTTACAAATTCGTTTAATTTATATACGGTAATTGAAGCATCGGTTCCATGAACCTCAATCTGAACCAATCGGAACTTGAACTGTCTAATTCCATTTAAAAAAAATTGCACGTCTAAATTTTACAATTTTAAACGTGCAAATCTTGATAGTCTGATTTCATATTTCTCATCATGATGCTCAAATTAGATTTTTTATAATATTTTGCTTAATGGTAACAACAGATTCGTTGCAATTTCTGTTAAGAAGAATAATCTTAATAATCCTCCGTGGTTTAATAAACATTTGATTAATTTAGGAGTCGCAAGAAGAAATTATACCGGAAATGGAAAAAATCCAACAATGGTTCTGTTAAATTGGCCTTTTCTTCTTTATCTAATGAATTTGATTGCATGTATAAAATAGCTTATTAGAACTATATCAACAAGGTTCAAAATTAAATCTCAAACCGTTTTGGATGTTTGTTCAGACTAGGAGGAAACCATGTGATCTTCCGTCGACAATATCTTACTATAATGTTACTGGTAATAATTTTGTCGATATATAGCCAACTTATTTGGTTCTTTCTCCCAAAATACTTATAGACTAGATAATGTTGATAAGGAAACATTTTCGGATGCAACATATGATAGTATAAATATCACCATGGGAATTTATTGAATCAGTCTGTCAGTTCAAAGATAGGTGTGGTCCAGATGGTGTTCCTTCAAACTTCCTATCAAAACTTAGTTATTTCTTTCACTTTCGTCGTAAAATTTTGCAGCTATCTGGAAATTCTCTCATTTCGTTCCTATTTTCAAATCCGGTAATAAAAACAATGTCTCTAATTATAGGAGCATTTTTTACTGTCAGGGATCCTTGTATTATTCGAATCAATTGTTTGTACCCACATGTATTTCGAGTCATATATAGCTGATGAACAACATGGGTTTTTCCATGGTACCGCGTCGAATTTAATGGAATTTTCGAGACGTGTCTTGGACGTGATTGAGGTTAAAGCTCAACTTAACGTCATTTATACTGACTTTAGCAAGGCATTTAACTCAATCAACCACGTTATTGTATTGAAAAAATTAAAATATTTTGGCATCGCTGTTTGTAAAAATAATTGACAGTTTTTCTGATCCGGACTCCTTATCTTCATTTTTTTGAAGAACATTGATGCTATTAGCCATTGGTGAAACTTATATCGAGTAACCGAAGTAGGAGATCTTGGAGTCATGTTTATACAAACCATTTTCATCGAATCGGCATATTGATTTGATAATAGCAAAATCATGTTCCATGTTAGAATTTTTAAACGAATCATGAAAGAATTCAATAACTCGAAGATTTTTATCGTGCTTTATTAATCTCTTGTCCGTTCACAACTTGAATATCCGTCATTTGTGTGGTTTCGCCGTTGTGCTAGTCATATTAGTAGAATCGAAACGATACAAAAAAATTCTCATTTTTTATGTGTGGAAATCACACCGTGGCACGGTGGGAGAACGTTAGGGATCTACCTTCTAATGTCGATAGGTGCAAAGCTTGAGAAACTTGCAATTCGCTGTCAGCATGCTGGTGCCATTTTAATTTCCGATCTAGAAGAATTAAATTAAGCTACCCAATACAAAGTGTACAAATACTTGTCCTTGATAAAGTGATATACATATATCACAGAAACAAACCTATTGTATATGTACATACAACAATTTATGATTGGATAGTATAACACTCTGTATTTGATCTTAGCTTCATTGAATTCTTCTCGCCCGTTACATAAAAACAAACTTTTATTACGACGAGACTAATTTGAACCAAAAATTATGAGAAGAAACCAGAATGCAATTATGATGTATAACAAGCGAGAAGAATTCAACGAAACCTGCTTCTCTTTGTTCCTTCTTGCCTATTAACATTATAAAATTTAAATTTGAGCAACTTTCGCCTGATGGTATTTCGTCAGAGGAATCCATCCTCTTTGGATCGAACTGTTCTCGTCGGCTATACCAGGTGCATTTTATTTGGTCAAATTGATATTCATTTCGAAATCGCATATTCACTATATTTCGATTAAAAAAACTCTGCTAAATTTTACCGGAGTGAAGTTATTAACACAATTTATTGATAACACATTTATGCGAGTGTACATTTTGTATATCACTTGGACATTTTCGGATTATCATTAGATAAGGCAAAAATGTTTATTTCGAATTACAAATTTTGAGATGTCGAAAAAAATTGGGAATCAAAACGGTTAAATCAGGCTAAATAACACGAATCTCATAGTTGTCTAAATATCGTCACTATTATTTCTGAATAGTGGACGACCAGACCGTTACAAATTGATATCAAGTGTTGATATAAAATGGTATAGGCTCCTCTGATTAAATCAAAATTTTGATAAAAACTATGAACAAAAGTATTGTTCAAGAATCTCAGAGTTTTCTAGGTATGATCGCTAGTATTTATGAATATTGGACGCCTAGACATTTTCAAATTTGCATCAATTATCAATATAAAAAGACTCAACGATGATCATGTTTTTTGTCAATATTTCGAATTTAGTCGAAGGACCGCAATCCTTTTTATATCAAAACTGGATAATTTGGAAGGGTCTAGGCTGGGCTGGACGCCTTTATAGTCTTAAATACTAATATGTAGAAAACTCTGAGATTCGTGATGTCAAATCGAGTTTCTAAGTTAATATTAATTATGAATGTTATATGTGCGAACTATTAATTCTAAACCGCGAATTTAAATATATTTGGCTCGGTTTTGGTGATTACACTGCTAAAAAAAATGTACACTCGCATATACGTGATATTAACAAATTTTGAGTTAAATACTTCACTCTAAAATTGTGTTTGTTTGTTTAGGTCAAATTTAGAAATTGCAATTTCTTCCACTTCCGCTCATAAATCATATACTAATATATTACGAACTTAAATTTATCTTCGATATTAATTTAAATTTTCAATTTTCTCTATTCAAATGGCAAGTGTGAATAATGGGTATGTAGCAGTGATGAAATTGTACGGCGATGGTCAAGTAAGCAGAGTTATTCATTTTGTTTTTATGTAGCTAAGTCCTAATACAAAGTGTTATACTTTATCCTTATCACCAAGTGTTATACACATATAATAGGTTCGTTTCTGTGATATATTATCTTACATAATATAACACTTTGAATTTGAATTTCATTGAATTTGCTCCTGTTGCATAAAAATAAAATAAATGTTGAATTTTACGAAAATTACGTAAACCGCGAGAAATTCAATTTTGAAGCTAAGACCTTATAAAGTTTTATACTTAATCCTGATCATGAATTATTATACATATATAATACATCGCAGAAATAAACCTGTTATATATGTATAACACTTTTCAATTAGGGTAACGTATAACATTTTGTATTTGGTCTTAGCTTAGTTAAAATAATAATTAAAAATTAAACTACTGGACAGGAAAATCAAATTTTGTGGTTAACAAACAAATATAAATTTGAGTTTTCCATCAAAATTTTAATTTTTAACAATTTTTTTTAACTAATTTGACACACGACCTCTTTGTGTAGATCATAAATAGAATGCGTATAAGGCTGACCACTAATAGCAAACTACTTTTTGAGTTGATGGATGCAGTTAGAAATGCTTTTTGATTAGTTTGTAACGTTAAATGGAACACAGCAAGTGTCATTCAATTGTACATTTACCAAAGATAAATTGGAAAACTATTTATGTATATTGGTTTTCGGTTTTCGGTATACCGGTACTGGATGCTAGACATACTACCTATATATATAGTTTGTTTTGGCACTTTAATCTAAATTTGGCTGCCAAACTATAGAAAATCAATTAGTTACTACAATAATACAACAAACTGATATAATATATGTAGATAATTTAGTATTTTCTGGAATAATTAATTTTATTATCAGTGTAATCAAAATAATAGAATTTTGATAACAATAAACGTGAAAATCTCAAAATTATATCTTCGTTTTTGAATATATGTAAGTATAGGTGAAGACACTTGACTTTGAAATTTGAATAATTATATTCACCATAAGATTCTATCTATTTTTATAAAATTGAGAATAACTTTATTTAAACATATGGCAAATTTAGGAATATGTATATTTGTACATATTATGGTATATGCATGTGCGCATCATTACGCTGACGTAAATACATCTAAATGGGATACCATTATAATCCGCGTATTAAAAATTTCATCAATATTTGTTTCAACGTCTCGGCTAATTTAGGTCAAGATTCAGAATTTAATTTTAATAAATTTATTCATTACTTCTTTCTCTCGAATACAATTTTTATTTTGTCCAAATTTAAAATTCATTAAATATTGTATAGTATGTATTCTTATATTTTAATGGAGATTTAAGGCAGGAACTAATTCTCAGACAAAATTAATTGCTTATTCGATTCAAAACTATGTCCTATATATATGCCAAACAATCTGGTGAAATGAACTTCTATATGCTATATAAATAAATGAGCTCTGAATATATGGATGTATGTACCCCAAAAAAATATGTAAATTGTGTTTAAAACTCGTACCTTACATATACGTATATGTATGTGCCTTACCGATCGATTGATCGCATACAATTGAAATTAAAAATCAAAATACAAAACAATCAAATGTGAATGACCGAAAATTGAAAATTGAAAACAAACAATAAAAATTGTATTGGTTTTCTTAATTTATGTTCGTATGTACATATGTATAAACTTAATTGAAAGTGAAAGATAAATTAAATAGCAAATAAAAATGAACTTCTAAGGCTGTGTTATTACATAGATAACTGAAAAATAGAAAAATAAACTTAACTAAGGGTAGAAATGCAGACAAATCAATATGAATAATCCACTCATATATAGGGATGATAAATTTTTGTTTTAATATCTGTACTATCCGGTTTTGTAAAATATCATGGGTGTCGAGACAATATATCAAGACAAAGAATAAGTTGCCGATCAAGTATTTAATGCCGATGAAACCGGTCTATTCTGGAAGAAAATGCCTAAAACAACATATTTCACGAAATCTGAAAGCCTGTTTCGTTTTGTAGAAACTCATCAGCGAGATTTTATGCTAACACCATTTTTTATTAATAGAGCCCAAAGGCCGCGTGCGATGAAGGGCATACACATTCCAGATTTACCACAGTGCATTGCTGAGCTAATAAAAAGGCTTGGAAGACGTGTGCTATATTCGAACTGGTTTCATAATTGTTTTGTGCCTGAAGTCTAAAATTAGTAAGAGAATAAAAATCTTGAATTCAAACTTGACAAAGGAGGAACAAATTAATAAAAAGTATCCGCGGTTTTTGCCACTAGATGGTGTTGATCCCTACATATATCAAGCAGCACTCACCCGGTCTCAATTGTACATGTGCTTAAAAGATGACATTTCAGCTTCCATTGTTTGTGAAGATAATTTTATAATTCCATGCTTGTGTAAAATGTTATATTGATTTGAAAATGAGTGAAATATCTGAAGAAATACGCTATGTGATGCTGTTTTACTATAAAAAAGGTAAAAACGCTGCAAAAACATTCCGAAAAATTTGTGAAGTGTACGGTGAGAATGCTGTGAGTAACCGAGACCCCAGGAATGATTTGCTCGGTTCCGTTCCGGAAATATGGATGTCAAACATGCACATCGCTCTGGTGTTCCAGTCACTGAAAAAGTCGATGAAATTTTGCAACTGGTGGAGCAAGACCGGCACGCAAGCTGTCAAAAAATAGCGGAGGCATTAAACATCAACGACATGACAGTTAGGAATCATTTGAAAAGAGCAAAAAATATGAATTAACGTAAAGAAATTTGATGAACCGAATTGACATCAGTGAAATGCTGCTGAAACGCAACGAAATCGAAGCATTTTGAAAGAGACTCATTACAGGCGATGAAAAATCGGTGAAATATGAGAACATCAAATGTAAGCGCTCATGGTCAAAGACTGGTGACCCTCCACAAACGCGTTCAACAAAGTTATATTGAGTGTTTGGTGGGATTGGAAGGGAATTTTCCATTATGAGCTGCTGCCACGTGGCAAAACCATCAATTCGTTGCTGTACTGTGCACAACTCGATCGTTTGAAAGGGAGTTGTGTTCCATCATGACAATGCGCGGCCACACACAGTTTTGATGACTCGGAACAAATTGACAGAACTTGGTTGGGAAGTTTTGATGCATTCACCGTATAGTCTGGACCTTACAGCGTCTGACTACCATTTGTTTCTGGCTATAAACCACAGAAGTTCTACACCGATGCTACCCGAAAAATGGCAAAAGATCATAGATAATAATGGTCAATATGTACTTGATTAAAATTTATTTTAATAAAGAAATTTTTGTTAAAAAATGTACCCGTAGAGACTTTTTATATGACCTTAATTTAGGAAAACATCATCTACCTAGCGCATTCCATTGGAGGGGAGAGATTTAATGATCCTTATACTCATGATATTCAAGAGTTATTTAAGGATAACTAGATTTCGAATGCTGATCTGATAGATATGGTAAGTCGGGTGCCTGATGTTCACGGGATTCGAAATTTGCTACTTGTCAATATGAAGAATTGTTTAAAGATCTAAGCCAATGCAAACAAATGTTGCAATGACTGTTTTCGTAAAGTCAACCAAAAAGATCGCTACTATCGCTACTGAAGTCGAAAATGGGGCCAGCGCATCAAATCGTGAATTGGTAACCATGGCAAACTAAGAAATTTCGATTAAAGAAATTATCAGCAGCTCTGATAGTGATCGTATAAAATAAAAGTGGCGAAGAAAAAACAAAGATCGATCGTAAATTTTGAAAGCCCTGATGACAAGTAACTTGCCTTTTTTATGATTTTCTTATTACTTGTTAATTTATGTCACATTTTTTGTTTTAATAAATGAATTGAATCTGTCTAAAACAACACAATATATTTCTTTAAAATTAACAGTAATTCGTAATTTATGAATTTCGGCACTCAACAGTCATTGGAACCAATCCCCACGTTTTTCATGAAATCGAACATATGTTCGGCTTTTCTCTATATTCTTTGGTTCGGTTTATAGTACACGCTGTAAACTATAGTTGAATTTATCATACAATTTTGTATGAATGCTATGTCTCGTTTCGATATTTGGTGTAACATATTTACCGTGTAAATCGAGGGATGAGTGTACTACTTAATGTGTCAATTTTGAAATTAACAAAGTTGTCTATTTTCTAAATTAACCGATTTTGAAAATTTCATAATAAAATGAATCTTCTTTGTGTGAACTAAACGTGAATCGTCAGTTTAAAATATCATGTAAACGACACTAACGATAATGGTAATTATGTTTTGCTTATTGGCAAGTAACTGATTCTATAGTACTAGAAGCAAATTGCCGTCACCATTTTATTAATACTACCAACCTTTTGGAGGCTGTTTTGTTAAATTTTACTACAACACTATACTACTATGTTTTCATTTACAAGTCATTTGTAAATGAAAACATAGTAGTATAGTTGTATATATATATTGTTGTTGAATTGGAACTAATTTATAGCTAAACCACTAAATTATTTTTGACGTAAAACGTCTTATAACTCAATAGTTTGCGATGTCAGACTTTCGTGTTACATACATTTGCTCGCAATGCTCTGCTCCTACGTTAGCTAAAATAGTGAAAGGTGACCAGTATGGGTACAACTGTAACAAAAATCATCGTAAATCTAGCACATTTCTAAAATGACTACCATGTCAAAAACAGCCACAGACAGATAATAGAATGCCGAATAAGATGCTAGATTGATATTTTCATTTCGGTATACATAGGGCCATCACAGCTATACTCCGATAATGGAAGCAGTTTTTTAGTTGCGACAAAATACCCTTACTGCCTTGTTTTTACTGTTAGAAAAATCTAGGGATACGATTGTCAATGCAGAATTCCAACACCACATGACATTCAATTGCATCCCATCACGAGCTCCAAATTACGGTGGCTCATATGGGAGGCTAATATCAAAACAGTAAAATTGTCCTTCGATTACTTGAACCATTTCATCCAATATAGGCAAAATGGAATAAAAAACGCTATCCTAAAAATTGGCGAATTAGTATTAGTCAGAGGCGATTAAGATTCCTATAAATGCAGCGGAGAACGGTCCTTCGCGCCAGATTGTAAAAGTAGATGGAACAGTGACGAGTGATACGGATTCAAGAACTAATACAAAAACGACATTTAATTTTCTATTTAAACAACAAGGATCATTCTTTGAAAATATTCCTGATCGTTCAACGAACTTGACATTTGATCATACCACCGATGTATCCACACATCCAAAGCTACAGATTGAGCCAAGTGGCGTTGATAACGTTCAAACCATATCTGAGGCGCCCACAAATTACAGTTGTTATAGGGGTTTTACGAGGTTTTGCAGCTGTTTTGTTAAGCCACAACTGATAATAATCACATTTCGAAAATTGGAGGAAAGATATATGATAAAAACGTTCATGAGTTTACCGAGCGCCGCTCGGACATCTAAGCGATACTACGGATTCAGTTATTAGAGGCATTCAGACCCAAGGTCTGGCCGCTCCCGGCTTCAGATTTTCAGAATTTTACTTATGATATCTACCGCTTTGGCGCTTGGACTAAATTTTTTTTATTTTACACCTAATGCGAAGGTGATGCGCTTACATATTGCAATACTTGGCGCTATTTTCGTGGTAACGCTGCCGCGATTGGATATTGATAAATTATATTACATAATATTGTTTGTTATAGGGCCCTCGACTATCGAGACGAAATCACTTTAAAATTTCAAGTGAACTAACTAAATTTCATTCAAATTCATTTAATTGTATGGATCCAAAAATAAATTTAAATACATTTTAGTATTTAGTAAGCCCGTCGAACTCTTTTTTAGGTTAAACTTGTGGCCTGATTTTAACTTGAGCTGCTGAAATTTAATGCAATGTGCATTAAACGATTTTCACAGAATTAAATCCCGGCCTTTATTTTAAGGAACGAAATGAACAGCATAAAAGTTAAAACTACATTCACGAGTGTCTAGCTGAAAACTTTTCTTATAAATAATTACAAATTGAAAAATGTAGTCCCGTCTTTTATATGTTGTATGCGGTATCACTAGAATTAAGTTGTTTGAAATGGATAACAAATTAACAACTTGAAAATACCATCCTCAACTGGAACCAACTAGTACTAATTATACTAGGTGTGGCAGAAAGGCCCTGACATTTTATTGGCTTCACATTTTAATTCAACAATTTTTGGAAAATGTTAAAAATATGGACTTTTTACCAAAATATTTTTATAGTGGCAATCGAAATATATAGTTACTTGAGTTTTCACGGACCAAAACAAAAACACTTAAGATTATTTTGTATGTATTGAGGTACGGAGATCTTGGTTTGATAGAATTCAAAAATATGCGCATCCACTTATAACCCGGTTCACTGTATATACACATATATAAATATAACAACTATATGATCTCATAGTTATACAGACGATAAGAGTTCTAGAGGTGGGTTGTATAAGAAAATAAAAACTGTTTAATAGAATCGTATAATCATTTACCTTAAGAAAAAATCCAATTTTGTTTGTTTCGTGCCATAATTTTGATTTTTAATTAACGTTATGATTGCTAGAATATTGCCAAAAACACCAACAGTAAAAAAAACAAATACAAATATATCAGCAGTGGCCCTTTTAACGACAATTTCACTATGTGCACCGCCACATGTTGTTATATTAACTAAACTATTATTATCTATATAACTTCTATTATCACTTATTAAACTACAATTATTATTAATTAAGATATTATTATTATTATTACCGTTATTACTATAACTACTGTGATTATTATTCGTTACATAATTTAATAAATTGTCACTGATATAATTAATGCTACTATGATTAAGTAAACTATGATTATTAAAGAAATTGTTCTTATCACTGTTTATTAGTGATATGTTTCGTGTTTTTGTCATTTTATTGTATGTGCGAGTGTTTGTGTGGTATGTGATGATATACTAAACCAAAGCCACACTTAGTGCGCGTATCAACTGGCACCTCGAATAATATTTTGTTTATTTACTTTTTCTTTATCGTTCTGTTTAAAGAATTTTAAAATAAGAAACACAATAAGACATTAAGAGAAAAATATTAAATTAGTAGTAGCACAACACAATAATATGTATATATATATACAACAAGTTTTATCGAAGAAGACTTATTTATAAATGAATTGGAATTGATATACATATTTTGCACTATACACAAGTCTTAATGTGAAATGAATAAAAATCAAATGATTTTTAGTATACTCGGTATCGTTTTGTGGTTACTCTATAAATTATTTTGATGATTGAATTCTTCGCGCTACCCCCTCCCAATTTATGTTGTTATCATGGATGATGACGACAATAGACTGTGAGTGCGTGATGATAATTAATTAATATTAAAAGTCGTATTTTGTCAGCTTTTTAAATGTTTTTTTTTTGTTTTGTTTTGTTGTAAAAATGGTGAGCTTTAATTTATGTATTTCTTATTTAAATTCTAGATATAAGTGCGCATGTCTTTTTGCTGATGACGGGGGACTACCGGTCGTTGGAATATAATTTAAATAAATAATTTATAAATATTTACGTTATAAAGGATATATGTGTATATTTGGCGAACTTAAATGCTAAGTAGTTCACATTTTGCCCACGTTCAGTTATTGAAATTATTTATTTAATTTACGACACACGCTTAAGTGCGTGCAATGTAGGCTGCACAACATTATATGTAGATTTTTGAGATAGAATTTTAGTTGAAATAATACCTTAGGTTTCAGAAAATAATTTAATTGAGTATTTGAGAGGAATTCCACTTGGCAGTTTTACCGCTATCAATGGAATGGAACTAATGTTAAAGAATGATCCAGAATCAACCATAAACTATTGTAGACCAATGGAGTTTCATGTGTCACCGAAAATATTTTTTCAGAGATAGTGAGAGTTTGGCGAGGCGAAAATTTAGATAAATATTGTTTGGTTTGTGTCTTGACTTTTTGATTAATACTGTTTTTTTTTTTTATTTTTTTTATTTTTTTTTTTATTGTTTTAAATATTACAACTGATTACATATATCATCTAGTAATTTCTCTATATTTCTTATGTTCAATTTGCAGAGATATAACCCATTAGTTAGTCTCTAAAAATTTTGCCACCCTATTGTAGTCTTCCCAATTACAGTGGTTTATTTCTTTGGAGCCTTCGTACTCCATTTGTGTTACTCAGCATACCACGTAACTCAACATTTTCATGTTGACCAAGCCGTTGTATGTGTTTCTTTGCATGAATTGTTATTTCTTCGCTGACGTTTTCCATCCGGAGGTCCCTATGTAGGTTATCGTTTCTTATGTACCAAGAAGCGTTCACTATTCCACGTAACACTTTATTTTGAAAAGCTTGGATTATTTTAATATTAGTTTTCTTAGTACAGCCCCAAAGCTGAATACCATAAGTCCATATAGGTTTTAAAACTTGTTGGTGGATTAATACTGTTTTGATATTTAAAAGTAACCAACCAAATTTAAATTAACTGAAAATATAATGGTAATTTATATAAAATTTCGGAGTGAATGAAATACTTGACTTGTAGAGTTTTCAGCCTCAGTTGGACTTCAGATCAATGAGTCCAAAACGAAATACCTGATCTCTGGTTTTAGGGACAATGGCACACCAGACTTTAGTAGTGGCCACCACACGTTTGAGGAGGTTCAAATATTTGGGTTCTCTTATCATTCACGATAACAGTGTGGGTGAGGATATTAAAGTGCGGCTGGCAGCTGGCAGTCGTTCTTTGTATCCTCTAAGGCCACTGCTGAAATCTAAACACTTATCAAGTGCCGTGAAGCTGAAGCTTTACAAAGCGTTGATCAGGCCCGTTGTTATGTTTGGATGTGAACGTTGGGCGCTGACGGATGAGTACGAGAGATGGCTCCTAACATTTTAGAGAAGAGTCATGCGTGTGATTTACGGCCCAAAACGCGAAATAGATGGTACCTACCGAGCTCTGTACAATATCGAGATCAGAGATCTGATGAAGATCCCCGATATTGTACATGAAGTAAGATCTCAGCGAGTACGCTAGCTCGGGCACGTTCTGCGTGCTGATCCGGAACGAATTGTGCAGCGATCTCTGAAAGGAGAGCCACCATATGGTAGGCGCAGAGGTCGTTGCTGGCGACGACGGCTCCACGGTGTAGAGAACAACTTGGCCTCTTCAGATTGTCTTAGACAGTATGAAGACCATGCTCGGGATCGAAACCGCTGGAACTCAAATTGGTGTTTCGAAACGCGTCTTCGCTATATATATTTCGTTAAAAAAACTCTACTAAATTTTCGATTCGAAATGTTTTTTTTCTCTAAAACTTGGTAACAGGTTGATACTGGCATTAATGAAAATACTCAGATATAATTAGAAAATAATGTCACAGTATATAAATGGCTGCGGACCAATACTAGAGTAAGAGTCGATTTTTACTTTAATTTGCAGGAAATTTAATTTACTCTTTCACAACGTAGGATAAAGCGTAGACTCAAAAGTAAATGTTTCATGTTTAGGTTGTTCGTTTTTTATTGATCTACTTGAATTTGAAATAAAAAACAAACACACGTATTTAATTAAGGAAAAATTCTAAAAATCGACTTTTAGCGAAGGGAAGTTTTCACTCGGGTATTGGTCCTCAGCCGATATTCGTTTAATTTTGACAATATTTTTTTTCAGTTTCAACCTGTTACCAACTTTTAGATAAAAAAACAATTCAAATCGAAAATTTAGCGAGTTTTGAGTTTTTTAACGAAATATAGCGAAGACGCGATTCGATATGCTTACCATTTTGAGTTTGGCCTTCCTTAAAACAAATACATCACACAGCTGGATGCAAAATATCTCACTTATGTCCGGTTGCATGAAAATATCTAACTATAGATTTGCTAACCAGCGGTTAAATGCTAAAATTGTTTTTCATTTCACAACCGAGATTCAATATTTAATTTTTTTTGTACTTTTGTTTGAAATATTAACATTTTCTGTCGATACAATAAAAAGTCAAAATCAAAATAAATAATTAAGTTTAAAAATTTGTCCGGTTAACTTTAACTGGAAAACCGATAGTTAACTATTTCGTGCCACTGGGCATACAAAAAAATAGATAGTCTCACTGTTTGTATAGGCAAAAATTGTGCAAATATCGTTTTCACTTCTTGGCATTTATGATTAAAAATGTTTTGATATTTGAAAGTAATTTAATTTAACTGAAAATATAATGTGATTTAATAATTTCATATTATTTTATCCATTTTATATAAAATTTCTTAATTCACAAACCCACAATCCTATTTCGCCAAACTCAAATGGGTGTTTTGAAACGCGTCTTCGCTATATTTCGTTAAAAAAACTCTACTAAATTTTCGATTCGAAATGTTTTTTTTTAAAAACTTGGTAACAGGGTGATACTGGCATTCATGAAAATACTCAGATAATTGAAAAACAATGTCAACATAAGTGAATTTGAAATAGACAAAAACACGAATTTAATTAAGCAAACAACTCTAAAAATCGACTTTTAGCGAGGTAAATGTTTCACTCGAGTATTGGCCCGCAGTCGATGTTCGTTTTATTTTGACAATATTTTGCAATCGTCTTATCGTCGATTTGCAATTGGATTAGATAAAATATATAATATAAAATTATTAAATTACTTTTAAACGTATTTTCAATTAATAAAAACAAAAATTTTGTTGTTGCCTTTCGAAGATCAAAACATTTTTAATCAAAAATGAAAAAAGTGATGACACAAGCCAAAAAAAATGTAGATATGTACACAATTTTTGTATCACTAAACAGTGACACTATCTACATCTGCATCCAGCACATAAGATGGGTGAGGTATTCTTTTTTTTAGAAATATTTACCTTAGTTTTTTCAAAAAAATATAGCGAAGACGCGATTTTGGAATGAATACCAATTTGAGTTTGGGCAAATAAATTGTGCCAAACAATGCTATCTACTATAATTTCTGATGTTATGATTTAACATTCGAATTATGTTTTCAAAACTGAAATGCAAGTCAGGTCTTTTTAAGTCTAAATTGTAATTTTTTATTATTTTTTACTCCGTGTAATAGAATGGCCGTTAGACCATTTAACAGAAGTGTTATTTTTGGACAAAAAAAATCATTAGTTTGATGTATTTATTATAATTAAGGTCGAACAATTATTCACGCTTCTTTAAACACTTACTGATAATCACGCGGCGGTCGACTTTGCATCATGCATATTGAATCTAGCGTCACCACGTATTGTGTTGATACGAACCAGTAGTGTGGACTTTATTGTTGCGTTCCACAAGTAATAGCACACTAATTATCAAGAAAGCATGAGTAGGTGGATGCAGTTAGAAGTACTTATGAGTAGTTCGTATCGGTAAATATGGAA
This sequence comes from Tipula unca, assembly GCA_951394425.1. NCBI lineage: Eukaryota > Metazoa > Arthropoda > Insecta > Diptera > Tipulidae > Tipula > Tipula unca. Next base: position 6,563,796 of record OX596380.1, on the reverse strand, counting down.
CGCAGCAATAGTATATTGCTATGATTAGCTATGTTTTTTTTTATTAGCAGAGCCATTGAATAATTACATATAGAAGGTGACACTTCCAAATTAGCAGCGACATATGAGCATGGCGTCAACAATCTTTACTAAATTGTACTATGTAGTGTATACTAAAACCTTTAATTTCAATTTATCTAAGATACCTCTGCTGGCAGCGCTATAACACCGTGTCATTTCTATATGTAATTATTCAATGGCAGAGCTTTGAATTCTAAACAAACATTGGGAAAATACTGCGAAATTAAAAATCTAATTATAATTAAATAAAACAATTTATTTGGATTTCATGTACTAAACAATTAATTTTTTTATAATTATAGACAAATAATACATAATGAAGTTAAAAACAATGTTCTAAACCATTCAAGATCATTGTTAAAATTTAAACACTTTACAAATGTCACATGAAATCTATATCGTATTCCATCATAGTTTCTTTAAGATTTTTATGAACACTCGACCATTATGAAGGTCAAAAACTAATAAATACATGATAAACAATTAGAATAATTACTTACCTATATAAGAATAGACTTTTCATTAAGCGATACGTACGAGTAAAAACACTCAAGTTAATGCGACAGTAATTTGTATTCCATCCATCGATGATGACTGGTCAGTGGTTTAAAATAAAAGATTTTTTTTTATGTTTGTTTGAAGTTTTATTTAAAAACAGAAACATATTTATTTATGTCCGTAAACAAAATTATTAGTAAAAATAACAATTGGTTTCTGTTACTATTTTAAGAAAATCAAAATGTATTTTGTTTTAATTATTTTCTGTTCGTTCGAGTAGAATATTATATTCTCAGTAAATTTTATTTTTAATATTTATTTTAATTATTAATTTGTTTGCGCACTAAATTTATTATTAATTCACAAAATTTGCAATGATTAATGATTAATGCATCAAATGCCTTCTTAGCATGGAGAACGAACTGCTTTGACAATCATCAATTGTGCGGTCTACTAGTTTCCGTTCACAGATATTGTTTTGGCGGTTTATGAAAAATATAATGTATATTTATTTTCAATTTTAAAACAACGAAACAATTTAACAATGATTCTAAACAATTGTTGTTACAAAACACGTGTTAAAATGTCACGACTCAAAATACGTAAATTGTCAAATATAAAAATCAACCGATAAACAACGGCGCCAATGCGGAGCATGCTTTATGTTTTTTTACTTATTTTAATTTACATTCACGCGGCATAGCGTAGGTCAAGGATAGTTTGAAATGTATCGTTTGGTTTTTGTACTAATAATTATGATAAAATCGATAAATAAGAAAAACGTAATACGCCATACATAGTAAAACAACATATGAATATGATTTGATAATCTGATATTGAACGAAGAACTATAGCGAACCAATACCTAAACTAGACACTTGCCAGTGAAAAGAAAATACACAACTACTCATTTTTCACAGGCTACTTTTCTTAAAAATAATTAATTTTTGTATTCAAGGTTTCGTAGCATTTTGACAAGTGTACTATGGATTCGGTATAACGAATTTTCATTTCTGAATAATAATTCAAACACGTTTTATCGCCTGAATTTTTTTACAAAATGTTATATAAGTATACGACAATAATAAATTACATAAATAAAAACATATGTGAGATCGAATTTGTTAGTTGATATGCGTAACGGGCCTAATTGTAGTATTTTTCTTTAACTCCATGCTAACGTAAATGTTAGCTAATACACAAATCATTTCTTGTACTAATTTTAGTACAACAGACAGAATATCCATGATGCAAACCACCAGTGTGTTTTTCGTGCTGACATTTGCAAATTAAGGCTGCGGATCAAAATCAATTTCTCAGGTAAACGTTTGTGAAAAATGAACAACCTAACCGATAAACATTTACTTTTGTGTACTCGGTTTACCCTATTTTTTGATAGGGTAAATGAATTTACCGGTAATTAAAATAAAAGGCAACTTTTAACAGAGTATTTGTCGGCAGACTTAATATATGCACTTTCCTTAATAAATAAAACTAAAATAATAAATAAATATATTTTACGTCACTTATCACTAGACTTGCTACACTTCAAATTAGAGATATTCAGACGAAAAGTTTAAAACCTATTTTATTTTTTAATTATAAATTTATTTGTTTTCTTAAATTATTATAAAATAAAAATACATTAAATTAAAATATTGAGTAATAAAAATAAATTATTATAAATTGATAAATACAGAATATATATAATATATTATTAAAAAGGATTGTTATACGATAAACTGTTATACATATTGTCCACATACGAGAAATGGTGTCTACGATAAATTGTTTACGTTAAACTTTAATACGGTAAACTGAGAGGAGTTTGAGAATTATGTCAAAGAAAATAAGTACAAAACACAGAAATCCAATCGAAAAGTTCATTTTTAATTGTTTTAATACAACGCATCGTAAATCTATACGAAAATGGTAGTACAAGTGACAAGCACACGCGTCCGGAATAGAAAATGTGCATTTAGCGAAGACATATTTCATGAATTACATAATGAAATGTATTTTTTTGATTGATGAGTATAAACTCGCCATTTGTGGCTGATATTTATTCGAGCGTACCTATAAGTAGATCTGGACTAAGGTCATCTCTACAAATAATACACAATAATAGATTTTGGTACTGGGAATGGATTACATAATTTTGATTGATTGCATTCCTTAAATACGCCAGCATTTTTGAAAATTTTAAAGAAAATTTATTACGAGCATTACACTACAATGGCTACAAACGATATTCATTATACGTCGTAATAATTATTATACAAATATATTATATAGCAGATAATTATTTTCGATCAAAACTAAACTTTGTACCTGCTAACTGATTTTTTTCTACCGATACTATCAATATTTGCTTCAATCCACGCGGTTGATTGATTTGTTATTTGTTTTATCGCCGCTTCGCGTCATTTACGATTTGTTGCTATTTTCTGAAAATGGGTTATATTTCCTAAATGATTTTGAAGTTTAGGTTTTGGATTCCTATACAACGTCCCAAATTTGTATGGCACATAGTATAGAATCAGCTCAGCGGAAGTGTTTGCTTAAAATTAAAAGATTTTTATTTGTCATTTGAGTGAGGTAACACAAAGGTGTATGATGTCTGTGTTTAAAGTGAGGTTCTATATATATTTAATGGTGATACATGTCCGAACCTAGTCAGCTATCCAAGTTGTAGAGGTGTCCAACCGTACAGGATCGGTGGACGCAGTTTGTATTTTTGAGCTACTCTGTTTCAATATGTTCGATAAAAAAGTTCGATGTTTTGGTCGTAAAAGTACATAGACATATGGATCTGAACCAAAATGTACGGACATCAGGATATCAGCGACAAAGAAAAATTGTTTTGAATGTTTAAAACTACCACCATCAAACTGTGCCAGTACAATTGAGATCTGAAAATTGTATAACAAACAGGTTAAATATTTCAAAAATTAATAAATCGATTATATTTAAGAATTACCATTTGTGGCATCCAACATATGACGAACGATATACTTAATATGATAATCATTTTGATAAATTTTCGTTCCGTTGTTGACATTTGTTTACTGTCTTCACTGTAACGCATTAATCGGTCACGCCGGCCGCCGAAGTTCGATGCAACACATAAAACGCGCGTTACAAAAATGTTACAAAAAACAATTCCAAAGCAAACAAAAACACCTGAAAATGCATAAAATATAATTAAATTTATTATATCCATATAGGTGTAATGATTGAATGTGTGTAAAACAAACCAAAAGCGAAAAATACATATGCATAGATTACATGTATAGTTTCTCTAGCATCACGATATCGAACACACGCATTATTTTCAGCGTTGTAATAAATTCCAAACCCAAGTAGTGGCGAATATGTTACAAATGCAGCTATAATCCATAAACTATATAGCGTTCGCTTTAAAAGTTTCATTGTAACTCGCTTAAATCGAAATTAAGAAACTCGTTGTAATTTCAGAAGTGATTAGGTGCATTAATTAATTATATAATTACCGTTTGATAAAAAAATGGTTTAGCTAGGGATAACCAACGATCAGAGGCCATGACGAAAGCACAGCAACCTGAACTTAACCCGAAATATCGCCATATTACTCGCATTATGCATAAATAATGCATATTCGACTGTTTTGTTGTTTCGGAGAACCATTTAAGCAAGATGAACTGTACTAGCATCCCGAATAATGCAATAAAATTATTTGCCAGCAAATTTCTGAAACGATTCAAAAAAATTTTGGTTTGTTAAATTTTATGAGTTATAATATATTTAACAAGGCCAAAAGTTCACTTTTTAAATAACACATAGCAAAGACAAAAACCATTTTATTAGCTGGTACTAAGTAGCTTTAGTGACTATCCAATAGGACCACCGCTTATAAGTACTTATAATTACTTAGGTTTGTTTCTTTGCTTAAATTAAACTACTCGCACCTGCTCTTACATTTTATCAAAAACTACTACGAGTTTGTTATTTAACCATGGGCATAAACCTAAGTAATTGCGGTAGTCGATCGGAAAGCATAACTAATGATTAACTGGAAATTTAATTTGGAAAAAACTACTTCACTGTCTTATCTAATCGAAAAATATAAGCTAACATTAGTGATTTACTAAGGTTTATACATTAGACATCAATTTCGAAAAATCGGTTGATTTAGTTCTGATTTGTTACTGCCAAATTCGATATCGAAATATCGAAAAAAGAGAGGCGCACTTTATTTGGCCAAAGTCAAATTGGTATTCGTTTAACGTAATATAGTATCTCCGCTATATTACGTTAAAAAACTGTGCTAAATTTTCTAAATTGTTTTTTGTGTTTAAAAAAATTTGGTAACAAGTTTAAACTGAAAATTGAAAAACAATGTCAAAATAGTATTGAATACATAACATTGTTATTGATGATCAAATAAAATGCGCCTTAAATGAAAGTATAAACAAACAAAACTAGATTAGAACATTTCGTTATCAGTCACAATAAAGGTCAACATTTTTATATGCTTAAGTATAGGGGCGCGGCGTTGCGCTTCGCACACGAGTGGCACCCGACACGAGATTAGCAGCAGTATACCTATAAGCTATAACACTTATAAATAAGTATGATCGATAACAAAACAAAAAGGAAATTTAATTTGTTTCTTATTATTTAATAAGATGTCGATCGTATATAATATATATATGTATATACATACATGCATATAGAATTAATAAATACAAAATAATTCTCGAAAACGACTGATAAATGTTCAATACAAACCATTTTTTATTAGATTAATTGTTTTTCGACGACATTTACATTATAAAAAGTAGTAAAACGGGTTTCCATTCTTTTTTTATTTTATAATTTTTGAAATAATCTGGTACCTCTAAATATATCCAATGAAGATATGTCGACAGATGTGAGTTATAATATTCTTATCAACCCGAAAACTATATTAATAGAAGATATGGTTTCTTTTGAAAAGCTCCGGTGTCAGCAGTTTTCCAAAATTCGGTGGTGCTTATTTGGTCATATTGATGATTTTGTAATTACAAAATTCAACCTAAAGTCGACTTTTAGTATTTTCATGTTTTTGAAATACGTGTTTTTGTTTAATTTAAGCGTACTTCTTCCTACATCTTCTCGGTTTACTCTACTTTTTGATAAGGTAAATAAATTTTACCAAAAATTACAGTAAAAGTTGAAGCCATTTCCTCATTTAAATAAATAATTGTTTTAAAACATTTTGTCGTTGGGTCAGCTCGAGACCGACCGAGAAACGATTTACTACGTAAATCCGTCCTGCTAAAAGAGTTTCAAAGTACTCATTTTTTTCTTATGCCTGGTTGCACGAAAATATTTAACTATAGAGATTAGTTAACAAGTGGTTAAATGCCAATAAAGCCGGTTAAATATTTAGCTCTAAATAATCGGGCGGTTAACTTGAATTATACAGATTGGAGAACAGGTAGTTAAATATTTCGTGTAACCGGGTCTCTTTACCATAGATATTTATTTGTTGGTTTGTGTCTTCACTATTTTTTTAACATTTTTGATTAAAAGTAAATGTTTTGTTTTTTGAAAGTAAACAACCAAATTGCAAGTATGCAAATGAAAATACGTAAAAAAGTAATTTAATAATTTTTAATTGTTTTATCCATTTATCACAAAATGTATTATAGGCGCATTTTATTTGAAGCGCATTTATGGGTATTCGTGGGTTTTGATGACATAAGTAAGTATCGGCGACAAAATTAAAAATAATAATTTAAATGAGAAACATTGCTTTTCATTCATTTTATCCTCTTTTTTAGAAAAGTAAATGAATTTACCGAAAGCATGCAGTAAAATTTGATGTTCTCTGTAACAATTCGTGACACAATAACATTTCTGTGTGAAAATATCTTATCTGTAATTTCATTACAAACTGGGACTACTTTCATTTTATTATTTTATACGCAGCTATAGCAGCATTGCAACCTAGAATTTTATGGGAAATAGCATTAAGCGGTCGTGTGGGTAATTTTCTTTATATGTAAATTAAATATTCCTATTTGATAATTATAACTGAACAAAAATTCCTATTTAGAAATTGTGTATTATTGCATTGTGTGCATTCAAATAGTTCCTAATTTGGGGTTGTGTGCATTTTGTGCGAGAAATGTTCATCATTCATTACTAAGGCGATTGTGTGTATAATATATGGTTAAAGTAATCCCTAATTGGGAATTATTTTCATTTTATATATGATAAATAAATTGCTATAAATAAAAATAATTAAATGGGCAACCAACAAAATATTGAAATGAATTCCAACCAAAATAGCTATATGTGTATAGTCTGTTAACGAACTTTAATCTAAATTTGGCTGTCAAACAATATATAAAATCATTAGATAATACGTACAATAATACAAATATACTGATAATAATATAAAGTTTAATGTTTTCGGCACATAATTAATTTCATTATCAGTGTAATGAAATCAACACTAGAATTTTGATAACAAAATGTGAAAATCTCAAAATATTTGCCATAAGATTTTATCTATTTTTATAAAATTGAGAATAATTTGAATAATTCTGTAGCGTATAGCTTGTTGAAAATATCGCCAATATTTGTTTCAACGTCTCAAACGTTCAAGCAATATGTGGGTCAAATTATACAATTTTTACTTCGAAAAAGTATGGAAACGGCTTAGTGTACAGTCGAGTGTATATACTATATATGTATGTAGTATAGTTTACCGATCAAATAATCGACTCATAATTAATGTGAATAACCGAATATTGAAAAAAACAATAAATTGTTTTCTTATGCCCGGTAGCACGAAAATATTCAACTAGAGATTAGCTAACCAGCTAAAAATTTAATTTAATACTAAAATAGTTTTTTATTTCACAACCGAAATTAAATTCAATTTAATTTTTTTTTTGCATTTTACTTGGAAATGATTACATTTTCTATCGATACGAGTACAATAAAAAGTCAAAATATTAACAGCCCGTTAAATATTTAATTCTAAAAATTTGGGCTGTTAACTTTAACTGGAGAATCGGTAGTTAAATATTTCGTGCAACCGGGCATTAATTATCCAAATATTATTTTTTAGTTATTGTGTTTAACACCAGGCTCATTGAATCTTCGTTAAATTTGATTTATAAACATTTAATGATATCGTAGTGTCGTTTCTTCACATTCATATTAATTTGACTGTTTGTTAATTGTCTGTATTTTCACAAATGTCAGTTTCAATTTGTTATCATAAAGCTTAGAATTTAATAAACGATCCGAATCGTAAACTTAGCAAAGTTTTTTTTTCGAAATATAGCAGAGGCGCGATTTCGAAATTAAAACAAATTTAATTTTGGTGAAATAAAATGCGACATAGCCACCATTAAAATTAAATGCTGAATTAATTGGCTATCATTTATACACTATAGAATTTAATTAAATGATGTTTTTCGCGAACGGTAAGTCCAATAAAAGTTGTTATATATCGTTTTGTTGGTGTGCTTTGAACCTGCACCAGCCAAATCAGCCCATAATTTATTAAAATTTATTAAAACAGGTCCCAATTTTGTTACACTTACCGTTCACTAGAAAAGCGTGTGTGGAGTAACTTCAAAATATCGATAAAATCGACATTTTGGTATTTTTCGTTGACTTGAAATGGATTTTACCAAAAATAATTGAATTGCACCACTTTATAAGTTTTATATATACTGTGTGGTGTAAACCATGGGCAGCCTATCCAAAATATGGTAGCGGAAATTTTCCGAAAATTATTAAATACCCACACATTACAAAGGATATATTTACCGTATAGTGTAAACAATTGCCAGTCTATCCAAAATATGGTAGCGGTCTGGTTTAGGAAATTATTGCACATGATAAAATCGACTTTTTAGTATTTTTCGTTGCCTTGAAAGGAATTTTACCCAAAATAGTTAAATTACACCATTTATTTATTACCGTATAGTGTGAACCATGGCCTGTTCTATCCAAAATATAGTGGCGATCTGGTGTAATAAATTATTACAGGTGGTTTTAATCAACATTTTTTTCTTTTTAATTTCAGTATGTTTCTATTAAGCTAAGTTGATTTTTACACATAATGATTACATTTTTTTCGGTGTCGTACCAGTGAACTGTAATAAATTTGTAATAAATGCTGGCCCAAGTTTTATCTCGACATCACAATTGCATCAAAAGTTACAAAGTGGCGGTGTAGGTACCAATTTGAAGTTACACCAGCCACGCTTTACTCGCGAACGGCAAATATAATGGAATTGGGGCCTGGTGTAATAAATTATGGGCTGCGTTTCATTGTGGTGGGCTGATTTGGCTGGTGCAGCTTCAAGGCACTCAATTTTATTGTAGTTTACTGTAATAGTGCTGCGAGTTTTGAAAATATGTATACAGAAATTGAAGATTTAATTTTAAAAAAATGTAAAACTGTTATGCCCGGTTGAACGAAAATGGTCTTTCATTTCGCAACCGTTATTCAATTCAATTTTTTTTAACGTTACTAGGAAATATTTACATTTTCTATCGATACAATGAAAAGTCAAAATCAAAATATTAATCGGCCGAGTAAACTTTAACAATAGAGAACCATTAGTTAAATATTTCGTGCAACCGGGTATTAGTATTTTAAAAGTTTAACAAATTCTCAGAATTTATAGGAATGTTTGAAACTTTAGCCAAATTTCTCTGATTTTAACGCGTTAACCTATAACACAAGTACAAATGTGTATTATTTGTATTATCTCAAGTTGATTGTGTTATTCACCTAAAACACAGAATTAATAACAAAAATCATATTTTACGGAATTGGGCAAATATTTTATTATCGATTTGTTTTCAATGTATAATTTTAAATTTGTACGCCTGATTCGATTTCTTTACTAAAATTGGGCCCAAATTTGCCGTCCAATTCAACTCTATTCTAAAAATATTGATATCTATTCATACCCGAATATTATAGGAATAGAATATTTGGAGTCTGGATTATTATTCGCGACGTTGCAGGATAACTAAACATATTGTTTGTAATCACTCAATAAGTTATTTGGTAAGCCGTGAAGAAGAAAAATAAACAATTTGTTTAACTAAACTAATATAACTAAATTACCTTAAGAAAAAATCCAATTTTGTTTGTTTCGTACCATAATTTTGATTTGTAATTAACGTTATGATTGCTAGAATATTGCCAAAAACACCAACGGTCAAAAATACAAATAAAAATATTTCCCTTCGAACGGGAATTTCACTATTTACACTGCCACATGATGTGGAATTAATTAAACTATTATTTTCTATATAACTTCTATTATCACATAAACTATAATTATTATTATTAAAATTACTGTGATTATTATCTGTTACATAATTTAATAAATTGTCACTGATATAATTAATACTACTGTGATTAATAAAATGAGTATTAAAGAAATTATTCTTATCACTGTTCAGTGATATATTCCGTGATGTTGTCATTTTTGTGGTATGCGATACACTAATCAAAGCCGCACATACTTCGTGTATATATCAACTGGCACCTCGTAATTTTGTTTATTTACTTTTTAATTTTTATCGTTCTCTTAAAAAAATCTAGATGAGTTTGTTTTGTTTATTGTATTTTAAATTAAGAAACACAATAACACAAACGAAAAATAGTGGCACAACAAATATATACAATACAATACAATACAATACTATACGAGTATACAAGTTTTAACGAAGAAGACTTATTTGCAAATGAATTGGATTTGATATACATTCAGCACTACACCAGTCTAAATGCGGAATGAAAAAATGATTTAATGCTCGTTGTATGTACATTATTGTTGGTGTCGGTTTATATGGCTACTCTATAAATTATTTTGATGGTATTTTTGTATCCCTCCCCGTTTATGCTGTTATCATAATGACGGCTATAATATGTTTGCTTGATAATAGTTAATTAATATTAAAAATCGTATTGTGTCAGTGTCTTTTTTTTTGTTCCACCTACACCTGTACACACATTAAAAACGGTGAACTTTGATTTATTTACATACGTTTCGTATTTAAATTCTAGATAAAGTGTGCATCGCTTTTTACTGTGGATGCGGGGAATTACCGATTTTAAAAAGGAATATTGTTTAAAAGATGTTTGTGTCAGAAATCAGCCCACGATTTCTGCCGCAGCTGTGGTGATGAGGATAAGGAGGTGAATGTACTCCATCTGCTCTGCACCTGTCCTAGTCTAGCGTACAGCAGAACAAAATTTATGGGAATTCCCTCTTTGAACGACCTCACGGATCTTAGTAAGATCGAGATCCGGGACATTAAACGCTTCTTAGTAAGCTCAGGATGGTTTAGCGAATGAAGAGGAGAAAACTCGAATGTGGTCGAACGGCCACCCTTACCTAACCTAACCTAACCCTTGTGTCTTGTAGAACTTAAATGTCATTTCACATTTTGTTCGTCGATTTATAATTTTTGTTTTGCTCATGATTTTATCTTTGATCTTTTACAATTTTTTGGTACCATAGTAACAACCTCTGTAGCTTGCTCGGTGAGCTTCTTCGCAGTGTACACATTTAGGGGCTTCATTTTCGTTAAATTAAGTGACTAGTAGCACATTTTGTGTGTGTCCATATACTGTTAAGTTGGCCGATAATTTCCAGCCGAAAGTTATAAAAATTGGTAATGCAGATTATAATATTATAATATGACGGCCAATAAAAAAATTATATAGCCGATATATAGCCTCACAGTTCTCATCCGATGGTTTCCAGTCTATATATGTCGATAAAGAAGATTTTAAATCCTTGGATCAAATAACTTACATATTGTTACGTTTTTGCCTTGTCAAATTCAAGGTTCGATCACTGGATTGTGAATAAAACAAACTATGTAAATTCTAGAACACACTAAATTTATTTATTTCCGATTAAACACTAATTTAATTAATTCACTTATTTAACTTAATTATTTAACTTCACAATAATTATTTTCTACACTAACAACATTATATTACACTTTAATAACACTTTATTTTACTTTATAAACACTTCCCTTTTAATTACTATTAGCACTCTCACGGTTAAAACACAACTGATTTTCTCCCAAATGTTTGTTGCGTATTTATACCAAATATTCTAACCATTCTAGAAATGTCCAGAATATTCGCTTAGTCTAGATAAGTCTAGACACTTCTATACTGTTCTACTTTATAACAATTTTACATTAACGATAGTGTCGCTATTCAAACATAGATGTCGACACGATCGTAACATTACCCCCTACCTAATCCTGATTCGTCCCGAACAGGATCCAACTCACTACCCCTGTAGATCGCTAATCGCTCTATATGCACCACCTTCAACTTTCCTCGCTGCCCTTTCTTGATCCGGTAGACCACATCATTTATTTTGGTGATGATGGTGTACGGCCCTTCCCATGAAGGTTGCAGCTTTGGTGATAAACCCTTCTTCCGTTGTGGGTTGTAAAGCCATACTAACTCTCCTTCTTCGAAACCTTTATTATTTGCTCGTATGTCATATCGAGCCTTCATCCGATCACTTGATACTCGTATCCTCTCTCGTACAAACTGGTGTATCTCGTCGAGTTCTCCTCTCCTCTGGTCAACATAATTCTGTCTACCTAAAGCTGATGATGGAACGGCTCCAAACTTTAGATCTCCGGGTAATCGCAGATTATTTCCAAAAAGGATTCTCGCTGGTGTCATTCCCGTTGAGTCATGTACTGCTGATCGATACGCCATCAGGAACATCGGAATATGTCGATCCCAGTTGCGTTGATCATTATCTACGACCTTTGCTAAATATTTCTCCAACGTTCCGTTGAATCTTTCCACCATACCATCCGACTGTGGATGCAGAGGCGTTGTTCTTGTTTTATTTATAACGAGCAACTGACAGACTTCCTGAAATACAACTGACTCGAAATTTCTTCCTTGGTCTGTGTGAATCTCCATTGGTACTCCAAAACGACTTATCCAATTATTAACCACGGCGTCAGCTATCGTGGTTGCCTCCTGATTGGGTATGGGATACACCTCTGGCCATTTGCTAAAATAGTCCATTATTACTAGCACATATTTGTTACCAACCTCCGTAGTCCGGAATGGTCCTGCCACATCCATTGCGATCCTTTCAAACGGCGCTCCAACGTTATATTGCTGCATTGCTCCCCGACTTTTCCGTGCAGGACCTTTTACCGCCGCACATTGATCACATCTTTGGCACCACTCCACTACAGATTGTCTACATCCTGACCAGTAAAAACGTTGACGTATTTTGGCAAGTGTTTTATTAATTCTCAGATGACCCCCACTTGCCCCTCCGTGATACTCCTTCAATATCTCGGCAATTCTAGACTTAGGCACCACTTTTACCAATTGCTTCACATTACCGTCCGAGCTTTCCCATATTCGTTTTAAGCATCCGTTCTCGATTTGGAGGCTATCCCATTGTGCCCAGTAAGCCTTTACCGTGGGACTCTTATCCGCAATTTCACACCAAGTTGGACGATTTCCTGTCTCCTTAAGTTGCATGATTATTGCCAAATCTGGATCTGCTAACTGCTCGTCCCTAACCGTTTCATCCGTCCATTCCTTATCGGGTAGTATTTGCATAAGCCTGATGTCGATAACGTCCTCCTTTGCTTTGCCCGCAGTGCTTACATTCCACTTGACATGGTCGTCTTGACAATGCATCAGCATTTCCATGTGCACTCCCTTTCCGATGCTCGATCTGGTAATGATAGCTCTGTAGTCGCTCAATCCAACGCGCTACCTGTCCTTCTGGGTTCTTGAACTGCAGTAGCCAACGTAATGCTCCACGGTCCGTTCGTATATGAAATTCTTGGCCATAGAGGTACTTATGAAAATGTTTCACACATTCCACTATAGCCAACAATTCCTTACGAGTTACACAATAGTTACGTTCTGGTTTAGATAACACCTTCGAGTAATAAGCTATTACTCTTTCTTGCCGTTCAATTTCTTGCGACAACACCCCTCCGATGCCATCATTACTTGCATCGGTATCAAGAATAAACTTAACACCAGGTACAGGGTATGCCAACAATGGTGCCGTACATAATCGCTTTCTCAACTCATTGTATGACTCCTCTTGCTCGTCATTCCATTCAAATGCCCTGTTCTTCCGGGTCAAATCATGTAAGCTCTTTGCTACATTGGCAAATCCTGGCACAAATCGCCTATAATAAGTGCACAATCCGAGGAAGCTCCGTAATTCCCGTAAATTTTTAGGTCTTGGCCAGTCCTTTACCGCTGATATCTTATCCTCATCGGTGTGGATTCCATTGGTCGTTACCTTGTGCCCCAAAAATTTTACCTCCGTTCTGAATAATGAACACTTCTTCGGATTCAACTTTAAACCGGCTGATTGTAATCGCTTCCATACCTCTGACAAATTTGTTAAGTGTTCTTCGAAATCCTTTCCCATAACTATGATGTCATCCAAATACACGAGGCAAGTCTTCCAGTGCAGTCCCTTTAACACGCGCTCCATAAGTCGTTCAAAAGTTGCCGCGCCATTACATAATCCAAATGGCATCACGTTAAACTGCCATAGCCCATTACCCACACTGAACGCCGTTTTTTCACGATCTTGCTCTTGGACTTCCACCTGCCAATACCCGCTTTGCAGGTCCAATGTTGAAAACATTCTAGCCCCTGATAATGTGTCTAACGTGTCATCGATCCTTGGTAATGGGTAGCTATCCTTTTTCGTTACTGAATTTAGCTTTCGGTAATCGACACAAAAGCGCAATTTCCCATCCTTCCTTTGGACTAATACTACTGGTGAACTCCATGGACTGTTTGATGATTCAATCACTCCAGCTGCCTGCATGTCCGTTACCATTCGATCCACCTCTTCTCGTTTTGCTAAAGGTAACCTTCTCGGTGCTTGGCGTATAGGTGTCTCCGTTCCGGTATCAATTCGATGTTTCACCATGTTGGCCCTTCCATTATTATCCGGTGTATTGCAAAATATCGACTTATACTGTTCGAACAGTTGTCGTGCTGAATTTTTCTGGTTCATGGTAAGATCCCCAGTCCATTTCTGCATGAGGTGTTCTACTATTTGCTTTTGTCCTTGAGTATCGGTGTTTCTAATCGGATTTTTCTGCTCACATTTCATTATCGTTGATACCTCTTCACATTTACCAATAACAGTTCCTTTCTTAATTGTTTTTGTCTTTTCCGAGAGATTTAGGGTCCTAATCGGTACCCTACATTCGTTATCTGATTTTACTAACGTCCTCCCTATCATAATTCCTTTGGTTTCGCTTTCTTCTTCACTGGCTTCTACAACCCACAACCTGGGTGGCCCAGAACCTCCCTCCAATCTCCCCCACACAATTGTTTCCGAATTCGGTGGCAGTTTTTCCCGCTGTTCTATTATTACCCGCCTAGTAGTTGTTTCCACATCATCCACTCGCAGTGGTAACTCGAAATTATCACAGTCCAATACTCCTCTTCCAACATCCACCACGAAGCCATTCGCCCTCATGAAGTCCATCCCCAAGATGACTTCATCCACTATCTTTGCGACCAGCACTTCGTGTTGGAATTGAGCATTGCCTATCTTAATTCTCACAAGCTTCCTGCCCTTTATGTCTGCGCTCTCTCCTGTGGCTGTACGTAATTTCAACTCATTCGCTGGTAGTACTCTTCCCTTTACTAGATCCTCACGGACAAACGTGCGCACCGCTCCGGTATCCAGGGTAATAACACAGCTCTTCCCGTCAATACTTCCTTTGATTGTTAAGCTGTCACCTACTCGTCCCAATCTCGAAATAGGGATGGAGGTTATGGGGCAATTGGTTGTGGGAGTCAGCTTCTGCCCCTTTAGGCTGACTCGTTGTAGTTTAACGACTCCTTTCGTTCTTGGCCATCTTCCTTGACCAACGTTCGCTCTCTACTTAATACTCGTCGTTGCATAGGAGATCGCGATCTTGTACGTCTCCATTTTCCTTCTTTACAGTCTCTCGACATATGACCCATTTTGTCACATGTCCAACATTTTATTTTGCTACCACCCTCTCTGTATCTTGGAACCGACCGCTCGACGTTTGTGCTGCTATCCATTTCTACTCGTCGTACCTTAAGCGACGGTTTTATGATAGCCTGCGCAGTCTCATTTATTAAAGCACACGCGATGGTCTCGGCAAAAGTAGCCTTAGGTGATAACATCACTGCTTTACGTGTTTCCGGATCCCGTATTCCATCGATGAATGCGTCCATCTTAATCCTCTCCATGTAATCGGGAGATGTATTCACATGTGCCAAATGCACTAGCCGCTCGACTGCTGCGGAATATTCTTGAAGAGTCTCTCCGATCTTTTGACATCGGCTCTTCAGCTCCATACGATACATCTCTCGCTTATGGTCACTTCCATACTTTCGATCCAGCGCCTTCATTATTTCGTTGTAATTACTACGGTCATACTGCGGAATAGTCTGCAGTGTTTCAGCCGCTTCTCCTTTTAGAGCCACTATTAATGCTGTTCCCCGATTTGCGTCATTCCATCCATTTTGATTAACCGCTGTCTCAAATTGAAATTTGAAAACCGCAAACGATGTTGTACCATCAAATATTGGTGGCTTAAATTTCATTGCTTGAATTGGCTGAGATATACTGGCGACGTTGTTCCGTTAACTTTGAGGTAAAGAAGTTCTTTTTCGAAGCCTAGAACTTTCTCTTGTAACTCTTCCACTTGTTCACTCCCATTCATAACTTTCTGCTCCAACCCTTGGATGTCCTTTTGTAATTTTTGTTCAATTTGCTCTACTTCTTCATGTAAATTGATATACATTTCATTGAATTTCTCATCCATTTTGTTATTGATCTCGCCCACCGACTGCTTAATTTCTTTCATTTCCTGATTTGATTGATCAATTTTCTGATTTAATTGATTACTAGATTGTTCCATTCTCATCATAACTGCCATTAACTGCGCCATATCGAACTTTCCAGCAGGTACCGATGCAACCTCTACTACCGACTCTTTACTTTCTCCATTCTCTTCGTCCCCTTCTGCGTGGTCGGAAAATGTCGATTCGTCAAAATTATAACTAGCCGGATCATTACCCTCCAGCTCTAATGCTTGAAGTAATCGTTGCCTCAATACATTTTTCTGGCCGACCGTTGACAAACCACGTCGCTCCAACTCTTCCTTTAAATCGGAAATCTTCAATTCGTCTAGAATCATCTTTTAATTCACAATCCCACCGCTGTCACCAATTGTTACGTTTTTGCCTTGTCAAATTCAAGGTTCGATCACTGGATTGTGAATAAAACAAACTATGTAAATTCTAGAACACACTAAATTTATTTATTTCCGATTAAACACTAATTTAATTAATTCACTTATTTAACTTAATTATTTAACTTCACAATAATTATTTTCTACACTAACAACATTATATTACACTTTAATAACACTTTATTTTACTTTATAAACACTTCCCTTTTAATTACTATTAGCACTCTCACGGTTAAAACACAACTGATTTTCTCCCAAATGTTTGTTGCGTATTTATACCAAATATTCTAACCATTCTAGAAATGTCCAGAATATTCGCTTAGTCTAGATAAGTCTAGACACTTCTATACTGTTCTACTTTATAACAATTTTACATTAACGATAGTGTTGCTATTCAAACATAGATGTCAACACGATCGTAACAATATAATACTGTTACGATCGTGTTGACATCTATGTTTGAATAGCGACACTATCGTTAATGTAAAACTGTTATAAAGTAGAACAGTATAGAGGTGTCTAGACTTATCTAGACTAATCGAATATTCTGGAGATTTCTAGAATGGTTAGGATATTTGGTATAAATACGCGACAAACATTTGGGAGAAAATCAGTTGTGTTTTAACCGTGAGAGTGCTAATAGTAATTAAAAGGAAAGTGTTTATAAAGTAAAATAAAGTGTTATTAAAGTGTAATATAGTGTTGTTAAAGTGTAGAAAATAATTATTGTGAAGTTAAATAATTAAGTTAAATAAGTGAAATAATTAAATTAGTGTTTAATTGGAAATAAATAAATTTAGTGTGTTCTAGAATTTACATCGTTTGTTTTATTCACAATCCAGTGATCGAACCTTGAATTTGACAAGGCAAAAACGTAACAATACTATAAGGGAAATTGCTGCAGATTTGCGTATCAAGATATGGCAGTTTATCGTAATTTACCTTTATTATCTAAATAAATAATGTAAATGAATCTGAAAAAAATTAAATAAACAAAACTAGATTGACAAGACCCGGCTGAAATAACTTGGAAATAACAGTTAACGCAAAAATTCTATTAAAAAACGTTTGGCGCGCCATCTGGAAAATTAAAGTTTTATTAATTTGTGTCGATAACATGATGTCATACCAGTTTTTGATTTTGATACAATCGTAAGACAATTTATATACTATAAAAAAAAGTTCATATGGGGATCCTGGGATACTCTAAATTCCCGACGATCCCCACATGAAACTTGGACTAAAATAATTTTTTAGTCATATAGCTATTGGAAAAACACTTCAAATCAAACCATCTCAACACTCTAGAGGCTGAAGTTTTATAAATGTTTAATTATTTACATAAACTGTTCATATTATTTACATTGGGACCTGGTGTAATAAATTGTAGTAAATTTGTAATAAATTCTGGCCTAAGTCCCATCTTGATAGCATAATTACATCAAAAGTTACAAAGTGGTGGTGTGTTCAATTTGAAGTTACACCGCCCACGGTTTTCTTGCGAACGGCAAGTGTAATAAAATCGGGACCTGGTGTAATAAATTGTAAGAAAATTGTGATAAATTATGGTCTTATAGGTATCGTTGTTTAACTCAAAATCTAGCCCGATGTATTTTGTTGTAGACCTTGCCTGCTAAAGGAACTTCTGTGCCGCTCAAAAGATCTTATGGTTTTGCAGTTCCTTCCTAAAGGGTTTTCGCTGCTATTAATTTCGTTGATTGATTTATGGAATAAATCTTCCCCAGAATCAATTAGACAGTCTCTGTAGAGGGTGGAGTAATCAATTCATTGACTAGTATACCACCTCAGGCTTTACTTCCTTTTGTTTTACTCATTGCATGATAGGCCTAGTTGGTCCACGAACGATATTTCATTACCCCCCACCCCTCCAGCCCCACTCTCTCGTGTTCCCAGCATCCATCAGAAAAGAGTCCGAGTATAGAAAAGAGTACAATCAACAATGAAGTCGTTCATAATATTAATGATAAGGTAACTGCTGTTTAACCATCAGGCAGTAAAATGACATTCGCACAACTGGTAGCAAGCACCAATCAAAAAATCATAAATTCATAAAATAATGATATTAACTCAACCTTAAAGTGTATATTGACAGAAATGACCAATATAAAAGAATAATTACTGTCCATTAGTTAGGGAACAGTAATAAGAAACATGTCCCCATAAATCAAAGTTAAGTGTTTAACAGGTTAAAAATTATGTTATGGAATGCAAACGGACTACATCAACACCAACATAAATTACAAGCAGTCATAGATGTAAATAAAATTGATGTTTGACTCATCGCAAAAGCTAATTTCACAAAACAATCCTATTCATTGTTCAAATGGTATAGAGTGTACCACACTATTCATCTTGAAAACTCGGTTAAAGGTAGGTGTGCAATTATAATTAAAGAAAACATATCTCACAATGAAGAATGATATGCACTCTGATCTCTTTCCGATCGTATTAACCTTAAGCGAAAACATCATCAAAAAAATATTAATAACTCATTCTTAGTTAATTCACGAACAAACTGGGCAAGTTTTAAAGTAAACTTGGAAGAGAAAATACAAGTAGACGTTCCTTAAAAAATGTCGGAACATCTAGACAATGAACTAGAAACATTTAATAATAACATTCAGCACGCTGTATATAAAAGGACCCCTGAAATAAAAACCAAGGTAAAGGAAATAATTATCCTAGAGAAATCAGAGAGTTGCTTCCCGAAAAATGAAGATAAAGAAGGAAGTGACAAACTAGAGTTCCACGAAACAAAACTATAGACTAAACAATCTCACAAGATACTTAAGAAATGAAATCAAACAACTGAAGAATGATTCTGCCAGTCCATATCTGAACGAGATAACAAACGACAAAAGTACGGATAATAAAGGCAACTTAAAAAAATAAAACGCCTTATATTATATAAACTGCTCTTATAAGAAATGCGAATGGAATTGGTTATAAATAATAATTAAGTAAGAAATTATCTTAACTGATTAAGTAAAGAAATACAAAAACATATCGATCCAGAAATAACTCTTGGATGCGATCTAATAACAGGTCAAATCCTAAATATCATTACTACCAATAATCAAAGTAAGAAATCTTATTCCTAATCATCATTTTGGATTTCGCAGTAAACATTCTACAATCAATCAAGTACATCGATTCACAAATATTATTGAAATGATAATGAAAAAAGTGTGCTCGACGATTTTCTTGGATGTGGCGGAGGCTCTTGACAAAGTATATGGCATGAGGGATTGATATCGCAGCCTTAATTGGGAAAACTACGTACATTTATTACATGTATATTTGATTTTATAGAACATAATGGATCAGGTTACCTGAGCAAAAATCAATAAACAAACAGACAAAATAATTATATGCTTCTGCTTCCAAGCAGTCTTAGGAGCTTAATCATTTTTGTGTAGTTATACCCATTTACTAATTTGGAGAATATTTCAAGTCATTTTTTCCTTATAACAAAAAATGTATTTTCATTTCAGTGAATATATTTCAATAGATAAGTTCATTCAGTAAAATGTGATTCTGCTTTATAATAATAATCACAAGTATATGGGTGGTTTTAGGTCATCTGCATATATGTTGTATCACTTCAGTGACTCTTGATGAATATTTGGCATTTCACGCGTTTTAACATATGTTCATCAAACTTTTTTGAGATGAAACAAGTGCCTGCGAAAGTGCGAACATATACATAGTTCTTTGCACAATTTATATGTAAATAATGAAAATAAGCGCAGGACAGTTTAAATGGCATCAAATTTGCTCCCAAAAAGTTTAAAAATGACAACAATTTGTTGTTCTTTAAGTGTCAACGTCATTGATGTTGACAACTGAATTTACAAAACAAAATATAATTTCGAAAAAACTTTAAATCGAGTACTAGATGGGAAAATTTGAATTTTGTTGGTAGCGTTTCTTCGGGAAATTTAAAGTTAAATTCGTCGTCGATTTCGAAATTGTGGCAAATCGTGGGACAAAAATGTTCATGAAGATGCATGAAATTAACCATCGTTCCAAAACGATGCTTAGTTGTGCTACTAACTCTGATAGTTGTACTATATTAAAGTCCACGACCCTTCGGTGTGTAGAGTCACTTAATAAGCTCGGTAGTATTTACAATTTAATTTGAACCTACTTATATCAAACCAATTTTTTTTATATTAGAACAATTATATTTACCATTATGTAAATTTTATACACTTTTCATTTTAATTTAAGCATGGTGCGCGAATAAAAACAATCAAATTAATGCGACAATTTATAATATTAGTATGGTTGTTATATAAGTTTTATTTAAGAAACGAAACATACTCGTACTTATTTATATCGATAAAAGCAATTATCGTTATTATTATTGTTTTCTATTACTATTTTAAGAAAAAAATATGTTTTATTATAATACTCTCAGTAAATTTTTTATTGATATTTATTCTAATATTAATGTTTTATAATTAAAATTTATATTATGCACAATATTTGATTTATTGTATGGTAATTTGCAATTATTATGAATAAATTTAATATTAATTTCTAAAATTTGCAGCCATTAACAACAACCCGCGATATTATCCCACGTCATTATCTATACTGATTACTCTCCGAGTGGTATTCCTGTATGTGTGTTGAGATAAAACTTAACACACAAAATGGTGTGTGTCTTAGCTAAATCGGTTATGTGCCGCCTGCTTCCATATTTTGTAAAACTTATACGTTATCACCTTAAGACTTAGTACTAATGGAAGATGGGAGAGATTCTGTCTAATTCGATTCTAACCCGAAGTAATTTAGTTTGTAATTTACTATTATATATAGACTGAAACTTATAAATAGAATTCAAAAAAAGACAAAATATAAGAGGTTCTTGAATAAATAATGGAAGCAACTTATTTATATTTGTTATGTTGTAATTTAGTTTACAAGGATTTCATGATGTGCTTTTTCCCCCAGTGCAGACTAATTTAAAATTATGAATGTTAAATAATTAAATAAACAACAAATATTTAAATTGTATTTCCGTATTGTACTCGATTTACTATTTTTCGGTGATTACCTTACTTTTGTCTGTCATCACAGTGACATTATTGGATCCGTGGTATTTTGGTATGTCTTTATTAAATAAATTCAAAAGTCTGATCTCTAATTTAATATAATATTGTATTTAATATTTATTTAATGTTGTTAAATGTACTAAAATATTTTAAAATGGAAATTGCATTTTGTGACAGATGATTAGATCACGATATATGTGAGTAAAATTTTGCGTCTTGGCTATTATTTTAATAAATTTTATTTTGTTGTGCAATGTGTCTTTACTATTTTCTTGTTGTTAACACTTTTGATGTTTTGATTCCAATCATCCTGAAGTCGATTGTTTATACGCATAAATCTATTTCAATATATTCGATAAAAATGTGCGATACTTTGGTCGTAAAAGTACATAGACAAATGGATCTACAAGAAAATGTACGTCTATGAGGATATCAGCGATATTGTATAGTTGTCTTAAATATTTTAAATTATTAATTAACTGTGGAACGATAATCGATATCTGAAAAATTGTTATAATAAATTATATAGTTTAATAATTTAAATTAACTAAATTGATTATCGGTTAATTACGATTTGTGGCATCCAACATATAACGAACGATATACTTGATAAAATAATTATTTTCATCAATTTTCTTTCCTTTGCTGACATTTGGTTAGCATTTTCATTATGAAATACTGGTCGGTTCCATCGACCATCGTAATTAGATGCAATATATAAAACATAAGTTATATATAAATGTTGCAAAATACAATTCCGAGGCAGACTACAACAACTGAAACACACAAAACATAATTAAATTTCTTATATATATTAAAGGTGTAATGATTGAATATATGTATGTAAAACAAACCAAAGGTGAAAAATACATATGCATAGATTACATCTATAGTTTCAGTAGCATCACTAAATCGAACACACTTGTTATCGTGAACATTGTAATAAATTCCAAAACCAATTAGTGGTAAATATGATATAAATGCCGAAAAAATCCATAAACCATACAACGTTCGAAAATTTAGAAACTCGTTGTAATTTCATATGTATAATTAGGTGCATTCAATTAATTATATAATTACCGTTTCATAAAAAAATGGTTTGGCTAGTGATAACCAACGATCAGTGGCGATGACAAAGGTGCAGCAACCAGAATTTAAACCAAATTGTCGCCATACTACTAGGACGCCGCATAAATATAATTTTTTTGATTGCGTTTTAAGCAAGGTGGACAATACGACCATTTCTAATAATGCAATCAAATTATTTGCTAGTAAATTTCTGAAAAATAAAATTAAATAAATGTATAAAAGCTGTGAACTTAATATTTTGTATACAGAGCTGGTCGGGTAGCAAAATCGTAATAACTTTACCAGGTTTCATTTGGTTTCTGACGTTTTTCGAAAGATTAGTTATTTAATGTCCGCGATGACATCTCGAAAATGTTCTCTTTATATTTGGGACAATATGCAAAGTATTTGTTTCTTCTTTTAAAAAATGGTAATGAAAATATTGCAGTAAGTAATGAATTATTATTCTTTCAATTTTTCAAAGAATTTATAGAATTATAAGACCAATCAAATAACATAGAGATATTGGGGTTTAAGACCCAATACAGGCACAGTATGGAATCGTATTTTCATGCTCGACTGCAATGTATCATGGGCTTGGAACGGAGTCCTGCAGCCGCATGTATTGTATAGTTGGCTGGTGTTGTATTATTATATAACAAGAATAATTTACAAAATAATATTAAAGAAATTTAATCCAAACTTATTCAGAAGTCGACTCAAAGTGTCATTAAAACTAATTGGTGTCTCTGAGCAGATTTCGCTGTGTAGCCTGTAGCCAAAATAGATTATTACTATATTATTAATTATTATTGATTTCAGTTATAATGTATCAGAAAGGACGAATATTATTTTAGCGTGCGGCCCCTTCCATACTTTAAAAAAATTTCACTGTATTTATAATATACATAAATATTACAACTAACGAATACAATATACAACATCTGTAAAAGAATCATTACCTTAAGATGAAATCCAATTTTGTTTGTTTCGTACCATTATTTTGATTTTTAATTAACGTTATTATCGCTAGAATATTGCCAAATATCCCAACCGTCATACATATAAAAACCAATATACCAATGGCGTGTTTTTCATTAAATAAGTTATTAAATAAAAAAATACTATTACTGATATTACTGTTGTTATTACTACTGTGATCAATACAATGATAATAACAGCCATTGTTGTACTTATCATTATTATTTAGTGATATGTTTCGTGGTGTATCCATTTTTGTGAAACGCGATACATGTACTATATGTAAATAAATACTTTATATAGGCAGCGGACCAATTCACGGGTAAATCAATTACTAAGGTAAAAGTCGATTTTAGTATATATTTTTAATTTATTGAAATACGTGCTCTTGTTTATTTTCAGTTTACGCAATCCGTATATCATTAAAAAATTAACAACTTAAACTTTAAACATTTACTTTTTTGCCCTAGTTTTTGATGGGGTAAATGAATTTACCGAAAATTAAAGTAAAAGTCGACTTTTACCCGTGAATTAATCCGCAGCCTTAATGTGTCTATTTATTGTTCTTCAAGAAGATTTATTTATTAAATTTTAAATGAACAAAAAACACAATTGAAATAGTAATAGTAAACTCATCACAATATTATTTAACAATAAGTTCTTTAGAGACTTCCACTACAAGCCTTAATGTAGTTGTACGGTTTAAAAACATGATTTAATACTACACTGTCGGTGTCGATTTCTCCCTACTTTATATAAATTATTTTAATGATACTTTCAGGGTTGTTATCATAGGGGCCGAAAATAGCCTGCCTGCTTGATAATAGCTGTATTTTGTTAGCTTTTTAAATTTTATGTACCTAGATTCTGATTAAAACGTTGAATGCGTATCGAATATACTGTGCGTGTGCTGTATATTTAGCTAATAATGCAATAATTAATAATTATACGGAGAATTTTTTTTAAAATATAAAATTTACATAAAATGTATCACACGCACGCAATTTATTTATATTTATATTTAGATATTATTTTCTGCGTATATTAATAACTTTATTACTATGCTCTATAAATTTAAAACACGAATTGTTATATAAAATTGAAGAATTTCCCAAAAAATTAATTTGAAAAATTTTTAATTTTATCAAACGAAATGAATTTGTATATAATAAATAAATTATTTTATTCTATTCTTAAATCAAAATGAAGTTGTTCTTATTTCACAGATCAAATATGTGAACAATGCCATTTCCACAGATGTGTCGAATCGTATAAATTTGAATTTCGACCATTTCTACATGAAATTTATGAAGATTGGGCATACCTCTGTCAACCAAAGGCAAGTTGTATCAAATTAATTAAATTTAAACAAATACTAGAAATTCGTTGACCTGAATGTTCCGGTTATGATTGAACCAATGCAATCTGAGAATTGTGCCCAATCGAATTCAACATATAACTTTATTCAAAAAAAATACCAAGTTTTGTCCAGTAAACTGGAGGTGTTATCAACCAGCAATAATTCTTAAAATAGATACACTTTCAAATGGTTGGAGTGAATATTTATAATACTTGACTGGAATTAATTTAAATTTGTTCAACTATAGCTATATTTATAGAATAATCACAGTTATACTAAACTAAGACATCTAATGTACATAACACGCGGCGAAGCAATACTGGATAAAGAATTTACTTCGCTAAAACTCGATTTTTATAAATTTTGTTTATTGAAATACGTTTTTAATTATTAAACATAAACATTTACTTTTGTGTAAAGAATTTTTCTGCAAATTAAAATAATAGTCGATTTTTAGCCGAGTATTGATCCACAGTCATAATTAAAATTAGAGAAACTAAACATATTCTAAAATACCGGAGGATCAATCTGTTTAATTTCCAAATTCTATTACATTTTTATAATATTTGATATTTTTAACATCGTTCAAGAAAAAAAAAATCCGTTATATATTTATATATTTATGAATAAAATAAAGTAACTTATTATCGATTTAAGTAAGGATGCGAACCAAAACTCGCGTAAAAATCGGCTTTTCTAATAATTTGCGGTAAATTCATTTACTCTATCAAAAATTAGGGTAAAGCGATTACACAAAAGTAACTGTTTAATGCTTAAATTGTTCAATTTCTATTGTTCTACGGATTGAATAGACAAAAACCATTATTTCAGTAAAACGAAAATATTAAAAATCTACTTTTACCGTAGTAAATGTTTAACCCGAGTATTAATACCCGATTATTACCCAATAATTAAATATCTTAGAAACCGCAGATCCAGAAATAGTTCTAGGTGTGAGCTAATTCGATATTCAAATCACAAAATACATATTTAAATCCCGAAACATCCAAATATACATAGCTAGCGTATTGAAAAATGTTACCAACGATGAATAACTCAATATGTTTTTGACTTATCGGGAGTGCAAGAGAAATTCAGGATTGTTATTATGAATGTTAATTTATAAATTTGTAAACTGATCATTTCACCGAAAGTATAGATCACATTCTGTAAATATTATCGCTGTATGACAGAACAGTTAAGATAATACCATTATAATACCATCTATTTCAATGCCATCGAATTGTGCAATTACAAAAGACACACGGTGAATTTTATTTACAAAACGTTTAACATATTTTGAATAATGTTTAAAATCACAAATAATTAAATGATTGAAGTCCAATATTTATGAATTTTGTTCCATTAAATTCGGCTGTTCAGTAAGTGTAAACCGTGATAGCTGCGATCGCTGCAGGTTTCTTGTAATTCGCAAGCTTTTATCATATTATTGAATTGAAGAAATGCAATTGAAAATCATATATTAACCATAAATAAACAAAATGTTATTAACGATAAAATAATTGGTGGAAAACACATGTGGAAACAGCTGATATACATAGTATTAAATATTCATTTTTATTTTATGTTATTTATAAAATTAAAAATATAAAAATATAGCATAACTTATGATTACTATAATGAGTTTCACCCATTTAATTAGTTAAATTATTGTTAAATGTAAATTTACGAAAATCTTTTAATTTTAAAATCCCATTACTCATATAAAGGCTGGTTAATTTCAAATACCCAAATCAAGGCATTGAGGATTATTTTTATATTCTCCAGCATCTTGGAGAACGGCATGTGGTGCACAGCGCCATGGATCATTTGTTATTTCTAACCATTTTTTTAATCTAATGAATTGAAAAAACAAAAACGTTCATTAAAATTGTGACATAAAAATATTAAATGAATTTAATTTAATCATTCGCATACCTGTTTTCTAGTTTTGCCCTTACATCTTTTAATGAATCGGAATTAGCTAGATTTTTGGTCTCCAATGGATCCATTTTTAAGTCAAATAGCTCCCATTCCGGTCTCATATAATATGATTTTAATGTTTTGTACCAAGGTAAAGGTTGCCCGGTAAGGGTGCGATTTAATATGTCTTGGAACGTTGGTGACACATAAAAATCTTGATCAATTGGGAATGGTGCTCGATAATTGATATTATGAATCAATTTGTATCGTTTGGTTCTAACAGCACGCATCGGATAATCCATTGTTACTTCATGATATGATTGACTTGCAAAAATCGCGGCTTCTTGGTCGGCTGGTGGTTCTTGTTCTAAAAGTGGTATTAGTGATTTACCTGTAAGAATAACAGATGGCTTATAATTCACGTCATTTGTTTCAGTATCGCCATTCGATTGTTTATTTTTGGGTGGTTTTATGTTCAACCAATCCAGAAATGTTGGAACTAGATCTAAATGGCTTGACAAAGAATATGTAACT
Organism: Tipula unca; assembly: GCA_951394425.1. NCBI lineage: Eukaryota > Metazoa > Arthropoda > Insecta > Diptera > Tipulidae > Tipula > Tipula unca. The sequence continues at coordinate 6,535,983 of OX596380.1, read as the reverse complement.
TGATTTTTTCGCGACTTTGGATCAGGTGATGAAATAAACATAGGTTCAGCTAATCCAGGATCATATAAATTCGTTCTGCCTGAGGGTAATGGTGGTCCATTATCTGATGTATAAACTACAAGTGTACTATTTTTGTAGCCGAAATTTTCAAGCTCTTTTAAAATAAGTCCAACACCTTGATCTAAACGTGAAATAGTTGTGTATTGAGCGGCAATATCACGGCGGGCAGGTTCAGTATCTTGCACATAATACGGTAAAATTAGCTCGTCCCAAACATAATAAATAGGATGCCAATCGGGGATTAAACCCATATCTATTTCACCGGATCCCCATCTTTCACAGAAGCTTCCGAACTGAGGAGTAACATGTCCACATCTATGTGGATCATGAAACGAAACCATCAAGAAAAATGATTGATTCAACTGATTTTGTTTTGTCAGAAATTCCCGAACTAATAATTTAATATTGGTTATATTTCTGCCCACTTGATTTATGGGATATTGCTCTTCAGTACGCTCGTAGTCAAATTTATACAATTCACTTGGCCCAATATTTTTTTTCCCGATTAAACCGGTTCGAATATTATTTTTCGATAAAGTTTTTGGTAAACTCCATCCGTTCTTGAATGAATTGAAATTGTGAACGCCCTGGTGTAATCCATACATTCCATTTTGATGCGACGGTTGCCCGGTTAAAATTGCGGAACGTGATGGTGAACAACTGCTTGCTGAAGTATACGCATTATTGAAAATTAAACTATTTTTTGCTAGTGCATCCAAATTTGGTGTTTGGACGATTTTATTACGATAAGCTCCCATTTCAAACCCGCCATCGTCAGCTAAAAATGTAAACAAATAAGCAATTAATTAACGAAAACTATGTATACAAATATTCTTGTTAGGAGGACAACTGATGTGGTGATAACTTCTACTTAGGTTCTAACTCAATCCAATAATGCCACTTAACCTATACGGCACGGTAATTTCACCGAGATTTTCAATTTCATTTCTAAACAAGTCACAACTTCATACTTAAATCGCGTGCACGAATATGTGTTCAATTATAGGGTTTAAAACTCTTACTATGTATAACGTTACAATTACAATTTTAACACGGGAAGATGGGTTTTGATTGTGAGGGAGATCGGAGAAATCCCTACCTACTCGTGTACGCAGCCTTAAGAGTTTCCCAACCAAATTGTTTTCATTCCATTTATTGCATTCTATTATGCAGAAAACGGTAATTTAACGCATACCTACTGCGCAACCTTTCTAAGTCTCAGTGGCTTATTGTAAATAGAACTATTAAAAAGATAGTATGTAGTTACAATAATTTGAATCGATAAAATTAATGTTTTATAACTTTCCTACTTCCTATATGAATTTGTAAATCAAAAATAACGTTACATAAAATATTTGAATTCATCCAGCCCCATTGTAGCTCTGTTAGAAAAATATGACAGATTGGTTTGTTGGGTATAATTTAAAATATTCCAATTGGAATATAATAATAGACTCGTTTTTTTATTCAAATATTACGTATTGGAATATGGTACTGGATAAGAATTATGTCGTTTATTCAGTAAAATCTAAATAATTTTATTTTTTTATCGATAAATATAATACATTTAATGTTAAACTACATATTTTAATTCACTATTATTGAAATAAAATAAAATTTAACTAAAGTTTTGGATATACTCGATAAAAAATTTGGTGTTCGTGTACTATGATTTTATCGAGTACATCGAAAAATAAAGTTAATTTTATTTCATTTCAATAATAGCGAATTAAAATATGTAGTTTAAAATTTATATCGAGTTCTTCTATGCCACTAAAAGTGATGTACATCCTTCTTGCTCTATCAATATTTACTATTCTTTCTCTCTTTACTAACACAAAGACAAAAACATCAATTCTTTCGGGCCAACGAGAATTTGACATTCTTTTAAAACCCGAAAGAATTTGGCATAAATGTATTATATTTATCGATAAAACATTAAATTCATTTAGATTTTACTGAATAAACTAGAAAATTATTAACCCGTACAGTATGTATTTGACTCGAAAATTTCTGACTAAAAAAACGCACCTAATATATATTAAATGACGTATATAGTACGAGTTATTTATTTAAATAACCGCAACCAAATTGTCAAAATAAAATTTTATCAAAATATCAGTGCAATACGAAATCGCGAATGCTTAAATGATGCGGCGGTCCGGCATCCGGCTTTACACCATTTGAATGTATTTATAACCAGATGTTTTAATGCTAATTGATAGAAACACATTATACAAATTTAAATTATCTTACCTAGAATAAATAATATGTTCTTATTATTGGGTCCATTCAACACACAATAAGAACTGCGTGGCAATAGAAAAACACTTATGACGAAAAATAAACAATTTGTTGTGATTTTCATTTTTTTTTTTAAATTTATATTTTATAAAATCGCTTAAAAACTGGTATATCTTATACTCTAATGTTTCATCAACACTTCAAATATTTTAGAAAATATTGAAATAAAAGTTCATTTTGGAACCTTAACTTTCAGCAGATATTTCACTTCTACTTGAGATGTAGCAATTAAAGTGGAACAACCAAAAATATGAAACAAAAGAAATAGAGAGAAAAATGAAAGTTCTGATTTCTTGTTGACGATTAATTGAATTGAAACGACTACATAAGAGTAAATTTTAATAAATATGTACTTTATTTTAATTTTAATTATTTCAAGATTTAAAAGGAGCATTTGTTATACACACTACTGTATTGTGATTCACTTCATCATAGTATAAATATAGCTTAGAATTTCTTCAAATATTTTTTCTTTTTTTGCAACTAGGACGCAATCATAATTACCCCGAAGTATGAACATTTTCATAGGGCCTTGTTGTTTAAATAACAGATCAGTTATTTCATAGTTATGATCCCACTCTTTCATGATAAGTACAACTTTTTCTTGTGAAGTGTAATGTTTATCGAAAACAATTTTTGTAAAAATGTCCTTCTTTTCATCTTCAAAATTTTTGAAATAATTATGACGTTGCACTAAATTCACACTTAGAGGTTTTATTTCGCAATTTTTGTACTCTAAATATGTTTTAATTTTTTTAGTTTTACGTTCTTCATCATCAGCAAGAATGGAATCTGAAGTAGCCACAATTTTATTGTCATCGTTATCATATTGCATCTGAAAATATACATATTTAATTTACTAGTGTTGCTAACTGATATAAATTAAAATTTTTTAAATCTTATATGTATTCGAACATAGTAATCTACTAAAACTAATTAAATTTGTAAATCCCCACATTATTATTTTAATATAGAAATACCAGACTCCTTTGCTATACTATACATACTTTAATGACTAATATTTGCACTGCAAACTTACATTTTGTAAAATGTTTATCATTTTTTGTGCAACTTTCTGCTTTGCGCCTTTCTTTGTAGAGCAAGTAGCTATTCTTTTCATAGAAGATATGGTGCATTCAAATGTAAATTCGGGAGCATGTGATGGTCCGGACCCATTTAATAAAGTAAACTTTGGTAATGGTAAGGTTCGTTGAACACAAATATCAAGCAAATCACCAATCGCGTTACCTTCAATTGATTGAACACTTTGCACTTCGATATTTGAAGGCATATCAATTAAATTATTTTCTTTCAAGATTTCCAACATGTTGTGTGCAGCATCATGCTTTGCTGTCTGTTTAGAACGGCCCGTTCCAGTTACTTCTTCATTAAATGCTTCAAGGTGATAAGTAAAAATTTTATCTGGGTCCTTTGTTCCATCACGTATAAGTTTATAAAATGGTGGATTTAACTTTCTTTGAACACAAAACTCTTGTAAAACTGTTGCCGGTGTTTTATTCATTATACTTTATGTAATACAAATTGATTATTTAGAATAGTTTGTGATACGATTTTTTCAATGCACATCATGGGAATAACACAAACAATCGGCTTTAGCAGATTAATTTTGACAGATATTATAGCATTTATCGTGTTTGAAAATCAATCCATTGCTAAACGTTAATGCAATTTATATTTGCTTGGTTTAACTACATAATCGATTATTACTTATGACGAAACGTAATAAACACGAAAAATTAATATATTTCGACAAGTAATAAGTATATTAAAACTAAGTACATAAATAAATATTATGTAATTAATGTATATTCAAACATACAATACATATGAATTTCCAAACACGACATATTTTACTACAAAACGAATGACGATCTAATTTTTATAGCACGTATTCAATTCAGGTTGTCAAAATAATATATATTCATTCTCGTTTTGTTTTGTTGAGACAAGACTTGTCTTGATTTGGTGGCATTGACATATAAAAAATATAAACATATATTTTTTTTTTCTATATTTTATTACAAAATGTCGAATAAAGAAAAAGAAAAACCTACAGCTGATATGCCAGAAATTCGACATGTTGATAAAGAATTGGATTTATCGAATGCGGGTCGCGGTGTTTGGTTGGTTAAGGTTCCCAAGTACATTGCTAATAAATGGGATCGAGCTCCCGGTAATGTTGAAGTGGGCAAATTAAAAATATCAAAGCAAGCCGGACAAAAGGCACAAGTATCTTTAACTTTGTCTAATAATATTCTTAACTTAGACACGGATGAAACAATACCGATACCAAAAGATCATCGTCTTGACGTAAGTGTAGTAACAAAGCAAACACTTGGTGTATTTTCGCATATGATCCGTAAGTTTTATTCATTTATGGTATCTTTGCACAGTTATTATAATGTTTCTGTATATATTTAGCTGGAAAATCTGATGATGTTGTACCAGAAAGTGAAAAATTATTTATGGAGGGAAGAATAGTGCAAAAGCTAGAATGTCGCCCATATGCAGATAACTGTTACATGCAGTTAAAATTGGATTCAATTAAAAAAGCTTCACAACCTATTAGAAAAGTTCAATCGTTGGATAAAATAGTACAAAATTTCAAACCCATTTCAGATCATAAACATAACGTAAGCTTATTTCATTTGTGTAATTTGATTTTTAAATTATTATGTATGTTAACAAGTTAGTACGGCTATTTCTAGATTGAATATAAAGAACGGAAAAAGGCTGAGGGTAAAAAGGCTCGTGATGATAAAAATTTTGTATTGGACATGTTATTCAATGCTTTTGAGAAACATCAATATTATAACATCAAAGATTTAGTTAAAATTACTAAACAACCCATTAGTTATTTAAAAGAGATACTGAAGGAAGTTTGTGATTACAACATGAAAAATCCACACAAGAATATGTGGGAATTGAAAAAAGAGTATCGGCATTACAAAACAGAAGAGAAGAAAGAAGAAAAGCCACCTTCCGATTCTGACAGTGATTGATAATGTGGGACTATTATATCATTATTATGCATTTTATATATAAATAAACTAATTATTTTTACATTACATTTATAAATTTTATTTAATTCTATAGAATCGCTCAAACGAATATTATACCATCCTATATTACCACATGGCACGTTGTACGCCAGACAATTTATTATAATCTGCTAAATGTCGCCATACAATTCGACTAAGTCTCCAACGGTGAACTGTACCTCTTGGCCTTGAAGTTAGAGCGCACCTTTCGCGACATCGATTAACATTAGAATCCCTTGGTAAAGTGTTAATATCTTTATCAGCAATTTCACGTATAACTATTGGTAAAATATCATTTTTTCGCAATGAATTTATGCGTAAGCGATCATTTGAGTGAAGAGCAACACAATTGCGCCGCTTTACATCACGAATCATTTTCCAATCGGCCCATTTTGTTCGCACTTGTGACAACTAAAACCCAAAAATTATAGGTTATACGTTTAAAATGGAAATCAGATTTAATCTATTATTTACCGAATTACTTAGGGGATGGGCATAAATAACTGATTTACTTAAACGAAATAAACCTGTTAATGTGGCCATGCTACAAGATATTAATTTAGAATATTAAAAATTAATTATAACAATCAATGTCGACTTGAGACTTGACAGCTTACACAACTATAGTTAAAAATATATTGACAACTTTATTTTGTATTCAACGAAAGTACGTACTGTTGATTGAACAGTATTAATTGATAACAGCTAAACCGTTCAACAATCATTTTAACTTGTTTTTTCTTCTTTGTCGACTGTGTCGACTGACGAACGACTTTTATCGATAAAAATCAATATTTATTTTGACATTAGGGGCCATCAAGTAGTATAGTATGGCAATAATTGCTTATGCCGGCGATATATAAATAGATGATGTAGTGTATTTATTTATATTACTCAAGTGAAGAAAAGTGCTTACAAGTACATATTAACGTTAAATTGAGAGGAGATTAATTAAGCAGCGTGTTGTGTTGGCCTTATTTGTTTGGGGGAAAAAATATAGATATGCCACCAGCTAAACATAAATTAAATAAAAAGAAAATTGGTGTGACCAAAAAAAATGCTGGGACTGATTTGGTACAAAACAGGTAAATAAGAATAATATGTTTAAAACAAAAATTCAACGATTATAATTACGGACGTATATTTTAGAAATCCTGTGCCAGCATCGAAGAGCAATGTAATGACACCCAGTATCGAAACAGCATTTAAATCATTACTTAGTGCACGATTTTGTGCTGCGATTTGGTCATATATATCTGATTGCGATGAAACTTTTAATTATTGGGAACCGTTGCATTATATAATTAATGGACAAGGATTACAAACGTGGGAATACAGCCCAGAGTATGCATTACGATCATATACATATCTTCTAGTTCATGGTGTACCAGCTTGGGCGTACAAGAAAATGTTTAATCCGTCCCCAATATTAATATTCTACTTTATCCGATGCATGTTGGGACTGATATGTGCTCTAATTGAAGTCTATTTTTACAAGTAAGATTTTCCGAACAACAATTCATTATAATATAAAAACTAAAATAATAATTTTTGAACATTAAAGGGGTATTTGCCGTGAATTTGGTGTTCATATTGGACGAATGTGGCTTATATTCCAGCTGTTCAGTGCTGGAATGTTTATATCAAGCGCGGCATTCCTTCCTAGTTCGTTTTCCATGTATTTGGGAACAGCCGCATTAGCAGCATGGTGGCATCAACAATACAAATTATCAATTTTCTTTACAGCAATTTCAGCGTATTTGGGATGGCCATTTGCGGTCGTAATTGGGATACCTATTGCTTATGATATAATAGTGCGGCAACATAAAATAAAATTATTTATAATCTGGGCGATAATATCAACGATAACAATATTGGGTCCAATGATTGTAATCGACTCGTTATATTTCGGTAAACTTGTGGTTGCTCCTTTAAATTCGATTTTGTATAATGTATTTACATCCCATGGACCTAATTTATATGGTACAGAACCAACGTCGTACTATTTTATCAATGGGTTCCTCAATTTTAATTTGATTTGGGTAAGTATAGCTGATAAATGATAAATTTCACATTTAATATTACTTTATCTATATATTTTTAGATTCTGGCACTTGCAACACCAATTATGCTAATTATAAGCTACTATTTTGTACCATCGAAATCAAAAAGTACACTGTATTTGCCACATTATATAAGTCTGTCACCTTTATATTTATGGCTTGTTGTATTTACTTTTCAACCTCATAAAGAGGAGCGCTTCCTATTTCCAATTTATCCAATGATACCACTATGCGGTGCTATAACAATAGACATCATCCAGAAGTTATTTTACAGAATTGAAAATTGGCGCAAAAAGATCGATACAAAAACACATTATTTAGATTCAACGATATTTATCGCAGCGCTATGCATGATCGTAACAACATTTTTAGGTTTATCTAGAATTTTTTCGTTGTATACAAATTATAATGCCCCGCTTGATTTAATGACGGAGTTTGGTCGTCACGTCAATACAAACAATGCCGTTTCAATGAACACCACTAGGAATGTATGTGTGGGCAAAGATTGGTATCGCTATCCAAACAGCTTCTTTCTACCAAATAATAACTATAAGATACGATTCTTAAAATCTGAGTTTAAAGGTATTTTGCCAGCGTATTATTCCTCGACTCCTAGCAATAGCACAAAAATCATACATCCATATTTTAATGATTTAAATCAAGAAAATAATTTTATGTATTTTAATATAAGCGATTGTAATTATTTATTAGATTTAGATTTAGGAAAATACAGCATTTTAGAACCAAATTATAGCCAGATTAACGATGAATGGAAGATAATTAAAACGGCAAAATTTTTAAATCAAGAAAAATCGAATAAGCTTTTGCGATCATTTTTCGTGCCACTTCTTAGTAGTAGGTTTAATGAGTTTGCCGATTTTAATTTACTTGAAAGAATACAAAAATGAACGTACATTTATACCAGCAACATAGCATACCAATCGTAAAATAAATAAAATCTTAAAATTAACAAATTTTTTTTTAATAACCATTTTGAAGAATCGAAACTAAGGGTTGTGGTTACGAGTTCGTCACATGTTCAAGTCATACTATGCTACGTGCGAAACTACAGAAATAGCCCTCACTACATAATCGATTGACTAATCCATTTAGTTTCTTCAACATAAGCAAACGGGGTTTAAACCAAATCATTTGATTAATTAATTCTACAGAGCTTATAACAAAAATCCCTATCTCGTGGATAATCAAATTAGATGATATTTTCTTTGACTATAGTTTCATGGGCAAGAATTTTTTAGAAAGATAAACTTAGGAAAGCGTTTTAAAAATGGATGTTCTTTTAACCCAATGCTGGAGTGGAGAAAACCCTCAATTTTCGCTAATCGGGCTATTAATATGTGTTTAGCTAGCTACCGATTACACTAAATATTTTCACTAAATGTTGTCTATAATTAGCGCAGAAAATAAAACATCGAATTTTGAACCAGAAGCCTTCTTAGAGCTAATAATGGGGCCGATTCTGGAACGTTATTTTATTTCCCCCGATTCCACTATGAATTTGTATTCAAAAAACAAACTAACAACAAACAAATGTAAAACTCAGAATCGACCCAAATAATTTAAATTTAATAAAATTGTTTCAAAACTTACAAGACATCCAATATTTCTACATTTAAGATTTCTCTTCATTTTGAAATGTGTAAAATTGTTATACACTTGGTATTAATCGCAATAATTTTTTAAAGTTAATTATTTGTCGCTTGTTGTCAAACTTTTATTAACAAACTCAAAACAATAAAATGCTGGCTTAAATATTAAAAATAAACAAAAATATTAAACAAACGTATGGCCATCCTCACACGTGCAATGCAATTAATTGTAAATAAAAACTACATTTGTACTGATGGTTGAGTCAGTTTAGCTCAGGGCAATTAACTCGAGCTATCTCCTATTTTTCTAGTACGGCTGTGGTCGATACTCGGGTAAATCATTTACTGCGGTAAAAGACGGTTTTCAGTATATGTTTCATAGAAATATGTTTTTTTTTCTATTTTCTACTTTCTAATCTGCCTATCTGTAAAAAATCTGTAAGAAAATTCAAAATTTATCTGAAAAATATTATATATAGATATGATGCGCTTATCGATAAATTTGTGTTTCCGATGCAAAAATGGTTTAGGGCTCAACTAAATATCGCCTTGTTTATTTAGATGTCATCGTACCAAAAAAAAAATGTTTTTAAATATTTTCAAATATTATTTATACTATTCTAGATTTTGTGTAATTTTAGTCACATTTTAGGACATTTAAATATCGACATTGATTTTTGTTCTAGACTCGGTTTCGGTTTTAGCTCGATTCTAAATTGATCCTGGACTGCATCATAAACACAAAAAGTTAACTGTTGATCTCAATTTTAACTCGACTCTTTTTTGACCCCCAACACAAACATAACAAATAGACGAGTCAAATATATATTTCGTATTGATGAGTCGCCAATATAAGCAGAAATACTAATTTGGACTTTCAACAATATGTTTTGTTGAAACTAAGAATTTGTTGAATCTTCAATATCTGTAATCAGATAAGTCGAATTTACTTCAGCTAACTTCAGTTAATTATAATTTTTAAAAGTGGTTATGATGGATCTACAATTCTTCTAATAAACGAAACCCCAATTGAATATGTATACAAATTTATTTATAAAACAATCACTACAATTTAAAATTCTAATTTCCACACATAATAATATTTATTGGAATTATATTTTTGGCTATTTCTATCTTACATTACCTCACCCATTTCTAAAAACTGACTTTAACTAAACTTGACTTGCTCTATAAAAGATCTTAATATAAATATGTAATCATTTTCTTTAATTTGATGAGTTAATGTGAAAAAGAAACTTCATTAACAAAACGTTACTCTACATTATTTTGCCAGATTTAGTACCATATGCCAGTTCTTTTTGGGAACGGCGTTTGAAATTTTGGTAAATTAATTAAGAATTTTAAACTTTGATTTGAATGGACAACTAATGTTTTTCACTTTTGGTTTCTAACCAACTGCTCAGAATTCCTACCTTTAGTGAAAATATTCTGTAAGTAAACTGGTTGCTCTATCATTCATTTAAGAATTTTCCAATATTTTCCTAATTTCGCTCAATCAACCGGTCGAATTAACGTTAAATTAATAAAACCACTATGCATATTATAAATAATTTTATCGAAAGATTTATAATTTTTATATGAGTAATTTTATCTTTTATTTTTTTTAAACGAAACAGTTTTCCGTTTATGAATTTGGATTTATAAATTATATGTTAAAAAATGCCAATAACAAATGTATTTTTTTATCTTATCATATTACATATTTTATTAAATACATAAAAATTCAGATGCAACTAAAATTTGGTTTATTCCATCTATCACAAATATCAAGTGTCGCGTATACACTATTAAATTCAAAACTATAAACAATTTCAATAGCAAAATAATATGTAATGATATTGATGCTAACATTTTGCTTAAATAATATAAATGAAAAGACTTATTTTATTCATCGTATCGTCGAAACAAAAAAATTGTATTTCTAATTTTCTATAAACAATAAAACGAAAATAAAAAATTTCAATATGAAATTAATTTAAATAATACAAATATATGTTTTTTTTCTTACTCTTCTTTTTCTGTCTAATTTTAAATATGTATATTAATTTGTGACCACTTTTTATGTTCATCATCACCATTTTCGTATTCATAATTAATTAATTGTTCTAAAAATATATTATTATTACATTCAATATTAGTTTTTTCAGCAGCGTCAGTATTATATTTATGCTCTGTTGAGTTAAAAAAATCTTTACATAATATAAAATTACAATCATAACTATCAGTGAAACTGTTTAAATGATTATTAAAAAATTTACAATAATTTACAATGTATGTTAATATCATGCGATAATGATTTATAAATGTTTCATGTTTACCATACAATTGTTTTAAATCATTAATTAATTTTATATCATAAATTAATAAATTCATAAAATATAAAAATAATTTAAATTTATTTAATATTATTTCATTATTATTTATTAAATTATTAAAATTTATGTTCGGTAATAATATTTTCAATAAATTTTCATATAAACTACTGTTTAACAATGTCATTTCATCTTCTAATTGTAATGGAGGTAATTCGTTGGATGACTTAATTATGGGAGTTACGATTGACGATGATGTTGATGCACTGGCTGATGATTGATCCGGTTGGGACTGTGACAAAGGATGGTCTCGAATTTTATTGATATAGTTTAATAAAAATTTTAAATCTAATTCATCATCGGATATATATAAATTTGAATTTATTAATAATTTAAATATAAATTGACGATGATGGTAACAACAATAATCACTTATATGCTTGCGAATAAACTTCTCTGTGAAGAATATTTCATATTTTAATAGTTCGGGAGATTTTTGGACAACCCACTGACGATGAGTCCATGCATGATAGTTTGATGAATTTTTATCGCCACATTTTTCACATAAACGTAACTCAATGGTCCAATCAATAGAAGATTCACCTAAAACAAATAAAAATAAAAAATTCAAATATTATTTGTAACATAGGTAGTCTAACCAATTTATTAGACAAAGTAAATTGGAAAAAACAAAATCATTTAATTATCATGACCTACATCATCCAATTTTAAAATCGTCAGAATCTACGCGACAATTTTAACAAATATGCAGCATAAATTGCCCATATGACCTTGTTTTGGATGTTTTTTTTTTTAATTTAAATAAGTAAAAAGAAAAATCTTTTCTAATCTATTTATATACATATAATAAAAGAAAAAAATATTACTCAAGAAAATTCTCATTTAAGAATTTTTAATATCATTTTTTATACATGAAATATATACGAAATATTTTATTGTTTTGATAAAAAATTAAAATAAAACTGCAAATAAGAAAATTATTAAAAAGGGCGGGCAACTCGTACGATAACATGAGTAGTCTAGCCGTCAGCCCAATAATACTTTTCTTATACGTATTGTAATTTATTTGTAGAAAATATATTAGAGTCAACTCACATATTTAAATATTATCTTGTTCAGTCAATATGATATAAATGTATAGTTGTATACGAGTACATACTACATTAAATCAATTTAAAAGAAATTACAGTATGTATGTGTATTACTTGTATAAAATATAAGACGGCAACATAACATAATACATATTGCTGTACTAATTAATTCATTTGAAGCCGTCTAATTTTCTTTTGTTTAGTCAATTAAATTGTCTTGTATGTATTATAAAGACAAATTAATCATTTTAGATATTTTTATTTACGAATTTGTATAATATATTATGCTTTGGAATCAGAAAATTAAAGTCGAACCTCAAGACATCTGAATAGTACTGACCAAATCAAGTTTTCAACTTAATGATTAATAAATCCCTTTAATTATATAACATAATTCTCAAATATCGTCTCTTAAAACTTTAATTTTAAAGTTAAAAACTAAGAAAAATTAACAGTTTATAGTCCTAGTAGATTAAAAATGCAGTTAATTTTTTAAGTTCTTTAAACTCAGATACAAAGTTCTTTATTTTACTTATGCTGATAGTCTAGCGGCCAATTTTTGAACTACATTTAAAAACTATCTTTTTATAACAATATTAAACAATTTTTTCTTTAAAATGCCTTAAGGATCGGTTTTCCTATTTGGTCACCTGATTTGAGCCAACAATAAGTACATATATAAATAATTTTGGAGTTACATATAATGTCACTGAACTTGCGGGGGTGCGATATACATTTTTAAATAATTTTTTAATCAAAACTAATAACAAACATATATGTATAGACGAGAATATACAGAAATACGTAGTATAGACATACTTCATTTGTAAAATAATGTGTATATATATTTTATAAATATCATTAAAATTATGTGGGTGTTGAATGAAGATTCGAATTTTCTAACTTCAAAATATATATTATCGCTCTTAAAAATAATCATATGTATTAATATTAAGTAAATTTATCAACAATAATACTTACTTTGAAATAAAAATAGCCATCTCCTATAAGCAAACGATTCAGCTGATTTTGGTTTTCTATATAAAACAATTGAAGAAAATTGAAATTCTTTGGCAAGATTTAAACGATTCTTTTCAACTAGTTGTCTTCGAATATTCCAAAATGTCGTACAATCGGGATTTATTAGTATGGCACAATTTAAATATTTTACTAAATTATCAGTATATAAATATTTTTGATTACTTATTTTATTATCTAATATGAAACGATGAACATGCATATAGACATGTTTTATGCACCATGATTCTAAGCCTAAATTATGTTCTACATGCACTACTGGCGATTTATTTTGATTTGATAGTAATGGAATTATTTCAAAGCCAGATCTGAAATGAAAATAAAAAGAGAAAGGTTTTTAATCTTTTTAATGTAACTTGTTTTATTTTAAAGGTGATAATTATTTTAGTGTAAAATACAAATCTCATTCGATTCGAGAAAGTCGAATTGGTTTCAAAACTATCATCCAGAATGACTTGGTTAAAAGTTAAATAGCTATGTATGCAGGTTTAATTTATAGGCTAAGAATACAAAATTCTAACGCCATCGTCATCACTTTCTCTTACACACAGCTGTTCTTCGACCACCTCAGGTATTAATGAGTGACGGAGGGACAAAATTTAGTATTTTTCAGAGCGTGGAACCCCGTTAGAGTTAGGCAATAGGATTATTTTCTCGGTATGAAGAAATTAGATAAAAGATTATTGAAGTCTTTCAATAACGAAACAATTTTGAATTATTATTAAGATATGTACGTTCTAATAATAATTTATCAAAAAATTTAAAAAAAAATTGCAGTAGGGAAAGTTATTTTCGTACATTCATAAACATGTGTACCCATTATAGTGATAACAAGCCAGTCACATAATTAGAATATAATAATTTCAATATATCGACCAACATAAAAACGATAGCTGATATAAATACTTTTCTAACTTATCACACTGGAAATACTATTTTATTCAATATTAATTAACTACAATTTTATCCATTCTAATTTAAAACAATTGTCACCAATTATTTTTACATAAGATCAAAAAGTTAATAAGAAAATAAATTAGTTTACTTACAATGCAGGATCTTTTTCGAAAACTCCATCAATTTCATTTACAATTTTCTCACACAAATCATAATCATCATCACAGTCCATTTTTTTTATTATGAAAAAATGTATATTTTTCACTTTTAAAATTGTTGTTAATAGGTACTTCGTTGAACACTCACATGAACAATAAAAAATTTATTTTATACATATATATTGTACTATTTTTAATTAAATATTTTCAACTTAAATATATTTAAATACCACATAATAAAATAAATTTAATAAAAATAATTTCTTTTTTCTTGTCGATTTGACATTTTTTGTATTAAAATTTTACTGAAAGAATTTTGTTGAAGAACAGCAAAAAGAATGATTTTAGGTTTTGTATGTTGGTAGTTCGTTCCTATAAAAATTTATATTATGAAGAAATTTTTTATTTTTTTAATTCATACATATTACATAGAAATATCATTATAATTAAATGTAATTAATTATATAATCATGTGATATGTACAATATTATCAATGTCATGTTACATGTAATACTATTTATTCCTGAAACATGCTATAAAATATATTCCGCACACCCAATGTTCTCAAAACCTGCGAATACGTCAAAAAGTATGTCAAAGTTTCAATAAAAGTCGTAGTATTTTGTTTTCAATTGAAATGCAATAATTAAAATTTATTATATCACATTTATAATAAAAAATAAATTTTATTATTTTAATAATGGCCACTAAAGTAATAGCTACAGCTACAGTCCGTGCAGTACAACGTAAACTTTTACCTACTCGTGCTGCACTAGTTTTGGTAAGATTTGTGTTGAATTATTATAAAATTTGCAAACAAAAAACAATTTCAAATTTTTTTTAGACACCTTCAGCCGTTAATCGAATTAAAACTCTTTTGCAAGATAAAAATGAATATGTAAGTATTATAGGTAGTATATAATAAATAAGTATTCCTAATATAATAGCAGACAAAACTAGTTTTCTTATTAAATCACATAAACAGATTGGATTAAAAATTGGGGTTAAACAACGAGGATGTAATGGACTATCGTATACCTTGGATTATACTAAAACGAAAGAAAAATTTGACGAAGAAGTTGTGCAGGATGGTGTACGAGTAATTATCGATAAAAAAGCCCAATTATCATTATTAGGTACTGAAATGGATTTTGTGGAAAATAAGTTATCATCCGAATTTGTATTTAACAATCCAAATATAAAAGGAACTTGTGGCTGTGGTGAATCTTTTAGTATATAAAAAGTTAAAACACTTATTATTCGACCTTAATAAATTATAATATGTATGTATTAATTTACATACTTTCTGTAGTTTTTGTCTAGAATTTATTAAGTGCGTTTTTTTATTAACAGAACTTCAAGTTCTATAAGAACATCGGGAATAATACTGGGAATTTTTTTTTAGTTTAACCAATATATTTAATTTAAGTTCTATTTATTTGAATAAATTTCAACTTCTAAGAGTGTGTGTCAATCGGTTAAAAATATTCTTGTTAAAAATTTGGTGAAATCAAATTGCCGTGGTGAAATTTTTCAACTACTCAAAATTAATTTTGCTGTGTCAATTAGTTATAATTTTGACAGATGTAAAAAATTAAATTAAAACAATGATTCGTATTGGTACAACATATTTTCCAATACATATTAATGTAACGTTATTATTATATATTATGCCAATACAAAATAAAAATAAGAGAATTACAAGTTACTATATTATATTCTATTATTACAAAGTAACATGTATATATTATGTATAATAAATATACGATTCCTATTTTCAATAAAGCCATTAGATACTGTAGATTGCAAAAATTTTCAAATTCAATGTACATATGATGATACTGAAACAGTGAAACACTTTTTTTGGGTTAGGTTTTTTTAACAATAGTTGTCAAAAATTATATGCGGTCTTTAGCATGTTAAATTTTTTTATTTTTTTTTGTGGTGAATAAATAATTATTTTCTAACTTTGCTGTCAAAATTTTAATTTTAATGTCGATTTTCTTTGGTTAAAAATAATTGATTATTTTGACAAATAATTGATATTTTTCAGTATTTCATGTTTCTTTGGCAAAAATAATTGATTATTTTTTGATGTATAATCAATTTTTTCAAATTATGATTTTTTCTATAATCTACTACCACTACATTGAAAAATAGAAATGTCAAATATGACAAATAGACGTCTCGCCATTTTTATGTCAGTTCAATGGTTTTCTTGCTGTGTGGTTATAATAATTTGTCCATAATAGTTGTCCATAATTTTGTTGACGCGGTAGTCTGCATTAACAGTGGCGATTTATGGGATGAGGCATCAAACATTACCTCAGATCGTACACAAGATCAGCAGATAACATCGACAGAACAAAATGATTCAAGTGATAACTCGGGAGAAAATGTAACTGACAATGTATTGAAGCATTTGGGCGAAGCCCAAATTGTAAAATGCAGATTACGAAAGATTGTGAAACCCAGATTGTAAAACGCAATCGGATTTCTTCTAGTTTTTAAAATTTAAAGCAAAAATATTACATATAAATTATAAATAATACTTAGATAGATTATAATAAATAAAACACAAAAAGATTCATTATATTTATTTCATTCACATGAAATTCACATTAAACTGACAGAAAACAAAATGTCAAAATACCAACACAAAGACAGAAAATAATCAATTATTTTTCGTTTTCGATTGGCAAGAAAATAATTGATATTTTTTGTAAAACCAAAGAAAATCGACATAACTAATTTTTAACCGATTGACACACACTCTAACTATATTTTTTGACGTCTATTGTGAAATAATACAAGTATCAAGCATAAAACAATGAAAAATATTTGTTTAAAATATTTCCTTTTAAAATTTCCCTTTTTTTTCGAGTTCGTGTACTATGAATTTATCGCGAACTTGAAAAAACCAATGTTTTATCCAGAACATTGAAAAATAAAGTTAAATTTGATTTTATTTCGATAATAGTGAATTAAAATGTGTAGTTTAACATTAAATGTATCTTATTTATTGATAAAATATTAAATTCATTTGGATTTTAACTGAAAAAATGAGAAAATTCTATCCAGAACTTCATTCCAATAAGAAATTTTTTTGAATTAAAAAACACGACTATTGTCAGTAGTTCTTAAGAGTGTTTAGTAGATTTAAGAATAAAGACAAATATAGAAAGAGATTTAATTTAACATTTCAAAAATAATATATTTGTTAGTATTGTTTAATTTACTGTTAAAGCCTATTACTGGCCCTAATTAACTATTTCATATTGCGCTATACTAGACAACCAGAAGTTGTTAAATCGATAATGAGCTCTGCAAGGTCTTTCAATCTAGCATTTTGGACAATATATCACACACATGACTATCTCTCTAATATCACCCGTTAGTGTCTCAAGCTCACACCCATACACGCGGCAACGGTCAACAGATCAGCAGAGCTATTCGTGAATTCGGAAGAATAACATTCCTATTTGATTTGAATCAGATTCTTTCGATTGTTATTCAAAATCAAATAAGAATCTTCCACGTTCGAATTAGCAATTTTTCGAAAGAAAGTTCTTGTATTTGCAACTAGAGGTGCCACTAGTTTTGAATAAGTTGACCGATTTGTTTGCGTTATTCGATATACCACTGCAATCAAAATCATATTTTTAAATGCTCTATATTGTTTAGTCTGAGACCCGGATTTAGTTGCCCCCGGTTCGAGATCATGATTTAAAATATTCATTATGTATTTCAAAACAAATCTGGATTGTATAGCATACTAAAACTGATAAGTTAAATATGAAATAAGAGATAAGGAAACCGATATTTTTGAATTATTCTACTATGTCTGTTCCCGTGAGCTATACTAGCGCCGCTCAAGCGAGCAAGGGTAGAAACAAAAATCAATGTTGGCAAATTCACCATCCCTATAGAGCTCTCCTGAATTTCGGAAACTACTTACCAACAATTCAACATCAAACATAGCGCAAAATTGGCTTTAAGCACTAAATAAAGAGGGCTAACTGTAAATCAATTTGTGCAATTCTATCAAATCAGAAATTTTCTTAATTTATTTTCGGAAGAAAATAGAAGGTTTACACTTTTCTGGAAAACTATTAGAAAACAACTAAGCAAACATGTTTAAATATTTAAATAAGTGCTCGAGACATTGGGCATTGATACAACCTGCAAAGGCGAAGATAAGCTAACTTAAGTATAATATAGCGGAAACTTTGAATGATTGCGAATAACACCAAACTATTTAAATATGAATAACAGAGACCTAGCTAGTTGATCTATAGTTGAAAACCTTTAATTGAACAGAATGAAAGCCGGAAACAGCGTAAAAAATGAAAGCAGTCTTTCAAAAATACCTATAAGCTAACTCATGTGATGGAGATGGTTGTTAAAACGAACGTGTCCTGTAGGTATCCTAACTAAGATTATAAGACGGTCCTTTTCAAAGATAAATAAACATACTTAGTTGCCCTTAAATTATCCCACTAGTGAAGTTTCTATCATCATGATAACTAGGAGTAGCAAGCCACTGTACCCTTCTTTATAACTGCCTTACGTTTACCGCAGTTAAAAGATAAAGGAGCTGATAGATCAGGAACAGTTAGGGTTAAACAGCTCGCGATTACATTATGAGAGTATAACTCTTTTGTTGGAGCAAAGAAGATTAATGAAATGATTAATTCATGACAAGTTTGGAAATGGTCAAAGGATTATTTAACGAATTGAGTACAGCTTTGCTATCTACATATTGTACAAATAATTTTATCTTTTAACAGCGAAATTCAAAGCCCTATAATGTATTACCAGTATTATTTCCTCTTGAAAAGCTGTGCAATCACGTGAACCCAGACTCTTGAACGATCTTAGATCAGATCCTAAATATCGATGAATCATTTTAACTATATCGATTTATAGTAACAATTAAGTTAAATTTTTAAAAATTACCTATGATAATTGATACACCGAGTACATTCCACGCCATAATACACTTGACGCGAAACGATGCAGAACCGATAGCTGTGTCTAGAATAAAGATGTGCAACTGAGTACAATAAAAAATGAACTTCTTAGCAAAAATTGGAGTCGAGGATATAGCAATATATCCCCAGTAACTGCTCTACAAGCAATATGTTGTAGATCATTGAGTTGGGTTATAAACGCCTTTAAGTTAATCACAGGCCACCAGATAATAAAAGCTTATCGGTAGGACTTAGTTTACAGGGTGTTCTACATTGCTAATTTATGACAACAGCATTTTAATAATTGCAATCAAGGTGATATTGCCAACTGTCAAACTCAGTTAAATTAGTCTTAAACGGATTAACGTGCAGATCTTTCTTAATACTTCAATAGTAATGGCATGTTGCGCTAACTCGGGTGTTAGATCAAGATCAATTAAGCCAGATTACAGCAGGTTAATAAGTAAATATCAATGATTAGAACAAACAACAGAGCATCATAGCCTTTGACAACTGTAATGGAATTTGATACGTCATCCAGCTCCAAATTCAACGAAGTGTAATTAAAAGCTTCCGTAATATACAGGACTTACCGGCTCTGTAAGCTTGTTCTATGTTACTGAGTGAGGAGATAATTCAATAATGTTCTCTAGTAAAACTGTCGACAATCTTTTTCGCAAAGACTTAGGGTTCGATTAATCTGATTTTCCAGCTTTTGGGATAAAAACAACTCTATTGTTGCCCCAAGATTTCGGAACGGTGCTAAAATAAATCCACCGTTGGGAAATATCAGGTAAAACCCAGATCTTGATAAGATGGCTTTATTTTTCATTGCGCTTGTAAAACAACTTCACGAGTTCCAAACAATATTGTTTGTATGAATGGTAAGGTTTACAAATACTATTGTGGTGGAAAATCTTTTAACGGACAAATCACCATATACTATGTACTACCTATATATCTGGTGACGAGAAAACGATAGGTAAGTAGCTATGGATGAGGTCAAGGATAATGAAAAAGCATAAATCCAGTATATTGATCATGACGGAACCGTCTACTTTGGTTGCATATATACATAGATAAACCACACTTGAAGTACTTCGAAGCAATGATAGATTAATCCTCCATAAAGTTAACGAAACCGCATGTCTGTGCACAGTGCTATGTGCTATACTGTACTGTATTGTGTGCGCATTTTGCAAATTTTCTAACATTTTATTGATCAGAATAAATAAAAAAAAGTACTAAAAAATATTCACAAGAAGTATACATTCACACAACCAAATTTTCAAATACATTTTCATTTATTTTTCTTCTGTTCATCTAAATTTCCTCTCTCGCAGTTTTTCTTTTTCTATATATTATTCCTTTTTTTATTATTTTCAGTTTACTCATCGTAATTGTCTCGGTATGAACTAAAAAAAAAAAAGAAAAGTTCCAAACGTAGTTAATAACAGGCTATACACATCAGCAAAAATCAATTATATTTTGAATAAATAGTATAGTTTTTTTAAACTTTTAGCTTTATTTTAATTTAATAACTAATACACAAATTTTTTTAGAAATTCTATAATTAAAATTGTGTTTTGCGTGCTAAATAGTAAAAGTGTACAGTATCGCAAATAAATTGCGAACAAGAATTGTACTATGCATGAAAATTTAATTTGAGTTTGTCCGGTCTCATGAAATTTTTATTTAATTTTGTTGTTGTGAAAAGTGGAAATATACATATAAATAATTAAATTAAAAGTTAGTTGCGGTTGATGAAAAATGTATACCTATATATTTTTTAAAAAGTGATTTTTCATTTTATGTAAATAATGAATTTTCGGTTTTTTTTTTTGGAGCAGTTAAAAATGAAAATATTTTATGTTTTGAGAATTTGCCCAGATTGTATTTATTTGACAATTTATAATTACTTGCACATTACATTGAGTTACATAGAGTTTTGTACAATTTTCGATGAATGAAAAATATAAAAGAAAATTAAAAATGGGTTCTTATAGTATGTGATTGCATAATATAGATTTTCTTTTATTTTCACGGAAAATCAATTATAAAATGAAACAAAACTTTATTTTGGCACCAAAATGTCTCTCCTAATTTATTACTTCGTATTAAAAATTTTAATTTTGTTTTTAAGTATGATCACATGTTTTGTTTTTAAACAAATACTCATAATGATAATATTATTCTAATCTAACAAACAGTTTTTAACCTATAAATTACAAAACGAAAAATATATCCTTGAACTTCATGCCATGGCGTATACCATCGAGGAAAAAAAATGACATTTATTTTTAACGGAAATCAAGAAATTTTATTTGAATGTGTAACATTAATATTTATTATCGAGTTACCGGTAAAACATGTAATATTTTTGCGTTAATATATGTATATACATAATTCGCAATCAAAATCTTATGAATTAATTTTAAAAAGTATTTTTAGATGAGTGTGAGAATGTTTATAGATGGCGATGATATCAACAAAGTGGGTGGTTGTTTTTGTTTAAGTTTTGGTATGATATTATGATATGTCGGTATACATATACGAATATTTACATACATGAAAAGGATTTTATGAGAACAAGAGAATTAAACGTGAGTATAAGAGAATAATAATAGGAAAATTGTTTGGGGTTGATTGCAGTTGTATGTAGTAGATTTATGATATCATCATGGTAGTTTGATGTAATGTCGGTTGGTTTATGAAAATGAGAGGAGAATTTTTGGGTATGTATTTATCTATGATTACAGCAAAGTTTTTGTGTTGGTGAAAAACCGGCATATTACTGATTCAAATTATTTCGCAACGCGACATTTTCTCTACATGTGTGTTGGAAACCTATTGATTTACATTATTCTCGTGTCTTTCTGCAAAATGTACTGCAATTGCATTGCAATATTGCATAATACATACAATTAAACGTCTTTGTTTTATACAGTAAAACTATTTTAAAATCGATATTTAAAATATGTATAGTTGAAATTTAAACAAAATTACTAAAAATTAAAATACAAATTTGCTTAATCCACATCTTAAGTGGTATAGCATAGCATTAATAAAGTTAAATCTAAGATATTCAATCTAATTCAATTTATATAAGTCTTCTAAAAACTATTATATGCCATTGTTTGAATGTACATTTTATTATACGTTATGATAATAATATTAGTATAAAACCACATTTACTCTTGAGTGAATGTAATATAATCTTTTGTATGAAATAAAGACACTTTATATTTATACAATTTAATTGTTTTAAGCAAGTCAAATATTTTCATTGCAAATTATGTATAGTAGTCACTAAATTTAACATATAAATTCAAACCATAAACATTATTATTAAAGTATATGTATATAATACTTGCTTATAAAATAACACAAAATGATATTTTTAGAAAATTTAAATTATTTTATTTGGCATTGCAATGTACTGTCATGTGATTATGAGAAAATATACGGTTAAGAAAAACGTGATTTATTAAGTAAGTACAAGCACATCATTATATTATAATGTTTCACCTCTAATATAGGTTAAACTAATATAAGTAGTGCTTCTCAAACTTCGAGCCGCGCCTCTTCTGCGAGGCCAATAAGCTGAAAAATTCCAAAATCGACCTCATCGTGCAATACAGTTTTTAAAGTACGTATGTAATCCTGGTTATCAAAAGTTTTTAAAAATCTTAATTTTAATATAAACACGTTTTTTTCAAACATAATTTTGAAAACTAAGATATAAAGGTCAGAGTTTCAAAAATAAAATTGAATAAAAAAGCTAACCTTTTCACACAAATTATAAAATTGAAATGTATTCCCCGGGTATTCAAAATTATATTATTCGGGTATCCACCGTAATGTAAAGGATGAGAACGCAATAAAAACAGCGGGATTGAATAAACAAAATAGCATTTCAATTTGTTCTTGAAGAAAGAGACACTATCGAAAATCAAAATAGTGATATTACAACATCCCACCCCTGTCACAATGAATAAAAATAAAGTCAAATTGAAGACAACTTCTTCATTATTAAAAATTGCTTACAAAAATTAATTCATTTAATTTCCTAACCTTTATATAATTTTTAAATTTTGTTTTTTTAAACATAATAGTTCTTAAAACAATTTTATTTTAAATTAAATTAAAATTCCAGTACAATTGAATATCCATCCCAAGTATAACGAAATCCGACATTTTTCGCATTTTTCGGAAAAATTGATGAATTTCTCTCCGACTTTTTTCATCAAATATGTCCGACTATTGTAAGATTTACTATGAACGTTGTCGCGAATAGTCGGACAATGAAGAAAAAGAGTTAGGTTATGTTTTCAACAAAATGTGGGCGGAGCCTTTATTATAGATTTTAGCGGCAGAGATTTAAATTTGAAAATGTAAATAAAAAATTTTTTTTAACGGTTTTAAATAAATACATTTAATTATTAAATATGAAAAATTAATAATAAAAAAACATTTCTCTTCTTAAATTTAATTAATTCTTAGTACATTTAATTATAATCACGGGATTATTAGTTCACAGCCATTTGACGTCGAATTAAGTTGATTGTGATGTATGATGAGGAAGCTTTCTTTGTAACTCTAGCTTCATTCGCCTTTGTCTGGTCCGTTCTGACATCTCTGAATTTTAAGATACCTATATTTTTAAAAATAATTTAATATCAATATAAATAAAAAAATTTGTTGAGGTAAGGCATTGGCACATAAATTTGGTTCATCTCAACAGCGGAAAAATTATTGTCGAGATACAAAGTTCAGAGATGTGTGCAGGAAATTATTGACATGTTGAGATTACGATTAGTTTTAAAGGTGGCAAAATATCTAATTTGCCCCAATATTGAGATAAACCAAATTTACTAACTAAACATAACCTTATTTAATCATAACAAAATATTTACCTTTCAATAAATGATTGAATAAAATGATATGAACTAACTATATACAAAAAAAATTATACACGTCCGAAATTTATATTTATGTACACACAAAAAAAATATATTTATAGACACTTAATAATTAACTTATTATAAACATAAAATTAATTTAAATTAAATAACATGGAAAACACTCGAATATAAAACATATAAAATTTCACTGCAAGAAAAGATAATCAACCGAAATGGCGTTTCTGACAAAAATAAAAAAAAAATACAGCAACGATGTAAGTGTTAAAATTTTGAAACCAAATTTCATCATTTCCTGATTTTTGCTACCGAAAATCGGAAAATATTTCGTACTAGATTCAAATTTTCAGTTTTGTTATACTTGGGATTTTACCTGCATAATACATTTTAATTAAAAAAATCTGTGTTATTGTATTGACGGTATATTGATTCGAAACTCAATTTTTGATAGCTATTTTAAAATGTTGTTACCTTCATTCTTTTATTCTTTAGGTAAAAGATTGGAGCTTGTTAACTTTTTCCTATAAACTTGTAAGTAAAAAGTAAAAAGTTTTGCAATGTGAAAGCTCTGTAAAGTAGTTTACTTACGAGAATTCTTAAGTTTTTTTTAGAAAATCATCAAAGTATATTCTTTTTGAGTTAATTTCCTTTATTTTTAAATCAACATATTATATTCTTTTACGCAACAAAAACTTAATATAATAGTACAAAAGAATACAAGTATGCGAGACAAGATCCCTATCAATATTAGGTTTAATTTAACACTGTCGTATCCAAGTTTTAACATGTAGCCAAACAATGTATCACGATCATTGGAGATAGACTCATGGTTAACTTGTAGCAACTTGTAACAGAAATATTAACTTGTCTATGAGGTTCCAGTTTCAACTAAGTGTGAGACTGTGGGCAGCAATGAAGGTTAAGCTAGAAACTCAGTGTGCCTGTGATCTACTCGTCGTAAACTATTTGTATAGGTATGCACGCGTTCCAGTACAAACTGATATATAAGATCAGCTCTCTCCGTAGAAATTATCACAGAACAAATTTCAAATCAAAATTTCAAAATAATTGTCAAATTCTTCAATCTGTTTGGTTTGCCAAATCCACATAATATATCCACCCTATATATGTGTATATCTATTTGCTCATACTGCGACTTGTTGTATAGAAAATCGAAGTGGATATTTAGAATTTGAAGTTTAAATCCAGTTTCAAATTCTACACAGTTTGATGTATTTGATCAAATATTGCATTTTATAAAAACAATTTTTTTGTGTACGCCGCAGGTTTAAAATTGAAAATGGTCAAAAATTTAAATTCGAATTTCGATGTCTACAGTTCGTTAAATTTTGAGATGGAATTTTACTTATATATAATTCAAAATTTAATCTGAAATTTTTGAAACTCTTAAAGTAATTTGTATTTTTGAAACATGTAGTAGCTATGTATCTAGACAAAAGAAATAAATTAAATTTTAATTCGAGTTTTAAAAATTCTGTTTAACTTGTTTTTCGTATAATTTCGGACAGTTTCATATGTATAATTCTAAAATTTGCCGAATGACAAATAATAATTTGGACTGTTTCAGTTTTAATTTTATCTTCCCTATATAGTTGTGAAATAACGTCAGAACTTAAAAAAAAATGTATAACAGATAAAATTAATTTTGTGAACATTCAGATTACAATGTAATTCTAAATTTCTATAGAGATATATTATGAAAATATTTTAATTTAAAACTTTTCTAACAACCTATTTTGAAAACAGATTAAAATGAATTGAAAGAGATTAAAACTGTTCCCACCCGTATTGTATTAAACCTAAAGAAATCTGGCCACCGTAGTTTAGAACTAGTTCACTAAATCACTCTATCAATCTTCTACATTATCGACGTTTTCTACGAATTACCAGAAAAGAATAACATATAATTAAGAAAAAGGGCTCAAAATATCAATTTTTCAGATAAATGCCAGTTTAAAAACTGAAGCGATTAACTCGACACGTGTACCTTAATATTATTTCGTTGAATCGGGTTTCTTTATCGAATTGAAAATCAAGGCACAAAAGGAATAAAACTTAAAATTAATTTTCCTGGAACTCCGTTAATTTTTAAACTTTTAAGGTAATGTGTTGTCAGCTCACAAATGTGCAAGAGCGTATGCGAATAGCATGGCATACATTTTTAAGACCAAACAGGATATATAATATCTGACTTCCAGAACACCGTATTGGCTCTTGAATTTTTTTTTCTAAATGCTGAATGCGGATGACACATATAGGCAATAATTCCCGTTTTAGCTTACGAATTTGTATATAGAAATGTTTAGCTTTTGAAACCAGCCGATGAAGTATTGATTATTAAGTATTATAAAGACAAATTGGTTTGAAAGGAACTATACCTGACAGGGACAATTAATCGAAGAGCCCAAAATTTACCAAGTTTTGCTCAATTTTGGATGTTCCCAATGATAGTTACAGTGGTGGTCAAATTTTGGACCTATCATGCGAAATATTTTAACCAATAGACATTATTATCTATTTTGAGTATGGCTGTTCCGGTTCGCAGAAAACGGGTGTGGTGCAGCTTTACAAAAAACTAATTATGTAATTTGTAAAGAATTGAAAAATACAAAACCGACAAATCTTATTCATTGATTAAGATTATTTTTCACATAAGAGTAAAACGTTGTGCGGTATAGCAATACTTATTTTGATTATAAATATTATTTTTAACAAACCAATAAAAGTGCGGATTGATTGTTATTGAATGATATGCGTTGATTGGCGTATGAGTCTGTTTACTATTGAGAATAATTTCAGAAGATTTGTGGTGATTGTATCTAGATACATGTAAATAAAGAAGCGAATAATGTTGCTTGTTGCTGATTAAGAAGCAGTGCCATGTGCCATTTGTATAGATAGCATAACGATATCGAATATAATTCGTAATCCAGAATGGTTTGTGCTTCGAAGTGTTTGTGTTGTTGCAAGCCGACACTTGACCATATACATTTCAATAAGTCACCTTCATGTAGTTAAACCATATTGACGTTAATATAACTTTTGTTCACATCCTTACTGGTGACAAAAACGGAACCCTTGAAGAATATCAGTACATATTTTAATTTCAAATACATATTATGATATGATGATGTCTTAACGTATGATGTCGCATAGTGTCACATCCATTTCAGTAATGTGATATTGAAATGTATTCTGTTGTTTGCTTTTAATAAAAATGATCATATTATGTAAAATGAATTAATATAATGTATGTATAGTTGTTATACTATGAACTAGATTTATTTTATGCGTGTTGGAGGGAGCCTTGAAAATAATTTTCCAATTTTCGATAAATTTGAAAAGACCTGGGTTAAACAATATCGAACAACTATACATATAGTAGTAATACACTATACATTACATATGGTTTTTACTTTTTACTACATATTTACAATATAGCTCTCTT
Source organism: Tipula unca (assembly GCA_951394425.1). NCBI lineage: Eukaryota > Metazoa > Arthropoda > Insecta > Diptera > Tipulidae > Tipula > Tipula unca. The sequence goes on along the minus strand of OX596380.1, from coordinate 6,507,982 downwards.
TCTCCCATTTTCCTTTCCTATTCTCAAAACTCAGAAAATATACATAATTAAGTTCATAGAAACAAAAATAAAAAATATTTTCTACCCAAACAAATAAAAAGGAGCAACGATTTTTCCTGTGGTTATTTACATTTTATAACCTCATTTTCCGTCATCATATAATAATACATATATCAAAGACGACGTCTATTTGGCGTAAATCTTTGTAATTATTATTTATATTAAGAATATTTTCATTATAATTTAAAAGATTGCTCAAATATATAATATTAAAAAATAAACTCGTAAAATATTTTCATTTAATTTAACAAAAAAACTTCAATTTTTTTTCAACTATTAAGTGATTAAATGTTTTTTAATTCAATTGAAATTTAATTAAACTAAAAACTAAACATATTCCATTTTATTTTTATAAAAAAAGAAATATTTTTTTTTACATAAGTTAAAAATTAAGTGATAAAAACGGCTTCACAAAAGTCTTGGTTGTCAGGAAATCGTAGTAATTCAGGTGAGTTGGCATATTTTACAATAATTCTTATGACCAAATGGAAAACTAGTGTATGACAAAAATTCTTGTTATTAATTAATTGTAGAATATAATATAGGGTGGAAGCTGGTCTACCTGCAGCGTTCGATTTAATAATGATATCGCTGTGCATATTAAATAGTAAAGTTTTATAGTTTATAGCCAGCATTATAAGTTACGCGTAAACAAATAACTAGCATTTAGACTTACACATAAATATATAAATAACATTTCACTATTGAATGCTATAAAAATTCAGATAACTCCCACTAAATTTCAAATAATAACCAATTGAATGAATTTAATAGAATTTCTGGTTATTATGATTAAAATTAAGTTAAAGCTATAAAAATATTAGTTCCGTAATTAGCAGCATAATTATATTATACCTTAAGTCACTGGGTTTAAACGCTAATCATTAAAAATTATAACTTCGGTTCAAATACTGGTGGCTTATTAAATATATTTCTTAAGTTATTTCTAATACTATATAGTGTTGCTTGGAGTTCATCATGCGTCACACGCTGTACGAGTAGTTGAGTCACCTCAAATACAGACTGCGTAAATTTGCATTGAGGATCCATCCCATGAGAAATTCACTAGGGCCATGCAGAGACTAAAACGAAACTGCTCACCTGGATTGGACTGCATCAATTCATGATATTCGGAGGGGATACTTTGAGGAACTGTTTTTTCGACCTTTTTCGAATTTTTCGGCAGGAAGATGCTCTGTCCCCGATACTCTTCAATCTCATGTTGGAGTACATCTTTCGTAAAACTGAAACACCTCAGCGCAACATCTTATATCGCCAGTCCAATCAAGTGCTGGCATATGCGATGATCTATGCGTGATTGGACTGAATAGCAACGGAGTGAAAGAAATACTTGACCCGATTGTAGAGTTTTCAGCTTCTGTTGGACTCACAGATCAATGAGTCCAAAACGAAATACATGATCTCTGGTTATAAGGAAAATGACACACGAGATTTTAGTAGTGGCCATATGCACGCTTGAAAGAGTGAGGACACCAAGCCCAGCATCGAAAGAGTTAGAGCCAGATTGTTGACACAGTCAGGAGCCAGTAATGGCCTTAGTTGTTTAGTTTAATTCTAAATTACGATAAAATCGGCAGGCTTTAAGCTATATAATTGAACGATCGCTAGCATAGTGATATAAGTGGCTAACGATAGTATTTAATAATGGTTAAAATTAAATATATGTAACTTAAGTTAGAAGTATCTGATTTGGGCTAAATCAAGTTAGTAAGATCACAGTTTATTAAAACTCTAGAAATTTTAGTTAAAGATTCATTCCAGTTTAGAATTGAAACATAACTTTAGCTTTACTGTGCGTGGTGAATAGCAACAAATTTTTGATATAGATTTCCGTTAGTGCCAAAGTTTGTGTCTCGTAAAGATATTTTTTAAACCAATCCTAAATAGAAATACACTAAAGCATCTCCATGAAGTAGTCTGTTGTATGACAAGAGGCATCTATAAATTCGTAAAATTGTCCTTAACAATTTTATTATGTTTTTTTTTATAGATGTGACCGAGGATAGCCCAGGTGGATCACAAGATGTTGAGGATTCGCGAAAAGGTCGATTTCGCGTTACATCAGAATCAACATCAGCTGGTTCATCTGAAACAACACTAGGACGATTCCGTTTAACACCACAATCATGTAATAATTTTTAAACGATACGATTTGTACACATTTTTAAAATTAAAAAGTTCATTAAATCGTGTAATTATGTTTTAGCTACGTACGGTCCACCATCACCATGTTTACAACGTGGTCGATTTGCCGTTATACCAGAAGAACCACTAAGCGGTTCAAGTGTGCAAGGAGTATCAGAAAATCGGAATCGATCTCCATCACCTGAATGGGATTTTGATACAGATGTAAGTGATAACATAATTCTTTTAAAAGTTATATCAAATACAGAATACATTATTTGTGTCTCGGCTAAATTTAACGAAACAAATTTCATTTGATTTACTACAATTTTCTCAAATTATGTATAGTTACGTTAAAATCATACGTTTATTTATGCTATATACATATATAATCGATTTTATACAATTTTATGAGCAAAAACATATACATTTTTCTCTAATTTTGGTTTATTAAACGCTACCAACCGATGGATAACAAAAATTAAAAAAATTTAACGAAGAATATTATTGTAGAAATCAAAAAACAAATATTACAGCAATAAAAATTATAGTAAAATTAGTAGCTGAAGTAGTCACCGGGTTGCCTTATCGTTTGACGGATGAGCTAGTTTTTTGACAAATTTAATTATACATACATAAGAAATTATTAAAATTTGTTTGTTTATAACACACAACATAAGAAATATATAATTTAATTAAAAAATTTAAAACAATTTTCTAGATACAAAAATAAATTTATTGTGTGTTTTTGTGAAGTTTAGTGATGCATTTTTCTTCAATAATTTAATTATTTAATTTGTGTTTGTGAAATCAACAGAAAGAAAAAAAAAATTGCGTGAATTTTTGGAGAGTTTTCTTTTTGTAGTGTAGAAATGTCAAATTTAAAGATAAATACAAAATATAAATATAATTGTGTATAGTGATTATAGTGTTTAAAAAACGAAGAATTTAGTTAGTTTTGTGCAATTATTATATATTATATAAATTAATTAATTGAAATAACTGCATACTTAGAACAATCTTTTTAATTGATTTGCCTTTAACAATACATACATTCATACATGTATTCTAGTTAAGAGTTTGTGGGGAATATATAAAAGTAATCACATTTCGATAATTATTAAATTATATAAAATAAAAAGAATATAGCTATTGTGTGTTTGTTTTAATTACTCATCAATATATATATATATATATATATATATATATATATATATATATATATATATATATATATATATATATATATATATATATATATATATATATATATATATATATATATATATGTTTTTTTTAAATTAAAAATGGAATACTAAGAATATCTAATATAAAAGTTAATTAGATTAAAAGGCTATATACATTTGATTGAAATTTTATTAGTAAATATTTAGTATTTCTAAGATCTATCGATTATTGGGTTGATGCATAAATAATCTAGAACATTTCCAAACTGTGCTAAATTTAAGTAATCCATAAACTATTTCAGCTCTTCATTTATATTTGTTTGAGAGCCTCGGTAATCTAAATTCAGCAATCATTATCAATTAAGTAGGTTAGTTAATTTTCGATTTAATTTAGAGATTCAGAATATCACAATGAAAGCCAAGGAAATTACATACTACATAGTCCAATATTTTTCCAATGTTATGTTTTAGTTTTTTAGAATCTTAACCTGGTTCTACATCGACAAATCATTCAGCGTTGAGAATCTCCATTGTTGTTTAGTTATATATTGTAACTGCGATAGGTTACTGACAGTGGGTATAGGGCAGACATGTTTAATATTACGCTAAAATATTAACCCCATAACTTATTTAAAATTGTTTCTGTTTCCTAGTGATTGGGCTTGCTGATTTTAGCCCATTTTGATTATGTAAATATTTATAAAACACTTCCTCAAGAAATTAGTTTCTGCTCCTAATTTATCATTAAATTCAGTTGATGATACAACGTTTCTTTGTTTTGGATTACTTAGTAGCTTTTGAAACTTCTTGCCCGTTGTGCGATTACAAAATTGGTTAAACTATTACAGGGGAAATATGGTAGCAAGTTCCTATATACGAGATACACAACACGTAAAACAGAATAAAATGAGTTTTATTTGAGAACGTGTGTCAATTAAATTCTATTAAAACTATAACGCTGAATATGCCATATAATTAATAGTACCTATTTTACAAAAAATAATGATTGCATGTTAGTTTTTAATGTCGTAATAATATTAATAATTTAAATTTATTGGAGCATAAGTATTTGTAAAAATTGATGTTATTGACTTTTTATCATTGACACGAACATTTCATGCAGTTAAACCTCACTATTTATTCACTAAAATTACGTATAGGTAGATTAGACTATCACTAAAATTACGTATAGATGGATTAGATTACTAAAAAATTGGAAAAATAAAATCATAATCTTAAAACGGCTCCTGATATAATTTCTTTCTTGGAATCCTTATATCAATATCTCTAATATAATGTTTCAATCAAATTAACCTACCATACCACAACAATACTCACAATCATAATATTTTGTAATAATTAAATAAATCGATTTTTTCAGAATATATAAAAGAAAAGTTCACAAATTGAATATGCATCAACTCAATAATAACAAATAATAATAGTGCAGTAAAATATAATAGTTTATATAATAAATTTTTCTTTCGAATACAAATTAATAATTTTTGCAAAACGATCGAATCGACTGGAATCTAAGCACAACAAAATAACAAAGAGTTGTTGTCTTATTTGATTTGATTTGATATTAATCATATACCTGTGCGCAATACAAACAATTCATATTACATACTCGATTAGTTTTATTTTACTTTACTTTTGTATAATTACAATAAATAAATACATATAGTTACATTTAATTACTTCAAACTGTAGTATAAATATACTCGTACACAAATACATAAAGAAACAATTTTCTATTTAGGTTATATATTTATTTAATTTAAAATACATATTATTATTAAAATTGTGTGATAAAGAATTTTGTTTGTTTCTCTGTGATATCATTTGAGATTACTTTACACAATATAAGTATTTTGTATAATAATTTAGTACATATTAGTAGTATAGAAAGTACATATGTTCTCGTACAAAGTTGCATACATATTTTTTTGCGATAAATTGTTGAATACACTCGATCGTGTTCATCGATGGAACAGTGGTTCGATTTGTGCATGGCTTAGTTGTTTGGCTAGTATGATAGATTAGTCATACCAAACATGAACTTTGTTTGGACTAATATCGAGTAACATACTAAATTAATAGCTACAATGAAAAGTACAAGTTTTTTCTCAATTGCAATTCTGTCTATAATGTTAACTTGATTTTGAAATATTTATTCTAAATTTTTATCATACATGCTAATGTTTTTCAGCAAATTTTGAGTTTAAAACTTCAATTGAACTTTCGGAATTTAGTAAGAAATGTACCAAATTCTGAAAGTTCGTCATAATTTCTAGTGAAATAGTATAGAAATTTAAAAAAGCAGAAATACTCATGAAATTCTAAAGTTTTATTAACTTACGTAATTTTTTAAATAAATTGTATAATTGATAATTTCACGAAAACTCTGGAATCAACTCTTAAAAATCGAAATTCCAAGTATGTAGTTCACCAAATTTCGATTCAATGTTGTTTATCAATTTTATGTCTAATAATAAAGGGGTTTCCAATAAGAGGTTTCATTTTAATATTTAAAAAAACGAGTATTTTTTAAGAGAAATCAATGAATATTTATTTGATTGTAAAGAGGAGGGTATGCCATTAACATTTGTAAACGATATCAGCCAAATGGACGCCACGGCTACGCTTGCAGCACCATACCCATTTCATGAAATTTTCCATGACCAATTCGCTAATTTGCAGCTGTATGTCTTCGATAACTCCATCTTTAACGTCTCCACATCAATATCTTCCAATTCCGGCCATAAAAAATTAGCTCGGTAGCGCAATCAATTCACCGTAACAGTTACACCAGCCTCATTTTCGAAAAAGTAATCACACACAAGTCCAATCTCACCGCCAGCCCAGCAAAACCCACCAAACAGTGACACGTTGAGGATAGAGAGGCTTTTCATTCTTGGATTTTCTGAGCCCCAAATGCGACAATTCTGCTTATTAACGTAGCCTCCGAGGTGGAAATGGGCCTCACTAAAGATGATTTATCGATGAAAATCCGGATCGTTTTGACGAATTTTCAGAACCCAAACAGCGAAGATACGACGTTTATGGTGATCGACCGGCTTGAGTTCTTGTGTTAACTGAACTTTAAAAGCCTTAAGACCTAAGTTTTTATGCAAAATGCGGTGTAATGTCGTTTGTGGAATTTCTAATTCCAAAGATCGACGAGGAATCGACAAACCTACGGGCTACAGTAGGAATATTCTCAGTTGTTCTTGAGCGACGCACACGGTTTCGATTCTGCACATCACTAACTTGTCCCAACAGCTCAAATGTTTCCACCAGTTTCACTATTGCCGGCCGAGAAGGTGCTTCACGACGACCAAAAAGTGCTTTAGTTTTGCGAACTGTGACTGCAAACTTTCACCATTTTTGTAGTGCATTTTAACAATTTCAATGCGTTCGTGGAGCGTGTATTGTATACCATTTTTAGTAATGGTGTAGTTTTTACTTGTCAAATGTCAAAAGATGGTAGCTTCAAAATTGACAGCTGCCTAAATAGCAGGCTATTCAAAATGAAACCTCTTATTGGAAAACCCTTTACAACGGAGAATAATACAATTTTTGTTCTACATTCGAGTTATCGACGAACCCTTTATCATACTAGTTGACACTTGAGGAGTCGTTAAAATTACATCATATACTTACTTAAACCTATTTATTCTATTCAAATTATTTATGTATTTAAATTAATTAATTAAAATGAGGTCATGAGTAGAGATTGTGGCAATATTTAAATTGGATTTAAATTAAGTTCGATTAGAAATATTTTTCCAAATTGAATTCTACTTGCAATATTTGCTCAATTTCAATTCCGACAATATTTTATGGTTAATTCCCAAAATCTTAAACTCCATAATTTGTAAATTTCAGAAATTTGTATATTTATAAACTTTTATTTCCAGTTTTATTTCTAAATGTTACTGTACGGTTTAGTTTTAACAGACAGGTGGGCCAAAGCATGTGGACGAATTCTAAAGTTTCGTTAGAACATCAATGAGTGACTTTAGCCCATAACAATTCATAAGTAATTAAGTAAAAATTCCGTTATCAGCATTTGAGTTAAGAATGTTTTTATTAACAATAAACAAAATGTTTATATTAAAATTTCCTAATATGATTAGATTTTGTGGCATAAGTATATTTGTGAGACGAATAATAAATTTCCAATGTCCTATTTTAAAAAATTGTAACTTTAAATTTTTAAATTAAGCTCTAATTGTTGATTTTAAAATTATTAAATATCTACATTTCGAAGTAGAAATTTTATAAACATATTTTAAGTCCTTCTTAATACTCGATTTTTGAAATATCCTCAAAATTTCTTATTAAATATAAACTTGAAAAATTAAATTATAAGAATTTTTGGTTAGAATGTTTTAAATTATACAGGTTGTCCTAATATTGCCTGACACGAGTGGTACTGTTGGATTCCTTGATCAAAACGAAGGTGATTTTAGTGCTTTCACTTCGCACTGGCAGGCCAATCTTTCAAGTTATGAGCGTTTAAACAAAAGCCTTCCGACATAATACTAGGAGTTTTTCTGTTATAACAGTCTAGAAGAAACTGTTATAACAGAAAAACTGCTAACTAAAGAGTGTTTAATTTCGAAGTATAGAACTTTGAATTTAAATAAAACACAGAAAAATAATTTTAATGTCACGAATGTGACTTCGGATCGCCGATATGATATGGTCGCCACAGATTTCGTGTATATGGCGTAATCTGGAAGTTCATTTTTATTCGATCATTCTTCGCTACATTTCTGGCCGTATTTCGGCCATAACGTGTCGATTGTTTATCAGCGCAGACAAGTGACATCACATACTCCTAAAGAAAATAGTCCAGCGGTGTTAAATCACACGAACGCGGTTGCCAGTTAACAGGTCCATCTCTCGATATTAATCGTTCAATCAAATGTTGGTTGCAGTAAATTAATTGTATCGCGAGCTGGCATGTGGCTTCGTCTTGTTGGAACCATATGTCTCTGATGTCAATACCATCCAATTGAGGCACAAAAAAATTAGTAATCATATCTCTATACCGGTCTCCGTTGACTGTCACGTTTTCACCAGAATCATTTATGAACACATATGGTCCGATATGATTCCTGCGGTCCATAAAGCACACCAAACGGTAACTTTTTGTGGATGTAATGGTTTTTGAACAATGGCTCGTGGATTATCGTCACTCCAAATGCGACAATTCTGCTTGTTGACATAGCGATTCATCCAAAAATGAGCTTCGAGAAAATTTTGTATGGAAAGTTTGATCAATGATGTAAATCGAGCCATTCACCGAATTGGCGGCGCGAACGATGGTCGAATGGTTTTAACTCCTATACAAATGAATCTTCCATAAATCCTCTATAAAGATGTAGGATGAAGTCCCAATAGTTGTGCACGATGACGAATCGATTTATTTGGATCCCCTTCCATACTACGCACGATTATGTCGATGATAAAATGAATGTATCGCGCGATGAATTTCACGAACTGAACCATTATTTACAAAGTAAATTTGAACAATTTCATTGTAAGGTAATTCATTATGAAATAATGAACTGTCAGCTGTCACATCGGCTGTCACTGAAAAAAGTGTTACCAACTTAAAGTTCTATATTCATTTGGAAGCTTACAAAAATTCCATCCAAATAAACTATAAGTAACTATTGAGTAATCTGGAACAAAAATTTCAAAACATGTTGCTTTCAGAAGCTTTCATTTGTTAAAATCCTTCTATGACTATAAATAGTTTTGAAAATTAAGATAGAAGAAATCTATAATTTGTCGTAATTTTGAAACATAATTTTCCAATAAAATGTAAAAATTTGGATCCAGGTAGTACTCGTGTTAGCGAATGTTGGGTCACCCTGTAAATACGTAAAATTTGGTTTCCCAATTCAATATTTTAATATTAAAATTGGGGTTTAAAAATTAAATTTTCCGTAAACTATAAATATATCAAAATTCGAATTTAAATCCTAATTTGTTACCTACACAAGTTTAATTAGAAATATCAAATTAGTTTTTAAAAACAATGGATGACAACACAATGGATGACAACACAATGGATGACAACACATTGAATACTCATATATTTCATTTTACACAGATGACGTGAACTTATATAGATTTTTTGTTATTTTCTGATTATTTGATATTGAAATTTCCAATAGACAATTAAACTAAATTAACATACATACGTACTTATCTAAGTACTTATACATTCTTCTTAAACCAAAATTATCAAAATACAATTAAATTTAGTATAAAAAACAATAAGACTTAAACTCTAACTAACTTATGTATTTTATATTGTATAAAATAAACAACTAAATTATTCCTTAAATATTTAAACATATAGCTTGATTCGATCTCGAGACCTTTTGCAGGTAATATAAAATAGGAAATTTTAGAAAATTTGTGTGGGAGCCCTCCAAAACATTCTATTAGGCATTTTTCTAAATAAAAAAGTTCCTTGACGGGGTACATCACTGCAATTTTTATAGATGTTACCATTTAAACTAAGAAAGTGTATTTAAAATTTCGAGTTGAAATGTTCGTTGATTGCTTACATTTACACTTTATATATTCATGGATTAGCTATAGCCAAAGATAGTATTTGATTAAATTAACAACATAGAGTGTTACTAAAATAAATAAACAAACCAGAATTCTAAGAAATTTTGATAGAGATGATCAGGCGATCGTTAAACAACATAAATTAAATAATAATTGTCTTTGGAAAATTAAATATATTTTCACGTTCAAAATTAGCGTACGAATATATTGTTGACATTGTGTGCGTATATATACAAACATAGTTACATTTGATTAGGTTTATCATGTTGTGGTTTATTATTCTCGAAACTATGATTTACGTTTTACTCGTAAATGTGAAAAAAAAATCTCTAAATTAGTTAAATATTGATATATATATTGTTTACAAATATGTGTTGGTTTATATAAATATAAGTAAAGAGTTTTCCAATAGGAATGATATGATTTTTAAGTGACGTTTCGGCCATTTGTAATATGTCATGATCTGTCATTTTTTGTTTCATTGTATTCAGTAATGTTTACAAATCATCTTCTCCGATGAGGCTCATTTTCATCTGAGTGGTGCGGTAAATAAACAAAACTGTCGATTCTGGTACGAAGAAAATCCACAAATTATTCATGAAAACCATTACATTCTCCTAAATTGACAGTTTGGTGTGGTTTTTGGTCAGGTGGAATCATCGGTTCGTATTTTTTTCGAAATGAAACTGGTAACACCGTTACTGTCAATGGAGATCGGTATAGATCGATGATAAGCAACTTTTTATGGCCAAAATTGGAAGAAGTTGATCTTGACAACATTTGGTTCCAACAAGACGGGGCTACGTACCACACAGCAAGTGCAACAATTGAATTATTGCGAGAAAAGTTTGGAGATTCGATTATTTCAAGAAATAGTGATATTGAATGGCCTCCAAGAAGTTGTTGATTTAACACCATTAGACTATTTCTTGTGGGGTTATTTGAAGTCATTGGTCTTTAGCAATAAACCAAATTCTCTTCAAGCTTTACAAGTCAATATTGAACGTGCTATGTCATGCATACGACTTGATTTAGTGGAAAAGTGCTCGAAAATTGGGTTCATCGAATTCGTTCCTGCAGAAGAAGTCGTGGAGGCCATTTGAATGACGTTTTATTCAGAACTTAATTGTATCGATTGTACTTCACATTAAATAAAAAACATTTCAATTTCCTTAACAATTAGTGTGTGTGTTTTTTTTTTAAAGAAATCATATCACTCTTATTGGAAAACCCTATATATTGTTGATCGTTTAAACTTTATTAATTACTATATTATTATTACATAAGTAAACAAGAAAGATTTTGCGTAAACAGCCGATATAGATATACTAAAAAATAGAAATTGTCGTAAGTTTGTTAATTAAAGATTATTTTTAAGGTGATTGTTTGTGTTGAATGTGATCGATCTATATATTATGTATATCTAAAAATGTTACCATTTTATAAATAATATTTATTTTATTAATATATTATATACATACAAATTGGTTAAAACAATTTAACTTAACTTTGTATATATTATTATTTACAATTTAATTCATTTCTAAATTAAATCGACCTTGGATTATTTTATTTTATTTTCAAATATATGTACATTTATATCTAAAATAGAAGTTCAGCATTTCATCTCTGATTTCAGTATTATTTGACATTGGTTAAAATATGATGTATATACATATATAGTTATCATATACTACATAATATTTATGTAATATGCTTTACATCATCATATCATTCGTATATTATATTAATAAACTATCAAGTTATTATAGCAAAACATCAGCATTTTTGGAAGTTTGCTAATTTAAAATGTCGATGAATTCGTGTGATCCCATATCTTTTTATTAAATTAAAACAAAATTAGTTCAGGTAGTATTTCTAATACGAATTTTAAAATTATAATTTGGAAATTTCTGCGTATTGAACAATTTACAAATTACAATTTTGAGTAAATTTAAATCAGAAAAAATTCGGAACAAATTGGTGATAGAAACTGTCCTGAATTGCTTCTGAAACACAGATAATGGTGTATGCCCAAGCAAGTTTGCTAGTGCTATAAGTTGCAGAATTTCTGGAAAAGATTTAAATCAGAAAGAAATTAGTCTAAATCTTTATCTGAATAAGTTTTGAAACAAAGACGCACTAAATTTTGCCTATTTTCTCTAATAAATTAAAAATTTATTTGTTTACACTACTTGTTATTTATCAAGATTTTTTTTAGTTCGGAAACATTTTTTTTTATTTTTATTATTTTTGATCGCACTGTCTGCGTTTATAGTGATGTTTTTAATTGAAATTTGAATTAATTTTATATTCATTGAGATATTAAACGTTATAAAATTACGTACCTCTTTTCACTGATGGAATTCGAATCTCAAACATATGAAATCAGTGTGTTTACTTATCAGCTATCTGTAATTAGAAAATACCTCAAATATAATATACAAATACCAACAGATCACTTCATGACAAATCGTATTTTCTTGATATTCACTATTTACAAAATACATATCTGCTGTTCAAAAGTATTATTACTGGAACAAATTCATTTTGTATAAAAAAATATAATAATAATAATAACAGTGTTAAAGGCCATTACTGGCCCCTTACTGAATCAACAATCTGGCTCCAACGGTTTCGATCCTGAGCTTGGTCTTCATACTGTCTTAGACAATCTGAAGAGGCCAAGTCGTTCTCTACATCGTGGAGCCATCGTCGCCTGCAACGACCTCTGCGCCTACCATATGGTGGCTCTCCTTTCAGAGATCGCTGCACAATTCGTTCCGGATCAGCACGCAGAACGTGACCGAGCCAGCGTACTCGCTGAGATCTAACTTCATGTACAATATCGGGGATCTTCATCAGATCTCTGATCTCGAAATTGTACAGAGCTCGGTATGTACCATCTATTTCGCGTTTAGGGCCGTAAATCACACGCATGATTCTTCTCTCAAATGTAAGGAGCCATCTCTCGTACTCATCCGTCAGCGCCCAACTTTCACATCCAAACATAACAACGGGCCTGATCAACGCTTTGTAAAGCTTCAGCTTCACGGCACTTGATAAGTGTTTAGATTTTAGCAGTGGCCTTAGAGGATATAAAGAACGACTGCCAGCTGCCAGCCGCACTTTAATATCCTCACCCACACTGTTATCGTGAGTGATAAGAGAGCCCAAATATTTGAACCTCCTCACTCCCTCAAACGTGTGGTGGCCACTACTAAAATCTGGTGTGCCATTGTCTCTAAAACCAGAGATCAGGCCGTATTTCGTTTTGGACTCATTGATCTGTAGTCCAACAGAAGCTGAAAACTCTACAAGCGGATCAAGTATTTCTTTCACTCCGTTGCTATTCAGTCCAATCACGCATATATCATCTGCATATGCAAGCACTTGATTGGACTGGCGATATAAGATGTTGCGCTGAGGTGTTTCAGTTTTACGAAAGATGTACTCCAACATGAGATTAAAGAGTAACGGGGACAGAGCATCTCCCTGCCGAACACCCGAGTTAACTGCAAAAATTGTCGATAGCCTGTTCTCAACTTTAACACAGCATTGAGACTGCGTCACTGTCATCCTACACAGTCGTACCAATTTTGTTGGCATTCCTAGGTATTCCAGGGCAGACCACAAACTCTCTCGATTGATCGAGTCGTATGCCTGCCGGAAATCCAGGAAAACCTGATGTACGGAGATGGATGTCTCATAATATTTAGATAGAATCATCCGCAGCGAAAAGACCTGATCAGTGACTGATCGATTCGGACGAAATCCTCCCTGATAGTCACCAACCAAGCCCTCCGCCAGAGGAGTGATTCTATCCAATAAAATGTATGACAGTAACTTGTATGCTGTGCAAAGGAGAGCTATACCGCGATAATTCTCACACTTCAAGCGGTCTCCCTTCTTGAAGATGGGGCATATCGCGGCCACTTTCCATTCATCAGGCATAACTTCGGTTCGCCATACTAATCGAATAAGGTCGAAAAGACAGTTCCACAAAGTATCCCCTCCGAATATCAAGAGCTCCGAATTAATGCAGTCCACTCCAGGTGAGCGGTTTCGTTTCATTCTCTGCATGGCCTTAGTGAATTCCTCATGGGATGGCTCCTCAGTGCAAATCTCCGCAGACTGTTTTAGAGGTGGCTCAACAACAGTCTGTGACGCATGATGAACATCAAGCAGCTCAGTAAAGTGTCCACTCCATGCATCAAGTACTGCGTCGATGTTGACACAGAGGTTTCCATCCCGGTCCCGAATGGCGGTTGACGAAGGCCTGAAAGTATGGTGCAATCCAGTAATTCCTTTAAAGAAATTACGTGAACTACGCTCATTGCTGAGTTGTTGTACTTTCAGAACCTCGGCCTTCGACCATTCTCGCTTCTTCCGTTTACAAATCCGCTTAGCTGCCCTTCTTGCAAGAGCTGCCTTGTTTTTCCTTGCGATTGTGAGACGTTGTTGCACTTCATTATGGGCTATATTTTGTTGCTCAACTGCAAGACGACACTCGTCATCAAACCAATCATTCTTGGGTCTGACTTTCACTATACCTAAAGTCTGTTGAGCAGCACTGACAACCGAAGTTTTCAGTACCTCCCAGACAGAGTTCACGCAGTCAGACTGGTAATTAGCTCCCTCAATGTTGTCGCTGACAAGATCCTGATATCGTTTCTTTTGATCTTCGTTTATCAGACCTTCACAGTCGAAACGTTCCATCCGTTTCGCTGTATACCCCCACCTGTACGAAAACTTCCACCGTAGCTTTGCAGCGACCAAATAATGATCGCTGCCTACGTATTTGGTTGCTGACCGATAAGTTCTCACATCCTGCACAACCCGAGCTCGCCCTTTTGAAATTAACACGTGGTCAATTTGGCTCCGGGATGTTTTGCGAGGATGTGTCCATGTCTTTAGGTGTATCTGTTTGTGAGGGAAGAATGTGCTTGCTACTCTAAGATCATGAGCAATTGCAAAGTACATCATTCTCTCACCATTATCGGTCGCAGTTTCGTGTCGGGAGTACGGACCTATGTTTTCACACAAGTCGGCCTGATTTATGCCAGCTCTAGCATTAAAGTCCCCAATTACCATTCTAACATCGTGTTCGGGTATAGATCCCATCAGATCGTCCAAGTCATTGTAAAATGAGTCTTTATCTTGGGGCTGGCTGACTTCTGTGGGCGCATGTACACAAATTATCGACAGGTTGGCTAACTTCATGCGCAGGCGAAGCATACACAATCGGTTATTGACTGCTTGAAAATCCAAAACAGCCTTCTTTACCTGCGGCCCAAGAAGAAATCCAGCTCCAAGATTTCCGAGGTCATCTCCACTGTAGAACAACGTATAGCCCTGGGACACATGGTCTCCACTTTGAGGCCAGCGAGTTTCTTGAAGAGCAACGAGTTCCAGCCGATACTCTTTCATGCACGTGATTAGACCCTCCAACGCTCCCGGTTTTCTAAGTGATTGCACGTTCCACGTGCCGATCCTAAATCTCGTATCCGGGTACTTGAGCGGGGGTCCGGTGTTGTTTTGGCGGTATCCATTTTTCTTTTTGTTGATTTTATAAACAGTTGATTTTTTTTTACGGATGCGGGTCGTCAGCCCAGCGATCCAACCGTTTAGTCGCCTCCTACGACAAGCAAAGGATACTGTGGTGGTATTCTTAGGAAACATGTTCGTGCAATTTAGATTTACGAGACATGTGAGTGCCCCCCGACCACAGGGGCCAATATAATATTAAATAAATATAATATTAAATTAATTATTTTATGCATAAAAATTATTAGTATATGTTGGGATATCCAAGTCTGTGCGGCATCATATCCCCCAACTTAATCAGTTTCTCAATTATTATTCTCTTCTCTATGCGTTGCTTAAGGCACTGAACAGTTTCGCTTTACTTGAATAATTTTGAGTTCTGATGGATCTGTCCAGTTCGTTGCACCAATGTTCAATGGAATTGAATTCGGTGCTTTACTTTGGTCAGTTCAATTACCGAATTTTCTTATTTTCGAATAATTATTTTGCTACTGTCGAATGATGTTTTGGGTCATTGTCCTGGAAAATCCAACCACGTTGAATTTTCGATTTGGCATGAGGTAGAATTGCTTAGCTATAATATCCATTTAACCCTTACCATCCATTATTTTTTAATTTGAATTAACAACCAATCATGTCACGGGGCATGCATTCACATACAATGCTATTATCACCCTATACTTTTCTGCCGTTATCATCTACCAGACATCATTTCGTTGGTTCTTGGGGCGATGAATATATCCTGTATATCATCAGAAGAGAACAAGTTAACCTTGTTTTCATTGCAATTTCGAGAATGTTGGCTTCAAGGGCTCAATTGTTTCTGGTTTATCGGCGTAGACGGGACTTTACATATCTCCAGAGAAAATAATCTAATGTAAAATCGCACGAACGAGGTGGCCAGTTAATAGGTCCATTTCGTGAAATTAATCGTTCGTCAAATGCTTCTTTCAGTAAATTATTGTATCGTGCGCTGTGTTGCATGTGGCGCTGTCCTGCTGAAACCACACATCTGCAACATTAATACCTTCCAATTGAGGCACGAAAAAGTTGAAAATCATGTCTCTGTACCGCTATCGGTTGACTGTAAAGTTCTCACCATCATCATTTTTGAATAAATATGAACCAATGATTCCACCGGCCCATAAAGCGTACCAAACGGTGACTTTCTTTATGTAATGGTGTTTCGACAATGGCTTGTGGATTATCATAGCTCCAAATGCGGCAATTCTGTTTATTTACATAGCCAATTAACGAAAGGTGTGCTTCATCACTGAACAAAATGTTCAAATCAAATTGTGGATCAATAGCAAGTTTCCTTTGGCCCATTCACCAAATGTACGGCGCGAACAATAATCGTGTGGATTCAATTCCTATACAAGTTGAATCTTGTAAGCACGTAAACCAAGATCTTTACGCAAAATTTTCCATAAAGTGGATCGACAAAAGTTTATTTGTTGAGCACGATGAAAAATTGATACATTTGGATCATCATCAACACTACACTGCACAGCGTCAATCGCTTGTGGTATACACACGAGTACGCCGTCTTACGGGATGCGTATATTATCTTTTAGAGTAAACGTGGTGCGAAAACGATACTTAGATTTTCGAATTAATCCCTCTGATGGACGATTATGAGCACCTTAAAATGCACGTAATGCCCGATGAGTTTCTCGAATTGAACCATGCTTTTCAAAGTAAACTTGAACAATTTGCAAACGTTGCTCCGGTGTGAATCTATGATGAATTGTCAAACCAAAGTAACCTCAAAATAACCTAGAACTGTCAAATCGGTTGTCACAGAAAACAGTGTTGCTATTTTAAAGTTTTCCGCCTCTAAAGAACACACTTTATGTTTTGCTTCCGAGTGGTGTGCAATTCAAAAAGACCCTCCTTTTTAAGCCGACGTTTTACCATTGAAGATGGAATTTTAACTGTTGCGGGTAAATTAAATTCGGGCGGTATTGTTGGTCCAGGTGGTATGTGATTTCTAGTTGACACTCTATATCTTCCCATCTTGTAATTTTTCGAGGAAGTTCGTGCCTTTAGGTTTACTTATGTGCTATTTGCACATAAGCACATACGATTTTTTTCAACAAATTTACTATTATTTTTCATTTGGTCTAAATTTTTCAAAATTTAAATAAAACAAAATAAAATACAATGAAAATAAATGTAAAAGCCATTAAGCAATAAGAAAATTTACAAATTGTGGAACTCCTCGAGAAGACACATTCTTTAATTCAAGCAATATAAAATCGAATATCATGTAACTTCGCTACATGAAAATGATTTTTTGTTTAATCTTACGGATTCGAATCGTATTCCGGAATAACCCAACCGTTTTAATTTTGATCGCTCCGTTTATCGAAGTTTTGGCATTTTTCCGTAGTCGACGCATGAAGTAGATACTTTAGCGATCTGCTTGGTATTCATCATGCGTCACATAGACCGTAGAGTCACATACAGACTGTGGAGATCTGCATTGAGGATCCATCCTCAACTGATCCATGTCACTGATCGGGTCTTTTCATTGCGGATGAATCTATCTAAATATTATGAGACATCCATCCCCGTTCATCAGGTGTTCCTGGATTTCCAGCAGGCCTATAACTCGATCAATCGAGAGAATTTGTGGTCTGCCCCGGAAAACCTAGGAATGCCAACAAAATTGGTATGATTGTATAGAGGCTATCGAGAATTTTTGCAGTTAACTCGGGTGTTCGGCAAGGAGATGCTCTGTCTCCGATACTCTTTATTCTCATGTTGGAGTACATCTTTCGTAAAAACACCTCAGCGCAACATCTTATATCGGCAGTTCAATCAGGTGCTTGCATATGCAGATGACATTCGCGTGATGACAATTGCACACCAGAATTTAGTAGAGGCCTCATATACGTTTCAAGCAGTGAGGAAGTTCAAATATTTAGGCTCTCTTATCACTCACAATAACACTGTGGGTGACGATATTAAAGTGTGACTGGCAGTAATGCTTTGTATCCTCTAAGGCCACTGCTAACATAGAAATACATATCAAGTGTCGTGAAGCAAAAGCTTTACAAAGCATCAGGCTCGTTGTTATGTATGGACGTGAAAGCGGAGCGCTGACTGATAAGTACGTGTTCATGCGTGTGATTTACGGTTCAAAACGCGAAGTAGCCAATACATACCGAACGCTGTACAATATCGGGATCAGAGATCTGATGAAGATCCCCGATATTATACATGAAGTAAGATCTGCAGCGATCTCTGAAAGGAGAGCCATTATATACTCCACGGTGTAGAGAACAACTTGGGTTCTTCAGCTTTTCTACAACAATATAAAGACCAAGTTCAGGATCGAAGCCGATGGAGCCACATTTTTGACTGTTTATTATTTAAAATTTTTCCAAGTGGTTTGTTATCAAGAAAACTTGGAAACTGATATTATTCGGCTCCTATTCAAAATGTATGTAAGCAACAAAAAAAATGTTGCACGGATTTATAGACGTTAGACAACGCTGTTCTATAATATACATATTAATTTGCACAGCATCAATTATGTACTTCGAAACATAAATTTTGCTGAGAAACATATAAAGTAAGTATAGCTACATATTTTGTTTTTGTGTTACTATTCCAAATCATACTTTCACTTTTTATTTTTACGTCACACTTTAATGACTAACTATATATAGTTATCAGTTTATCACTATTTTGCGATATAAAATAAATACATTTTGTTATTTTTGCATAAAATTTAAAATGTTTACTTACGCTAAAACTAAATACAAATTATGTTTTAAATACTAAATCCTGCTGGTATTCGAATAATTTATTTTTATTTCCGATTTCGTACTTCAAACTTCTTATTTAAATATTTTTTGCATTAAATTTTTACAATAACAACGAATTATAATAATTTTATCTTTTTTATCATTCATATTTGGATAATGATAATCATCGCACAATTTTTTATCATAGCGATTATGTATGCTTATTGTTTTGTTTTGAGACAAGGATATTGTTTGAGTTTTAATTTATAAGTTATAGTAAGTATAGAAAATATTTAAAAGTCTGATTAGTAGAATTATTTATCATTGCCAAATCTAAAGAAAATGTAAATAAATCATATATGTATTATCTTATTATGTATTATTTATTATTTTGTATGAAAATCATCTTAGAAGAAAGATGATTTTCATACAAAATTTAGAAGAACCTATTTGCATTTATACATATATAGTACGTACATGTATCAGTGCTCATGACGCTCGCTCCAAAGATATATGTATTCCATTTATGGCAGTTGCGATTAGATAACAATTAATTATACTAATCAGTCTAGTCTAAAATTATTTGATATTTTCAGGAATAATGCGTATAGATAATTTTTTAGTCACAAGAGAATTATATTTTAAGTGTAACAATCGAACTTAATTAAAAAATGATGTTAGAATCAAATTCAATTATTTAGAAGTTAGATTGTAAATCTAAATTTGAGGTCTAAATAAATCGATTTGTATACATAAAGTCAAGGGATTATACATTTCAATCTATAGATTAGAATCTATTTTTGGGTGTTAGTGAGTATGAAGTGGGAAGCCGAAGATTATATAGCTACAATGTAAGTCGAGATATTGGAATTTGTGGTTTGAATTTCTGAAGGAAAGAAATTCCGTAGAAAGATTCTGAAGTTGTGCTGTTTTAGTTGTGATGAATACTGACAATTCGTGGCATCATCGATGAATGCTTTAGCCGTTGCGGTCTGTCTAATTGAAAATAGTTCCATGTCTCTTAAGTATTTGTTCTGTTGTTGTCTTCCAGAAGTGTCTTTTTATCGCATATACTCGTAAAACATATTTCATTATTCTTTCAAAATGATGTACAACGACTGGAGACTTAATTTTTTTATCTAGCCCTGGTGAAGTGTGTGAACGCTTTTGTTTCTCTGTCCTTTCAATTCTTGTTTTATAATAGTTAATTACACACTTCTGAAAGCAACCTATTATACCAACAAGTGATTTTTGTGAATAATTTTATTTAAAACAATTTCGATTTTGATTTGAAAATTAGCATTAATTTTCTGACTTCAAAAAGTTAATTAAAATTTTTTTGATAAATAAAACTGAATCAGATTAGGTAGTATGTATGTTAGAACAATCCATTTTTCTGGTATCGAGTTTTACTAAAATGTAGTAAATTATGTCCACACCAAAAATATATGGCAATATTTATTCTAATTCTTGTAGCCGTGGTAGAAGTAATCGAAGATTTGCTGTAAAATCATTTATTTTGAATTTGTTTCATAAAAGATTAATCAAATGCGATAACATACCGAAATAGGTTAATCAAATTTGATCCATCGATGGGTCTTAACCGTCTTCTACTTTCGCTTGATGCGCACAACGGTTTGTTACAAGTATTTTTGTTGTGTAACGAAATATTTAATTTTTCAATTGGTTTCAATCCGAGCCTATACCCCGCTTTCCTTAACCTCATGATGAGACTTCTTTTTACGTCTATGATCATGAAACGAATTGTGATTTTTATGCACATTAAGTAATTTAATCCGCACATGTATAATTCAGCAGTCGTTTTAGAATATTAATTGAATTAATTAATTATTTATTAAAATAAGATACCAAACTTTATTTTATCCGTCTCTATTCCTGTAACAGTCCAAACATTTAGAAGTACTGTGCTATCCTGGAGAAATAAATAAAAGAAAAAATCGAAACACTATTACGATTACTAAAATTAATTACGTCGAAGTTGGCCGCCAGCTATTTAGACAACTGCTTCCGAGTAGCAGTGTCATCCTGCTCTCTCAAGTAGGAATAATTGGTGGAAGATTAGCTTATAGTAAGTTTAATAACTGCAAATTTCAGAGATCCACAATCCCAAGGGCAAGAAATATTGAAGATTTGACAAAATTCAGAGGGAACAAAATCCCCTGGATGCAAAACCCCGCGGATAAACAATCCCAATGGTACAAAATCCCGTAATCCTACTGTTGAGAACCCGACACATTTTAGTGAACGACAGTATACGAGTAGGTGCTCCATTTTTTATGTTTTTCACAAAACCTGATAAAAATTTAATCTTGAGGAAATTGCAGATCTAATTGGTTTTAATTTATTAGAGAAATAGCTTGTTTGATAAAACCACTTAAAATCTCAAATCACGGATCCAAATAATTTCTCCGCGGAATTCAATTAAATTCGGGATTACAGAATTTTGTGCATACATATACAAATTTTTAAAAAAATATTCATAAACATAATTTGTGCTCTCGGATGACTTAAATGTAAATGACCTGCGAACCTTATCAACTTTGCCGATCACTCAGTCAGTGCATATTGGAAAATGACTTATACTCACCAATCTCTTTTTTTCTCGTATTATAGTCGTGGCGTTGTGTCCACAAACCTTCGTTTACAATTCAACGTGATTTCTCCATATTTTGGAGAATGAATTCCATATGTCCATATAGAGATTCTAGGCAAAGTTTTGATTTTCCTCCTATCAGCCAGTATATTTTTGAAAATTTTATTTTATTCGATTGCGCTTCGATTCAATGTGCTTTCTCCATGTCAACCTTTCATCAAGATGCAGACCCAAGTTTCAAAGCGACCTCCGTAAACTTTGGTAGTGCACCGTTATTAGTTTTTTCGTTTGGTGTGAATATTTTTTTCAAGTGGCTGGAAAAAACAGTAGCCTTTTCTATGTCACTTCTGGCCCAATGTCCGTCTGGTTGGCATAGTAAATAATCAGTTTTCTCGGTTGCCGATAGCTCATAAAGGCAACTCTGGATTCCTTGGTGTTCTTCTCTCAATGCTCCTTTCAGAGCTTTATAGGGCTAATTTAATTTCCATTTTAGTAATGGCGATTTTCTTTGTTGTCATAGCCGACGTAAGGCCCGTTTTTCTTGGATTAACTGAAGTATATTAGGGAAGGCTTTTTAGCTTTTTCAGAGCTGCTAATATCTGGAGTGGCCTGTTTTGCTGCTTTTGTCATTATATGTATGTGTTTATAAGTTATTGGTCACCGCAACAATATCTGCTATGGGGTGCAAAGTGGCAATTGTTCGATTATATTTCTATTTAGAGCCCATTTAGTTAATTTATTTGTTAGATGAGTTAGTTCAGAGTTTAAAGCTCGAATACTCAGAGTTATTATTATTGGTAAGTGATCGGATGACAAGTTATAGCAATCATCTACCTGTGCATTGCTGCGTGGAATTCCTTTGTTATACAATAATCTTTTAAATGAGGTATTTTCTTTCTATCTGACGGCCAGTAAGTTAGGTGTCCACAAGATAAATAATCTAAAATTGTTTGCCTTTAGGTGTGGTCAATCTCGAACCCCGTTGCAGATGCTTAGCATTCGAATCCCTGCTTCCAGTTTGCCTGCTTTTCGTCGATGATCTTCAATTTTTCGCCCAGGTTAGTAACATCTACAACTGTAGTTGGTCAATTAATAACAGATCGAATCTGACTGTGAGCAAGTGTAAGACTCTGTAATCAATACTGTCTATATATAGACACCGAATAATCTGTTGATAGAATCGAGTTCATGTCGAATCTGGGTATAATGTTTTCGTTCGACGCTAGCTTTATCAGTCATTCATACGCTAACTTTATCAGGCTTCTAAGGTAAATTAAGGCTTCATTAAGCGGAATTGTAAAGATTTCTGTGGCCCAATTACTCTAACTGCAATATATGTTCCTTTGTTCGGTCTACTTTGGAATGTTTACCGTCTTTACGGATAACTGACTATATTCTGCGACCTCACCAGGACCGCTGTAATTTATCAAAAACTGCAACGATTTTATCATCGACGAAATATAACATTCGCAGTTATTGTACGTGATTTATTAAATTCTCGTATCGATTGGCATGAGCTTCTCGCACGATTTTTTATCAATAAAGTACACTCTTTCGGAATCAATCTTGGAAGAGCCTCCCGGATGTTTAATTCAGTGATAAGAATTTTGAATTTCACGTGTCGACGGATCCGTTCAAGAATGCTTTATTTAAATTTTTTATTTCGGATTGCCGATTGTGAGCCTGTAAGTAATACGTATAATAATAATTAAAAAATAAATATTTTAAGTCTCATTACTTTGCAAAATATTTTATAGCCTAGTTTTGTTATTGAGTTAATAATAAATAATAAACTTATCGTTTGTAGTTGTATACTGAATTTTGATGATAATGTTCATATGTATATATACTGTTCGTAACGTAGTATACTTTTCGTTAATCACCGATTGTTGACTTCTATTTCACATACTTATATGTACATATAAGCATGTAATATTGAGATCAATCAACCGCAACTAAATTACGAAGATGGATAGTAAATCTTTGTAAAATGATATTTTATTTCAATATTCTCCATAGGTAAGAGTGACTTAAAAGCATTTAAGGAAATTTTATTAGTTTTCTAAATTAAGTTTGGTTTTATATACAAACTTAAATCACTATCACTACATCTTAATACATATATATGTAGATGAAAATTTAGTCCCTCTGTTGTTTGAAATGTGTATATGTTAGTAATTTAGTATATAATACGAGTATATATTTATTGCGATTAGTATTTCAAGGTTAGTTTAGTATATTTTTTATACATTCATACATTTAAGTATGCACATTGACTAAAATTTAAAATATATGTATATGTAGTTCCATAAGGAAAGTAATTAATTGATGACTTACTTAAACCTTTTATTTGAGTAAATAATTAGCATTGCAATCATAGATATTGATAAAATTGTTACAAATTTTAAGAAATTGTGTGATGACTAATTTTATATTTTAATAAATTAGAATATTGTATATAAACATATTTGTGTATTGGAAAGTTCAAATTCTGCGTTTTGTTTGGGATGGACAAATGTCAATTGTAAATATTTTTATTGATAAATACGTCAATATTATTGATTGGTAAATTGATAAGACGCTAATAGTATAATGTTAGTCTAATGTTATTTCGATTTTTTAATTATTCATAAACTTATATGTATAGTGAAACTGCAGTTATATTGAACTATACTTTATAAATTATATACATAAATATATTTTATTTAGAATTTTACATTTTCAGAAAACCTGTTAGACAAGTCCATTTGTAATCACCACATACTATTTTTAAAGTTTTGTATTCTTCCAAAATTCCCATTCTCCTCACTTAAGTATATAGATTTTATTGTTTACTAATTAATTAACCATCCTTATTTACGTTTTGCTAAATAAGTTGTACGCTTTCAAAATTGGTCTATAATTACATTTATATATATATATGTA
Organism: Tipula unca; assembly: GCA_951394425.1. Taxonomy (NCBI): domain Eukaryota; kingdom Metazoa; phylum Arthropoda; class Insecta; order Diptera; family Tipulidae; genus Tipula; species Tipula unca. Next base: position 6,483,143 of record OX596380.1, on the reverse strand, counting down.
CATAATTAAAAATTACTATTCAATTTATTTATAGATGCGAATATATGAAAAATTATAATTGTACTGAAATTGGTATATTTATGTTTCTAAAATACGAAAACCAACACCTAAATTTGTTTAAGCTTAATATATTTAGTATTTTATATACTAAGTATATATCATTATAATATAAGTGGGTGCGACCTCCTTGTGTTTTTATTTTCGTATAAATAACTTTTATTAGATACGCGATATTAGGTATTGTAGAATGAAATGTAATTATTTTTTTTTTGCGAATGGATTAAAAATTTTCTTGTAAACTATTAGCTTACGCTATCATTTTTCTTTAATAAATTAATAATATTCAGGTCAAACGAACAAGTTTTTTTTCTCAATGTATTGAAAATTAAACATTTTAATTATATTAATTAAGGACTAATTTAAATGCATAGCAATGGTACCAACCCAAATATGTATATATAGTTTTATTTTTATTAGGCTAAAGATGAAATAAAACTTTAAAAAAAAAATTATTTGATTGGAATATAAATATACAAAATTATAATTATACGAGAAAATGTTTACAAAAAGTATTCGGATAACGTTTGTGCATCACATGACTTTATCATACAGTATATAGGGTGATTTGAAAGTTAGAATATAAAACTATTAGTATGGTGTGCGTTTCAAATGTATGAAAACTTCCATGATTATTTGTGAAAAGCAGTCCTGAATATGTAAATAAATTAAATTAATTAAATATAAATTAGTAACACTTAAACTATATTAGTTCTTCATATCATCACTATTGAAGTTTTGCCAGTTGTGTTACTCTGGGCTTTCTAGCAATTCCCTGGCCAATCAATTGGGATGTTGTTGTAATGTTGAAAGGCACTTTTTGCTATACTGTTTTATTCATGTCTATTGTGTAACTCGGTTGGAAAATTTCCACTGGAAAATTTTCCATTTGCTACTGTATCTCGTTGGACTAGAAATTTCTGTTGGATTTTTTTCGGAGTTAAAAATACAAGAATACCAGATTATCAAATAGAGGAGAAAAAAAATTGTAATGCATACAATTATTTTTAATTCGTCTTAGGTTAGGTAAGGGTGGCCGTCCTAGAGGACTAGCATAGACACTTAGTTGGTCCGTAGCTATACCACATTTGAGTTGCCTCCTCTTCACTCGTTAAACAATCCTGAGCTTACCAAGAAGCGTTTAAAGTCCCGGGCTCCGATCTTACTAAGATCGGTGAGATCGTTCAATGGGGAAGTGTCCATAAATTTTGTTCTGTTGTACGCCAGACTAGGACAGGTGCAGAGCAGATGGAGCACAGTTTCCTCCTCCTCATCAGGGACATCCAGTCTGCTCGCATGTATCCCAATGAGACAGTGTCCCGTTATAGCTCCCACGACCATACCAATATGGTGCCGTCGAAGCGATATTAGTTGGCCTGATCTGGACCGGTCAAGTCCAGGCTTATTACACACGAACTGGCGTTAGACCATCTGATGTTCGTTTCGTTTTTGGCTTCTTCCTGAAGCAGCAGTTTACTTGAATCAAGCGGTATCTTTATATCCCGCCTGTTTTTTGTAGGCGTGCTGTGCCATCGCGAGTCAGCTCATCCAGCGATATTGAAGTGCCCTGGTAACCATCTCATTTAAAGATGCCAGACAGTTCTGGGCTACCTTCGACTTCAGGGAGTTTGATTGTAGCGTTTTAATAGCAACCAGGCTGTCCCTAAAAATGAGAATATCCCTCGTAGATATTACATTATACTTCAACCAGTCGATGACTTCCATTATCGCAATAAGTTCAGCTTGAAGAACATTACAAAAGTCGGGAAGACGAAAGGAGAGGTTGACCCCTAATGTCTCACAGAAATCCCCGCAGCCAACCCTTCTATCCGTTTTTGAGCCATCTGTGAAGAAGCTTAGCGCCTCATTGCCCATAACCGTTTCGTTCACCCAGTCCTCACTGGTGGGAAACTCAGTTTGGAATCTCATCTCAACAGATGGTAAAGGAATAGTGTAGTCGGTAGCTTCCGGAATACCTCTGTTGCATAGGATAGATGAGTGCCCTATATTGTTACAGGTCCACACAGATAAGGATTTGAGCCGAATGGCTGTGCAAGATGCAAGCTGCTCGGCCGCAATATCCAAGGGAGTTAGATAAAAGAGAATCTCCAGAGCTTGAGTAGGTGTGCTCCTAAGAGCCCCACTTATACACAAGCAGGACGATCTTTAGACTCTCATCAATAGTTTAAGATTAGCCATAGCTTTTAACGCAGGCCACCAAACGACAACCCCATACAGCAGTATAGGTTTGACCACTGAGACGTAGAGCCAGTGTACTATGTGGGGCTCCATACCACATCTCTTTCCAATGGCATTTTTGCAGGAGTAGACCACTATAGTAGCTTTCTTTACTCTCTATCTACGAATTTTGGTTTCCACCTTAGCTTGCTGTCTAAAGTAGTCCGAGGTATTTCGCTCTATCCGTATAGATCAAGCGAGTGCCATTCAATGTTGGCGGGCCACACTGAAGAAGCCTGCGCTTCCTGATAAAAAGGACCAGCTCTGTTTTTGTGGGTTTGCGGTTCAGTCCGCAGCCGCGTGCCCAATCAGAGAGATAGCCAAGTGCGCACTGCATGGGCTCACTCAGCGTACTAGGATATTTACCGAAGACCGCAATAACAACATCATCCGCGTAAGCAACCATCTTGAAGCCTTGCTCTTCCAGGTTTAATAACAATTTATGACCAAGTTCCATAGAACGGGGAATAGAACCCCACCTTGAGGTGTTCCTCTGCTCACGTATCTGCCGGCTGACGTCCCATCCAGATAAGCTGCCACGATCCTGCCCTAAGCATTTGCTCTATCCAGCCCATGAGTGACTCGTCTACCCCCAGACACGCAAGGGCCCGAGTGATTGCCCCCGGTCTGACGTTGCTAAAGGCGCCCTCTATATCCAAAAAGGATTCGTCTTAATGTTATAACAATAAATAATTTATTGTTATATACATATGTAAGTACGTTAAAAGAAATGTATTTTAGTAAAGCTTTCGTTTTTCAAATGAAACAATTTATCTGATGATATGTTGGTTTCTTTTCGTATATCCTTGGGTCATGATTCTCCGACACCAAATCCAACAATTTTTGTTATCGTAATTTATTTATTGTTTTCGATATAACTTTTGTTAACAAAATAGCTGTATTACCACACTACTAAGATTAAAATCGATTAAGCAAACTTTAATTAAAACAAACGAATTTATATTTTCTACACAAGTACTTAATTCCTATTGAGTTTATTATATGTATGTGTCAGCCGTAAATAGTCCAAACAAATACTGTTGATAGTCCAAAAAAATACTGTTGACCGACCACCTTTCATTCTCAACGAACTCCGAAATTAAAAAAAAATTACGCTCTTACAAATTTTTCAATTTATTTTCAAATTTACTAAATAAACGCACTTGTGATGAGTCAGGCCTATAAAAAGTTGTAATAAAAGTAATAAAAGAACCGAAATACCGTCTATTGTTTACTGGCGAACTCATCAAGAATAATTTACTAGCGGTTTTTTGTATTATTACTTTGTCCTATTTTTATGTATGTTGACAAACATAAAAAAATGAAAGGAATAAAACGATGATAATAATGCAAAAAGTCGTGATTACGGCTAACAAAATTTACTCGATAAATTCACTATATGAGCAAATAACTGTCTATAGGCGACTTGGAGTTTTTTGTCGTTTGACACGTATAATGTTTAAAAAATTTCCGATGGATAATTCTAAACTGTCTCGTGAGCACTGACAATCGATTATTATTGTCCCTACAATCTTTTTAAATATTCCGACGTATAATCAAAATTCACTTTACTAGTCGGTAATTGACGACTGTTAAAATGAGTTTTGCGCAATACTTACAATGTCGGAATATTTTTTTATTTTATTTTCGTATTTATGCAGTAAAAATTTGCCACCAAACAATAGTAGTTGCCAATCAATTAATGTCGTATATTGTTTTTTGTACCATTTTTTCACTAAAAATGCATTTTCAAAAAAATTCCACCACAATTTCATCTGACGGAGATTTTTCTACAAACATTCCAATGGAATCGAGTTAAAAAATAGCAAAATTCCAACAAAATCAAATTCGGAGTCAAAATTGCAAGCGATGTAGTTTTCCAACGAAACGAGATACAAATTATAGCAAATTGTCCAACGAAACGAGTTACAGAATAAGCAGGATTGTATCTGCTACTGTATCTCGATGTGTTGGTCGCGATGTATGGTCGTATTGCGTACATACCAAGCTGCATTTACGATTCTTCGTAACATTCTTGACTGTATTCTTTGAAATTTTATTATGCTGGAAGCGCAAGCAGAGCCGCACAATTGAATACCATACTTCTAGACTAAAGTTTGAATGTTTTTCAATTAGCATGTTCATCATGGAATACCTTAACTTAATCTGTTGATATTTAGTTTTAATTTTTTTCTTCCATGTCAGCCTTATCTATCTAAGTTTAGACCCAGATGTTTTATATTTTGATGTTGCGGTAGGTTGATATTATTTAACTTTACCCTTTGACCTTAATTCTCAATTTAGTTAACCATAATTCAATTGCATGCAAATTTCTTCCAGATTTCTTGACTTTATTTTTGGATTTTGATGCCTAGTTTTTATTGCTGTATCAAATGTTGATGCGTTTACATAATTACAAGTTGGTAATGATGTGGATATCAAATATGATGTTGGTCCCAACAAACCACTACCTTGTGGAAGGCTTGCGTTAATTTCGTGTCAATTGAATGCACTGTTATATTTCACGAGAATTTGTATCGCTGTGGCAGATTATTTTTAATGATTAAACAAAATGAAATTTCGTGTACCAACCCTTCGTATCATACTTTATATTCAAAGCATGAGCAACATCTAAAAATACTGCTGAACAGTACTTTTTTTCTTCTAGCGAGTTTCTGATTTCATATACAACTCGATGAACTTGTTCCACGGTTCCATGGTTCTCTCTAATTTCAAACTGATGGTCTGGTATAATTTTCTTCTTATGGAAAATTCGTTTCAGTTTTTGAAGAAGCATTTTTTCGAATAGTTTTGATAGTACTGGTATAGTAACCTGATTGGACCATAAGAGTTTATTTTCGTTTCGCCTTTGCCTAGATTTAGAATCATTATGATTTGCGAAATTTTCTAGGTTTGTAATTAATGCGTTTTCCAAATTTTAGATAGATTTATTTAGTTTTGATTTAAGTGTCGGTGATCGTTGTATTTGCCATTATATGCGTATAAAACGTTTTGATATGAAACTTGTATGTTCTGAGCTGGCTGGTGTTCCTTCATGTGAGTGTTATTGGGTGTAGCAATCGCTGCAACATTTTTTAATACTTCTGTAAGGTTTTAAACCGCTTTTTCAATTTCATCTCTTTAGAAATTTTTCTCTTATCTATTGGCTAATAGGTGGGATGGCCGGTAGATAAGTTGTCAAAATTTTCGTTTTACACACATTCCCACAATTGTTTTCCTTTCGCAGTTACTAGTCTTGACCCCCATTGAGGATGTTTAGAGTTGTAGTGACCTCCTGCAAAAAATTTATCTCCCAGGGTTTTGAAAAAATTTGCAATTCGGTTAGTCATCTGAACGATATGATGAAATTTGTTAAATAAAATACAAATTTACATAATGTTGATCCACAGCAGGCGTTGCAGAAAATGATATAAACATGTTTCCTGTAAATCTAACCAAATCTCCGCGGTTTAGCCACTTGTCAAATACTGAAATTATGTATTAAATTAATTTATTAAATTATTTCTAGTTCTGAATTAGAAAAACCCCATTTTTCACTGTTGATAAAAGAGATAACTAAGTTTATAAAACAAAGAGATATTATCTTTAAGCTAATTGGAGGACATAGAAAATACTTACATCCAGCAGCTCCATAAAATTATAACCTTAACGATCTGTAACTTGGCACTTCGACTATTCTTCGACATAATTTGTGCGACTATGAGTTATTCCCGTATACCTGCATAAATTAAATTTCTTACATTCATAGTTTTCTAGTTGAAACATACCCACAGACACGGACGTTGAGATTCTGAAGTACAAGGAAAATATTATCGTCAATTTCCTTTCATTTTAATTCTGATAATTTCTCATTTATCTGATGGGGTTTTTGAACGAAGTCGATCGAGGTATTTGTTGTGGGACAGGTTTCGGATTTGTCGGATCAAAACTAGATTATTTATTGAATATAATTATCTCAATCTGCCATCATCACTGACCACGGTTGGATTAGAATATAGAATAAAAAAATTAAGCATTTCGTTAATGTACATATTTAGATTATGCATCATTTTATTTTGCCCCAAAGTTACAAGGGATTATTTAAAAGTTTGACCAAATCCATAAAATTTCTTTGGCTCCCAACTCGTATTTCTCTTTGGGTTGTCAACTCTTTTCTGGAGCAAAATATTTCTTTGTACTTCTAGGCTCTCCAAATACTTGAAGGATTTAATTTAAACTTCAACTTAATCCAGAAAATTTATTTTCTTGGTTTCCAATATGAAAAATTGTTTTAAAAAGTGAAAATTGTTCCCCAAATAATTTCCATTACGATCAAAAAATTGTAAAAGGGGTTTTCATGAGATGTTTGTTCTTTTCTTTTAATATAATTGTCCATCGTTTGCAATTTGTTTGTATACTTGATTTAATATTTCACGAATTCTCCAGATAAACCAGAGTAAATAGATCTTCTTTAAAAACTATACCCAAACATATTCTAGCCCAAGGCTCTGAGTCGTAAACTTTGCATATTTAAATGTGAAGGCGAATATAGTGGAACGGTCACGAGGAACATATTGCGGAAATGTAGTTTGAATAAATATTTAAACATTGCGGAACAAACATTGGGTTATTGTTTCCTTCACATTTTTGTATAAAATTGCATTTAATACACTTTTGACTGTTTCATGCACGCAATAAAATGAAAAATCAATTAAACCAAGCGCCACAAATCCTGGAAATATGTATATATGAACATACATTTATCCTTCAGTTAAACATGAAATACAATTTCTGCTACAACTACATAATATGTACACAACATAGTGTTTGAAAAATATTTATTGTATTACAAAAAAATTAAAAATTTTATCCACAACACTGAATTGTTATCATTAAAAGAACATTCGTTATTAATTGTTTCATGACAATTTTTTGTGTTCGAATGTATTTTCAATTAATGCATTAAGTTATTTTAGAAAAAATGTTTTGTTTTAAAATAGACGCTATCGTCAAGTACGTGATCTAATCACATTTAAAACTTCATTCATCGTTGATTGAAAATACTACTCTGTAAAATAATAATTAATTTCAAAATGATACATACAATTTTGATTATTTTAAATTTAATCGACTGAAAAAACTATAACGTTTTTGAATTTTAATAAATATTGACGAATTAGTTACATATTTGGGCGCTAACAAACAACTAAGTAACGTGTTGAGCATCTGATACATCAAAAATATTATGATAACCCTGATAGATTAAATTTCATTGTTTCCATCAGTAAAATACAAAATATTTACGATGAGTAAAATTATAAATATTAGAGGTTATTCACAATATCGTATTATTTTCAAAAACTTTATTCTAGGCGTCTTGAGTGTCTATTTAAAAATGGAGACACAAAAAAAATTAATTGACAAATGATTAATCAAAGTATTATTCAATAACATTTTTTATTTTGGTGCGGATCTCAATAAATCCAAAACAGACGAAGAAGTTTTAATCAATGTACTTTTACTAGCTTCAGTTCAGAATTAATAAGTAAACCACTAAAATCTCGTTTAAATGTTGATGCTTTGTGTTCGTCGTTTATTTATTTAATAAATTTTATGTAAATATATCAACAAATTAAAACAATATAGAAATAAGAATTAAATTAAATAATATATTTTATTTTACATTGTATGAAATAAAAAACATTCCTATTTGCATATAATTATAGTTTGTTTTGATATTTTAAGCATAGTTGGCCGAACTCAAATTGGGTTACAAATTAGAATACAACCTAAGCATTGAATAATTACACATAGAAATGACACGTTGTTATAGCGCTCCCAGCAGAGGTATCTTAGATAAATTGAAATTAAAGGTTTGAGTATACACTACATAATACAATTTAGTAAAGATTGTTGACGCCATGCTCATATGTCGCTGCTAATTTGGAAGTGTCACCTTCTATATGTAATTATTCAATGACCTAAGTATATTTCCCTAAAAACATGTTTAGTATAATTATTTAATTCAAATGAGTTTTAATTTCATCAGGCTGTTTTAAAAAAAAATTTAGGATTGGTAGTTAAAATGGGAGGTACTCGTAACTCTATTTTTCAGGGTTGCTCTTATATTTGATATACAATACTGAGTAACACGTCTTGTATATACGAGTACCTTACTGATGTATAAGGTCATATAAAAAGTCTCCGCGGTTTTTTTGGTACATTTTTGAACAAAAATTTCCTTATTGAAAATACACGTTCATCATGTGCTTGATTGACCATTATTATCTATGATCTTTTGCCATTTTTCGGGTAGTTTCATAATTCCATCGGTGTAGAACTACTGTGGTTTATCGTCGAAAAACTTGGCCAAGTGATATTCAGCGGCGCTTCGGTCTGCCAATTTTTTACCATTAAGAGAATTTTGCAGAGGCCGAAACAAATGGTAGTCAGAAGGTGCAAGGTCCGGTGAATTCTTCAAAACTCCCACACCAAGTTCCGTCAAATTGTTCCGAGTCATCAAAGATGTGTGTGGCTGCGCATTGTCATGATGGAACACAATTCCCTTTCTGTTGGCCAATTCTGGTCGCTCTTTCTGGATTTTTTATGCACATATCTTAAGCTTTGATGTGTAACTCCATATAGAATTAAAATAAACTCTAGATTGAATAGGTAGTTCCGTCCCAGTCCTATATCCCTGAACTCTATCCAAAATTCATTTTAAGATCAGTAACTTCATCGTTATCATTGCAAGACACAATAAACAAAAGCGGCGCCACTTTACCATGGTGTATCTTGTTTTGTAATGTTAACGATGAATTACTTGCAAAAATACAGAGCACGGTATGTAACATTTCCTTCGTGTTTTGGGCTGTAAATCACATGATCCTTCTCTCAAATGTAAGGAGCCATCTCTCGTACTCGTCCATCAGTGCCAATCATTCACATCCATATATCTGCATATGCAAGCACCTGATTGGACTGCCGATATAAAATGTTGCGCTGAGGTGTTTCAGTTTTACGAAAGATGTACCCCAACATGAGATTAAAGAGTATTGGACAGAGAGCATCTCCTTGCCGAACACCCGAGCTAACTGAAAATATCCTAGATAGCATGTTCCCAACTTAAACACAACATTGAGACTGCGTCACTATCATTCTACACAATCGTACCAATTTTGTTGGCATTCCTAGGTATTCCTGGGCAGACCATAAACTCTCGATTAATCGAGTCATAGGCTTGCGTGAAATCCAGTGACACCTGCAGTATGGGGATGAATGTCTCATAATATTTAGATCGAATCATCCGCAGCGAAAATACTTGATCAGTGACTGATCGATTCAGACCAACCAAGTCCTCTGCTAAGGACTGATTATATCCAATATAATCTAGGAGCATATAGTAACTTGTATGTTGTCCAAAGGAAAGCTATACCGCGATAATTCTCACACTTCAAACGGCCTCCTTTCTTGAAGATGGGGCATATCGCGACCACTCTTCATTCGTCAGGCATAATTTCGCTCCGCCATACTAATCGAATAAGATTGAAAAGACCGTTCCACAATGTCTCCGAGCCGAATATCAGGAGCTTCGAATTAATGTTGCCACCCTCAGGTGAGCGGTTTCGTTTTAATCTCTGCATGATGAACGCCTGGTTAAATTCTCATGGAATGAATGCACTATGCAAATCTCCGCATTCTGTATTTGAGGTGACTCAACCACAGTCTGTAACGCATAATGAACACCAAACATGTCGGTAAAGTATCCATTCCATGAGTCGAGTACTGCGTCAATGTTGACACAGAAATTTCCATCACGGTACCGAATGGCGGTTGACCCAGGTCTGAAACTATGGTGCAATCCGGTTATTCCTTTAAAGAAATTGCGTGAACTGTGCTCATTTAAGAGCTGTTGTTTTTTTCAACCTCGGCCTTCCACCATTCTCGCTTCTGCCGTCTTCAAATCCGCTTAGCTGCCCTCCTAGCAAGAGCAGTGTTTTTTTTCTCGCGATTGTGATACGTTGTTGCACTTCAAAATGGGCTATATTTGGTTGCTCGACTGTAAGACGACACTCATCATTAAACCAATCATTCTTTGGTCTAACTTTCACTATGCTTATTGTCTGCTAAGCAGCACTGACACCCGATTTTTTCAGTACATGCCAGACAGAATTCACATAGTCAGACTGGTAATTAGCTTACTCAATGTTGTCGCTGACTATATCGTTTCTTTGATCTTCATTTATTAGCCCTTCCCAGGCCTAAACGAAACCTTCCATCGTAGCTTTGCAGCCAAATAATGATGATCGCTGCCTGCGTATTTGGTGGCTGACCGATAAGTTTTTACACCCTGCACAACCTGAGCCCTTTAGAAACTAACACATGGACAATTTATCAGGATGGACCCATGTTTCCAATGAATCTGTTTGTGAGGAAAGAATATGCTTGCTACTCTAAAGTCATGAGCAATTGCAAAGTACATCATTCTCTCAACATTATGGGTCACAATTTCATGTTGGGAGTATGGACCTATGTTTTCACACAAGTCGACCTGATTTCTGCTATCTCTAGTATTAAAGTTCTCAATTACCAGTCTAACATCGTGTTCGAATGTAGATTCCATCAGATCATCATCTAAGCCATTATAAAATGAAATTGCTTGCACAACATCTTTACCTTGCGGCCCAAGAATAAATCCAGTTCCAAGATTTCCGAGGCCATCTTCTGGCCAACTGTAGAGCAACGTCAAGCCTTGGGACACATGATCTCAATTTTTAGGCTGAGTTTTCTGGAGAGGAACGAGTTCTAGCCGATACTCCTTTATACATTTGATTAGGCCTTCCAACGCTCCTGATTTCTTAAGTGACTGCACATTCCAGGTTCCGATTTTACTTGAGCGGGGGTTCGATGTTGGTTTGGCGGTATGCATTTTTTATTTTGTTGACATTATAAACAGTTGCCAGCCCAACGATCCAACTACATAGTCGCCTCCTACGATAAACAAAGGATGCTGTGGTGGTATTCATGGTAAACATGTTTGTTTAATTTAGATTTGTGGTTGAATAGTTAGTTAAATATTGTTTTGATTGATTATTAAACTGTAGGATATACAGAAAAACTACTTCAGTTTAATATAACTCTAAAATTTTTATAATTTCAGTTATATACTGTGAAAGACTTGAGAAAAATGTACACATTTTTTACGACTTTTAAATCGGAATATATACAAACTTATATAAGTAAGGCCAGAAGCTCAAACTTGTAAACATTGAATTAAGTAATTTTTGATTACCTATTGTAATCAAGCAGACGAAATGCTTACTCCGAAATTTCATTTGGCTGTTGATTATTTTATCCCACATAATGGAATATATTCTGTTTATATAAACCAAAATAAATAAAACATAAACATTTTAAAAACACGACCTATACCAATCGATTTAATATTATTTTGTGTATTTCTTTCGTATTAAGATATAATTTTATGATGATTTAAACAATTTTCTTAAACCTAATTTAGAATTTAGAACACAATCCGATTGTGTTGCTAAGTTATTAAATTTACATCTGTTTATACGTATACGAGTTATATGTAGACTAAATATGTTATTTGATTTAGTTAGTCGTTAGTTTACAATATAAAGATATTCAAATAATCATTAAAATTATAAGTTATGTGACGAAATAATTGTTGAAATAGAAAACTTGGGATAGTTTAGCCAAGTTTAACTATTCATCAAATAATTCGATACACATATTTACATCGTTTTGCAAAAGTTAGTGTTTTGGTGTACTATTTTCATCGTGCGCGTAAAATTAATCGAAAGAAAAATTTTATTTTATTATTTTTGTATTTATAAATTTTTTTTTTTTTGTTTTGTTTTTTCTTGAACCTAAAAATAGGAAATATAAATGAATCTGAAACAAGAATATTAAGTCATTGTAGCGGAAGAAAATTAAAAATTATTTGAATACGCGATTGCATTGCATTTTCTGTTGTTCATCAAATGGAAAATAAAAAATTATTGATAACAGAGAATTATGATAACAAAAAGAAAATATTAAAACAAGATAATAGAATGAAAGATAAATCAAATGATAATGCATTAAATAATAAAAGTAATAATAATATCACAAACAGTAGTAGTAGTAGCAGTCATTGTAGCCGAGAGGTGTTCTTAAAGGAAAACGAAGAAAATAAAATGGCTGAATTGATAAGCGATAAATTTGAACGTGAGTTCGATGCCCAATTAGAAGATTTGGAATCGCCTGAATTTTTCGATTCGGAAGATTCGGATTTTGAGTGTACGGAATGGAAAAATGTACGAAAAAAAATTGAAAAATCGAATCGATCGACTACAGATCCGCTGCCCGATGATGATGATGATATTGCTATGAATTTAAAAGATGGTCTATTACCTTCGGAAGCAATAAATCCAAAAATTCCTTTTATCTATAATACGATGAGGCGATTATCAGAATGTATGGAAGAAGAGGAAGATGAATCAACCACAAGTGGAACGCCCCAATTAAACGGTGGTAGTACACCGAAAACTAAAGGTAAACCACCTCCAGCGATTATTTTAACGCCGCCCGTCACAAATCTTCAACCAAAAAATCGTGGTGTAGAAATTGCTGGCACAACACGAAAATTTATTGTCACAAAAACGGAAACTATTCCACGGAGAGAGGCTGAAAATCTTCGTAGTATGACCCCAAAAATGAACTCACAAACCATACATTTTCCATGTAGTAGTAATACTGGAAATCAAACATCAATAAGGAATATGTTTGCACAAGAAGGTACTCCGCATTTAGATAAAAAGTTTTTTGATACATCGTTAGTTGAAATACGACCGATCAATGATAGCACAAAATCACTTGATAAAACTGATGGGGCCTGGGATTACAATAAAATCGATGATGTATGGATTCCAAGGCAGGAGACATTAAAAAGAGCGGTAAGTTAATGCTTTGTAAATGAAAACTTTCGATTATGTTGGATTTACAAATTTTATCGAATGTATTAATACATTGTGTTGGCAAATTTTTAAAACAATAAAAATAAATAACAAAGTAATAATTAATTGTATAAAAAAAACTATTAAAATTCAGTACACGCACGACCTATACGTAACGTACACACACACACACAAGTTAGTTGATAATATATTAAAATAGTTTTGGACAACAAAAAATATGTAAATTGATTTTGATTACAGTTTATTAATTGTTAACGAGAAATATAACAAGTTTTCATTTGATTCGAATGACAAAAAATTATCTGTACTGGAAATTTAAAAAAATCTTGTTTTTTTATTCCATAATCTACTATCAGTCACTTATTTCTATTAAGGGATCCAAAAGAGACACACATAGACATACCACAAGTTTTTATTCTCCTCATACTTATTGACTAGACCTGTTGACGGAGCATGGCATACTCCTGATCTTCATTCTACTGAAGTTTGTATGGTCATTGAAGAGACGCGACCCCAGAAGTTTCAGTCTATTTCGAGCCAGACGTGGACAAGTACAGAGAAGATGAAGTACTGTCTCTTCCTCTTACACATGAAATATTATTTGACCATCGTAAACTTACTGGCTGGCTCCTGTCGAGCAAGCTATTCAATATTTCCTGTACTATTGAAATTCCGTGACACTTGAAGCAGATGCGATTGTAGCGCTTTAAGCCTGATTGTCCGTAAAACTGCGAATTTCGCTGGCCGATATTACATTATACATATATACCTTAACCAGTCTACGGCTTCTTTTATCGCAATTACTGCAAAGGATCACAGTCAGTAAGTTCACATCAAAACATAGGACCGGGATAGTGTAGTCGGTAGTTTAGGAAATCTTTTTGTTACACATAATACATGAGTGTTCTACATTATTACGAATTCACAAGGAGACGAATTCCAGTCTAATAGCAGTACGTCCGTTTGCCTCTGAACTTTCGTCAGAAGGTTTCGATTAGCACTTTTACCCAGACCAGATCACGATGCTGTAACCCCAGCTCGTTTACCTTCTGGCAAACTCATCTCATGCAGGTGAGAAAGCGGTGAACCTCTTGACATGTTTGTCGGTACTCCGGATTGCAGCTTAGCCCGTAGACTGATAACTACTGATGTTCTACGCTGGAATGTTTTTGTATTTTACCTTTTAAATCGAGTTGTCCTGATGGTGTTTTCCCTGCTCAATTGCAACATGGTCGTCTAGCCATCACCTGCTCAATACGTTCCAGGCGTGCGTTGTTTTTAGCAGTGTATACGCTCCTGAAGCAGGAGTAGAATAGTTTGCATACCTAAAGTTGGTAAGTCATATTATACTAACCCAATAGGCTTTTAGGCTTATTAGTCTGAAAAGTAGAGACTTTTCTTACAGCTCATTGAGCTGCAGATTTATTGGAAATAATTATTTAACTACCTCCCATCTCAGCAATATGCAACATGCTACAGAGCTGACAAGTCCTGCGGAACTGTTCTACATGAACTCGTAACTAGAATCGAAAGGTCACTTAATTACAAAGAGTTTCTAGTAGGTACCTTCCTGGAGATTTACACGAGTACGTGTACCAATTTTAATATTGATCAAGCCATTGTTAAATTCCTCGATTCTTTGCTCTAGTCTCGCATAATTGATGAGCTGGATGAAGCATCAGTATTCGTCAAAGTGGCTAAAGTCTGTCCACAAGGAGGGTTTCTCTTACCCTTACTGTGGCTCATGGTTATCGATAAATTATTGCAAATCTACGGGGATAATCTCGTATTGACAGTTTCTGGTAGTTTGTTGTCTCAAAAGGGTTGTACATCAATCCCTCTAAGAGTGATCTGGTTATCTTTACCAAATGTAGATACAGTGCTAATCTGTCAGTTCCCACTCTCTTTGGTAGAGCGACCACAAGGACAGAGCACGACAATCAACTACGTAGAAATTTCAACCTTGATTATAAGATGATTCAAAAGGCCATTGCTATTTTTTGGCAATGCAGAAGAGCCTTTGGAAATTCCTGGGGACTACCTCCAAAATGATGTTGTTCTTCTACAAATCACTGATTTTACCTTTACTGTCCTATGCATCAGTTGTATGGTAGCCGATTGTGAATCTGACGTCTTCTGTGGCAAGGCTGAATGGACTGCAGATGACAGCCAGTAGGGCTATAACCGGGGCTATGTTGTCTACACCTCTTTTTTCTATAATTCTATTCTAAGCTTGCCCGATTTGCAGTAATACATTCTTGGTTCAGCGTGTTGCGTTTCGACTGAGGTGCATTTGGGCATGGCATTAGCTTCGGGCCTTGTACGAGGCATAGACAGATTCTTAATAAGTTTAAGTCAGATATTGCACAAGTTGAAACAGTGAATAACAGGCTATTACCTGAATTTAACTTCACCAATTCATTCTCCGTCATTTTCCCTTCGAGATAGCGGCTCTCAGGATTTCTATAGACAGTTGTCTGAGCCGATATTTTTTTTGCGAATTAATTGCACTTACTCATAGTGCAATTGAAGCGTTTAAGTTTAGTGATTTAGGGGAAGATATTATTATCTGCACGGATAGTAAAGCCGTGCTTAACACCCTTAATAATCCATTGATTATGTCCAAACTGGTCAAAGATTTCAAGTACGATTTTTTAGTGAAAGTCGAATCGCGTAGTAAATTTGTTGGTCCCGAACCAACAATTCCTCTATCCTTCAATGACGATAACGCGCTATTAAGAAGTTCGCTCTACTTGAACTGAGACTGAAGTAGCGTTCTACTCATAGCTGTCGAATGGCGAACCGGTTCATCATTGTACCCAATTTAAGGTTCACTAAATATGTGTTATTCTCAAAAAAGAACCAACTCCGAATTCTGATCGCACTTATTATTGGCCATGGACGTTTCAAGGGTCATCTACAACGCATGGGACTAGCTCGGGATGCTCTTTGTGACAACTGTCTGGAGGAAATGGTTACAACCGTTTAAATAATAAAAAAAAACAGCTACCCTAGCTTTCTTCATACTTTCCAGTATATTAGGTTTCCAACTTAGCTTGTATTCAGAACGAGGCCCAGGTTAGCCTGCAACTGTTGGCCACTCTCTTTTAGTTTTTGCAACAGATCGTTAATGACTAAGAATAAATAAAAGTTTAAAATAAAATAAAAAATTATTAACTGAATCGAGTGACAAGCCTCAAGTCTTTTTAATTTTATTAAATTGTTTTTTGTTATACATAGTTTAATGTGATAAGAAATTATTTCTATAGAATCTTTAAATTTCTTTGTCGCTATTCACACTACATACTTATATATAAAAAAAGAATAAAAATAGACATAAAAAAACGTGATAGTATTTTTCACGTGTTTCCATGAATTGGACAATAAGAAAATTCTTTATTTAAATAATTTTAAATGTATAATTTTTTTTTTATTTGACTGAAATGACACATATTATACAGCTGTTAGTAGATTGAATTGGTTAAAATGTATCATGAGTTGTTAAAATTATTTTTCTACGAAGACAATTTACGCTATTGCCAAGTGCAAAATTATAATTCGAATGAGCAACGCACAACTTAAAAATTTGTCCAAGTTAAATTGTCGAGACACATTAATTAATTTGTTTTAGTTTAATATATATCTTTTGATTATTCATTTTTACCTTGATCTTATTTAGGCGGAAGCAGACACATCAAAATCAATAGGAGCTCGACCTCATAGTGCACCAATCGAATCTAAACGAAAATCAACAAAAAAAGATGCTAAGTAATTTAAATGCTACAGAAATTCAAGCGTTTTCTGGAATTATATTATTTTAAAAATTTTCAATTGTAGAAAACAAGAAAAGGAACTTAAAAGATTTGAGAAAGAAGCTCGTCGATCGGAAAAGGAAAAAGCTCGTCAGCTGGAAAAAGAGGCAGAAAAAAAGGCTAAATTAGAAAAATTAAATA
This sequence comes from Tipula unca, assembly GCA_951394425.1. NCBI lineage: Eukaryota > Metazoa > Arthropoda > Insecta > Diptera > Tipulidae > Tipula > Tipula unca. Next base: position 6,465,913 of record OX596380.1, on the reverse strand, counting down.
GACACCATGAAAAAATATCACGAAGTGCGGAACGTGTTGCTCCACGCTCTGGGTCGTTAGAAAGGCGGCAAAGTGGAGACGATCCATCACCAGTTTCATCTCAATTTACAGTACATGGTATGTTCGTTTAGGATACATACATAAATATATACATATTACCCAATGTGTAATTAATTTTATTTTATATTAGGTATTGCTAGTCCGAACAAACGGCCAACGTTATTCGATGTCTTCCGTCCACGAACAAAATCAGATACCAAAAAGAAAGAAAAAGATGTCACAAAACTAACTGGATCTGATCAATTAACTGTTGGTACTGGTCATATTGGTATCATGCAGAGCATGAAAACTGTATTACAACATACAGTTGGTGCTGGTGGAGGAGGTGGTAGTGGTCATAAACCAAGTAGTGCCGAAACAAAAGTAAAAGATGGTTCAGCTCATTTACATGCGGGCAGTGATGCTCAGGTAAAATTATAATTTTATACTTTCAATGAACGTTTTATTATTAATAAAACTATGTTTTATGTGTATTTTAGTATTATCACACGGTAACGGCTGTAAGGAGGGCGGATGTATCACGTTCACCAATGACAAAAGTCATGGATTTATTTAGGCATAGAGCTAATTCAGCTTTATCCGAAGCAGATAAACGTAAACAAGTAAGTGAAATTTTTGTGTTTTTAAATATTTAGTCGATATTATTCAGGTTGTGTTCCAATTCTTTCTATGAGGTGATTAAAAATATACGTTTACAACTTTTGTGATACAGATGGCAGTCACACAACAAAAAAGACAATTTTTTTATTTTAATAATTTATTTCGCATTTGATTTATATTTTTAATTTTTATCTTATCTGAGCTTTTTTTTTAATTCAAATTATTTTATTTCTTTAAAAAATTGATTAAACCAGATTTTTAAATTTTGAAATAACGCATTTGAATTTATTTACAAATTATATGTTATGTTTAAGACGAAATCTGATTATTCGTGTAATATAATTAATGCTCGCCGCAGCATAGCTTTTGTATTTATATTTGTATGCTCTGTGAAAAAGTCTTATCAGCATATACTGGAATGTCGTCGTGTCGGAAATATACCCTTATCATCTGCTCACTCCAATATCAATAAAGAAAGCACGTTAAGTTTTGATTTATCGTTTCTTATATTTTAAGAATTTTTGTAATTTATATAAATTTTTCATCAATCAATTTAATAGGTCAGGTATAAATTTAACTTTATTTAAACTTTTCGTGTATTTAACACGAATGTTTACAAATTATGAAAACTTAATCACACATGATCTCATTAAGACTTTTTTCAAATCGTAAAAGTGTTTTGTAAAATGTTTATGTAATATTTACTTACACACATTAAACGGTGTCATTAGCTTAGTAAGTTTAATATGCGTATGTTGGTATAATAAATGTTTAAATTATGTCATTCTTATCGAATAAAATAAAAAGATAAGAATAAAAAACATATGCTCAATTATTATTTATCATCGTTTATTCAATAATATGTGAAATACATATACGAGTATGTACCGGCTGATTCATAAATTGTGATTTATGCATAGTTGGGATGTTGGCAGTGTAGCCCAGTAGTTAGATTATATCGGTAATACACGCATATATTATTCATGTGTACCAATAAACATTAAAATTTTATGAACCAATCTGTATTATTCCAAATGATGATCACATTTCGTCTATACTCTGTACATGTTACAATATAAGAATATAATAAAAGTATATACTATCACGTATAAGTAAAATAAAAACAATACAATTAAACTTTTACAATCATATGTTAGTTACTCTTACGATTCAATTATCGGTTTACTGTTTTTACGGTTCTTGTTGTTATCGCTAATTTATAGTGGTCGTTCGGAAAATAGTAATAATAATAATAAATATTTTTTGTCTTTATTTAGTCGCGATTTTCTTCTCGATCTAGAAAAGCTTAAGCGTATAGTTTTCCTCGCCTATTCATTCTAAATTGATAGTATTGATTCATCTCGTGTTTTTTGTATTTTCTACTATCAAGTATAACAAGTTTATAGATATTTTGGTTGGTGTGGGCGTTTATTTTTTTTTCTTAAATGATATTGATTTTATGTTATAAATTTAAAAATAAAAAATAAAATCGTTTGTGTATGGAACATATTACGCATTTTCATTGCAAAATGGAAGAAAATGAAAAATTTAAATATATCAGTGTTTTGATTTATTTTGGTTGAAGGTTATTTAAATAATTTTAGTGATAAATCAAACATTTTCCTTATTTCCATAAAAGTAAAATTAATATTTTGTGTCACATTTTTAATAAAACATATTTTTCTAATTAGTGCAAATTATTATTTTGGAAATATTGTTTTAAATGTTAATGTTAGGTATATATAAGTCACGTGTATTGCGAAAAATATTTATTTAAATTTTTCATTAATAACTTATCAGTTAAATACTTTAACCTTACAGACGCATTAATCAAGTAAAAAAGTGTTAATATAAATAAAATGTGTATAATCCTTATACTAAAAATTATGTGTACGATGTCTTCGACTCTAGGTGGACTAAGCTAATGCGTCAATCAATGTCAATATTATTGATAAACTGATAAGATTATTTATCAATGCGGATGGGGTGAAGGTGCTCATTAAATTAGCTTAATTATTAACAATTTCGTTTCGTTTAATTTTAAACAACGAACAGTTTCAAATTTAAAAGTGTTAATAATATTAGCAATGAACGCTCAAATTTGTGTATAACGATCGGGTTTTAGTTTAGTAGTTTACTATTATATACTATAATTCATAATTTAAATGGATTTTTTAATTAAAATTAGTTTTTCGCATTTTTAGGTCACGTGTATTTTATTTTTTCGTTGCCAGTTTTAATTAATTCAATTAAATGAGCGGTTATCACTTTCACTACCAATGTCATGTTTTTATTTGAATACCACAATCATTACTGCATTTAATATTTCTTCGGGTGATTAACATGTTAACGCTCGCAAAAATAATAAAATAAAAAGACTTAAAACTTTTATTAATTTAGTCATTTAATTTTTTTTTTTAAATAATATTTGTAATGTTTTTATATTTTTATCGGAATAGACTAATTAAAAATCCAATAAAAAACTAAATTGAATTATTTTAAAATTTTTCTTTTATTGTATCGCAGTAATTGTTTAGATAACAGTTGTAAATTTGCAGTGTTAGGCAATGTGCCTACCATGCTCCCTATTTAGAAATATTAATTCAATTTAGTGGATGATTCAACAAATACAAATCTTAAATTAACCCTCATTATCATAATTTATTGGCAGTTAAACAATTAAATATTTTTAAATCGTTATTTTTTGTCATTTTTGAACAACTGAATGTATGTTCAATTATAATTTATTAAATATTACCTTACTAACATAATAAAATTTTATTTTAGTTTAGAAAATGAAAACAAGATTTATTAGTGTCATAATTCATTATTTATTACTTAAGCACAATGCGAAAATTAACACGTAGACCATTTTTAAAGCAAATGATTATAGTTTTGTTTTCGGTATTTAGTTGAACAATTTAGAATTTGTATATATGCCTGGTAGACGCCACATTTTTAGAAATCGAAAACAAACTCCACACGAAACTCGAAAAGACCTCTAATTGCAAAAATTCTTTGAGATTTTTGTTTTAAATCTACGCTGAATGCAAATGTAAAAATGATGTATTGGATTTCTGTGTTTTTAGTTTTCGTTTTGCTTGGCAATGTGTCAGAAATAGTAAAAATATTTCACATTGTGATCTTCATATTATATCGCATCGAATCAAAATATTAGTTGAAAGAGCATAAATTAACAAATAAGACATCTGTCTGATGTTTTTAAAATTATTCTCAAGCCAGTCGACCATATTACATATTGGTTGAAGTGCTGCAGGTGAACCTCGAACAGTTTGTAGTTTAGAAACAGAGGAGGTCTCCTGGCTTTAATTTTTCTGAATGCTGGATACTTATGTTCATTACATAAAATTGCGTATTTACTATTCACCTGTCATCATCGAATATAGCGTAGCCGAGTTTATTAAAGATGATTTTAAATTCGATTTCTGAATTTGTGCCGCTTAATAACTATTTTGACAGAATTAACTGGTCTGGAACGAATTATGAGAAAAGGAGTATTTTAAAGACAGAATTTAAGTATCTTAATACTTTTCTTTATAACACATACATTTTACAGAGACTAGTTTTGAGATTGCGAATGACCGTATTTACTGTAATAGTCGTATCGTACACGTAGGGATTTTTCAAAGTAGAATTTTTTCTAGATAAATGAAGGGCATCTGTCTGTCTCAAAAGTTTTTAATGAATTAGATCGTGCTGATTAGAGAAGTTGGTTTGTATGCATAATTAATTTATTCCTGTAATTTATTCCTGACTCTGTCCAAATCTTTTGTTACTGTTAAATTTTTCTGTTCCTCTTAGAGACACGATATGATCTGGCTTGCTTCGATTAGCTATTATGAAGGTTTTCGACCTGTGCTGGGATGTTCTAACATCACTTAGATTCGCTTCGATAGACACTTGTGTCTCTTTTTTCACGAGCAAAATTGTATTCTATTTCGCAATTTATATTGTGATCATAGCCTACTCGATTCTATTTCTATAAATTAATTCGATAAAATATCACCAATATTTTTATTTTCGATGGCAAGTGAAAAGAGGAAAACGAGATAGTTTGCAAATTTATTCTAACAGGCTGAGAACGCAATAGACAAAACATAATTCAAAAAACGCAATAGAGCACAATTTTGTTCGTAAAAAAAGAGACACAAATGTCTATCGAAGCGAATCGAAGTGATGTTAGAACATCCCAGCACTGTATTTAATGTGTTAAGTTCGTTTAATGATCACTATGATCAGTTTGATTTTCATATCTCAAGAGAGTTATTTAAGAAGACAAATTTTGGTTATAATGTTTTTTTTAAATGCCCTGATCCGTGCTTTTTGATTTCTGATTTTATTGTACCGAATATTTACGAATATTGTCCTTGAGTTGTTCAACTGTTTGTGACTTGTTTGGTGAGACCTTACCTTTTAAATATTTTCCAGAAAAAATTTGTTGAATGTGAATGAAATCTTGACCTCATTAAATTACATCAAGAATCACACAACTGTAATAGCTTCTCACTCCATAATCTTCGTCTGTTATGGTTATTGCTCTGTATTATCCAAACAGCATCAGAACTTCTCCACAGTGTTTAGCCACACGGCGTGTTAGAGACATTTTTAGATTATCTTGGCGCTTAGATTGCCATTTCAACTCTAGCATTTTTAACCATCAAACACAATGATACATTTCATTTCGGAGATATTTTGGATATAGGATGTATGTACGTTTCTGAAAGTGTCCCAAAAGTTAAAACGACGGGCCACACATCACAATGCTACAAACCAAGCTCAATCAAGTATGATTGAGAGCATTTTACTGCTTCGTTCAAATATTGAATTAAAAATAAAGTTTTTCTCGTTCCATTTGTTTCAAAACTTCAATTCTCTTTGATATCAATATTCAGCCTCCACTCACAGAGAAAATTCGCATACGACAGACTCTTTGTATTATTTTTAATTTGATTATTTATTTTGTAAGGTTTTGTGAATATACCTAAATTTTACGTTACTTTTCAGCTCCAACAAAGTAAACAGCAAATTTTTTTTAGTAGGGCCAAAGAATGTAATATACCGGGTGTTTTTTTTAAACTGAGACGATCAAATATCTCGAAAAATAGCCACTCTACGGAAAAAATGTCCATAATCAAAATTTAATCATACCGCGGGGGAAATACATTAGTGCAAAAAAAAAAGGTCCCCCCACCCCCGCTTTGTAGGTGGGGCGGGGGTAACTTTTAAACTAAGATAGGAAGCCATATTTTTTATTGCAGATACGGATTCTACGACTAAAAGTACGTATGATTTGAATAAAATATTTTGTTCGGTTCATGATAGATGGCGTTGCAATCGACGAAATTCCATTTTTTCAATTTCTCCTTCTTAGAACACATGCATTCGATTCTGCAATACGTTTGAAATAAAAAACATCACGTTTTCATTGGAAATACTCGAAATTCGTCATCAAAACAATTTATTCAGTTTTGTAAATCTAAATAAGTGTTCAAAATTAATTTCAAGTTTTATTATTAAATTTCAAAAATACAAAATTCAGGCCATCATTTCGAACACTTATTTTAGATTTACAAAACTGAATAAATTGTTTTGATGACGAATTTCGAGTATTTCCAATGAAAACGTGATGTTTTTTATTTCAAACGTATTGCAGAATCGAATGCGTGTGTTCTAAGAAGGAGAAATTGAAAAAATTGAATTTCGTCGATTGCAACGCCATCTATCATGAACCGAACAAAATATTTTAGTCGTAGAATCCGTATCTGCAATAAAAAATATGGCTTCCTATCTTAGTTTAAAAGTTACCCCCGCCCCACCTACAAAGCGGGGGTGGGGGGACTTTTTTTTTTGCACTAATGTATTTCCCCCGCGGTATGATTAAATTTTGATTATGGACATTTTTTCCGTAGAGTGGCTATTTTTCGAGATATTTGATCGTCTCAGTTTAAAAAAAACACCCGGTATAGTATTCCTGTAATATATAATGAGTTTCTTTCTAAGGCAGAATAATAAATTTAAATTAACAAATTATTATCTCGCAAATATCTAATATCTAATAAGGAAAAAGAAATTTCAATTTACTTTGATTAGAATTTATGGCGCGATTAAATGTTAAGATTAAAACAAAATATACATGAATGATTTGTCTCACACTTTTTATTTTTAAGAGTAACATCGAAATAAATGTTTACATTGTCCGTCCGTCCGTTAAGAAAATTATTGAACTTGTGTATGTTTATAGATTAATTTGTTTACCTTAAGCATTTGGAATTCAATATTTGTATGTCAATTTGCGGCTAGTTTTAATAGTGAAATGAAATATTATATTTCAGCACGTATTAGCTAAATTTCATCTACAATTAAAATCCAGTCTAGTCTCATAGAGTGTACTAAAATAAATTATTTATCATTAAATAAACTACAAACAAATTATCAAACCATTAAATTAATTAAAAACAACTTCTATGTTCATTGCATCAAAATAAGTTTTGAAAAAAACTACATTTTTCAATGAAATCAATTAAAACAACATTAATTTAAAGTTCTCATACATACATTCTTGTATTAAATCTCTTAGCATATAATTAGTGTTATCTAGCGGAGAATAGTAAAACATGCTATACAGTAAAACGAATAAAGAAAACCAAATGAAACCTAAGAGTGGTAAATCATATTTTAATAAATGGCTACAGCGTGGTTCAACGTCTTCTCAAGGATCAACGATGACGGGTCACACACCAGGAAGAAATCGGAGTCAATCACTTGATGTAGAAGCATTAGAAAGAACTGGAATACAATTATTGTTACAAAATGTAGTTTGAATTTATTTTTTTATGAATATTTATTTGTTTTAATATTTTATAATTGTTATATTTTCAGAGAGCTGTGCAGCAACATAAACAGCAAATTGAAAATCAGAGTAAGTTATTTATACAGATTTTAATAATTCATAGAAAACTTTGCCAAGTTAATGCCCTGATAATTAGTTTTAATACCCTGATAAAAAATATAAAAATATTATCGTGTGTCCGAGATATAACCGCTTATATAAATGATTACCGGTTTAAATTCTACTACATTTTATTTAACGAGAAAAAAGAGACAAGCTATGTTTGTGTTTATAATTTATATACACATGTTTAATATGTCTGTCTCCACAAATGACATTACTTTACTTTTTCGAGATTGTTGTTGTTTTTATTTTTTCTGTGTGAAAATAAAATAAACAAAAATATTTTTTTATAATTCAGTTAAAATGATGATACGTAATTTTACGGATTGAATTTTTTGGTTGTCTTATTACTTTAAATATATGTAATTACATAAATTTTAATTAAATAACATTACCAAATATATTGTGTGTGAGTGTGTGTGTGTGTGTTTTAATAATAATTAAATTAATTTTGGATAATATTGTATCAACTTTAAAAAAACATAAACATACAAATTGTGTTGTCATTTTATTAACACTTGTTTACATGAGATACATCGAAATAAAACATTGCGATAGTGTTGTGTATAGTTTTTAATATAATTTTGTTTTTTTTTCGATAAAAGTGTTAAAATATAATTAACTTTATTTGTGAAGTGAAGCATAATAAAATTTAAAATGTAAATATAAAACCGACCACGTTTTATATAAAAATTTCTTTCATGTCTAAACACAACAAAAAAAATATTGAATCTTGTGTGTATAATTTGTGTGGTGAAATTGTCAGCCATTGCTGTTTGTTTTGGGTTTCTTCAGTGGATTTTGTTTTCGTTTTTTACAAATCAAAGTCATAAATGTCATATGTAGTATTGTCAAAATTACAAAATTGGATAAAACTGTTTTTGTATTTCTGCTGGTTTTGTGTTTAGGGCCGGGTGGTATGGATTATAAAAAACATTAATTATCATTATGTAATGTAATTTTCTTTCTTACAACCATGCGGGATTAAATTATTTGGGTTATAGATTTGAGAAACAACATGAATTTGATAAGAACACGAAAATATATATATATATGTGTGTGTGTATCGAAATTATTGTTTACGCTCAATTACTTCATCGATCCGTTTGGGGTACATGCCGCTATCACAGCCAAACTATAGGCCAAAAAAATATTAAAGGCGTGGCAAATTATGATGATAGTGATGTTAGTGGAAAAATCATAAAACGCATTATATAAAACAATCAAAATTATGATATTTTCAAAAGTCTTGATAAATTGCAATAACGGATTTGGATTTCGGGGAATTTCAAAATTTACACCGGTCTTATCGGTGTCATTTGGCAAACTTAAACTACAGTGGCCTGGTTTATGAAATGACTTAGTAGTTAGTATCTTATAGATACAACGCAGATGCTCGAGTATTTGATATTCTGGCGCGGGAACACCTTGAACTAAAACTCTTTTGTTTAATAATCTCACTATTAAATTTGATACTTTGCGATTGTTCACTGTGTAAAACAAATAATCAACGCTCATCATTAAAATTTGAAAATACCCTTTACTCATTATTATTATTATTTACACATTTTTTTATTTGTTTTGATGACACGAATAAACTGGCATCTGTTCTTTATAGAAAACGTTTTGTTATTCAACCAAGGCTGATCGACATAAATTGTATCAAAACAATCTAAATATTCTACATACTTAAGGAAGGTATCATTAGATGAATAAGGCGTTCTAAGGGTTTTGCGTAATGGGTTTCTTCTTGGTTGAAAATTGGCATTGAAAATTCTTCAAATGTTACTTTTTTCATGTACTACTAAAATTATAGACATGTGTTTCTAATCGCTTGATTCTTTATCGAATAGATATGTTACTCAGTAACCGGCTAGTACGCCTATGCCTACAACCGGGCCTATATGCTTGTTGTTCAAAGCCATTTTTATATTCTTCACATTTTTCAGCCATCTAGAATATTTCATTAAAATTCTTGAGAATAGTTTAGAGTTTGGTTTTAAATGTTTTGAAAATTGATCAGCATTCACATATCGAATTTCGAGAACTTTTTAAGCATCCTGAATCCTGAAATGCTTATGACCATGAATAAACTTCTAGAATAAATTACAATAAAATTCTCTATTCTAGCATCAACGTTTCAGATGACATTCAAAACTTAAATCCAGTAAATTAAAAGATTTTAATTTCAATTAAAAGATCCAAATACTGAAATATGGTAAAAGTTTCGTTCGAAAGCAAAACTTTAAAGGCTCATTTTAATGTTACAAATTAGATTTCTTTTTATTTGGTTTAGCATTTGGTATCACTTCCATACCAACTAATTAAAAACCTACAAAAATCAAGGAGAAACCAAAAATATTAAATATTCAATTACAAGAACGCCACCAAGAATAAATTGAAATTTCTAAAAATATATCTGTTTAGATCTAAAATAGTATACATATTTATTTTAAATTGTTCTCGTGCCAAAAGGATCAATGTCGTTCTGCTGAAATTCATATATAGTCGGAATTATCAAAGATGAATATCTCTTCATTATCTGAATGTGTCGAATTGCTGTATAGTTACAAAGTAATGGATAATTGTTTACTTAACCAGCTTACCTGTTAATTATCCCCCCAAAAATACAACCTGCGTGATTATTTTGCAATTATGCGTGATTTAAGCATTTTTCCTATTTATTGTTCAATTAAAACAAATTAATAAATTTATAAAATCATTTATGAATCTGTCCACTGATTTAATCCACTACGTTTTTTTAATTACATAACGTTTAGAGTATTCCCAGGTCACCTGCGCTCATTATTCTAATCGTTCGATAAACGAAAAAATCCACCAGCACGAAAATTTATTTAATATACCATTTTGTTAAAATAAATAAACTTATAATTAATTTAGGCATTAATCTTATAAAAAAAAAAAAAAAATTAAAAATTAATCGAAAAATATTTCGCGAAATTGAAATAATGATTATTGTTTTTATCAAGATACCATTAATGTAAAGTGGATATGCTATAAATACTATTTATTATTTTTACAATATGTAGGTGTCAATATTACGGAACAGATTTTCTTATAATAAAATTCCAAATAAAAGTTAAACCTGACGATTACCACAACCTAAATAATAATCAAAAATAATTTCTTATCACAAAAAATCGTAGTAATTACGCATTAAGTGTGTTTATATAATATCGCGTTAACCCTGAATCGCGTGATTTTGTTTAAATTAATCCAATGTTTCATTTTATACTGCGCATTCGAATCAGTTTCGAAGCTGTTATTGACAGACGTGGGCTCTAGCACGGGGTACACGTGCTGGATCTATAAAATATTGGACACAATCTCTTCAGAAGAGCGGTATGTCGTTCGTGTATCGATAAACCACACAACAAAAGTATTTTGACTGAATTCAAAGTATTTGAATATTATTAAAAATTGTATATTGTTTTAATCCAAGATTATTATTGTTGTTCCTCCAAAAATTACCAAATCAAACTATTCCGCATTTATTTTACCAAAAAAGTCGATTTATTTAACAAAAAAATCTTAACAACAAATAAATTTTCAAGTTGCAGGTTTTCCAGAAAATAAATTTAAATATGAAATATTTAAGTAAACTTAAAACAAAAGAAAAGGTTAGAAAAAATAACAATAAGTAATTTAAAACAATAAAAATTTGGTTACGTAAAAATGTGAAAACACATAAAAGTATTTTCTATGATCGGAATTAGTAGGTTGTTTGGCAACATTTTGTAAACTTTTAAACTGTAAACTGTAAACTTTTGATACCTTCAAAATATTCTTTTTGTCTTGCAAATAAAATTTCGAAAAACTAAAATCCAGATGAATAATGACAAAAACGGTCAGGATAAATAATACCTGGCTTACATGGGGACTGCCCTCATTTAATCTCCTGCTTTTCGTTATTGTTAGATTGTACATATGTATAAGACTTTAATGTTCATCTCGATAGTATCTGCAGACTAATTACAATATATTATCAATATTTTGGCCATAATCTTTATTTTTAGTTTTTTAGGCCCAGTATATAGACCTTTTTCTTTATTATATTGTATTAATTCTTGTTTGGAGTTCTGAGCGCCAGAAAGAATAAATCAGCTTTCATTCCACATTACAATTTTATTATTTATACAATTTTGAGAATCTTTTTTGCTTGCAGCGTCCACGCGTGTTAATAATTGATGTGTAAAATTCTATTCTAAAACATAAACAAAAATTTTGTTCTAGAAGCTTCACCATTGTAAGTGAAAATAAAAATAATAAAAATTAGATTACCCCTCGCGGATACTGGAAAAATTCATTTTGTTTTTTAAATAATCAATGATTTAATTTGTTTGTTTTATTGTTGTAAGTATTTGGTGCAGCGTATTATGTTTTTAGTGGAAAATTTTAATTAAAATTTTTTTTAATAATTCAAAATTATATATAAATACAGACAGGTAAATGTATGATTTTCGTTTGTAATTACATTTTTTTAATCTCTTAACACGTTATCGTTGATCAGTCCATGGACCAGGATGTCATTTAAATGAAAATTAATTTCAATTATAATTGCTAAATTTCGATGGTTAACATTTAGATAAGTTCATTTAAAGTGGGAATTAACAATAGTCAGATAAGTGATTTGGGTCCATTTTTTAAGAACCAAACTAAATCGCAAATCCGGCCGATTTATATATATGTACTTCCAAACATTGGTGAAATTAAAATCTCGTTGCTGTCATGATAGCCATTACATATTATAAAAACACTATAGTCACTCTTGCAGCAATTATGGAACTATCACGCCTACTGTTATTGTGTATACAAAATTGACTGTGTGATAGTTCGCCCGTCTCATTTCCTTATTTTCGGCATGTGCAAGAAAATATACATACGTACATGAACACATCAAAATAAAATTATTAAATTCCAAAAGCGTCGTTTTCATATTATCATAACCTTACGAACCATGTGGTGCAATTTAAGTACTGTCACAACTGTGTAAATATCGTACTTTAATGACGAGACTATCGAGGTGATTGTCATGATAGTTTCATGAAAGTATTATACGTGGTGAACTGGTGATCTAACGGCTAACGTGGATGTTGGTTGCCAATATCTGACATAAATGATGAACTCGGAATTTTTGTTTTGAAGTATATCAAGTAGGCCATATCAATTTAGGCATGGGCCGTATCCGATTTCTTTAATAATTATTTTGACTTATAATTCTGACAGCATTTTGTATGCAACCAAATAATTACAATTGAGTAGGTCATGTCTGATTCCAGCGATGATGAGACATCTGAAATTTGTAAACATTATAGGTGCCGATAAATAACATTTCCAGTCGCCAACGCATGTGAGCCAAATTTTTCAATCAAATTTCATACTGTTTACGTTACATTTTATGAAATTATGTCATAATTAGTATTGTGAATTATTACAGATTTCGGACAGCAAATGAACTTTTCGCAAAAAATGGAAGTGCAAATTATTTCATTTACTACAAAATTATGCCAAAAAATGTTATTATTATGGATATTGGACACGACACGGAGTGGTAGTAGATCGCAGAGAGTAAATTGACCGTTTGACCATTAGATCACGCTTTAGTATAGATGACATGTACATTTAGTTTGTATTCTTCACTATTATATGTATTACCTTGAACTTATTTCTTTTCTACAAGACAACACGAATAAAATTAAAAATATTTTATAGAATATATTTCATCATCATAACATTTAATTTATAATAAACAATAATAAAAATGATAAATTGTGTGACAAATACAATGAATTTCTTTTTCAAGAATTGTTTTTACGTATTTGAATTAAAGACAATTTTTTAATATGTATTATAAAACTTTGGCAAAATTTTATTTTAGAATTAGAAAAAAATCAATTTTCATTTAATCGAATTTTTGCACAGATTTATATTAGATTAAGGTATTTTTACGTATACTTGAAATAAATTAACTTAAAAATATATTGTATAGATATTTTATCGTTATACATTGAAGTAAAATTATTGATTATATTTAGAGTGATTTTCTGTCATACGTTTCATTTATCAAAATTACCATCCAAATAGCATGACACAAATTCGATTAATCAAGTTGATTATGTAGTATAGGAAGATAAGAATATTTAGGTTATTGAAATAGTTAAGGCGTATATTGTGCGTTGAATTTAGCAATAAATGGTTCGTGGGAAAAATTATGTAGAATATAATATTTTACCAACAAGAAGTATTGTACCAATTAATATTTCTAATAATTATGTATTTTTCTACTATTTCAACGTTTAGCGACGATTATTATAATTTATAATTAAACAAACTGTATAATAGCCACACTTTCCATTGCTCTTATCATTGGTTTATAAGCGTAATATTTAATTTTTTTGTGTACTCTATAATAATCTAATGTATATCGTGATTCGAGTAATTACTGTGCGAACTAAATATATAATCTTGGTACGTGACTTTGCCATTCTTTTAATAATGTTTACAGAAGTTTAGATTAAAATTTAATTTTAACAGCAACAACAAATAACTATTAACCCTCATATGGTAAACTAGTTTAACTACTTTGTCGCAAGAAAATTTAAACTACTAAATTATTTATCAGTTTTTTCGATTTTTAAACCTTGAGCAATGTATAGGAATATAAATTCAAAGTACGTCAGAATTTGTTTTTTTTTTATAAGTTTAAACTAATCAAGATTTGAACATATTTTATTATACTATAACTATACATATGTACATAATTTGTTAATGATTTTATATTAGGTTTGTTTTTTTACCAATTAGTCATTAAAAATAAATGTCTATATGTTACTATCTGTAAACAATTATTTTAATAGCCATAATTAATAAATCGTAACGTAATTTAAAATATTATTATGATTAATACTTAAAAGTTATGAATAAAACGATGAATTTTTTTATAATTAATTTATTATTTTATTAAAAAAAGTTCCTTATTTGCATTGTACATAGTGGAAATTTTTTGAAGTTTTAGTTTTGACGGAACCAAATTATCACAGTTTCTGTAGTTTGTAAATTTTAGCATGTATTTGTAGCTAACGGGGCCATAAAATAATTGGTAGTTTTTTAAACAAATGTCAACAATTATAACGAAACAATTTTTCTCGCATATAAAGTACACGCCCTTGAGTCAAAAATGTAACGTAATAGTAATCACTAGCATTAATTAATTAATTAATTTAATTATATTTTAATGCATTTTCATGACTAAAATTGTGAGATTGAAGGCTTAGACTAGGCGCATATTTTAGGATAAAATAAATCACATTTCCTAATACCTAGAACATGGTTCTCAGATTATAAAGCAAACGATTTTTGGACCCATCTCTCAGAACCATAGTTCTCAAATCACAGGAAGCTTAAATATAATATACATGTTTTTATTGATATTTCGTAATGGTTGGGTCTGGGCTTCGGATCGATGTACCAACATATGTTAGAGAGCTAAAATTTAACATATGGCTTTCTTGCTAGACACTTTGATTGAGCGCTTTTCTTACTCACTTTTACTAATAATAGATAGAGCTTCATCTCGCTGGACATTTTCATCTATTCAAATTACAATGTGATCTGGCCTAAAAAAAACTTGCTGTTAAAAATGATCCGATCTATCGGAATCACGGGATGGGACGACAAAACAATTTTCAACTTTTCATTAGCATACGCATTTCTAAGTACCAAATGATTGAAAAAAGTTGATGGCTTATTTAGTGGGAAATTTAACTTCTAATCTAAATATAAAAAATCTAAAATCAACCCAAAATATGATTTTTTTTTATGTAACAAATATTAAAATAACGAGAAAATAATAAAATGATTAATGTGTGAAACACTTCTATATGAATTTAAATTCAATTCTATTACTTTATTCAACAACGAAATTATTGAAACGTTAACCTATTATTGTTGATATTAGTTGTTATACCATAGATAAATATTATCGAATAAATTCTAACATATGCATGTATGTACAATGTACATACTATTTAAATATTATTCCTCGAGAATCGAGACTCTATATGGTGTCTATTAGCTTTAGTTTACTTTGAATATTTTTTTATTTATAATTTAACATTAGACATTAATGATATTAATATATGCGTGCAAATTAATAACATAGTTATGCAAATATGAATTTAAGGTGTTATTTATTTTTACAATATATGTATTCATGTTTACATTAATTTGATCTCTAGCTAAGTCTGGATTCTGGTATGAAAACATCAGTTTTATTTTTTAAGCAAACTTTGTCTAAGTAAATTTGATAATCCACGAACGTGTATCATGTGATAACGCAGTTTGCTATATGCATATACATATGTATGTATGTGACATTAAGTTAGATTTAGGTTTAATTTTATTTTTCTGTGAATTGTTGTTCATATCATATTCTGGCAAAATTACAAGTAAGTCACTTTAAATACCTTATATATGTATTTCTTTTCTCGGAATAATGTCTTATACTTTTATAACTTTATTTTTGTCTGTGCTCTAATAATTTAAAATAAATTTACTAAAAATGTCAATAATGCTATTTGTTGTTGTATATTTTAATACACGCACATATTTTCTTCAGTTTGAGCGACCATTTCCGCTTTGATAAGTTAATGGCATAAATGTAGTGAAAACTGATCGAAAATTTATTAAGGGTCAAGGGGTTTCCAAATCATATTACTATTTTCTACTGCGCCTTGTTATTGTACAAATTTTAAGATCCGCCAAAAAATTTCTCAATACACGGAGCAATTTGAGATGATTAAAAAATTGGAAAATTTATTCCTAGTATACCTGTTATACCTCATACGCTATCTTTGTACCTCTCACGCGAGATTTGGTTTGAAATTTTAGTTTGGTGAAAATTGGATATATCCATAGAAAACTTGAGATTAAATTTACAGATTCAGGTCTAAATTAGTTTATTAAATTAAAAAGGTCTAATTAATAAAATTGGAATTTGCGCTGAAATATTAATTGAATTTATGATGGCTTAGCTAATATATATAAACCATTGTTAAAATGTAAAAAAATCTAAAATTGTAAATTTCCAAATTTCTAAATTTTTGATTTTCGAATGAAATTTCAAATCATAAGAAAGCACGTGGAGTGTATAAATTTAGTGCACTTTATCTAATTACAAATTTAAAAAACCTCTGTCTTTCGAATTTTATTTCTTTATCTGATTTTTTAGTTCTGAACCTGCCATTTTGTTCGGGACAGCTTTTCATAATTTAAATATGAAGCTTTAATATACTATTCTGGATTTCAAATTTAGATTTCTTCATATCCCTAACTAAATCGAGAATTCGCTAAGAAAGTACCGTTCCAAGGGCTTTTTAAACTTCGCTAACATATGGTCAGATGTCAACCATACGGTTGTAATAAAATTATTTAAATATATCGTTGAACATCTTATTTTGCTATCTGCTCTCCCGCAATATAAAGTTTTGCGGGTATGTAATTCTTTGATTGCCTTTTTTAAAATGATAAGTGTCGATTACGGCCTATATACCATATATAATTCATGTTCTTGTAGTTTTGTTTTCGTGCTCATTGAACATTTCATATCACTATTTTTTGTATAGGTAATCAATTAATTACTAACAACTTTAAGTAATTCATCAATATATTTGTTAATTTTATGCATGTTTTAACTATAACTAGGGGTATGTCTAATTTAATATAACTTTATTTGATATACGCACACTAAATATGAATATGATAAAAAATTGATACATTGTATATAGAACATGAAATTTTATTTGTTCGATTACTATAAATAAATAAAATAATTGTTTTTGTGTATGTATACGTAAATGTATAATTGCGTATAATGGCATATATCATATTGATAAATAATTTGAAAGTACATACATAGTTCCATTTGAATGTTTGTGTTTTGGTATAAATGTCTTTGAACTTTGAATATTCATTTTGATTTTTTGGATCGAGACAGTTTTTAACATAGTTTTGTATAAAATTAAAGTACAAACATTAAATATGATACATTGGATAAAATATTTAAAGGTCTTATAAGATATCTCTTTGGTCAATAATATCAACATATGTATTAACATTGAATTTTAAATAGTAATCTAATATACATACGTTTATGTCATCTATAATATATAAATATGTATATATGTATTCATTAAGCCAGACCTTCATTGGAGTTGACATTGGTAAATTTTTCGTTTAAAAATGTACGATGTTATATATTGTAAGATGAATCTTAAATAATTTTTCTAATAATTACTGTCCACTTTAGATTATATTGATATGGCTAATATTAATCAAAAATAATATTAAAACAAATCATGTCACGTACAATGACGTGCTCGATTTTAGGTGGATGGTATAATTATAGTAATTTATTTTTATTTTTACATAGCTCTTCATCGTTTGTCGTCTTAACTTATATGCAAATGTGAGAACTCAAAGTTTTCAAATCATAAGATAATATGATAACAATTTATTAGAAAATGAGAGAGATTGGGGGGATTTAATTGGCCAATTAGTTGCTATATACATACATATTTCATAGATTTAGAGATTATAATGTATATATACTCGAAGCGAAATACTATAATTTACCTTAAATATTTTCCTTTTTTGTTAGAAACATTATATGTAATGAAAGATATTATTTTTTTGAAAATATATATTTTCATTAACATTTATTTAATACTTTAATACGAAATTACCACATTCTTATACTGGTATGTTGATAGAACAGAATTTCTTCCTATTAACTATTGTAACGTTCTGTATTTGAGTGCACGAGATTACTCGTTAAGTATAAATATTGCAATGAAAATATTTGTTTAAATAAAAATATATTTAAGCCCATACAGTCCCATCATTCTCCCAAACAAAAGACCTTCGGTCATGTGGACAACATAGCACACCCCCAACTATTCAATACTTTTCATCGCAGCTTAGCGTCTATATAGTCATGCCGATATATTTTACTGTGTTCGTATATACGGTATTATGTCTTAATTTATTGTAACCACTAAAATTGCAGTCTGGTTAGGCTATAAGTTTCAAATACGAATCATATAAAATATACAATAATAAATTAAGCGAGAGAGATATTAGAATGCCAGTTGTGTCCTCTCTCTTAATCAACTCCGGTAATCACTCACATAGTAAAACACAAAGAAAATAGTCAGGCAGTGATGGTAGATAATTTTTTGTGTGGTTTACTATGTGACTGCTCTAAAAGATCGATTACAATTTGGTATCGATTATTTTTTATAAATTATGGTAAATGGAATTTTATAAAAAAAATAATTTTTGATACCCAAATTTTTGGTCGACCTTGGCAAGTACTCATATATAGTAAAACACACGGAAAATTGTATAGCTCTGATGCAAGACAATTATTAGTTTTAATATTAGTGAGTGCTTGGAAAGGTCGACTAATATTTAGTATTGAGAATTTTTTTTTTTTTATTATTATTCCATTGAATATATTTTTGTGTATCGTTTTGGCTACTGTATTCCTTCTACTCAGACGATACTACAGTCAGAGTATAGTAGATTGTGATTTTTACAAATTAAAGTTAGGCGGATAACTTCAGCACTCAATGCCACAAATGGGCCCACGGTGCAATACCCGGACAAACATACTCGCACATTAAAAACATCCAGCCGTGATTTTTGATCACCGCTGGGAATAGAGACCATCGATTACCAAAGCAAGGACGCTAATGAGGGTGACAATGAGAGTTAATCTCTGATTGATAATTAATATTTTTAATAGTAAAATTTTTGTGATTTTGAATTTTTATTTTGCATTGATTGTAAATTGTTGTGTTGGTTGGCGTTATCCGTTTTTTTGGGTCTAATTCCCGAGGTACTCACTGCATAAATGATTCATCGGCCTACAAATATCACATTTTTTTAAATTATATGTACATCCATATATAATGTAATTTGCATTTTCTTTGTAGGTCATAATCTTTTCAAGGAAAATGCACTACTTGAATGTTATAACATGTAGAATTTAAAGAGCTTCTAGGATTTAAATGATGCAATTAAAAAATGTAAAACTTAAATTATTTAAATTATTAGTCTTAAAATTTGATGTATGTAAATAGAGTATTTATAATATTTATTTTGAATTTAAAATTTTTTTAGACGTACCGAAAACAAATACCAAGAATTATCTTCTAGTATGACCTATATCAATAGTATCAGCTGCGAGTAATATCAATGATTCAGTATTTGTTTTGATAGACTGTGTAGATAAATTGTTTACAATATTCTACGTAAAAATAATAAATTATGCAACTACATAAATGAAATTTTGGCAGAGATCGCGCAAATTTATAAACATTTTAAAATATCCCATAAAATATAAACAAATTTTAATAAAATGTTTTGAACTTCAATCGCATAGCATAGTGTTGGCACAAGAACGTGCAATTTTTATTATTTCTCTTTTTTTGAATATTATAGCAATATCAACAAATATAATTTATTTAATGAAATATTAGATTCTTTATTTTGCTCAATATTAATTAACGAATATTTATATAATATAGAATTTGCATAATAAGCGACGAATGCATATATACGATGACATTGAGTTCAAACTTAGTATTAAATTACACGTTCTATGAACAAAATTATAATTTAAGTAACGATGTCAACCCAAAGTGTAATAAAATTGATAAGAAATATCTTTTTATTTTTGTTTTACTTTCTGCTTTAAAATGGATGAAACGTATTTACAATATGTACGTTTTTACTTTTATTTCTAACGTAGATGATAGTATGATGAATGTGTTTGACAGATCTGTAAAAACATTATTTTTATTATAAAGCTGCTAAATATGTTTTCATAACTAAACTATTTGAAGACTATGTTTATTTTCGTATAGGCTGTGCGTGTACCCAAATAGTAAATAAAGCACGATAAGAAAGTTTTCAAAAGAATTCGTTTAACTTGAATAAATATATAACAATATTATCAAGCGAATTTACGATCTCAGTTTACAGAATAATTATTTGTTTTTTTAGTTACACTGCTAATTTAATTTGGAATTAGCGCTTTACGTTTTTTTTTTAATTTTGTTCATTTGTTTGCAATTAGTGTGTTTTTGGAATTTAGTACATAATACTGCAAAATTAACACGTTTACAAGTTGCGTTTGGTTTAGTATTTAGATAAAAAACAAAACAAAAATTTTAATTGAATTATTAAAAGTAATATTCGTTTATGGTATAAGGCTTCATTGGTACAGTAAGTAGCGTCGTTGCATTGGTAATCGAGGGTCTTAGGTTCGTTTCCGGTTGGTGGCCAAAAATCAAGGTTGGGTGTTTTTAATGTGTAAGTATTTGTGTTTGCCCGAGTATTGCACCGTGGGGGGGCCCATTTGTGCCATTGAGTACTGGAATGAACCACCGTACTTTTATTTTTTAAGCTGAGGTACTAAAACGTATTTTCAATTATAGAGGCTTCTCGAACACTTCGTTGACAATTATTGACGCCTTAGTGCGGCGTAATTACTGCTCCTCTTTTTGTGTAATTCATCGATCTGATTCATAAACTTTTCCTAGCATTTACCAAATAAGTTATTTATAAATAATTGGTTCAAACACCAATACCAGCATCGTTTTCACGGTCCAATGACGCCTTCACGCGCATGAAATTTCGTAAATTTCATGCTATATTCCTTCAATATGTTCGAACAATAATTATGTGTTGTTGAATCGTTGAATCGATTCATTTTGTGACCAGTCGTTTGTGATCGGTCGATTTTATTAAAATTAAAATCTTATGCTAGTTAATTTTCAAAGTTTTTAATGTAAGTAATTTCTATATTTGTAAATTTTCTAAATTCATTAATTTATATTTCTTATAATTGCAATTCAATGCGTTACAAACAACAATATGATGATCGAAGCTCTAGAAAAGTGTTGTAAACAAATTTTGTTTTTCTTGACTACATTAAAATTATTAATCACTTAATATTTGGACTTTGTTGTTTCATTTTCTGTTGTTTTGTAAATAAAATGAATTCATACTTTCTATGTATAGATGCTATAATGAAACGTTACAATTTTCGTTCATGACCAACCATATTTTCAGTCGAATTACTATATTGAAATATTTAAAAATTTCATTTCGAATTTTTAATATTTTGGTGTGGTTTTCAAAAGTCAAAACAAAATTATTAGTTCAGCTAATAGATATAGAAAATTAAAATAATAAATTAGGATGATGTCAGATGGAGTAGTCATTTTTTATGGTTCGACTTAGTTGTCCGTCTAGACTAGACAACTGTCACAGGCTTATTACTTTTTTTATTTATTTCTCATAAACATCTTTTACAAAAAAATCAATAAAAATAATTAATAATTTAATGAAGATACCAAAGATTTTTATATTTTATTTACATGTGATGTTATTTTAACAGGCTCTCTTTAACGATTGCAAAAATATTTATATATATATGGTGAAAAATACGTGAACTCACAAATTCACTATATGGAGCCGTAAGTCATGTTTTAATTTTATGGTTTTTATGTTTTCAATGCATAGCCTTGATTAAAAAAAAATTTAAGAATACTTAATTTTTTTTTATTGTTGTTGTTGTTAAAAATACAGGGTGTCAAATTTTGAGAAAAATGATAATTATGATGTTGTATTTATGGCAATAAAAAGAAAACTAATTGTCCGATAATTATGATTTTGGACTCACTTTAAAGATAAGTTAATAGCAATTAACAAAAAAATATAAAATTAGTATGTTGTTTAATTTCTTCTTCTTTAAATTTCCCGCCAAAATGTTCTTTTTCAATTTTCTCAAAAACTTATTTTTTTTTTTTTTTTTTTTTTTTTTTTAAATTTGGCAACTATTATTTTACAACATATTAAAACACTGGACCAGCGTTATTTTTTATATTCTTGCAAAATCTGTTTTAGTAAGAGCATTATTTCATTTTTATATGGAAAAACTATATTTGAATAGATATGTATTTCTCATTGTTTTGGAATTACATATTTACAAAAAAGACAGTTCAGTTAAATTATTAGTATTTATTTATTTTCAAACCCAAAGATAATTTTACTTTATTGTTTAAAATTCAATCTTATTCTAATTAAAAATCACAATTTAAATTTAAGATAATCATCAGAATTAGAATATTTTTTACAATTCAAATAGCCATCCTCTGTTGGAATGAATGCGTGAAAACCGTGAGTTCCTTTTACTGTTTTTAAATTTTCAAACCTAGTTGCAAGTTTTATTTGCTTTGATTTATGTTCTGCGTCTGAACAAAATCCAAAATTGATATCTGTTTTCAACGTTTTAGCCCATTTAAATAATTCATCTGCATTGGTTATTGTACTGCCGTATTCCATTGTGAGACTAGCTCTGGATGCCATTCTTTTGATGGTACCCCCTACTCCATCACATGGACCTTTTCCATGAGCTGTTGCATGAAAATGCCATTCGCAGTCAACTCCAAAATCCTCTTTGTGTTTTAGGATGTTCTTAAAATTTTTCTTATTTTTATAATGCGTGACTGCACCATCGGTAATATAATAAATTTTAGATAAACTGGATATTTTAGTTTTCAAAAACTGCATTCATTTCTCAATAAATAAGTGAACCGCTACAGTATCGTGGTGAAGACAATCCGATATTATAACGAAGGTGTGGTGATGTAATTTGCCTTCTAAATTTTGGTAAATTACAAATGGATGAATAGTCGCTTGTTTATTATTCCAATGAAAACCTTGTGCGGCATTTTGCATTATAAATGCATAATTTTCTGCAAAATCACATAAAACTATCACCTCGGTAGACTTCAGCGCCAATTTTTTATTTTTTAAGAAACTGGACTGCTGAAGTGAAATGAAGTAATGAGGCAACAGATTCTTCATCTTATTTATGAAATAATCCAGAAATACATCTAACGGTTGTGAAAAAGTTTCCAAATTGCATCTGTCGGTAGAAACCCACTGATTAAACTTTAACTCAGCATCCTCGCAGCCATGCTCCAGAAATGCATTTTTCAAATATTGTTTAAAGTTATCCAGTCCTGGGCAGCTTTCGCATTCTAGAAGGTAACATGTTGGTGTAGGCTCAACACATAATATAGATGAAATACAATCCCGGTAGTCTGCTATCTTTCCGTTGGTAAAAGTTTCCATTTTGGTACCATAAATAATTAATTTGACATTTTGATGTATGGTACACACGCAGACTGTATGCGTTCCACTATTACCTGGTTGTACACAGTATTTAGGACGAAGTAGTGAAAATTTGGAAAATCCAATTTTTTTTGACTCATCGCCCTGATGCAACGACTTATATCCCTCGTAGCATTCTTTCAGTGTACACATCATTAGCCGCTTTTGAACTTTAGCCTTATCGATAGTTAAACAATCGTTTTTACCGGGCATTATCCGACTAACATCAGTGTAATAAGATAATACTGCTTGCTTCAGCTCATCACTTATTCGCTTTCCTACTTTAGTTGCTGGACGACTTAGTGGACCGTTCTTGTCCCGTACATCTTTAGCTGTTCGGACCATATGTTGCGTTGCGTTGAACTCGCTCTGAATTTCTTGCATGGTTAATGATTTTGGCAATATAGTAAGTAACTAAATCAAAATTTTAAATTTTAACTGTTATTTATATCGACAATATTTTTTTTTTGGTTTTCAAAAGAATTACTCATCGTTTAACAGGTACACCTGTCAAGTAAAAATAATCAACCCCCCCAATAAAAAAGGAAAAAAAACATTTTATTTAGTCTTATAAAATAATCTAAGAAACTAAAGGGATTTATGGTACTATGGTTAACCAATTTTCAAACGATATAAACCAGGGGGTGGCACCTTCCAATTCGGTGACTCATACTTAAATGTGACGCTAAATTGAATATTATTAATAAACAAAACAAAAAAATTAAACAGTAGCAAAACACTGAAATATATCTATTCAAATATAGTTTTTCCATATAAAAATGAAATAATGCTCTTACTAAAACAGATTTTGCAAGAATATAAAAAATAACGCTGGTCCAGTGTTTTAATATGTTGTAAAATAATAGTTGCCAAATTTAAAAAAAAAAAAAAAAAAAAAAAAAAAAAATAAGTTTTTGAGAAAATTGAAAAAGAACATTTTGGCGGGAAATTTAAAGAAGAAGAAATTAAACAACATACTAATTTTATATTTTTTTGTTAATTGCTATTAACTTATCTTTAAAGTGAGTCCAAAATCATAATTATCGGACAATTAGTTTTCTTTTTATTGCCATAAATACAACATCATAATTATCATTTTTCTCAAAATTTGACACCCTGTATTTTTAACAACAACAACAATAAAAAAAAATTAAGTATTCTTAAATTTTTTTTTTAATCAAGGCTATGCATTGAAAACATAAAAATCATAAAATTCAAATATGACTTACAAAAATTTGTGATTTCACGTATTTTTCACCATATACATTTTCCTAAAGGATGTTTTGAACTAATTTAGATGTGCTCAACGTTGTATTTTCTCAAACACTTCTTGAAATACTTAGTTTGTTGGCTACAGATCCAGTGAAGTTATACTTTTCATAAACATATTGCACAGATGAAGAGCTTTTTGTTGATAATTTTGATTTAATGTTTTGTGACTATATATGTATGTGTTTTTATGCCATAAACTAGTTTATTGGTTTTTTATGCGGTTTTTTATTGCATATCAAAACTAGACAACAAAACTGAGAGATGAAACATAGTGTTAAAATTACATAAAAGTTCGAAAAAAAACATTAAACTGCATTACTATACATTTTATTGTATCATAATATGAGTTTGCATTATAAAAATACAAAAATTTGTCGTAAAATATAAAATCGCTAAAATATTAACGGCGTCATTGGGTGAAATTTGTACTAATTAATTCCGACCTGACACAAATCACGGTAATTGTTAGAATGAAAAAAAATTGGTAAGCGCGACAAAATGACGGGAGGTATAGCTGTATCTCTTAAGATAAACGAATCTAATTAAAGACGTGAACGAATAAATTAGCAAGACTATAATAGTATCTTGAATTATTATATTTGGATGGGTGCTCTCGAGATCATCGATTTTATCATTCCTTATGTCCGTTCTGATAAAATATTCTGTTTTTTTTTACGTCAATCCTATAAATTAATAAATAGATTATTTGTTTTGACACATAGAAGGAGAAAAAAATTGAATTGGATCAATTCTTTCGTTCTTCATAACTAGTCCGTCTGGTTACGTTTAATTTTAACTTAACCCAGAAATATCACAACTTTCATGTTTTCCTATAATGATTTTTGCGCTATTTACTTTGTGTATTATATCTGGAATCACCTGATACAGATACCTATAATTCCTAAAGAATATCATAAATATGTATTATAAATAGCTTACGTACGATTTGTGGGTAGCAAAAATGTTTATCAAATAAAAAGTTTATTTGGTATAAATCCCGGGTAACCCAAGAGGTAACCCTATACCTACTGACAAGTGATTTTTATACACGTTACAAGTTTGAATGGACGGAGTCCACTAAAAATAGTTTATTCGTTTATTGAACCCATATATACCCACGTGTTACTTAATTGATTATTGAATTTTTTTTTTCAAAATATTGGCTTTTCCCGAGATATCTTACTGAAATGTGACTTTTATACACATATGCATATTACCTAAATCAATAATAATTTCGACTCATATTGTTTTAAAGTTTGTATATACATATTATGTATATTGGACACATAGATTGTGAGAGTGAATAATAATAATAATAACAGTGTTAAAGGCCATTACTGGCCCCTTACTGAATCAACAATCTGGCTCCAACGGTTTCGATCCTGAGCTGGTCTTCATACTGTCTTAGACAATCTGAAGAGGGCAAGTCGTTCTCTACATCGTGGAGCCATCGTCGCCTGCAACGACCTCTGCGCCTACCATATGGTGGCTCTCCTTTCAGAGATCGCTGCACAATTCGTTCCGGATCAGCACGTAGAACGTGACCGAGCCAGCGTACTCGCTGAGATCTAACTTCATGTACAATATCGGGCATCTTCATCAGATCTCTGATCTCGAAATTGTACAGAGCTCGGTATGTACCATCTATTTCGCGTTTAGGGCCGTAAATCACACGCATGATTCTTCTCTCAAATGTAAGGAGCCATCTCTCGTACTCATCCGTCAGCGCCCAACTTTCACATCCAAACATAACAACGGGCCTGATCAACGCTTTGTAAAGCTTCAGCTTCACGGCACTTGATAAGTGTTTAGATTTTAGCAGTGGCCTTAGAGGATATAAAGAACGACTGCCAGCTGCCAGCCGCACTTTAATATCCTCACCCACACTGTTATCGTGAGTGATAAGAGAGCCCAAATATTTGAACCTCCTCACTCCCTCAAACGTGTGGTGGCCACTACTAAAATCTGGTGTGCCATTGTCTCTAAAACCAGAGATCAGGTATTTCGTTTTGGACTCATTGATCTGGAGTCCAACAGAAGCTGAAAACTCTAAAACGTGAGAGTGAAATAAAATAGAAAACCAGAATACATTAGGATTGGTTTTGCTATTATTAGGAAATCTGATTTTTCAAGCTACAATGTCTTGGTTTGTTGCTCTCATTCATTATTTTGCTCCTATTCATTTGACAATTATTATTGTTCAGTATATGAGTCGCAGCGACGTTAACGTGTTGGTGTAGTTTGTGTAATTTTAAACTTGACGAGATCACTTGCTTTGTTTAGTACAACCCTATAGAGTTGTATTCCATAAGTTCAGACAGGCGTCAGAATTTGTTTAAAAAGCAAAAGCTTTTTATATGTTGATAGGAGGGAGTTTCTTTCTAATTTCTCATTTATATAGGCCTTCTACCTTAGGGTTAGCATCAAGTATCATGCCTAAGTATTCCGCCGTATTTGAATACGAAATAATTTGGCCATTGATATAAATTGGTTTGCTTTCGATTCTCTTGTCTAAGTTATCATTGCTGTTTCCAACAGCCATTAATGCTGTGTCATCCGCAAATATCGCGACAGTGCTATTTCCTATCATAGGTAGATGACAAGTGTACAATAGATAATGGATCGGTTCGAGTACACTTACTTGAGGAACGCCTGCTTTAATTTGCTTCATTTCAGAATAGGCATGATCCTGTTTGACTCTTAAAGTATCTGTATATTGTATTGGTATGAGCATTTTAAGTTTGTGTATCAACCTCTCATGCTATACTTTGCCTGCGCCTTCCACGTCTAGCAGATTTTTGCTGTTCCAGCGCCCTTTCAATAATATTTGTGATTCGATGTACTTGATCGATTGTAGAATTCTGCTCGAACAGTTTTGACGTTATCGGTAGCAAGGATATTGCTTTATATGATGTTGTTAAGTGCGATAGGTTTCCTGCCTTTGAAGTATATACTTGCGCCTAAATAATGCGTTAATCAAACTAGTAAGTTTTGTCAAAGTTTTTTAGGAGTTCTTTCAAGATTTGACCCGTTATTAGATCGTATCCAGGAGCTTTTTTTGTATATGCTAAATTATAATTCCACAAATTTTGAAATGTAATGTCAACACAAAACTGATGAAAAATAATCTTTTAGTAGCATGAAATAGACTATATTTTGAAATTCGGATAGATGGATCAGGTTCATATTGACTAACATCAAATTTTATGTATATTACAAAATTCGATTATACATCGACTTACCACACTCTGCGATACGCAATTTAGGTAATTCATATTCACTCTCTTTTGGAAAGTATACCTGTGTACAGCAGTTTACCTTGAACCAAGAAACTGAGCGCAACTAGAACGCGAATTTAGTTTTGGTATAGTTGACACCTCCATAAAAGGATCAATGTCTTCTTTTAATGCCAAAACCAAATGCTAGCGCAAATAATTATGCCAAATGCGTAAATTATAGCGCCGGTTTTCTTCGTTATCATCCAAAAGGCGAATTAATCGTGAGACATTAAATAAATTTTATTAAATTTTTCTGTTTTTCAAATTTTATTTTTATTTATAATAATAAATTCACAGCAAATTGTAATTTAGTGATAAACATTTGTACTGCTGACATTTTTAAGGGGAAATTATTCCTAATTTGGCAGAATTTAATTTGCGGAAAAATGGAACAAAAAGTTAGGAATGGGGCATGCTATACGATTTGTTTTTATGTTAGTTCAATTCTTATTCGTAGGTGGTAATAGCGTAGGAAGCGTATACTTTAACGTCTAGTTTGTAGCGTTCATTTTAAAGAAGGCGATTACCAAATATGCAGTTTAGGTAAGTCTGGCTGAGTTTGATTTGTCAAGAGTAAAATAACATAGAGATACCAACTGAATCAATTCCATTCCAAAATATTCCACTACGTAAGTTTGACATAACGAGAAGTAATTGGAATGATGTGGTGCCTGTTTCAGAACGGGAACATATCGAGCCCTGTCAAGCAATCACCGTAGAAATTAAAAATAATGATAACAATGGAACAGTCATTATTTCCACAGAAGATCAAACAACACAAACCCCTATTAAAACAAACAACAGAACGACACAAACGCTTTCTAGTTCCGTTTCTTTTCTTCGGTTTTGAAATATCATCAACGAGCAATTATAATATTTTACCGGATTGGACTCGGATCGATTTAATTTATTTATTAAGTTTGATGGTAAAAGATAAAAGTGAATTAATTCATCCTGAAATCGATATTAAAGATCAACTCTTAATAACGCTTTTTAAGCATGGACACTGCAATGATTTTCTATTCATGCAAAATATTTTTTTAATTAACAGAAATGTGATTCACTTTGTGACAAATCGATTTCTGGAAAATTTCGAAATCTCTTCTAGATCGCATCAATCTATAATTGTATCGAAATACCTGTACACAAATCAGATGACCCAACTTATCATAAAAATAGATCAACTTTCAAATTATTAGGTTCTGTTGATGGAAACGGAATGGTTATTTTTGTTCCCGAGAAGTGCAAGTTCTGATAGAAACATTTATTTTACAATCTAATTTTATATAAAATGAGAAAATTTTTAATGGGTTACTTATTTAGTAAAACTTGTTATATTATGTGCTTACTATTTGGCAATTTTGTTTTTAATGATATTAATTAAAAATACTTTAAATCCGGATAATTGTTTCGTCTCCAAATTCACCATACATTGTTGAAAACCAAATATAGTTCCAAACGCGACGGTGCTGCCACGTAAACAGCGGCAAGGATTGAATTATAAGCATGCCCCATTATTAAAATATTTTTCCCCAATTCCCGGGGAAAACCAGAATTGGGCCACAGATGTAGCAAAACCTCGTAAGTTTCTGTTATTATGTAACTATGTATATTAATCAATTCGAGTATAGAGTTGAAGATGTTGCCAATAAACATATTTTTTAGTAGTAGTTCCCGTCTGTTTTTAATGTTGTCATTTGATAGGTTTCACATCCAGCTAAATAGATAATAGGAAATATCAGATAATAGGAAATCTTGCAATCGCCTTTTCAGTTTATATATCGTGTTGTTCCTCATGATTCACTTTTCGATGGAATGATATGGTCTTACATTTATTAATATTCAGATAAAGCAGGTTGATTTCACAGCAGGTTACCAGATTGTCGATATTTTCCACGGTTTTGTACATTTTGAAATCGACTGCGGAAGTTAACGACCATGGAATTCTGTATGAAATCAGTTACTCCATTGAGTAGAGTAGTTTTCATACTTAAAGCTGGCAAGTCGGATTATACCGACCCTAAAGCTTTTAGGCCCATTAGTCTGACCTCTACTTTTCTTAAAGCTTTAGAGAGGAGGATCATCGACAGATTTATGAGGGATAACTATTTAACTACCTCCCCACTCAGTAACATCCAACATGCTCACAGAGCTGGCAAGTCCTGTGAAACTGCTCTACATGAACTCGTTACTAGAATCGAAAGATCACTTAATTACAAAGAGTTTCTTGTAGGTACCTTCCTGGACATTGTGGGAGCTTTTGATAGCACTCCGTTTTCTTCGATCACGAGTGCGTGTACCAATTATAATATTAATCAAACCATTGTTAGATTCATCGACTCAATGCTCAAGTCCCGTATAATTGAGACTGAGTTAGCTTCATCAGTGACTGTCAATGAAGCCAAAGGATGTTCGCAAGGAGGAGTTTTCTCACCCTTGTTGTGGCTCATGGTTATCGATGAATTACGCCCTTAATATAGTGCAAGTTTGGTGTGTTAAAAAGGGGTTGCTCGTCAATCCCTCGAAAATTGATCTGGCTGTGTTTTCCAGACGTAGAGACAGTGCTAATATATCTGTTCCCACTCTATTTGGTAGAGCAATTACAAGGACAGAGCACGTGAAACGCCTAGGCGTTATTCTAGATAGTAAACTCTCCTGGAAATTTCACCTTGATGGTAAGCTACAAAAAGCCATTGCTATCTTTTGGCAATGCAGAAGAGCCTTTGGCAATTCCTGTGGTCTGACCCCTAAAATGATGTTATTCATCTACAAATCACTGGTTTTACCCTTACTGACGTATGCAGCAGTTGTATGGTGGCCAGTTATGAAACTGACATCTTCTGTAGCAAGGGATGGACTGCAGATGACAGCTTGTAGAGCTATAACCGGGTCTATGTCGTCTACACTCCTTGCTATGGAGTCTATTCTATATGCTTGCCCGAATTGCAGTCTTACATTCTTGGTATGGCGTGCTCTGCTGCGTTTCGACTGAGGTGCATTGGGGCATGGAATGCCTTCGGGACTTGTACAGGGCATAGACAGATTATTAATAAGTTGAAGTCACATATTCCGGAGGTTGAAATGGTGAATGACAGGCTATTGCCCGAATTTAACTTCACCAATTCATTCTCCGTCGTTTTCCTCGAGAGAACTGTGGCTCTCTCTGTGGAACTGTGGATTTCTATAGACAGGTGTCTGAGTCGATAGTTTTTTTTTTGCGGATGGCTCTCGTTCAGAAGTCAGTGCAGGGTTTGGTTTCTTTTGTCCAAAGTATGGGCTCAGATTCTCGGGTAGTCTGGGCAAACACTGCACGGGTTTTCAAGCTGAATTAATTGCACTTATTCATAGTGCAATTGAGGCGTATAAGTTTAGTAATTTAGCCAAGGATATTATTATCTGCACGGATAGTAAAGCCGTGCTCAATACCCTTAAAAACCGTTTGACTACATCCAAACTGGTCAAAGAGTGCAAACAATTCATCAATCTCCTTTGCTCTAATTCGAGAGTAAGGGTCATGTGGGTGCCTGCTCAGTGTGGCGTTGTAGGAAATGATGTTCCTGACTTTTTAGCAAAAGCTGGATTGCGCAATAAATTTTGTGGTCCCTAGCCGGCAATTCCTCTTTCCTTCAACGGTGGTAAGGATGCTATTAAGAAGTTCGCTTTACTTGAACTGGAGCAGAAGTGGCGTTCTACGCCTAGCTGTCGAAAGGCAAAGCTGTTCATCGTCGAACCCAACGTGAGGGTCACTAAATATGCGTTATCCTTAAAAAAGAGCCAACTCAGAATTCTGGTTGCTCTTATTACGGGCCTTGGACGTTTCAAGGTGAATCTCCAACGCATGGGACTAGCTCAGGATGATCTTTGTGACGATTGTCTGGAGGAAGTGGACGATTGCCTACACTGCCTTTGCAGCTGTTCGGCCTTTGTCGAAGCTAAATGCCAAGTGTTCTCGTACGGATCTTTGAACGTAGATCAGTTATTATCCATAATTTAGGTGTGCGATCTAAGTGATGGTTTAACCGAAACTTATGAAAAATATTTTGTTAATCCCAATCAAATTTCTTACTTGAGTTTATCAGCAACATTTGCCTATATGAATTGTATTGTCGGAACACCCTTTAATTTTGATTTTACAAATCGGTGTGATGAATAATCGGTTGTTTATCAATAATACACATATAAATGTATATCAGCAATTTTATAAATATTTTTCCAATTTGTGAATGTGTGTATGGCTTTTGTAATACAATACGTCATATTCACATACACTTTCATTTACATATAGTAATTGAAAATGATATTATAAAAACGTGAGACGTATATTATTCAAAAATAAAACACAGCAGCATAGCTAGCATATAAATAAAATTTGCCGATGTGCAATTTGAAGGTCATTAATTTAATTTATGATTTTTATATATGTATATATACATATGTATAAAAAATAGTCGCGATATAAACTGTTTTCACATGTTGAACATTTTCAATTAAGCAATAGTTTATACATCCATGTGCTATACAACGTCAATTTAAATTGTGTACATATGGATGTTTGGTTATTAATTCATATGTATTTATATATGTAGGTAATAAACTAATATATTATGTATGTACATATATGGAAAATGAATAGATCTTGAATTTCATTGAATACTGCAAGCATTTTAATAGTTTCATATAACTATGTACATAGTTGGATGGAAGAAGAGTTACTTATCACAAAGCGAGTTCTAATTATTTATTTGATTTATGTTACCTAAAAATTAGTGTAGGTTCAAGCGAAGCCATCGAACTATATCTGTGCTAGTCCGACCGTGAATTGAGGTCCTCTAGGCTGGCCCTATATACATTAATTTAGTTTCTATTGAAAAAATGTTCACGTTCCGATCGTCACGTACAGTAAATAGTGGAAATGGGACAATCTTTTTTATTCTCAGGTTTTTGCTCACTCGGTTTTTTTTTTATCCGCATAAATGAAAATTGATGAAAAACTAAACTATATCTCTCATTTAAATGTTTTTGTTATTAATTTTCCGCACTTGGTATATAGTTTTACTCTCATCTCTCTCATATATAGTATGTGGTTTGCTTGCAATACTTATGTAAAATAAAATCAATCTCGTTCTTATATACAGTATTTCGTTTAGTATTTTATCATCAGTTAGTATGTATAATGCTTTTCTATCGCTCGGTTTATATTTTTATGCGTATAGAATATTACTCGGTTTTTCGAAAGTGAAAAGTGTTTGTATACTACATATTGTGAAAATGTTGTTGTTAATTTTATATTTAAAATTTAATACAATAATCAAAGTACAAAGTGTTGTTTAGTAGTAGTATATACATAGATATTTACTATAGATATATGTATATGTAATTTAAAAATAGTGTATACATTTTGTAAACATGTAATGTTTTTTTTTTGTATTATTTCAAAATATGTTATGTAATAGTCACGAGATTTTTTATTTTAAATTTATAAACTAATTTAAATTGAAAATTGTTTATAGTATTACATATATGTATATATTTTTTTTTCGAAACTATGACGTAATATGTTACATTCACAATACTTGCGTCATTTTTACTTTCATTTTTTTCATTCCTTTAAATATATTTTTCCACTAGTTTCGCATCCCTCCCTGCTCGTCTTGCTTCCGTAAATGTGTATGTACATGGATTTATTTTGTTCCGAAAATGTTAACCGCGCATTTTCTCTGTTCTATAGTATTAGTGTATGATGTATGTATATGTATGTGTTCATTGTATCCTTTCTTGTAGTATTTCATATTGTCTATGGTCGAATTTATAGTTGAAATACCTACATGAAAGTAATTAAATAAAATTTTAATGTTATTTACATAACATCTAAGTACGATAGTTTTAAAAGATTATGGTATGTTTAAAAACATATATGATTACATTTTTGGTGCGATAGCATAAATTTGAGTCATGCGCCATACTTTTTTTTTTGGGCCTTCCACACTTATAATCATTTAAGCAAAGCGTCGTTTTAGTTTTCTCATGTGTATATGTATGTAATATAGTGTTCAAGAATGGCATCGTTATATTTTATTGTGAAATATGAGTTTATAAAATGGGTTCAAGACTCTGGATCACCATATAGTTTTATTATATTGCTTAAAGTTATGTTTTACATTAAATATAAATATATTTCGTCTTTATTATTAATATGTATGTACCTATAATATACAAACTTCGACTCATTAAACTAACATCTTGATAAAGTTTATTTAAATTGTAAATGACTTTGTCAATATTTATATGCAAAAATTGGTTAAAATAATATTAAGACACTACTAATCTCGACTACTTACTTCAATGCAAAAAAAAATCTTTCAAAGGCCATATAACGAATATATAATTTGTAAGCTCTTAAGAAGTACAATTCATTTATTTAAAACTTTAAAGAATGACTACTCATTGTTCTAAAACCAATAAAACGTAAAAATTGTTATAAATATTTACAACTCACGCAGACATGACAGGCAGCCATTGAAGTTGTTTTGTTATCCGATTATTAGTATTTTTTTTTTTATAAATAAAAGACAATAATAAATGACTTGTGCGAAGGAAAATTTAAATAAATAAATAATTTTTTTCTTTGTGATATACATATTCTATCGGGGTTGTGATGAGTAGGGATAATCCATTGAAATCAGGTTGATATAATTTATATAATAAAAAGTTTATGGATAATCAGCAGCATCTCCTCAGAAATGGCAATAATCTACATATATATATATAAATCATTATATTAACACTTTAAACGTAAAATCTTATAATTATTTCTGTAAATATTGCAAATTATTACTTTATTATCATGTCAAGAAACGAAAATTAATTTTTAATTTTTTAACGTCTGGATGGTAATAATAAGCGGATTGCAAAACTTGCTAATAAATATAATTTGGGTTATTTTACTCGTGTTTCATATTTCATTCGAGCCGTTCAATCTTCCATATTAATAGCCCAGAGCTTCGAACTGAAGCGGGAATAGCACGACAACATTGGAAATACTTTCTGAATTTTAATCCGAATTTCAACACATTTAATGATAAAAAAGATAATTATTGTCGTTCGAAAAAATCGTTTATAGAAATACAACATTTTTAGTTTTGTATCGTGCATTGACGATTATTGTATTATATAATTCATTCGTAAGCACCAGAGCCGAATCATAATATGCCCAAAGAGACCTGAATTCCAGAGCCTGTCTTACTGTTGGTGCCGGATTTCAAATTATTTACACAAATAATAATAGTTTTTTTTTCTAAGAAAAATCCAACTACCTATCCAGTTTTAAATATATAATTTTAAATATTTGTATACGGAACAAACATTTACGTGTACTACTGAGGTAATCCTAAAGACGTGTACGTGTACTTATGATTCAGACTCATGATAAGTTTAAAATTCGAAAAATTTCGAAAGTAATTTCCACCTATATGATTCTAAGATCGGATAACTAGAATTTTGGGGTAATTTTCAAATTTTTTAATTTTTGTTTGAAGTTAAGATGATAGAAATTTTTTTTCTGAATTAATACTCAAACAGTCACGTGCCAAAAGTCCGATAAATCAAGTTTCATCGGATTTTCAAAAATTCATTAAAAATTTAAAAAAAAATTTCGAACTTTTTTAAATATTAGAAAACTTCTCAAATTTGTCAAAGTATTAAAAAATTTATCAATTTTCAAAAAAATGTGTTCTGCGCAGAATATTTTAATCTTGCAATATTTTTCAAAATTAAGCGGAATCTAAATTTTAGTCAATTATAGAATATTTCTCAGAATTTTGATGAATTTTTCAATTTTTATAAAACTTTTTGCCTTTACTATATGCCAATTACCAAATTCCTTAACAAGTTTGTTGGTTAAG
The DNA here is from genome assembly GCA_951394425.1 of Tipula unca. Classification (NCBI taxonomy): domain Eukaryota; kingdom Metazoa; phylum Arthropoda; class Insecta; order Diptera; family Tipulidae; genus Tipula; species Tipula unca. Next base: position 6,429,560 of record OX596380.1, on the reverse strand, counting down.
TAAGAAAGTTCTTAGGGTAATAGGGCTGCCATTAAATATTTTATTCCACATCCTCATTATGATTGACATAATGATGCAACAGACAGTCTTTATGGGATAAATTCTAGCGAGTTATACTCTCAAAATATATTTTAATTTCGTTTTCTAATGTGCTAATAAAGATCACATCACGGACAAGAGTTTCAGTTTGAAAACGGTTCAAAAGTAAACTACGAAAATGCTGTCTTAATTGCAAACCGTCGATAACAATATCTAATTTTATTGATCCAAGAAAAACCGTACGTATTAATGATTCAGACGTAGAGAGCAAGTTAAAATAATTAATTGATATTTTTGTAAATTTAGTTTCCGAATTCTAAAATTTTTTAAATATCCAAAATCAAAATCTGAATTTCACGTCTGGTTTGAAAACTCAAAAATTCAATTTACAAATTCACAGTACTTACATACTTTATAAATTTCTTAATTAAATTTTAAAATTCGACAAATTTCCTAACCGATTTTTACCTAGGTATACGTTTCTGAAGATAAAATTTAAGAATTGTTAAATTTAAATCTGAAATATATTGTGGACAAAAAAATTAAAACCGAATTCGTAATCGGAACGATAAATGTTTTCGTTTTTAATTTTAACGAAACAAAAACAAATCAAATGACAAATACTTCCTTATAACCGAGCAAATACCAAAGTGGTTGAAGCAAAAAGTACCCACAATCTATGTTAAGTACAACAATAACAGTATGCCAGACAGTGTTGTGAGAAAGTATTCGTGAGAAAAATTTGCACAGAATCCGAAGAATTTTCTTTCTCCAACGCGAAAATATCATAAAATTTATTGATTTATATATTAACTGTTGACGGTTGACGCTGTTCTGTTATTGATAAATATTTGATATAAAATTTAAGAGGAAATATATTAAAAAGTTATTTTCGTATATCAGTGTGATACGAAAATAGTAGGTAGAAATGCTTTTTTTTTTTTTTATAAATACATTATATAAAAATTAATTTGAGTTTGACAACAATCATCTTTTAATTAAGTATCAACAAGCGATGTAAATAACTATTTTTATCGATGTATGTATACATACATATGTACATACATATATACAAATTGAATTGCCGGTCTGTCGCTTGTTAAATTTTATGACAGAATGGATATGATGTTCTATGAAAATTGAAACTGACAATTAATTATGATAAATATATAAAATTTAGCTTGTATCTCGTATGTAAATTTCACATGAGATATTTACATAAATTCTACATTATTTACATTTAATTTGTTTAAGTTAAGTTATCAATTTTATAATATGATTTATTTGTCTTGATTTAATTTGTCAATATAAATTAAAAAATTATTTCAAAATTTGGACAACCCTGGGAATAAAATATCATTATTTCTCCCCTAAATTGTGAGACCGATATCATCAGAGACAAAAAAATCTTGACTCACAGTAGACGACCATTTCTAATTTATAGAATCCAAGTTGTATTTGAATTCAATTTGAGACGAATTAAAATATAAATTTACAGAATTCGATTTTTTAGCAAAGTAATTTAATTTGAAATTATAGTCAAATTCGTCTTGGGTTTATTCATTATACAAGTTTTATATAAATGCTATATATAAAAATTATTTAAAAGTTCAATTTATCTAAACTGAATTAATTTAAATTGAATAGAATCAAGCAGAATTTATTAGTAAAGCCTGTATTAATTAGAGTGGAAATAATATTAGCAATGAATAACAATTTATCCTACATATACTTTAATTTATTCTAAATTTATGTATATTCTATATTCAAATCATATTTAAATTTAAAAAATAAACGTACGAGGATTATAATTAAACTTCAACGATTTCTATTTAAGTTCAAATTGAATTTATTTTGGTTGAAAAATATTACTTTAAAATTTGTTTTGCTATTAACCACCAGGCGGCTACCAACTGGATAATTATTTGGTCTTCTCGCGTGGTTTCGTTACGTTTTAGTTATCATTTTAATTGGGTGGTAAACAATTGGAATGACTACATATTATGAAAAATAGAATCATAATTTATTCTATTGATATACTATAGTGTTTTCTATATCAATTACTGAATAAACTAATCAACCTTTTAGAAAAGTAAATTAGTCAAAAAAGTTGCTATCAGACACACAACATTAAATTTAAATCAATTAATTTTATATTAATCTATTCTCTGACACAAGCAAATTAATTATTTTATTTAATATTAGTCGAGCATATTAAATAATAAATAAATAAAATAAAACATGAATTTTTATTTATCCATAAAAGTTATATACATATTTGGTGTTTGGCGCAATACAAGGCTGGTGGCTCTGCGACTCTCCCAAAGAGTACTGCGCTGAATTTTATAGTTATGTATAATAAATGGTATTAGAAATTTAAATTCGTATCTAATTTCAATTTTTTTAAATATGTATGTCTAATTTTCTTCGTTTGAGTTAAATTTGTGATTTGGGCGAAAAAAAATGACAAAATGTTAATAAAGGCACGAACAAAAGTACTGAAATGATGGATGCTCTTTTGGGAGGAAAACAATTTCTCAAATCAAATATTCAAAGCCTCCCATTCCCTAAAATAACTTGTTATGTATTTAGCAATCAATCAAATAATAAATTATTTAGGAGACACAAAAAAAACGATACTCTCTTTAATGTTTATTATATCGGAAAAAAAATTCAATTCGAAAATAGATCTTTAGTCACTTTTAGGTTCGAAGTAGAAATTAGAATTAAATTTGTGCCTTAAATTATCAAAATCACATAATGGCTGCGGACCAATTGTCGGGTAAATCAATTAGTTAGGTAAAAGTCGATTTTTAGTATTTTTGTTTTATTGAAACATGTGCTTTTGTTTATTTTCAGCTTACTTAATCCGTAGATCACTAAAAAATTATCAATCTAAACGATAAACATTTACTTTTGTGTACTCTATTTACCCTACTTTTTAATAGGGTAAATGAATTTACCGAAAATTAAATTAAAAGACGTTTTTTACCCGTCAATTGCTCCGCAACCTATGTACTAAATTCTAAGACCGTCACATTATTTGTGAAATTATGAGAAAAATTCTTCAAAAAGTAAATTAAGGCTCTACTTTACTCAATTTGCGAAAACATGTATATCGTACAATTCGTTTTATGGCCACATAAACTTAAGTATTGACTTAATTTTATTTTTAGAGCAAAGTTAAATATATTTGCAAGCGAGTAATACACTTTTTTTTTTAAATTCGCTATAGTTTTCTCATAAATGCGTCTCTAAAGTTGATGAATTTTAGACAAAAACCATTGTCATCGACGTAAAAATGGTTTAAGAATCAACTAAATTTCGTGTATTTTTTAGTTCACCCCTTTTTAATTAGATGTCATAATTAGCAAACAAAATAATTTTTTCATGGAATATTTTGTAATTTTCGATAGCGGAGATTTACACTATTTGAAAATTAATTTTAGACGCATTTTTTGGCATTTAAATATCGACTTCAATTTTGATTTTTGTTCTACTTAGAGCTTTAAGTAATAATTTAAATGGACATATAATTTTCAATCAAATTCTGTATTAAATTCAAAGTTAGTGTTTAGTCTGAAGTGTTTTGTAATTCATTGATTAATATTTCTTAAATGACTACTAATTATAATCCAATATTTTTTATATATTCTGTGATAGGCAGGCGCCGAAGCCCTATTAATAAAATTAACCAATCGGCATTTTTTCTGAAAGATTAGATGAATTCATTATGCATTTAAATTAATGAATGAATATTCTTCCCCACTATCACCAGTTTCTTCGTTGTCTTGATCTTCATCACTAGATTCGTCTACAATATTCAGTTCATCAGGTCTGTCGCTGAATTTTCAACTATAGTTAAATTATGTTAGATAGTTTTGTTAGAAAAGATAAATTGTATGCATATCTAAGTATTTTATTTGATGTTTGATGTTGCTGATACCATTTGCGATAAAACCATTTCGTAACTAATTTTAAAATGTAAACGTTAATCGTTTTCCCATTTTGTGTTTGGACGAAAACGTTTGAAATACCTTTTTAGGGACTTACGATATATGAACTTGGAATGTTATTGGTTAATTTATCTGTTACTTAAATGTCAAAATATATATCAAAATATGTTCAAAAACTCTTAAAAATATTAAAATGTTCGATTTAGACTGTGTCCGCCTGATACGATTTTTTTTAGACTAAATTACAAACTAAACTAAATGTTTGATTTGTTCATATCATTCATTCATAGGTGACATTATCGCAATAGACAATACTGTACCTCAATGAAATGTCGTTCTTATTTGAGTTAAAAAATCTCGGGGACTGTATAAAATTCCGATTGTGCGTATTTTTAAACTGGCTTTTACTTTTTTGACATATTCCGATACTTGGTTAGGATTGTCCATCTAATGTTAGACTTCTTTGTAAAAATTTCTCAAAAAATCATTTACGAGCAAAGACCAGCATTTTTCTAAATGCAATTGAGGCTAATCAAGAAATTAAATTTTTTCTTCTTAAATCCATGTACTCGAGACCGGAATCAAATCCTAGAATTCAAAATTCGTACTATGAGTTAAAAATATTTCAACTCAAAAAGAGAAAAAGGGGCGTTTTTTATGTCATTTTAGTTGATGTGATTGGTAGAGGGTACGGATTTGATTTCCTGGGATTTGAATTCGGCCTCGTATATACGGCATTAATCGTTCCGTTTTGTTTTATTTTTTGAAGTATAAGTAAATGACAAATTGACAACTAATTTGAAAACTTTTCTTGCAGGGGAGACTTTTTGTAAGTCGGCTGCTTAATAGCACAATGTACAATAATTTAGAGTTTAGTCTGCAATTTAGTATAAAAAATCATATCACGCACACAGTATTAATACAACTTAAGTTGTGTTACGGTTACAGTGGCCGATATTTTACTTAAAGAAATAATTTCGTCAAACTCTGTAAGGTATAGGTTACTCAATCGAATAACATGAATTTTAACCAATAGATAGAGTTCTGCTATTTTAGTTACAGGCCATAGAAGATATATCATAATTTCAGCTTAAACGAGGAAGTATCTAAAAAATCACACTTGTTGAGATAAACTAGTTATTAATATTGACCATTGTAAATACTTTATAATTTGGTGGGCTTTGTCATTGAAGTTTCTTTGAAGGTTTATTAATGTGCGCGATCATTTTATATAAATCATTTTATTAAAATTGAAAAAAAAAAATCGAATCGTGTTAAAAATAAATAAAAGTATTAGAAATGAGAAGAGCTAAAGACGCATTAGAAAACAAATTCAAATTTGCTTACATGCGTTGCAGGCACTCACAGAGATGACGTAATTTTTGTTTTGCATTTGTTGAAGAATTTTATAATGTTTTTTTTTTTTTAATTTTATTTACTTACATACATTCATACAAAGAAAAGAAACGAGTTTTTATTTACTTTTTTTTGCAATATTTATAAGCTAAGAATAGATATATCGTGGGTATACATAATGTGTGTTTGTTGAGTGGCGTTGTTGCAATTTTAAATAAAATGGGTGTGTTGTCCCTCCAGTCGAAACTGGAGTATCAGCTGAATGATAACAGAGTTGTTGTTATAAAATATAATTTAAAAAATATACAATATCTTATATGTATATACATTAGTATTCCGTTCTTTTTATATACGACTTACTACTTCCAGGAAGTTACAAATTTGGCAGAATATAAAAATAAATTATACGGAATGAAGAACAACCAAGTCGATCAAGAAATGATGCTTAAAAAAAAATTTTACTGCTAAGCATTTATAATTAACTACATACATAAATGAAATGTTTTAAATTGGTTTCTTGTTGATTTCTTATTTATTAGTTTTGACGAGGAAATTAAGAATGATAAAAAGTTATGTGGTTTTGGGTTTTCTATTAAATTACTCCATCGTTAAAATGGCATATTAATGTGTTTAATATATGGCTGGGAATAAAACTAAGTAAATGCTTTAACTTTGGTTTCTTCGAGTATTTACTTTTGAGCAGGTGAATTAAACTCAAATATTTAGTGGAGTAGGTAAAACTTAACTTTCAAATAAATGGCAATTACTGAAAAAGTAAATTATGTATTAAAAAACTGTGAATAAAAAAAGTTAATACTTGAAGATTTACATGGTTGCATATGATAGAGTTATTAATATTTAAAAAACAAAAAAGTAGTGTGAAGCGCCTGGGAATATATCCAATCAGCAGCTTTTGAGATGTGATACTTTTATTCGTAATATTAAACAATATGTAGAACCTTATTTCAGTATATTTTGTGGGAAGATCCCTTTTGGTGTAACACAACTTTCTTCTTGGTATCGGATTTATTAACCCTGTAGTATCTTCTGGCGTGATTATTTTGCCATTCATCCCTTAATACTCATTCTGGATTATTTTAAATTAATCATATTATATTTACAAATATTGTGTTCAAGATTTTAAGGTAAATTCAATTGTTTAGGAATGTTGTATAAGAACCATTCGTTGACAAGTTAAGTTCGATATTTTGAAGCAATAGTATATTGGGAAATGCAATTCAAACATTGATCGAATTATTTACAGATATTTTTTGAAATACTTATGTATCATGTTATTCACGTTTTGATTAATTATAATTACGAGGTGGTCCAATACAATGGCAGAGGCTATTGCCAAATTACTTTTAGAAATGGTAACGCAATTTTATAGTAATCGGTTAGTGTAAGATATTTATGTAGCTGAAAAAAAACTATACAATAGCTGGGTCTATCACACTTTAATTTCATATAGATTCTACCAACATTTTAAATCCCACTTAGAACGCTTGAATACAGGTGTATGAAAACGCTTGACTGCTACGCTTGTGATAATTTTAATTCACATGTTTCCCACGATTTGTATTTTAATTTAATACTTTGCTGGATTTTGTTGTCACTCAAATGACCAAATCGTGGTTGTTTACCACTACAAAATGTATGGATCAAAATAAAAAATCACCATACACACGGGAAATTGTATATCGATTTACATTTTCTGGAAATTAAATTTAATTTTTTTTTTGTTCAAAACACCAATTTAGATTTTATGACATTTGTTGATGTTTTCCGTTGTCCACTGAAAGAAAATCCGAAATATTTATTTATTTTTTTGTTCTAGTTTTTATAGAGTTTCATTCGTAAAATGTAAAGATTTAGTTATTTAAATCATTATACCATTATAAATCAATTAGATAAATTAAAGTGACACTTATAAAAAAAGCAATTCTGATTTTAAAAGTGCTAAATATATTTAATAGTTTTTAATAAAAATGCAAGGAATACAGCATTTGTTTCGCCAACATGCGCTTGATAAACAATCAAGTACAGAAAGTTGGCATTCGGCACAAAGTGCTCTTACAAACCAAATACATTTACAACAGCATTATGGACAAAAATTGCCGAATGATCGAAGTTTGAGTAGCGACTCAAGTGGTGATTTGAAATCAGGTAGTTATAATTACGATTTACAAATTTCAGAGTACAGTGTTTAAAGTAAAGATACAAATAATTTATTTCTACTTGTATGTAGATCATGATCTTGACCAACTTAGTTCTAGTCCCAAACCGGTGCCTGGTTCTCATTTGCCAGCAAATTACTTATCTGGATCGCCAGGACTATCGAAAAATGGTAGTGGCTCATCATTAGGCCGAAGCCCGATGGGACTTACTATTATTATGCCTAAAAAATCGTCGAGACGTAACAGTGGAGCAGATAATAGTCCAAATGTATACACATCCCACCGACGTGGTTCACTTGATACGTACGGTTCACCGCCAGGAAATACCTCATATTCTCCACACGATTTAGATGATATTTATGAATATAAAACGGACCATCAATATTTTACACATACTGGTACCTCTCAAGTTGAAGACGAACGTACAAATATAGCATCGGATAGTCAACGTAATAATTTATTCCATCGAACTCATGCGGCACAATCACTCGATGAATGTAGTTCACCACATCCCGATCGTCATTCCGTAAATGCATATCGTAATCGTTTGGATACAGGTAGTTTTATAAAAAATTTAAGCAGCGATAAGGAAGATTCACCATCATCATCAAAATCAAATACATCGACACGAAATAATTCGTACAATCGTAGTAATAGCGGTCATCATCATCATCACCATCATCATAATGCCGTTCATGAAATGATAAAAACGATAGGTAAAAAAGTTCATATATGGCCTAGTCGACGAAGACATGAATCTACCTCGGTGATAACATCGCCTACACAAACTCCGATATCACAATTAAATGATGCACAAGAAAGTTTTAGGACACGATCGAAGAGTTTGGATGTCAAACCGACAAATTCAATATTGAACGATGTGCAAGCGACTTACAAAGTGTATGAGAAAATCGTTCGAGAAGGTGAGTTATAACATAACTAAAAGTTATTCTTAATAAATACTAGGGTTTTTCTACAATAATATATTAAACAAGCCCCTTGACACTTATCATTATGGCGTGAACTTCTAACTTGGCAATTTTTTCAAATATATTTTTTTATAAATTAATTTATGGGAATTTTATTTTTTTACATATTTTTTTAATTAAAATTATTTTAGGTGCTCATATGAGAAGAGCTTCAGCTGAATTAGAAAAACGACGTGCCTCATTTGGAACGAGCAGAGGTTTAAGGCCAGATGGTACATTAGATCCTTATCACGCGGCCATATTGTTTAGGGATTCAAGAGGAGTAAGTATTTTTTTTATTATATAATAAAAGAATGTCGCTAATTATGTTTGTGTCTTCTGTAATTAAATTCTGCGATTTTTTTTTCTATTAAAGCGTTGAAACCATATCTAAAAATGTTGATTCGTTCACAAATAATTATTTGAATAAATTTTGCTTTGCAAAAGTGGTACGTCATTTTTAATCATACTTTCTTCCAATATTGTTTTCTTTTTATTTTCGAAACTACATTTTAATGCTAATATTAGAACAACTTTAGTAATTTTTTTTTGATATATTATTATTACAAACACGAACTAATACTACCACCAGTTCAAACGCAAATGATGCAATAGAATGTCACCGTATGTAGAATTTCAGTTGTACAACTATTTGCACGCAATTATTGGTTCGAGGTTGCTTTCCAAAGATTTTATTAAGTGTGGCTGCTTCTAGTCTAGACTTTCTAGTTTTCTACATTTTAGAAACATTTGCAAATGTAAACCACACAGGGTTTTCCCTTTAAACGGAAACTAAAATATTTTCCTAAAATAGTAAAATATGTATTCAATAAAGGCATCGTAGAATTCGGCAGGAATGCCATCAGTTGACGCCAATTTGTTTTTCAGATGTGATTGGAAGACTTCGCAACTGTGTAGGCTCAATAAAGTCATTACCAATAAATTTCTTATTAAATTACCTTTTAATGAATGTGTGACATGGTATACTTCCATTAAAATAAATGGTTACGGTAGCTATCGGGTTACCTCGGTTGCAAATATACAATAGTTTATCCTCCTTTGCATTTCTCATAAAAGTTTTCGTTGGTACACCTTGTATGTAAATATAATGCGTAGTTCACATAGATTACCCATGAAGATTGCGTAAATTGTAGGATAACTGTTCGTGTAATGTAAACAATGTATTTTGTTCGCAGCACAACCCTGAAATAAAACCAATTTATTTTATTTGAGCACTAGTGACATCTATATTACAATAGAGGTACAAAATTAATGAATTGATTTTATTTGGTTCATTAATTTATAAATATGCAATTTACTTAGTCACTTTCATTATGCATATGGTAATAAGTTCGATGTCATGGTCATAGTCTTATTGTTTACCATAAAATGAAATTAAAATACCAAGTCGTATGTTTGTTTATGTTAAAGACTTATATTTACCTACTTTGCTTTGTTTATTAATAAAAATCATTCGTATAAGTCAATAGTGAATGGTGATCGTATTTTCTTTCATACACATATGTACGTAGTATTTTTTTATTGTAGTAATAATTAAAGATCAAACATTATTCCCCCCTTCCATACATTATTTGTTATGAATATGTAGTGTTCTCCTCCCTCCAATCCAATATCATTTTTTAATTTTTATTGGGGTTTTTGCGTATGCAATAATTCTCCAAGTTTCGATTTTAAAATTGTTGCGATCGGTTGTCTATCTTTATAAATTAATCGTATGTGTGCTGTGTCATAGTAAATCGAAATAATATATTTATGATGAGATTTGTGTTTTAAACAAGTGATATTTTCTGTTGATACTAGTACAATAAGTTTAAACATTAAAATGTTTCGACGATTTTCTTTGGTGAATTCGCCACCACCGCCTGCCAAAATTTCAATAAAACCACCAAAAACGCCCTTAGTCAATAAATATGATGAAATTGTTGTTACAAATTCAACATCAACACTATTATCGACAGACAACGATTCTAAAGTGAATTCAATACGTGATAGTATACTATTTAGTAAATGTGATAACAAAGATAAACATAATTTTAGTGATTGTGATAATAGTAATTGTGATAGTAGTGAAAATTTATTTCCTGATTTTTTAGAAAAATTTCAATCACCTTGGTATAATCGTATTAGAAATTCAATTAGGAAAAATTTACTACGTCGGCGAGCATACTACTATTATTATACATTGAACAATTACAATTATTTAAACAAGGACAATAATTGTAATAATAACAATGACAGTAAAAAATGTGTTAGTATTTTATGCTTAAATAATTTATTACTAAAAGGCAGTTTGCCAAAATACATGTACATTTTTTAAATCTTCGTTTAGTTTCTAATATTTTATAAATTGAGAATGTAAATCGTATGTATGTGGAGAGCATGTGTCTTTATTTTTGTTAACCCACTACTCAAGGTTCGGATATATAATTTCCAAACTGTGGTCCTATTGATGTGTAATTGAACAATTTTCTATTATAACTATTAAAATTATAATTTTGTATATTATGGTTTATAAGAGTTATTTTAATTTTATTTTTATAGTTGCCTGTTGCAGATCCATTCTTAGAAAAAGTTAGCCTGTCTGATTTAGGTAAGTACATCATTATAAACAGTATTTACAGAAATTCCCAAACGTATATAAACCAAACATAAATTACGGTATAATGTCGTCGTATGATTCATAAAATTGTTTTTCAATTTTCAAGTGACAAGCGTTTTTATAATAAGTACACGTATGTGTATATATGTACATATGTATGTGTGTAATTTTATGTAAATAAAAAATTTATGTTTTTTTGTAAATAGAATAATTGCCTTAGGTCAATTTTTTTTAGTAAATTTAATGTTTACAATAATTATTTGATTCGGTTGGCCTTTTATAGAAGTATATTTCAATGATTTTTCTTGTATTATAAATTATATTTGTATTATTTTAAACCGCACTAAATATTTGTAACGTACATACTTTGAACGGTGCCTTCGTATCCGCTCTCAATTTTGCACAAATCAAACATTTTTGGCTCATTTTAGTAGACACACGAATGCATTTTTCTTTTTATTTGTGTAATCTTCGCGTTTTTGTAATTTTTCACCCTGAAAGATGAAACAGTTGTTTATTTTTTTTTGTTTCAAGCAACCTTCAATGTAAAATCGCAGCTGAAAATAAATTAATGTTTCATTTCCTTTAATGTATTTCTTGAGTTTACACGAAATTCACCTTGTACCTGAAAATTTACTATCTACGTATATTAGATTATGCGCTATTAAGACATTAAGGGTGACAATAACAATAAATCATTAGAACGTGAATCGTCGATTACGTACCCGGATAGGAGATTTAAGTTCGGGTTAAGAATATCAAGGCTTCATAGTTAAAACGACCTCGGCAATATTGGTGTTACAATTTCTTATTTTCCAGCAGTCGTTGACAACAAAAAAGTTATTTTGGATTTTAAACTGATCGATAAATGAATTGAATGTGTTGCATTCAACAAGCTCCATCTGTGCATGAGATTCGCCAAATCTAGATAAATAATTTTACAGAATTAGCAGTGGTAATTTGAAATTCAAACTATCTAAAAATTTTGTGACGAAACATCTACGTATATTGATTGGTTTCGAGTCTTATTGACGCTGTTATTGTCAGTCATACAGTAGTCAAGCCTGAAGAGAGGGGTATTTTCTCTTAGTGATTAAGTTTTTAAATCCTATTGGCCAGCGCTGATAATTTTTTGATAGTTAGAAATGCCACTCCATAAATAAATGTCCGACTTCTGGAACTGTGCAATGTAAAAAGATATGGAAGAACAAATCACATGTCCAATCTTTAGTAGGGATGGCTATTTCTTTAAAACGATTGAGTTTGGAATCCAGCAGGCCTATGCAAGATTGCCGTTAAATAAAAATATTTATGCGATAGGAGCCCGTCAAGTCCATTGGAATAGTCGAAATAGCTCGCAGCATTAAAAAGGTTAGACATCATAGTGGTAGATGGTCGCTCTACTTGGCACACCATTTCGTTTCAAAATTTCCTGTAATTTTCATGTGGCTATCGTAATCGTCGATTGTTTTTAATAAAACGTTTTAACCACTAAAACGCTCTTAACCACGCTCCATGCTAAATCCAAAATCAAGCAGCGGATTTTTGTTTGGTACAGTGGCCAGAAAGTATGTTTGTCACCGAAACATCATCTTGTATCGAGTACGACAGCAAACCATAAACGGTGAAGTTAGAAATGTCCGAAAAAAGAGGGAGAAAACGGATTACTTCTGCCAAAGATGGCGTTCAGATTTCGAGAGCGGTGCAGGTTGACTCTAATATGATACCAAAAAATGATTCAAATGATCTTGAATCTAACTAGGCATATGTGGGACAAACAAATTTTTGCATATCACCTATAAATAAAATATCCTCATTGAATTCTGCTCGTGAATATGTTCAAAATCCACCAGAATTTTTATGAAATATTTTGTAAACAGGCGAGTCGTTATATCCTTTGAATGGATTGTGGGGGCATTTTTTTTATTCTACCCCCAACGAGAAAATAAAGGGGGTGGCTACAAGTGGTCTGGGGCTATATAGGTGTATACATTGGTGTAGGACCGATGTAAAAATGATTTAGGACTCACTACTTTGTATATTTCGATAACGGAGATTTACACCATTTTGAATTTAATTTTAGACAAATTTTAGAGCATTTAAAGATCGACGTCATTTTAGATTTTCATTCTAGATAAAGTAGAGCCTTAATTTTATTTTAGCGTTTGAAATTTTTAGGCCGCCATATTTTTGAAAATTTGACTCCACTAGTATTCGTCAATGTTATGATGGTTTATTTACAATCGCTAAAAAAAGATATTGGCATATCAAAATTATTTTAAAATTTCAATATTTCAGACCATCAGGCCATTTAGAATGTCTGAAATAATTTATGAACTTTCAAAGATTTAAAAATTATTCCAATTCTTTGAGAAATATCCAAAATAATTATTTTATCTTATCACATTAATTTATTCGGTGTTTAATTGTCAGATGTTTGGCAATGTTTCATAAAATGATTTACTCTTGTGGATTACAACTGCAGCCATATTAACGAGTTTTTCGCTCTTATCTTAAATCATCAATTCCATTCCCTATGCCAACAAACCGTTTAAAACATTAAAAATATTTTTAATATTTTCATCTAAATCACAGATCAGTAGTATTATCACTGAATTTTCATAAATGTTGTCATCGGCTTGGGTATTTCTATTTTTAAGAAAAAACAAAAACAAAAATCTCATATTCAAGTGTTGTTTTTTTAAAATAATTTTTTTCGTTGTGTTGAAACGTCGTCATCGTCGTAAAAATTCGTTCGTTCACAGGAAGGAAAATAGAATAATATATTCTATATTTTCGTATTAAGAAAATTTTATTGTATTTGTTTGAAAATCACAAAAAATTATATAGAAACATACACAAATTTACTTTTTTTTTTGTTTTAGCTCACAAAAAGAAATTCGGTTTAGTCATTTTCTAAACGTTTCCACGCGAACTTTCCATTAAGAGGAAAATTTATTTTTGCAATACACCCGATAGTTAAATAAAATAAAAAATCGATTGGAAATTTTTTTCCTTTTATGTCCGTTCAGAGTGAAGTTTTAATAATTTCTTGTGTAATCGAACACTGATTAAATAACTGGAGGAAAATTTTATGTATTAAAGTGTAATCTGTACGTGAAAAATATTGGAAAATTTATATAAAATTAAAAATAACTGAATTAAATATATATATTTATACATGTATAATGTATACCAATTTGATGTTTGTTATGAAAGATTTGATTAATTATTATTTTCGATTAATCCAGTAGAAATCCAGGTCATTTTTTTCAAGTGTCTTTTTTGTGGTTTTTCTTAAGTTGTGTTATCAGTGAAGGTCAAATTTTCATTTTGAGTTATGAAAAATATAGCTATGCATAACATATGAAACATGATTGTTAGATTCGAAACGTAAACTATCGATTTTCCTCGGATGCCGGTAAATTTCAATCAATAGAATAAATAAATACAACGCATTTCACAACGTCAAACGAAGGACAATCAATGTGGAAAAAAATTATTGATTTTCACAATACTCATACTTTTTTATTTTTACTAATGAAAATGTTTGACAAACTATCTAATATTTCATCATAATCATCATCCTGTGAATCAGTGCACAATATTGGACCATATGTCGTGTAGTCTAAGCATTTTTGAATTAATGTGAATTCTCTCATATTAAGGAAAAATCATTTGGATTCCCTATTTTAAACGAAAAACTAAATAAGAAGTTGTTGTACACACACACACATATATTCGACTAGCCTCTCATATTATTTGTTTACAAACTGTCATCAAAAAAATTTAAGAGGTTTGAAAAAAGAATACATGTTTATATACGTACATATGTATATTGGTAAACTTTTTTGAGTTTATAGCCAATTTTAATAAGTGCCAAATACATTTTTTTACGCGCATCGTCTTCGAGGACGTTAAATTAAAACAAAAAAAATTTTTTAATTTAATTTAATTTGTTTGTTTTTTTTTTTAATTTTCATATTCTATTCATTATAAAACTACAATAAATTAATTTGTTCAACAATTAAGAAATTAAGCGAAGAAAATTAAAAGAAAGCAATTAATGGTTAAGGCCAATGTTAGTTTTTTCAATTTATTTAAATGGGCAAATTGAAAGACCATGAAGTATACAATTCGTATACATTGGGCTGAATTAAAATTTAATTTTAATTTTAATCCTTTAATTTATTTAAAAAAAAGAAAAGAAAGTATTTTGGTACCACGCCTCCGATAAAAATAACACATTCATTACATTTTATTTCAACACGTCTATTTTGTCTGGCAAATTTTTATATTATTTTTTTAATATTCAAAAAATAAATTCCAATTCATATACATTATAATTTATTAATTAAATTTTACAAATTACAATCATCCAAAACGTTGCTCGCTGCCAATTAATTAAAATTAAGGGAGGTCAAGGCTTACTGAACCCGGTCTTGCATTTTTCTGTTCAAACATCAAATTGAAAATTTAATCGGATATTTTAAAAATATTAGAAATTCTTTGATTTTAGATTAACATAATTATTGCTAGAATTTGTCTTACAATAATTTTCTAAAAATATTTTGCCACCATAAATTTCCACGTATATGTGTCACGTAAAAATGCGGCCCGTAATAATGATCAGCTGATATTAAATCGGATAACAAAATACGTTAAAAATCACTGTGATCCAAGATCGGCGACATATGAATCGGAGGTTAGCGGTAGTGGTGGTCCCGGAGGAGGAGAAGAAAATTCGAGAGAAGACGACGGCGGGGCCGGCGGAACGCATACCAATTTTAATGTTTCAAATGACGAGAAAAAAGAACAAACTTCTACATTCACAACTACTATAACTTCTGATATTGTAATCAGTAGTAGCAAAATTGAACCAATGCTTCAATTGCATTTTTATTCAAATTATGCTGGCCGCTTAGTATTAGGTGGGGGCCACTCTGAGTGGCTAACCTGTGATATATATCCGTTAGAGTCTATTAAAGAGTTTGAAGAAGTTTCGCAAAAATGGAAAAATTTCTTATCTAATATTTTACGAAAAGGTTTATATACATTGGGAATTTCAAATATATATTTAATATTTAATAATGTTTTTTTTATTTAATTTTATTTATACACGTTTTACAGAAGAGGATGAATCACAAATATTTGTTAAATTCTTCCGATTTCACAAGTGCTATGATTTAATACCAACTTCGGCAAAATTAGTGGTTTTTGATACACAATTGCTTGTTAAAAAGGCCTTTTATGCATTAGTATATAATGGTAAGTAATATTTTGTAATTTCATCAAAAACAATATTTTAATTATTTTAATTATTTATAAAAAAAAATAGGTGTACGTGCAGCACCGTTATGGGATTCAGAGAAACAATGTTTTGTTGGTATGCTTACAATAACCGATTTTATAAAAATCTTACAAAGATATTACACATCACCAAATAATTCAATGGATCAACTGGAAGAACATAAATTAGATACATGGCGTAATGTACTGCAGCATCAAGTAATGCCACTTGTTAGTATAAGTCCAGATGCATCATTGTACGATGCGATAAAAATCTTAATTCATAATAGAATTCATCGACTACCAGTTATAGATCCATTGACTGGTAATGTTTTATATATTTTAACTCACAAAAGAATTCTTAGGTTCCTCTTTTTATATGTAAGTGAATTTAATCCGATTTAATTGTATTTACTGTCATGGATCTAATATAAATGTTTATTTAAATTTTTAGATTAGCGAATTACCAAAACCTTCATATATGCAAAAAACGTTGCGAGAGGTTAGAATAGGATCGTACGATAATATTGAAACAGCAACTGTAGGTACAACTATAATAACTGCATTACACAAATTTGTGGAAAGGCGAGTTTCAGCATTGCCAGTTATTGATACAGAAGGGCGTTTAGTTGATATTTATGCTAAATTTGATGTTATCGTAAGAATTTATTATTTGTATTGGGATAATTATTCAAATAATTAACACGAATAAATTTCAATTTTAGAATTTAGCGGCCGAAAAAACATACAACGATTTAGATGTTTCACTAAGCAAAGCTAATGAACATCGTAATGCTTGGTTTGAAGGTGTTCAGAGATGCCATTTAGATGAAACACTTTATACTGTGATGGATCGAATTGTTCGGGCAGAAGTTCATCGTTTAGTTGTTGTTGATGAAAATGAAAAAGTGATTGGTATCATTTCACTGTCTGATATTTTACTATATTTGGTGCTACGCCCGAGCGGGGAAGGTATGGGTGGCAGTGAACAGTCTGTCCGTGCAACTGATCCCAATTTAAAAGAGAATAGTGAAGCGACCGATACAAATACAAAAGATGAAGATAGCAAGAAAGATCCAGATGATGATGTGACGGTGGTTGAACTAGATGAATCGATCAGTTGCGATGATAATACATCAGCATTAAATTCAACGGATGATAAGAAAGCAGAGGAAGATAGAGTATCGGGTAAAAGTATAAATATTGAATCAACGGAAACATCGTCGAGTTCGTCATTGGTCGGTGAACCATCGGGCCAAGAACCAACTTCTCCAACAAAAATGCACGAATCAATAAGTAACCAAGTAAATCGAGAAGTTGGTTTGGTTAGTGAATAATTTATTATAATTTTTTGTTTAAAACAAACAAAAACAAACTGAGTTTCTCCCAACATCAGACGAATATTCTTATCTTTCTTTTTAAAAAAAAAACTAAATGAAAATAAAGACTGAATATCGTGTTGTAGCCCATCAATAACAAAACGTAAAACACAAACAAGAGGATTTAAAAGAAATATTTATATTTTTGTTTTCTATTTATTATTATTATTATTTTTATATTTTTGAAACTGTGCCAAAAAAAAATATGTAAACCATTTTTAATTCGCATGGGGAGAAACTGTCCAATTTTGTAGAATGGCACAGAAAAATCTCATTCATTTATATTTTTACCGTGGCATCTCTGACAGATTTCAAATTAAAAAAAATAAAATACATATATACATATATATATATATATATATATATATATATATATATATATATATAAAATAAAATCGATAATGAAACTGTTTTATTTTATTTTTAAGTTATTTGAGTTATTATTTAATTAATTATTAAAACAAGTATTAAAAAAAATAATAAAAAATTGTTATAATTGTGATAAACAACAAACCCGCATAAATTTGCTAATTAAAAAAAACAAAACAAACAATAATTAAAATTCAAGTCAAATTTTTAATTTCATTATATTTTTTTTTTTTTTTTTGTATAGATGTCACCGTTTATAAATTAAAAAGCAATCATTTTTTTAGTTTACATCAAAAACAATATTATAAAATTTAATTATATATAAAAATATATTATAGTTCTTAATTAATATATTGTAAATACATTAAATTATTAAATTTTAGTTGTTTTATTAAATTAATTCATCAAATGAAAAACCTCTAACCTCTAAATATATTTGGAGAGATGGAAATAAATTTTATTTTTTTTGTTTAATTTAATTTAAATGAAATGATGAAAAATACACCAAATTTTTTCAAAATATATATATTATATTATAAACAAAACAAAAAATATTACACTTTTAGCTTAAAGTACAAAATATAAATAATTAAAATAAAAATCTTGTTTCTTCTTCTTCTTCATATCCAAATTTTCCATTTCGTTTATTTTTTGAATACGTTACAGTAAAAAAAAAATACTAAATAATAAATAAAATGCTTCAAGTTTAAATAAATTAAACACAATGTTAATTAGTTTCTTATTAAATTAAATAAAAAAAATAATTAAAATTCATAGATAGAATACGTTTTTATTATATATTGTTCAGTGAAACAGATTGAAAAAGGTTTTATATTTGGTTGTTTCTATTTTTTGGTATATTAACGAAATCACCTAATAAATTTTGAAATATCACCATATAATTTAACTGGACACAAACATTACATACTATTTTAAATTTATAACATAAAATTATATTATTATTTATATTAAAGTCGAACGCCGTTGTTTTTTCTATATAAATGCCATTATTTCTAAAAAAAAAAAAACACATATTTTTGTATTTGAAAACCCTCGAAAATCCAACCAAATCGTTGTTGGGCGCTTTTCGGCTTTAATTTAAATAAAAACTTAATTCAAAAGTTTTTAAATTATAAATTTTTCGTTTTATTAAATTTTTTATTTTTGTAGGCACATTAAATTATTATTAACAATTATTAATGAAAATCTTATTTCAACAAACAAAAGATGGTGAGAAAATGAAAAGAAAAAAAAACATATGTTATTTTGATTGTACATTAATTAATATTAATTATTATTATAAATACAAAAATAACAAAAATATTGAGATATGAAACGCATTATAGATAAATATAAAAATAAAAAAAAATTATTGAAAAAAAAAGAAAAAATTACAAAAGAATTGATAGATTTGTTTTATTTAAATAAGATTTTTGCACAAAATGTCTCAATTTGTTCTGGATATGGCTTCACTTTTATACAAACACAGCTGATCAACTTGAAAAAAAACATTCCGCAAGTACAGACAGATTTTGTGACTGAAGCTAGCCCGAGGCCCCTATATACTCTGCTAATCAGTTAATCATAAAGATGTATACTACTTATGATTCAGGCGTATAGTTTAAAATAAATTTACATATGTAAATTTCGACATTTCCATATTGTGAAAATTCCAAATTTCAAATTACGATTAGGTACGAAATGGAATTTAAAATATTAACTCGGTTTTAAGAAATCACAATTTTAAAAATATTGAAAGCTTTTTCCACGTATACGAAGATAAAATGTAAAATTCGAATTGTTGAATTTTCAACCGTTTATTAAAATCTCCAATTTACGGTGGACAGTTTTAGAATTTTTGTTGGGGATATTTTACAAATTTTGAATTTTCATTCGAAATTAAAGATGATTTGCTGAATTTTGAAATGTTACTCGAATTAGAAAAAATGTAAATAAAATTTTGGAGATTTGATAAATTTCTGTAAATTTTTAAAAGTCCAATAATTTTTAGAAAAATTCCGAAATATAACTTTGACGTATCAAAACTTCGATGAATCAAGTTTCATATCGGAATTTTAAATATTGTATCAAAATTTATAAAATTCCATGAATTTTAGGAAAAGTTTTTCCAAATTAAACAAAAAACTAAATTTTGTAGAATTATTTTCTGAATTTTGACATATACAATTTTTATAGCACGTCAAGTCTCGTATATGATTTAAAATGAGTAAATTATTTTGAAAATTAACATTTTAAAAAATGGCTTTAATTTTTACTTTGTGATTTTAAAGACTTTTTTAAAAAAAATTTATTCTAGGCTGCCATTAAATATTTTATTCCACATCTTCATTATGATTAACTGGTTATGTAGCCGTCGATATATATAATGGATTGTAGCTGTATACCACGCAACATTTCTGATGTGTGTACATTTGCCATATTTCCTCTATTCAATGAGTCGAATGTTGATAGTGCACATCATCGCCAATATGCGCCAATATTTGGACAAACGTGTATAATTTTAACGGGCAACGTTGGTCGTTTCCTTTGATGTGAGGTTCATCTACCGCCTGTTTGACGAATATAAGCCAATGGCCAAATATTGGTTTACATTGGTCATACGAAAACCGTCCACACGACCCGACGAAGTTATACACATCATCAACAATACACATCGTGTTGACGCGGCTTTATAATTGCTAAATTTCGAAAACAATAAAAGCGACAATTTATTTGCCAATTTACATCAATATTGCTGCATAATGAATTCAAATTTGGGATTTGTCGAATTCCTTCTGAATTGATAGTATTGCAATTCCAATTCCATTTTGTAGTTACTGTGTTTGTCACCAGAGTTTTCGTATTTGTCAAGGTTAGGTTGAGTGGCTGTTACGGCACACTTAGACCGGTGACGGTTCATTGTGATACCACAGGATCGTACTTCCCTATTACCCTTATGTGAACCAGTTTGAGTAGTAGTTTTCAAATCTCGCTGGAATTCTGACAGATATCGCGCAGAAAGAATATGGCGGATACACAGTGATGTATTAAGTACAATAACTCATGTTTATTGTTTACATTTTTATGTTGTATTTGTATTTAAATGGAAAAGGAACGTTTTTAATCACAAAATTTTTTTATAATCTAACTTATATATCACTGACACTTTTGAAATTAATATTTAATTCGATAAAGTAAGAATTAAATTGAAAACTGATTTTGTTTTTTATGATGTTGTGGTTTTGTTCGATATGAATGTAATTTGGTAATTTATTTTCCTCAGTTCGTACCAAAATTAAATGTTGACATTGTTTCCAAAAGGCGTGCAATTTTTTTTTGACCTATTAATTTTCACTTGAAATATGATTGTAATAACATAAATATATAATCATTTTGAATATGTTGTGTATTAAAACTGAAATATAATTCTTTTTATTGGTTATTTATTATTTTATTTAGGTTGGTTACCTAAGATAAATGCGACCCATCAAAATTTTCAAAAAAAAATTTTCTACATCACTGAAAGCTGCGCAGAACAATTAAAAAATAATTTTTTTTAAGATCTGAATAGGACTATACTTATATAGTGTGATATATCTTGCACCTTACAGTTTTCGAGATCAGAGAGGCAGTCCATTAAGAATCTACCCATATATTTATGTATTCTGTGTGCCAAAACCGGACATGAGCATAGGAGGTGGACTACCGTCTTCTCCTCCTCCTCGTCCATACAGCTTCTGCAAAAATCATTTGTTTCTAGACCTAACCTCCTCGCATGTTCTCCAAGTAGGCAATGCCACGATCGTTTTTAATTCACGTCTCCGTAGGGAGATCATTGTCTTTGAGCGTTTCAAGTCCAGCTTTGTCTTCCTACACTACATGAGAGTGTGTTGGTCCACCTTTCATACGCTGAGGCTCCTGCCGTCTTTTTAAGCACTGTCTTGAGTAGGCCTCCCCAAATTTGCCCTTTCCGGTAGTAGTTAGAGAGTTGTACCGTGCCTAGCTCGTTCGTCAGCCGTGCAGTTCTCCATGACGTCCGAGTGGCCGGGGACCCAGACTATCTGAGTGTTGAACTTCTCACTCATCTCATTCAGTGTCAGAGAAACTGAATCCAGCAACTTGATTGCCGCCTGACTGTCCACTGAAATTGCGATATCAATCGCGGATACCACATTATGTCTCAACCAATCCAAGACCTCCTCAACCGCTATCAACCCTGCTTGGTACACGCTGTTATCTAATTATTGTCGAGTGTCCTGTCTGCAGACATTTTCACTGAGATATGGCTGATAGTCGGGTGGGCGTAACCGCCGCCATTTTCTTACCATAAATATCGACTGGGAGAAGGTGAAACATAACCTCCAAGGCGCGTGTTGGTGAGCCGTATTTGTCAAACACTACCAACTTTGTACATGTCAAACATAAATCACGAGAATTGGTTGGTTATTTCTTTTGACCAAAATTGAATTCCAATTCCAATTCATTAGTCAAAGGAAATGTCACTAACTATAATTTTTAAATTTAGTTTAAAACTCAAACGAAATAGCAAGTCTGCAGTTTCAATTCAATTTGTCATTAACTATAACAGTATGGAATATCAGAGAAGCATTATGGATTAAATCCACAACATTGAATATTTTATATAAATTTTGTTTTGTCAATTTTTCCAAATTTCGAAAAAAATTAAATGAAATCCAGAATTTTCAAAATTCAGTTTTGAATATGATTATTGATTCACTCATTATTGATTTATTATAAGAAATACAGCATTCTCAACGGTTAAAACTGACCATGGAATTGGCAGCTATCGGGTTAGAATTCCAATAGAGGTAGGATACAAAATAGATTCGAATTAAATCATGTAATCGAAGCAAATTGCAAGACATAAAAAATTCGACATGTTGGATGAACTTAATAATTCATGATTTCAGGTAGCAATTGTTTGGTGATTTATTTAATACTAGCCCCAGGGCCCGGCGTATCCAAAATGCGGCACTGACCAATAATAAATTAGCAATGCATGATCCTTTACGATTAATTGATTCGGTTTGCTGTAAAGCAGAGTCACTAATAATTCCTCAGACATCCATTCATCGATCTTGTTAAAAACAACGCATGTCTCTAAGGGCGTAATTTTAGCGTCCTTTAAAGACTTGTTATGAAGATTGTTGCAACTGCAACTTCAAGCATATGGAATCTTTTCCATATGATATATATAGTTCAGTAGACATAGTTGTGCTGATGCAATGACGTACGGTATATGTATTAAAAAAGACAGTCTACTCTTGGGAGTTAACAAGTCAACATGTGAATAAAGCCTGTGTAATAAAACTCTTAATAAATTTAGAATAGAAAGTAAATGTTTTCTTTGGATTTCCTCCATCTTATTTGTACCTCAAACACAATCACACCAACCACAACATTTGGCGACGAGAAAAAAATCGAACAACAAATTAGTATCGAAACAATATTAAAAAAATAACTAAATTTGTATCTTCCACGTGTAAAAAGTGAGGTTAAAATTTGTGTGCGCTTCAATATTTTTTTTTCTGTCGGATCGTTTCTATACGAGATAATAATGGATTCACAAGCACTACAAAATATTTTAACGCAAGTGCAAAAATCGAATCAAGAATTTTTGGCAAAAATTCTGGAGGAAAATCAGAAAGTTTTAAGAGACACGCTAAACGCTCCTGTGAAGCAGGCAGCAACCATTTCTTCGTTTCGTAAATTCGATCGTGTTGCGGATAGATTTTCAACATATCTATTCCAAATGGAACAGCATTTCGAAGCGAACGGAATCACTGACAATGCGACCAAACCAGCGTGTTTCCTCAGTTGGATTGGAACTGAGTCACTTGAACTTCTTCAAAAATTATGCGGTGATGAGAATATTAAGGACAAATCTTTCAAGGATTTGTATAATAAACTTTCGGAGCATTTTGCCTCAAAACAGCACATTCTAGCTGCTCGTTTTAAATTTCATCGAACGGTAATGCAACCTCAACAATCGTATACAGACTGGGTTGCGGAGTTACGAGGAGTTGCTCGCGATTGTAAGTTTCAGTGTGAAGCGGAGGGATGTCAGCAATCACATGTTGATATAAATATTCGGGACATGATAGTAAGTCACACTCCGCATGACAAAGTCCGAACCGCGGCATTGCAGAAATCTAACCCAACTCTTGACGAGGTACTGCAGATCGCAACTGTGTTTGAAGCTACCACCAAAACATGTTTGGAATTTAAGGAAGAGGTAAAGGCGACCGTGATAAATGCGGTTAAACAACATCATACAGAAAGGCGACCTAGCTCCGACCGTAACAACCGAAGTAGAAATCGAAGTCAATTACATCACCGCAATCAATCATCTAAAGTGTACCAACAATCATGCCAGAGTTGTGGCGCATTTCATAAGAGAACAGATTGTTATCATTATAAGAACAAATCTGTGTGTAATTCGTGTTCCAAGGTTGGGCACATCTCATCGGTATGTAGATCGAGTAAACAGCGCAATAAGTCATCACAACGGAGTCACAATAATCGTTCACATGAAGAAGTCAAATCCATCAGTGATAATTCATTTCATGATAATTCGTTTCAACATGTCAGTATGATTGAACTACTAGATCCACCATGTGCCGAGATAAAACAAATGTCAACCGTGGCATCAACCGGTGATGAAAAAGTATTTGTTAACATCAGCGTAAACAACCGAATCTTGTCTTTTCAAGTAGACACCGGAGCGTCGTGTTCGTTGATCGGTCTTTCTGGTTACCGAGAGCTGGGTAAACCGATGTGCGAAGCAACGAATAAGGAGTTGAAGGCATATGGAGGTGTTTCTATCCCAGTGAAAGGTTTAGTTCGAGTCGAGGTTAAATGGAACGAGCATAAAATAACTGTGCCATTG
Organism: Tipula unca; assembly: GCA_951394425.1. Taxonomy (NCBI): domain Eukaryota; kingdom Metazoa; phylum Arthropoda; class Insecta; order Diptera; family Tipulidae; genus Tipula; species Tipula unca. The sequence continues at coordinate 6,404,497 of OX596380.1, read as the reverse complement.
GAAATTGTCGACAATGAGAAGGCATCAAATCTTCTTGGCATGGACTGGTTTCGAAAGTTACAGTCAAATATATATACCATCTCAAAATGATTTAGTTAATCAAGTAGCACAGTTTTCTACGACAAATCAGGCAACTCAACGTGATTTAATTTCCGCAATATCTAATCTAAACAAGAAGCATAAGGCAGTCTTCGCACCATCGTTAGGTCTTTGCACGACTTTCAAAGCTGACATAATGCTTAAACCAGATGCTCGTCCACGTTATTTCAAGCCATACAATCTTCCTTTCGCTCAATTCGGTGTTGTGAGAGCCGAAATCGATCGTCTAGTTTCGCTTGGCGTACTCAAACCCCTCAAATCAAGCGAATGGGCTGCACCGATTGTAGTAGTGAAGAAACCGAATGGAAAAATCCGACTGTGTGCCGATTTTAAAGTATCGGTAAATTCTCAGCTAGAGGTCGATCGTTATCCGATCCCCCGTGTCGAAGAGCTGTTTCATAAGCTCCAGGGTGGTCAGTATTTTACTAAATTGGATCTGACTGATGCATATTTGCAGATCGAGCTATCAGACTCATCAAAAAAGTTTATGGTAATAAACACGCCATTCGGGCTTTTTCAGTATCAGAGGTTGCCCTTTGGAATAGCATCAGCTCCGGGCATTTTTCAGCGTTTCATGGAGGAGGTAGTAACTGAAGTACCTTGATGTGCAGTATATTTAGATGACGTTATAGTCACAGGTCGAAATAACGAGGATCATATGCGTAATCTCCAGAAAGTAATGGAAAGATTGGCTCAGTGTGGTTTGAGATGCAAAGAAGAGAAATGTTGTTTCGCAGAGGAACAAATTGAATACGTTGGGCATGAAATAAATTCGTCAGGAATTCTGCCATCAGAAAAAAGATTAGATGCGGTCAAATTGATGCCTAGACCACAAAATGTTAAGCAAGTAGAGGTTTTTATTGGTAAGCTAAACTATTACAATAAATTTGTGCCAAATTTTTCGTCAAAGGCGGCACCACTCAACGAGCTTAGGCGCAGCGGTGTTGATTTCGTATGGACAGAGCGCCAAGAAAATGCATTTCAATCACTGAAAGACACAATGGTGAATGCCATTCGGCTTGTTCATTATCAGGATGATCTACCAGTCATACTTGCAACAGATGCGTCAAAATATGGAATCGGAGCAGTAATTTCTCATCGATATCCGGATGGGAGTGAAAAGCCGATCTCATTTGCGTCCAAGACACTTAACAGTAGTCAAGCCGGCTACAGCCAAATCGAAAAGGAGGCTTTATCCATAGTGTATGGGGTCACAAAGTTTCATACTTATCTGTACGGTAGACCATTCGACCTAACAACAGATCATCAAGCGCTTACTACGTTATTCCATCCCAGTAAAAAATTGCCAGTGATGACGTTGCATCGACTTCAGCGATGGGCAATTGTTCTTCAAGCGTATAATTATACAATTAAATATAAGCATACCAGTCACCATGCAAATGCGGACGCCCTTTCTCGACTCCCGGTTGGAGGTGATGAGGTATTCGACGAAAGGGAGAAAAAGCTGTTAGATGCGGAGGAGATCTATCAAGTGACCATCAATGATTTCCCAATCAATGCCAGTATAATTGCTGAATATACGAGAGATGATCCTCTCATCCAAGAAGTATCACATTTTATAATCAATGGATGGCCGGAGTCACTTCCAAAAAACCAAGATAATATCAAACCATACTTTAATCGTAAGTTCTCTCTATCGTTACAGAAGGGTATCGTCCTTCTACATACGGAGTACACTCGCGTAGTTGTTCCATTAAAACTACAAAAACAAGTACTGCAGATGTTACACGAAGGTCATTGGGGTAGGAGCCGAATGACGCAAATGGCACGACGGTACGTCTGGTTCCCGAAAATAAATGAAGCAATCGAGAGAGCATCATCATCCTGCGCCATTTGTCAGAACTCAGCAGTTGATCCGAAACGTGAGTTTTCATCATGGCCGGAAACGACACGTCCGTGGGAGAGAATTCATATAGATTTTGCGGGTCCGTTCTACTCTCGCATGTGGCTTATTGTTGTAGACTCGTATTCAAAGTTCCCATATACGGTCGAACTCATCACGGCAACATCTACAACTACCATTTCATCACTTCAGAAGATTTTCTCCATTGAAGGGTTACCAAACACAATTGTAAGTGACTACGGAACCCAGTTTACGTCCGCAGAGTTCAAAAAGTTTTGTTCGCTTAACTCTATTGAGCATTTGACCATTGCGCCGTTTCATCCTGCGTCCAATGGGTTGGCGGAACGTACAGTGCGAACTTTCAAAGAATCATTTTCAAAAATAATGCGCCAGGAGAACAATCGTGAATTGGCAATGTACAAATATTTGTCAACTTATCGCACCACACCTGATCCTGTGTCAGGCCAATCGCCAGCTGAACTACTTCATCGTCGTCAGCCGCGCAATCTATTATCAGTGCTTTTACCATCATCTCACGAAGTAAAACAACAACATCAAACCAAATATCAAGTTGGTCAACAAGTTCACGCGCGAAATTATTCAGACAAAAAACGATGGGTGGATGGACATTATAGAATGTGTTATCGGTCGATTGATGTACAATATCAGAACTGTTCATGGTATGATCAGACGACATCAGAATCAACTTAGAGAAAGGAAATCTATATCTGCAACTAGTACCGACAAAACATCTTTACCATCTGTCGATACTAGTGATTTTGAATTACAGATACCCTTGGCCGCTACTTCATTACAACACAATAATGAACCACAGATCCAAGTAGAACCATCCAGGGTCACGTCACCACCAAGCAGCAAACCACAGACGATTCGAAGTCCAGAACATTCGAGTCCACCACAACTTTCACATGAAACACCGAAATCATCACTTAGGAGTATACCGACTGATACAACACAAGTTCGACGAACGGAGAGAATCAGACGGAAGGTTGTTCGTTTTTCGCCTGACTAACGAAAATTAGGTCGTGGGGAATGTTGCAACTGCAACTTCAAGCATATGGAATCTTTTCCATATGATATATATAGTTCAATAGACATAGTTGTGCTGATGCAATGACTTACGGTATATGTATTAAAAAAGACAGTCTACTCTTGGGAGTTAACAAGTCAACATGTGAATAAAGTCTGTGTAATAAAACTCTTAATAAATTTAGAATAGAAAGTAAATGTTTTCTTTGGATTTCCTCCATCTTATTTGTACCTCAAACACAATCACACCAATCACAACAAAGATCATTTTCTGAACTCTTTCGCCAGAGCTCTATTTTGAATGTGATATATAATTAGCTCCACTTAATCTTCTCGTTCGCTCGCCATAATTGCATCAATATATTCTTCGCAACGACTACGGGCCTTCTTGTTCGTACACTCCTTTGTAAAGAGATCAGTTTTTTGAAGTGTGTGAAGTTATCTATCCCAGAAAAATTAAAAATGTTTATCAGGCAATACTATTCTCATCACATGAGAAAATACTATTCTCATCACAGAAATTAGGTTGAAAATGTTTTTCTTTTGACCATGTCCGCCTGTACATCGAAGATCGGGTTGGGTCGACGCATTAATTCTGCACTCCAACAGCGAGTCATAGATATTTTCAATTTAATCAAAATTTTTTGGGATTGGGACCCGGTGCCACCCGATTAAATTGAGAATTTTCAAAGAATATTTATCTCAAACTAGAGCTCAACGATGTGTGGAATGCACATTTCGATATTCTAATTGTAAATGGAGGATATTTTATCGACCTTGACAGTTGATATTGCCTACACAATTTGGATCGTGAGAGAGATGGATATTAAATGGAAGATTATAGAAAATATTGTCGGATTATTTATTGCTGGACCGATTTGTTGGCTCAAAAAATAAAATTCCAGGGCTGAATTAATTTCAAGTCAAATACTGAACCAAAATCGGAATTGTTTAGAACATAGTTTAATCCAGATCTTAAAAAATATTCATCTAACCTAGGTACTAGAAAAACTTAACGTTTCTTATATGGGTATAACCAATGAAAGTTAAAAACAATCGATTATATAAATTTTCGGTTTTATTTGATAAAATTGATTTTATTTAAATTACAATAACAATAAAAATCTTTAAAGGTATCACATTCATACTTGTGTTTCTATAAATCTAAGGCTATAAATATTCATACATAAGTCTTTATATAAAAAAATGTAAAATTTCATATTTCACTTAAACTATTATACTGGATGATGATAGTTTTGTAATTTTTCTGAAATTAAATTAAAATCACATATTATATTATCGTATGTTTGCAAGGGCATAGTGAATAGTTTAAATGTGCTATAAAAACCAACCAACCTACACCGGGGGCTAATTTAATCGAATCGTTCACCCATTAATTTTTAAAACTTATTAGTTTTTATCTATATAAATAAATGTACGTTAACTACATTTTAAGTGCCATCAAACCCTTATAATTCATCATTAAGCCGAACATTTTCCACAGTTCCTCGAATTTTGCGTTCCGATGGAATAAATGTCACCGAATTCGAATCATTAAAAATTGATTGATGTACATTTTCGTCTAATTTATTTGATGATTGAGACGGATCCGGACTAGTTAATGTTATCCGTGAACCGTACGCAATCCTTTCATCGCTAAAAATTAATTTCAATTTGTGTTTGGTGCATAATAAAATTAATCAATAATAATAATAATAATTTTACCTGTCGCGTGCCTGTAAATTCGCTTCGACTGTTAAACTTCGTGGTTTTCTAAAATCACATTCGACTGAAAATGCCGCATCACCAGGTGTTACGAGATCGAGATCATGTTGAATTACAACCACATTCGAGTATACATTATTATTATGAAGTGTATGACATTGGCTTAGGGCAAATTTCATAGCTACGGAACGTGCACCTTTTTTTATGTTTGGCCGTACAAAACATGGTTCCTGCTGTTTATAGAAACTTCCTCTGGTGTACATAACTCCGTTGAAATCTTCTTCTGTCTCTAATTCAAGTTGCATCGAATCGGCACCACACTTTAAGTGTACTTTTTGAAGACCATCGGTGGACGCGTCTATGTTAAACACGTCGGTCAGATCTTGAGTGTATGTATCTAAAATAATTACAACAATATACGAACATGTATATACAATATGGCAATGGAATTAAATGTATATAATCTTTTCGGGATAGAATGGGACGAAGACGAATAAGTTTGGCGTTCACATTCACTCTTTAAGCACACGGTATTCTTTGCTTGCATACAAAAGGTAGCTGGTAATTTGCACATATATACATATATGTATATACATATATATATATATATATATATATACTTGAAGGTTACAAGCATATATTTGATTGATGTGCTCGCGATGACGGGGCGGAAGCCGTTATTGTTGCTGAACAGATTCACACGTAATACCACCAATTTGAAAATAAAGGTCGAATGGTCAACTCGATAAGAATAGCGTGACCACTATGTAAATATGCTTTAGGTATCTTTATTGACATTGAAGGGGTACTCGCTACAATTAAAGTTGGTTCTATTTCTAAATTCGTACGGTGCACCATATAGAATTGCTCACTTTATACGATTCATGCTAGAACAACGGTGTTTAACAATCGAATTTGCCACCGACAAACTGTTCTGAATGATTAATGATTGATGCCGCCAAAGAAGTGTTTTTTTTTTCACTTATGTTGTGTTTGGTCGCGGATAGTCTTATACGAGATTACTAATAACAATCGTAGTTATCGATATGTCCGAGATTAGAATTGTACTGTCATTTTATGTTTTCCCTCAATGCGCTTAAGTCTGAAGTCTGCTTGTGGTCTTCTGTGAATGTTTTCATGTTTTACACCCGTAGATGAGAGGTTCTAAACTATATGCAGCATGTTGAGCGTATTTCTAGCGTTGGTAATGCATTGTCTAATGTCTTCTTCCGTGCCGCCTGTCTTTTGCTACAGTACTACCATGGTATACGAATTTCTCGACATGTTCAATGATTTCTTGGTTAATGCTAATCGGTGTGCTGATGATTGTGTTCAGTTCCTTCATCTTCCTGCCTCAGCCTGCATTCTAAATTCCACTTCTATATTGATCGAATTGAATTGGCATTAGGGATCTATTTCTTAAGCCAGCTTACCGGGTTTTTATCTCTTGATTACTGGTGAGATTCGTCCAAGAATGATGATTGCTAATACTTTCATTGTACTGTTAAGAAGGAAAATACCTCGCTAGTTTTTTACTTAGATCGCTGGGGTGATAAGTAATGAACATTTTAGAATTTTAAGCAATAGTGGCCTGACTCGTCAATTATGAATACGGTTTGAGTTTTTGTTATTTTTATTATATTTAAAACTTGAGCTTGTAGTCTCCCTAAGGGACCCTAATGAAATCTATGCTCTCATTGATGTGAGCGATTTATATCTCGAAAAAAAACCTAGCTAGAAGAATTTAAATAATTCAAAAATTTACATTTTAAATTAAAAAAGTTTAGAAAATGACAAAAAAGATTTTAATTAGAAACGAGTAAGCGTAGCTAAAATCATACTCAAAGCCAATTCAATAGCTAAGTTTAGAATTTGACAAATTCTGTACGATTCCTTATTTGGTTTGGCTTTTAAACCCTCACCAAAATAAAAGTGGGACAACTAAATGTAATACAGGCCATAAATTAAACCAATTCCTGAGATGATGCATGTTTTAAAGCGAATTGTTAGACGATTTTGATTTATTTCCGAAAATTCGCCAAAAGTTAATTAACCCAATTTACATGGTGAAAGATTTTTGTGTAGAATAATTTTAAATCAAGTAAATAGATTAAACTGTTAATTAAAAATGTTGAATTTTATAGATTAAAACTCATTGAAACAAGAGGTTAACACATTTGTATGTTCTTGTATACAGTAAACTAGTAAGCCACCATCAAAAATTTTACTTTCACTCTTTATTCATTATTCATCGGTTCGTTAAATAAATGAAATAACGTGTCATTATAATATATGCAAAGAATATTGATGATATGTTCACATGAAAACAGGTTTTCGTTCACACACACACACACACAACATAATTATAGCATGAATTCGAAAACTAAATATTATTTAATATTAAAATTATTTAACCTTTTCTATCACCACTGCCTGTATCACCACTATCTAGATTTTCATCACTATTTTCACTATTTAATTTAGCATAGATTACATTAAAATAAATTATTAAAAGAATTATTTTAAAATAATTAGACATTATGAATTATTATAATAAGCTTAACAAAAATATCTATTTATCGGTAGTGCACACCTTCAAAGTAGAATAATAACTGAATAAAACTGTAAACTGTAAAGTCTTTTTGTGTGTTAAATTTCGTTTTGTTGGAAAGAAGAAAAATACAAAATTACTGTTATTTATTTACTTTATGTTTACACATTTTTTGATGGTATTCGCGTCGCGAATTTCGCGAGACTCGTTCCCACCTTTACTTTTACAGAATTTAAGTTGTATGAATTCGTCATATTGTTGTGTTGTACCGGCGATTGCGATCGATAAGAAAGTTGAAAACTACATATTTAAAGTAGTTTACAATTTTGATATTTATTAATTTCGTTTTCATTCAATCGATTTATGATACAAAATTGTTGTATCCAACACGTTGCGAATGAGAACTCACTAAAAAATTACTGAAGCAACAATTTTGTGTCTACACCCAAATAGATATTTTTTGGTTTATGTCTTCACTATTTTTGTTGATATTTTTTTACAAAATGTGTTATTTGTTATGTATGAATGTGAAAGTTGAACGTTGACTGACGAGTACGCGAGAGATGGCTCCTTACATTTGAGAGAAGAATCATGCGTGTGATTTACGGCCCAAAACGCGAATTAGATGGTACATAGTACATACCGAGCTCTGTACAATGTCGAGTTTAGAGATCTGATGAAGATCCCCGACATTGTACATGAAGTAAGATCTCAGCGAGTACGCTGGGTCGGTCACGTTCTGCGTGCTGATTCGGTATGAATTATGCAGCGATCTCTGAAAGGAGAGCCACCATCTGGTAGCCGCAGAGGTTGTTCCAGGCGATGATGGCTCCACGGTGTAGAAAACGATTTGGCTTCTTCAGATTGTCTAAAACAGTATGAGTTTGGAGCCAGGTTGTTGACACCAGGGATGGGCGAGGTAGATTATGCCATCTAATCTACGCGGTTGTCGACACGTAAAATATAAATAGATTACTTGCCAGTGTTTTTTGTCAACGTCGACAATTAAAATAATGTCAACAACCTACGATATTTTAGCGATTTGAAATTGAATGCGCCAGTTCGCGGGAGTAGTCATCGTGTTGTTATTTATTCAGTATTGTTTGCCATTTCATCATGGAAAAAGTGAGCCTGGCATGGCGTCTACAAATTGCTCAGCTTTATTACAAAAATCAGCGTTCTGTGAGGAATGTGTTTCGTGCGCTTAGATAAAGTTACAGTTGACATAATCGGCCTGTCGAGACCACTATTTGGAATACCATCGAAAAGTTTGAATTTCAGTTTATAGTATTGGATAATACGCGACTAAATAGATGGTTTGGTGTGGTTTATGCTCCTGTGAAATCATCGTTCCATATTTCTTCAAAAAAGAAGACGGCCGGGACCTGTTTTTTTTTTTTTTATTGGGCGGATTTTATTCCAGCACTCAATGCCACTAATGGGCCCACGGTGCAATACCCACATTCACACTAACATTCATTCAACCCATTCATCCCATTCACACAAGTACAGTATACCATCTGCGCATTGCGATATTTGGTTCCAAGAAGTCGGCGCGATTTGCCATATAGCGCGTGGAGCAATGTACTTATTGAAAAATCATGTTGGCGAACAATTAATTTCATGGTTCGGATCGTTGAATTGGCTATTTAGATCGTGTGATACCTCTAGAACCTTTCCTTATTTACATACTTACATATTTGATTTAGGAATAGAATTGGAAAAAAGATTAAAGATTGAATGTAAACCAGCCATTACTCGTTTCATTCGCCAAATACTATTCAATATTCTCGAACGCGTCATCAAAAATTGGACTTTGAGAAAGGACATCGCAGTTGCGGCCATCAATTGAAAGAAGTAATCTTTAAAAAATAAATGGCAAGAAATGTTCTTTCGAATGATAATAAAGTTTCCATTAGAATAAATTGAATTTCTTGAGTTTTTTTTCGAGTTCAAGACTCGTCAGCGCCAATACTTTTTTAATTTAATTTATGCTGTAAAATTGATTCAACACAGCTTCTGTTGAAATTAACATTCAATTTCTGCAAGTATAAAAGAAATTCTCTTGTGTATGACCGTAATGAAAATATACGGTGATGGTCAAATAAGCATAGTCCATTCCTGTTGCTAAAATTTTCAATTTTTTCCATTGAATTGGAAAATATAAATAATTGTATAGCATTATATATATACGCCGGTGGTCCAGTAAGCAGAGTCGTTGTCTCTCCATTCGTGGACTCGAGTTCAATTCTCGTCAGAGTCAATACTTTTTAATTTCATTTTTTCGGCAAGTAATTTGCCATCTCTTGTGTATGACCGTAATGAAAATGTAAGAGCCATCTCTTGTGTTGACCGTAATTAATTGTCCATTCCTGTTGCTAAAATTTTCAATTTTCTCTATTGAATTGGCAAACATAAAAGATATGTATAGCATCAAATTTATATACGCCGGTGGTCCAGTAAGCAGAGTCGTTGCATTTGGAATTGTGAACTTGAGTTCAAGCCTCAGTTTGGCATTAAATAATTTTTAATTTAATTTATTTAATTTCTCCCTTCAATTGGCAAATATAAAGGTTGAGTATAGCCGCAATTCTATATATGGAAATGGTGAAGTGGTAAAGTAAAAGCGGTGTCATTGGAATCGTGGATATTGTGCAGTGTTCGAACTCCGGTTAAGGTAAGGTTAAGAAAACTTTAGCGGGCATCCACACACATTTCTCAGTGAATTTAAACAAATTGCTTTTTGATTTAAAAATGACCAACTTGCAATTAAATTTAAAAAATATATATATTGAGGCTTGAACTAGTCATGATTACAATTCAAACACACAGCTTCTTTTACCACCGAACCACCACCATACATATAAATAGTGATATTCCTATCGTTTATAGCTGCCATTTGAATAAAAAAATTGAAAATTTTAGCAACGGCAATGGACTCTGCTTATTTGACCATCGCCGTACAATTTCATTACCGCTCTATATTACCCCCATCCATACCCATCTTTTACACTTGCCACTTTTACTTTGAGAATATTTAAGTTTTGAACAGAAGCTGAGTTGGATTATTTTTATTTCACCATCACCAATTTGACAGGAGAAATTAAATCAAAAAATGTTTGGCTCGACCGAGAATCGAACTTATGATCCATACATCCAAATTCGCTGACTTTGCTTACTGGACCACCACCGCATATAAATTTAATGCTATAAAAATCTTTTATATCTGTCATTTGAATAGAAAATATTGAACATTTTAGCAAACGCAATGGACTCTGCGTTTATTACCCATCGTACACATCCATCTTGTATACATTCCTACTTGAAAAATATGAAAATGTTTAACAGAAGCTGTGTGTTGAACCAATTTGAATACAGAAGAAATTAAATTAAAATAATAACGTCGCTAATGCGACTCGAACCAAGGTTCAAGAATCCAAAGTCAATCACTCTACTACCTCGCCCACCACCGTATACACATTTGATGTTATGCAAATCTGTTATACTTTCCAACTGAATTTAGAAACTTTAATATCGTTTGAAACTTAACTGAACTGCAGAGTGCCAGGTGCAATATTTAATGCGATGACATTCCAAGCAGTGTATTTCGAAGAAGTTAAAAATCTGACAAGTTATTCCTCAAATAGGTGTACATAGCTGAGTTTAAGTCTCGATTAAGGCTAAAAAAAATTTTATTTTATTTCTTACAAATTAATTTAATTCAGATTCTGTTAAATTTTCATTTTTCTCTATTCAAATGGTGAGTATAAAAGATGAATTTATCAGTAATGAAATTGTACGGCAGGGGCAGTAGGCATTCGGGCTAACGTTTTTTAATTTAATTTCATCTTACAAATTAGTTCAACTCAGCATCTATTAAAATTTTCAAATATTTCCAATTAAGTGCCAAGTATAAAAGAGAGATGTAGCAACAATGGACATGTACGGCGATGGTCAAATAAGCAGAGTTCAGTAATACTTTTGGTTATAAAAAAATCGATCAGGTCAGGTATTTTTCCTGGGTCAGTTGGCGAATATGTTGATTTTCCAGTTGAAATGGATTCACATCCATTTTCTTTAATGGCAATCAGTAATTCTTTTCCTTTAGTTGTAATCAATCTAGAACCCCAGTGAGTATTCTTCGCATTGTTTGTTTTTAATAGAATGTCTTGGTGGACAGTACAATCCTGCCACAATAATAGGAAAAGAAGTTGTTGATTTTTATATATACATGAACAAGTGTTGGTTATCTGAACGATTTGGCTTTTTAATAACTCGGTAGCACTTATAGCCTTCCTGAACTCGAATTCGTTTTAATATGGAGGTGTGTTATAGGGTCTGTGAAATTTTATGGCACGGTCATACTTCGCCGGATTATTTTTAATGAAAGTTATAACCTTTTTGTCTGATTTTTGGTGAGCCGTTTTTTCCGATTTTTCTGCGAGCTGTTCTATACCGTTCCATCGTTATAAAGAGGGCCCTACTCTATATAACGGTATATATCGTTGTTTTGGGTCTATTTAATAAATTTGTAATGGATAAACATGACGCTGAAGTAGATTCATGGTATTTGAGCACGATTAGTTTTAAATTCCGCTCTTTTTGAAAAGAGATTTAAATGCATTGACGGAAATTCTATAAAACTATCACCAATAACGCATTGTTCCTAAAGAAATTTGGGCACACTTTAGGTTCGAACTAACTGACAAAACCACTCTAGGAATTGTCTACATTATCGACGTTGTTGACGTTATCTACGGGTGGTCGACACGTCAATGTAGAAAATAGTAGATGACGCGTAAACGTCCATCCCTGGTTGATACAGTAAGGGCCAGTAATGGCCTTCAGCTAAAAATTGTAGAAAATCAAAAATAGTTGTTTGAGTTTATATAATTGGTTTCAAATTCAATAATTTTCCAGTAATTTATGGAAACTAGAAAACCATAGTCTAAAAATAACTAGATATTATAAGCTGATCTTGAAATTAAGCTCCTTTTTATTCACTAAATAAAAATAAATACATTTTCAGCTCGAACGGTTGGGTTCAACCAACGCAAAACCATTTTAATTAACATTGAATTTTTATAATTAATTGTTACGGTACAGCACGGAAACGTCTACACATGAAACAATAAAAATTGTACTTTCGTTAATATTTATTTAATAACTGATTATTAAATATAATTATAATTAAAATATGGTTAGTGAAAAAAAACATCCAATTAAAACATACATAATTCAATTGAATAATATCGTTTTAATATTGACTAGTGACATCTTTGTGTAAATAGCAAAACTACGCTTTTTACAATTTTTCAACCGTGAAACCCATTTACTCGTAATTGCTATGCTAGATCATTTGTTTGCTTATGGAATTAAAGTGAAAATTTTACAAACATTTTCTATTGTAATTGTGTAAATTTCTACAATTATTTATATGCTACAGTAAGTATTCAATTTTGTCTTGGCAATAGTACAAAATGTAAGGGAAGCTGCTACCGTTGATACAACATCTAGGAACGAAATAAAACTAAAAGTTAATATCACATTACAATTTGGTGTCTGTTCTGTGGTTGATTGTTTATCATAAATTTCAATAAACATTTGTTTTTCAGTGAAAGTGAAAATTAAATATTATTATACATGAGATAAATTGACCCGTATCAAATTTAATGGGAAAATTGTGTTTTTAGCATTACTACCGATGGAAATTGGAAATGACATTGAGATGTATGTAAATCGATGGTTTGACCACCAGTTTCTCTGGATACAAAGGAGAGTGATGAGGACCGTGCAGATTTGATTTGATTGCTATCGAATATGGTCAACTGGAACTCAATCATATGGAGAATAAGCGTTAAAAAATTTGTTAATAATTCATCGAATTCTTTGTTAAAATTGACGAAGTGTGCACGCGATATGTTTGAATAACAGATTTGAATTTTGATTATAAATTTAATTTACAACGTTGTTCCTAATGGCCGCATCCAACATGGTGAGATCTACGTTTGATATATTCTCAAAAGCACAATAATCTCACCTGTATAATTTACATGTGCTGGATGCAAATTCTACATTTCATTTACTTTCATGTTACTAAATTTAATTTTATTTAAATTTATTGAAAAATGTGTCGCGAAAACAAATCACTAACGGTTATAATAAATATTTTGAAAAGTGAAAACGCAAACCAAGGAATATTTATCCAAATGTAAACAGAACAGTTGCATCGCACTAAACAGTGTCACGGAGAATATTTTTTTTAGTAAGATATTTTCGGTCCAGCACATTCGACAAGTGAGATCTCAACATGCTGGATACGCCCATTGTGTAGCGTTCCATGATGAAATGGTTTACAGTACCAAGGTAGGAAGAGCAACCAGTCGATGAAGAGTATATTAGATGGACGTTAAGCAGATCATGGAGCTAGGAACAGAAAAACAAACTTTAAATTTGGAGTTATAGGTAGTGACCGAAAGCTCTCTTGTAAAAATGGCGGTCATTTTGGCTGAAACAAATGTTGCCCTTTCATTTACAAGAAAACAGCATGCTTAATGAACATAATTTTACTACACAATATCAAGTATGACCTTCAACATTAATGCCTGGTTCCACGAACTATTTAACTACCGGTTCTTCAGTAAAAGTTAACCGGCCGATTTTTTAGAGTTGCTGCTAATATTTCGATTTTGACTTTTTATTGTATCGATAGAAAATGTTAATATTTCGATGTAAAGAACAAAAAAAATTAAATTAAATTGAATTTCTGTTGTAAAATGAAAAACAATTTTAGCATTTAACCGCTGGGTATAGCTAACCGTTAGTTAAATATACGTTAGTTCGTGCAGCCGGGAATAAGTCTAATCTTCAACTTCGATTAAAAAATAAAAAACATCTATGTTCGGGCGCCTTTAATCTATTCTCTATTTTAGCAATACGAGTCCGGAGTCGTACTGTATCGTATACAATGCATTCCATCATCTCTCATTTCGCACACTCGCCGATAAGCCGATAACAAACATCTTGTAAAATTCAAATTGTGTGAAAAAAATTATTTAACTTCAGATATCAATTTAATTTTTTGTATTTGTTTTGCTTTTCCCATTGACAAAATTGATAATAAAAATACTCGGTTCAATTAGTACGAGTGTATTTGGTTTCAGTCAGTAACAACATCATTCTTACTTCGATTGGGTGAGTAAGTGAATTTTATATAAAATAATTTAAGTTAATATTGTGTTAATTTAAATTAATATTTAATAATTAATTTCAATAAGTTTTTGTTTTATTTAAAAAAATACCTTTATTTGAAGTTAATTGTTAAAAAAGAAATAAATAATTGTAAAAATGACATTACCACCAACATTTGTCAAAGAATTTCATGATGAGAATAGTGTACGGAAGATGGAGTATACGGAGCTCGGCTCAACCGGTTTAATTGTGTCTCGCATATCAATTGGCGGTGGTACTTTAGATGGGAAAATTTACGGGTTCGTATCTCTGCTTATAGTATATGTCTCGACTTATCATGTTTTAGACCGTTAAATTATTATATTTTAGACCGTTAGAACTGAATGTTGGCGTGCAAACGGTACGCGATGCTTTGAGACGAGGTATAAATTATATAGATACAGCCCCCTGGTATGGACAAGGAAAATCGGAATATCTCTTAGGTCAAGCTTTAAAAGGTATACCACGAAACGCGTATTATATAGCAACTAAAATTGGGCGATATGAAATTGATTACAACAAGCAATTTGACTTTAGCGCCAATAAAACACGTGAAAGTATATTGAAAAGTTTAAAACTTCTTGAATTGGATTATGTTGATGTACTTCAAATTCATGATATAGAATTTGCCCCCTCAATTAATATACTTATAAACGAAACACTTCCAACTCTAGAAGCCCTGAAAAATGAGGGATATGCTCGCCATATTGGGTTAACTGGGTATCCATTAAACAAAATAAAAGATGTAATATTAGCAGCTCCTGGGCGATTTGAAGTTGTATTGACATACACAAGATATACACTCATTGATGAGTCATTGCGCGATTACATCGATTTTTTCAAACAGCAGAAAATCGGTGTTATCTGTGCTGCTGTACACAGTTTAGGATTACTTACAAATGCTGGTCCACAAAATTGGAATGTTGCTGGCGAACATATTCGTGTTGCCTGTCGACAAGCAGGCGATTATTGTAAAGAGCAAAACGTTGAACTGGGCAAATTGGCACTTTATCATGCCATCCAATACAAAGAGCCAGATACCATTTTAGTGGGTATGCAAACACCACAGCTACTTGATATAAATTTAGATGCTTACTTGAACGGTTTAACTAGTCACGAGCAAGAAGTGTTAAAAGCTTGCAAAGACAAATTTTTCTGTCGCCTTCAAAATTCAAATTGGGAGGGTATTGAAGTAAAACGCTATTGGGAGCATATAAATGCGTCTAAATCGACATAAAATTTAACAATAAAAATACTCCATTATATTATATTTTTGTTTTGTTGTATAAAAATAGGGTTTTTTAATTATAGCAACAAATATTATTGTTTCGTTTATAGTAAAATTCTATTATGCATAAATTCTTATCAATTACAAAAAATGAAAAATAACAATAAATTACAAATTTATAAAATTAAATTAAAATTATTAACGACATGTTTTTTTTTATTTTATGTTCTACCAAAAAGTTGGTGGTTGCTGTTGATAAGTTCTCTGTCTTATGGTTATAATATCATTAATCTCATGAATGATACCATTCTTAGCATTTACATCACATTTTGTAATTCCAGCATTTTGTATTTTTGGGCGACGGTCACGATCCAATTTCAAGTGAATATTATTAATTGTTTCAACCGAACGAATGAATGGCCAATCGGATGGAACAATTCCCGCACAGCACATAACATCTATAGTAGAAATATATATTCGATTAATATATAAAATTCTAAATATTTGTAACAATAATTTGATTTACCTGGTAAAATGTGCGCCTTTACAATCGTTGCCAAATGTGGTTTATTATCAAGAATTTCATCATACCAATCTTGTACTTCACGGAAGACATCATCTTTTGGTACAAATACTGTTAAATCTTGATCGGTATCTTGTAATAACTCGGTTAAATTGGCTTCTCTAATTAATCGCAAGAACATGCTATAACTTGGATTAGCCTCCAATTGTTCAAACAAATTCTATAATATACAAAAAAAAATGAACATTGATTATATCGTTCTATAAATAAGACTTTTCAAACTTACATATTTTGGTGGTTCCAATGTCTTATCAACTTGATGTAATACACTGCCGCAGCTTTCATCATCAAAATGAATTAAACGTGCGCAATTTACGGTCGCACGATTCATTATGTTTGTGAATATTGGATGGGTTGTATACAAGTTAATTCTCAAATCATTGCCCGCAACTTTTGTATGAATATCGTTTTCAGTAAAGTCACACGTTTTAATCATCGGTTCAGCGATGTGATATTCTAAAAACTCTTTCAATTCAACATTATTTTTCAATTGCGAAGGATTTTCTTCTAAAATTGTTTTCCATTTTGAATTCTCGAATGCCTTGTCACTTGGCGCAAAGAATGTTACATTTGACATCGAATCGAATTGTTCTTGAAGTTTTCCAGCCTCAATAAGTCGTTTGAAGATAGTAAGATTTTGTTTTTCTAACATTGAACCAATCGGTAGGCCAGAATCAGTTGGTAGAATATTATCGATGACATGAATAACACCATTTGTTCCCATTAGGTCTGGTTCAATAATATGAGATTTGCCATTAATTATAATATCTTTTGTTCCAACCAAATCTGCGATTTCATTGCCTTGTTCTTCGCGTTTCGAGTTGGCACGTTCAAAATTTAACTTTTCGCCCAAAACATTGATCGTACTAGTTTTAGCATCTTCGACCACAGCACATGAGCAGAACGTTAAATCCAAAATATGATTTTTAAGAATATCTAATAAAAACTTGGATTAGTATGTAAACAAATTGATAACTTAAATTTAACCTACTTATTGCACATCCATTACCATCTTTCAACGATTTCTTAAAGCTGGGATCTAATTTTTCGAAAGCCGAATCGGTCGGTGCAAAGAATGTCAATGCCTTTTCACTCTTTAATAATTTATCCAATTTGGTTTTATCCAAAATCGATTTCAAAATTGTCATATCACGACGTTCACTAATGACATCATATACAGTTTTTGTGACTGGAGGTAATACTTTATCCACAACGTGTACAATACCATTGGTACTAATTTGATTCGCTTTCGAAATTGGAGCACAATTGGCGGTGTATCGATATGGATATTTATAGTTTTCTAGGGTTGGTGGTCGCGGAAATATATTCATACGGATTGTTGAATTTTTATATGCCGTTTTTAAAATTTGTTCGTTTTCAATATCCTCAATATTAACCCAATCTTCGACCACATGTGCCAAAATAATATCGGTCGATGTCACGGATGATTCTTCGGTTGCACGACGCGAACGGCGAAGTGGTAAAACTACTAAATTCGATTCAAAAGCATGTTCCGAAAAATCTGCAAACGCCTCATCGATTGGTGCAAAAACCGTAATATTCTTTTTAAATTCATCTTCCAGACCGTTACTCATAGCACTTCGTACAAATTCTTTAGCGCCCAATTTTTCGGCCGCCTCTTGAACCGATACCAAATCAATTTTTTCACATACTGCATTCCATACATTACTTGCCCGTGCAAAACCATGACAACACTGATGTGTCACTGTTACAGTTTTCACAGCACCTTGTTTATTTGTACTAAAAATGTAGATCCAATTAATTTACATTCATTTACCTACGTACCAATCGTAAACTGAATAAAGTTAATTTTACTTACACTGTTTTGCAGACATGTTTATTTGGTTTCTCGTAGCACGACTCAAAATTCAAATTATACGATCCACCTGAAATGAACATGGATTGACTGTTTCCATTATTGCTGCTAGTACTAATGCTGGTTGTATCATCTGATTTTTTGTTCGATGTTTGATCCTCGATATTTTCATCACGATCTGTGCATACATTTGGTCTACAAATAAAAAAACAAAACCGTTCTCATTAATGCTATCCACACATAATATAATTTTGTTGTATAGATTCAATGAATTGAAATGATCTTCTATGATTAATTTTAATATTCATAAATTCATAATAAATAAACAATTTCCTCAATTTAAAAATAAAACCGAAAAATTATACGATAGTGTATAGTGTTGATGGCAAAATTTGTTAATGGTAATTTCAAACGACCAAAAATAATAAAATAAAAAAAATTGTCATTTCAGTTGTACGATTAATATTCAAACGAGACATTGAAATTTTTAATGTGTGATGACGATGATGACCATATTTGACACTGCATTAAATTTATTTACTTAATTTGTTTGTCTGTCTCGTCTCTATTAAAAAATCGGCCATAAATTATAAGTACTTTAAGTTGGTATACACAATTCTTCGAAAACACATTTATCGCGCAGAACGCATTAAGCAGAGTAATAAATGCCAGGTGTTTCTGGATTATGGTACCGGGTTTTAACTAAAGCTCGTTAAAATACCATCCAGATGTTCTTAAATTTTTTGTCGCTAATTTAAAATTAATTTAAGACACAATAAACAATTACCAGGAAATTTTAAAAAAAATTACAATTATTTTATAAGCATACCACTAGCGCCCATATTATTAAGAGTGGGTAATAGCAAAAACAATAACTCTCCAATTATGTTTCTTGACTGTTGGGATGGCATGCCATAGTTACGTAGCAGCTAACTTTCAATAATTTGGCAATTACATAGATTTAAACAACTGAAAGTAAGTTTTTTTTTGTTTTTGTTCTAACGACGAACTACAATTTAACTATTTAACATTATTCAACAATTGCATGATCACTTTAAGTAAGCAAAACGAAAACTATAATTTGCAGGTCGATTAGCAAACAGTACTATTACTGACTGGTATATTATGCTGTTCAATTTGATTTTTGTTTATTTAGAAAACAACAAAAAATAATAAATAATACTAATTTTAATACTTGTGTTATCACTTAAGGACAAATGGGGTCAATTTGCTTGAACCTATATGTACATATGTATGTATATAATATGGGTACTTGTTGAAATTATTATTTTATTCGTATTACGAAAACATTGAGTAACATTCCCACTATTATTCGCTACATAAAATTAGATTCTTCCTAACGAATTTGAGAAAATCGTATATTCACAGTAATTGCAATCTATATTAAATAGAAGATGATATAATAAATTATGCGTTAAACGAAATCATTATTTGCATTTACATTTTTATATATGGTATGTATATAATAAATTGGTGATTCAGTTATAATTCCCATTTTTTAGTTTAATGAATTACTTAAGTTCTATTAAGACGTATTACATATGCATAAGAATAAATTACATAATTGC
Source organism: Tipula unca (assembly GCA_951394425.1). Lineage (NCBI taxonomy): Eukaryota > Metazoa > Arthropoda > Insecta > Diptera > Tipulidae > Tipula > Tipula unca. The sequence goes on along the minus strand of OX596380.1, from coordinate 6,384,741 downwards.
AAAAAATAGAGTTCGCTTCATCATATTATGCAATATTCAAAATAAACATTTTAACGGATTCTCTCATGATTATTTCACCAAAGAAAGTATTGTACAGATTCCAAAAGGTTCACCTAAGCCAAACGATAAAGTAAACATTTTACTTATGAACACGTATTTATATAACTGGATGATAGATGGCAGCTAAGGTATCTCTACACAAAGTGTTTCAAGTGAATTAAATACTTTTGGCTGGATTTCAAATTTAATAACGTTAACAAAATTACAAACTCCGTTTACATCACACAGTCGTCAATTCTATTCAATTTGAATGACATAATTTATTTTTGATTCAAAATGCACTCGGGCCCGCTTAAGGCTCTACTTTACCTAAAACAAAAATCAAAATTGATGTCGATATTTAAATGTCATAACATGCGTCTAAAATAAAATTTGCAATAGTGTAAATCTCCTCTATCGAAAATTACAAAATAATCTATGAAAAAATTGTTTTTTTGAAATTTATGACATCTAATTAAAAAGGGATGAACTAAAAATACACGATATTTAGTTGATTCCTAAACCATTTTTACATCGAAGATACATTTTCGTCAATAAAAATTGATTGATTTGTCAGCTTATCGATATAAAATAGTTTTTAATTAAATTTTCAATTTTCTCTCTTATTAGAACGAATTTTTATAAAAACGTGTGTTAATCGCTAGATAATATCCTCATGAATGTACCCATATATAAAACTTTTACAGATTAGTGGAAAAATATTGATAAATTTGGTTTGTGAGTGAAAGGGTTTTTGTCAAAAATTCATCAACTTTGAAACGCAATTACGAGAAAACTATAGCAAATTTAAAAAAAAGCGTGTGTTACTCGCTTGCAAATATATTTAACTTTGCTATAAAATTCAAATTAAGTCAATGCCTAAGTTTATGTGGCCATTAAACGATTTGTAAAATACACATGTTTTCGCAAATTGAGTAAAGTAGAGCCTTAATAGATTAAGTTAATTTAATGAATCTCCTTTTGTAATTTTATTAATTAAATTTTTATTCCATTTCGAATGGTAATTGGGGACTTTAATGCTAGAGCTGGCAGAAATCAGGCCGACTTGTGTGAAAACATAGGTCCGTACTCCCGACACGAAACTGCGACCGATAATGGTGAGAGAATGATGTACTTTGCAATTGCTCATGATCTTAGAGTAGCAAGCACATTCTTCCCTCACAAACAGATACACCTAGAGACATGGATACATCCTCGCAAAACATCCCGGAGCCAAATTGACCACGTGTTAATTTCAAAAGGGCGAGCTCGGGTTGTGCAGGATGTGAGAACTTATCGGTCAGCAACCAAATACGTAGGCAGCGATCATTATTTGGTCGCTGCAAAGCTACGGTGGAAGTTTTCGTACAGGTCGGGGAACACAGCGAAACGGATGGAACGTTTCGACTGTGAAGGTCTGATAAATGAAGATCAAAAGAAACGATATCAGGATCTTGTCAGCGACAACATTGAGGGAGCTAATTACCAGTCTGACTGCGTGAACTCTGTCTGGGAGGTACTGAAAACTTCGGTTGTCAGTGCTGCTCAACAGACTTTAGGTATAGTGAAAGTCAGACCCAAGAATGATTGGTTTGATGACGAGTGTCGTCTTGCAGTTGAGCAACAAAATATAGCCCATAATGAAGTGCAACAACGTCTCACAATCGCAAGGAAAAACAAGGCAGCTCTTGCAAGAAGGGCAGCTAAGCGGATTTGTAGACGGAAGAAGCGAGAATGGTGGAAGGCCGAGGTTCTGAAAGTACAACAACTCAGCAATGAGCGTAGTTCACGTAATTTCTTTAAAAGAATTACTGGATTGCACCATACTTTCAGGCCTTCGTCAACCGCCATTCGGGACCGGGATGGAAACCTCTGTGTCAACATCGACGCAGTACTTGACGCATGGAGTGGACACTTTACTGAGCTGCTTGATGTTCATCATGCGTCACAGACTGTTGTTGAGCCACCTCTAAAACAGTCTGCGGAGATTTGCACTGAGGAGCCATCCCATGAGGAATTCACTAAGGCCATGCAGAGAATGAAACGAAACCGCTCACCTGGAGTGGACTGCATTAATTCGGAGCTCTTGATATTCGGAGGGGATACTTTGTGGAACTGTCTTTTCGACCTTATTCGATTAGTATGGCGAACCGAAGTTATGCCTGATGAATGGAAAGTGGCCGCGATATGCCCCATCTTCAAGAAGGGAGACCGCTTGAAGTGTGAGAATTATCGCGGTATAGCTCTCCTTTGCACAGCATACAAGTTACTGTCATACATTTTATTGGATAGAATCACTCCTCTGGCGGAAGGCTTGGTTGGTGACTATCAGGGAGGATTTCGTCCGAATCGATCAGTCACTGATCAGGTCTTTTCGCTGCGGATGATTCTATCTAAATATTATGAGACATCCATCTCCGTACATCAGGTTTTCCTGGATTTCCGGCAGGCCTACGACTCGATCAATCGAGAGAGTTTGTGGTCTGCCCTGGAATACCTAGGAATGCCAACAAAATTGGTACGACTGTGTAGGATGACAGTGACGCAGTCTCAATGCTGTGTTAAAGTTGAGAACAGGCTATCGACAATTTTTGCAGTTAACTCGGGTGTTCGGCAGGGAGATGCTCTGTCCCCGATACTCTTTAATCTCATGTTGGAGTACATCTTTCGTAAAACTGAAACACCTCAGCGTAACATCTTATATCGCCAGTCCAATCAAGTGCTTGCATATGCAGATGACATATGCGTGATTGGACTGAATAACAACGGAGTGAAAGAAATACTTGATCCGCTTGTAGAGTTTTCAGCTTCTGTTGGACTCCAGATCAATGAGTCCAAAACGAAATACCTGATCTCTGGTTTTAGAGACAATGGCACACCAGATTTTAGTAGTGGCCACCACACGTTTGAGGGAGTGAGGAGGTTCAAATATTTGGGCTCTCTTATTACTCACGATAACAGTGTGGGTGAGGATATTAAAGTGCGGCTGGCAGCTGGCAGTCGTTCTTTGTATCCTCTAAGGCCACTGCTAAAATCTAAACACTTATCAAGTGCCGTGAAGCTGAAGCTTTACAAAGCGTTGATCAGGCCCGTTGTTATGTTTGGATGTGAAAGTTGGGCGCTGACGGATGAGTACGAGAGATGGCTCCTTACATTTGAGAGAAGAATCATGCGTGTGATTTACGGCCCTAAACGCGAAATAGATGGTACATACCGAGCTCTTTACAATTTCGAGATCAGAGATCTGATGAAGATCCCCGATATTGTACATGAAGTTAGATCTCAGCGAGTACGCTGGCTCGGTCACGTTCTGCGTGCTGATCCGGAACGAATTGTGCAGCGATCTCTGAAAGGAGAGCCACCATATGGTAGGCGCAGAGGTCGTTGCAGGCGACGATGGCTCCACGATGTAGAGAACGACTTGGCCTCTTCAGATTGTCTAAGACAGTATGAAGACCAAGCTCAGGATCGAAACCGTTGGAGCCAGATTGTTGATTCAGTAAGGGGCCAGTAATGGCCTTTAACACTGTTATTATTATTCCATTTCGAACTTTATTTAAATAAACTGAGGACGCCCTTACAAGTTTGAATCAATTTGGTTCAAATTCGTCTAAAATCTGTCATTTAATCAATCTCCATATATTTAGATTATACTATATTGTAGGATTTTATGGTTGTAGATTCTGAAGCGACGATTTAAAACTATTAATACTTGTATACATATACCAATTTAAAATTTACAAAAATCTATATATGCGTAAAAAGTAGAACTTGACAATTTGCAATGTTAAACACCTCCATAGTTTATGTGTAAAAAATTTCTCTACCGCTACACATATTCATAATAATTTTGTCACTTTAATGTGTGTGCATAATAAAGTGTTCCATTGGTTTAACAAATTATAAACTTGCCATATATTTTTTACCGTATTCCGACCAAATTTCAATTTATAACACACACATAAGATTCTGTCTTTGTTAATACAACTATGCTAATTACTTTAAAAAACAAATTCATTCTATATTTATAAATATTTTTTTAAACTCATTATGAAGATATGTAACTAAATAACTTTCTAGCCTAATAAAAATATTGTAGAACTTATATTTATTGTTTCGTGAACGATCACCACTATAATAATTATATAATAAATAATGATAAGCCGTTAATTATATGGTTTATCTGCAGATTACGTATAAGACACGATTCTCCAAAACCTTTCATGTAAATCAATGCGTTACATTTTACTGAACAATTCCTGTTGAATTTCCTTTTTTCGCCACTGGTAGCAAATCGTAGTCAAAATTTGTTTTTATGTGAAATTGCCTAGGAAATTTTTAGAAGTCTAAAAGAAATAGGTTTACGAACTTGGAAGTCTTTTGGGAGCAAATATCATTTGCAATTTACCGGAAATATACTTTTATTCATTTGCTAATATCGGGTGCTTGTTACTAAATCTGTATTTGATGACAATTGGTCCTTGACTAATAATTTTCCCTTTACGCCGTCCAAATTGAATTTATTTATTCTCAACATTTTGTAATTAAAATTAAATTCAATAAAAATTTTGTATTCTAAATTAAAATATCATATGAGAAAAATATTGATTTAATTTAGGTGTGTAACTATGGTTAACCATGACATTTTAAGAAATTGAGATTTATTTATGCTGCTTCATATTTTTTACTTTCAATAGGTAGTAAAGGATGTTTGAAAAATGCAAAAATTGTGAAATATTTGCCACCAACCAATTCGAACCGAAAATTTAGCAGAGTTTTTTTAACGAAATATAGCGAAGACGCGGTTTCGAAATGAATACAAATTTGAGTTTGGCCAAATAAAATGCGCCTTAGGTTAAAGCATAACACTTTGAATTACGTTTTAGCTTAGAAATTTCAAAACACATAATTTTCAAAATTTTTAATTTTTTTTGATTTCGATATTTAAACACTTGATTCAAATTTGTGTCTTCATTTTAAGGGCCTCTATCCAAAATCCTTTAATTCCTGATTCTTAAATCTCTTTAGGAGGGATTAAAATTCGAAATTCTCGAAATGGGTTTTTTAAATGGCTGTCTCTCTGCTAATTTTGAAAATTCCGTTCTGTGAATTTGGGAATGTTAGAAAACTAAACTGTTAGAAAGTGTATGCAAAATCAAAATATTTGAAGAAATTTCATAAATATTTCTAAAATTCGAATTTAGAGATTTAATGTATTTTACACGTCGAGGTAATGTAGAAATGTTAAAAAATTTGAAAAATGTTTATAAATTAAAAGAGATTACGTAAAACGAGGGATGCCTGTGTTAAATTTTAATTATTAGTGTAGTGTATAATTGGTTGACTAAAATAGATAATTTTAAAGATTCAGTCGTGCGAAAATTTGCAATCGAAGGTCGTTACGGTGAATCAAATAAATCGATTTAAACCATACAAAATACAATTTTGATCGGTTAGTTTTGACCGAAGATGATACGAGTTTATTGTTTATTTAACCGTGACTTGAATATAATTCAAAAAAAATATTTATAGACGAATTTTATTAGGTTTTGACTATAGAATATTTTAAAAATGTATATGAAATATTTACATTCGATGGTTCCTGTGGTCAGTTGACACTTCCGTTTCGTGAACTGAACACATAACCCCAAATGGTGCTTGAGACTTATTTCAATGACATCCTTTGTTTATTATTATTATATAGCACCATAAAAGTGTCTATACATCGTTGAGGTTCTTTTGGTTAAGTAAAACATTATGCCGGCGAGACAAATCACTTTAAAAAATAAAATAAAAACTATAAGTAGTATAAATTACTCCGTAATTTTTTTCCGTAATTATCTTAAATTATATTAGGTAATTATCAATTTCAGTAAATAAAACCAAATGGAAAGTATTAAATTATTTTTAATAAATTTGTCATGTCCGCCCTTGACTTGACGACGACGACGACGACGACAGTGAGCGACAATAATCATTTTGTATATAAAGATGTAACGTATATGCGTTATATATTTGACTCACCACACTTAAACTAAAAACTATATATACTCGTATGTACGTAAATATGATAATCAAAATTAATAAATTTAGAGGTGTTTACCTAGTTAACGGTATCTTTGTTTATTTATTTGGGTATGTACTTAGATTTGACCTACAAGGTAACCACCATTATAATGTTTCTATTTGTTTGACCTTTTCGTTGGTATAATAAAGCCAGAACGTGCAATCTGTTAGTTCTTGGCATAAAAAATCAAATTTGCATTTTAATGTAGATTTATAGAGATGCACATAAATTACATCGTAAATAATACAAAAAGTGTTAATTAAAATAATCACAATAGCCGATCATTCGTAATTGATGATCATTAAAATGGTAAGTAAAAAAATCAAAGGTCATCACAAAACTTCTCGCAATTTTAATTTAAAAAAAATAAAATAATTTCTTTTGTATGTACATTTCGAAATTATTGTTTCTATTGTACATAATTGTTTCATTTTATTTATTTTAATTTATGGGAAATTTATAAACTTATTCATTTGTTTTACAATCATCATCATGGACGATTAAATCAAAACCAAAAATCTCACGAAAAATTTCACAATTTAATGAATTTTCACATTAACGTGTATATAAAAAAAAAGATCATCCGCTTCTTGAAAAATATGCACACATGTTTAATTTTAAAAAGAAATAAAAAAAAACTCACCCCTTCCACCAAGGTGTTGGAAATTGTCCAAAACCAGGAAATCCGCCGTTTGGTTGTCCATTCCCAAAGAAATCACCAAATGTATGTTGAAATAGTGTTGAAGTATCAAATGGATACGATCCAAATGGAAATCCATTGTGCGGTTTGGCTAATTCAAATTGTGTATCATCGGGATCACCAATTGTGCCACTTACAACATCGACATCTGTAGATAGAGTAAAAAACATAATTTAAAATAAAAATAAATTAATAATTATGTATATATATATATGTAGTTACCAATTGGTTCACGATCTTTCGAAAACGATGGTCCATCGGTTATAGATTCAACATCATCTCTTTGCCTATAAATGGGATTATAAATATTTTTAGGAGTTGATGTTGGTATAAAGGCACCACGATTGTTAATAGACAGCGGTGGACCATTCCGAGGTAGATTCATTCGTCTATCGATCGGCCTATTAAATGGCACATTTGGACCGTTGAACGGTCCGTGGGGCCCGTCGAATGGTCCATAGGGTCCGTTGAATGGTCCATATGGTCCATCGAATGGGCCATATGGACTATTAAAAGGCCAATGCGGATTGTAATTATTGTTTGTATTTCCTATGTTTCCACCATAACCATGATCAAACCCGTTATTTAACCCAAAACCATTACTATTGCCGTAAGGCCAATCACTGCCATATAAATTATTTTGACTATTCTCATTTTTTTTTTGTATAAAGCCAATTTTATGTGTGTGAGTGTATGTTTGTGTGACGTATTGTATTTTTTTTAATTTTTTTGGTGAATAATTTGTAAAATTTATGAAAATAGATAGAAAAAATAGAAAATCATAATTAGAAATAATATATAAATAAACCTTTAATATCCCATAATTTACATAGCTAGTGTATAATAAGTATATAAAATAGTGTTAGTTTCAAAATTATTAGTTAGGCCGTGTGCCAATTACAGTTTAAAAAAAATTGTTATTAGAATTCAAACTTTGACAGAAAACACAAATTTCATTTTGTTCGTTCACCACAAATTTGATTTTACTGTCAAAATTTCAATTTTTAACTCATTGACACCCGGCCTTAATTTTACAAAAAATAATTCAGAACCTACTAAATTATAATTTTTAACTATTAATTTGTCTAGTAGTTGAAAACTTCTAGATTCAATCCAGCACACTGAGATCTACTTTTAGATATTCTAAAATGTAGAATATGCTCCGTTTTTTTATTAACAGAACTTCAAGTCCTATATAGAACATCGAGAATAATTCTGGGAAATTTTATTTAATTTAACCTATCTATTTTATTTAAGTTCTATTTATTTTAATAAATTTCAACTTCTAACAACATTTTTACGTTTATTGTCAGATAATACAGGTATTAAGCTAAATACAATTAAAACTATTTGTTTAGAACTTGAAAAATAAACTTAAATTTAATTTTATGTTGGTAATATTGAATTAAAATATGTAGTTTAACATTAAGTGTATCATATTTATTGATAAAAAATTAAATTAATTTGGAGTTTACTGAAAAAACGAGAAAATTGTTATCCAGAACTATATTCGAACTCGAAATTTTTGAATTAAAAAAAACACGACTGTATAGTCTCACTTGTAGACCTAGAGTGGGATGTTATAACTTCACCATGTGTCTCTTTTTTCAAGAACAAAATTGTACGCTATTTCGTTTATTCAATTAAGCTGTTTCTATTGCGTTCTCAGTCTGTTAGAATAAATTTGCACACTATCCCATTTACGTTATTTCGTAAGCTATCGAAAATAAAAAAAATTGTGATATTTTATCGAATGAATCTATGATTACAATAGAAATTGCGGAATGGAATACGAAATAGCATATCATTTTGTTCCTGAAAACCGAGACAAAAATGCCTATCGAATTTCGAAAATATTGATGGTACAACATCTCAGCCCAGACCACTATATGTGCTGGATGAAACATATATATGTATATATACATATATTAGTTTAAGATTTTGTTTTAGATGTTTGTTAAAATTGGATAGCTCAATTAATTGTTTGCCAAAATTATAATTTTCAAATAACAAAACCCTTTTAATCAGAAAAATGTTAACAAAAAAAAGTGAAGACACAAACCAAAAAGTATTATGTCGTTCGTTTGTCGTAATTACTACAGCTCAAAATTCGATTTGTTAAACTTAAACTTCTAAAGTTTTTCTTAACGATAGTTTCAAGTATTAAAATTGTTTTATATTTTTAAAATTGAAAAATTTGCATCATGTTTCAATTTTACGGCGGGCTGATATCGAAATTTTAAAATTCAATCATTTTGAAAATCACCAGTTATACTCCTTTTCTTGATACAAACTAATCTAGTGGAGCAATTTTATTAACTGTTTTTTGATGTTCAGATTTAGATACTAAAAGATAAGGCGTTAATTAATTTATAAATTCTGTTAGTCATTTTTACTAGCGATCAATCGAATTCGATATATAAATGATCGATTATATGAACACCGCACTATTCTAGTAAATAATTAATTGCGTTCTCGACTATTCGTTACAATTATTATTGATAATAAAACAAATTACACGAAATGATCGCGCGCGTTTCAATAATTAAACAATTAAAACACCGTGTCGATCATAAATATATCGTTTGTAATAAAACGACATATAAATTTTGTACATTATATAAAGAAACTTGTTCTGATTTAAAATAAATAAAATAATTTTTTTCAGCTGCAAGAGTTTTTAAGATGCTTGCGATTTAGCACGATCGCGCGCGCACACTACCTAGTAGGCAAGTCATTAAGTTTTATTATTTTATTCAAAACATGTATGCTACACACTATATATATTATATATTAAATAACTTTGCTACTTAAATAGTTAATTAGAATTCAAACTATGTATGTATATAATTATAAAAAAGCAACAAAAAAAAAAAAAAAAATATATTAACGAGATTATAATTACTTGAGATTATAACAAGAAATTCTTGTTAAAAATATTAAACAAATTATCACTATCGGAACAGTATGGAAACGTTCCATTTTCCAATTGTTTTGTTGTGTTGAGAAAACTCGAACTTTCTTTTATAAATAATATATTTCGTTCACACTATTAATTTATTCAAAAAGAAACTCGATTGATTTAATTCGCACAAATTTAATAATTATAACACAGTACACTTTGTATTATTTTGTAGACCGTTTCTTGTTTTAACGATAACCGTTCGAGGTTTAAATATTGACTGAGTTGTGAAATTAATGATGTAGCTGTATTTATAAGATTTTTTTTTTAAATATTGTTTTGTGTTTTTGGATACGTATATGTATTTGTTTAATGTTTTCATTTTATACATATATATATATATATATATATATATATATATATATATATATATATATATATATATATATATATATATATATATATATATATATATATATATATATATATATATATATATATATATATATATATATATATATATATATATATATATGTAGCTACATTTGCTGCTGGTGTGTGGTGGTGGCGATCATCATTCAACTTCCAATTTGACTTATGCGATGATGATCGCGATGTTTTTATTTTTGTTGTTTATATTTGAAATCAAGTAAATGTATAGATGTATGTACACATTTATAACAGGTATAGAAATTATTCGAGAATGTTTTATCCCGGCTTTTTGTGTAAAAAATAAAACTTGTAATATTCATTGTTATATAAATGATCTATTATTATCCGGCCAATATTTTATAGATCTTTCATGCAGATAGAGGTAATCTCTAAAAATCTGTACAATAAATTTATTTGACCCAAAATTTGGACAATCTACCTGTTCACTCCACGTCACACGATATTTTGTTTTTCTACTTTAAATGTTAATGTGTTTGTATTTTATATTATTGAAGCTAATGGCATTTACTAATTTTCCATTATGTAAACAAAAACATGTTCCACGGAAGTGCAATTACCATCCTATTAGAGATAACACAAGTTTATAATAGTCTGTATAGATTGATAAGGTTGGACATGAGAATTAGTTGACCTTAGTTAATGATTAAACTAATACTAATTATTATGGTGCTATATAGCTATATACTAAAGTGGATGTACAATCGAAAATATATGTCTACAAAATTTCTTTCTCTTACAACATTTCATTTATTCAACAAGATTATATTTTTGTATATAAATATGTGTGTGCTATCATGACTCATAAAAAAGCTCTTATATTTTAGACCAAGAAAAAAGTTGTTTGGCACAATTGTGGTAGTCTTGCTTGGAACATCGCGAAACTGTTTATTTTTTATTTGCATACATACAGTTTTTGTTAAAAAATTTAACACATTGTCGATATGTGTACATAATTTATAATATCATTCCAGTAATAATTGCGTACAATTATGTTAATAACATTTTATTTAATTATCTTTTTTCTGTTCCTATATATTTAATTAATTAAGTAGAAATTGATAAATTAATCTTATGTTTTTAAGATTAAATATGCGGTTGAGCGAAAATAACACATTTCAAAATATTGCAAAGTTACGTTAACCCATAATATTGTAGTTATTTAAATGTAGTGACACTAAACAAGTCATATCTATATGTTGTGAATACTTATTTCGAAATATTGACAAGCCAAATAAGCAGCTGATTATTATTTTGTTGTCTAGCACGAAGTTATCGTCAATGTTTTTTAATGTTATTTATTGTTTTGAAAACCTTATAATATGAGGGTAAACCATTACTCTCATTGTCATAATCTATAACATTGCTACTTTATCGGTGTTCCGCTGGTAATTTTTGGGTTTTTCTCGAACTTTAATTTCAAAATCCACATTGAAAACTTATCAATTTGTTTGATAAGTTTTCTAACGTATTACAATCAGAATTATGTATGTAATTATAGGAGATGATTTTGTTTATGGTTTGAATACTACATAATTGTATTAAAATTTAATTATAATTTTAGTTCTAATTTTTTTTCGAAACACACAAATTTTAGTGGTGTTTTTTTATTTAACTCGCTATTTTTCAAAATAAAATTAAGTAAACTTAAACTAAAATTAGTATTCGTTTCGAAATCGTGCCTTTACTTTCGTTAAAAACAACTGCTAAATTTTCGATTCGAATTGTATTTTTTGGCTGCGGACCAATATTCGGGTAAAAAGTGACTTTTACTCTAATTTGCGGTAAATTCATTTACCCTATCAAAAAGTAGGGTACACAAATGTAAATGTTTGATGTTGTTCATTTTGTATTATGCTACTGATTGAATAATGGGTTTAAAATAGACAAAAACACGTATTTCAATAAAACCAAAATATTTAGTATTGGTCCACTCCTAAAATTTGGAAACAGGTTATAACTGACATTTGTGAAAATATGCACATAATTGAAAACCATACCAAAATCAAAATTAGTTTAATTTAATTGATTCATTCAAATTGATTTAACTCTGCTTCTACTAAAATTTTCAATGTTCCCTACATAAATGACAGATTTAAGATTATAACAGTAATGAAATTGTAGACAGCGGTGTTGAAGAAAGCAGAGTCAACAAATTTCTGGTCAAATTTTCTGTTGATGTAAAAAGTACGTTACATTTCTTCAAAATGCCCCTCTCCTATTTCAACAAAATAATCAAAATATAGATTATTTGAAGAATAAGGAGTATGCTTACACGCTAAAAAGTAAAATATCACCAATACTAAATTATCTCGATCTTTTTTCTATACAAATGACAATTATTAAAAATAGGTATAGCAGTACTGAATTTGGATACGGAGGTGTTCAAGTAACCAGAGTCATTACCATTACCTTTCATTTCCTGGAACCTGGGGATCAACCTCAGTTGAGATGAAAACATTTTTAATTTAATTTCTTCTTTAAAATTGGATCAACTCAGAAATTCTTAAAAATTTCTGTTTCCTCTATACAAATGACAAGTATAAAAGTTGGGTGTACGGATTAAGTAAACAAAAGTACGTATTTCAATAAAAAAGAATACTAAAAACCGAATTTTACCTTAGTATATATATTTACCCGACAGTTGGTCCCAGCCTAAGTGTTCAATTTGATTTTATGTAATAGGCGAGAAGAATTCATGAATCTAAGAGTGACTAAGTCTAACCCAATACAAAGTGTTATACTTTAACTTCATCACTATTGTTATACATATATAGGTTTGTTTCTGCGATATATTATATACGTATACCACTTTATAATTAGGTTAAAGTATAACACCTTATATTGGCAGCTTCATTGAATTCTTCTCGCCTGTTACATAAAAACAAAATTGATGTTGAATTTTATGAAAATCAAGTTAATTTGTTTCGTTTAACGTGATTTTCATAAACTTTAACATCAATTTGGTTTTTAGGTAACAGGCGAGATGAATTCAATGAAGATTATGAACTGTTATACTTTAACCAAATCAAAAAGTGGTATGTATATAAAAAAAATAGGTTTGTTTCTACGATATATTATGTATGTAGTATGTACACCACTTTATGATTAGATTTAACTATGGGCCTTTTACATGGATCGTGAGCTCGGGTTGTGCAGGATGTGAGAACTTATCGGTGAGCAACCAAATACGTAGGCAGCGAACATTATTTGGTCGCTGCAAAGCTATGGTGGAAGTTTTCGTACAGGTCTGGGAACACAGCGAAACGGATGGAACGTTTCATCTGTGAAGGTCGTGATAAATGAAGATCTAAAGAAACTATATCAAGGTCTTGTCAGCGACAACATTGAGGGAGCTAATTACCAGTTCGACTGTGTGAACTCTGTCTGGGAGGGACTGAAAACTTCGGTTGTCAGTGCTGCTCAACAGACTTTAGGTATAGTGAAAGTCAGACCCAAAAATGATTGGTTTGATGACGAGTATCGTCTTGCAGTTGAGCAACAAAATATAGCCCATAGTGAAGTGCAACAACGTCTCACAATCACATGGAAAAACAAGGGTACTCGTACTAGGAGAGCAGCTGAGCGGATTTGTAGACGGAAAAAGCGAGAATGGTGGAACGCCGAGGTTCTGAAATTACAACAACTCAGTAATTAGCGCAGTTCACGTAATTTCATTAAAGGAATGGACTGGGTTGCACCATACTTTCAAGCCTGCGTCAACTGCCATTCGGGACCGGGATGGAAACCTCTGTGTTAACTTCGACGAAGTACTCGACGCATGGAATGGACACTTTACCGACCTACTTGGTGTTCATCATGCGTCACAGACTGTTGTTGATTCACCTCAAATACAGACTGTGGAGATATTCATTGAGAATCCATCCCATGAGGAATTCACTATTCATGCAGAGACTAAAACGAAATCACTCACCTGGAGTGGACTGCATTAATTCGGAGCTTTTGATATTTGGAGGGGATACTTTGTGGAACTGTCTTTTCGACCTTATTCGATTAGTATGGCAAACAGACGTAATGCCTGACGAATGGAGGGTGGCCGTGGTATGCCCCATCTTCAAGAAGGGAGACCGCTTGAGTGTGAGAATTATCGCGGTATAGCTCTCCTTTGCACAGCATATAAGTCGCTGTCCTACATTATATTGGATAGAATCACCCCTCTAGCGGAGGGCCTGGTTGGTGACTATCAAGGAGGATTTCGTCCGAATCGATCAGTCACTGATCAGGTCATTATGAGACTTCCATCCAAGTACATCAGGTGTTCTTGGATTTCCGGCAGGCCTATGACTCGATCAATCGAGAGAGTTTGTGGTCTGCGCTGGAGTAACTAGCAATGCCAACAAAAATTGTACGATTGTGTAGAATGACAGTGAAACAGTCTCAATGCTGTGTTAAAGTTGAGAACAGGCTATCAAGAATTTTTGCAGTTAGCTCAGAGGATCGGCAGGGAGATGCTCTGTCCCCGATACTTTTCAATCTCATGTTGGAGTACATCTTTCGTAAAACTGAAACACCTCAGCGCAACATCTTATATCGCCAGTCCAATCAGGTGCTTGCATATGCAGATGACATATGCGTGATTGGACTGAATAGAAACGGAGTGAAGGAGATACTTGATCCGCTTGTAGAGTTTTCAGCTTCTGCTGGACTCCAAATCAATGAGTCCAAAACGAAATACATGATTTCAGGTTATAGGGGCAATGGCACACGAGATTTTAGCAGTGGGCAGTGGGCACTACACGTTTGAAGGAGTGAGGAGGTTCAAATATTTGGGTTCTCTTATCACTCACGATAACAGTGTGGGTGAGGATATTAAAGTGCGGCTGGCAGCTGGCGGCCGTGCTTTGTATCCTCTAAGGCCACTGCTAAAATCTAAACATCTATCAAGTGCCATGGAGCTGAAACTTTACAAAGCGTTGATCAGGCCCGTTGTTATGTTTGGATGTGAAAGTTGGGCGCTGACGGATGAGTGCGAGAGATGGCTCCTTATATTTGAGAGAATAGTCATGCGTTTGATTTACGGCTCAAAACGCGAAATAGATGGCACATACCGAGCTCTGTACAATTTCGAGATCAGAGATCTGATGAAGATCCCCGATATTGTACATGAAATAAGATCTCAGCGAGTACGCTGGCTCGGTCATGTTCTGCGTGCTGATCCGGAACGAATTGTGCAGCGATCTCTGAAAGTAGAGCCACCATATGGTAGGCGCAGAGGTCGTTGCAGGCGACGTATCTCCACGGTATAGAGAATGACTTGGCTTCTTCAGATTGTCTAGGACAGTATGAAGACCAAGCCCAGGATCGAAACCGTTGGAGCCAGATTGTTGGTGCAGTAAGGGGCCAGTAATGGCCTTTAAAGACTGTATTATTATTATTTATGGGCCTTTTAACCGTCACTATAGTAATCCATACGAGCGAACGGTGATAAAGTGAGGTTATACATGAAATTGCCTAGGATTTTATTTTATTTTATATGGCTTAGTCACCTTTCGCTCTAGTTTGAAAATATTTCACCAGATGAATAATACTTTGTATTGGGTTAAGCTTTATTGAATTCTTCTCGCCTGTTACATAAAAACAAAACGGATGTTGAATTATGAAAACCACGCGTTACGTTGTTTTACCTGATTTTCATAAAATTCAAAATGTATTTGGTTTTTATGTAACAGGGGAGATGAATTCAATCCAGCAAAGCTATATAAAATAACTACCTCACCCCGTTCGCTCGTATGAATTACTAGCGCCTCTAGCGGCGCTTTAAAGGCAATATCGCAGAATCAAACTTATTATGCATACTACTTTACCTATACCACGTTTTGATATTGTAAAGTATAATACTTTGTATTGGGTTTTAGCTTCATTTCAATTCTGCTCGCGTGTTACATCAAAACAAAATGAATGGCTGTTTACTCGACCACTGCCGTTATTTTACTGCTCTTACCATCTTTTAACAAAAGCTGAGTTGAACCAAATTAAAGAAGAAATTAAATTAAAAAAGTTTTAAAGCCGTAACAGAAACTCGACCTCATGTTAACCGAAACGAAACCCAATGACTCTGTTGACTTGACCACCGCCGTGTACAATTTTAGTACTGCTAAACCCATCTTTTATACTTTCCATTTGAGTAAAATGCAAAATTTTAGTAGAAACTGAGTTGATCCAATTTGAAACAAGAAATTATATTTCAAAACATGTAAACCCTATACGGAAACTTGAGCTCAGGTTGCTTTCGCAACGCAAGTGTACATTGTTTGTTGCTAACCAATAAAACTTATTAACTTAGGTCATGTCTGATTCCAGGTTCCTTGCGCCATACGTATAGGAATATTTTGAAAGCCTATTCACCAGTGCTCACGAGACAGCTAAAACTGATCTAGCCGACATTAGTAAACATTATATAGGTACAATAATAATTTGCCGTCAACAACATTTCCAGTCGCCTACATATTTGAGCCAAATTTTAGGATTTCATACAGTTTACGTTCGATTTTATGTAAATAATGTCAAAATTATTACAGAATTCGGACAACAAATGAACTTATGTCAGAAAATGGAAGTGCAATTCCAAACACCGAACAATTTGACTTAAATAAAACCGTTTAAAAAGAACAGATGTGAATGGCTTTTAAAACTTGAAAACGAAAATGCGTTTATTATTTTTATGCTGAGAGCCGAAACACATTAGATTTTTAGTAAGGAAATATTCTGAAAAGTATTTTTTTCGTGATAACGTGGACCATACTATACATAGTTATTGCTATGCTGTACATAATAGTTTTGATAAACCTACACTGGACGTGCATATACACAAATGATCATTAATTTATTACATTAACATAAAAATGATTTAAAACAACAACAATATATTGTAGAATACACTATATGGCCAATTCAGTTAAATTGCATAATTCAATTCCATTCAATTTACGTTTTTTAACCGAATAACACGCCACATAACTCATACAGTAAACACAAATAAAACAAAAAAATTACAAAATTTAACTAAAATGTATAGTTTTGTAAAAAAATCTAATTATAATTTTTTTTTTATTGTTATTTTGCATTGTACTACATTTTCCTTTATTATTTTTAATAGTTATTTGTGAGTTATGGCGGTGGTGGTACATTGATGGTATGAAGAGCGTTTGCTTATCAAGCACCGCGATCCTGATGTGGGAATCATATCGCAAACATGCGTTAACACATGCATGCATATAAACATATAACGTTAGCATAAATTATTTACGTTGTTTTTGGAAATTGAAGATTTTAATTATGTACATATTACCAAAGGATATGGTGTGGTTATTCTGTCTTTTACGTATATACGTTATTCGGTTTTAAAATTAATTGTTTTGTTTTGAGTGTCATGGTCAAGAGTTATTTTGTTGTTTTTATGCAGTCGGCTGGAACAAAAATTTAATACTGGAAAAATTACTAATTGAAATAGTTGGAAACGTGATGGAAACATCAACTTAACAAGCAATTATAGCAGAACTGAATTTTAGGACAATATTATTTATTAAGACATTTAGTTGGTATATACTATGTACATTCATGTAATCTGTCGACAACTGTCTGATCTGTATAACCGAAATATTAACGAAAAATAAAAATCAGACAATAAAATCAATCGCCCAATGTTATATACATACGTAAGAGCACATTTTCATGAGCGTGTTACAAAATTGATAATATTTGTGATCTTAGGAATTACTGTAAATATTAACATTTTAAAAAGAAATGTACAAAAATTCTTTACTATAAGAACCTGATTTTGATGATCTGGTTTTTTTTCAGTTTGATTTTCATTTTCAACTATATGTGTAAACAATAAACAATGCATACAATAACAACATATAAACAAACATACTAGCGTACATTATTATAAAATAAAAAAGATCAGTGGTGTAGTGTCAACATGTCGAGAGGTTATATACTCCAAATTTGAAAATATCGACCAGAAAATAATTAAATAATAAAGGTATTTATTCACATTTGTGCGGTATATATCAGTAGAAGCACCCACTATTTTTGGATACGGAAAATGTTATGCACTTGCTTCTTGCTATGGAGACCATTGGCTACACACTGAAAACGTTTTGGGCGAAATAATAGTACACACACAGTCTGGGGCGAATTAATACATTAGTATTTCAGTTTCAAAATGCCAGAGATGTTTGAGAAATGACTCTCCTGTCTTTTGTGCAACAAATTATAAATATCTATAGTTAAACCATATGATTGTGTTTAGTAAGATTTCTGACCCCGTACGCATTTATTAAAATTAAGAAAAAAATGTAGATTAAAAAATTGCAGCCTTCAAGATGTCACAAAACGTCGATTCGTTTTTGCTGAAAATCGAATTCAAAACTGTTCATGATGATTTCATCGAAATGTGCAATAGTGCGATTAACTAAACTATTGTATTGTTAACATGTATATAGATTCTAATCTAACACAACGGATTAAGGTATGACCAAATTAAGGCCACATAATTAGAACATTAATACACCGAATGTTATTTATATATACGAGTATGGTCCTTGGTAAATCGGGCAATGGAAAATGTATGGTGGGTCCAATTCTCCTCATGTGCTGTGTCCACACACATTTTGTAATTAAGACAGCGCAGCGATAAAGAGACAAATAATATTCAGTGTTCATGTCGCTAAACTGGTCAAGGCTTTTAAACGATCCATTTTATTTATTTCGAATTAATACAGTTGGTTAGTTAGATTGTTCATGCTTTGGTTAAAGCTGGTTTATGATTGAAACTCTTTAATTGGTCCCGAATTTATTAATGATTAGAAAGCTTTATTATGAAATTCGTTTTAAATTAATGCAGCTTGCTACTTCTTAATTGTCGTATGGCGAAATACATAATTAGTCATTCAGTTTAACTAAGTAAGTTCTGCCTATACACACCACAATCGGTTACAAATCTTGGTGTCGATCCGTACTGGTCATGGCCGTTTTGAGGTCATCTTCGCTATAAATAACTGGATTATATAAATATTTTAGATTGTGTGTTTGCAAATCGCCATTAAATATTTTTTTACAGATAACCCCTGCAATATCTGAGTAATTAATTCTTTTGATGTTTGGAAATCCCTATTTGCAACATACATTAAAAATGATTTTGCTAAACAAAAATAATAAAATTTTGGAATTACATTTTATTGTTGAAGTTAAACAAACTATATACGTGTATATAAATAATTTTGGAGGCTATACTAATTTAACATTAAATTTATTGCAACAAAATAGTTTAGACAATAATCAAGTAATCATCTCTAAACAACATGTTGATTTAGAGAGATAGTTTTGATTAATCTATAAAACTAGTGCATTTGATTTGACGACGTCGAAACGGGAGAGAAATTTTACAAATATGTATAAGCTTTAAAAATTTAGCAAAAAATATATTACATCACTAAAACTTTTAAATAAATTATTTATTATATTTCTGTAAATCTGTTTTGTAAATAAATTTGTTCTGATTAATAATCTATTAGGTTCTAAGTTAAGTTGAACGACCTGTTCATAGTGACAAATGTCTTCTATCCCTCTGTTTGATTTCATCGACTTTATCGAGGATGCACCTGCACATTTGCACTTCAACGTAGTAAGTGCTGACATGGAAAGTGGTTTGGATCATGGAAAATGGTTTGGATCATGAATAGATAATGACATCTTAGATTTTCTTTAAATTACATATTTCTGGTTTATAAGCAATTTAATTTTAGTTAAGTACTGGCTTATTCTGGATCAAGTAAAATATCAGCCGCATGTATTCAAATTAATATATCTTGATTCAGCTACATGATTTCACCTTTTAAATTATCTAGATTCTATCTATGACTCAAGTTAGAATTATATAATAGCTTAAGCTCGCTCGTAAGTGACTCTTTAACTATACTAACTCATATCTAATTCCATAATTTAATAGTAATTTTGACCTAGCTATAATTTTAATCGAATATGGCATGCCGCATGATTAACCATTGATTTACACCTAATTTGAATTATTTTTTCGGACTTGAGTTTAGTTACTGTATGAACAAATTCGTGTTTCGCGCATGAACAATATTTATTTGTATTTGTATTTAAAATACAAAATTTGAATTGGGTTTAATTACCAATAAATTGAAGTCAACTAATAACCAATTTTTGGATTCTATAGGCTTAACAATAATTTTCTCCAATAAAAATTCAAGGGCATAACTTATCATGTATAAAGTCTCCAATTTGAGAGATTATATTATAGCTGTTGAGGCACCGTTGACAATAGAAATTCGTCAAACACTGCATCTCTGGTGACACTTACTTCACCGGTGTGAATATTGTAAACTCGGTAACACTTTTGGATGTCACTGTACCCGACCATTATGTGTTGCACAGCCACTTGATCAAATTTCTTCCTTCTATTCTTTGGTATATGAACCATAGTCTTTGAAATAATACTTTCAGAAAATTTAAATTCACACCTTTCCCCGTCCATAGCTGCTCTGGTACGCCACCATTCAATGATAACGTTGGACTACGATTTATTAGATAAACAGCAGTGTTTACCGCTTCAGCCCAAAACCTTGTTGGTAAGCATATCAATTAACATGCAACGAGCTTTTTCTATGATTATTCGGTTCATTCGTTGTGCGCACCAAACAATTTTTCAAATTCTTTACTGCAGAATTCACCACCATTATTCGAACGAAAAATTTTAAGTTTATTGCCGGTTTCGTTTTCCAGAAGAGCCTTGAATTTCTCAAATACAGAATAAGTTTCACTCTTTCTTTAAAGAAAATAAACGAACGTTTTATGTGTGTAGTCATCTACTAGTACGAATATATACCTCGGACCACCTAATGATTCACATTCGATTGGACCACACAAATCATGATGCACTAATTCCCACAAATCACTCAATACCGTTGTCGAAGGCAGGAATGAATTCTTATGTTGTTTACCTCGTAAACAAATTTCTCATTTTTTATTATCGCTCATGGTACCTTTGAAAATCTGTTGAAGATATTTGTAGTTTGTATGCCCCATTCGACGATGCCACAAATCGAAATCAACAACTCGAAAAGCGGTATCATTTTTTGACATATTCAATTTATATACAAATCTCCAACTAGTGTGGCTGTAGCTATCAACTGAATTGTTTGGTTATCGTAAATTTTACAACCACTGTAGTCAAAGATTACCCTTTTTCCATTTCTTGCAATCTGACTAACAAACAACAAATTTGTACTTAACTCAAAAACATGAATTACATTTACGTCCACCAGTTTATTCCGTTCTTTGACATTAATTTTCAATTTACATTTTCCAACTCCATCGACCGTTTGATTATAGACTACACGAACAACTCTATCCAACGATTCCGACAAGGAAGATAAATGCTTCTTGTTATTTGTCATATGATAAATGCTTCTTGTTATTGGTCATCATAATTGTAACACGATAAACTGTCCCCGATAAATTGTTTAAACGGTTAATATTTGATTACGATAAACTGGCTGGCATCCGTAGCGTAGTGCAATAAAAAAAACACGACTGATACAGAAGATTTAAATGGTTAAACTGACACATTGACTTAGTTTGTATAGTGTGTCACCTATATTTCAAAACCATATAGATTCCCAACATAGTATTACGGAACAACTAAGCACTATCGCAGAGTACTTTCAACAATTTTACAAATAATTTCAAATACCACATACACACTCGTAAATAATTTAATTTTCAGCGTGTAATGGAAAGCGGATGTCCTAAAACTAACGTTTTACATTGTCAAGTTCAAAAACTTATGTCTAATAAGTGTTCTCTCTTACCGTGCAGACAGATTCTTATACCACTTTAGGACGTCAGCCCGCCAAACCAAACTGTCATATTACACGGCCGCATAAGTAATAAATTTAAGCAAATTTAACAAATTCAGAAGCTTATAAGGGAACAGAAACTTCGCGGTATCCATGGGAATGTCGGATTACGGCCGTTTCTGGAACTTCTGCATATCTTGAACAATAAGTGTATTACCTGTTTCAAAAATTTCAAAACTTGATAGCGGCAGTGTAAAAAGTGTGTAAATAATTAACTAATTTATTAACTGGGAAAAATATTTGTAATATTTTGTATGATATCAGTGAAAATACATCTACATATTTTGAAGGAGGGATATAGCTTATACCGCACTGAATTCTAATTATATTTCGTGTCTGATACCGATATGTTTAAGTGTTTTTGAAGCTATAAGATGACTCATTTCTTTATTTATTATTATTTCTATATACAACAAATGAATATTAATAAGAGTATATTTGTGGTGAATTAATAGAGTAACCACAAAACGAGTTTTATTCATTATCATCCACCAGACGCAAAGTGATTAATCACATAATGTTAAAATTGGATCGGTGCTATGAAATTGCGATGACGCTCCCCACAACCACAAGTCCTTTGTATAAAGAACATTTGTCATATATATTTTCTTAGACAAAATCCTTTTGTTAAAATGTTTCGTTAAGGTTGCCAACATCGATGTTGTAATTCAACGTACATACAACACATATATATATATATAGAGACCTCATTTTCTTGCAGACATCAACAAATTCATAAGACCGAAAAATTAAGAATTGTAACAAGAATTAACTGTTAACTTTTTATTTAAAACGGCATTACAAATGTACATATAATCCAATTATAATTACATACTTGCATACGTCACATGAACCGCTATTATTACTTAAAGATTAATCAGTAATAATAAATATTGTTTATTATCGAGCGAAATATACCAAAATAAAAAGACGTTACGTAATGTGTTAACTAGTATATAGTATATACACAAAAATGTTGCAGAAATTTCTTCCCCATTCGCATAATTCGTATAGAAGACAAAAAAAAATTCTAGAAAATTTAAACGCGCAACAAAATATTGTAGCCCGTATAAAATATATAATATATTTACCAAGAGCAATGCAATGTCAAAAGATCAATCGTTAATTTTAATTAAAAACAGAAAACAAAACATAAATTAAGACAGTTTATCAATTTCTAAGAATTGTATTTCATTTTAAAAGAATCCATATGCTTGTATGTGTTTATAGATTTAATGAACGTGATACTATTTACTTATAATATTTTTACTGACAATGATGTGGTATTGTACTGAGCAACTATATAAAAGTCGACATAAAGTCAAGTTTATTGTCTATATAGATATATGTATAGTCTTCGGTGTTAGAGCGAGTATAGCAATTTTATAAATTAAAATATTTGTCTAATTAAAATCCAAACACCTTACAGTTCCGCATATTTGTGGCAGAGCTGCCATACAAATAATTTCTTCGAAATACTTATAATAAGTTTCTAAAGTCATGGTCAAGTTCAAACTTTATTTTATCAATTTATTTTGAGGTCCAAATAACAACATATACTTACATATTAATTATTTGTTAATATATTTTATGTTAAATTTATGGGACATTAAATTTATGTATCGAAACATGAATTAAATGTTTTGTTTTGCTTGATAGTCGTCGTCGTTTCATATGAATGAACATAAGTGATGTGAATAACCTAAATGAGAACGCGGCAGCATTTTTCATTTCAATTGATGTTATTGTTAGACGATTAAAGTGTTTTTATTATGAATTTTTAGATTTAGTTTTGATTGATTTATTCATTCGATTCTTTATTTTTATATAATAAACAGAATTAAGACATAATGATCGATTTATTATAGTACCGTCTCATGCGCAAGGTATTTATTCGGCACCTGCAAATAGAAACATATTTTGCATTGGCCCAGAATTCCACACAGAAACACATTTATGATTACAGCAATAAATTTTCTGTACACATTGGTTTCGTCTTTATGACGAATATGCAAAACAAATCAAATGTATAAACATATTATAATACTTTATAATCCGATATACCATCATCTATTTCATCAACAAATTCTGGGAAGAAAAACGTGATGGCATATTTTTTTATATAACGTTTGCAATTTTTCCTTTCTATTTATAGGTAATACTATACCTTCAGCTGACAGTTTAAACTATATAATATGCTGAACTATTATGCTCAACTCGTAATATATCGGTAAAATATTATTTAGCAACATCAATTGATGTTTTATGATGAGATGAACTAATGTACACATTGGCTGCAGACATTATACTTGAGTAAAAATCGACTTTTATACATAGATAAAAATCGACTTTTGATTTACAGTAAATTCAATTACTCTATGACAGTTTACGCTACGTACGAGTACACATAATTAAACGTTTGATTGCAAAACTAGTATTTCCGTTTTATTGAAATACCTGTTTTGTTTAATTTAAAATGAACAACCTAAACGTAAACATTTACTTTTGGGTCCTCGGTGTATCCTGATAGTAAACACTTCTATAAAACGAAAATACGAAAACTTTTATTTACTTTTACCATCGTAAATGTTTTACTCGAGTATTGGTCCGCAGCTCTTGATGTCCATTTCAAAGGTTTAGTATGTACATATCTCTAGAATTCCCATTTGAAAGCTACAGCACATTCACTTTAGTTCTACTATTTTCACATTATTTTTGTTGTATATATACACAATAGGTTTGTTTCTGAGATATATTATATTTGTATAACACTTTATGAAGTTAAAGTATAACACTTTGTATTGTTTAGCATACATAAGCTTCGTTGAAATTTTCTGGCCTGCTTATGATGTAAAATTTTAATTTGAGTAATTCTGGAGAGATGGTGTTTCGTCAGAAGATCGAATTAAAAATTAATTACGAATTAATAATTTATTAAACCGTGTAACTTAAAAAAAAACTTTTACTCGGTTGTTTCCAAATTTAAAATGACACTTACTTTAGGGAAACCCTAAATTTATCATTAATAGCTTCAATTCTGAATTTTGAAAATAACCAAGAAAAGATCAACAAATTAATTTGACCTCATATTTAGGGGAAAATATAAATTTGGTCTGTAATCACTAATCAGTATGAATTTTTTAGACTTCAAACATTTTTTGTTTTATTTATACACTACAGCCTAAATTTTTGGCGATGTTATTTTGTAACGAAAACAATGTGTCGGCGGTTTTATCACAAATTTATTTTACTTAAATTAAATTAAATTTATTTCTAACTCATAATAATCAAAAAAAAGGAATAATTTGAACACTTATCGATATGGCCTTCCTATGCTTAAATAATTGCCCGACAGAATATTTGCATTCTCACTAGTAAATTATATTAAATTTTTTAGAAGATATGTTATTCAATTTATTTCTAAGATAATGTATAGCACATTACTCTCAGATATTGGGCATGATTCCCGGAGATCCCTACAGCTCGATCAGTTTAAGATAGCGCGAGTGTGGTGGTTAAACCTATAAATTTAGCATTCATCTCGTCTTTTCTACTGAGTCTCCTACTATTTTGTCACCAAAGTAACCCCATCCGTCGTACCAAAGAACTTTTTCCCATTGCGAAATTGGTCATTTCTCGTGACACATTACAAAATTGAGTTATTTCTGGCTTTTTGTCTACGAAAGCAGTGGTTCTGATAAATTTTTCCAGGCGAGGTGAAGTGCCGTCAATTTTCTGTTATGCTTGAATGAGATTCCAATATAATAATCCCCCTTCATGGTGGGGATTTGAGGTCGCTCACGTAATTGGTCGCTCACATTGTTTGGTTGTGTTCTGCTCAGTTTAATTAAATCGCTGTAGTGTATATTGCACGGTAGACTTGGAAATTTTAAGTTTCTTAGCAGTTTGTGCATGCGAGTACCCAACATACAATTTAAATATTTACTGTTAACAATAAAACTTAAATTGTTGTGATATTAAGTAATTCATATAATATTTAGGCTTTTCAGTAATGCCGCTGTACAATACGATCCAGCATTCAAAAATATATTCATCAAAAAAACAATTGTATTGTCTTAATTTTAATTGGAAAATCGACCAAAAACTTTTGACCTGTATAGTGTATAGGTTTTTTGGATGCATTCTCGACATGTCGTAGCCAAATCTTTGGACTATATTACTAAATTTTCGTTTGAAAAGTTTATTATGCTATTCATCACCAGCCGATTTACGAAAAGTTTTCTAGCGAGACTTCTTTTAATTAGGTTATCCTTTTGATTGATTTGAATTAGGATTAACTTTTACTGCAGTTTTAATGAAAATATTGAACAGAAAAGAATTTAACCCAACTGCAATGCAAGCTTTATGTATGTAAGCATGAATCAAAAATGGATATCTTCAGATAACTATGTATAATAATATTAAGTGCATAACACAGCATAATTTTTTTTTTCATCTTTAAATAAACTGACAACATAGCCGCAGTTTACAAAACATTTTTTATTGAGATTTATGCACTTTTATGCATTAACCAAAAAACTAGACATTTCCATAAGTTTATCTTAATTTTTTTTTGTTGAAAAGTTTAAGAAGTAGTTTTTTATACGAAATATTTAATATGTGAAATTCAATTTAATAGTGTTTTAATTTATAGCACACTAAATATACAAAAATGATATAGTATGAATTTTGATTAAATTTCTCAACATTTTGAATTTTTATTATATAACTTAAGCGCAAACTTCATATGAGTAAACAATTATTAGGGCAGCCAAAACCAAATCGAAATATAATTAAATTAAATCATATAACTCCTTTCAGAACCACGGATACTCCATGAATGTTCTTTATCTCGCAACAGCTATAATTTGTTTAATTAAAATTTAGTTTTCGCTTTCTAGCTCGGAATATTTTCAAATTTCATAAATGTTACACAATTCTATAAATATGTGCGAGTTGTATAAATTTACCAGGTGCATGATTAAAATTTACATTCAACAATATAATGAAATTTACCCGCAATTTACCTCATCAATAATGCAATAGTTTTTATTTAAAACAGAATTATTATTCAATTTTTGATTGATTGATCAATTCTTAAAATAAGAAACTCAAGGCTATTTATGTTGTATCGTTTTTCTTAATGTCGATAGAACTATATGATTGGCTGCGGCATCAAGATTATTTAGATTCAAGACCCAGGTTTAGGTGATACTGATTGCGTCCGATTCACCACAAAATATTTATTCGACATATTTGTATTGAATACAGGCTGAACTGACCTTAGTCTGGGCAATATTTTTATTGTTGTTGGTTAAATAATGCACTCATCTCGTATTATACTCATGTACTTAGTATAATTTGAATCCATTATTTAAATTTATGTTGTTAGTAAAAATTTGTCGAATGATTAAAATTCAGTCCAGACATATCTGGTGGGTTTTATTGTTATTTGCATGACATGAAAATATTGATGAATTCTAATTAGGTTCTTAAGATATTGATTTACTTTCTAAAATTTAGATTTCATGGTCTTTGGTTTCGAAACAAATTCTTATCTATGACCTAATTCGGGAGGGCGGGGTGCCTCATTTCCATTGTCTATATGAAACATTTTGTATACATCATCGTATAAGACAATTATTTTTATGTAAAATATTTTAAATAACATATATTTACAAATTTTTGCTCTGAAAATTAATATTCATAAAAAAACATTAAAATTAAAAAAAAGAAAACATTACTACAAAATATGTTGTCAAAATAAATCTTAATTTATGAATCATAAGTTCCGTGAAGATCGTTTAACCGCTTATAGATCTTAAAAAGTAATTGTATATATATACTTATCTAAATCCTACTAATAACGACAAAACTAAACAAGAATGGTTCTTTTGTTATGAATTCTTCACTAAACGAAATAATATGTCAACAGAAAAGTGAAATTTACTAATTTCGATTATTAAAATATAAATCTGCTCATTGATTCATTCAAAAGTAAATATCGACCTTAATAGTTGAACTAAATTATACGAAAAGTGGTAAAATTCTGTTTACATTACACACTGTACTCGTATTACGTAGGAAGTAAATAGTTTATATGTGATACAACAAAACGGACAGTAGAACAGAGTACTTAAATTATTTCTAAATTTATAAGATCTCGCGAGATTATTACTTTACCTTTTAAATTTATTGTTTTTTAGTAAAATTATAGAAATTTGCAAAATTTTAATTTACCTGGAAATCAGAATTACGTAGTTATAAGCAAAAGAAAGTACTGATCATTTTAATATTAGGTTAAAATTGTTTGTTTATTGTTATTCATATCGGCCACGAAACTTTTGTTTTATTACGACTTTTGAAGAAATTTAATTGTAATTAACTTGTTTCGAATCAAAGTTTGAGTTTACTTCGGCCAAATATAAGTTAGTGCTTTTGTTAAGATTTCCTTAATTGCGAAGGATACTAATTCAAATTAATTATAGTGCCCCTTTAAAGAGCATAGTTTGAATTTGATGTCGTGTTATCTAAAAGTTTCATTTGGTTTAGCTAATCTTAGACCAAGTTCTCCATTCAGTACTATGTATCTTCTTCGAAAACTTTACACCTGGAACGACTTGCCAGGTCTAGACAGATAACCTATTGAAAATGTCACTTAAATTGACGTATGTCAATTGTAACGTAATTACAAAGATTTCTAAATAGTAAAATATTAGTAAATAACCGAATTAATTTATTTAAATGACCGCTTAAACTTTAAAAGTTTAAATTAAAATTCTAACCATGATTATATTGCATTACAACACAAGCGCTACTAGTCGATGATAGATGGCATTACGATCGTTACAAAGAATTGTATTTATTTCTGAAAAATATTCGATTGTTCTATAAGACATTTTGCAATCTTTGTTGAATTTGCAATGTTTTAAATTATTTATTGATTTAAAAACTAGAAACCGGTCGAGAATATGAATTACAAAAGTATTATACCTAGAATACTGCGTAAGGTCGGCAAAAATACCGGTGAAAAATATAAGGTATATTTTCATGAATGAAAAATTAAAATTGAGAGGCCTCGAAATACATACTCAAAAGTCTTGAGAAAGTGTAAAAATGCATTCGGAGATGGATTCTACAAATTAATTAATATTCATATTTGCATTGTACACGTTATCAATCGACAGTTATACATGAATGAACTTTGTTCAATTCAAAAAACATTCAATGTATAAACCACAATATAGGTAAAACTATGCCAAATGAAATAAAACCCACGATATTTAATTAATCTAATTCTGTTCCGTTCCGGTTAAATTGAATAATTAATTTACATCAATTTTGGACAAAGTATAGTACATATATGTACAACAAAATACATCTATGTGTGTGTATTATTGAAAATGTTTGTTGGTATGTTATGTACTTATGTATATATGGTAAAGTGTGTTTTGCAACACATTCTGTCATTCATCTGTCATTTTATCGAAAGAAAGTAAACTAATATTCGAGTCCATTAAATTAAATTAAAATTAAATAAATGTTTCTAGTTGCTGTAACTGGTGGTATTGGTACCGGGAAAACTACTGTTTGTAAAGTGTTTCTTGATAATGGGATACCCGTAATTGATGCAGATATAATAGCACGACAAGGTTAGTAAAATTGGTAACATAAAAATTTTTTTTCTTCAATTTTCCATCATTTGCACTGAGTATCCAAGTAAATTTCTCCCCTACAATTTAAATTTTAAATTATTTTAATTAATTTTTTACAGTTGTTGAGCCCGGTCAACCAGCATGGTTTAAAATTCGTAAAGCTTTTGGTGATGTTGTATTCAAGGAAAATGGAGAATTAGATCGTGTTGCTTTAGGACAAATAATTTTTAATAGCGTAGAAAAACGAAAGATTTTGAATGATATAACACATCCGGATATTCATCGGAAAATTTATAGAGAAGTTTTCAAATACTTTCTTATGGGACATAATTTTATTGTATTGGAGCTACCTTTGCTATTTGAGACGGGAATCATGTTAAGTTATATACATAAAATAATAACTGTTACATGTGAAGAAGATATTCAACTTAGCCGAATTATGGATAAAACCCGATTTTCGGAGGCTGATGCTAAAAAACGCATATCATCCCAAATGTCATTAGATAAGAAATGTGAACAATCACAATTTGTTATAGAAAATTCGGGTAGTCTTCGTGATATGGAAGAACAAGCCTTGAGAATATTAAATATATTGGTCGAGTCAAATCATCATTGGAGAATACGAGGCTATATTCTTGCTACGGCTGCTGTTGTTTTCTCTGGTTTAGCATGGCTATTAAACTACAAATATAAAATATTTTCGCAATGAAAGCCAATCCAGTTTACCAGAAGATAATGTAAAATAACTGCCATGATAAATGAAATGATAATTTTTATATTATGTACTATGGTTTAGTTTATATTATGAATGTAGTTATGTTAGAAAATCTAAGCTAAATGTATTTAATGAACTATCATTACAAAACGCGCGCAACACATAAGACATTTTATATATTTGTGGTTTTCATACTTTTGTAAAATTTTGTTGTTTGTTAATTTCATTCCTTTTAATCTAAATAAAAAAAATATATTAAATTAATAACACATTGTTTGTATAGAATTATAGATAAATATTGAATAAAATTTAATAATCAATATAATAATTTTTATTATCGGTGTTATTCAGTTTCGATCTAGAACTTGTATTGCATATTTGCGTAAGCAATCATAATTTCAGAAATGGCGACATGATTTAGTGGTTTGGATTAAACCGTAGGTTCCTCAATGTACATATTCAAGAATTATACCCGAAACATATGTGAGACAATGTACCAGACAATGAAACATGAATATTTATAGGTATTGTATATTAATTCAAAAAAGTTAAATTATTTTTTGTCCTTCATTCAAACAATTCCTCTTTAATCGTGTTTTCAAAATTTGTCGATATTGGCATAAACGACAAGGAAGTACTTGGCCTTGGTGTCTCATCTATCTGGTCCCATGTTTCGATTAACACCATCTGGACTTTCCTTTTCGCCTGCCGATAAACTATACTGTCGGAGGCAGCTTTTATTGCTCGCATTTCGTTTGCAACGAACTGTCCGAAAAATTCGAATTCGTCTCCTGCTGTTGCCACTTTTACTATATCATTCATCGTCTTTGTCGCCTTATTTAGTAGGTCATCATAATCTTTGGCTGATTTACGTTTTCTTGAATATTTACCGGTACTTATTACTGTTTGAGCTGCTTCGTCAACAGCTGAACTTAAATTTGGAGTAGCTGCTTCATTGTGAATTGAAATAGCTGTTTTGTCAGGAAGTGAAGCTATGAAATAAAAATAATTTGATATTTTGGATAACTTCAACAGAGCAAGAAAGGTAAATAGCATTATTTTATTTGCCATAATCGCTATCTATCATCAATGAAAGTTATGGCAATATGTGGCTTGTTGCGTGATATTTGTTTAATTCATGGAGCAAAATGGAAACGAATTTTTAAATGTGGACTCTTTGTGGAGACAAAATCTTGATACTGGAATCAAGCGTGCTGGTAAAAAAGTGCGAGAGGATTCAAAAAATTATTACAATTGGAATTGAAAATTTGGCAAAATAATCATGTTTTGTAAAATATTATGTACCTAATTATATTCGGATTTAATAAATAATGAAATGGAATTATGTACATACCTGAACTGTTTTCTTCAATTTCATCTACATTTGAATTAGATGTATCGGCATCCGTACCTACTTCTAAAAATTTCATTAACGGATACCAATATGCTGTCGGCTGGTAGACATCATCTCTATCGACACCACTTTTTTGGCTTTTCGATATCTTAAAAATCGTTTTATAAGAAATAAATTTATCAAAATCTTATTTCCGATGCTAATCCAAATTTTCTATTCTGACTCATTTAGATTTAACTTTGTACATATTATGTATTTACCTTCAATTTCTCATTCAAATATTGGCTTCGCAACCCATTAATTTTTCGTTTTGCTTCCTTTATTGTTAAACCACCTTGAACATGGTTTAAATTGTTTACGATGCTTTTATAAATGGCATGCCGTTTATCTCTGTTTTTATAATCGGGATGCCGGGTATTGTACAACATCTCGTTCTTTTCATATTCAGTAATAAGTAATTTCGTTATGGCTATACTCCAATTATATTTTTCAGCCATCATATAAATTCGTTTTGGTTCCGCAGCTGTCAAACAAATACTGTTATATTTTGCTTCATAAACCTAAATATAATTATACAAATACTACGAAAAAACAAATATTATCATATTCCATATTAAACACAACCACATTTCATGTAAAAAAAAGTATGATATTTTTTTATATCACTATATATATATATATATATATATATATATATATATATATATATATATATATGTATATATATATATATATATATATATATATATATATATATATATATATATATATATATATATATATATATATATATATATATATATATATATATATATATATATATATATGTGTGTGTTGAGGTTGGTACGCTAGTTCTTATGCACTTTAGATGTTGCCACACGAGGCCTTACAAACTAGTTCATTAAAATTTGATCCAACTGTTTACATACTAATTCTTATTAACCAGTTTGTTGCACTAAACTTGTTTTATTTTATACTCCGATCGTTCCTAGCTAAACTATTTTAAAATTTTGCTTAAACTGTTAGTTAAAGCTAGCTTGGTTCATTATACTAAACCACAAAATATCATTCTTTCATGGTGAACTGTTGACACACTAGGGCTTATAAGCCAGTTTAGTCAAAAACTAGTTCATTGGAAATAGTATGTATCGCACGTAATTAAGAATGTTATTTTATGGTTTAGTATAGTGAGCTTTAAATAAAATTACAGTTTAAGCAAAATTTTAAAATGGATTCGCTTACCTAAGCACGATCGCGCATCTTATAAAATTAAGAAGGTTTAGAGCATCAAACTGGTTTATAAGAATTAGTGTGTAAACATTTGAATCAATTTTTAATGAACTATTTACAACTAAACTAGTTTATAAGCCTTACTGTGCCAACACCTTTATACTCTCCTAAAAGGTGATATGAGAAAGATACGGATTATGGATTCGTTCACCAGATTAAATCACAGTAATTGGAGTGGTTGTGAAAACGTTGTTTGAGTGTAGGCAATCTTTACGATTTGTGTAGAAGGGTATTGAACATTTGATCTATCCAAGTTCAAGGTATAATCAATACGGATCCTAGTTTAATATCCTTCAATGTGGATGAACCTTAAACATTTTAATGAACTTATTAGAATGTCATCCCAATTCTTTCAAAGGCAGTTGACAAATGATTTCACCCTTATTTTTGGGAAATTAATAAAAATTTTAAATTTTGTAATTTTTATTGAGCTATAATTTTTTTTTATTCAATAGTTAAATTTCGATTTGTTTTTTCTTTAATTATTTTCTCAATAATTTTAGAATTTTTCATTGGTTTTTTTGTTCATTTGTTTAAATAATATATTTAATTATTAACAATATATGGTCTTAAGATCTTTTTTTCAATAATATGTATATAAATATAATTTATTTTAATTATGATTTTCTAATTATAATTTATATCAATTTATTAACGCAAATGATATAGAACGTGGCGCATTTTTCGTTTAAAAATTTAATAACTTTTCGAGATTCTTTAAATTTTGGTAACATGTTTCTAGCTATAGAAATTAAAAACTAATAATTAGAAATCAATGATTATATATATAAATGCCTTGCCATCATTTATTTTTGATTACATTGGATGTTGGAAAAATAGATTTACATCTGAATATAAAAATGTTTTTTTTTGTTGTTTAATATTTAGTTTAGACAGTAATAATTATAATATTTAGTTTATAATTTTTATTATCTTATAATTATGTTTAAACTTTAAACCCTTAAATTAATTTCTTTGAAATCTTGAGATTTTATATTTCCATTTAAATTAAAAAAACATAAATTATAATTATTGTTTTATATTTAATTTTATATAAATTTCACAACATTTAATACATTACGCTATAAAATGCTTTATACTATTATAGATAATAAATATTTATAATGTTTTTTTTTAATTCGATTGATTTAGGCAGTAACGAACACAACAAACTGGAACTAAACAAACTGTTAGATATAGAAAATGAGATAAATATATCGTTTTTCTTAATTTATTTTTGTTGCAAACTTATTTATTGAATATTTAAAAAATTGAATGAACGATGTTTTTGTAACTAAACTAAATAATAATTATACGTAGTAGTAAACACACACATAGTTATAAGTATTTGAATGTACAAATTATAAATTAAACAAAATTATGTAAAATTAAAAAAATTAAATTAAGAGAGCTTTAATTTTTGTGTTTAACTTTGGATATGGGTAATTAATGGATACATAGTCATGGATTATGTATTTTAGATAAACTGTTGTTTATGGTTTCAGATTCGTATGCATGTAATAGTACAGTCAATCTACTGCAATACAAAAAGGAATACTTAATCGCTTACCTACAAAATAATGGAAACTCAAGAACAGAACGTTTGGATGTACTAAAAAATTTATCGATTGTATTTATTCGCAAAACAGCGTATGTAATGATTTTTTTTAGATCTCACATAGTTGAAGCATAATCTAATAATAAGAGAGCATTCAAAATTTCACTAAGTATATAATTAATAATAATTCGAATTGTTTTTTTTAATTTGCTGCTATAATTATACCCAAATTTACCCTCTCCAAATTTTAATTTAATTAAAAAATTGTAGTTGGTTTATTTGAGAATTACTATTCGTTTGGAATGAAAAACAGGAGATTCTGGAAATATTACAAGTTTTTACACCTTGAGTAACGTTAACTTAAAAATTAAAATAGTAATTGTTTTTATTTCTTTATGAGAGACTAGAATTTTTGTAACTTAAAATAAATTTTATTGTTTAGCTTATCTAATAATATAACTTATTTATATGGTTTACGAATTGATGAGAAATCATTTAAACTTAAATTATATATATATATAAATATATATATATATATATATATATATATATATATATATATATATATATATATATATATATAAATATATATATTTATATACATATATATATATATATATATATATATATATATATATATATATATATATATATATATATATATATATATATATATATATATATATATATATATATATGTATATTATATATTTTTTTTGTGTTCAACAACCATAAAAACAACAGGGAGCAAATGGACGGCAAATAATTTTTTGGTACGGCATCGAAAATATATAAAAGAAAAAATATAAGATGCCATCCATTTTTACAATAATTATAATTTCTATGAAATTATAGTTTACACTGTTGTCCCATATGCACTAAATACAACTCTTGTACTATCTGTATCTAGGGATATATCTTCTGGACTAGCTAGATCAACACGAACGGTATTACTGTTATTACGACGACGGAAATTCTGAGTGGCACCCCAATTACTAAGGGTCCAGTGATAACCAGTTGGTTGTTGAAGTTGTTGATCATTACTATTATTATTATTAGTCGTTGGTGTCGTTGGAGGTAGTGGTTGAATTTCACGATTTCCACAAGGTAAAGTTTCAGTATTCCCACCTACACCTGATAAACTATCCCGTGTATCACCTGAACTTTGAGATTCCATTGATTCCATACTTGAGTCTCCCGCATCAACTCCACTTGTGCGATACTGTCCAACGGCATTTGATGCTTGCACATCACCTTGACAATCTTCAATTGCTCGTAAAATTTCCCAACAGATATCAGAGTCTAGTGGAATTGGCTGCTCGGAATCTCGATTGTGGATGGCAATTGCTATGTGTACTGGGTGTGGTATTGGTAGCGGAATTTGTAACTTCTCAGCAGGATTTCTATTATTTATTTTTCGTTTCCATGGCTTCCATTGGTTTGGAACAATTGATGATGTTGTTGGTGTACGACGGGCACGTACTCTAGGTGTAGTTAAACCTGTGGCTGTATCACTGCAACAATTATAAAAAATTATGTATAAATATTTAATCATTCAATGCAGCATTAAACCATACTTTCGCTTTTCTGGTTTCCTCGCGTTTATGGCGTTTCGAGATCTTGGATTGAATGCAGATATCTCCAAATAAGGTGAATTAACTTGAATATTACCCCTTGGTGCATAGACGTTACCCAATAAATCAGGACCATTAACTCCCATAATATCACTAGCATTTTGTACTAATTCAGTATATCGCGATAAATCTAATTGACTATGTGGTTCTAATTTAAATTGTGTATCATTTTCTGTAAGTGGCGTTAAAAAATCTAAGCTAAATACATCCGTAAATAATAAACCAGTTAGACCCGCCCAATCACCGACTGTTAAGCCCTAAAAATATATTTATAACATATTTATTGATATAAATGTTTGCATAATGTAAAACCGTAGCTTAGTTTTTACCTTTGAATCCCAAAATTCATCCTCTGACAACGATAACCTGGACATAACATGAGTTGGATAAAATTTTTCTAACATGTGGGCGGCTTGTTGTATCGCAATCTAATTGAAATAAATTAAATAAGTATATTTGAAATAATAAATTGATTATTATCTATCTACCTTCAGTTCCATTGTGTTTAATTTTATTCGACTTTTAATTGAATTTGTCAGACCTGTCTGTAAATCTCGCCGTCTTTTTTCCAATTTTTCATGTAATGAGGCTAATAAATCTTGTGCTTCACGTTCTAAATTTCTATATGGCCCCGATGATTTTGACAATTGTGCCGAAAATGGGCCAAAACATGCCTCAACAAATTGACTGAAATCCTTTTGAGGTTGTGATATGACTATTTCCATTGAATGTTGATATGATTGTAGCTCATCCAGTTCCATTTTTGCTTCAAATGCAGCAAGTGCTTGTTCCGGTTTTATCATAAAGTAATAATCTAAGGCTAAGCCAGGACCAGCAATTCGGTGAACCGCAATACTATCACTAGCCGGTACACGACCACATTTTTTAATAAATAAATGAAATGTAATCGAATCCCAAACTAAACGTATCCAATATCGTATGACTCCAACCACTAATACAATTACAGATGTAATAGGGCATACAATAGCAGCAACGATAATAGCTGCTACTGGCTGGAAGCATCCTTGTATTATAATATTCCAAATTATTGCTTCGAATATAACGCAGTATCGATTGCGCATAGGATCAGGACAATCTAAATCATATATGAACATCATATAAATATGTAAAATAATCGTAATTATTGGTATCCAAATAGGCGCTAAAATAGCAAATACGATGCTGCAAAAACTAACACTTATGCATAAAAGCGGGAATAAAAATAAAATTACACAAGTTCCCAAGAACCCTTTAATAAAATAATTCCACATTCGATTTAGATGCCTTGTTAATCCCTTCCCAATAAAACCAGTATCTGGCTCAGTCTCAAAATGAGTTCTAGCTTTTGATATGTGTCGCCATAGTTCCACTAATCGTGATATCATTGTTGGCGTTATGCTAGTTTTTCGAGGGAATAGAGTACCATTTACTTGTGATAGCTCTAAATCAGGAAAAAATGGTTTCACGCAAAACAGGGCTTTCAAACCAACTGAACTACACCATGGCACCACTACACCTAATAGAAACATAATATTCCACATCCAACACCAAGTTCTGAGAAGGAAATTGAGCAGTCTCCATAGTGGCCAACGCGATGATGTGGTTCTAACTTTTTCCTTTTCAACTAGATAAACCGGTTGACTTGGATCTGAGCGTGGCGTTACAATTGAAGTAGCCTGTTGACTTATTAGGGTCGGAATAGCTTCTGAATGACCTTGAAAATTTCTTCGAATAATCCACGATTTTGGAGACCAGATTCTCATTGGCCATTGAAAACTTCTAGTTGGTGTTACAGCATTTTTAAGTTCTTTTAATATGATTGGTTCTCGTTCCTTCATGAAAGCTAGATCGCGCGATAGAAAATATGAAGTTTGTTGAAGATTATGTTTTCCTGAAATTTTCAGTGCTTCTTCATGAGCGG
Source organism: Tipula unca (assembly GCA_951394425.1). Classification (NCBI taxonomy): domain Eukaryota; kingdom Metazoa; phylum Arthropoda; class Insecta; order Diptera; family Tipulidae; genus Tipula; species Tipula unca. Next base: position 6,346,547 of record OX596380.1, on the reverse strand, counting down.
CCCATGTAGATTTGACCATCTTCGATTGTTCCAAAGATCGTAATTTTGTACGCAGCCATGGTGCTACTCGGGATAATACAGGATGATCGTTCGTTAATAACCGCTGATGTTCCTCTCGGGCTTTTTTCAAATCCTTTTGTATTTTTTCAGCTGCCTTATGCATAATGACAACAGATTGGGCTTGTTGCACAAGTAATTGTGGAATTCCATCACCAAGTTTTGCAATCTCTACATTTGATAAAATTGAGCTATATACGCGTTGTAAATATTCTTTCATAACAGCTTCGTTAACCTCTTCCTCAATTTCACTGTCGGAAAGCTTTTGTTCCCGTAATTCCGTTATTAGACGTTCCCGAAAATGTAAGAACCAACCACGAGTTTCACGTTCTAAAATACCAATTAAAATCGGTAATGCCTTTCTCATTATATCTTTTGAAAATAATCGTAAATCAATTTCCTGGTCCTTGGGAGTTAAAAATAGATAAGGAACTGGTTGGACAGATTCACATTCAACTTCAAATTTTTCCATTTGTGCTCGTCTCAATTGTTGTCTGACATATATACATAGCGAATCAAGACAATCTTCGTATTCCGGCTAAATAAAATATTAATGCATGTTTGTATAAGTATAAATATGATCAATTTTAATTCTATATCACATTACCCGACAAACAAGTTCCGCTATTAAAAATCGACATCTTTCTTCTTTTATTTTATACTCTAAATTATGTGCTAATAAAGATGGGACGCCTAAAAAAATATATCCATTTTTAGGTAAGAAAATTTCAATAAAACATAACTATGAGATTTGTAGTTCATACCTACAAACATATCAATCAATTTAATCAAACCATTAAATAATGCTCGTAATGCATGCGTAATAGAAAAGAAATGATCAAATATTCTAGCACGTGCCGTAACAACAATGAAACGTGCCGCCAACGCTAAATCGCTTAATAGAGAATCATGAGCACGCTCCGTTCCTTTTTGCAGAAATTGGGATAGCCTCCATCGATGCACTTGGCCAGGAAAATTTAAGCTTGGCACCTCAAATTCACTGTAGATTAAATAAACAAATATATTTATAATTTGTATGCTTTATATAGTTACGATCGAATAATATATTTTAATCATGCATCATAATTATTAATCATTTTAAATAAATAAAATAAGTTATGTATTAATTTTGCATTTTGTTGGTAATAAAACCATCGTCCTAAATTGAATAAAAGCTTTATTGTACATGCACGATGTACATAACAATACAATCTAGCTTTAATGAAATACCGAATTTTTTAATTTTTTAATTGACGGTCCAACAATTTCTAAACAAAAAACATAAAAAGCATATATCAATTTTGAAAGTTAAACAATTAATTGTGATGATTTAATTCAACAACAAAACACCAAATATACTAATTTATATTCTCAAATCTCAATGACATAAAAAGCTCTATGTTGGTATAATTTAGAAAAAAACATAAAATTAAATAAATAATAATGTATAAATAAAAAAAAAAGATTAGTTAATTCAAATAATGGATCTTTTTAATAATTTAATTTCACCAATAAATCATGCAATAATACATAAATATAGAACAAACATAATGTAATAATAAACGAAATCCACCAATTGGCATTCCTGTAAAACTTACAAATATGCTTATTAATGAATAAAATTTATTGATTGTATAAAAAATTAGGTAATCGTTAATTAACGATACGATGTTTAGCATGATATATATTTATATGTAGATCGATTCCTATTCAATTCTGTTCCAAATTATTTTTAACCTCAACTCAGATTTTCAAAATTTAAATTTAATTCAATTTCTGACCTGTACTTACCCCCACTGTCCAAACAAAGGTTATCGTCTCATATCACAAACAATAATACAAAACAATATTATAAACAGCAATTGATATATTTTTTTTGAACGTCTAATATTAGAAATTAAACAAAACTAATAAAATTTTAATTATGCCTTATTCGTATTGTAAGTAAATGGAACATATTTGTACTATTATTTGCGACAGACGAAAACATTTGATTGAGGGTGGAAGTCGTTGAATTAATTATTAAATCTTACCGATTTTATTATTAATTTAAATTAATATTGTGGCATTGATTTTAAATTTGATTATGATGTATTTGGAAAATCTGCACTAAACAAATGGTCTACTCGTATCTGATAACCATGTTTCTATAATCACAGCTTCCTCGTATGTATATATATGTATATATATATATATATATATATATATATATATATATATATATATATATATATATATATATATATATATATATATATATATATATATATATATATATATATATATATATATATATATATATATATATATATATATATGTATATATATATATGTATATATATATATATATATAATATATATATATATATATATATATATATATATATATATATATATATATATATATATATATATATATATATATATATATATATATATATATAGATTCTGTCTTGTGGTACGAGCAACTCACATTTTTAAAATGAAATTTAAATATCTTTTTCATATTTGCTCGGTAGAGCTATTTCTGTTTTGTCTTAAAAATCTGTATAGATTTTCTCAATGAAGAATGCAAATTTGATTATAAAACGAGAAACCAAGAAAACCAGTAAATTCGTGTTAGATACAACAATATGGTAAAAGAAGCACGGAAGATTGACATCGATAAAAAGAAAGGTGATAAAGCTTTTTAATTTGTCAGCTCGAAATACTTAATTTGCGCAAACCAATCTAGTAGCGCACGAAAGTGCCTCAATTTTAAAATATAACATTCAATATGAATTTATTCACAGGCAACAATTAAATGCCGTCATTCTCGAACAATTCTCCCTGATATCGCAGTCAAGTTGAACCTTACATCGCTTCAGGCTCTACTTTGTCTAAAACAAAAATCAAAATTGACGTCGTTAAATATCTATGCCCGAAAATGTGTCTAAAATTAAATATGCCATGTATTACATCGAATTAAAAATGAATGAACTAAAAAATACACGATATTTCGTTGAGTCCTAACCATTTTTGCTTCGAAGATAAAAATGTATCGATAAGTAGGTACATCGGTCAACATATCACTTGCTTCTGCGCAAACGGTTTTCATCAATTTTGAGAAGAAATTACTAATAATTACTATAAACTAGCGAATTTAAGAAATTCATGTATTGCTCGCTTGCAAATATATTCAACTTTGTTATAAAAAAAAAACTTTGACTTTAAATCAATATCTAAGTTTGTGTGGCAAAAAAGTGATATATGCACACAGTACCCAGTTTTTGATAAATTAAGTAAAGTAGAGCCTTAATCAAAAATCTCTAGTTTAAATGGAATCCAAAGTCGAATACTGAAGAGCTTCTCTACTGAGTTTGCGCTTCCTCAACAGAACTTTTATAATGTAACACAAAAAGAATATCTACGCACATATTCAAATGTTTAAAAATTGAGAACCTTCGAATCATGTTTATATTTATCATTATAAAATGTAAGTAATTAATTAATTTAGTGAGAATCGACCTCGGGATATAGTAAAGCAATAATGTCTTAACTATCAGCCTACGACCAACAACGAATATGTGTGACGAAGATAAAACTAGTTTGATGGAGAATACTGGACTAATCCAAATATACAGGATATCGTTTTAACGTTCACTACTTAGTGATTTGATGTTTTTGTTTATTCAAAATTGAATCACAAGATCTTTAGATGTGAAAAAGAGTGGACATCTTTTTACTTTCTTTGTCCGGTGACAAATAAAATCGAAAATTTCTAATATTTTTCAAAGTGGTTTAATACGTACAGAAATATTATTAAGTTCAAACATAATATCTGTGTTCCATTTATTTACATGTATGCTTTAATTAAGAGATCATTTTCATCACATTCTTTAAATAGTTTAGTTGAAAAATAAAAAAGAATAATATAACATATATACAGAAACAATTTTCGTTAGTGTAAGTTAATTACGTCAGACTTTCTATATCACATAATATGACTATATGAGACAATAGTTATATGTTAAAAAGGAAGGATTAGATAACATAAAACAATCTAACTATGACTAAACTATTTAATTTAAAAATAAATTATTATACAAACACGACTTTAATCAATAATATTATAATTTTTACCGATTATAGTTGTAGAATATTAAATTGCATATTCTATAAGTATGGCTTGCTTGATACTTAAAATACATCTCTCATGATTAGGGTATCAAATTTGACTACCGCCTACCTGTATTTCGGAATTTGTATCAACGCACAGTGTAAACCGGCTCCATATGCTTAATTTCCTTTTTTAGACACGAATTAAACTTGAAAATGTTTTAACCTTTTCTATGATTCTATGAATTAGGCAATATACAATAATTTTATCAAATTTGTTAACAATGAATGCTCAATGTTAAAGACACAGATAAGAGCACCGACATTGATGCAATGTTTCAATATAGTGTAGGGGATTTTTCAGAATTAGATCGGTCCCCAGTTCTTATTTCATCGTTGGTATACACAAATATTAGAAATTATAGTTACATATATGTATAAAATTATTATATTTCAGCATGCATTACTATTAAGATACGTTAAAATTACAATTTTATATTTGCTTAAATGGTACACAAACACAACATAGAAAATAATATCTTTTATCCTTATATTCAAATAGAAATGAATACATAATTCCTTCCCATAAAAAACAGCAAGGTATGTTTGTATAGTCAAAATAGATTTTTATGGAGTTGAAGACACCAAACAAAAATAAAATCTCAAATCAAAATTATAGCAACAAATCAACAAAGCATTTTGTTAACAAATACAAATTTTGGGAAAACAAAAGAAAAAATAAATTAAACTTTAACTTAAAGGGATAAATGATAAGAAACAATAATACTTAATTAAACAATGATTTTTTTTAATTTTTTTTTATTGTTAAGCATGTTACCCTGTTAGTCGAATTGTTTCCAATTGTTCCAAACTTAATTTCTTCGGTTTTCCAAATTTATCCTTTTGCAAGCTTTACAGAAATTTTGTTAAATTTGGATTGATTTATTGAAAAAATAAAATTTAATCTTAGATCATAAATAATTGGCTAAGAAAATGATAAAAAAAACTAATTTTGAAATAAAAAAAAATATATATATTCTTTTTTTTCAAATTAATTAATTATGATAAATAATACAATTGTTTTTAATTAGTTAATATGTATTTAGCTAATTTAAATTAAATATACACTACATACCCCCTTTCTCTAATTGCCCGCAATTGAGTATTTGTTAGACGTCGCGGTTCACCAGTACCATCAGCGGCAACTGCATCTAATTCATCAAATGGCGGCGCAATAAATAAATCTCGTAAGTTTAACGGACGTGATTTGCGATTCGCAGTCGATGTTCCAGACGCCAAAGGTATTGGTAACACTGTACACACATAAAATGTAAGATATAGGAAATAATAGATTTTTTAATGATTCACACTTACCAATTGGAAAAGTTTTCCAATGATACAAAAATTGTTCAGCAACAGATTTAATATGGTCGACAAGCTGTTCAACTTCAGGTGGTGCACCAACTAAATTTATATTAAAATTGATTGGTTCTTTTTCAGGTCCTAGCAAACTATTCGGTCGTAACTGTCCCATTGAATGGTGATTTGTTGTACCCAATGGCAGTGTAGCGGTATCACCACCCTCCATGGTAGAGTTAAAAATTTTTAATTACTATTCCTTATTATTATTAATTTTTTAATATTCGCTTAATTTTCATAACATTATTACCATAATTATAAATTTAATGTATTATTTTTTTATTTCAATTTCTTTAACTTATTTACTATTACAAAATCAAATCCTTTTGTTCTAATTTTCCGTTTCATAATAAAATTTAGCATCTTGAATTAGTATTTTTTGTTCGTTTCAAGAAATGTAAATAAGTTATAAAACTACTGAGGTACAAAATGATTACTCAATCATTTTGTGATTGTAATCTGAAAGCTGCAATTGAAAAAATTAAAAATAAAGTAAATATTTATCTAAATGGCATAATAGTTTTACTGCAAAACAATGACAATATTTAGGAAACCTGCAAATTAATATGTTGTTGTTCCTATTGTTGTAATTGACTAAAGGCTACTTTATGTGTAGGGAGTTAACGGCAAGGCGAGAACTTGGGCAACTTCTTACACTTGCTACTACCTATAGGCGGAAGCTAGGCACTACACAGTAAAAACGAGTAGTTAATTTAGTAAACAACGAAACAAATAAAAATTACATTATTACGACGAATCAACATGAGACTCGGAATCTAATCGCCTGAGAAGTCTCAACTCTTCGAACAGGCATCGTAGTACAGACCGCTGAAACTGATTTTGATGAAATAAGATCATTTCCGTAGAATTAAACACAAACTACAAAGTACGATGTTAGGCTTGGTTATTGGTTTAACCATTAATGTACGATGACCGACTGTTGATGATCGACCAAAAAAATTATTTAAACAAATAAATAATCATCTCGGCAATACTTACTTATAATAAAATTGTGTTACAAACATGTGTTTGAATGTTATTTGTTTCAATATAACCTTGTGCACCTAATTTACTCCAATGTCAATGCCATTAGTGAATAATACACAATACAACGTACATCACTAACACAATAGTACATTCCTCATTTTTGTATCTAATTTATAAAATCTGAGTTTTTTTTTATTTATTTTAATTCATTGTTGCATGTTTTGATATATAAAACACAAACCAAATTAATATATCTGAATTATAAAAATTATGATATACTTGGTGTATGAAATTGATTTTTACATAAAATAAACTATAACTTGAACGTTCGAATCACAAAGATTGGGTTAACAGATTATTATGCAGTATATGCACACTAATAATGCATCTACGAACGCTATATAGGCATGGATGTGAATTCGATATATGTATATTATAATTTCATAAATAGTTAGACGAACAATTGTTTTCGATTTTTTTACTTAACATTTGTCCTAGAATATTACTTTGAATATGACTTAGAATTAACCTTAAGCGTGTATTCAAAATCGATTTCAACATAGCACTGAAACTATTAATACCAACTATTATTGAGAGACAAAATATGAATCATATTATAATGCTCTAAAACTATTATCAATTGAAGTTTGATTGAAAAATATATTTCATTATTTTAAATCAATTACAATTTGTAAAAAATACGCAACTACTTACTACAGCGATCAGAAATCTTGTTTAACTTCTTTTAAAGTGGAGTAATAATCTTACCTCACTACTATATTATTACCACGTCTTCATATACTAAATTTTTTGTACATACTTGCGCATACATTGTATTTCTAACACAACCCTTAAATATAAAATTTAAAATATGCATGTAGCTATGAATCATTATAGATTTATACAATTTTTACAACAGACATAGATGTTATGTACAGTGCAATGAATCATAATAACATAATCGCGAAAAATTTATTCAAAAATAAATTATTGATTTAAAAAGATCTTCCAAAAGGGTCGGCCGATGTTTTTAAGATTGCATAAAATAAATTTGATATTTTCAAAATCCAATTAATAGTCGTATATCTGCATGTATTTTATGAAACAAACATAATAATCTTCCAGGATATTCAATATGTATATATACGTACGTATTATGTTAGTTAGAACATATTATGTTAGTCATTAACGGATATGTATATTGTAAAAATGAAAGTTTTGCAGAATGATAGACAAGACATTTGTTTTAGTTCCTTATACATATACACATACGTCATAGACTCGCAACTCACAATGTAAGCTGCTTACAATTTCAATCCAGGACTATATAAGGTACTGTTTTATAACACGACCCATTAAGTTTCAAGGTTTGAAAAATAAAATTAGGCCACAATTTCCGCAATGGGTTCTGTTAAGAGTTTCTTCTTGGTTTTTCAGGCTCAATAATAATTCTATTAGTAGGAAACTTCATTTGCCTCAATATATACATAGTCTCAACCTTTGATGATTTTTCCCGTTCCTGGCTGGTATAATCAGTAGGCTTTAGATTCTTCTGATTAACCACCCTTAATGTATTCGGACCAGTTGAGACTATGACCACTTTAAAATTAAAAATCCGTTGAGAATTTTACTCGACCGGCAGTTGGCGATGAACTCCGGTTTCGTGTAAACTGATTACTGAATATTCTTTTCCTGCATCTCGTGCTCTCATAAAATACACCTGCAACCGGCTGTGTACGCATTGAACTACATACATCTAAATTTACCAACCAAAGAACCTCATCACTTCTTGAAAATGATTGTCTCGGAAATGGCTTTACATTTATTTTTGATTTAAAACGTGTAACACAATTTTAATTGTGTGGAATATTTTTCAAATCCAAACCAATAACTCATACAGCTGCTGCAGCGATTTAACATTTAGATTAGCGTATCTTTGATGCTATTTCAAGAGAATATTATCTGCATGATGTTCATTGAATGTATATGTAATCGTAATATGGACGTTTGCCTTATAGAATATAATTCCAAATATCTCTGGCGAAATGAACTTTCTTAAATTTCACATTTTTATTTAAAACTGATACTGTTTGTGACTTTTAAATAAATACATTGAAGGAACTTAATGTTGAGATGCGACTGTTGCATGCAGATTTTGCCGATTATCGCTCCAGAATCGTTAACATTTGTTTATTATCCTTAGCATAGCAGAAGGTCACCTTGCTGGTGATATAATGCCATCGATACTGGTAAAATATTTTCAATTTTGAACAAAAATACAATACGGTTTTTGATCTGAATGGGTCGAGTTTATAAAAAAAAAATTCACGGATAAAAGTCGACTATTACTTTAATTTTTGGTAAATTTATTTACCCTATCAAAAAGTAGGATAAAGCGAGTACACAAAAGTAAAAATTTCACGCTTAGGTTGTTCATTTTTTAATGATCTACGGATTGAGTAAGCTGAAAATAAACAAAATCACATATTTCAATAAAATAAAAATACTAAAATTCGACTTTTACCTTAGCAATTGATTTACCCGTGAATTGGTCCGCAGCCTTAGACAAATTGTCGAAAATTACGGAGAAAATAATTGGCATCTAAATTTGAAATCCGGTAGGAATTTTTTATCTGAAAGGTATTTGTAACCTAATATGAGGCTTATGCTGTGTGCCTGATATTAAAATGTTGGACTAAATTAGTTATGCTATTAACCACTAGGCGTCTACAAATTGGATAACTAATATAGCCTCTTCGTAACGTTGCTTTCCGCTTTAGTTATTTTTTTATTTGGTTTGGACAACAACAATTGGAACTAGAATGTCTACATATGTTGGAAACTAGCATCATATGTAGATAGTATACTTTTACATTTTAAACATACGTAGTTTATTTTAGACACGATAAAAAATACATATAAGAATGGGTGCCAGGTCAAACTTCGTTTCAAATCTTCATGAATCTCCACCCAATTTATCTCAAAAAAAGGCCTGGTGATATAAATTCGTAACGCTTTCCAACTGGAAATTTAGCTTTACGTAAAATGAGGAAGTTAGTGTAAGATGAGTCACGGAAGAAAAGCAAATAAAATATGGCTACGCTATTTACGGCGAATGTCAGAAGTGAATTTGCGCCTTCGTTAACATTTTAAATATGGGTAGATCAGATCATAATTACTATTACTGCTACTACAAGATAGAGAATTGGTGAAACAGAAAGTGGCTGGATGATTTTGCTTCTCTTTTTAAAACTGCATAACATTCAGTTTGTCGTCATAGGATTTAAGTATGGACGGCCATTTCTCGCATTTATCTTTTGAGCTGAGTACATTTTGTAAAGAAAAATAAATTATTTAAATTGCTCTTTTTACCTAACTCAACGCATATTAAACATAAAGTAATACAACAAAATACAATTTCCGATTGATAACGATGGACGAGAAGTAAGAAACACTCATACTTAATCCAAGCTGTTTAAATAATTTTATCGCGAAAAAATTATCGCTCTGGATTCGTATTGACTGTGCATCTTATATAGGGACACATACAATTTACCATTTTACAAATACAATTTCAAACCCAATCGAAATTGCTATGACTATGTATATTGTATACTACATATATTATATACTCGTTTACGATGATATTCCGGATACCATTAAAATTTTAAAACCCGATTTTGAAGTATACTAATAATGAGTGTTGAGTTTACCAGAAATTGGAAATTTTAGTTACGACATTGAGTTTAATTACTTAAATATGAAGACAACACGGAAGAATTACAGCCAACAATCACCGGCAAATAATTGAATGTATCGAGATCAACGATCCGAGATAAAGTGTTAGGCAAATCTCCATCCTACAATTTTGGATGAAACAGAAGAGGATTTAATAGTGTATTTTGTTGTACAGATGGGAAAGGTTGGCTTTCCGGATACAAAATCTTAATTATTTGAGAGTGTATGTCACAGAATTGAACAGGTCCCACTAATGGCAGACAAGTCAGGCATGGGTGCGAACTGTTTTTGAAAAAACAGTCAAGTATCTCACAGCGGGTATCTGAAAATTTATCATTTTATAAAGGATACCGATCAACAAAATCAAAGAAATAACCAGCAGGCTGGGGAATTGGAATGACTTGCCAAACCTTTTTTTGAGTATATCGCGAATGTTTTTTACCCGTATAAAAAAATATCCTAGGGCCCTACTACGCAATTTGACGGCTATCGTTTTGCTATAATAGGCAAAAGAAGAAAAAGGTAAACAATACTAAAATTTGTAATAATGTTTTCCTTTTTTTACATTCGCCTACTACAATAGTAAAACGATAGCCGTCGAAAATAATCAGCGAATTTCCTAGTAGGGCCTCTGTGTTTCTATTAATGTATGGTCACAGCTCTCACTTGTCTCTCCATTGGCAGAATTCTGCAGAGACCATAAAATAATTCTTTATCGCGCTGCTCCCAAATACGCAACATTTACTAAAACCATTGGATGGACTCCATTGGAAACACTATACAAAATGGAAAATTGAAAACAAAAACATAAAATTAAGCTGCACCGGTGATTAGAATTTGTTTACATCGCTCTACTAAAATTGGTACGATTAAAAACGGGGTTCGAACGAGTTATACCTACTTAATTAACGGAAATGCAAGTGATAATTCAAAGATTTTAGGAACATCAGTGCTACCTATATATTCAAATTAAGCCCCAATTTAGATCGTAGAAAATAGTTGATGTTTAAATGAACAGAGAAAGTTTGAGTGGGATATCTTAAAAACGAAAATCATTTTTATCTGTGGAAAGATTAAAAAACGATTATATTGCTAATGTTGATATAGTAATAATAGGAACTAACGTCGATGAAAACCCGCCGCATTCCAATGGATGAACAATTGTGGTCCAGTTGTGATAATATTCTAAATTGCTCCGTTGATAAAGATGGGAGATATTTACCGAAGCTATAAATTTAATCATCGAACCAGAAAGCAGCACCGGAACCGCTAAATTTATAAAATATAAATTTATAAAAGCAATGCAGATGAATGGGCAAAATTGTAAATGGCCCGAGGAGGATAGCATTTGATATAAAAATGATGAAGTTCCATCAACTTACGCTAGTATTAATTTTATCTGAATTTAATTATTTAGTACTTAAGTACTCAGCTAAACACTCTTAAGCACTCTAAGTTCTGCGTGTTATTGATTTAAACAAATAAATTTTGTCTTTTTGTTTATAAATTTTAGATAACTATTTTAAGTACTTGCTGTGAATTAAGTATCATTCTTAAAACACGTGAAATATATTAAACAATTTTTTTCAAAATTTATGGAAAAATATCATTGAAATTGAACTATTTTACTGTTCTTGACATCATTGTAATTAGAGAAATAGAATTACTGCAAAATAGTTTAACTGAGAAAAATATTTTAACACTCAAACTACTATATTCTTCTATTGCCGGTAATTGAGAGCTTTACCTTGCTATGGAGTGATACTTGTCGCTTGAGAAAACTGACATTTTTATTTTATCAATATGTTATCAATTGACTTCAACTCATAAATTAACAGCATCAGTGTTATTTTAACTTGTATATTCATTACACGTGATTACACGATTATCCGAATTATAAAACCATACACAGGTCCGAATAACTACTCCAGTTTAAAATAATCCAACAGTATATGTAATTTTATTTACCAAGAGGCTGAGTAAAACAATAAAAAAATACCTCATGAAATTTAAATCGAAATGTAAATACATAAATACTAGTTACTTAATACTAATAAAAAAAAAATTAACTCAATGCTGCAAATCCGATTCACGCGAAACATTAAGTCTCTTTCGAATAGCGGATGTTGAAATTGAGAATGTAAGTAATAAGTATTATATACACTATAGTGTAAATATGTTAAAAATGTAATATTTTTAGGCCTCGGAAATTCTTTACTGACATATTCGTTAAAATCTTACAGTTATCCATATTATATTATTAACAAAAATCATTTTCTTAATCTATTTTAATTTGATACAAAAGTTAGAAAGATACACGATAGCCGAGGCGCGCGTGTATTGAATTAATGAAATGCGGGAGACTATTTCCATTTTCTTTTCAAAAAAATTAAATCAAATCTAAGTAGTGAAATATAAAACAGATGTTTTATTTCTTGATAAAATCGAATATGTGTGTATACGTTTTTTTTTTTTTTTCATAATCAATTAATTTTTTTTTTATATGTTTGTTAACATTAAAAACGTCTATTTCTTTATATTTCTTACATATAGATAGCTCACTATCCATCCCAATGGAATTTTTTCAATACTTAATTAGCTCAGATTTTTGTTTTTTTAGATTTAAGAGTCGTTGGAATTTTATATTTTCATTTCATAATTTTGTATACAAATTCGTTAGACTGTATCCTATTTGAAATTAGTGCAGATATAGCATGTAAATTTAGCAAACTAATTTTAAACTTTAATTTTTGTATTCATAATGTACTTCAGATGAAAGATTAGTTTGGTTTTGGTCAGCAAGTTACAATAGAATTTTACAAAATACTTCAATATTCTTTTGATTTTAAAATGAATCGGGAGAAAATTCATCGATAATAAAATTATTTGCAGTGAATAAATAGCACAGTTGTCCCACGTTTGGTTCAGGATGATGATAACATATTAAATCATTTGTTTTGGAATCTTTCTAAAATTAATGAAGATTTAAATATTTACAAAGGTATTAAAAGAGGTAATGAAACTTATAAACTCTTCTGTGTACCGAGACACCGGCTATTAATTTAAATGATTGCCTGGCGTGATCAATAGAGATGTATCGCAAAGTTTGACGCTTGATGCCCCAGGTTTCTCCTTCCATTTTCCACTATACCAAATGACAAAGACTAACAGATTTAAGATAATTTGGATAAAGTTGAGAACTTTGAATCTTTTGGTTCACGGGTGGATACGAGATTTCGGGTTAAATTAACGAAACAATTCATTTAAAATGCAAAGATTATTTGACTCAAATCTATGAATTTAGTTAGTTAGATTTTTTGCTTTTCCATTTTTAATCATTAAAACACTGAAATAACCTCAAAATGAGTGATATGATAACTTAAAAATTAATAAGAAACAACAACACTATAATTTTTTGTTTTTAAAAACATGGCTTAGGTCATCAAATTTTCGTTGTAATAAGTAATCATTGGATTATTAAGAACTGTATATTTGTGCAATGTACTTACATTTTAAATGAATGCAATAGTTTATTAGCGTTTTGCTGCGTGTCTGACACAACTTAGTCAATTATTAAAATAAACTAAACGCCAAACTACTTAAGCCATATAAGTAGATAACAACTAAATAATCTCTTCCTGATGTGAATGTGACGATTTTTAATTTTAGTTTGTGATATTAATTACATATGAATGGGGTAGATAGATGCTAATTAAACATTTAAGTATTATTGTTAGTGTATAGTTTCAGAATGAGGCCATTTTATCCCAATACCATTTAAAGTATATTTTGTATGATCTTATTTTGAATAACATATTACGTTGGATAAGAATGGTTATCTCTTTTGCGAATACGTACTTAGTTTTATTTGTTATTTTAATCAATTGTTCCTCGTTATTGGTTCGCATTATGAATATCCCGGTTTATCTGTTAATTGTTATACTCTTCCTTCGAAATCAAAATGTTAAAATGTTAAAATTTTAGAAATTTCTTCAAAAATTAATTATTCTCATCTCTTTATTATTTCTAGCTCTACTCCTTAGTAAAATATTTGTGTCCACTTCTGCTCCACTGAGAACAGTTCCTTCAAGAGTCAGTCAATTTTTTTCGGGGTAACTAAATAAATATGTCGAGTTATCATTTCCTTTATCATTTGGTTAAATCAGAATTTTCTGATACTAGTATCAGTTTAAAATGGGTGAAACTCAAAAAACTTTGATTTTAAATTTTATTCGAACGTCCTCTTATATCGCGATTAGAAGTTTAGTAATCTAGTTGTCCTTCCCAGGTATCTCACATTTCCAACCAATAAGTACTTTGAGTTATCTCATATTAATAATAATAATAAGCAGTATTTAACGGCCATTACTGGCCCCTTACTGAGTCAACAATCCGGCTCCAACGGTCTCGATCCTGGGTTTGGTCTTCATACTGTCCTAGACAACCTGAAGAAGCCAAGTCATTCTCTACACCGTCGAGCCATCGTCTCATATTACTGAACGATTATGATGATGTTGGGCGCTGTATGTGTGCTAGGGAGCTTATTACTTCTCTCAGTTTCTTAGATTTTTCCAAAGCCATTAATTGTATTAATCAAAAAATCAGAGAGACCATTTAGTTAAGATTAGTGAGAGGTTTTAGGCATTCTTATGCTTGTTTGTACAAAATACTATTATTTACGGAAAAACCATTTAAAAAGTGCATGTTTGTGGTCTATCTTCTTCTACATTCCGTTTAAAATGATTTAGCTTTGTTCAGCATGTTTAGATTCCTATATGCTCCAAAGATGTTTTAATGCTTGATCTTATTTCTCCATATTCATCCATTCTTCTAGATCTAATAGTTTTGTCTATTTTATCCGATTTTACGTTTCTCTTTTTATTTTAAACTTCTCAAAACCAAGGCCATTTTATCTATTCAGTTGCTATTAGAAAAATATCTTTATGGAAGTTTATTCATTTGAAAATTAGGAGTAAACACAATCAAATTAAACATTTTAATTTTTGTATTGTTCATTCCTTGCTGTACACTGACTTATGAATGATCTCACGTTCGAAAGGAAGCAACAAACTTTGTTTTTGTTTTACAGAAAATATCATTTGTCGCGTTGACTACTCCTTTAAGACAATGTATACATGTTAAATCATCAGTTCCGCAGATTAAATTAATTTTTTATTAAAATATTATAATTTCTCATTAAAATTTGCTGTATGGTTCGTACAAAAAACACATTTTGCAGCTGCACAAAAACATTATAAGTATAGTTAAAAATGAACAATTTAGTTAGTTTACATAAAAACAATTATAAATTAAATTTAATGCTTTATGATCAATGCAAATAATAGTTCTTTTCAAGTCCAAGTCCTAATAAAAATTGAATGAACCAAAGATTTTGTATTCAGCTTAAGTATTTAAAATGTATTCATTCTAATAATTAATGAAATACTAAATCCGAAGAAAATTTTGTATTCAAATCTTTAAATTTGTTCACTTATACGGTACAATTAAAGTATGCACATAAGTATATATGGTATTGAAACATTGTGTGTCGGTGTTCAAATACAGGAAATCATTACCATCTATCAATAAATTACCGGATTATGATTTATAATTCAATTTCATCGGATTCGCATAAATATGTTTTCAATTTTTTACTTTTTAAATTAATATTTATTTTATCAAAACTATTTTTTAAATAAATTTCATCGCGATTCTTTTAATTTTTTAATATTTATTTTTGGTTCGAATACAAATGTTTATGATTTTCCAAATATGTAAGTTCGAATAGTAAATACAAAGTTTAAATTGGCCAATCGCCAACTGGATTTTCAAGTGTATGTATTTGTTTTTCACATATTTACTTACTATACGAACATTTATTCTTAAGAACTTTATAATTTTATGAAACAAGAAAAATTAATTTTAATACCCTTCATAAAAACTTATAACGCAATCACACTTATTTTTTATTGTCGTTATACAGACAGATGTAATTTACGGACAGTTTTGATTGAACAGCAATATAGTAATAAGTGAATATTTGTGTATTCTATACATACCATCTTCATAGTCATCTGTTACGATAAGCCAAGGATATTGGCTAACTAACGTTTAATTACTAAAATGTCATACAGAATAACAGGTTTCCTTAAAAGCCTAAGAGTATAATAAAACTGACCTTACAGAAAATAATCTGTAAGTATTTACATATATGTAGTCAAATTGATAAATTAGATGGTGTCTATACTGTGGAATTCTATTTAAATTTAGATGTTCATTCTTTTAGTTCACTCATATAGTATAATAAACGTACATACATAATATCATATAGAATCATCGTCGAATGATGCGATACTGGGATGTATATACATATTGTCTTTTTTATTTAGTTAAATCAAAATATTATCTCATTCCATTACTGGTTTAGTGTAGACTCGTCATAAGTATGTGCAAAAATTTATTTTAAGTTTTCAAAATTTAAGTAATTGTTTAAGTATATTTAAATTCAAATTTATTTGACTACTATCTAACAAAGGTCGTACTTATGTTCTTAATTAATAATTAAGTACATACATATATCGATAAGCACCGGTTTAAAAAGTACTATATGAGAAGATGTATGTAGTAATCGACCAAAGACTATTTGTATTGAATAAATTATGAGATGCATGAATTGCTTTATTTTTATCAAGCGTAAAATTTCATACTGGATCACATTCTCTCAGCAATTTTATAATTTACGGAAAAGCGCATTTAATAAGTTTGAACACAAAGAAACATAATACTCTAAAGACATGTTGGTCTGGTATATAATAAGTATGTATAGGCGTAGAAAAAAAGCTTTACAGAGCAAATTTATATCAATGCCAACGTTGGTGTAATACTGATCATATGTATTTATATACACGATATATGGCAAGGTAAATTACCAACGTTGGTCGATATTTGTATATCGCCTGGATGCACCTTAAAACGAACATAAATCTAATATTATAGAAAATACGCTAGCGGTGTCCTTCACACTTTATGTATTTATATCGAATTGAAAATTAAAGTTTTATATTTTATTTATTTAGGTAATTAAATAGAAGAATTGGACTATAGTTTGGCGGGCGTTCGCCAATATCAACACGATGACTAAGTATGTATTACACAGGAGAGTAAATATGATAAATTTACACATTTAATGAAAATAATCGTATTTACGATTCTTTTTAGTCACAGGATTAAATTAATTTGTTATACTTACTTATTAACATCGATAACGTCAAATAAATAAAAGTTTCCAATAAAAAGTCACCTCTTACGACCAATGCGGAGACTATGCGCATATTATTTTACTTATTTCTATACTATGTTCCTAATCACCAACAATTTCTTAAAAATCACTTAGTTACACTGATTTTTTGGTTTCAACTCAAATTCTTAAAGTTTAAATTGCAAATTTAACAACCGATTCGAACAAACAATTTTTGAGTGTCAAAATGTCTGCATTCTTTTCAAATTTCAAATTTCTTTAGTCCCGTTTTGAACGGAGAAATCGAATTTGAGTAACGATTTAGAAAAGTTTGACTTGTTCGGGGGCACGTAGTGTTTTAGATAGTAAACTTCTTAAACTGATACTTACATCTATTTGAGGAATCATATCAAACACCTGGCTTATATCGCTTAAGCTAATGTATAAACAAGAAATTGTCGTAATGCGTCTATAATTTGAAATTATACCTTTTTGTTAAATTACCATTTATAAGAACGATTCGTCATTAATTGTAAAATGAACCAGTAATTGGTAGTGATCCGGCTGATTCTCAACTGGAATTCTTGAAGATACATAGCAATTCACTACATAAAATTCCTTACACTAATAGTTAAGTAATTATATTATACAGCTTGGTACATGATAAATTGTGTGAATTTTTTTTCCGCATAAATTTTATATGAAAAAAGAGAAAATTGGAAATTTAATTGGCTGAATAGTGCAGATAAATAAACAACGCATCGAATTTTTATCCGCTTCCTGTAGTAAAACCTGTAGTAAAAGTATAGCATCGAACTTTAGTCGGATGGTATAATTACTTCGTACATAGATCAATTTTTACTGCGATTTTGTTACTAAATTAATGCGAGCTAAACGCACGTTTTTTCTACATGTAAATTCTTTAACAATGATGACATCTGTGTGGAGGTATTAAGTAGTTCCGACAATAGGTGAATTTGAACTTAAAGTACATTATGTAGTTATATATTGTAGTTACATTGCAAAGACATCTTCAGCCAGAAGTTCCGTAATAAAGACAAATTGTCATTGGTTTAGAAATTTTGATATTTATTAACTATTCACTGAATCAGCCTTGAGACACTTGTTTTCCACTTACGGTTATAGAAAAACACAGGGCCATTAAGCAGCGTTCTAATTCTAATAGCAGATTGATATATTTTGCTCTTAAAATAGGCCCACGTTTTTTATCAAAGTAAAGTCTACTAGCCATATGGACCGTAGCGTATTTTTACAAATTTCCTAGATACATAAATTTATTTATATTTAATTGTGAAAATAGGTTAAAATTTTGAAATTAGATATTCTAACTCCAAAAAAATTATGTGTGAAGAAAACAAATTTTCGATTTCATTATAAAAATTTCTTAAGTAATATTTGCCCAATCTTCAATAGAAATTTAATGTAAATAAGGCAAAGTAACACCAAGCTGTATTAGTTTTTCTTGCTTCTAATTTGGACCAAACCTCTCATTTTCTCCCGCACTGTTGTTTATGATAATAATTACTCGTATTAATTACTGAATTCATTTATTTTTTTTAAACTTACAATAAATTGATTCTAGATATAATATAGATTCGTATACATTTACTTATGTATTACGCTGTGATCTGTGATATACATATTTCATTATGAGGTAAAAATGGAGAAACATGAAAATCGATATTTTTTTTATTTTATATTTTGTATATGGTACATAACTACATAACAAAAGAACTAACCTTTTTGTGTTCTGAAAGAAGTATTCCAATTTAAATGTACGTAATCCTTTTTAAAATTCCTTGTTTTTTCGGGGGAAAGAATTCAATACTCATTCATTTTTATTATATATAATATTATTAGATCAAGCGTATTGTACGGAAAGCAATTTTATTTTCATTAGATTCACATAATTTTATTAGAATTTATTTACATTACTTTTATTTATAATTTATGAAAAAGACACAACTTAAATTAATTCTAAAGAAAATCATACACAAAAATAATATTATATTCTTATAACAAAAATCAATCACTAAAAACACAACAAACTGCTTATTTTAATTTCACTTTTCACTCAGATTTTTTATTCAATTCAATCGATTGCACAAATTAATATTTTCTTTTGTTTAATTACTATCCAATTAAAAACAAATAAATATATAGCTATATGTGATAAAATTGGAAACTACTTTTCAATTAAAACTTTGCAAATATTCACGTCAATTCATGTTCACGGACTGAAGTCTTGCTGGATAAATTTCATCATTCATGGAAATGGAAGACGCATCGAATTTACGAGACACCAGTCAAATGCGCGAATTCATTTGATCGAAAATCGAATAAAACAATTGTGTGTAACTGTGTACGTTATATTGGTTACTTTACCATGTACAGTTAGTAACTATAGTTACCTAGTTACGTATAATTTATTTATTTGAGTAATTTTTACAAATGAATGTATAAATTGCATACCTATTAACAATTAAAAAAATTTATAAATTTGTATTTTAATTTATCGTTTTTGTATGCAAATTTATGGTATTAAAATGTCTATCTATCTCTTTTCTTAAAAAGAAATATGGGAGTGATAATTAAAACTATGTTAACACTCTTAGAAATTAAGTCAGAGTTGAGTCGAAATACAGTTGAAAATGTAGTCATCAGAAAATAAAACGATAATAACGTTCATATATTTGTTGTTGTTTTTCGTCCCAGTTTAGTGCACTTGTTTTCTAATAAATTGCGACGTTTATAATTCAGTTTCATTCTCAAATGCAATACGAATATATGATATATAATCAAGTGTCATTATTGGTATTTCTTCTTTTGTTTGTACATATTTGTAGTTGGTTAGGACGAAATCTTGCACAAAATCGAAATTTCTAAAAATTGAACTAGGTATGTAATTGGATTTTGTACTGAAGCGAACATAAAATGATGATATCTAGATCAATTATATGTAATATAACTAAGAATACGGATGAATGCAACTCAACGTTCAATCAACCCAATTTTGGAAAGTGTTATACGCTAGATGTCACCACTTTAAAAATAAAATTACTGATGTTCTCAGTGTACATACAATTCTAACAAGGTCCCGCACTTTGACAGAAAGCCATTTTCTTTTTCTTTTGTAACATTTTATTATTATTTTTAATTAAAATTACATTACTTTTATAATAACTAATTAAGAATATAATTGTGATCTATATTAATATAATATTGAAATGGATGAAAATATATCAAATAGTTTAGAATATAATTTAAATCAGATATGTAGATTATGTTTGAATGAGTATGATGAGCTCAAATCAATATTTCAATTGAATGAATATTACAATTCACAGCCATTGCATGAGATCATTATGGCTTGTGCCCAAATCCAGGTTTGATAACAAAACAAATTAATAAATACGTTTTTTCAAAATCTAAACAAAATAATTTTTGTAGATTGTTGAAGATGATGGGATGCCAAATAAAATTTGTATTGGTTGTGTACGACGTTTGAATCTGGCATACGAATTCAAATTAAGATGTGAACAAAGTGATAATAAGCTCCGATCGTATATAATAAGAAAATATCCTACTAGAAATATTAAGTTTGCAATCTCTGAACCATCTTCGAATTACATTAAACAAGAAGATCAAGAATATTCCTTAGGTGCTGTTATTAAACCAGAAATATCTATAATAGAAGATGATCCTTTAAATGGAAATTTTTATACGAGTAACGGTCGTGAATTCGACGCCATAAATCAATTTCGCAATCAGCATAGTGTAGACAATGTGGAACAGATAAACGGAATTCAAAATGAAATGTGTACTATACAGCAAAGTACGTCATGTGACGACGATTCAAATAATGATTTCAATGATAATTGCGATGATCTATTGAATGATGAAGATGATGATGATGATGAACAAGTTAAAAAGGATGAACTATCGATTTATATAAAAAATGATCCAGATTCGGATTTTAATGAAGATAAATTTGATTACCAGTCAGCACGTAATGAACAAGGCAGGTACAGTTGTCATATATGTGAAAAGACTTTGGTTGATGCCAAAGGGTTGAAACTGCATATTCGTCTTCACACAGGAAACAAATTGAAACGATGCGATATTTGCAATAGAGGTTTTTACCTATATACATAATATTAAAATTGTATTTTTATGTTTCAGTGTCGTGGTCCAATTTTCAAAAATATATAGTTCGTAAATTAATTAAAACTATTTAGTAGATTCAGGTTTTCAATTATGTACTAGCTTAAAATATTATAATTGCTCCTCATTTGCTCTCTTTAGTTTCGTTTAGGCTGCGACACTGTTTTCTGTTCACATTTTTATTTAAAAAAAAAAATAATATGTTGTGATAGATTGAGCTCCAATAGATTCAAAATGCGTAGGTCATTTTCTAAATATACGTAATATTATTTTAATTTTAGGATTTGCTAAACAAAATCATTTGAATCGTCATTTGATCATTCATGAGGGTAAACCAATTCGTTGTGATGAATGTGATCGTACGTTTCCATCTCATAGTGAGTTAAAGATACATATGACTACTCACGGTGATACAAATCTAAAGTACGATAACATGTTATTCAAACATAATTTACAATATCGTTTAATGTGCATAATTTATTGTTGATTCTTTTTTTAGAAAACCTCGTAAATCAAGTTATAATGACAACCGGGAAAGTGACATAAATGATAATTCAACGGAAAAATATGCATTATGTAAAATATGTGATACAACATTTACACAAATTAAACCACTTCAAATTCATTTGCAAAGCCATATGGATGTGAATTCGTTTCGAAATGTAAATTTGCATGCAAAACTGTTTTTATTTGATTTAACAAAAATTACACCAAATATCGAAGATCAAGATACATTAATAAAATATGTTATAAATGATATCAAAGCCAACAGTTTACAACGCTTTTATCAAATCACAAATCGAAATGGATTTGAATATGAATTATCTGATTCTGAATCGGAAGACGAAGAAATTCATGAAATGAATACGGACCGAACTACAAATATTCAACACCAATGTCCTGAGTGTGATATCATATTTAATCGTTCATATAAATTAAATTTTCATTTAGAAATAGAGCACAGCGATTATCAAAATCAGTTCCCCTGTGTTGATTGTGGCAGAAAATTTCCTACTGAATGGCTATTGAATCGTCATTTTAAACGGCAATGTAATAATAAACTGAAACAATACTCATGCAGTTTATGTAAATTTAAATTTATGTGGCAACACAGTTATGAGTTACACAATGAAAAGTTTCATTCGGGCAAAAAAATAAAACGTTCTACAATTGCATCTACATTAGATTTACTATCAGACGATAAAAAATCAAAATCGATGAAAGAAAAACCAAAGGAAAAAAATTTTCGTTGTGCTACGTGCAGCAAATCTTTTTACCGTCAGGAGCATTTAGATCGACATGTTAAAATTCATATTCCATCGGAAAAGAAATTTGAATGTACGATTTGTCAAAAAAAATTTAATCGTAAGGATAATTTACGATCGCATATGAGAGTGCATAAAGATGATAAAGAAGATACAGACAAACATTTATGTGTCTATTGTGGTAGAAGTTTCTCAAATTCATCAAATTTAATAGTTCATATGCGGCGACACACTGGAGAAAAACCTTACAAATGTGATTTATGTGATAAAGGATTTCCTCGATCGTCCGATTTACAGTGCCATCGACGAACCCATACAGGCGAAAAACCTTGCCTATGTACAATTTGTGGTAAAGGATTTTCTAGATCAAACAAACTCGTACGACATATGCGTATTCATACAGGCGTTCGACCATATAAATGTACTCATTGTGATCGAGCTTTTACACAATCGAATGATTTAACACTTCATATAAGGCGACATACTGGAGAAAAACCATATGTATGTGGAATATGTGGTGATCGATTTATTCAGGGTACTGCACTTCAAACCCATCGACGGGTACACGGTCATTATGAGGAAAATCAACCAGCACCATTTGCAAGTATAAGTGTAAATAATCCTAATCGTTATACAAACGCAAATCGAGTTAATCGTATTGGATTCATTCCACCAACCACTACTACATTGGCATCGGCTTCAAATTCCGTTATAAAGCCAATCATATCAAGACGTTCCATACCAAATACAACATTTGCAACTCGCACTACAACAACAACACCATCCATAGATATAGCAGCACTTTCACCAAATGTAAATGAACAACAAATGAATTCAACAATGCCAGTAGATCCAATAAATGTTACACATTCACCCCGATCTCAACTATCTAGTTCCACAACTCCAACTCCAATTGGAGATTCCCAACCCAGTAATTTAGTTGGAAATACTAATGATAATCTTCATAATACACCATCTATATTACCACCAGGTACTCATCCCACATCACAACGAATGCTACCAAATATTGGATTCCCGTACGCTCCAAATCTAGAAATATTTACAATTTTAGAAATGTAAATAAATAAAAATAAAAAATACAAATTATAATAAATGTTACGACTATTAAAGTAATAAAAATGTAAACATTTCTATTTATTTTATATAAAAAATAAAGAAGTGATTTTAATGCACCAAACAATTGAATTTCTAATTTAAATTATATTTTAAAACATTTCCACACATTTCTAATGTGATCGAAAGTGATCTAACATCTTTAATATTCCGCTGGCATATAAATTTACCAGAAATACAATCTCCTTCGTGTACATCAATCAGGTCCTTCATATAAAATACGATTTGTTTCCAATGTGTTGGCTTGCAAACCGGTGATGTGGAAAAATTTATAGGATTCGGTAGATCAAAGAATGTATCAAAATATCCAACGATAGCTGTAAATTTTCCTGATTTTGTAACATTTAATTTAAAATCATATATGAAATTAGGACAATTTGTGTCTACGGTCATTAAATCAAAATCAGCTATTACATTTGATGAGGTAAGAATGCATTCTGGTTTGCAGGTCTCAATAGTTGCTTCCTTCAGAACTTCGTTTTTCATGCACGACATATCAAATGAATAAACGTTATGCCAATAATCAATAAATTCCTTATACCGATCGATATCACCATATCCTACTATACTTATGTTACATCTATTGGGAAGGAGGATTCCACCGTCTTTTAAATGCCTTTTACGCGCGTAAATAACGCTATCCAGCATCCCTTCGAACAGCAAAAAGTACCCCATCCATTCTGATACGATTATATCAACTTTATCAATGGGCAGCTCGCTATCTTCAATTTTACCTTTGACAAGTTTTATATTCTCAAATTTATTTCTTCGAATAATATCCATGGCTTGATAAATAATATCAGAATTATCAACTCCAATTACAGTTTCAGCTCCAGCCTTTGATGAGAACATCGATAAAATAGAGGTACCACATCCTAAATCTAATACAATTTTATTTTTAAATACTTCACTATTATTCAGAATGGCATCCCGATATGTGTGCGTACGAACCTCATCCGACAACATATCATGATGTATGCCATAATGAGCATACGATGAAAAGTAACCCTGATCATCTTCTGGCAATAAATTACCAACACATTGTACATCACTATCGATTTTACGGTTCAATCGATCGATAGTTTTCTCTTCTTTTTCTATAAAAATTTTAAACGATTTTTTCATATTTTCGATATCAATTGCAGCTTGCTGTAAAAGGCCATTCTTTTCATTTATCTCCAGTTTTAATTTTTCTATGAGCCTATCCATTTCACGATTACTGTTACCACCCCCTATCGCAGATACTTCTTCTAATTCATCGAAATCATACATTAACCAAGGTTCTTCTGAATTGACAGGTTTCATATATTTATCATCATCCCAGATATCCAAATTGGCTAATTTAAATTCTGTGATCGTGGGATTTATCGTACGTATGTAATTAATCATCTAAAAACAAAACTATTATGAAAAACATTTTTCAATACCGGTTTATCTACAGACATATTTGGAAATGTGTACCTTAATATAGGAATAAAAATCCATTGAATATTTTCCTTTCAATACTGATAAATCCAGTTCATGGTCTGCTTTTAAATGATCGATTGCCTTTTCTAAATTTGAATAACTTATCGAACAGAATAAACATTTAACACTTTCACTAGAGCCGTCATCCATCTCTTCCCAATCATCATCATTCTCGTTTTCTGAATCATTATTATCAATTATTAAGTGTGGTATATCTACAATGAATCATATTAAGTAACTTGTTAACTAATAAATACGATTAATCAATTTTAATTTTACCATTATCCATTTTGAAAATATTGCGTATAATGTAAGAGCACGTTTTGTGTACAGTTTTTGACGTTACAAAATGTCAAAACGTAAAATGTGCGGCTGATTTTCTTTTTTATTACCGTGGTGCTCTTTTTATCTAAGTGGCTATATTTTAAACTAACATATTGTATGCTGTATTTGTGCTGAATAAGCTTAACAAATTTCAAATTCGAAATATTAAAAATTAAAAGCAATTTGTTTATCTATAACCATCCATTTTTCAGAAAAACTTCCATTTTAGGTTTTTCCCCCTTATAGTTTAGAATATACACTAATTTGATTTATTCGGGACATGTTATAAGTCGGCTAAACAACTAATATTGAAACCTGGTGTTGAACAATACAACTAAAACTGGAAGCGAAATTCATCCCAACAAAATACAGATAAAATAAATTAATTTGAAAACGAAATTTTATTGTTTGTTAATTATTCTGCAATTTCGTCTCTACATATTCTTCAGCTATTTGTTTTACTTTATTCACGTTTTCTTCGGTACCGTACATTTTTTCAAATTCCAAATATTTTTTAAATAACGTTTTCATTTTTTTAATATTTAATTTTTGATTTACGGCTCGCTCAAGAGTATTTCTTGCTGTATCTATTAAATTCAATTTGATCAACATATCAACGTAAAGACACCATACATCAATACGTTTTGGATAAGAAGATAAAATTTGTTCTAAATGTGCATGCGCTTGTAAAGTTTCATTATTTTTATTCATAAGAACTGCAAACTGAATAATGGTATCAACATCTAAAATTAAATTTAAAAAATGTTACAATTAATTTTTATTTTATAATATAATCAATAACAATAATATAATTACGAGCTTTTTCTGGTAGAGATGTCATAGCACGACCTAGCAATTTAATAGCCTTTTGATTTTCACCAAGTTGGAAGTAAATACTGGCAATATTAATCCAAATTTGTTTGTGAGTTTTACCAAATTTTCGGCGCACTTTTTCAATCATATCAGCCAGCTCATCAAGTTTTTTTGAATTGAGTAATATGTCCAAACATTTTGTGTATACTGTAAATTGATCGTTAACTTTTAATGCTTCATTTAGTTCGTGTTGGAATTGTTCACTAGAACCGTATCTAATTTCAAGATTTAATAAGGCGATCCATAAATTTAATTTCTCGCTTTCTTCACGATATGCAATAGTCTTAAGTCCTTGATGACAAACTTTTCTAGCTTTATCGATTTCGGTTGACTCAAGATGAAATGCCATATATTTGATCCAGAGCGAGCTATCATTAGGCGTCGCTAATAGCAATCTTTCGTATTCATCTATTGTCTCCGGTAAACGGCTTGTATCGGCTAGTTTTTCTTCAATTTCTCTGATTCTAGTCTCTTCCTGTTGAACAGCATCACGTCGTTCCACACGGGTTAATTTTGCTGATTTTGTTTTATTTTTATTTTTAGATGAATCTGTTTCTTCATTTTCATCGTCATCATTATCATCTTCTTGTGATGGTTTAGCACAAATAGATTTTAGATTTAAATTCCACAAATTCGAAATACTAGGAATACTTAAATTTTCAGTGTAATCAGAATCACCAATGTCGATTTTTTGTTTTTTATGTGCGACGAACAACTCAGTCACTTGATCATCATTTTCATAATTATTTGCTACATCTTCCAGTTCACTGGCACTTTTCTTATATTTCTTACAGAATTTCGTTGGTAATCCAATTCCAATTATATTATTAAATTTTCTTAAGTAAGTAATTTTTACGTTTGAATTTAATTTAAAATGATCGGACAAGATGCAATTGAAATCATTTTCATGAATAAATTTCGGTATATACATCAATGGAGCCCTTAATTCGATTGAACGGGCTATAACAAAATTGGCTTTTATTGAAATTATTTCACAA
Organism: Tipula unca; assembly: GCA_951394425.1. Taxonomy (NCBI): domain Eukaryota; kingdom Metazoa; phylum Arthropoda; class Insecta; order Diptera; family Tipulidae; genus Tipula; species Tipula unca. The sequence continues at coordinate 6,318,765 of OX596380.1, read as the reverse complement.
TCGAATGAATCATTTTCGTCTAGATTGGAATTTTTTATAATTTTTTTCGATTTTTCTATTAGATTGTAAATCACTTGGTTCTGATACGTATACGTGATAGATGTTAGAAAAGTGGTGATCTTCTGATTTATTACATGCGATCTTGAATTCACTTCTAAAATACCTGTCTGACTTGTATCGAAGTTAATTTTAGGGTTTCCTTTTCCTATTTCGGTGATTGTACCATCGATTTTATCGCCAAGCGAATATCCCAATTGTTCCAATACTTGGGAGTAATAAATCAAATAATTTTCAAATTTATCAATACTTGCATTCAAATCGCCATTCCATATCGTTTCTAAATTCGCAATTCCATAACTAATAATAGAGTTATCTGGATTTTTTTCGAAAATTTTAAGAAATACAGGTTTGTAACAAAAATAGTTAAAGTATTGTTTGTTAAATTCAAAAGGTAGAATAATTGATTGATTTGTTTTATGCTTAATTGGAACAAAGATTTCCACTTCTTTTCCGTTTATATTTTTTATATAACCTTTAATAATATCACCTTCTTCGATGTCTTCAATATCCTTTTGGTTATCTTCATTTGATATTTTGTAAATATCATTATCAATCTGAACACAATCAATTGTTGAACCATCTTTAAAGAAAGAAAATAAAATTCGATCCAGCTCCATATCGTTCGTTAAGCTCCCGACAGGTATATATCCAATTTGAGAAGTATCATATTGATTAAGTTGAACTTGCATTTGATAAGGATTATGAGACAAAACTATTGCATCACTAAAAACGCTACCCAAAAGACTATAATTTATCTGGGGCAATTTCAAATAAATTTGTTTTTTGTTTTGTTTTTCTGCTACTTCATTGATGACGAATTTGCAAACTTTTCCAATGTAAAACTGTGATTTGTCGATGAATTTGTTGCTCATAGTTCCGGTGACTCCATCAAAAAACCTGATAACCAAAAATTTCTCAAACTCACGTATAACTGTGCCGTAATACTCCGCTCCTATAACTACATCATTTGAGTTAGATAAAATACTCTTATCTGCAAAAAAATATTCCAGCCGATTGGTAAGTTGTAAACCACTAATTGATGTATCAAAAATTTTGCAAATCGATTTTAATTCGCTAGATGAAGTAGCTGATATGTCGTAACATTTGGCTTTAGATGAAATGTTGTATTCTGGAATTTGATAGCTAACCAAATTATTAGATGTTCCTAAAATATTAATCTCCACGATATCTCCCGATTTATATTGAATAGCAGATATACCATTAGAGGAATGTTGATCCTGCTGCAAATAAACTATCCGTTTGTTTGGCACTATACCAACGATTTTACACTGAATTACATCACCAACTGCCAAATTTGTAGAATAATTTCCTAATAAAACGGCTGTTATTGTTTCATTGAATAATATTGTTCCTGTTATACAATTATCGTTAATTTTTGTTACAGTGTATTGTAATTTTGTTCCTGGCACAATATTATAGAAATTTAATGTAGCTTCATCACGTTCATCGGAATCATCGCCTTCTGCTAATCTTAGATTAGCCTCAACTAAAAGGGTGCTTCTATTAACAATGTCGGCAACACAGAAAAATAAAAAATCACCAATGTTATACAATTTCTCGTCCGTACATTTAAACATTCCTTTAAAATGTCTTATTCCGGTTTCTATTAGTAATTCATTATCAGCGCTTTTTTCTTTAATGGCACCATAAAACTTGAATCCAGACGTAATAAAATTATATTTGATTTGTTCATTAATATCATGGGGAACTAATGATAGTTCAGAAAATCGACCGTTGTATTTTATTTGTTGACAATAGATATTTTGGCCAACTTTAAATATTTGGGGTAACGTGTGAATTGTAGTGCCTGTGGCAGCAGAATCAAGGGATGTTTTCAATTGTGCTTTATAACTTTCTGATATATGAACAATAGAAACTTTACCAACACGATTTTCTGGTAGATTAACAAAAATATCAGTTTCAGTTATTTTTTTTATTTGGCCATAAATTATTATGCCTTTGTTACTACCATATTGAGCTAGTTTTTCATTTGGTTTAGATTTTTTAACGAAATTCTTTTTTTCCATACTAGTGGGCTCTTTTATTATGATCTTAACGTTTTTTATATCCTTTTTCGGAGTTCTATAAATTTTTTTTGATACTTTTGATACTTTTTTTAATTTTCCAGACATTTTTAAGGTTATGTATTTTATTCACAATAATCACTTTCTTTAATTATATATTATATCCAAGAATAACCAGTTTAATTACGTATTTATTACAATTAATGATTGGTTTTATTTATAATAATTATTAAACACAGAAGTTGTAATTATATTAACATTTAGAAATACTTTATATAAACAGGAATTTCAATATTTCATATTATTTTTATTTTCACGTGTTTTTAAATGTCAAATTGAAAACAAACGCGTATGTACATATAGTGCAGCCCTCTTCAAACAAACCTCAGGAGATGACAATACCAAACGTATATGGCTATGAAATAAAATAGATGATTTATCATCAATCAAGCAGATCTCTATGCATTTATCCACTTACACCAATTTTAGCCATTTTGCGACACTTTAGAATTATCTAGTTGTTTGGGTCTGTCTGCTGTGTAAGGTTTTAGGAAAGTTCCCAATTTTACGCAAAGTAGCTGACACCTGGCGAACCTTATTGCAACTAGAGCCAATGGTGGTCAAGATTTATTTATGCGTCTTGTATTGCTCAATAATTTAATTGCCAAAGCCTGTAGTGCTAGTACATTAATACCTAATCTATGCTATAAAAATATATACACATTAATTTCAGCAAATCAATCAAATTATCATAAGATATTGGAAGTTTTGTGGTACAGATTTTGTATACAAATAAAATTCATTTAAATTTATTTGAGGATGACCAAACCTAAAAGTAGAAGAATGTGTTCCGTATCGGGTTGCCATAATTAATACTCTTTGATTACCAATTCCCGAAGAATGGTTATTTAAGAAACCAATGGCATCATGCCACCCGTATAACTAAACCGATCACGAACAATTATTTCGTGTGTTCCAGTCATTTTATGATTACTGACTACAAAAGTAAGTATTAATTAACAACTATTTGGAATTTTGTCATATAAATAGGTAAAAATAATACATTACTTCATTTATTTTTATTTAGGCGAGACAAATAAGCATTATTTGAAGAAAACAGCGGTACCTTCAATAAACTTACCAGTATCTAAATTTTCGAAGCCACCAGCACCACAAAATATCTTGCTATTACAAAATAATGAAAGTGTTGTGAAAACGGAAGATCTAGAATTTAATCCAGTGGTTGGCGACATAGCATTCCTCAAAAATGAGGATATTGTAGAAGAAGAAATAAAAATGATTGTTGATGGAGACAAACAAAAAGAATATGTTGATGCTGAAGTCCAAGTAACCATCGTTTTAGATTCAGTTATAGACCGAGATATTGCCCGAAATTGGCAAATCACAATTGATGATTTAATTACAACAAGTTCTCAATTGAATATTATGACATCGTTAAACGACACACATACTATTCAGTTGATCGAGGAGAGCATCGAAATTTTAGACCTGGAACCTGAGATGTATAATAAAATATTTCATAGTTAGGTTTCTGTAAAATTGAAGATACTTCTAGTGTTGATCAAATTAAAGCAAAACTTTGACTTTTCTGTGTAATCAATTTTATTTGGAGTATCAATACCAACATGCATTAAGTATTTCAGGCAAATGCTACCTGTAATCAGAGCTTAAATCAGGGTTAAAATTTGCGATTACCTGGCCATCCAAAGAAGAAATTCAGATGAATATTCCCATCTGTTTTAAACAATTTTCGGATGTACGAGCTGCACTCGATTGTACCGAAATCAAGATCAGTCAAATTGCCGTAATAAAGGAAAGAATACAGTGAAATATTAGGTTGCTGTAAGTCCAGCTGGGTTAATAACATATATCAGTCATGGATACACGGAAAAGGTGTCCGACAAACATATTTTTAATGAGGAGAATTTAATTGAATTATTTAAAAGTGACGATGCTATAATGGTAGACAAAGGATTTGCTATCGAAAATGAGCTAAAAGTGAAAGGAATAAGGTTATACCGACCTAAACTTATGGATTCGAAATCCCAATTCGATAGGGATGTGAGTATGTGACAATTTATAACACCTCGATAGCTGCGGCCCGAGTACATGTGAAACGAGCAATCCAACGCATTAAAATTTACAAAATCTTACAAAATAGAATCGACCACTGTCTGTTTTCAGTAATCTATGTATGATAAATTTAATATTATTTGTAGCTTAGTCAACCTAAATAAGCTGATATTAAAATGACAATAAATTTGAGTTTTTTAATGAATTTGGTTTATTTTTACTTAACTAAACCCCGTTTCTAAAACATCAATTCATAAACCAGATGTCCCTAAAGTGAACAATCAAACAAAAATAGGTGACAGGGAAGGTTGTACTAGTTGGTTATTTAGTTTATTATTTTGATTTAAACATACGTAAATGTATATTTTACCCAGCAGGACTGCGATCCAGTCTTTAAGAATATGCCCTCTTGGGCCCAATGTTGTTTGTAATATTTGAGCAACTAGCACTTTGTAGGATTTTAAGAATTAAGTTGATGTTTCTGTATTGCTATTTTGGCTCAAGATGAGTTGGCCTTAACACAATTACGCAATTCACACCTATGTTTATTAAGACTGAGAGTATTCTGAATTTTCTTGTTCGCCTTTCTAGTTTGCAATTCAAAGAAACATACATGCATAGTTACTTATATCCGATTATTAAGTTTTATAAAATTTAATTACACGTTTGGGTTTGGTACAATAAAAACTACTTAGCTTATGTCCCTGAATCAATTATACATAGCACATATACGAAAAACTTAAAGAAAACTTTTAAAAGCACTTAATTACCGCTCATTAATTATTCACAATTAATTTTTGGTGAAATTTTATACAAAGTACAGATTGTTTCAAAATGGCAAAGGGAACGGTAGAATTAGTTCATAGTTTTAACAATTATAATAATTTTAATATTTCTAAAATATCTAAAGTACAGAAAAAAAAGTTAAGGTGTCCTAGTGCAGCAAAATACAATTTTTATGTAAATGCTACTGTGGATACTTTAAAATATTTTTGCCAAACTACAACGATTCATGGATTACGTTATATTGTTGATAGTAGTGATAGTGAAGAAGAGCACCGAAGTACCATAAAGAGAAAATTTTCGGCTGCCTCAATTAATTCGAAACATTCAAAACCATTTACTAAATTTGTATTTACTATTGGAACTATGTTATTTGCCGGTGGTTGTTTATATATGATGAGTCTAGTGTATGAACGATATAAAACCAATCCGACTGTAACGTCGGTACGCATTTACTATACATATTGCAATAAATATGAATTTGTTTTAAAAATAAGAAATTTTTTTTAGATTGAAACAAACAACTATCCAATTTATAAAGTTCCATTTCCAGCTGTTACGTTGTGTAACATTAATAAGGTTTATTTACCAGCAACATACAATTTTACTGACCAATTGTAAGTGTTTTATGCTGATGTAAAACAGACTAAAAAATTAAAATCATTGGAAATTTATATATGTAGGTTGGAAACTGGAATCGAAAAATCCTTAATTGATGACTTTTTTGGAAAATTGTCTGCATTAGTTAATCCAGAGTTTATTGAAGGTATTTTTCTTAAAATTTATATTATTTTGGAAAGTATAGGCTATGACTCAGAACAATTAATGGAAGAACTAGCACAACCGTGTAATAACATGTTAAAAATGTGCTTTTGGTTGGGTAAAAAAATCCCATGTTATAAAATATTTCGCGTAATTCAAAGTAATCAAGGATTCTGCTGTGCATTTAATTATCATCGTGTGCAAGAACAATCCAGTTTTTTCGGTAATGGTACCATAAATTTGCAAAATACTTCGCAATTAAATAATGGTGATTTACTTTATGTTACGGGGGCTGGACGATCGGTTGGTCTTTCGGTTTTATTGGATGTTGAACCGGAAATGTACACATCTGTTACCAAATCATTTTATGGCATTGACATATTAATTCATGATCCCGAGGAAAATCCTAATATTGTAACAACAGTTGCCCAATTGGGACAAGATATCGATATAGCAGTTACACCTTCTGTGACGGTTAGTGAACCTAATATTCGTGATCTACCAATTGAGCAGAGACTTTGCTATTTTGAGGATGAGGGTGAGTTGAGAAATTCTAAAAAGTATACGTTTCAAACATGTATGGCCGAATGTAAAGTCGATACAATACTCGAGCTTTGTAGTTGCATACCGTTTTATTATCCTGAGACGAGTGAGTTATTTAAATTTAATTGAAATTATTTAAAAATAATTTGTTGTTGTTTTTAATTTGATGTTTTGTTAGACTTAAAGTCATTTGCTAAATATTTCCGACAATGTAGCTTACGAGATGTGAATTGTCTACGGAATAATAGACGTAAGCCTTTGATTATTATGTATAATATATTTGTTTGGAAATTAATTAAAAATATAATTTCAGATGTTTATAGTAGTTTAGCTATAGAAAAAATACCGGTTGTAGATGGTAATCAAACTGGCATGGACTGTAATTGCTATCCGACATGTTCAGAGCGGCAATATGCCACTGAAACCGTTATTGGACAAAGATTTGATGCGAAATTGGTTACACCAATGTTGTACGTAAGCCGTTATTAAACTCACAGAGCACATATGATTTTGTTTTAATTTTTTTTAGTGGAAATATAAACCTAGGCAATCAGACCAGCGTTCACGTTTATTTTCAAGATTTGAATTGTATTAAATTTCGTCGAGATATGTATATGACTTGGGATACATTATTTTGTAGGTGTTTTTTTGTACTAGATCATTCAATTATAATATTATTACTCATAATTTAAATTTCCAGCACAATTTGGTGGTATATTTGGATTATGTCTTGGAGGATCTGTCATAAGCATTATCGAGTTTATATACATCTTCACTTTCAAGATTTGGCTTTATACCATCTCTAAGCGAAAGCCAAAAATAAAAGTTTACTCAACAAATTCTATATTATCACAACGACGTCGTCGATTTTTTAATTATAATAAACAAAAAAACCCATTTTCACATGGTAATTAATAATTAGTAAATTATATTTAATTAAATATTTCATTTTATATACAAAAACTAATTAAATCTAAATTATATTTAAACCAGCACCCACGTTTTACTAACTATATATATATATGTATATAGTAAATTTTAATAATAAAAAAAAATTAAGAAAAATTTAAAAATAAAATACAATTTGGGACAATTTCAAATTTTTCTTAATTTTTTTAATATAAAAATATTAAATTTTTTATAAATTTTCCCCATATAATTAAATTACACATTTGTTTTGTTATTAAACATATAAATTACTTATTGTAAATTATTATTAATAATTAATTCGAATATAACGTTGAATTTGGTATCATATTTTAAATTGTCGTAAAAGTTTAAAACTAAATATTAATAAAACTTAAATATTTAAATTATAAAATATTTACATAACTTAATTTTAATTCTTAATATTAGTAAATAATACTGATTAGAATAAAATTGTGCACAATTTATGGTAAATAGATATATGAAACTAAAACAGAACTTTAATTTTGTTTGTAATTTCTTATCAGGTGGAATTTTATTAGTAGCTGAATTATAACTACATATGCTAATCGAATTGTCCTTTATGGTTAATATAAGCGTTAGACACATCTGATTCTTTTTTACGATAGCGTAATTTAGCACAAGCGGCTAATAATAGCCCTAATAGGATACAAAGTAAAATGCAACATCCCGCTGTTAATGCTGACAATAGTGAAGTTTTGATGCATGTCTCATTCGCGTCATAAACCGTTCGACTCGTTTCGCTATTTTCTTCAGTTTCACCTTCACCTTCACCCTCTTGTAGCACACGAAGAGATTGAAATAGGCTAATGTTATCCGATAATGTCGACTGTTCAAGTTTATCATTAGTTGCGGCCTCAGCTACTTCAATAGTTTTATTCGAAATATCTCTCTTCACAACGTTTTTAACATTTCGCCAATGACATGGTTGACTTTGACACCTGCCGTGACACATTCGAACGGCACACTCAATATATAATGCTGGTGAACCTGTAAATCTGAATGTTTTCATATAAGCGTATACCTGTGTTTCATAAACTCCCGTATCTGACCATGATCCACGAAATTTTGAAATTAGAGTATCATCTACTGGACAACCATTTTCATCCATTAATTGAATTTTTTTGTTAGCTCCATTATGTGCATAGCAGTCACTCACTACTATATCAAATCCATCGTATTTGCTTCTCATATAAATGATTAAAGTTAATGGTTCACCAACACGAACGGGGCCTGTAACTCGAGTACCTGATATCCCGTAACCATTTCGAATTTCCATATAACATTCTGGTGGACTTAATGTAAACACAATGGGATTTCCAGTCGCAACTCTATATGTGTGTTAAATGAAAATTGATTATGAATTTTTATGTTAAAAAACGAAAAGTATTTAGAATTATCTTACTCAACATCCAGAATCGGAAATGTTACAGTTTTCCAAAAGTCATATCCATATTCACACGTAACCTTAAAATGTTCATCAAATTCTTCTTCTATCAACGGATTATACTGTACCGTTATTGTATTCCACATAAAATTTTTGGTTGGATTTTTTCTGCTATTATCTGGAAGTGCGTTCTTACCAAGTGTACCACATCGATTTAATTGGATATAGAATTCATAATAATCACGGCCAGATCCATTTATATACATACAATCTGGATCGTATGCATAACCGGCTGAATACAATAGACCAGCGAATGATCCATTAAATCCGATTCTAATTTTCATATAATCATCTTGGCATTCAGCTTCAATGTCTGCAAAAGAACAATTATTGCGGTATACTCAATTTCTTACACATACATACATGCGTATTTACGTTGAACTCGTGTATTATTAAAACGATATCGTCGATTGTAATCTTTATCCCATGTTTGCCATGAATCAAGTCCTAAACTTGAGTATGATGGCGCTGTTGGCCGTCTTAGTGATGTTATTGGTATATATCCAGATGAGTCCGATAAATAAATCACCTACACAAATTTCAATATAAATTATTAATGGAAGATTACTCTGTGTGGATCAAAAATCGTTCATATCAGTGTTAAAGTTTTAAAAACTCAATAAATTATTTATCAAAAAAGTTTAAAATTTATTCAAAGTATGTATAGTTTTTCTCTTATGTAATTATAATTGTAAAAGACAAAAATATAAATCTCTCGTTATTCTAATATATTCATTGTAAGCTGGGTTTTGATTGTAATCCAGATTCCGAAAACAATTCGACCTAATTCTTTCGACATTTATTACTTTTGGTATAATTTTTTCGGGGAATTTAATTCGTAATGAGATTTAATTTGGTTTTTTATTCGTAATATCGTTTGGAATCAATATTTCTACTAAATAAGATTCATTGTATACGATTGTTATAAGTCAAACTAAAATTATGCTGGCCGATTTGTATATAGTCAGGGACATAATTATGTTTTCATGTTATAATTATAAGGCCTTCAGTTACAAGTAAATTGTTATATAATTTCAAAACTATAATCGCCATAAACACTTTTTTGTGAATGAATCAGACCATATCAATGAGTGCGAACATACTTCTTTGGCATGAAGTGCACATATGTTTATACAGTAATAAATTATAATATAAATATACTAGTGGCACTATATATGTACATATAAATTAAAAAATTGTGATATTGACAAGATTTCCATAAATATACATAATTATATAACAATAACATTAAAATGCAGTTGACGATAAAAAATTATATAAATTTATAGACTTGTTAAATTGTTCTTTACGGCTACTGAAGCCTGAAATTGGCTTTACTATTTATCATTGTACATTTAATATAAATATATATGTAGATATACAAAAACATGTTTATCAATAAATTAAAAACAACATTAACATATAAATAAATGTATGTCCTATATATTAAAAATCTTTAATGTTTAAATTAATTTTTTAAAGCTGTAACAAACCAAAATTAATTAGTTATGTATTTCATTTCACCTTCATATCGCTTAACAAATATCAATATGTATATACATATTTAAGTATCGTAACAAATTATGTACATGCGAACTATATGACACTTCCATCATAAAATAGATATTATCTAGCTATACATAATAGAAGAAAACACGAAATGCAAAAACACAATGGTTTTTCACCTCGTGTGTATCTCACTTTAATTTTAGTTAAGTATACAAATATATACGGCCCCTGTGGTCGGGGGGCACTCACATGTCTCGTAAATCTAAATTGCACGAACATGTTTCCTAAGAATACCACCACAGTATCCTTTGCTTGTCGTAGGAGGCGACTAAACGGTTGGATCGCTGGGCTGACGACCCGCATCCGTAAAAAAATCAACTGTTTATAAAATCAACAAAAAGAAAAATGGATATCGCCAAAACAACACCGGACCCCCGCTCAAGTACCCGGATACGAGATTTAGGATCGGCACGTGGAACGTGCAATCACTTAGAAAACCAGGAGCGTTGGAGGGTCTAATCACGTGCATGAAAGAGTATCGGCTGGAACTCGTTGCTCTTCAAGAAACTCGCTGGCCTCAAATTGGAGACCATGTGTCCCAGGGCTATACGTTGTTCTACAGTGGAGATGACCTCGGAAATCTTGGAGCTGGATTTCTTCTTGGGCCGCAGGTAAAGAAGGCTGTTTTGGATTTTCAAGCAGTCAATAACCGATTGTGTATGCTTCGCCTGCGCATGAAGTTAGCCAACCTGTCGATAATTTGTGTACATGCGCCCACAGAAGTCAGCCAGCTCCAAGATAAAGACTCATTTTACAATGACTTGGACGATCTGATGGGATCTATACCCGAACACGATGTTAGAATGGTAATTGGGGACTTTAATGCTAGAGCTGGCAGAAATCAGGCCGACTTGTGTGAAAACATAGGTCCGTACTCCCGACACGAAACTGCGACCGATAATGGTGAGAGAATGATGTACTTTGCAATTGCTCATGATCTTAGAGTAGCAAGCACATTCTTCCCTCACAAACAGATACACCTAGAGACATGGACACATCCTCGCAAAACATCCCGGAGCCAAATTGACCACGTGTTAATTTCAAAAGGGCGAGCTCGGGTTGTGCAGGATGTGAGAACTTATCGGTCAGCAACCAAATACGTAGGCAGCGATCATTATTTGGTCGCTGCAAAGCTACGGTGGAAGTTTTCGTACAGGTCGGGGAACACAGCGAAACGGATGGAACGTTTCGACTGTGAAGGTCTGATAAATGAAGATCAAAAGAAACGATATCAGGATCTTGTCAGCGACAACATTGAGGGAGCTAATTACCAGTCTGACTGCGTGAACTCTGTCTGGGAGGTACTGAAAACTTCGGTTGTCAGTGCTGCTCAACAGACTTTAGGTATAGTGAAAGTCAGACCCAAGAATGATTGGTTTGATGACGAGTGTCGTCTTGCAGTTGAGCAACAAAATATAGCCCATAATGAAGTGCAACAACGTCTCACAATCGCAAGGAAAAACAAGGCAGCTCTTGCAAGAAGGGCAGCTAAGCGGATTTGTAGACGGAAGAAGCGAGAATGGTGGAAGGCCGAGGTTCTGAAAGTACAACAACTCAGCAATGAGCGTAGTTCACGTAATTTCTTTAAAGGAATTACTGGATTGCACCATACTTTCAGGCCTTCGTCAACCGCCATTCGGGACCGGGATGGAAACCTCTGTGTCAACATCGACGCAGCACTTGACGCATGGAGTGGACACTTTACTGAGCTGCTTGATGTTCATCATGCGTCACAGACTGTTGTTGAGCCACCTCTAAAACAGTCTGCGGAGATTTGCACTGAGGAGCCATCCCATGAGGAATTCACTAAGGCCATGCAGAGAATGAAACGAAACCGCTCACCTGGAGTGGACTGCATTAATTCGGAGCTCTTGATATTCGGAGGGGATACTTTGTGGAACTGTCTTTTCGACCTTATTCGATTAGTATGGCGAACCGAAGTTATGCCTGATGAATGGAAAGTGGCCGCGATATGCCCCATCTTCAAGAAGGTAGACCGCTTGAAGTGTGAGAATTATCGCGGTATAGCTCTCCTTTGCACAGCATACAAGTTACTGTCATACATTTTATTGGATAGAATCACTCCTCTGGCGGAGTTCTTGGTTGGTGACTATCAGGGAGGATTTCGTCCGAATCGATCAGTCACTGATCAGGTCTTTTCGCTGCGGATGATTCTATCTAAATATTATGAGACATCCATCTCCGTACATCAGGTGTTCCTGGATTTCCGGCAGGCCTATGACTCGATCAATCGAGAGAGTTTATGGTCTGCCCTGGAATACCTAGGAATGCCAACAAAATTGGTACGACTATGTAGGATGACAGTGACGCAGTCCCAATGCTGTGTTAAAGTTGAGAACAGGCTATCGACAAGTTTTGTAGTTAACTCGGGTGTTCGGCAGGGAGATGCTCTGTCCCCGATACTCTTTAATCTCATGTTGGAGTGCATCTTTCGTAAAACTGAAACACCGCAGCGTAACATCTTATATCGCCAGTCCAATCAGGTGCTTGCATATGCAGATGACATATGCGTGATTGGACTGAATAGCAACGGAGTGAAAGAAATACTTGATCCGCTTGTAGAGTTTTCAGCTTCTGTTGGACTCCAGATCAATGAGTCCAAAACGAAATACCTGATCTCTGGTTTTAGAGACAATGGCACACCAGATTTTAGTAGTGGCCACCACACGTTTGAGGGAGTGAGGAGGTTCAAATAATTGGGTTCTCTTATCACTCACGATAACAGTGTGGGTGAGGATATTAAAGTGCGGCTGGCAGCTGGCAGTCGTTCTTTGTATCCTCTAAGGCCACTGCTAAAATCTAAACACTTATCAAGTGCCGTTAAGCTGAAGCTTTACAAAGCGTTGATCAGGCCCGTTGTTATGTTTGGATGTGAAAGTTGGGCGCTGACGGATGAGTACGAGAGATGGCTCCTTACATTTGAGAGAAGAATCATGCGTGTGATTTACGGCCCTAAACGCGAAATAGATGGTACATACCGAGCTCTGTACAATTTCGAGATCAGAGATCTGATGAAGATCCCCGATATTGTACATGAAGTTAGATCTCAGCGAGTACGCTGGCTCGGTCACGTTCTGCGTGCTGATCCGGAACGAATTGTGCAGCGATCTCTGAAAGTAGAGCCACCATATGGTAGGCGCAGAGGTCGTTGCAGGCGACGATGGCTCCACGATGTAGAGAACGACTTGGCCTCTTCAGATTGTCTAAGACAGTATGAAGACCAAGCTCAGGATCGAAACCGTTGGAGCCAGATTGTTGATTCAGTAAGGGGCCAGTAATGGCCTTTAACACTGTTATTATTATTATACAAATATATGTTGCTTTAATTAAATTGATGCAAACGTGATAATTGTTAATGTATAATTCATTAAGCCTCAATAACATAATAGAATTTATTTATTTATGTATTGTTAATTATATAAAAACAAAGTTCTATCGTTTATATTAACGATCTTCTATACCTTGAAATGATATCAGATAGCAACAGTATATGCAAACAAATTAATTAATTAAATTAATTTTGTAAACTACATACATATCTACAAAATAATAATCGTCGATATTAGTATTAATATTAGCTATGTTTTTTTATTAACAGAAGTTCTAGCATTGAATAATTACATATAGAAATGACACGTTGTTATAGCGCTGCCAGCAGAGGTTTCTTAGATAAATTGAAATTAAAGGTTTGAGTATACACTACATAGTACAATTTAGTAAAGATTGTTGACGCCATGCTCATATGTCGCTGCTAATTTGGAAGTGTCACCTTCTATATGTAATTATTCAATGGTTCTAGATATAAGCACTGAGAAAAATAATTATTCGGCCAAACCCAAATTGTATTTATTTCGATATCGCGTCACCGCTATATTTCGTTAAAAAAAACTTTGCTAAATTTTCGAGTCGAATTGTTTGTTTGACTGTGAAATTAAAATGAATATCAAGAAAAGACTGTGGTTTTACAGCTGTAAAAATGAAGTATTGGGTTTTCAATACCACAACCAATAATCAGTTGCTTTTGTTTATTTTCAGCTTACTAAATCCGAAGATCATTAAAAAATGAACAACCTAAACATAAAACGTTTACTTTTGTCTACTCGGTTTACAATACTTTTTGATAGGGTCATAAATTTACAGAAAATTTATGTCAGAATCGAGTTTGATCCGAGTTTGATCTGCAGCCACTGTAGGCAAAATAAATACCAAAATATGTAGTATTAAATAATATAATGAGCATTTTATCTGACTATTTACAACAACAATGCTAGGCTGCAGACCAATTCGCGAGTAAATGTCGATTTTTATTTTAATTTTCGGTAAATCAATTTAGCCTATCAAAAAGTAGGGTAAACCGAAGACATAAAAGTAAATGTTTAACGTTTAGGTTATTCACCTTTTAGTGAATGAGTATACAATTTAGACAAAAATTTATTTAATAAAATGATAATGGTAAAAGTCGACTTTTACGGTAGTAAAAAATGTTTTACCCGAGTATTGGTCCGCAGCCATTAATGCAGTGTCTTGAAGCTGCCCCAGCCAAATCAACCCGCCACAACAAAACCTAGCCCGCAATTTAGTACAATTTTATTACAATTTATTACAACAGGTACCAATTTTTTTACAACTGCCGTTCGCGAGAAAAGTGTCTGCGGTATAACTACCAATGGATCCTACATCGCCACTTTGTAACTTTTGATGTAATTATTGATCTCAAGGTGGAACTTAGGCCGGAATTTATTACAAATTAATTTTAGTTCACTGGTAAGACACCGAAATAAATTGTAATTTTAAAACGCAATTTATTTATTTTTGGTAAAATAAAGAGAAGTCGATTTTATCACCTGTAATAATTTTTTTCACCAGATCGTAACCATATTTTGGGTAGAACTGGTCAATGTTTACACTATACGGTATACATATACCTTTTGCCTAGTTCTGTCCGAGATCGGGAGGTAGTCCGGTGTAATAAATTATTACAGGTGATAAAATCGACTTTTTGGTATTTTTCGTTGACTTGAAATGTATTTTACACAAAATAATTAAATTACACCACTTGACAAGGTGTATGTATACCGTATAGTGTAAACAGTGGCCGGTTCTATCCAAAATATGGTGGCGGTCTGGTGTAATTAATTATTACAGGTGATAAAATCGACTTTTAGGTATTTTTCGTTGATTTGAAATGGATTTTACACAAAATATTTAAATTACACTACTTGACAAGGTGTATGTATACCGTATAGTGTACAGTGGCCGGTTCTATCCAAAATATGGTGGCGGTCTAGTATAATCAATTATTACAGGTGATAAAATCGACTTTTTGGTATTTTTCGTTGACTTGAAATGTATTTTACACGACTTTTTTGGAATTTTTCTTTGAATTTCAGTAGGCTTCTATTAAACTAAGTTGATTTTTACACAAAATAATTACATTTTATTTTCGGCGTCTTACCAGGGAACTGTAATTAATTTGTAATAAATTCTGGCCCAAGTCTCATCTGAATATCACAATTACATCAAAAGTTATAAAGTGGCGGTATAGGTTCAATTTGAAGTTACACCACCCACGCTTTTCTCGCGAACGGCAACTGTAATAAAATTGGGACCTGCTGTAATAAATTGTAATAAAATTGTACTAAATTATGGGCTTGGTTTAGTAGTGGCTGGCTGATTTGGCCGGTGTACCTTCAAGCCGCTCATAAATGCCTATTGTGTATATCGTATATTATGTTTGAACCTTGCTAAATTTAATTTTTAAAGTTTTGAAAGCTATTGACACTGTTCGTTCTTTATATTCATTTAACTTTGACATTTCAAACAAACAATTCGACTCGAAAATTTACCAAAGTTATTTTTAATGAAATAAAAATAGCGGAGATGCGATTTTTAAATGAATGCCAATTTGAGTTTGGTCAAATAAAATGTGCCTAATGCCATATATTTAATTGCTGCGTTCCATTTAACGTACTAAACCAGTACTAATATGAAAATGGTAAATGGGACGCGAATAAACAGCACAAACTACTTATAGCAACTATTGTACGAAAATCTTGAACTAGAGATTAGCTAACAATCGGTTAGATGCCAAAATTGTTTTTCATTTCCCAACTAAAATTCAATTCAATTTAATTTTTTTTGCACTATTCTTGGAAATGTCAACATTTTCTATCGATACAATAAAAAGTTAAAATCAAAATATTAACAGCCGGTTAAATATTTAACTGTAAAAAATCGATTGGTTAAGTTTAACTGCTATCGGCTATAGCTACTATGTACGTCGTATTCCAATATTATTTTTTGGTTATTGTGTTTACCACCAGGCACATTGACTGTTTTAATTTAATTTTTAAAGGCTATCAACACGGTCCTTTTTAGACATTTACATATATAAGTTTTTAAATTGTGTTTTTACAAATGTCAGTATCAATCTGTTAGCAAATTTTAGAAAACAATAAACAATAAAATTTTGCAGTTTTTTTCGAAATTCGAACGGAAGCGTGATTTCGAAATGAGTACCAATTGGAACTTGGCCAAATAAAATGGGCCTATAATTTATTTGGATTTTATGTGTTAAATAATTCATATTTTGACAATAATTATAGACAATATAGTACAGTTTTTAAAAACAATGAGAAATATTTGTTTAACAATATTTGCTTTTAAAATGTTCCGTCTTTCGAGTACGAGCACTATGTTTTATCGAGAGGATAAAACATAAAATATGGTTTTATCGCGAGAATATAACCTAAGCTATATAAATAAAATAGAATAGTTCCGTTCTAGTGGGTGATATTTAGAATCCTGTTTCCACCCAACATTCGTTTCGTACGTACCTCATCCAGTTTTCTAATATCCAGTTATACCTATACTGTTCCGTACTTATTGCAATCTTGTAATATTTTGCTTTTAATTACGCTTTTTTCAAATCCTGTTAAGAAATGTGCTGTTCCGACCGGAGTCCAAAGGAATTGGAATCCAAGAACAAAACAAAAAATTTGCGTAGCATTGGTTAGTTCGAATTTCCAACGAGGACTGACAATAAAATAGCATAAGAGAACAAAGAAATTTGGCCTATTTTTCAGGTCGACCTTTCCTTCTTGCTAAGCCCGAATTTCATGAAACTATTCGAACACTCATCGTAACCTTCGTATGTGTTGCATATACACAACATGTAATATAAAATAGGTTTGTAAGTTCTTAATAATATATTTGTGGGTTATAAATTTAAATTGGAATTTTAAGTGACTTACATAATATGTACAATGTACATATACACATATGTAAATTAAATTACGCACCGTAAACTATTTAAATGAAACTGAAAGTTTTATGTATATTTTGCGAACAACAAAATAAAATTACTTATTGTTAAATTATTCCTCAAATCAAATGACTTGGAACACTAATGTTAAGTAATTTAGCTTTGAGTCTTTGAGTTTCTAAAGATAATTAAGCTTAAATAAAAATAATGCGGTGTTTAGAATTTTTTAGTAATTTATTAATAGCTTTAGTAGCAATTTAATTCAGATAGAGTGGACTGTGTACTGGTATTATCTAACTATTTTTCGTTACTATTATACAATACACATACGTATATAATTTAGAGTAATTGCGAAGACTATATAAATAAATAAACACATATTCATAATACAATAGTGTAGAATAAACTGTAAACAGCGTAAAGCTCTTTTCCGTTAATTAAAAGAATGAATATATGTATAAGAAAATTATAAATTGGTTAATTATATTTTATTTACATTTAGAAAGCTTGTCACATTTTTATCTTTCCGATCAGAAGAACATCATAGCCTTCATAAGCTTAAGGTCGTCACTAGACCAAATGGTCTTCTTTAAACAATAAAATTTGCTTGTTTCTGTACGTATTATACGGTGAAGAACAGAACAATATAAGGTAATACATATTATACACACACACACACACAATAATATTTCTGTTTGTTTTTTGTCATTTTTTAAACTCTATACTTAAGATTCAAAGGAAAGATAGATTACATGTTGTTACTTACATGCATGGTATTAAGATGATTTATTTATGCAAATTAAAAAAAAAAAATTTTTTTTTGTAGTCTCTATTTATTCTACATACATTTATGCTGATTTTTGAAGGTATTTTCGAGTTAAGATCTTACGATAAAGTTCAATTATGAAATTTATAAGACACCACAGGATATACTATTTTGTGCATAAACTTTTCATTTTTAACAATGTCTATATATTATATTATATACTATTAAACTATTAGGTAATCCTAACTACGTAGCTTAAAATAGGTAATTAATAAAACACATTGAGATCTATTGTTTGTTACAATATTATTAGAGTCCGGTATTTCAAACAGCTTTATTCAAATTAATATCGAAATTTTAACGAATTGAACTTCCAATTATCAGTCTTTAAAAAAATGGGACTTGACACAATAATCGTTACTAATGGGAGTGTACAATACAAAGTATTAAATAACGAGTATCGTTTCTAGGATGTCAAACTTTTTATATCACGTCCTCTTTAAAAAATATAAAAAATATAGCTGTAATTTTACATAGCACCCAGAGTTCACCTATCAGAATGGATGATGGTAATTAGTTTTGTTCTAGGAATTTTAATATCTTCTTAGATACGAAATCTTGGTGTACTATCCAGTCCCACATTTCAATCATTGATACAAGTCGTTGAATCATTTCGACTCAACAGATACACACACATTTTGGTTATTACACTATTTTGTATCACAGGAAAAATACATTTTTGTCTGAAAAGTTTAAAAGTGACGAGAACATTTTTATAATAAACAATAATATAAATAAAAATAGAATTTAGTAAACAAACACAAAATGTTATTTCGACAAATTTAACTCGAATACTAGATGAACATTTTTTATTGAAAATTAATGATTCTTCGGTACGTATTAGATAAATATGTATATACTATACATGTCTACAAGTGCTGGATGCAAAAAATCTCAATAAAAAAGTATATTTGTAGCCAATAATCACATAGATTTGTTTCTAAAATGCATCTGCAGCGTCCTTTGATATTTCTGCTAACTCTCTACTATTTCCATATGCATTTAACTCTGATTCATCTTCTTCATACAAATTCCTATTGGTACTTTCAAACATTTCAATAATATTATTATGATGAACATTTGAAACAATACGAACCCAAATAAAAATCTCTGGGGACTACTTAGGGCCCGCGGTCCACACTTTAAAAATAAAGGTATGTATGACTATATCGAAAAACAATTTTACTGAAGTGGGTTTTTAAGTGATTGAGGTGAGCTGTATTTAAATTTTATCTATGGGCAAATAAAAACCTGTAGATTTTCTCTCAACCAAACACTTCTACTGCTGAAGTAGAAGGTAAACTCAGGTGCCAAACTAATTTAATCAATAAACATAAAACCACTTCATAAATTAATTCCTCATTAATAGCATAATAATTGACATAATTTTGAGCCATTTGTAATATACAATTTGGATCTTTTACCCGGCATAAATGTGGTCCATCTTCTAATCGATTTCTACAAAACTTCTCGAATACTACTGAAATTATTATTTTCGTTGGCCACCTAACAACAGGCGAATTTATTGCAAACGTTGTTCTTGACCAAGTGAAGTTGATGTGGTCTAATGAAATAAGAAACCATAGCAGAGAAGGTTATGATAAGCCGGGTCAAATAAATACTGAATATTGGAATAAATTCTTGATTGCAATGGGAAATTAATTTCTCACTTTTGAATATTAGGCATAATTTTTATACGAATGTTTACTATCACTATCGCACTGACAAATTTACATCTTGTCCGTTTAGTTCATAGTTAGATTAGAACAATAAAGTTCATTTTTTTCAACTGATTTCCTAGCGATGTAAGAAGCAAAAAAATTGTGCAATTTTGTATTATGTAAAGTGGAAGGCACTGAGAATTAACTCAAAACTTGAAAAATTATATAAATTCAGAAATATCATTATAAACTTCATAAAACTCGTCTCTAATTAATGTATGTATGTGTTTAAACTACGATAAGGAATTATTAGTTTTAAAATTCAAAATTGGATTAAATTGAATTGAATTTAGATTTTAAATAAATAAATTCAGAGTTGTAAAATTGCCTTGAGTTGTAAATTTGAAGTTTTAAAATATTCATAAAATTTCAAAATTCCTATATTTTTAATTCCTCTATAAGCTCTAAATATTGATACGAATTAGAAATTATCAACGTATGTATACAACTATGTATGTATTTGTAGAACGTAATTTAATATTTTAAAAAATTTCGATAATTCAAATTAAAATTTAGAATTTAGAATATTATAAAATTCGGTTTCAAAAGTTTACAATTTTAGATAAACTCAAATTTTATTTTCAAAATTTTCTAAAATTTGAGTTCAAAATTTAAAATCTATTCTATAAATCTATCTATTATTAATCTATCTATTATTTATTATATATCGAAATTTGATAAATTGAAAAATATAAATTTCGAAAAGCCGCAAAAATTCTGTTGAATTTAACATTAAATTCAGATTTATAAATAATATGTTGTATGAATTTAGAAATTTCAAAAGTTTTATAATTTTAATACTCTCCGCGATACTCTTTAAACTCATGTTGGAGTACATCTTTCGTAAAACTGAAAAACCTCAGGGTAACATCTTGTATCGCCTGTCCAACACTTCCATATGCAGACGACATATGTGTGATTGAACTGAATAACAACGGAGTGAAGTAAATATGTACTTAATCCGCTTGTAGAGTTTTCGCAGCTTCTGTAGGTTTCCAGATCAATGAGTCCTAAACGAAATACATGATCTCTGGTTATAGGGACAATGACACACCAGATTTTAGTAGTTTAGCCACTACACGTTTGAGGGAGTGAGGAGGTCGTTAGGCGTGCTGTGTATCTTCTAAGGCCACTGCTAAAATCTAAACATCTATATCAAGTGCCGTGAAGATGAAGCTTTTCAAAGCGTTGATCAGGCCCAATGTTATGTTTGAATGTGAAAGTTGGGCGCTGATGGATGAGTACGAGAGATGGCTCCTTATATTTGAGAGAAAAACCATCCATGTGATTTACGGCCCAAAACGTGAAGTAGATGGCACATATAGTACAATAACGAAATCGGAGATCTGATGAAGATCCCAGATATTGTACATGAAATAAGATCTCAACGAGTACGCTAACACAGTCACGTTCTGCGTCCGAAACGAATTGTGCAGCGATCTCTGAAAGAAAAGCCTCCATATGGTAGGAGCAGAGGTTGTTGCAGGCGACGATGGCTCCACGGTGTAGAAAACGACTTGGCTTCTTCAGATTGTCTACGACATTACGAAGACCAAGCCCAGGATCAAAACCGTTGCAGTCAGATTGTTGACGCAGTCAGGGGCCAGTAATGGTCTTTAAACACTGTTTATTATTATTATTTTAAAATTCTGATTTTTATACGTAATATCTCAAAACAAATTGGAAGAAAAAATGTTTATTAATTTCAAAATTCGAATTGCAATTTAAATAATACCGAATTTTGTATACGTATAATTTGATCATAAAAATCAAAAATCGATAATATGAATTTTGAAAATTGTGAGTGTTCGGAAATAACTTTAGAAAACTTTCAAAAAAGTAATAAAAGTAAAGAAGAATTTGTTAAGGCCTAGTTTAAATGGACTGGCCCTTGTCCAATGGCACTATGAAATGTTGGTCAGAAGAA
This sequence comes from Tipula unca, assembly GCA_951394425.1. NCBI lineage: Eukaryota > Metazoa > Arthropoda > Insecta > Diptera > Tipulidae > Tipula > Tipula unca. Next base: position 6,296,755 of record OX596380.1, on the reverse strand, counting down.
TACGTTTCTTTGATTTCGAAGCTAAATCGGCCACTGGGTAGAACGATACAACAACCAGCAACAATATTTTAAAGAAATTGAAATTTTATTTTTCTCTAATATTTAATTATTTTAATTTGTCCTGGTTTTATCATACACGCATATGTCATATGGGTGAGTACCACGGCCAGCTTCAATTTAAGATTATTTTATTTAAATGAATTTAATGAAATGTTTTTTTTAATGTAAACACTAAATACCGGTCGTTATATGTATGACAACACTAAATTTTTTTAAAAATGTTTGCTATTTGTTTAAAAAAACGGTTCTTTCGACACTTTGCAATAATACACAAGAAACATTAGTAAATCTAACTTAAAAATAAATAAATAAATGAATGAAATAAGAAAAAACTACTTTGTGACGGAGTAATGATTTTTAAGTGCACTAGAGTATAACATAACATATATTACAAAATAAGTGCTTCTTTCTATTGTAATAGCATTGGCAAGCGATATATGTATAATATATATATATATATATATATATATATATATATATATATATATATATATATATATATATATATATATATATATATATATATATATATATATATATATATATATATATATATATATATATATATATATATTATATATATGTCTATTATGTATATATTTATATACTTCAGATCGATACGCATTATACAAATAATAGACAAATAACACTATGTACGAGTATATGCAATATGTCTATTTACATACTATTTGTTATTTATATTCTAATATTTTTAAAATTGATTAAAATAATTATAATGCGTGTTAGCAAAATCTAAATCTAAAATATATTATATTTTATTAAATGCTTATATATAAAATAATTGCATAGACAAATTGATGTCAACTTACAAAAGCAGTCTTCACTGCATTGTCCTATTATAATCGTTTCTTAAAGATTTACTTGTTCAGTTCTAATTCTTTAAAACACCAATTATATTATTTATGTTTATTATTGTTCGTATTATATTAAATTTATATACATAAATATTGTTATTTTAAATAAAATAAATATTTGCTTTCGGTTTTAATTATATTTATATTTATATAAATATAATTAATTTATATATATTAATATATATATATATATTTATTTATATATTTATTATATTATATATTTATATATTTATTATATATTTATTATTTATTTATATATATATTTATTTATATATATTAATTTTTATATATTTATATTTATATTTATATTTTTTATATTATATTTATCGTTTTAAAATATCAGACCATTAAGTGTTACACGCGCCCATTAAGACATAGATATAGTGATCAAAATGTTAATATGTGGGAATAATATTCGACCAAGAATTAATTTAAATATTAATTTATAATATATACTTACAGGATCACGTTCACTTCCTTCGTGCGACAATGCTTCTCTGGAATGATTGGTTTTATCGATCGCCGAAATTGTTTTCTTAATTTTACCATCGTTACTATTATTATTACCCCGTTTTGTAATTGTTTTGGGTATTTGTGTAACTGGAATATAGTTTTTGGTAGCAATTGACGGAATATCATCATAATTCGAACTTCCAATACTACTTATACTACTTATTCCGGTACTACTGCTCACACTGCTACTACTACTCACAATGCTGTTTGTAACTTTTGGTAATATATCATCGGTTGATGTTTCAACTGGGGTACATATGCTGGGCGGTGTAAGCTACAAATATGTAATTTATACCATAATAATATAGCCCGTTGAAAGCCTTGATCCTAAAAATACTTACGTTAATTATTACTACAATACTAATGATAATTGTGGTTATAGTATGTTTTCTAAAGTTTAAATGATTCCATCTGCAAAAATTCCAATTAGATTAGGCAATTTAAATAACAGGTTTAAAATATAAGAATAATAAGAGATTATTAATTAGAGGTTAAGTTAATACGCGAATGAATTTAACAAGTACATAATCTTTTTAACATGGGGCATGGTCGACTAGCGGTAAGCACATAATAACACAAAAAACACAGAGTTGCACATGTAAATGCTACCTTCAAAACTAATCAAACATACCTACATACAAATTAAATAAGCAGAATTTATGCATGAAATACTTATAACCTACCTCAACATTTGAAACTATCTATAGCCGAAAAAACAACAAAATTATTTCTACTATATACACAAAAAATATCGTTCAACTTAAAGATTTTATTGTACCTAATAATAACACACAAACATAAAAACAACAAAGAATAGAATTTAAAAAAATTAGTTTTAAAAAATCAGAACCGGTATAAATTTTAATATGTGTGTTGTTATATAATGAATATGATCAAAGAACAGCGCAGACACAATCCTTCTTCGTTTGCTGTGAAATAACGTCGAGAATTGCGGTTGTTGCGCATCTACTCTACCTACATATACATATAATAAACTTTCGATATATTCTCGTTAAACGTTATCCTACAACAATTAACAGAAATTCATATTTGAATTGTATTTAGTGAAATTTGTTAATGGCTCAATTAAAATATATTTTGAGTGAAATTTGGAATGAAATATTCTAATAGGTGCATGCATACATACAAACAATACAATACATTCAATAGAAAACCGACCAAAATTTGAATATTTATCCAAGTAACTCGTTTCCATAGAAACAAAAATCATCGTTTCATCATGTTTAATGAAGTATGTATGTATTGCACATATTAAATTTACATTTGCTGTTCGATTTTGTGTGTTAGGTTAGTCATTTTTAAGATGGTGTTGTCAACAGTGCAACAATTATTTTTTTCTGTGAAGTACATTGTCGTAAATTAAGAAAAACGAAATTCCACAAACAGTCAATTTCGTAAGAAACGGGGCGAAAAAAAATTAATAATGAAAAACAGTAAATTGTGTGAGAGATTAAAGAAAATTAAATCTGTGTGGTTAATCCATTGACGCAGAAATATCTTGCAAACCACTTTAAGACAAGCGTGATATACAGCACACGATACACAGTGAAACATGCTATATCGAGTAGTCATATTTTACGAACGACGCCATATTCAAAATACTTAAAATTCCAGTCACAAAGTGATAAATTAGTAAATGAAAGATTTAGAGAAAGAATACATATGTGCACAGGTATACTTATTTCCAATGTTTAATGAAATTGTATTTACAAAATCGGCGAGCCAATTTGAAACCATTAATTGCACGATAATGAACTAAAATCTATACTCTTCAATCGATATGTTCAATATTATAGATTCCATTTTCAATTTTGCCAGAATCACAATATTCCAGGTTAAAATTATAAAATTTTAGATCTTAGCAATTTAGATATTCAAAAGAAAATTGAAAATCTATATATGTATTCTCAAAAATTATTATTTCCACATTTTTAGAATCACATTTTTGTTTATTAATTCTTTGAACACGTACAGGATTTATATTCATCCGATTTTAAAATCAATTTTTTAAATTTCCATCTTTAGAATTTAAGTTAATTAACTAAACGCATAATTTTTATATTCCAATTCCAACTAATTAAAATAATTTAATTAAGAATTTTTGTATTCGAAATGTATAGCTAAGCTCTTATTCCTAGGCTTAAATTTCTAGATTCAGAATTTCAGTTTCTATTTAAATTACATACATTTGTATTTAAGGTTGTGCAATTTGAAACTGGCATATTTAATCTAATACATTTTATTGAATTTTTCAAAATTATTGCATAACTCGAAATTTAAGATCAAATTTAACGAAATACCTCAAACATTTCTAATATACATCATAGTTTGTTTAATCCTGGCTTTAGCGTAAAATTCAAAGTTATGGTCTGGCGTTAAGTCATAATTTCAAATAAAATAATTAGTATAATGTCGTCTGTGATTTGTTTGCAGTACAAGGATTCCAGTCAAATATTACGAGTAAACAATATTGCCAATGCTGGAACAGACACAACATTTTAAGTGTCCATATAATTGAACAGACACAACATTTTAAGCGTTTTATTTGTTGGTCTCTAAAAACTTAAGTAACCAATTAATAGTTTCAAAGTTTTCTGTCATATGTATAAAATTATGTTCACCTGAAACATTCCTGAAACATTCAATTAGGCTGCAAATTGTGTCATGATGTAAACTAAACACCAACTGCACTTAGAGTCAGCCACTTGACATAAAATTGTGAGTATATTGACGAACTAAAACGTTGATTATTGTAAACAAGACAGGGTTTCAGATCTCCCATCATAAACCATTTGAAAGACGTTTTGCAATTGTAGACTTTTATATATAAAGATTCACAAACAGCAACATATTCTAATTCGACTAAAATAAGGAAATATTTGAAAGTGTTTCGAATCGTATGGGAAAGATTATCGACACGTTCCACCGCGTTTGATATAGTTTAGTTTATTCCAGGCGGTTGAATGCTTTTTGATTAGTTTGAAACCATTTATTGAGAAAAATGTCTCTGCATAAAATTAAAAATTTTGAGTTTAAATTATGTATATTTTTTTTTGGTTCGTTCCGTTTAAGTTCAATTACCTCTTCAAAATCATTTCTTCTCATTTTGCATAACAAACAAATATTTTAATTGCTACACATATATTTAGACAAAGTGCTAAATTCGGATAATTATTTTTTTTATGTTTTGACATTATAATTAAACATATTTCAATGCATTATCATAACAGTTAACAAGACAATTTAACATATTTTATTCAGTTGAGTTATGTTTTACTTTTATTACATTTTTTTTATGTAAAATACCTAATGCATTTAATCTTAATAACTGTAAAGTGTGAACAATTTTTCTCACAATTTAATAATATTGACTCTATATATGCACGATGGGTTAATTCGAAATGTTCATTTTCCTTTTTTAATGTACATTTACCCTTTTTAATGTACATAGGCAAGACGCACATTTGAAAACTGCTTCAGGGGCCCAATTCGTGAAATCGGGAAAAATTTCCCTATATCTGTCAAAATGTATTTGCTAATAGGGATTCCTACAGCAGGTATTCATATCCAATGGAAGATTTTGCCAACTTTTACCATTTTATTAAATTTGCAATAAATATGCCCAAACAACATCCGTATAACAAAGCGACGAAAACTCTTAATGATTTTTCACATTTTATTTGAACGTACGTTTTTCTCAAACAAAACAAACGCCAAGAATTAGAATTTAAAAAGATAAAAATCTAATTATTATTTGAAACCCGGTAATTTTCTTGCGATGACAAATAAAAAAATTGATTTGACTTTAATTCAATTTTCGTTTCAAATTTACCGTTGATTCTTCAAATATTTTTTAAAATTACCTTTGTTGACAATATACTTTCCGTTAAATATATTATAATTATGTATGTAGATTGTAGATGTATGGTAACTTACATTTTAGATGTACATACATATAATTTTGTATTCTGTTTGGGTATAAAACGTAAAATGAAAATCATTACGATATGAATCCAAAACTATACAAAGATGTAGAATTAAATTTAAACACTTTACTGTCGATTTTCATTTTCGGTTACAGAAGGGAAATGAACTCATATATAATTTTTTTTTTGTCATGTTGCTAATTTAAATAACTGAATTGTTGAGATTTTAATAAGATCCAAAAATATCTCATGGCTTATAATTTACTAAGAAGACCAAAAAAAAATTAGTTGGTGTTAAAAGATTTAATAACAAACATTTCTTCTTATTCTTACCCGGAAAATATTCTTAAATCCATGTTTAAAATCAATGCTTACACTTTATATTGATTATATTTTAAATAAAAAAAACAGTTTTAAATCATAAAATATCACTTTATTGAAATTCCAAGCAAATTATTTCGTATGCTCATTATTTTCGTTTAGCACAAATTTGTTTAAAATTATTTATTCCTTAAATAATTAGAAGACTTATAATTTTTTTTTAAACTATTAATTTATTCATTATAATATTGCACAAACACAACAAAAATAAAACTTGTATGAACTGTTTTGAGTTTATGAAACTATTTGATTGCTAAATAATAATGAACAATTGATTTTGAAAGCATCGTACAGACATAATATAGAACACAAAAATAAACCACATTTAAAACAAAACTATTTTTAAGAAAACAAAATTATCTTAACAGCTGTATTTGTTAACTCCTGACTATAAAACAAAACTCTATTATATTTGGAATATATTTTTATTTTTAATTTTAATTCTCTTAAGATTTTGTGTTGTTTATTAAAATGACTGTAAAGTAAGTGTGAAACCAACCGCAGAATTTTTTGAATTTATATATTTAAAACTTTACAAAAATTGCATTAAATATAATATATGTATATATACAGCGCATGGTTATGAATGAAATAGTAATAGTCGAGTCTTAGAAAAGTAGAGGAATAGTGTAAAAATGATAATTATAATGATCTTCATTATATGTGTATAAAAAATATGACGATGAAGATCAAAGATTATATTTTAGTGATTCAATAAAATGTATGCATATTATTATACATATTATGATTTGAATATACAATGTCACGTCAAAATTGAGCAGTTTTATGTCAAACTATATTTACAAAAATAATTTTGTAAATAAATTAGACAGCATAGAATTAATTAATTTTGACAAAAATCTATTCAATATTATTTTGAAGGATTTTACGCTATAAATGTAGTATACAAATTTGTACATCTAACTTTATAGCACAATGTCGGCGACATTAACATAAACCGGAGCACACTTCAAAATAAATGCTATTGATAAGCTAACAATGGGTATATCCAGCCCATACAGGCCTACCTTTGAAATATGCTCAAATGTAGATAAGACTCACTGGTAGAATTTTACATGGGCTGGATGCAAAATATCTACATTTTAATTTTGGTTTGTGTCTTAGATTCACCATCAAACTAGCATCATTATTGCGTATAGTATATGACGCAAACGTGCGTTAAGATTTTACCCTTATGGACAAGAATTTTAAATAGAACTCGCCTTCTATGTTTTATAGTATCACCCAAATTAATTTGTTTCAAATGAAAGTAACAAATTAAAATGCCATAAAAATAGTAAAGGCTCAAACCAAAAAATATATACATACTCAAATGTCGGTAAAAAAAATTTGCCCGGTAAAAAAAATAGTGAGATATCTACATTTTTCTAGCGGGTATTTTGTATTCAGCCCATGATATTTGTAAGGCCTAGAATTTTTTAGTGAGGCGGCATGGCCTCGATTTACCCAATTATTTCATTAAAGTGGTCTGGCTACGTGGGTCACAATTATGGATTCACAGTATGCATATACTCGTATTACAACATATAGTATTAATTACGTGAGTCGCTTAAAGTAAACATGGTAAAAGGGTAATCTGTAAAATATGGTAAAAGTGCTCAGCCTCTGTACGATAAGTTCTTGGGCATCGAACCATCATGGTGTCGAAATCGTTTGGCATATATCGGATTAGTTTCAGGTATTGATATCGTCGAATACGGTGCAGAACGTATCGATTTGTGTCGCGTATGGCTGGAAAGGAAAACAACTCTATTAAAATTCCCAGAGAAATAGACTGTGGACGAAATGCATTCAATTGTTATTGAGAAGAAAGTTATATAGGATAGAACGTCATATGGATAACTTTTTGGAAGATTTTGAATTCGAGACTCTAAGGAAAATTTTCGAGGACCAGCAATAAGTTACCTGATATTGATCGAAGATGAAAAATCTCATTCGGCCCAAGCACATCGACACCAGATGAAATTTTGTAAAGAAGCACGCCGAAAACGGGAAAACCACGTAATATGTATATGAATCAAGCTGCCTGTAATTTGTTTGGATCATTTTTGCTGGGTGGTTTCAATTTATAAATGATGTATATTTATTGTTGTCAGCCTTCACCACAATTATGCCCGTCCTGGTCATATTTTATCTATTTGAACTCAACATTTTTCAATTCGATGTTTCAATGACAGGCAAAATCTTAAATGTCTGTAGAATTTGCATTAAAATTTTAGCCAATCCAATTGTAATGGCTCAGTTGACCAATGTGATTGATTTTCGAAACTAATTTTCTCGATTTGATCTCATCATATTCATACATTTGAATCAAACAGCTACTCAAAGTTATCGGGAGTTCGCAACAATGATCGGGGATCAGTTCCGTTTAAAAATTAGAATCGAGTGTTTTTCAGTGGTTGTTTTACAGACAGATGGCGTCATCTATTTTGAATACAAACTGTGGAAACTTTGGCAAACTCGCCAAAGCTGGAACAGCAGCGCGTATACCCACTTATTTAACACATCTTGTTGTTAATCCAGTCTAGATTGGCATTATTTCAACATACCAGTCTATAGGGCAGCGGAGTTCTGAATACGGTACTTGGATTGTCGTGGGGCGGCTTGAACCATTTTGTTTACTGCTTATTGTACGACTGACGAATGGTATTAAAAAATATATCTCAATAATGAGCTTAAACCTTTAAACTGATTTCTTTACAGTATACAATCACTGCTTTTGCCGGTCGAAGAGAATTAAGTTAACCACACAATCCTATAGCTCCACGGAATTTTTCGAAAATTCACCAATTTAGAGTTCAGCTAAGGTTGTGGAATCCGAATCGAATGGATGCCAAAAGTTGAACCACTTTATGCAGTAGGGGTATAACCGTATATAATTAATTTAAAATTGACAAAAAATAGCAAAAGTATTTAATATGAAGCTTGAAATCCGCAAATAATAATAATTTTCTCAACGATTTGGAATTTAATGTAAATAATCAATCAATCATAAAAATAATTAAATTAAAACCGAATAAAAACTAGATTATTTTTTTATGTTTATTGTTATTTTGTGTGTGTATATGTAGAGGTAATTTGATTGATTTTTGCAAATATAAATTGTCTCACGATTATTATGCCATTGTGTAAATAATGAAAAATTATATGAGAGAATTTATATAAGAAATTACTGCAATTCAAATCGTAGATATGGTGTTGAGTTGTTAAATTGAAAATAATAAAATGCAGATAGACCCAAATTAGGTACATTAGAATTTTTACATGGCCATTGTATATATTAATTTATTATAAAAAAATGTTATGGTTCGCTAGGCAAGAACTATATGTACATAAATATGCAGTGATTTTAAGTAAAATCGTCAAATCTTATCATAGCGAATATACACAAAATTATCTAATAATAAAAAATATCTTATTCATCATCTAATAAAAATCATAACTGTCGCGGTTAATTTATTCAAGTAGAAAACCCATTATTTTGTTTAAAAAAAATTTATTAACAATGAACTTAAATTATAATCAAGTTATAATATATTTTAACAAATTTATTTGGGAAAACTAATAATGCGTTAAATATTTTAATGCATTTTTTGTGGTTAACAATAATAGTTCAATAAATAGTATGGTTCAAACAATTTATGTTAATTTTTTTTGTTATAGAAAGATGTTGTATGATCGCGCGGCTTAATGCCAATAAAGGCTACATCAATCGGCTAAGATATCTAAACCAGCTCAATAAAAATGATATAACTTCGTATTTTAATAAACGTGTGGATCTGGTAAAATGTCTTTCCGAAATTAGTAATGAGTTCTTCTGTGTTTAAAAATAGTCCTATCCCTCAACTAGATGTGCCTGAGACGCTCATTTGGTTCTATATTACTATTCTAAGAGTATCATTTATTCTTTAGGTTTTATCGCCTCTTGTGTTTATTTTTTTGATTTTATCAAGTATTAATTTATTCGTGTTGCTTTGCACCCTTCAAGGTATAGTATCAATTCTTTTTAGAATATTCTGAATTATTTTACCGTCGTTGGTTTCAGTTAGTTGTCCAGCTTGTTTGCATCAGTCATAACTTTAATTGAATGTAATCCTCTAGCCATAACTTTAATTGAACGATTGTTTTTAACTTAACCTTCTATAGACATGTACATACATATTTGAGTCTGTGGTATTTGTTTTCCACACGCCATTGTTTAAGGCTCTTGTACTCGTTGTCTATTACCGATTTCATAAGCGTTTTAATTTTAGAATGGTTTGGTATGCTCACAATATTAATCGGTATAGGCTTTTTGTGTTGTTGTCACTTCTGATTTTAACGCATAAAATATCTATTGGAAGGTCCAGAACAACAACAACAAATGGAGGAGATTTATTCCAAACAAGAGGAGGAATAAAGTGCGATTTTCACTCCGATGGCAGATGTTGGACCACCACCGGAGTGAAAATCGCACTTTAATGCTCGTCTTGTTTGAAATAAATTTCTTCTTTTTGTTGTGATTCTTAACAAAATTGAAGCTGCACTGGATATTAAAAAAGTGTGTTCTAATGTTTCCCTGTAATACAAGCATTTGATAGAGTGTGACCTAACGGATTGCATTACAAATTGCAGAGGGACACACCTAATCAGTAATATATCATCTTCACTTCCTAGATAACTAGTATACAATTTAGATTGCAATATGATGAGGAATACTGCCATTAAATCAATCTTAGCGAAACGGGTGTTTGAGCTTGGCTCAGTTGAATCAACCGTTTGTACATTCGGTTAACGTTTGTTGGTAATGTAAGTATATTTCGCCTGAAATACCATTTTACAACGAGCATGCTATGAAATTTAAATAAAACTATTTTATCTAAATTAAAATTTGATATAAGTAAATATTTTTCCAAATTTAAAGTTCTTCAAAATTATAATAAATTTATAAATAAAAATAATTATATTATATAGTAATATTACAGTTAAAAATTGATTAAATTTTTAGTTTAAAATTAAATAGAATAAAAAAAAAATAAAAAAAAAATCGAAAAAATGGTATGTTGTTGTGATAGCAGTGATCCCAATTGTTTGGCATGCAGCAGGGCTAAATATATCCAAGCGCTTATAAATTATAGTAGAACGGTACAAATGCCGTACAGTTGTCCAGATCCATGTTGCGTTCCTGCCCCATGTTGCCCTCCCTCACCATGTTGCTCTCCGTGCCCATGTCCACCTCAGATGGTGTGTTGTCCACCACCCTGTCAACCACCTAGTCCACCATCACCATGTCCACCAGTTATTTGCCCACCATGTGAGTCCTGGTGGCGAAAATTTGTTAGAGCACTACTTAAATTGATTGCCGATATTTTGTAAGTTATATTTATATAGTTTTATGTTTATAAAAATTAAATGTTAAATTTAAAATTCAATTTTTATGTTTTATAGATGGCTTCTGCAACTAATAATAATGTTGGTTATAAGAGTAATTGAAAATTTATATAATTTTTACTATGCCTTTCGTGAAGCTAATATGTTAGTTTTCTCGTCAATATCGACTTTAAAAAACATTTAAAAAAAAATATCTTTTACAGATTCCTACAAATCGCGTTTGTAATTTCACTTACCGCTTTTATTACATCAATGGTAATTAATTACAGATATAATACGCCACTAGTATGTCCACCTCCAATAATCATTGAAAAATGTCCAACCCAACTGCCGACAACGTCGAAAGCCATTTCGCGTTAATTTATGTAAGTATACTAATAGTGAAACGATCAGCTAATATTGATTAATACAAAAAACTTGAACGCTTTATATTGTACCGGATATAATTTATGTGTATCGATTGGTTTCTTATATATACTTATGGATATGTACATACAATGTACTGTAAGTGTTTTCTATTTCTATTTACCTTACATATAACCGATTTATATATTTATTTCAAGTTCATCTGCATAAGCGGAATGTTACGACGGAGGACAATCGTAAATGTAAATAAATATAAAAATTAAAACCACACATATTTTCTTGGTTCCACTTGTTTAACCAACTGTGTTGATGATCAGATTTTAGTGGTTTAACGATTATTATTTTTTTATTTGAATATTTTATGTATTACGAAATATTGGCTTTTATGTTTCATTTTTATAAGTAGTTTTATCGTAATAAATTATCTAATGCAGATAAGCTATGACTATGAGTGAAAAGGATATTTGGAGTCGTATAGAATTATATGAAAGTGAATTAATTATTAACATGTTAACTAATTATGTAAAGGTATTGCTTGTAGTCATTTGGTCTCAATAAGGTTCATCATTTGTATTGTTAAAATTTTCCATTGCAGAAATTAATTACCGCCATTTTAATATTTCACGTTTGAAAGAATTAACATTCTCAATAATATATATAGAATATAATGGGACTGACATTGCAGAGATGCAACACTTTGAATTTTCAAATCCATTCGGTTTATTGTACATAGGTAATTGCGGAAATGTTATTTCGATTTTCTTTGTAATTAGATTAATTGTGCTGCCACCTTCGAAAGTACCAGTATCAACATAAATTTTGCCGATAAACAATCCAGTAGTACAGAATTTATTATAATAATATAACAAGACATGATCTGCATTCAAGAATAATTTTATTAAAATCTTAATTATTTAAATATTATTATGATACAATTGAAACATTAATCTAGTGGTATAAGTTTTATTTATTATAATGTACCTATCTGTATTATGTAAATTTATTCTACAAACACAATTTCATTTCCGATGCTTGGCGATACCATGGCATTTTCGACAATTATAGCTTGCTGCTTCTTTTCTGTAATAAAAAAAATGTAATAATTAACAAAATTAACTAAATAATAATTGAAATAAATTATAAAACCAACTTTTCGATCTGATTCGCGGTGCACGTCTTTGTTCTTGTTCCCTATACGGTTTCTCACCAGTATGTGTACGAATATGCATTTGTAGTGATGCCCTCGTCGACAATCTCATATAACAAATATGACATTCAAACGGTCGTATACCTTCATGTCTTTTAACATGATCTTTTAAGGAGCGTTTCCTAGCAAATCCTTTACCACATTTATCACAACTGAAATTTTTTTCTGCATTGTGACGAACGGTATGATCCTTAAGATATGATTCTGTTGCAAAACGTTTATCGCATACTGTACAAGCATAAGGTTTTTCACCAGTATGATGGGTAAGATGCAATTTTAATGATAACGTAGAAATGAATTCTTTGCCACAAATCTCACATAATATAGCCATTTTTTTTAAATCATCTTGTTCATCAGTTATCACTTTTAGTAGTTGTTCTCTATATTTATAGCATAGGTCCATATGTTTTACGGTCATATGCCGTTTGCGATCTCTATTTTGTTTAAATTTGCTTTCACAGAAAAAGCATAAATAACCTCCATCGATCAACTCTGGTTTATGTGTGGCAATATGTGAATTCATACTTTCAAGTGTCATACCCTCAAAATCTTTACCGCAAAAATTACAATCATTTGCTGTACTTTCTTTATGAATTCGCATATGGTTTTGGTAAGCTCGAGCCTTTTTGAAAGTCAATTGACACAATTTACATTCATATTGTGGATCATTTAAATGATTTTCAAGATGTGATTTTAGTTCGTCAGGTGTTTCAAAATTATCGTTGCATAAAACACAACGATTTGGAAATTCTTTATTAGCATCACAACGATTAGTAGCATCACTTTCGCTATATTCAGTAAAACTATTGGAATCCTGAATTTCATCGGTTTCCGAAGGATTTGTGCTATTGAAGCAATTAAGAAATTTTTCAAATTCCCCATCATGCGTGCTAATGTTCGGTTTTGTATCCGTTGAAGTATTATATTTATATTCAGGCTCGTCTTCATCCATGGCTTCTAATACTTCATATTCATCGTACATTACGTCATCCTCATATTCATTTTCAATCTGCTGCTTGATTGGGATTTCATCTAAATGTTGTATTGTAGTATTGGTGTCGGCCGATGCGTTAATAGTATATATTCCATTACTGTTGTCATCATAGATATTAAAATCAGTTTCTAATTTTATTGTTTTCTTTAAATGAATTTCTTCATTAAGCTTCTGGTCTTCTATACAAAGTGTTGTTTTTAATGTTTCATCTGATTCTATGCATTGTTTTCGGAAATTATAAAACTTGCCGAGTTGATCAGCACACGCTTCACAGACGGTTTGTGGCATTTCATCATTTTGCCTTATCTATATGAAAAACAAATATCAATTTAACAGTGATAAACAAGTGTTTTAGATTAAAAACAAATATGTGGAACTATCTCGTTAGTATAACGCCGATTCAATAGAGTAATATAAGGGAAACTTTACATCTAATATATTACCTGTCGCATTTCATCTCAGGCCAAACAAATTCGTTTAATATTTATAAAACATTAAAGGATATTGTTTATAGCGGTAAACTAATTCTAAGGAATTATATAAAATGTGTATAGATACCTTTAAGCCAGTCAAATCTTTCATTAACTCATATAAATACAGTTCTCCAGTGCTCAATTCTACTGTCGTTTTAAAAATAGACAATAAATGATCGGATTCCGATAAGCATGTCCGACAAATCAATAAAATTTCATTCATTTTTGAATTATTTAATTAACTGAAACACTTTTAAAAATATAAAAAATAAACCGAGAAACCTTTTCCTTTTTAATATTGGCCCATAAAACCCACAAAATAATGCGTATGCTTGGGCATCATCATATGTCAAAAATACAAAATGGCCAACCAGATAAAAATTATTTATAGTTTAGTTTTAGATCCATAGGCGCTGTAGTCAATAAAATGAACTTATTGTATACTTTGACAAGTATAATTATTATTGTTACATTTTAAAGGTTAAATTGAATTGAAACATATTTGTTTTAAGATTAAATAGTTTGTTATAGTTATATTGTTTAAAATTTTTAAATTATACAAGTAATGATTATATATAATATTTTATTTAATTCCTAGTTATTAATACAAACATGTATTCTAAATTATTATTCTAGTAAAGTATGGTGTTTGTAGAAACAACATTCCCACGTGGTGGGACAGTAAAAAAATCGAAAGTTGCTGATATCGATGGGCCTCATGAAATATTTGGGGTCACAAGACAAAAAACTAAAAAACCAACCACGTCCAATAAACGAGACTCTGTGAATGCTGCCAAAGAAATTGAAAGTTTATTACCGCAATTTACAGGTAATTCGATTAGAGCTTTGGGCACTTGTGTAATGGGGTATGTGAAACAAATTCTGGGAACAAAATTAGTGATCCAGTTACCAGGTGCCCAAGTTGGTATAGTTTTGGCGAATTCAATATCTGATGCATACACACAACAATTGGAGAAATTTATAAATAGCCAAATAGAGGACTCTGAAGATTTTAAAACTTTAAATGAACTTTTTAAAGTTGGACAGTTAGTTTATGGAAAAGTCGTCGCTAATACCGATCAACTTCTGTTGACTATGAATCCTAAGGAATTGCATCAGGATATCTTACATAATAAGCTAGTTAAAGGATTTTTATCTTATGTTGCAGTCACTGAAATTGAAGAACATGGTTATATGATCGATACTGGCATTCCAAATTTACGGGCATTTTTACCAAATAAAAATGTACATGGCTATAAACCGATTATTGGAGAATTAATTTTTTGTTCAATCGAAAAAATTGAGTATTCTGAAACGGAATCCACTGCGATATTCAAATATAATGATGTAAAAAAAGTGAAAAAAGAAATTTTAGATTATCAGACTAATCCAATAAATCTAAACATTTTGCTTCCTTGTACCATTGTCAAGTTTACGATTTCTAGAATAGCGAAACACGCGCTAGAAGGTACAATTTGTAATGGTTTATATCAAGCAAGTGTTGTGAATAATAATGTTAATACTAAAATGTTTGATACATACACGGTTGGAGAGGAATTATCTAGCCAAATTGTATGCATTTTACCTCTTGTCAAAATGGTGTACGTGACTTTAAATCTTACTCCAGTTCAAAAATCGACTAAGAAAATTGGAAAGGTGGTCGATAAAGCTGAAGTTATACGAAATACACGTAAAGCAATTTTTCTTAAATTAGATGATGCTTCACATGGTATGATCGTTAAATATTCGGAAGATTATGGAAGCAATATAACTGCGGGCCAACTGATTAAAGTAAAATTATTAGATTATAATTTGTTTGATCGCATGTATTTTTGCAGTAATGATGATCGATTACTTCACGACAACGGTCAATTTAGTATTGATAACCTACAAGTTAATAATCCTGTCGATTTTATAGTGAAGGATGTTAAAGATAATGGAGTGTCTGGATTTATTGGAGTTTATGGCAATTTAAGGTCATTCATTTATTGGAATGATCTTTCAATGAAAAATGTTAAAAAAGGCGACATAATACCTACAAAAGTTATTTCAATTGACTCGGAGCAATCACTAGTTCAACTGTCAAATCGGATGGAATACTTTAATGATCACAAAGTTCACGTATTGATGGATATCGAAGATGCAGAAGTGGGCAAACAATATACAGGCATGGTCATAAAAGAGTTAACCGATTTGTTTATTGTACGATTTTTCAATCATATCAATGGAGCTGTTTTCAAGAACAACATTAAATCGGGGCTTGGAATTGGAAAAATTTTAAATTTCAAAATAAGTTCGATTCGTGAAATTAATGGTGTTAAAAAAATTAGTTGCACGTTACCAAGTAAAAACGGCGATGAATCAGATTTGGGGACAATCCAGAATGCCATTATTAAGTCTCATTTACCGAATGGAGTACAAATTGGAATTATTGATACAAAGCAAACTGGATTTATATCCAATTTACATTTTGCCAGCGAATTAAATTTATCTCAATTAATTTGTAAAAAATACAAAATCGGAGATAAATTAAAATGTGTTAATATTGGACCTAAAATCTATAGCGTTTGTGATTTAAAATACTATAGCAAACATAATATAAGATCGTTTCATGACCTAAAAAAATTCGATATTATTCGAGGTCATATCAAAAATGTTTCAAATTCTGAAATAGAAGTTTATTCACCAATTCATAATTTTGAAAAATCGATTTTTATCCCGACACAGACAATAGCTTTCGAAAATACATACTCCGACCAAACAATAGAAAATTTAAGTGCCGAACAAATTGTATTTTTACTCATTATTCGGAAAACAAGAAACGATATGTCGTGCAGTTTCAGCCTGGATAAAACATGGAAGTTTAATCTTAACGAGACAGTTGAAATATTTGTGGATTATTTAAATGACTTAAATACATATAAAAAACTGATCAAAAATAAAATACAAATTGGTTCAAAAATTACTGGTACAATTATTGAGATTGACAATATTTCTAAGGATGTAACGTTAAAATTGAAAGGTACGACTTTTAAGGGTCTTATAAATAAACTAAATTATAATTTTGCTAAGCCCACTATTAAAGTTGGCGATGAAATTGAATTGTCTGTGTTATGGATCGATTACGTTAATAATATAATTGATTTAACAATTAAATATGAAAATTTTAATAAATCTGAAAATAATGCGTATACCGACGAAATAAATAATGAGATCGAACTGAAGTGCGGTATTGTTTTAACCAAAAATGAATTCACAATGGGATACAATAAACAATTCAATCAAATGGTGTTAATACCAAGAAGAGTACATTATAATGATTTTTATGAGATGATGAGAAATTATATTGGAGGATCGTCTAAACCGCGGTCAATTTTGTTGCAAAAATATGTTAAACAATTTGGGATGCCAATAGGAATTGGTAAAAAATTTTGCGAACATTTTGATCTTCAAAAAGTGCAAGAATCATTTGAGTTTTCAACGAGTCGGAAAAGAGAATTACTAAATGAAGACAATGAACTTATTGATAGAGTAAAGAAAATGAAAAGGAATGATTCTAAGGAAGATATTTCTGACTCGCTATTATCGGATGATTAAAATAAAAAGTGTATTCATTAAACAAACTAAAATAAAAAAAATCAATTGTTTTATTTGTATATACCCATTTTGTAGTAAAGAAACAAACCTAATGTACTAAACGAGAAATATACGTACATATAACCTTTGAGTATATATAAATATATTATTTAAACATATTTATACATCATTAAAATAATCATTTGCATTAAACGCTGTAGTTTAAAAGAGGTAGGATTTCTCAAGTGTGCCCAAATATCCTTTCCCTAGTACATACCTTTTAGAATTAGGCTGGGGTTACATTTGATATGAATTCTTACGAAAATTTATTTTTATGAATTTGTACGAAATCATCAAAAGTAAACTAAAAGCTCGTATAATTCGAACGAACCCTCTGAATTTGAACTGGATTTCAATAGCAACAAAATATTTTGTTTTTTGATCAGTTGTCGTTTGAATTATCGGAACACTTTTGGCAGACGTCTCCCATTCAACATCGACTATGTACTGTGCATTCTGGAAAAGGGCTAATTTCTCAAAAAAGGGTAACAATTTGGTTATAAATTCAGGAAAAAGAGAAATTGACCACTTCAAACAAAATGGAGCTTATTTATAGTTAATAAACGTATTTCTAATTGTAAAAGCTATGCTCTTTTTCGAGGGAGACATGACTGCAAAGGCTAGCCAAATGATTTACAGTAAAAAATGGATTTTGAAAAATCAAATTTGTGGAAGAAAGGCGCTCTTTGTGGGACCGAAAACACAAACAGTACAACAGCAAGGGATGAAATAAAAATGATGGAGGAAATTTTTCTTAAATAAATTGAATAAATTGGGCCCAAAATCTGTATGTGAATTTCAACATTTTCGGTTTATTTTAAATATTTTGCGGTGAGATGAATTCTCAAAATTTGTATCCAAATTTTATTAAAATTTGGCATATATTTTTTTGGATTTTGCACATTTTTTTTAATAAAATCGAAATTAATTCCTTGTAAATATTTCGATTGATAAAATCTGCGCAGATCTCAAAACAAAGTTTTACTACATACAGTGCCAACAGTTCCACCATTCTAATCTTCACCAAAATTCTGAAGTGTTGTTCATTATAACAGATTTGAGGCTTTAAACTCTTGCAGGTTTGTGTATATAATTTTGTTTCTTAAATACAAAATTTGTTATAGAACCAGCGCAATATTCCTAACCAAATTTTGGTTTCGAAGCAACGCAATCGCTTACTTTAGACAGAATAAAAAATTGGTACATAATAAAAAAATATTATTAAAAAACTGAAATAAAAACAAAATTTAAAAACCAAAAGATAAAAAATTTGTTTGTATGTTTGTACCTTTGTAAGGTTATTTTGCTTTTGTTTTTTTCGTTTTATTCTGTGTACAATTCTATAGTCGATTGTCGCGCTCTACAATTCGAGCGAGGTAACATTGTAACTTTTATTATATTATGGTAATCACTCTATATATAGATACACAAAGATATAACTTAAGTATATAAATATGTATTCGAGGTAGACGGAAACTATGTACATATTAGAGCATGCTTGTGTTCAAATATTTTTGTGTTTATGAATAATTGCATTTAAAATTGTTTCCTTTGTAAATTATGTATAATAAAATTTTAATGGTTTGTTTCATTGCTATTAATGTTATTATTATTAATTTTATTAAAGATACAAACCATATAAGTAGAAAAATTATTACAGTAGACTTTTCACACAGTTTTAAAAAATATCATATACAGTTTAATAAATCTAATTCATCCAAGTTGCAAATCTTTTCCATGGTATATAACAAATTTTAAATTTTCCAGCTTCACTTCAGTGGAGAAAAAATAAATCGATTTTTATCTAAATTTTCTCTTTAACCGAAGAAATGAAAATTTTGACATTATAACGCACACAGCTGTGTGTAGGAGTAGTATTTCCTTTGCATTCATAAATAATAAGAAAATTTTCATATCTATAGGAGTTAAATTTAAAATGCAGGTTAATAAGTTTATTTTTTTTCTCGCTGCATTTGTTTGGCATAGTGTGGCAGGTAAATTAAAATAGTTTTTGTACATTTAAATATTATTGTTTTGCAAAATATTATTGTTGTGATTGATGTATCACGTGGAGTGTGTGTTTGGATTTCCTTGACCGACTTTAATAAAACTTTGTTCTTAAAATTGTTAATTTACATTAGAATCCTAATATATAGTTATTCAACTTTTTTCATTTATTATAGGCTTAAAATACTACGAAGCCAATCCCGATGCAAAACGGTTGTATGATGACTTATTAAGTAATTATAACCGTCTTATTCGTCCAGTTGGGAATAATACTGAAACGCTAACCGTATGGCTCGGGTTAAAATTATCACAATTAATTGAAGTAAATTTAAAAAATCAAGTTATGACGACAAATTTGTGGGTAAAACAAAAATGGTTTGATTATAAATTACGTTGGGATCCCGAAGAGTATGGAGGAGTTGAAATGTTATACGTACCATCTGAACATATTTGGTTACCAGATATTGTTCTGTACAATAATTGGGATGGAAATTATGAAGTAACTTTGATGACTAAAGCTACATTAAAATATACAGGTGAAGTGTTTTGGGAACCACCTGCTATTTATAAATCGTCTTGTGAAATTAATGTTGAATATTTTCCATTCGATGAACAAACATGTTTTATGAAATTCGGCTCCTGGACCTATAATGGAGTACAAGTTGATTTAAAACATTTGGATCAAGTGGCCGGAAGTAATCTAGTTATGACTGGAATTGATTTAAGTGAATTTTATTTATCGGTCGAATGGGATATTCTTGAAGTTCCAGCTAGCCGAAACGAAGAATATTATCCTTGTTGTACCGAACCATTTTCAGATATTACTTTTAAAATGACGATGAGAAGGAAAACTTTATTTTACACAGTAAATTTGATTATTCCGATCATAGCATTAACATTTTTAACTGTACTAGTATTTTATCTTCCAAGTGATTCTGGCGAAAAGGTATACAATTCTACAAGTTGAACGTAATTGTATAAACTAATAATAATTTTTATTTTGTTGTTAGGTTACACTTTGTATTTCCATTCTTGTGTCGCTCACTGTGTTCTTTTTACTGTTGGCTGAAATTATTCCACCGACTTCCCTTGCGGTGCCATTATTGGGCAAATATTTACTATTTACAATGATCCTGGTCTCATTATCGGTCTGGACAACTGTTTGCGTATTAAATATACATTTTCGGTAAGCTTAACTTAAATATATAAAGTTTACTGACATTTATTATATTTGACTTCTATCGATAGGTCACCATCAACACATAAAATGTCACCAATTATGAAACGATTATTTTTACAATTCATGCCAAAATTACTGATGATGAGACGAACACATTATACACTACCAGACTATGATGATTCGACACCATGCAATGGATATACAAATGAAATTGATGTTCGCGACAGTATCAGTGATTTTCCTGGAGATTATAAAGATAATCAAGATGGCGGATATGATAATATGGGCTCAAATATTCCCCATTCTTCTGAGTCGGAGCATATGTTTCCACGACAATTGACACCTGAAGTATTGCAGGCGTTAAGAAGTGTGCGATTTATTGCACAACATATTAAAGATGCTGATAAAGATAACGAGGTAAGTTTACCTATTAATAAAAAAAAAAATTTCATTCTTAACCTGATTTTGTATATGACCAAGAAAGTTATCTAGACGAGTTTCAATAATAAATTTAAGTTAAAACAACCTCGAAATACAAGAACTAAAGCAATGTTGTTATAATACGAACTGGAAGGGCCAGAACATTTTTGACTGAATATTGAGACAACTTCAAATATTATTCAAAATTAGGGCCAATCAAGTCCTAGAATAATATTTTGTAAAACATCAAAGTTCTGATAATTTTGATAGTAAGATAGATAGGATTATCTATAGTTTTTAGGAAGTGTAAGCCAAATTTCTCAGACAAGTTTTCACAAATTTGTTTGTGCAATTGTTTAATATATTTTAATGTTATCGAAAAATAAATAAATAAAACGGGGTTTTGGGTACAGTTCAGTTATAATTTTCAGTTTTGTTAGTATGGCTGTCCTGGTGAAATTTTATTCGAGTTGAGAATATTTCAGCTCAGATAGCTAACTTCGTGGTGAATTTTTGTGCACCAGAATATTTTTGTACCATGTAAGCACCTTTAAGGTAAAAATACAAATGAAGCTAATTTTAAAGTAATATTTTATTTGATATAGGCAAATGTCGGCCACTCCCAAAGGAAGATGTTTTTCTACAGCACTACACAAAAACTAAAGAAATTTCAGACTAAACTGATTATTGTCACGCGTTTTTTTTTTTTGGTTTCCAGGATAAAGAAAGCGGATTTTAAAATTATTCACCAGTTATCCTCCATACAAATTTTTATGCTGAGATGACGAATCATAGCTATAAATGAAACTTGTCAAAATTAAATATGGTTCTTTGAAAAACTGATAATTTTTCTGAAAAATTTCACATTTACCTCCTAAAATTTATAATTTTTAGGAGGTAAATGAAATTTTTCAGAAGAACTATCAGTACATCTCACATATAGAGTTTTGGTATCTGTATATTATTATCAATTGTCTATTAGGTTAATTGCTTGACTGCTTGTCAGACAAATCAGAAAGTAGAGCTGAAACTAGAGCAGTCATTTCTGCTGAATGAAAATCGTTAAATTTTAGCAACCGAGAATTCGTTAAAATAAGTAAGATTGTCATAGCATTTCTGTTCATGCAAAACATATAAGAACAACGCAGAGAATAAATGTATGAATGGGGCGGGGTAAACTACTCACTTCCGCAAAGGAAAGTTTCAGTGCGATAGATTTAATGGTTAATCCACCATTAACAAAACGAAATGTACAAATTACGAGATTTTGGACTAACAATTTTATTATACTATTCCAAATGAGAGCTTCTTCCGTCATTTTGCTGTGTATCATTTTGTTAATAAAATTATGAATTTTTACAATTTATTTAAAATTATATAAACGAATCATATTATATAAGAACATTTTTTATTCTTCTCTTTCTGTAAAATTTTTTAAAGTTTTGCTGTTTAATAATAACTAAAATGGTATAGCTTGCGATTTGCTTTTGTGCAGTATAACTATGTATATATTGCTATATTGCACCATCTTTTCATTTTCAATATTTTATTTAATTTATCGATTGTATATATATGTGTATATATTCTTTCTATACGTTATTCAGATTTTCAACATAAAATAAAAAAAATCCTGTGTGTTTCTGAATTTTCGATAAATTTTCACGAATTTTTCCCTCCAACAAAGATAAAATCGATTAATCCTTGTATAGCATACTACCTACGTGTTATAAAATATTTATGTTACGAGATTATAATATTTAGGAATCTGTTTATCATATTCTTCATCAATAATCTATAAGATGTGATGCAATCTATTTTAACTTTTTTTTTATAACAAATTGATACATATTTCGTTAAAATTATGCCACTTGTGACGAATTCGTGACGAATTATTTCGCTCATATGTTCGCCCCTCTTACCAGAGTTTGCGGCAAATTTGGTAGATCAAATAATTTTGTTGTAAACAGTTAAAAAGCTCGATTTCAGGACGTATATTATAGTCAAAAACTTTCTTTAGTGGAACATTTGTTATATTTTGAAAATTTTAAATTCCAAAATGCTAATTATACCAGAATCAATTCTGAAATTTCCAGGTTCAACACTCTTTAAATTCTAGAATCAAATTTCTAAAATCTAAAATTTAAGTTCTTATAAAATAAGATATTCTAGATTTTAAATTCCAAATTCTAATTTTAAAATATAAATTCAATATTATCACGTAATTCAAACATCCAACCATTCTTGAACATGTAAAATCTAAGTAAGAAATTCTAGATTCAAAATTCTAACAAGCAAATTATGTAGTTTCGAAATTCTATAAAATCTACAATTTTAAATTCTAAAGTGATTTTTGGAATAACGAAATTAGCTTAAAAATAGGATAAAATTAATAAAATGTTTCTGATTATGTTTAAAAACTATAAAATCGGTATATCTCACATACATAAATGGACATACATAATTTAGGTCAAAAAGTCTTTCGATTTATTTGCTCTTTGTATTATAGTGTCTTGGGAAGATATTCAGTACTGCTTAGTTGAAAAAAAAATTATATTATTGAAATATACATAACCAACCAGTATGGATATGGAGTATGGGGTGATTGCGTTGTAATATGTAAGTAAAATTCAAATTCAACAAAATTTCACAGAATTTTGCGTTCTATACATATTTCACCGCGTCTAAAATTTTTAATTGTGGTGGATTTAAATCACCGTGTGTAACTACGAGTATTATTTTAAAGTGATAATAAATTTTGAATTAAATTGCCTTAAAAAGTTGAGTACTGTTGTATGCATTATAATTATAATATAGACAATCAAGGGTGAGCATAAATGAATCATTGTTTCAAATGTATATAAGCATAAAAGCTTAAAAAAATTTTGATATCGTATCTTTAAAAAAGTTGGAAAGAATTAGACTTTATTACTTTATGTTATAATAAAGCTTAAACTTTTAATTATGTATATGAAATGAATATACTTTTGTGGTTGCTTTTAATTTTTTATTTCAAATATAAAAGATTTGTGATAATAGGTTAATTGATGAGCTATTTTAATAACGCTTTTTGAGGAGATATATCAGAGCGATATGTCAACATGTCTAAAATTATAATTGTTAGCAATACTTATAGGTTTAACAATAATATAAATATTTTCGTTGATCTCCATTTCTTTAGGCGTCAGTCATTACTTAATTTGTGAAAGCCCGTAATAATCAATTAAATTAGGGCGAAAATAAAAGAAAATTTTTGTTTTACGTGGTGCGGTTTTTGTTCATGATTCCGAAAAAAATAGAACTCAACTCAGTATATAAAAATTATTAAAGGTATCGTGTATAATACAACCAACCATCCAAATATAGATTTTTGTTTTGTTTTTAATTTTAAATTAATTTGAATAATTGTTTTTTGATGATTTACATAATAATAAAAGATTTAATTTTCATATTTTCACGAAAAGTAGGTGTCACATAATTTTTGATAAAGGTAAAAATAAAAATATATATTGTTGTTATATATCTTATTACAAAAAGTTTAGAGAACATTTTCCATTTATAGCATTATATAAATGAATGGTGTCTATTTAGAAAGATAAAATGGACTGATGGGTAATATACACAATATGTATATATGTATGTATTTAATTTCATGATTTAAAATATAACTCAAATACAAAAAAAAAATATCGATTTTATGTTTATGATATAAATAAATTAAAATAAATAATAAAATTGCGGTTAATCTATAATTATTGGATTTTTATCGAGATTAATTTTGTAATAATTAATACCGGTATACCGCATATCCATATTATGGCATACCTGTATGTACATACATCAACACATTTTATAAATTTTAATAACTCCATTAAATATTAATTCGAATTAAGGTATAATAAAATTAAATTTTCGTTAAAGTACATTAATGAAATTTAATATTTTAAAATATAATGTAAAATCTGAAATTTGCTCGACCACTGTAAATGGTAACTTAAGTACCTAAATTAGAGCCATTCTGTTAGGCTGCTCATAAATAAATAATACAAAAAAGTATTCAAATTTCTCGATACCGATAAATTATGCACTACCATAGTAAATCACACGAAAAATGGTCTAGGACTAATGCATGACGATTTTTCGTGTGTTTTACTATGTGAATGTTTGGTAAAGTCGACTTAAATTTGGTGTCAAAGATTTTTTTATTTTTTTTAATTGACGTTCTCCGTTTTTCTTTTGTTTATCGCCTGAAAAACAACATGTCCTAATGTTTAAAAATATGCCTGCGTAATACTAAATTATGAAAGATCCATGAATTTACTTCTAAAATATTACATATTTTATATTCAACTGAAGATTTTTATATTAAGATAGCCGATATTACATGTTGTCAATTAAAGCACGTAATTTTTTGCATGTACGTATATATAAATAAGTTTACGTACCTCGTATGATGAATAGGTTCAGGCAATCAAATCTGAAATTTAATACACATATGAGCATATCATTACCTACTACACGCGTAGTACAAATCAATTAAAATCATGCTAACAAAAAAAAAAAAAAATGAGTTTACAGAAGGACACGTATCTCGTTTTTAAGAATTAAATTTTATAATGGAATTTCTAAAGAACAATACGTGATTGTATAAGTTTTAAGAAGGCGCGATTAACGAACATTTGAAATCTGTTGTGAAATACATAATATATTACAATAATGTCATATAAAGGTTTAACTTTGTTTAAACATAATGCATAAGTTGGAATCTGTGATGAGGTGATGAAGATATAATATGTGTGAAGCGTATGTTTCCTTTCAAACTTAAGGCATCAAAAATTCACTAAGGGTCTTACACATTAACTATTTATTATTTATTTTGTAAAGTAATTCGAGTAATTCTTTTTTAATACGTCAAAAGCTCCAACGTTTGATTTAATATTTTATGCGCAATTAATATAATTTTAATATTTTCAGAATTCGGAACCAAAAAAGTGTAGTTTAGGGCTTTGCATATAGTTTAGCAACAAATATTGGAATTTAATTCGTTTTAAACATTTACCAATATGTTGAATTTTGCTTTATCTCAGGAATTAAAAAAATTAGCTATATGATTTAAAAAAAGGTGATATTTGAATGATCTTTCAGTTCATTTTTTTAGACATATTTTTTGAAAATGGTATTTTTAAAAACACTCAAAATGAAAAAAACCACTTTATATTTCATATTTTGAAAACTTTTTTTAATTCATTTTAAAATGAATCATCTTTTTAAATTCGTGTAGAAAATTAAATTGAAAAATTTAGCATAAGAGAATTTAAAATGAATGCACAAATGTGAGTTAACACTTATTTTGAAATCGTGAAGATTCAAAGTAGTGTAGTAGTTTTAAACGGCCAGATTCAAATTATAAACCTATCTCAACATTACCAGTGCGTGGTAAATTGATAGAACAATTATTGGCTGTGCGTATCAAATCAAGACAATACTGACTTACGATTAAATTTCATTATACGGTTTCGGATACTGATGCTACATCAGGTTGTTTGGCATGGTTGATATGATGAATAGCTTTATTGATAAGCAATTGTCTTTGCTCTATTCTTAGGTCTAATAAAATTATATATTATCTCAAAATTTATATGCAATGAAAATTAAATTTGACTCACGGAAATGGCTGTTCTTCCTTACACTTATCTCTTAAAGAGATTCTGAATCCACCGGGAATTGTTCGTATATGCATAGCAAATCGCAAAAATATAAACATCACATATTGAATTCGGTTTTTAAAATTTTGTTTAATTATTGTAGATTCGATAAACAGATTTATGAAAAATTAGGCATCTCTAAAAAATTCGAGACATTTGAAATTTTCGTACTTAATGAAATGACAAACGTATAAAATAGTCATTAAATATTAGTTACTTCAAATTGCACAACGTACAATTTTTAGAATTATAAGATTTATTTTAATTTAAACAAAAATTAAATTTACTTTAACATTTTAAATTTGTGCAAGAAATGCAGAGGCTAAGGCAAGTCAATCTTGAATAGACTTAACGATAATTTAAATAAAGAAAAGGACTGATCGCAAATGAACTTTTAATTGATTCATGAGGTTTGATGCAGAAAAATTAAATAAAATTAAACAAAAAAGTTTTAACTTAAAACTCTTTTACTAAATATTTATGAGAAGTTGCTACATTATTTTGAAAGGTTGTAATAGATACCATGACCAGTTTGTCTTAGCTCCTGCTATAGTAAAAAGGCGGAGCATCCTATGGGCAATAAACAGCTTTAAGCCATACAAGTCGGCAGGACCTGATGGCGTTATCCCTGCGGATATCCAGCGAACTATTGACTTAACCCTACCCTGGCTGGAAGTTATCTTCAAAGGCAGCCTAGAACTCTGTCACATTCCTAGAAAGTGGACTGAAGTAAAAGTAATATTTATACCTAAGGCGGGAAAGAGCTCTCACTGCTATCCCAAAGACTTTAGGCCTATAAGCTTATCTTCTTTTCTGTTGAAAACACTGGAAAGACTAATAGAGGCTCATATTAGAGGCTCAATCAAGCCGGGCGAGCTGTCGGGATCTCAACACGCATACTGTAAGGGACGATAGGTGGAAACAGCTCTCCACTCCCTTATAGGCCCGATTGAGAAATCACTTGAATATAAGGAATATTCAATGGTAACCTTCTTGGATATAGAGGGGGCCTTTAGCAACGTCAGACCGGGGGCAATCACTCGGGCCCTTGCGTGTCTGGGGGTAGACGGGTCACTCAGAGGCTGGATAGATCATATGCTTAGAGGCAGGATCGTGACAGCTTATCTGGGGGGGACGTCTGCCGCCAGATACGTGAGCAGAGGGACACCTCAAGGTGGGGTTTTATCCCCCCTTCTTTGGAACTTGGTCATAAATGACCTGTTACTAAACCTGGAAGGACAAGGCTTCAAGGTGGTTGCTTACGCGGATGACGTTGCTATTGCGGTCTTCGGCAAATATCCTAGTACGCTGAGTGAGCGCATGCAGTGCGCGCTTGGCTATCTCTCTGAGTGGGCACGCGGCTGCGGATTGAACGCAAACTCACAGAAAACAGAGCTGGTCCTCTTTACCAGGAAGCACAAACTTCCTCAGTGTGACCCGCCAATATTAAATGGTACTCGCTTGATCTTTACGGATAGAGCAAAATACCTCGGACTAATTTTGGACAGCAAGCTAAGCTGGAAACCAAACATCGTAGAGAGAGTAAAGAAAGCTACTATAGCGCTCTACTCCTGCAAAAATGCCATTGGAAAGAGATGGGGTATGGAGCCCCACATAGTACACTGGCTCTACGTCTCAGTGGTCAAACCTATACTGCTGTATGGGGTTGTTGTCTGGTGGCCAGCGTTAAAAATTATGGCCAACCTTAAACTATTGATGAAAGTCCAAAGAACGGCCTGCTTGTGTATAAGTGGAGCTCTCAGGAGCACACCTACTCAAGCTCTGGAGATTCTCTTTCATCTTACTCCCTTGGATATTGCGGCCGAGCAGCTTGCATCTTGCACAGCCATTCGGCTCAAATCCATATCTATGTGGACCTGTAATAATGCAGGGCACTCATCTATCCTATGCAACAGGGGTATTCCGGAAGCTACCGACTATGCTATTCCTTTGCCATCTGTTGAGATGAAATTCCAAACTGAGTTTCCCACCAGAGAGGACTGGGTGAACGAAACGGTTATGGACAATGAGGCGCTAAGCTTCTTCACGGATGGCTCAAAAAGGGATGGAGGGGTTGGCTGCGGGGCATTCTGTAAGGCACTAGGGGTTAACCTCTCTTTTCGTCTTCCCGACTTTTGCAGCGTTTTTCAAGCTGAACTGATCGCGATAATGGAAGTCATGGACTGGTTGAAGTATAATGTAATATCTACGAGGGATATTCGCATTTTTACGGACAGCATGGCTGCTATTAAAACGCTACAATCATACTCCCTGACGTCGAAGGTAGCCCAGAACTGTCTGGCATCTTTAAATGAGATGGCTGATCAGTTCAACATCCGCTTGACGTGGGTGCCAGGGCATTTCAATATCACAGGGAATGTAATGGCAGATGAGTTGGCCCGCAAGGGTACAGCACGCCTAATAAACCAAAGTAAGCGGGATATAAAAATACCGCTTGCTTCATGTAAACTGCTGCTTCTGGAAGAAGCTATAAAAGAAACGAACGTCAGATGGTCTAACGCCAGTTCGTGTGTAATAACCAGGCAGATCTGGCCTGGTCTTGACCGGTCTAGATCAGACCAACTGATATCGCTTCGACGACACCATATTGGTATGGTCGTAGGAGCTATAACGGGACATTGTCTCATTGGGATACATGCGAGCAGACTGGGTGTCCCAGCCCACGATTTCTGCCGCAGCTGTGGTGATGAGGAGGAGGAGGAAACCGTACTCCATCTGCTCTGCACCTGTCCTAGTCTAGCGTACAGCAGAACAAAATTTATGGGAACTTCCCCATTGAATGACCTCACGGATCTTAGCAAGATCGAGATCCGTGACTTTAAACGCTTCTTGGTGAGCTCAGGATGGTTTAGCGAGTGAAGGAGGAAACTCAAATGTGGTACAGCTACGGACCAATTTTGTGTCTATGCTAGTCCTTTAGGACGGCCACCCTTACCTAACCTAACCTAGCTCCTGCTGGACATCGAACCCCGTTCGAAATTGCAGGACGCCACTTGTTTTCACCGAAACATTTTGCTACGATTGCTTTAATTTGAAAAGTACTGTATAGATTTTAATGATAAAGGTGTCCTTATAAAGTTAAAATATAAGCTGGCAAAAGTTGTTTTACGAAAATCGGTTAAGCCATTTAAAAACAATACGCCTTTATATACGTGCGTAGGTTTGAGTCGATTTGGTTTCTCGGTAGTGTATGTACTATCGCTTTCAAAAATTGGTTATACACAGAGAAAAAACTAAGTGTTTTTTCAAACAAGCAGCCCACTAAAATTACGAATTATTTTGTATTGAAAACATAGGGTCAACCTAAAATCATAAAAGGATTACTATTGAAGTGTATAGAAAATATTTTCGAAATATTTCGCAAATTTATTTTATTCAATTAATATATCCAGGATTATAGTATTTAGTAGAAAGGCAATGAACTAATAAATACTAAAACTAATAAGAAGTAAAAAAAGGAATATAAGTAATTATTTCAATAATGTGTCCAGTATCCATCATTATCGATTACTTCACGTAATCGATTTGCCAGCGAAGCTACTATGTTGTTGGCAATCGGGTTACCTCTTAGCTCTTCCCATTTTTGAGAAAGATCTTCTAAGACTACTTCCCTCACCATGTAACCCCAAACATTCTCTATTGGTTTTAAGTCGGCACTATATGCTGGCCAAGCGATAGGAAGGATTTGAAGGTTTCGATTTATCCAACTTATCGTTTCACGTGATCTATGAATTGCGGATATATCCTGCATAAAGTTAATTGGAAATTCCTCCGGATAAACAGTAGTGACTGATGGTACCATTATTTCATTTAGAAATTCCAAATATTCCCGACTGTTCATGTGTTGTGAAATTTCACATAACTCACCGACGCCACCTGCACTTATCCATCCCCACACTCCACATGATACTTGGCCATTTATTCTTGTCCTTTGGATATATTCTCATTATATCTCATATTGTTTGGGCGATACATGTGCAACTTAGCATGATGATCGGACCTTAAAACTTTTTCATCCGTGAAATTTATTATTTTTCCAGTCCATGTTCAAATTACCTTCTACAAAAGCTACCCGCACTGCTCAATGTGCGTTAGTTAAAATTTGTATTAAAGCTGGAATTCGATGCTGAATTCAAGCGTCTTTTAATGTTCGCGAAATAGTTAATGCAGATACGTTGTATGACGGCGCACTGGCAGCTGCAGTCATAAATGGATTCATAGTAAACTTCTCTACAATATCTACTCGTTGAACTTCATTTAATAATTTTGGTCTATCGTTCTGAGGCAATCGATTAATGGTTTTTGTTTCTGAAAACCTCATTATCCATTTCATTACAGTAGTTTCCTAACGAAAAAAATTTATATAATTATACCATTTTACGAGACAAGTTTATGCAACTTTCTGAAAAGCTCAGCTTTCGTGAAATGTATCCGATAGATTTATAACAGATCGCTGCCATCAAAAACGTGAAAATTAAGTAGTTTTATGTTTTAGTGTGCAACCAATTTTTGAGGGCAATAGTACATATCTACACACATAAAATAGCTGACACTATCAGTTTTCGATATTTTATGACCAGATTTAATTCTAGTCCACTATGACTTATAAACTTTGTAATGCGGAAATAGGACCTATTTAATTTTTTTTGCTAAAATGTTGTTCAATTTATTATATGGGGCCGATCCTAGAGTTTTCCACACGGTTTCACCAGATACATAAAATAGCTGAAACTATCAGCTTTTGATATTTTATGGAAAAATTTAATTAAAATAGATCACTTTTGTCTGATAGCTCAAGATCTGCCAATATGAGTTCAGCAGATTCTTATATACTAAAGGCAAGCCACGTCCAAGCTGTGAGCTAGGAAGGACAACTCAGACACTGTTTAAGGTGGGAATACAGGTATAAAAAATGTTGAAGTAGATATAAACAATTTTTTTGGAAATATACGTTCACATCGGATTTTCGACATACATTACAGAGTGTGAAAAAACGTATAGACATGTGAAAATGTGTACTACATTTTTGAAAAATAGATTTCGATTTAAGAAATATTAATGTATAGAGAAATAGAATTCTAAAAGATTTTTCTATATTATTGTTGCTTTCTATATATAGTTTTTGATTATGATGCTGATAACGCGTAGATAGTTATCGATTTTGATTTATCAATTTATTTTTAGGGGGCAAATAACAAATAAATAATAGTTGTTCTAATATATTTGTTATAATAATAAATGGAATGTAATTTAAAAGTTTCTTTCAATATTATTTTCTTCAGGGGTATAGATTGAATTATTAGTATTTATGATCAATTCAAAAATATTTTCCTCTATTTTTCAATAAAAACTATAGAATTTCACCGAAAAATTCCCATAGGCTGAAATTACGTACGTATATAAAGTATAACTTTAGCAAACTCGTACAAACAACCTTATTTCCCAATCACATGTCAAGAATGAAGATATGTTTTTCGGAACAACAACAAAATCACCGATTATTTTGTTGTTTTCTAACAACAAAAACAAGAAAAGACAACCAACAAACTGAAAACATAAAAAAACTATATACATATATAGTATGTACATATATACATATGTATGTACATATTCGTATTCATCTAGAAAATAAAAAGCTCCAAATATTTATTTCAATATAACATAATATATATACGTGTCCCATTAATTCAACATAACTAACTAACAAAAATAAACTAAAAAAAAAAAAAAAGGATAAAAAAACTTACATACACATAAAAAGTAAGTAAATTGAAGATCCTTACACAAAATAAATAAAAGAAAATGCGTGATGGATAAATAAAAAAAAGAAACAATAGCAATAATAATAATAAGATAGAAAGCTCCTTTTTTGCTTCATCTTGTTGTTACTTGACAATGATTTTTATCTTTCTTTTAATTTTTTTCAACGTTTTCCTTTTTTTTTTCGTTTTTCATGGGTGAAAGACAAAATTGAAGAAACTACTCAAATAAAAGATAAAATATCAGTTACAGGACACACAAACTTTATGTTTTGTGACGAATAAGATATCAACTTTATGAATAGATTGTTGAAATTATTTTCGATGGTTAAGCTGACTGGTTTATTGTTCTTTTTTGCGATTCTTATTATTATGTATGTACTGTGTATACGTACGACCTCTTATTAAATAGAAAATTATGTAGTTTTATTATTAATTTAAATCTCAATGGGTGAATATTATATAATATATTTGTACAATATAGTACCTGTAGATAAAAAATAAAACAGATACATACATATATGTATGTACATTTATATGCTTATGGAAATGTATAAATCATGTTTACATTTAAAGTTAAATAGTTTTATTATATGTAAAATCTTAATTATATGTACGAGTATGCGTATTGCCATCCCGATTTAATATTTAAAACACAAAATGATCTGTAATTTATTTTTAAGTGGAAAATCTGTACGTCAATGTTTCAACTACACTCGACCCCCGATTTTTTATTACAGATTCGGATTCTACGTCGAAAAATACGTAACTTTTGTCGGAAATATTTTATTGTGTTCGGGCCAGATGAGACTGTAATTGCTGTTGGACTAGAAAAATTTCTTGTGTTTTTCGCAAGAGAAACTATTAATTAAATATTAATAAAGACGATTTTTTGGATTAGTCGTTCGAATTCTCACTTTTTTCAACATCAAATACAGCACCATCTGCACCGAATACTACAAATATTTCAGCCAAAAGTTACGTATTTTTTGACTTAGAATCCGAATCTGTAATAAAAATCGGGATTTCCATTTAAGATATCAAAGTTGCCCCCACCCCCAGTTTAGTGTAGTTTAATAGCTTTTTCAAAAATATTAAACATGATTATTTTGTTTTTCGATGCGGTGTGTACCATTCAAAATATTTGACCGTCCCGGTATATATCAAAATCTACTAAACTAAAAACTAAGCTATTGTAACTGTTTATCGACTTCTATTAATATTTGGATCAATGTCGTCACGTGAGTCCGAACTGGTTAAAACAAAATAAGAAAAATCTTACTCTTATGCTTATAACAAAAATATTGTAGATTAACTTTACTAAAGCTATAATATGCCTCATTTTGGTCTAATGTATTGTGTATGCATGTGTCCAAAATCAGGCTTCACTCCCATAACTGCAAAACTTACCAAACCTTACCGTAAAATAATAGCACAAATAAAGTAGAAACAGGTAGTATTTGAAAAAATTTAAATATTTATTTTCTGTACAACTGCAATAGAACCGAATTCAATATCTTGTGTGACCTACTCTGGCCCGAATACAATCTAAACACCGTTGGTTCATGGTACTGATCAGCCTTTTGATAAATTCTTGGGTTATTTTACTCCATTCAAGGTTAACACCATTAACCAGTGCAGATATGGTTAATAGAGGGTTTACAATTGCATGAATCCGTTTTATCAGAATATCTAACACTTGCTCGATGGAGTTTGGGCCTGGGACCCTATTCCTGTATACGAATTCGTATAAAAATTATACGTATTCGAACGATTCATCTGACCAGATATCTGATGAAGATCCCCGTTATTGTGCATGAAGTAAGATTTCAGCGAGTACGCTGGCGTGCTGATCCGGAACGAATTGTGCAGCGATCTCTGAAAGGAGAGCCACCATATGGTAGGCGCAGAGGTCGTTGCAGGCGACGATGGCTCCACGATGTAGAGAACGACTTGGGCTCTTCAGATTGTCCTAGACAGTATGAAGACCATGCTCAGGATCGAAACCGTTGGAGCCTAATAGTTGACTCAGTAAGGGGCCAGTAATGGCCTTTAAAACTGTTCATTTTTTTTTTTTACTCGAACCATTGGTATTTATGAATACGAATTCGATAAATTCTTATACGAATTCGTATTTACTTGATATATGTTGCGAAATTTCCCTTATTCCTCAATACGAATTCGAGTTAATTTTGTTCGATTAAGAACGGATTTCTGTACGTTGATGAATTAGTTGACGACTCCAAATAAAAATATTATGGTAAAAATTTTTAATAATTTTTGTTCAATAATTTCATAATCTAATTAGTTAAATTAATTGAATTAAAGAAATAACTATAAATTTAATTAAATATATTAAATTTGTTTTTTGAATTTATAAATTTTGGTCTTACTTACACATTCTACATTACGGTTAAATACAAAATATTTAAATTTTTTATAAATGAAGCGTGTATTGCCCCTTTGGAATTGAAATGCTGCCAATCGTCTTGGCGGTAACTTTTTCCTGAACTTTTTATAAAACCTCTTCAAAATCACTAAGTCACGAAAACCTCTTCAAAATCACGAAATTTGATCTCAAATTGGGCTATTTAGGAAAACATGAGGTTGCATCTAAAATTAAAAGTACAAAAATTTCTTGTATCGTCGTAACTGATGAGATTTATTTTTATTAAAAACGTATACAAAATGCTTACCATATGGTAGGCGCAGAGGTCGTTGCAGGCGACGATGGCTCCACGGTGTAGAGAACGACTTGGCCTCTTCAGATTGTCTAAGACAGTACGAAGACCATGCTCGGGATCGAAACCGCTGGAGCCAAATTGTTGATTCAGTAAGGGGCCAGTAATGGCCTTTAAAACTGTTTTATTTTATACAAAATGCTTGGGTTATGACACAAACAATAAATGAAAACTACATATTTTGTATATTCAAACGTCAAAAACATATACTCAAGGTTTAAAATTCATATTTGGTATAACCATTTAAAATAAAATTTCCAATGAATACATGACAGTGTAAAAATATTTAATTCGATCGAATTCAGAAATACCAATTTCGTATCGTGCAATGGTACGTATCAGGAATAGGGGCCCTGGACTATTCGCTGGCCAGTTCATTGTTGAACTCCATCAAAACGATTGATTTCTTGGATACATCAGTTTGTAAATCGCATCGGAGGGCGTATAGGCCTGATGCTTAAACCAAGTCGCGATTCATTCTATGATTTTAACAAAATTTTAGTCTCGCTGCACAATATCTAGCGAGCAAAATGGGCCATATTATGAGTGCTGTTCTTAAACTTATCTTTGCTTTTTTGAGGTGATTACGAATAGATCAATCCAATATCGGGCGGTTTAGTAGAGTACATTTTGAATCGATTTATCTGTTCGTTTGCTGTCTCTCAGATAAGCCACTAATATGCGTCGATCTTCTTTTGAAGTTTTGATCCGACCCAGATCCCGTCTCGCGAAAACAATCAAACGTTACGTATTGAACAATTAAACTCGCTACAAAACGTGAATTTTCCCCCTCTTTTATCAGTTCTTGTTACTCTTGCCAAGCCGTAGCCGTTAAATGAATACTAACTCCCACCATTTTATTGATCTATTGAAAGTAACTGATTTTCACACAATTTGGAATTAAAAACTAATTAATTTTGAGAAAATTATCCTAATTTACACAAATTTCAAGTTACGACTGCGGTTACTGTTTCACTTTATTTTCGGTATTGTAATTGGTTATTAATACGACAAGGTCTATTGCGATTTAGAGGTATGAAATACGAATTTTGTTAGATTATTGAAAAATATGGCATCATTAGTTTGGGTAAAATTGACCTACTAAGGAAAGTTAAGATCCTAATAGAATTGGTTTCTTATTTTGTTTTGACTAGAATATTAATTTTGTTGGTCATTGGGCTGATCATCTGGTACGAGTGTTTTGCATCAGAAATTCGTGAATTTTTCTTAAGTAATTTCTTCTGATAAGTCTTTACCTAAAATTATCGAATTTACCGATAATTTCAAATTTGTTTACCGGTATTTTGGTAAGCTAAATTAGATGGTAAAACTGGTGGATCTTTCAAAAACTGAGGAACAACCCAAACTACACTTTGAGCAACTGTTTCAAAGATTATCAGAGTTACGTAACATTAATATCTCGAAAAGAATTTTAGGGGTTACGACACTTGATTTTCTCAGCCACAGAATTACCGTTGATGGTATATTTCCTTCAAGGAAACGTAAAACTGCCATCACGGAACTACCAGCTCCAACAAACCTCAAACGCATTCAGCAGTATGCTAAAGTACTACCATTACTGCGGCAATCATTGCACAAACATTTGTGGAAAACTACATATCAAGATTCGGGGTGGTTCCAAGGAAGTAAAATTCAAAGCTAAATTCTTTTCACGGCTGACCAAACTTCTAGGTCCAAATCGTACTCGCACAACATCCTATCACCCTATTCATCGTTAAGTGAAAGCCGCTTTGATGACTAGAGCAAACACTATCAATTGAAGTTCTGAAATTCCAACTTAATTTTTAGGAATACGAGCAACAGTGAAAGAAAATCGACCAACACTGTCATTCACCAACTTCGAATTATAATGAACAATCTAATATTCAGATACACGTCAAAGCAAACATGATAACATATTTGTTCCAAAATCATTGAATAAATGTGAGTTTGTATTTGTCAGGATCGATAAAGTTTGCACCGGTCTTACACCGCCACGTTGTCGTATATAAATAGTAAATGTGATTCGAAGATAGGATAAATGGCATTCTTTGATGGATGAATGCACTTATTTTTAAAGGCCATAACCCAGAGGGGGTTATCTCTAGGGTTTCCCCAAAAAAACCTTAAAGATAACTCGTATACGTACTGTTAGTACAAATGGCCCTAGATGAAACCTTAAGCTCCAGATACGAAAGGCTATGAGATTCATTGTAGGATAAATGTAATTATTTTGAAAGACCATAATTCTGAGGAGTTTATCTCTAGGATTGCCCCAAAAAATTATAAATTTTGGTGTTGGTTTCTTATTATTGCATATATGGACACTGAAATACTAAAAATGCATTTATTGTTTTAACATTTTTGATAAATTTTCCGGCTGATTTTACTTTATCTGTTCAACTTTTCACTTACAAATGTATACCAATTAAAAATTTCGGGATGCTATGGGTTTTTCTTACAATTTTATATAATTTCATCTATAAATTGATTTATGCAAGCAAATGGGGAATTTCTAAGTACATAAATAAAATATTTCAATTTAAATCCCATGCATCTTGCCCCAACACAGCGAAACGGATGGAACGTTTCGACTGTGAAGGTCTGATAAATGAAGATCAAAAGAAACGATATCAGGATCTTGTCAGCGACAACATTGAGGGAGCTAATTACCAGTCTGACTGCGTGAACTCTGTCTGGGAGGTACTGAAAACTTCGGTTGTCAGTGCTGCTCAACAGACTTTAGGTATAGTGAAAGTCAGACCCAAGAATGATTGGTTTGATGACGAGTGTCATCTTGCAGTTGAGCAACAAAATATAGCCCATAATGAAGTGCAACAACGTCTCACAATCGCAAGGAAAAACAAGGCAGCTCTTGCAAGAAGGGCAGCTAAGCGGATTTGTAGACGGAAGAAGCGAGAATGGTGGAAGGCCGAGGTTCTGAAAGTACAACAACTCAGCAATGAGCGTAGTTCACGTAATTTCTTTAAAGGAATTACTGGATTGCACCATACTTTCAGGCCTTCGTCAACCGCCATTCGGGACCGGGATGGAAACCTCTGTGTCAACATCGACGCAGTACTTGACGCATGGAGTGGACACTTTACTGAGCTGCTTGATGTTCATCATGCATCACAGACTGTTGTTGAGCCACCTCTAGAACAGTCTGCGGAGATTTGCACTGAGGAGCCATCCCATGAGGAATTCACTAAGGCCATGCAGAGAATGAAACGAAACCGCTCACCTGGGGTGGACTGCATTAATTCGGAGCTCTTGATATTCGGAGGGGATACTTTGTGGAACTGTCTTTTCGACCTTATTCGATTAGTATGGCGAACCGAAGTTATGCCTGATGAATGGAAAGTGGCCGCGATATGCCCCATCTTCAAGAAGGGAGACCGCTTGAAGTGTGAGAATTATCGCGGTATAGCTCTCCTTTGCACAGCATACAAGTTACTGTCATACATTTTATTGGATAGAATCACTCCTCTGGCGGAAGGCTTGGTTGGTGACTTTCAGGGAGGATTTCGTCCGAATCGATCAGTCACTGATCAGGTCTTTTCGCTGCGGATGATTCTATCTAAATATTATGAGACATCCATCTCCGTACATCAGGTTTTCCTGGATTTCCGGCAGGCCTACGACTCGATCAATCGAGAGAGTTTGTGGTCTGCCCTGGAATACCTAGGAATGCCAACAAAATTGGTACGACTGTGTAGGATGACAGTGACGCAGTCTCAATGCTGTGTTAAAGTTGAGAACAGGCTATCGACAATTTTTGCAGTTAACTCGGGTGTTCGGCAGGGAGATGCTCTGTCCCCGATACTCTTTAATCTCATGTTGGAGTACATCTTTCGTAAAACTGAAACACCTCAGCGCAACATCTTATATCGCCAGTTCAATCAAGTGCTTGCATATGCAGATGAAATATGCGTGATTGGACTGAATAGCAACGGAGTGAAAGAAATACTTGATCCGCTTGTAGAGTTTTCTGCTTCTGTTGGACTCCAGATCAATGAGTCCAAAACGAAATACCTGATCTCTGGTTTTAGAGACAATGGCACACCAGATTTTAGTAGTGGCCACCACACGTTTGAGGGAGTGAGGAGGTTCAAATATTTGGGCTCTCTTATCACTCACGATAACAGTGTGGGTGAGGATATTAAAGTGCGGCTGGCAGCTGGCAGTCGTTCTTTGTATCCTCTAAGGCCACTGCTAAAATCTAAACACTTATCAAGTGCCGTGAAGCTGAAGCTTTACAAAGCGTTGATCAGGCCCGTTGTTATGTTTGGATGTGAAAGTTGGGCGCTGACGGATGAGTACGAGAGATGGCTCCTTACATTTGAGAGAAGAATCATGCGTGTGATTTACGGCCCTAAACGCGAAATAGATGGTACATACCGAGCTCTGTACAATTTCGAGATCAGAGATCTGATGAAGATCCCCGATATTGTACATGAAGTTAGATCTCAGCGAGTACGCTGGCTCGGTCACGTTCTGCGTGCTGATCCGGAACGAATTGTGCAGCGATCTCTGAAAGGAGAGCCACCATATGGTAGGCGCAGAGGTCGTTGCAGGCGACGATGGCTCCACGATGTAGAGAACGATTTGGCCTCTTCAGATTGTCTAAGACAGTATGAAGACCAAGCTCAGGATCGAAACCGTTGGAGCCAGATTGTTGATTCAGTAAGGGGCCAGTAATGGCCTTTAACACTGTTATTATTTATCTTGCCCCAAAATTATGTTATTTTATTAAATGAAAATTATATTATGTATTATTGTTTATTTAATATAAACAATAAAAAACTAAACAAACAAGAAATTATAAAGAGTAAAAATTAATAAAATTTAACATTTTCTAAATACGTATTTTTATTTAAATTTAGAATACATATATGTATATAAATATATAAAAAAAAAGCTTGCAAAGGATGGATTCATGTAAATTCTCTATAAATCAGGAGAAAAACAAATTCCATAAAAATTCCATTCTTAAAAAGTTTATAAAAAGTAAATTCTAAAAAGTAAAACTTAATAACTTTTATTTTATATCCCTCTACCCATAAAAAAAAAAAATAACAGATCTTACATATTTTTATTTTATTTCAAAGTGAGATCAGCTTTCCTTTTCACAAAATAGAGACGACGTTTATAAATATGTAGGAATTTGGTGTATACATACATATTTTAATATATTGCTACTCGTATATCTATACATAATGTATAAAAATATTATTTAACAACCATGTTTGTTTAAAATCAAATAATATACGATATTTTTCATTTTTACGATAGTGTCCTATGTTATGTATAACGTATACATACATTTATATACTATGTAACGTTAAGCACAAAAATATAAAATTGTTGGTAGATAATTGACAATATTGTTGTTAAAGCGGTAAGTTAAAAACCATACATTACTATAATACCATCAAATATAAGCAAAAAGTAGTCTAGTATGTGATTTACTCGCAAACATTCTATCTATATACATGTAATCCTCGACTTACGTAGTCGCGAGTTAGTTAAAAATACAACGAATACCATGTAAAGATAAGTCAAAATCTTTTATTCTTTGAATCTAGTAGGCCTAGAAAACTGGATTTTTCCTATATAATTACTCCTAAATGTTGACTTTCCAAATTAAAGTTGATTATTGCTGTGTTTTTTATGTGTAGTTCATTATAAGCATTCATAGGTGGCACTAACATCAACATAACAAGCTGTGTCTGATGGTGATTATAAACTAAGCAATTTTTTTAAAATAGAACAAAATTTCACGTACAAATTGGTACCGAGTAAATATAAATAAATATCCTAACCTAAAATTTGATATTATGGAATGGATATTTTCTGGCATATTCTCATATTTCAGGCAGAACGAATCTTTGTGAAGTGTTACAATTCTAATATATATTCATACATTAAAAACATATTCGAGTATCCGCGAGACCGTTATATCTATGGTTCTTAATTTTTAAAGAAAATTAACAAGGATAATGCCTTTATTTAATCTGCGCGTTTTTTATATTGGCTTGCTTGCGAAGCGATCTATAGAGTGATAGGAAGGTCGATTGAAATTTCTCGCTATTCCCCACACACCATAATTCATAAAATGCTTAATTTTTTCGTTGGTATTACGAAAAATGAAATAAAACTTCCACCATGTGCCGAGCATGAAGAAATTGGCACCAACTTTAAGTTGAGGCGTGATAGCAATGACAAGCTCATAAATATTGATGCTAGATTCCCAGGTTCTTTAGGCAATAGTGGTCATAACTTTAGGCAATAGTGGTCATAAACTTGCTTTACCGCCTGTACCAATCATAACTCTGTTTCGTCACGATAACGTACTCAACAGCCAAGAAAAGCATTTTAATTTGCTACACAGTAGAGCAAGACGCATAATTGAGAATGTATTTGAACGTATGAAAACCAGGTGGAGGTCTATCTTTCTATAAAGTTTGGAATTAAAAATCGAGAGTTTCATAAAAACTGTAGTAGATTGTTGTGTTATACACAACATTTGCTTAAACGACGGTATCGATCTGGATTCGAGAACGTGTAAATAACGAAAAAAGGAAAATTCTATAAAAATATATTGTTTCAGTCTTGCTTTAATCACCTCAAGGTGAAATCATAAACATCTTTCTTAATCTTCACTGCCACATATTTATTGAAGATTTCAGCCGTGTTACCCACGTGCAAAATTCTGCAAAGAATTTCGGGAAGTATGTTCCTCACTAGCTGCGCTATGCGAAATCGTGTCTTCACTATATAGAGCAGACGAAATATGATCAGGTCAAAGGCCTTGGCCTATCATCTTCAGTACCTGCTGCTGTTGATGGTTCGATTATCTACTAAAACAAATACAATTATTTCTTTCAATAATGTTTTATAAATATACTATACAACAAATAGGAAATATCTACATTATATTTGCACATAATATTGGCGCACTTCTTTTTTAATTTGGTCCAATCCCTTTCTACACCAGTTTCCTCGCCCACTTTTCCACCAAAAACAATAAAATGTATTTAACAAACTTCATGTAAAATTGTAAAGCAAAATGTAGTGTTACTCCCAACTGGTTCTCAGGTGAACAAATTTGCCCACATACATATACCTCAATTCCGCAATGGGTTAAGTGTTTATAAAGTGGAGTGAATTTTATTTCATACAAACAAATGTGTCAAAGTATAATCTCAAATTAACATACATAAAATATTACAGAACTAAATTAAATTAAAATTGATTTTTTTGTTATTTGCAATTTGCATTATGTACTACCAAATAAAATGACAACTAAATTAACTAATTCACGCGAGGACACTTTACGTTAGTCGCCTGACGGTGAATAGCATAATGCACCATATTCTAGTTTAGTCCATATTTTAGTCAAAAAAATAACCTAAGGTGGGACACATCATATATGTATGTATGACCTCGCGGACTTCGATTATTTTCAATTATAATAAACTGACAAATAAAATAATAGAAAATAAACCTCGAACGAAGATTTTTTAGCCGACTGGTGGTGAATAGCATAATGTACTGTTGAAGTGAAAAGTCTGTAATTTATGTAACAAATTTGGGGTTAGGCGCCACACAGTATTAGATACGCAAAGCTCATAATCTTTTTATGTTTAAGCGGTTTAATATTTTCTCTAAGTATAAAAGCTCCCACAAAATTAGAATAATTTAGGTACAGGCAATTAATTTTGACGTTTAAACCTTATAAAGCTCAATAAGTTGAAATGCCTTTAATGTGTGTTTGTTAAACGGTATTTTGCTATTACTAACTTATACCCGTAATTATGTATGACTTGTTAGATATTAAATTTCTATTAACCGCTTAGGTAATTAGTATTATACTTATTTGTTTCGTGATAACGTAACTTAAAACTTGCCGACATGAAATAAATGTTTTGACGTTTAGTTGATTGTGTTTAATAGAGCCTATATATTATATTATATAGGTAATTAAATCTATTAAATAATTTGTAATAAAAATTTACGACAGTTATCGATTTAATTTTCGCACAAAAATAAAATTCGATTTTAAAAATGGAGTGGCGATGAAATAAAACGAATATTTAAGCAATGCTATTGTATTAAATTTAATTACCCTAAAAAATTTCCAGTAAAAATCGTTTGTTTCTCTTATAATTTGAATATTTAATCAACTCAACTTTGATACGTATATCACCAGTATAACTTTAGCTATGTATATATAATAAAATCAATTAAATAACGATTTATTATATCGTTTGATGGACATTTCGGTATATTCCACCACTATTCCAATTTTAAGTATTTAACGATACAAATATGTAAATTTTATTTTTATGGTTTTAAAATCGTATCGCGATTTTACGACAGTATTGATAGATTTTGAATTTATATATACGAATTGACAATAATAATATGATACTTAATTAGTTTAAAATATTTCTTATCGGGGTTTACATAGGCATGTCGATAATATAAAAATAATTAAATTGTGTGGCTAAAGTGTTTAAAGCACATCAGGATTTTCAACAAATTGAACGAACTCATTTTTGAAATTAACTTACGAAAATTGTCATAAACAGTAGAACAACTGCTGTCAAATTTCAAATTATAATCGACCTACGCTATTACCATTTAGAAACTAGAATTGAACTAAAGATACGAACAATTCGTGTAGTGGGAACAAGATGGTCTAATTCTATTTTATTGGTAAAGTTTGTCATCGTATTTTTACATAATTATGGTTGGAAAAAAATGTGGCTCTGGTACTAACTCTGGCTCTGAAATATCTGACGAAAATAGTTCTCATATGGCATCATAATCATATGAATCATATATCTGTCAACAATCAAAACAGATTTGGAATAAAATAATCAAGGGCCACTACCAACAATTAATTAATTTTAGTGGCTTTGAAGATTTCTTTGTATCGATGGTTGACAGATGATTCGTATGACGCTGTATGAGCATTATTTATTAAGATTCTTTTACTGCTTTGAAGAAAACAATAGAAGAATAATATGATGCTTTAGTTGAAACCAGACATCGTTTAAACGATTTAATAGAAACCAGAAATCGAC
Organism: Tipula unca; assembly: GCA_951394425.1. Taxonomy (NCBI): domain Eukaryota; kingdom Metazoa; phylum Arthropoda; class Insecta; order Diptera; family Tipulidae; genus Tipula; species Tipula unca. The sequence goes on along the minus strand of OX596380.1, from coordinate 6,251,987 downwards.
TACGTTGAGATAATTATTCTTCAGTATTTTACGCTTTAGTTCTTTGAGATTTCTAATTTCCTTGGCAGTCTCTGTATCGATTAGGAGTTTAAACACAGGTCGCATTTGGAATGAAAAATTGGATAAAGCATAAATTCATTGTTAGTTCTGGGTTAATACGCTTTGGAGTAGATCCAAGTATTTAATACACGAAAAAAACAAATTCAAAATAATAATCGTTTCGTGGTTAAAATTGTTATCTACTCAAAAGACAGCAGGCATGACAATTAGCAATTAAGGTGAAATTGAAGGATAAATTCAAAATGAAAGATATAACTATATACGCGAGTCCGGAATAGAGGTCAAATGTGGATTGTACAAATTAAATGGCGAATACTAACAAGTCACGTTCAATTGTTATGAAGCCCTATTTGTGATATTTAAAACGAAGCGCCGATGCGAAACTATATAATTTTCAAAGAATTTAATACATTTTTAAACATCAAGGTGCGGCAATTACATTGGATTCGACAATGCAATCGACTTTGTTTCGCTGAAGAGACGAGTACAATAATTTATTGTGCCAGTTTGGCATCAACTAGTTTTTACCACATACATATATCGATATTAGTCACTTATTAAGAACGAGATTAGCTGATGATGAAATCAAGTAATAAAATTATTGAAGATTTTTCATGTATTGGCTATTCTATATTTTGGTATTGTATCGGTTTTCGTACAAGCAATATAACAATTTTTTCCATCTTCCTAATTCCTATTTTACCCTCTAAATCAACACGTGATTTATGTTGTAGTCTATTAAACGTATACATTTCAACCATGAAACCATATACGAATAGTACATTAAATTGAGCTCGAATTTCGATTACAATGATTTTTACTTTTACAATGTCGTACCATAAAGGTTTCTCAAGCTGTTTATGAAAAACAAACCTACTTTTAACTAGGGTTGCCAGAAAATCAGACATGCTAAATTAAAAGAAAATGAAATCTCAAAATATTGATCATGGTATAGAATATATAGATAATACATATGAACTCATTTGAAAAGATTTGGTAGAGTTCTTACTGAAAAAATAACCCCGTTTCTCAACCGAAGATTCGACGTTCAGGCTCAGAAACACGGATTTTAAATACGAAACATCGTCATGGTTTATCCGGAAGTAGGGCTTGTAAAGACCCGAAAATATTAGTAACTCGATATCGGGTAGTTATTAAGCAAACTACCCGGGTACTCGGGTTACTCGATAAAATATTTTTTTAATTTTTTTACGACCAGTCTAAATCGCGGCTTAGTTAGCTTAGCGTTTGCGGTTAATATTACGATGCGTTAGTGAAACTAAAATCAATCTGAAAGAAATAACAAACAATAAACAAACGGCCCATATCGATTTTAGAGGGAATAAGGAACAACTTTTTTGATAAAGTGAAAATATCCGTTCGCAGATCGTTGATGTAGGATTTATTTAAAAGAGTGCCTCTAAATTTTCCAAAATTTGATTTCATTTACGACCATTAATTTATTTCCCTAATAGCACACTCTCAACATTAAAATTTTTAATTTTATTCGAAGTTTGAATATGGTGGTGGGTCCCCTTAAGGGTCCTCAGCAAACACTAATGCAAATTATCGTCAAAAAGATCTTAATCAAACGAAGAATAAAGCATTATGAACTCAACAAATATGATCAAGTTTACATCCAAGCAACTAATATCTGCCTAGAGGAATGGATGGAAATTATGTATTATCGGCTGTTTACTGTCCAGCGAAACTCGCAATCAAAAAGGCGCAATTTACCGATTATTTTAATCAGCTGGGCATTAAATTTCTCGCAGGGGGCGACTACAATGCTAAACATCTGCAATGGGGTTCAAGATTAACAACACCTAAGGGAAAGCAACTATATGGAGCAAAGAACGATAAAAATGTATATTATTTATCTTCTGGACACCCAACTTCTGGTCATCAGATAGAAATAAAATACCTAATTTAATAAATTTCTGTATAGTAAAAGGAATTGCACCCACCAATGCTCAGGTGATTGCTATGACTTATCAGCCGATCACTCACCAATAATAATAACTCTGAGTACCAGCGCTTTAAAAGCAGAACCACCTCAATTTCTAACAAATAAATTAACTAAAAGAGCTCTATAAGAAATATTGTCGAACAAAATTGCCAATTGGATATCCAATTTTGCACCCCGGAAGATATTGATGAGGCGGCGAATGATTTAACACATATATTGGAAATAGCAGCCAAAGATATTAACAACTCTGAAAAATTGAATAAGCATTTACATATAATATACTGCAGTTAATCCAATAAAAACGGACAATACGCCGGCTATGGCAGCAGCAAAAATCTTCATTACTAAAATGGAAATTGAATAGGGCTATTAAAGCCCTTAAACGAGCATTGAGAGAAGAAGATTCAGGAATCCAGAGTTACCTTACTGAACTCCCGGCAACCGTGAAGACTGACTATTCACTATGGAAGGCAACAAAAAAACTAAAAAGGCCAACATTATCGAATCCACCAATTAGGCAACCAGATGAACATTGGGCCAGAAGTGACGTAGAAAAGGCTACTGCTTTCTCTAACCACTTGGAAAAAGTATTCAAGTTAAAAATACCATTAAAAATTACATATAAACCGAAAGAAAGCTCCAGGGCCCGATTTTATTACCGGAAAAAAGATCAGAGAATTACCTGATAAATGCATAAAACTCATAATTTATATCTTCAATGCGATTATGAGATGTGGGTATTTCCCTAAAAAATGGAAATAATCGGTTATTACAATGATTCCAAAGCCTGGAAAAGACGAAACACAAGTCGCATCGTACAGGCCAATAAATATACTTCTGATGATTTCTATGTAAACATTTTGAAAAAATGGTATTACAAAAATTAAAACCAATATTATCTGAAGGGCAGATTATACTAGACCAGCAATTTAGGTTTCGAAACCAACATGGTACTGTAGAGCAGTACCATGTTCAGACAGTGGTGGATGTTGGACGAGGTGTATTGGACTGTGATAACTTCGAGTTACCACTTCAAATAGACGATGCAGAAACAAGTATCAAGCGTATAATAATGGATAATCGGGAAAAGGAGAATGTGCCACCGAACTCGGAAGCAATTGTGTGGGGAAGTTTGGAGGAACGTTCTGGGTCACCCAGGTTGTGGGTTGTAGAAGCCAGTGAAGTAAAAAGTGAAACCAAAGGAATTATGATAGGGATTAGTAAAATCAGATAACGATTAAGACCCTAAACTCTCAGATAAGACGAAAATAATTAAGGAAGGTTAACGGTAAATGTGAAGCAGTGTTAATAATGAAATGCGAGCAGAAGAATCTGATTAGAACCACCGATACGCAAGGACAGAAACAAATAGTGGAACACCTAAATACTTCATGCAGAAATGGACTGGACATCTAACGAGGGGAACCAGAAAAATTCAGCTCGACAACTGTTCGAACACTATAAGTCGATGGGAAAACATCGAATTGATATCGTAACTGAGACACCTATTCACCACGCATCGAGAGGGTTACTATTAGCAATACGAGGTGGATCGAATGGTAACAGACATACAGGCAGCTGGAGGGACTAAATCATCAAACAGTCGATGGAGTTCACTCGTAGTGTTGGTCGAAAGGAAGGATGGTAAACTACGTTTCTGGAGCAAGATAGTGAGAAAATGGCGTTCAGTAAGAGTAATGGGCTATGCCAGTTTAATGTGATGCCATTTGGATTATGTAATGGCGCGGCAACTTTTGAACGACTAACGGACCGACTAGCGCGTACTACACTGGAAGACATGCCTCGTATAATTGGACGACATCATAGTTATGGGAAAAGATTTTGATAAGCACTTAAGAAATTTGTCAGAGGTACGGAGGCGATTACAATCAGCCGGTTTCAAGTTAAATCCGAAGAAGTGCTTTCTGTTTAGAACGGAAGTAAATTTTTTGGAGCACAAGGAACGACCAATGGAATTCAAACCGATGAGGACAATATATCAGCGGTAAAGGACTGGCCAAGACCTAAGAATTTACGGGAATTACGAAGCTTCCTCGGATTGTGCACTTATTATCGGCGATTTGTGCCAGGATTTGTCAACCTGGCAAAGAGCTTACATGATTTGACCCGGAAGTACATATCATTTGAATGGAATGACGAGCAGCAGGAGTTATTCAATGAATTCAGAAGGCGATTATGTACAGCACCATTATTGGTGTTAAGTTTACTCTCGACACCGACGCATTTAATGATGGTATCGGAGGGGTGTTGTCAAAAGAAAATGATGGTCAAGAAAGAGTGATAGCTTGTTACTCAAAGGTGTTATCTAAACCAGAACGTAACTATTGTGTGACTCGTAATGAATTATTGGCTATTGTGGAATGTGTGAAACATTTTCATTAGTACCTCTATGGCCAAGAATTTCATATACGGACGGACGGTTCAAGAATCCAGAAGGGCAAGCAGTGGTGTTGGATCGAATGACTATAGAGTTATTATTACCATAATTCATAAGTGAAGGCAGTCATCATCTTCCTCAAGGCAGTCCTCGCAAATAACATCATGAGCTAAACACATACGATGTAGATGATCTTTAAAACGGCCATATCCCGTAAGAATCGCTACCAAGATTCTTTGGTAGCGATTCTTACGGGATATGGCCGTTTGGCCTTCTCAAGCTGGTTCTTTTTGAAAGATAAAGCATACTTCGTTGACCTCAAATTAGGCTCGTTAATAAAGTACTTCGCCTTACGACAACCAAAAGTCGCAAGCCACTGAGACTTTAGATCTTTCAAAGCGTAATCCCTTATAACTTTCTTCCCGTAGTTGAAAGATACAGGAGCCGCTGGTTCAAGACGAATTAAAGTTAATTGGGAGCCAGCTTTGGCTAAACAATATGCGATCTCATTGCCTACGATGTCACAATGAGCCGGTATCTACATGACCGTAACTTTATTGTTAGAACAAAGAAGGTTCATAAATTGTTTGCATTCCTTGACGAGTTTACAAACAGTCAAGGGATTTCTTAAAGAGTTAAGTACAGCTTTACTATCTGTACACAGTAGAATACTTTTGTTTTTAACAGCAAAATTCAAAGCCTCAATAACACTACGTGTCAGCGCTATTAGTTCCGCCTGAAAAAAAGTATAATGCGAACCAAGACTACTGAAAAGTTTTAAATCCGTCCAAGGACAGTAGATTCCAAAGCCTGCTGTGAGGTTAGAACGAGAGCCATCAGAATAAAAGACTATCGACTCATCTAATTTGTTAAGAAAAACCAGCGGAGTCCTCAAATTTCTCGAAGGATAAGCCACCGAGAAAAGATTTTAGAAATGGAATTCGGGTAGTAGTCTGTCATTAACAATATCGATTTCGAACAATATCGACCGGCCACCACACAATATAGAGGCGTACGATAGTAGCGGTAGGACTAGTGATTTATAAATGAAAGAAAGCATCCTAGGGCTTACGCCCCAGGATTCCTCTAAAGCTCTTCTACATTGGCAAAAAATGGCAGTAGCTTTTTGAAGCTTGTAGTCCAGGTGATTCTCCCAGGAAAGTTTACTATCCATGATAACGTCATCGTGCTTGACGTGGTCACATTTAGTAATCATTCTCCGAAAAAGGGAGGAAACAGATAATTCAAGAGTATTCCTCTTCCTTGTAAAGACAATTAAATCAGTTTTAGAAGGGTTAACGTGAAGACTCCTCAACACACCATGCCTCCACAATAGTTAAAGCATGCTGAGTTAGGTCGGATAAGACACTGAGATGTTTGCCTGAGACTGTCAAAACAAGATCATCAGCGTAGCTCTGTGCAATGTAGCCAGGTGACCAAAAGCCACAGCAGAGGTGAGAGCACACCTCCCTGAGGCCCTTTGGTAACCTTAACAGAAACTAACACTCCATCTAGCTCCGCCTCCACAGTGCGAGACTTGAGCATGGATTCAATCTATAAGATAATGGTGCGATCAATACCAAAATTGGTACAGGCTTGGATAGTGATCGTAGCAAACGAAGTGCTATCGAAAGCTCCCGCTTTCCATGAAAGTACAAACAAGAAACTCCTTATTATTAAGGGAATTTTGAATCCTGGTTACAAGTTCATGTATGGCGGTTTCACAGGACTTACCGACTCTATAAGCATGTTGCATATGTTACTGAGTAGGGAGGTAATTAGAAAATGATCTCTAATGAATCTATTATATAGTATATAAATACGAGATGAAATAATCAAAGTTAGTTACTTTGGATTTTAACCACAATAGAGTTAGTAGGAAGGAAAAAGGCAAAGAGTTATTTGTGTTTTAACTGTGATTGTAGTAAAAAGGAAAAAGTTAAAGTAAAGTGTTATTAATCGTAATAAAGTGTTATTGAAGTAAATTAATTAAAAGTGTGATCAAGAATTATCCAGTGATCGAACCTTGTTGGACAAGGCTGAAACGTATCATTTTGATCAGATTGTTGTTGGTGTGAAACTGTGAATAATATGCAATTTTTGTATTAAATTATTAAACAATTATTAAAATAAAAAAAATATATACGTTATACGTCCTCTGGTACTAACCCAGAAGCAATATAGTGGAAAATCCTGTACTGTTTGTATATATATTAATCAAAACTTAATTGAATTTTTTGTTTTTAAATAATTTTTATTATCGAAAACAACATGATGTTGCATTTTATTTTTCTCACACAAATGGTTTAAATCAATTGCTCTACTTAATTTCAATTAAATTGACCGACAAATGAATTTTAGTGTTTAATTCAATGTTACAAATCAATAAGATAAATTGTCAGTCTATACAACAACAATAAAACAAAAAAAAAAGAAAAGTTATCTCTTTCATTTTTAGTTTTATATTAAATCAATCTATATCTAGAGAATTTTCATTCGTCTATTTATATAGATATATCAATCTATCTAATGTATTGGATTGAGGAATACGTTTTTAAATAGGATATCCATTATACCGAGTATACTACATACATATATGTATATATTATATATATATATATATATATATATATATATATATATATATATATATATATATATATATATATATATATATATATATATATATATATATATATATATATAAGAGATGTAGAATGAATTTAAAATTTATTAGATTGCTTTTATAGATCTAAAATAGAAATTTTAATGTATATATGTATATGTACATAATATATTTATTTTAAGTTTAATGTGTCATTGTAATGATAAAACTTGTTTTGTTAATTTTAAATTGTTATTGTATTTGGTTTGCTTTTTTTTTTTTTTGTTAAATCGATTTCTTAATAGCCCATGTATAACATCACAAATAACAAATTTAAAATGATATAGTTCCGTTTTCTATTTTAGATACAAATATACATACATACAATTATAAACACATAAGAAGTTTTATTTCTTTAATACAACAAAAATATAGAAGCTTAAAACTTTTGAATAGACAACTTTTTGTATTTCCTTCTTAAATTTGTTTAGAATTTTAATTTTTGAAAGTTTCACTTCTTCCAAACAAAAAAACAAATTTAAATAAACAAATTTAAATTTTTTTAACTTTGGTGTGAGATTATTGTTATTAATTAAAACTAAAAAATAAAAATAAATAAAATGAAACGTTAAACCAAAATATCAAGATGAAAAATTATAAATATTTATATTGTGTATATGTATGTATTCCTCTTCTGAGAAGAAGAGATCTAATAATAAATTAGAAACGATAGTATAAAAGTTTTTTTTATTTTTATAGTACAACTTTTTTTTTTTACATACTACATACATATTTTTTAAATTGTCTATACTCGTATAATATATTTATGCTGTAATTTTTATGTAGAATTTTCTTTCACTATATAACTATAATGTGTGCTTTTAGAGCTTATTTTATATTAATTTTAATTATATTTTTTGGATTTTCTAATTTTAAATAATACATTAACCCTTTCCTTTCTATATATTACATATACTGAATGCATAAATTTATAATCGGGTTGGAGTAAGAAAGTACAATTAAATATGCGTAAAGGAAAATGAGATAGTTTTTTAAGATGACGGTCTAAGTACTATACATACTATAAGGTATTTGTGTTGTTCGTGTATAGTATGGAATGAGTACTGCCGTATATCACTCGTAATACCTGTATGTATATTGATATTTTGAAATATAGGTCATATATGTAATACATAATCTAACGCCTTTTATCGTTTATATTGATTCCCTTGCGATATTGATGATGATTTATTTATATTTCTTGTTCATTATTTATTTAAGTATTGTTATTCTTTGCTTTTTAGACGAAAATTTTAGTATTTGAATGTGTCCCTAATAAAGGGTGTTTTTTTTAGAGGTTCACAACTTTGAGTTGACAACACTGCTTTATTTGACAATCCATTTAACAGCTGATAGTTGCTTTTTGCTTAGTTTGGTTTGACATTTCACTATGGATAGACTTACATCAGCGCAAATCTTGCAAATTGTTGAATTTTTTTATCAAAATAATGGTTCTGTTCATCAGAATTATCGTGCACTTCGTCCATGTTATGGCGTACATAATTGTCCTTCAGAGCGGCTAATTCCAATAACAATAGATCGTTTTCGAACCATGTTTCCTCTTAATGATAATGTGAATCCCGTGAGATGCCGAACAGTGCGCAATGAAGTAGCTGTAGCCGCTGTACAGGAAAGCATTGAAGAAGATCCAAATCAATCAATTCGTCGCGGTTCTCAGCAACTACGGTTGTGCCCTTCCACTTTATGTATGATTTTACGAAAGGATCTTGGTTTAAAAGCTTTCAAAATTCAACTTGTGCAGGAATTAAAGCCAAACGACCATCGTATGCGCCGCCAATTCGGCGAATGGGCTGAAGCACAAATTGATATTAATGTTGAATTTCCAAATGCTGCGAAAAGTTTGTGAAAATTGGTGTTCCAGATTGCGCCTTGTACGCGCCAGCCGTGGTGGCCACATAGCCGAAATCATATTTAAACATTAATGTCATACAATTTTCTATCCAATATAGCCCGTTTCATTGATATTAAAAATATAATTCTTTGTTTTATTATGATTTAAACTTGTGTAACTCTATAAAAAACACCCTTTACAAATATATATTCGCCACTGTTCTGATCTATATTATAGGCACATTCGATTGAGATGAATTAACTAAACTATCTATATTAACTGAATCAACTGAATTAAATTGCCTGTTCGATTCACACTCTTCACTTCAGTTAAAAAATTAAGCTTGAGAATTAATTATCTGAAAATGGATTTCGGTCGTGCAGTTTTTTTCTTTTTAAATATTTTATTTATCCCGGGGTCTACACTATGCAAAATTGCTGAAATTTTCTCTCATGAAATTAAATTTATCAATGTGTATATGTAAGTATATTATACAAATTTTGGCATTCTCAGCAAATTATCAGGAGGCTATTTCACGAAAAAACTATCAAGAAATTTGTACGAAATGTCAAATTAAAATGCACTTTTAAGGTTATGTTTCTCATTTTTTTAGGAGTGTTGAGCTTGAGATGGACTACTAATTTTTTGCCCATTTTGGTGTATGCACCGAATTTTATTAGACATTTGAAGAAATTATCATGAAAACAAAATGCCCAGTTATGATAATTTTGTAACAAATATATAAATACATTGAAAAAAAAACATACACATTCATAAAATTTCATGAGAGATAATCTCAGCAATTTTGCATAGTGTAGACCCCGGGTATGATAACAATAAAAATTTTTTACAAAGTAACTAGTGATTTTTAACAAAGCGTTTGACTCTGACAATATAATAATAAAGCATGAAGTAGTCTTACAGCTTCGATGTTAGGGTGATGATGGAGTCTCTCCTGAAGTTTTTGAGCACAGTTCTTTGTTCCACTTATGACTGTGCCTATTCCGAGATCTCTATGAAGGTCACTATTACGAGTGTACCAAGAGGCGTTTACAATCCCTCTGAGAAATTTATTTTGAAATCGTTGAACTATCTGTTGATTGCTGGGTTATTTTTGGTGCATCCCTATAGTTGAGTAGCATATGTTCAGACCGGCTTGAGCACTTTCATTGACAAGTGCTTGTTCTGAAATAATTTATCTAAAACATTCCATTGGCTAATAGACGCCGAAAAGAAAACATACAGTTGTTGAATTTTATTAAAAAATTCACTTATTTCTAATGGACTTTCACAGCAGCACCAACACCGATTAAATTTAAGGAATGGCTAGCACACAGATTAAATTCTGCTGAATCACTATGTTGCGTAATGAAGACCATTATATCGACCTGACATACAGGAAGCATTATCATAGCCTTGTCAACGGCAGTTCTTAATATCTATTCCTAGATTTTCTAAATAATTTAATATAACATTCTCTAAGTGTTTTCCACTATATGAATGTATATAGGAGTAAATGATAGAAAACGCTCATGTACTACGCTTTTAAAGACATACCGTATGACTACTGTGAGCTGATCAATGTGACTTATGTCTGGTGTGGAGTCGATAATTGTAGAAAAAATTTTGGATTCAATTATTTCTTTAATTCCTGTCTGACTCTATCACCCATTAGCTTAATAAATTCATCACAAATAGTCGATGATAAGTAATTTGTGTGACCCGTACTTAGGTTTGTCATGTTTATTAATGTGTGTTCGAAGAATTCCGAGAAGAAGTTTAATGCCCCAATATAGTTTAAACTGTCCTTTTTATTGAATTTTTGATTTTTACCGCGAAAAGCAAGTGCATCGGATGCCAGGAATTTAATTTTTTCTACGACTCTTCTTAAAATTCTTCTTCAGTACTGTCGTTCACTGTTAATATTTCTAATTAGAACTGAATCTGCATAATATTTTTCCAATCGCATGTTCCTTGTAGCTTTTTTCCTAGAGAAAAGTTTTCATACATAGCAGTATGCATTTTGATTAGTCTGTGTATACACAAAGCAATCACATTGACATTTTTCGCCGTTCTTATTGATGCGAATAAATGCAATTATATTTAAAATCCTTTTTATTTACCTCGTTTCTTCGATACCCTCCAATTTAGATGAATTAAGATCTCCATAAACAGGTGATGGTTTGATTTTAATAGAGTAATCTTGCATTGCCGTTGTTATAGTTTCCGGCCATCGAGCAATATTATGTGAAACCTCATTGCAATTTTCCACTAAATGTTCATTACTTCATTATTAGATTGTGTTTCGGATACCAACTCAGATATATATATATATATATATATATATATATATATATATATATATATATATATATATATATATATATATATATATACAGCCGTGGCCAAAATTACTAGCCACCTTATTAAATTTACCAAAACCTGTTATTTAGTAAAAATAAACAAATAATTGTTTTTATGTTATTTATTTAATTCAAACTGAATAATTTATTTACAATTTTAATACTTCGTTGCTCCTCCCTTTGCCTTAATTATGGCTTTAACTCTTGCTGGCATTGATTTAATTAATCTTTCACAAAATGATTTTGGAATTTTTCTCCATTCTTCCAGAGCACATCTTTTAAGATCCTCATTGGATCTTGGGTTACGCTTTCTTATCATTTTTTTTAAATATGGCCACAAATGCTCAATTGGATTGAGATCGGGACTCTGTGCTGGCCATGGTAGTACCTCGATTTGGTTATCGGTGAAACAGCGTTGCGATGCTCGGACTGAATGGCATGGGGCGTTATCCTGTTGGAAGATAATACTTTCCCGACTTTGATTTTCGAACACTTGGTCCATAGATGGCGAGAGAATTGACGACAACATTGCCGTGTAGGTGACGGAATTCATTTTCCCCTCACAGACAAAGCATTTACCAACGCCTGATGATGCCATACAACCCCAGAGCATTATACTACCGCCACCAAACTTTACAGTCGGAATAAGGCAGTCGGCCAAATATTCCTCCCCAACCCTACGTCGCACGTAACTCGAGCCAGCAGTTTCAAAAATCTATTGTTAAAAGTCAATTTAGAGACATTTGTTCAATATTAATGTATGTGTTTATGAATTAGCTAAACGAAGAAAACTTATTATAAAAAAAAACTTCGTTGATGGTGTTACTTATCTCAATATTCGTTTCGTCAGACCATAGAATATTCTTCCAATTTCCGAACGTCCAATTTGCGTGATTTTTTGCCCATTCGAAGCGGGCTTTCTTGTTCCTCTCACTAAGGCTTCTTCCTTGCTTTGCGCCCATTTAATCCAAGATCCTGGAGTCTTTTCCTAACAGTTCGCGCAGATATTGTTTTTCCTGTTTGGTTTTCTAATTCAACAGCCAGGTCAGAAGATGTTTTACGCCTATTTTTTAGGCAATTTCTTTCAAGTAATCGATCTTCTCGTTTGTTGGTTATTTTTTTCCTGCCACTTTTTGGACGTCTTTTCAAAGATCTAGTCTCATTATACCGATTTATAGTTAATCTTGCGGTACTTCTGGAACATTTAGTTTGTCTCGCAATTTCCGAATAATTATACCCTTGTGACTTCAAAATAAAAATTTTTAACGTTCCAATTCTGTCAACTCGCGTGTTTTTGGCATAATTACAATGAATTTATTGTCGCAGTCACGAAATGCACAAAAACAAAAATCAAACAAATCGAAAAATGTATTCTATTGAACAGTTTAACTGGTTTAATCAACAGCGAAATTTAGACTAATATTATAAACATTGCAAAATACACAGTTAGGTGTATACGTTGGTGAAAAACAAGGCACGCTGCGATGTATTTATTCATAATTGATGAAATTGTTTTGCAAGTGTATACAGTTATTTAAATAATTTTTACTAAATAACAGGTTTTGGTAAATTTAATAAGGTGGCTAGTAATTTTGGCTGTATATATATATATATATATATATATATAATATATATATATATATATATATATATATATATATATATATATATATATATATATATATATATATATATATATATATATATATATATATATATATATATGATATACATTTACATATAGATTGAAGTAGATTTTATTTTACTTTACTCCTAGCAACCAACAACTTTCACCAATGAACATGATAACCTTTTAGTTTTACTTATTCGCCCGACTAACCAAAAATTGTGATTATAACATTTATTACTTTTTGGATATCAAACGTGAAAAAATGCAAATTGTTAGTATGCATGAGGAAATTTGCAAATAATATTTAACGTGTTAAATTAAAGAAAGTACTAAATATTAAAATTAATTAAAACATCCGGCTCCTTAAATTTACGGGCCCTAGAAATATATATAGCTATTCCATGATATCTCAATAATATAAGTTTAAATGGTCCCTTTTTATGTAACCTTCCGCTAGTATTAGTTGTATCACAAAATAAATTGACGGGGCTGTGTTGCAGAATGAATTGTATTCAGCATATAAGCTTATGTCTTGTTTGTATAGATTAAAATTACTATAAATTCTTTAGTTTAGTCCTATAAAATTCGATAAAAGTTGAAACTCGTTTATTAAACGGTGAAAAACTGGAAAATTAAGAACTGTTTATTCATATTTCTTAAACACAAGCCAAATTAAAAAAAATTGTTTTCGACATTTATCTGAAGTGAAGAGTATCAATCCAACGCCCAATTCACTTCAGTAGCTTAATTATCTGAATAGTAACTCAATTAATTAATTAATTAATGTTAAGCGAATGTGCCTTATATGTATGTGAAAATGGCCCAAATTCTAAACCCAAAAAACGCTGTGGCAACACCAAAATAAATATTTTCATTATATTTAAGTATCAGCCAAAAAAAAAATATCTTTCATGACACTATTTACGAAGCCAGCCCAAAAAAATGACTATCGTGATAGCAAAAAGTATCATGACAGATATATTGTTCTCTCAGCCAAAAATTAGCACTCATAAGAAGTGACATAAGAATTGAATTTAAGCAATCACGAAATGGAAATTCCAATTACATTAATAGCTTCTTTTTTGTTGAAACTTCCAATGGCTGTATTGTTGAATCTTTCTTTATACGAAACTAACAAGAAGTGCGCAAAGCTTACAATCTAGAAAATATGCTATATAAGTTCTTAACCTATTTAATTTAAATGTGTGTTTCAAATATGTTAGATGGAATTTATCAATACATTAGATCTAGTAGATCTACTCTACGAAGCCGTCTATATTTCGGTTGCCTTAGCATCTCCCTTGCTAATTGATTGGGATGTGTTTCCAGTTTCGAAAGGTGCTTCAAACTGTCTGCTTGTATCATTTTTTTTGACCGTTTTAATCCCAAGGTCACTATGGATGTTGTGATATACCACAGACCATTTGTAATAGATTGATTCGTTTAAAAAAAGAACTATATTTGATGCGCTTGTACAGCCCCAATTTCATATGTCCATATAGGAATTAGGATGGCTTTGTATAGTAAAACCTTGCATTTTAGGGAAAGTTTTGATTTTCTGCCAATTTCCAGCCAGTACATTTACGATAATTTTATTTTTATTTGGTTGCGCTTTCATTCAATGTGCTTTCTAGATTTCAACCTTTTATTAAGATGAATACCCAAGTATCTGACTTTGTTTGTTGAGAGATGGTGACAATGTTAAATTTCAGAGCTGAACATGTAGGTTTATTCAAGGTATATGTTATGTGTGTTGATTGGTTTTCATTCGCTTGCAATCGTTGCGATTTTTCTGTGAAAACATAATAGCTGTGTCATTTGCAAATGTTGTTGTGACAACCTTATCAGTTGTCGTACGCTGCCTTGTGGAACTCTTGCGTTTATGTCATTTAGTTCAGTAATGGCTGCGAATTGTGTTTAACCTGGTATTTTTTTCAAGTAATTAGCTGTCAAGGTCTGTATGAAATTTTTTTGGCAGACGAGTTATACATTTATATTTAAGGCCATATACTTTGTCGAAACTTTGCGCAATGTCTAGCAAAACTGCCGAACAATATTTCTTTTCTTCTAAGGCGGGTAAACTGTGTTTACAAATCTGTGCACCTGCTCTACAGTACCATGGTGGTCTCGAAACTCAAATTGGTGGTCTGGTCTATAATGTGTCTTTCAGATTGTTTTGGTTTTAATTTTTGTAATACTACCTTTTCAAAAAGTTTGAAATTATCGAAAGTATGCTTATTGGCCTGTACGATGCAACTTGTGTTTCGTTTTTTCCAGGCTTTGGAATCATTGTAATAAGCGATATTTTCCATTTTTTAGTGAAATACTTTATCAGGTAATTCTCTGATCATTTGCCCGTAATAAAATCGTGTCCTGGAGCTTTCTTTCGGTTTATACGTCATTCGTGTTATGACAGAAAATTAGTTTAATGGTTGACATTTACGAAATGGGTCGTTTTACGCTTGAACAAAATTGGGAAATATTGAAAACTTACTTTCAAAGTGGTGAGTCTTCTACCCAAACTGTAAGAAATTGCCCACAAGGCAATTTGTGAAGCGAGTTTGTGAAACTGGATTGTTATTGGATAAACCAAAACGTGCACGTGCATTTACAGCGCGTACAACCGAGTACATTGCAGCTGTTGCTCAGAATGTGTCTGAACATCCATCAACATTTACAATTTCGATTTTTAGTGAAATTTCTTAAAAAATATTTAACTTATTTACCATTGTGGTCACAATTTCTTATTGAGAATGATAGACTGAGGACGTATAGAAAACTATTTTGCTATTCTGAAGAGGCGATGTTGTGAAGCATCCCACGTTTGAGCAAACGTCCAACAAAGTGTTTGTGGATTTGAATAGAAAGTATCATTCAATAAATAAGATGAAAAGAGGAATCATTGTATTAGACAGTTTAAATGAATAAGAAGATTGGCAACGAACAATAATAAGCAGTCAAATTCTTTTTTATCGAATAGTCAGTACTGATATGGATAGCCTAATGTGCTCTTATTTCATTCCATATAGCCACTATATGAGCCAATCTCTGAGATTAGCGTTAATTGGCATAGTGTATCAGCAATTATTTTACACAATATTCGATGATATTGAACCACAGTACCGCTCATGACGTCCTTATTTATATGCTCTTCTAATTTGGCTTTTTCCGCCTCGTTATTATAGTTTGTTAATAATTAGGAATTAAAATTTCACATGGTATATATTAATTTATCCCAAACGTTAATTAAATTTAAAATTGTATTATTTAATTTTCTATTATTTTGTGCCGTGAAAGCGTTAAAAATCTTAATTTTTGGGATATAATTTTGGAACAAACTTCACAATGGTATCTATATAAGTTACTTTAATATAATTTCCAATATATATGTTTTGAATATTTAATAAAAAATATTCTATATATTATTACCACAACTTATTTCTATTATCATTGTTGTGTGAATATAATATATACCTATGTATACCAAAAAAATGTGAACAAGAAGTTATAAAATTACTTGAATACAGATTAGATGAAGTCGTTTCTTTCATAATTTTGTTTTGTTGTTGTTGTTGAACCCACATAGTAAATATTTCGAGTTTTACAGAAAATTTTTAAAAATAAAAATGTAAAGAAACTCAAGCATTTCAAAACGGTAAGTAAATATGTACAAGTGAAAATCTTTAGAAAAAAAATCTACAAACTATTAATAAAAGAAAACTTTAAAATTAATTTAAATTGGACGATTAATAATGAACGATTTTAAGTTCATCGTAACTTCAGCAAATATATGAAACAATTGAAATAGTATCTGGATTTTGTTTATAATATACATATAAAACAAAATATTGGTTTTCATAATGCCGGTTTTCAAAATTCTGGTTTTAAAAAAAATGTTTTTAATAATTCGGGCGGCCCTCGATTTAAAAAAAAAATATTTTTTTGAAACCAACATTTTGAAAACTAAGTTGCAGCTCAAGGTTTCTAAATAACTTACTTCATACAAATTATAAAATGCATCACACGGAGTGTTAACTTCTCTTTTTCTTCATATTCACTTCATATTATACATGTTGCCATCACAACATCTTTTTTCTTCTGTTATGACAGGTGATATACTGCTGATGCATTTTGCAATTGAATTGTTTTCTAGTCCTCACTTGGGAATTGAGGGCTTTTCGACTCGAGTTTACGGATCCTCGTTATGTGGCGAGGGACTACCGAGATTGTCGACATACGAATTTGCACCTGGTATATTTTCTGTTCCGCCGAATTACCATATTGGTTTTGGTGGATTTTAAAGTAACGTTTCCGTAGGTTTATTTAGTACTTCATACAATTCATCTTTATAAGGTCCAGTTTATTTGATTTTTCATTTTGCATACGAGTATACCAAATCCCTGATTTTAATCTCTGATTAGTTTGCATGTCGGCGTGTGTTTGTCTATTTCTTAATTTTTGTTTTCGCAACAAGGTCACTGTTGCGAGCTTCGTCATCTGCAGCATTTCATTTTTGTTTTCTGAAGTTTTCGTCCTTGTACGTCTCCTGAGGAACAATTCCTCTGATGCGAAAACACTTTATGGAACAAGATTGTAAAACTTGTTGCCAATCTCTATTTCGGACACTCACGCTGATACGTTAACCGTTTTAAAATCGAGTTAATCTGTCATTCGACGAAACTCTTCGCTTGTGGCCAATTAGAAGATCGGCTGTATTTGTGGCACACCAAATAAAGCGAAAAAATTCAAACAAATGCGCAATTGTTTCTTTGGGCGTGATTCGCTCCATCACAATTATCTTTTTAAATCGACTATAACAATCGGCAGTTGGAAAACTTCACGTTTTCATTGGTTCTGGAATACTTGCAGTCGTTAACAAAGTACATTCGTGATCTAGCAATAATATTCGATCTCAAATTCCCTCCGGTATATCAATTCGTGGGGCACGTAACATAATATTCTCATGGAAGCACAACTCGAACTTGAATGGTATTGTGTAACTGTCGTCAAAAAAGGCATTAATAAAAGATCGGTACTGTCTACAAAAAGTTCTCTTACAGGTATACATATGAAAATGTTCGACCGCCCACATTAATGCCATTGCTTCCTTTTCCTTTTCAGTGCTGGTCAAAGCTGATTTAAATATAATCAAACGATTCCATTGAAGGTTTTCCCAACTGTACTTATTTGATTTAATTCATTTTTTCAAAGGATATGTTTTTTGAGTTTATTTAACGAGTCCCAAAAAATTCTAACTTCTTCTACAGAATCTGGTTTTCTGAAATTATTTACAGCTTTGATTTTTGAAGGTGCTGCGGTTTGATTCTATTTGTGGAAATTTACTGTCCAAGGAACTCTATTTGACTTGTTTTTAATCGGCATTTTTCTTCATTTAGTTTTACATTACAGGATTCCCATTTATTTTTAACTGCTTCCAGGTGAACATTTATAGCGAAACAATCCTCGTCTTGTGACAAATGTCGTTATATCCCTGCAGTCAGGTTTAGCCATCAATTGCTGGACAGCTTGTTTAATATTAAAACACGAAAATAATTTGAATTGTTTCAATTATGCCATTAACAGTCCTCTACAGTAAGCACCGGGTACTTTTCGGGAAGCACGTTCTTATAACATTTACGCATGTCCACACATAAACGAATATCATTATTACTCACCCAGTCTGATGGTTGACCGGCTCAATTATGTCGTTTTCAAGGAGTTCATTAAATTTTGTATCAACAGTAGCTTCGAGTGGAATTAGAACTCTGCGATATGTTTGACTTACAGGTATCACACTTTTGACGATTTGAATGCTAATTTTAATGCCTTTTATTGATGGCAGCTTCTAAATTCCTTCTTCGCTTGATACACTTAAAATATTTAGTCCGATCTTCAAAATACCTAGTTTTATGCCGTATATTTTCCAATTAACGATACAAGTTCTCCTTCAATTACATAAATTTCTTCATCCCATATAGTTTCCAATAACCTTTAACGGGATTTAAGTTATGTATAATCTAAGTGTAATATCAGCATCATTTTTATAAAATCAAAATACTTTGGGTTCATTGACTTAAGAAATCACCAATGGTCCCAATTATATTTCTGTTTGAACCAGAATCAATATACATGCTAATTATTACGCCATCTACCTGAACTGAAATCGTATCATTTTTTAGTCATGGATCATTTCATTAACTTTGTTTTCGTATTCGTTTCCCATGTGACCTTGCGCCCCAGACTGGGTTGTGGGAATAAGACGCTCAAATCAAATCTATCTTACTAAATTATTTGAGGTTAGTTGAATTTAAAAACAGTTTGTTTCTGTACTAAAACAGCTTCTAATGCTTTTGCCTGAATATATCTGTATATCTGTAATTTTTTATTGCTCGTATATTTGATGTAATTTGATGTATATTTGATGTATTTACTTATCTACGTCATGTTTAAATTTACATTTACTTGCTTGTTTTCGCAAACGATATGCGAATTGTTCAACTTATTCGTTTTGTTGCTGGATGAGTTCAAAAAATATACATATGTCGTTCAAACGCAGAATTTCTTTTTTTAAGGGAGAAGTATTCAGTAGAATTTTCAACTGCGATAATATAATACTGGGCATTTTCCGAAATTTTATTATTTGGGGATCCCCCGAAATTATTCAATGGTTCATGTTTTCCTCAATTTAATATTATGCTGGTATTCGGATATTCGGGGAGGATATTTGGTTACCTACGTTTCGTGAAGAAGATATCATTTTATAGGGACTAGATTTGTATCATTTATATCCTTAAGATAGTATACATTTAGGTACTTCATATATGAATGAGAACAGTTATTAATTATTATTAACACTATCTTATTATCAAACAAATTAATTTAAATAAATATACATGGACCCATGGGATTGAATACATTTATAAGATTTAAATCGCAGATAAAATTGAATAAGTTATATCGTACTTTTGATTAATCTATATATACCAAGACGCACTCCCACATAACTTTTCAGAAAATCTATATAATTGGATATAGAAAATGAAATATTTTGTTTTAAAGCTGTTTTGTGTTATCAACATAATAATATCAATTTTATAATTATATTTTTTTAATGCTACGAGCATTCCAAGTACTTATTTTATATTATAATGATACTGTTATGGATGAGTTGCTTATATATTTATAGACCTTATTGTCTTAATTTAACAATAATATCATTAATCATTATAGTATTTGCAGAATAATTTCCTTCATTATTAGCACACAATTAATGTTTAATTGCGTCATTTTCAATTGGACCCGGCATATCATTATACGAGTATCGATTTGACAGTGATGCTTTCACCGGAGTGAATAACATTCTATAATTTGTTAAAACTATATATAATGCACGTTTTTTAAACGAGACGAGGAATTTAACTTATTCCAGTGACGATTGAGCTATTTCTTTGCATCGGACCATCTAAGGCTGAGAAATTTATAAAATGCTTATATTTGTCATGTTCTACTGGGTTTTCTAAAATTATCTTACAGCTACGGTAACGGACATAAGGTCGTTAATACAGTTTTTAATCATATTCATATAAACTTGGTAGAATATTTTGTAGATTATTTAATTTCCAATACAACATCAAATATCCGAACTATTTAAAATATTTCCACTAGACCCATTTTTAGTTGTTACGAGAGCGATGGCGATCGAATTTTATAAAGTTTTTTCCAATAGATGGATCAATTGCAACTTTGGCAGTCGTCACTTGACCGTAGACATAAACGGTCGTATGGACAATTTATTTTATGTTAATTTTTTTTTTCGATCAATCAAATCATTTTTGATGATATAAGCTCCTCCTACTTGTGCCATACTCGAATTAAACAAATTGTTACTTAAGCCGCTCTCATGCAAATGAGTCTAAAGCAGCGTAGATAACATCGGGAGAATTTACCATAAGTATAATTAGATTTTTATATAATATAATTATTACATATTAAAAATTAAAATAAATGATTTTCAGTAGGTATTGTAAATTTGTGAACATCCGAAATAAACCGTAGTAGAGATAATAATGAGTCATAGAGATGAGAATCGTTTTGTTCGACGGTATACCGATCTAATCTTAATTATGATATTGATTGTGGTTAGTAAAAAGTGCAATACAGTTCCAAAATGTCTCCGTATAATTTGAAATTATGTTTTGTTGTTAAGTAGTAAATCAGTAAATCAGTCGCAATAAGGCCATATCCATATTTTGCTCCATTTCGTTGAATTTATTTGTTATTTAAATTCACCGCTAGAACCAATAAATTAAAAAATCTAAAATAAGACATGTTATCTTAAAACGTACAATAATAAACGATATAGTAGTATATAACCACTTTGATAGTAAAAGTGGTATTGACACAGCCAATCTCAAATCGATAATGAAAAATTGAGCAAGTTTTACAAAACGGTCTAAATTTTGAGCGAAAACATCAGCGTCTAACTTCAACTCAATACTATGGTAAATTCTCCCGATGTTATGTACGCTGCTTTAGACTCATTTGTATGAGAGCGGTTTTATTGAGCAAAATGTATTGTACAACTAAATCATATTTTGTTTATTAATTAAGGTATTATGATTTTGTGAATGAAGTTCAATATGGAATTATATGTGAGAAAGAATCCGTCATATCGATCTACGCTAAATCACGGAAGCAGCTTTCGTCAATTGATTAATATTAATTATTAATATTGATATTCTTCTTAGTTTAAAGTACACTACATTTCCAAAATGTCTCCGTTTATTGGGGAATTGTCTTATGTGGTTTAATCAGTAAATCAGTCCTATATGGCCATTTGTGTATAATAATAAATAATGTAACCATTACTAGTAACTCATCGAATGTTTGTGAATTCATTCGATGGTAATTACTGAATTTACAATTCAAAAATATATCTTCGTTTATGATCCTTGTGATAACATTGCGACAAATCTCAAAATACACAATAACAATAATTTGGTAACAACAAAGCTAATCGCAAATTGATAATAAAAAATTTGACAAAAAGTCTAATGTCAAACTAAATAGAAAACATTTTGAGCAAAAACCAACAGTGTCTACGTTCAGGAAAATTCATGGAAAATTCAATACAGCAGCGCTGAATTTAGACAGGCGTTAAATATAAATATCTTGCTGTTTCTTGGCAAGACAGTTGGAGAAAGGTAACATGTACATCGATTTAAATGTTTATTTTTATAATTTTATTAACAATTTTTTGTTATATAGTGTTGGTATGATATTAAAACCGATGTGAAGTTTAAACTAAGCGCCATAAAAAATATGCCGGGTGTTCAGATGGAGGTGGACGGAAATAACGGTTTATTATTTAATAAATAATGTCACTTTTTCTGGTCATAGAGACGTGGCACAGACTACTACTACAGTTAATAGGGCATATGATAATCTGTTTACCTCTTTGCTATTGCTGTTGTATATATTAAGCATGCCGTCCAATTAATCCTCATTTTCTTTTAGCGCAATGTTGTCTATATTATTTTCATTACACATGGTATGTAATGCACATCATTTGTTTATAATTATAGATGCTGTTTCCGATTTGTACTGCAACCCGATATCGCGTTGCAGTACAAACCAGAAACATATGTTTTAAAATACATCGGAATCGCATTTTTAATACTCAATTTAACCTTTCGCTGATGCTTCTCGTTAGCTGCTCGCACTCATTATATCTACTTTCTGAAGCACTATCTTCTGCTTTCGACTATATAATGATAATATTTACACAAGAGAACTTTAGAGTTATTCCATATAAAACTGTCATGTGTCGAGCCAGGATATTTTGCATTGATTTTATAATTTTTAAATCTGCATCGCAGATTCCTCCAGAAAAACATCGTTAGTGTACTTTAGTAAATAGTAAATTTATTGCATGACCATATTTTCTGTTAACGTAGATGTGCTCTGGATATTTATGGTCTTGATGTGCTCTCATTTATGGAGATTTCTATTAAATGTCACTTTATCCTCGAAAAATTTGAAGGCGTCCACAGCATTAATACTTCTGCTCAAAGATGGTTGCCTCATCGATATATATTAAAATTTTGGCCAACATCCTGCTGGTAACTTCCGGCAGCAAAAAAGAAGCAAACACCTATTAAACAATTTGTTTATGAGTTCCAATTAATGTTTCCACCATTTATAAAAAAATAAGCTTACCTTTCCTTCTATAGTTAAGGCCCTATAGTTCGTGCTGATTAATTCTTCGGTCATATTTTTATTTATTTGAATCGTAAACGGCCCATAATCCGATTAGTTTGCAAAATGTATTCTGTATGTACTCTATTGTGTTCTGGTTATTTGCTCGTTACTCTATATTCCATTTATTCGTTCTGCGTAATGTTCAAAAGGCTCTCGGTTTATCGGTTGTTGGGATTTTTGTTGTATCTTAAGTGTCTGACATAGAACAAAAATGCAGGATTAAGACTTCTTGTGGTTAAATTAAACCCTCCATATTTGTTAATTATTTTTCTTGCAAAAGGAATTCTTCACCAACGTTTGATGATAATTTTATTTTGGGCGCCTTAATAATGCGGTACTATATCTTCATCGGATTATGCTATGTATGTTTTTGGTGGGTCGCTTTTGTCACTTTGCAAGGGCATGAAGTAAAATATATTATATATATAGTATATGGATTATACCTCATCTTCCTGAACAGTTTTCGTCTCAATATCCGAAAGGCCTATGAATTTTATTATTTTTATTCTTTACAATAGTAAACAAATATTTCGCATACATGTCACGTATTGAATATTATAAACTACTTTATATTCATTTTTTCCATTCGTTTATGAATCTGTTGTCCATATTTAATTTACAAACAATATGTGAATTCAAAGTTTCATTTAAGTTATATCATATACCCAGAGAAAATAAAATATTTTAGTCTTCCTCAGTGGAAATTCACTTGAATTAATTCCTTGGTTAGTTATCAAAATTCAAACTATTATACGGTTTAATTTTATTATGTTATGCCTATAGCATTTGGGTATATGAAAGCTTCGGTGTGAAATTTTTGACAAAATTTGTCAATGAGAATTTTCAATAAGAAGGTATACATCTTTTGTTAAGACTGTAACTCAATAAATAATAATTTGGTCAATCTAAGCACATCAGAGCTTATCAATCCATAGCGTTTCCCACTAGTCATACATATGTCGTCATGATATTGAAAGCT
Organism: Tipula unca; assembly: GCA_951394425.1. Classification (NCBI taxonomy): domain Eukaryota; kingdom Metazoa; phylum Arthropoda; class Insecta; order Diptera; family Tipulidae; genus Tipula; species Tipula unca. The sequence goes on along the minus strand of OX596380.1, from coordinate 6,227,811 downwards.
TGTGTAGTATAAGGTAGTTTTTAAACAGTATTGTACGTCATTTGCATCGAAATAACTGATTGTATCGCACTAAACTACTTGTCTACAGTCGAATACTTTAGTGAAGTTACAGGGATGGCAGACGTCTCCCTTTGAGACGGAGACGTCACCTGATAGGTTTGAGTTGCTCCCGTCTACCTTCAATACTAATTTGTCCCAAATGCTTTCGTTCCATAATGAATAACACATGTATAACAACAATAACAAGTAGTTCAACGATTTCCAATTTTTTCGCTAAAAAAATAGCAAAACTGAACCTGACGTGTCGTTTGCCGAAATCGTGTGTTGTTATACCATTCGGCGCTGCAGTCACACAGTTATGTTTCTAGCGATTGTGCCAGTCCATTATTACTCAAACGAATTGATTAATACAAAAAATCAAAGGAAATATCCCATTTTCAATTAGTACAGACGCCTCCAACAACCTTTACAGTGCGATTTTTTGATATTACAGGAATACCTTCAGCTCTAATTTCGTTTTTTTAGGCCAAGAAGATTCTTTAACTATATTCAATGCACTTGAAAGCCAATTAACTTAAAAGGAGCTTTCTTTTGCAGTTATGATCGCGTATTGCGCAGATAGTCCCTCGGTAAATTTTGGAAAGTATAAAAATGTATATGCAGCGGTAAGAAAAGATAACGAAATCATTATTCCTAGTTGTTGTAATTAGGGCTTGCAATACCGGACCAAATTACAAATACCGATATAAGGGTCAATTTCCCATAGCAATACCGGTATTATATATAAAAAATTCCAAATAGATAATCTTCACTTTCAATACTAAATTTTGCAATATTTTAAAATTTCGAGTTTTCAACTGCCCTAAAGTTTAAACCGTATATCTGGAAAGCATTGAAATTTTTCTGAAAGTATAAATTTAAATATTGGATTTTGGAAAATTCTAAGTTAAAAATGGATATTTGTATTTGAATCATGCAGTACTGAAAAAATTGGATCAAATTTATCGAAATCCCGCAGTAGCTTCCGTAACAATTTTAGACCCAAATTGAATACTAAAATTAATAATATTTCTAAAGTTGTCAAATGGTAGGTTTGTAGGATTCAGATGTTTTTTTAAATTTTTTCAATCTAAACAAGCCCGATAGTTCAAAGAATTTAAGGGGTTTAAAAGGCAACAAATTAAAATATTAGATGTATGGGAATGATGATTTTCTTTTTCAGTTTATATTTTAAATTTACTCCAAAATATAATTTCGTTGATATTTAGAACTGTTTGCCAGCGTTCATGGCATCCGCTAAATCTACGTATTAATTTCCAACAAAAAAGCGTTGCATGGATCTGGATATAGGCTGTGGTCTGGTATAACCATAATTTTATATACTCGTAATATATAATTCGAAAGTACCGAAATATTGGAAATATACATTTTTATATATTTGTAACAACTAAAACCAGTATTTCGGTATTACAAAAATCGTCCATAGTATCCAGGGATTTCAGTATTCGGTATACCGGTACTATTGCAAACCCTAGTTGTAATGATCGCATTATAAACGTAATGCTGCGTAAAAGTATGTTATTATTTAAAAATTTATATTGAGACAATTATATTGAAATCATATAACGAATTTTGCAGTTCTCCAAAAAGTACAGCGCAGCTTTTAAAGTTTTTCTCGAGTGAACACAAACTAATTAGTCCAAATTGATAAGGCATGCTCCTCCAATAAGGTAGTTATCTTTACTACCAACCGTAGAGAGAATGCTGTTAGAATATGTACAAATTCTTGGATCAGAAGCAGGTTTCACTAATTTTTGAAGGTGAATTGAATGAAGCGTACCTCAGATTTCTTATGAACGCGTAGAAAGTATTTGATGTCCTTTTACAACAATTTGAGGCAAACAATGTTTTAATAATTAAAGTATATTCAATTATCAATAACATCAGACAATGAACAACGATAATGCAGTAGAAAGATTTCAAATTGATGTTGACAATTGTTTTCAACGAATCTGGCGGTATTGTGGTTCGTTTTTAACCAATCATTTAAATCATTTAGTTATGTGGAGCAAACATATAAATAGGCTACTTCTAGAAAATGAGCCCGGACTTAAAAATAAAACAAAAATTTGGTATGAGTTGCCTAGAATTTCAAGATTAAAACGGGCGATGTAAAGACAGTGATAAATACGTTTAAATGTTACCTAGGATTGTTGTGGCTTCTCATTATTTTTCTATTATATTATCTTAAATCTGGCATATCTTTGTACCTCCAATATTTCTTTGGAATAGAGGAAATACCGTAAAATGTTATTTCTTCCTCTTGATTGGCATTTAAACACACAACATGTCAGATGAATTTTAATGCAATACGTTCGGTTTTAAAAATAAAATATATTTATAATCTTAAAATGTTCTATTTTAATACTAATTTTCTAAAGAAATACATGTAAATAATATTTGATAGATAAGGAAAAAGGTCTATTGGTGGTTACTGACCAGTAAAGCTATAATAATTTTTCGTTCAGTTTTGTTTAATTTATCTGTCACTTAACAGAACGAGAATTATTAACTGAAGAAGTACCAAAATACTCAACAATTCACTTTTCACAGCACACTTTTCTTAAAAATAGTTCAAAGTATTCACATTTGATGTCATCACGCACGATAGTGCCATCTATACTTGGGTTCGCAGAACTAAAAACGTTGAATTGTGTATGTTTAAGTTCAAGGTTGAGTTATTGATCGTTCTTCATATCTATATTCTATATGTCCAGTACCAGATACATTTTAAAAGTGCTTTATACAACAATAGTTATACTATATTTTCTAATGATAAATTTGATATTCAGTATATGAGCAGCCGTCTGCCAATGTGGATTTCGAAGCATTTCACTTCCTTAGATCGTGGTATTTCTTGGTTGGTCAATTTTATCTGTAGACAGAATTTGTTTTTTTTTTTTTTTTGTTGAGCTTGCTTGCCTAAATCCAAATAGATAGTTTGGAATCAGCTTTTTATTTGTTTATTTCGTGCTCAGTGACCTTCACTGTTGTGAATTGGTGGATTACATTGCGCTGGTTGATTCAGATATTTGCAGTATGGTATAGGTACTCTTGCGTTAACAGATTTTAAATCTTGAGCAAGATTAATTGTTTTATCGGTTTATCTGGTCTGTTTAATCTACGCTTATCTTCCGGAACTGGTTGCGTCATTGTTGTTGTCTTAATATTATACACCATTATTTCCTTCGTGAAGTGAATATTAAAAACCGTTCAACTTTAAATTTCGATTCAAGTTTTAATAGATTAATTATTATTGTAGCTCTACAAGATTAAACACACCACATCAACAAGCATTTTTTACGTTTCTGGTATCCCTGCGGAACAATTTTTGATGATAGCATGAATTTATATACCAATTACCCATGTAAAGAAGAAATCGTTTTGCTTCTTTTTTTCTACAAATGTCGTACTGATTTACTGAGGGACATTTTCTAAAAAATTGTAGTAGTAAAAAATGTGACACAAAAATACTACGAACACAACTGTTATACAATAGTCAGAGGCGGACAAATAAAATGTTTTCTTAATTAAACTAATTTAATGTTTTATGTTTTTTTTATCTAATTTAGTTAAATCTAATAAAAAGGACAATCAATTATGTTAAAACAATCGATTCGGTCCTTTCGTATCAAATTAGAGTGTGTATAACAAAGAGAATGGCAATAAAAGACCCTATACACCAAAGCATATCAAACTGGCAATATATAAGGAAAAAAACCAGAAAATATCCAAAATCAGCTTTATTTTTTTTTCATACTCATTAAATTTTTGGTGCTGTAACAAAAAAGCAATTTTAATTAATTTTTCCTTTTATCCTGTAATCATTAATGTAATAATTTCCTTTTTTTTTTTTGCTATTTTCAGATTGTTGAAGATTGGAAATTTGTATCAATGGTATTAGATCGTTTCTTTCTATGGGTATTTACGTTGTCATGTATCGGTGGCACATTTGGTATTATATGTCAGAGTCCTTCACTATACGATACAAGGCCTGCAATCGATCAATTGATGAGTGAGGTTCCATTGCGGAAAAATAATTTCCTACCACCTGATATTGTTCGCATGACACTGGATTAAATGCGATTAAACATAATATTAGTAAATACGCGCACAATTTAATTGTAAGTAAAAAAAAAAATCTACATATGTATCGAAGGAAAATATTGGAAAAATTTATTAGATTTACACATTTTATTCAGGTTCAATATATTAAGGCTAAATAAATTAAGAGATAATAATGTTGGATAAACACATAATTTTGTAACACATTTATTTCAAATATTGTTGTTATCAGTAAAATATCGATGTTTAAGCTTTTTGTAAACCATTTAGATTTTTCTGTTTTTATATGTCATTTAGTTAAAGAAGTAAAAAAACTAAAAGAATATACAATAGAAGACTTGTCATTGACAATACGTCAAAATGATAATAGCTTAAAAAAAATAGTAAAACAAGAATGAAATAATCTATATAAGAAAACTTAAAGAGATACGTGATATGATAAGGTTTTGACCTTTTTATCTTACATTGTGTATTCTTGAATAGTTTAGAAAATGATTCATATTATAAATAAAATAAAAAAAAAAATAGAATAAGTGACACAATGATTTAAGTTATTTAGAGCTTCAATGGGAATATAGAGCAGCAACGATTTTTCGATTTTTCTTTCGTTTATTAAAATGGAAAAGTTTAATAAATATATGACAACGACATGAGTTTTTTGTTGAAATAAAATTAATTTTATATCTTAGAACATTATGATAAAATATATATATATATATATATATATATATATATATATATATATATATATATATATATATACACACACATCTTACATATTATATATGTGTATGTTCTCGGCGCAGGTTGATTTTATGACTCGACAATTCCAACTTCCAGACAAGCTCTGCTTAGTGTAACTAAATAATAATAAAACAGTTTTTGAAAGGCCGTTATTGGTCTTTAACTGAGTCAACAATTTGACTCCAACGGAATCGATCCTGCGCTTGGTTTTCATACTGTCTTAGACAATCTGAAGAAGCCAAGCGATCTCTGCTACTTCCATATGGTGGCTCTCGTTTCAGCGATCGCTACAAAAATAAATTCTAAATTCGCACTGTTATCGTGAGTGATAGGAGGGTCCAAATATTTGAACCGCCTGACCCTCTCAAACATTTATTGGCCACTACTAAAATTTGGGGTGTCATTACGTTGGGCATCCAAGAACAGGATACGAACGGAGTATTAGGACAAATTACCTAAATCAAATTTTTTAATATTTGTGGCTCTGTCTACAATCAGATCACAACTCTAATTTTTGTTCGCATCTACCTTATACAAAAATGAAATTACATCTAACTTTAAATTAAATTCTATTGAGCATTTTGAATTTAATAACATTTCATTAGAAATAAGCTAAGTTTACAGTTCAAACAATATTTTCAAATTATGTTTTACCCAAGTGGATTATCGCTTAAGCGGGTAAGGTGTTCAGCTCAGGCCACGAATCCCAAATTCAAACTGATCAACGAATTGTTATTTTACTTGGAGACTACATATATAATCCAACACAAATTTTTTAAACGTTGAATTCCAACATCCCCGATTTTCTAAATTCGATAATAGGTACGAATTGAAATTTATGATTTGTATTCGAAAAAATTGTACATGTTCACACAGTAGTTTAATTCCAATTTATATTTTACCAAACTTTTATCACAAACACAAGAAAATTTTTTTAACTTAGAAAATTAAAATTCTTTATATTTTTAAAATTTATCTTAAATAATAAATAAATAAAAACACTTAATAACTTTTGATTTTTGTCATAATAATTTTTGTAATTTAAAGTTGTCGTTTGTTTGTTCAAACAAAAAATAGAAACCTATATACATGAGAATGAGATTGATGCCATTCAAGTCAATTCGACCAATTTCTTAAAAACAATAAATAAAGTCATCAGCACACCGCCGTGTGTATTAAATAAACGTGGGATGTACTACAACAAGATGATCAAACCAACAGCTCCACGAATACAGGATAGCCTAAAATACACAAAGTAAACGCACCCATTCAACCTCTATAGATTTTACTTCACCACCAGCATACAAAATCAACATGTAAATAAAGAGTTTTCCAGTAGGAATGGTTACATTATGCCATTATGTATGGAAAATAGAAAATAACATCATTCAAATGACCACCACGACTTCTCCGTACGTACTGCATTCTGTGAGCCCAACTTATCATCACTTTTTCACATATATTTGACTGTATCAATAGCACGTTTAATGTTGATTTTTACTTATTGCTCAATTGTTGTTGGATTATCAGCAGAAACGTGCGATTTAACATATCCCCAATGAAAGAAACCCTAAGGTCGTAAATCATGGTATTTTGTTTTCAATAAATCGATTGTTAAGTTGTGGCCGTCTTACTGAAACCACATATCTTCTAGATTATTCTCAACAACAGCAGGAAAAAAAATCATTTAACATTCTGTAGCGTTCTCCATTTACTGTTACTCTCCGACCATTTTTTTCCAAGAAGAAAACACCACACAGTGACTTTATCTGGATGTAATGATGTCTGAACAGTTTCGTGTGAATTTTCATCACCCCACATTCTGCAATTCTGTTTGTTTACATAACCAATAAATCAAAAATGAGCTTCACCACTGAATAAAATTTTTCGATAAAAATGTTCATCATTTTCAAGTTGTTCAAGAACAAAACCAGAATATAAACGACGTTACTGGTGGTCTAATTGCTTCACAAACCCAAATCTTTTCTTAAAATTCTCCATGTTGTTGTTTGAGAAAGATTTAATTGTTGAGAACGACGAGGAATCGATAAATTTGAATTTTCTGTTACAGTTGCTGCTACTCTTGTATCGTGTAAAGAAAATTCACGTTCAAATTTGTCTACAATACGACGAATTGTGAGTCGATTAACTGAATAATGTCGTCCATGAATTCTTCTTAAATTTCTCACAGTATTCGATATGAATTGGAAAACCCTTTAGATGATTAAACAACAATATAAAGTTAGAGAACAACACATCAATAAAAAACAACATAGAACTAGTCGAGAAAATAAGATCTACAGAAATACCGACAGACTCAAAATTGGCATCATTTGATGTCGTAAATATGTAACAATAATACTAAACATTTTGTAATATCGGACTACAATAGAGACACAACTAAGTCTTTTAGATAAATACGGATACAGTGTTGCATAATATAGAACTGTTCATAAACTCCAAAAACTACTAAACGCAAGGCATAATGATAGACAACTCGATACTGGTCTTTATCAATTGTAAATGTAATGAATGTAACAAATTGTATATAGAACAAAAGGGCAAATCATTCGAAATGAGATTCAAAGAAAGTTTATATTAGTCTATTAGGACTCAACTAGTATCGTGTATTTTTTAGTTAACCCTCACATAAATAGATGTCATGAGTGGCAAATAAAACAATATTTTGTAATTTTTTCATGTAATTTGGATAGCGGAGATTTACACTGTTTTAGACATATTTTAGGGCATTTCAATTAATCAAATATCGATCAAAATTGATTGTGTTTGTTTCAGATTTGATTTCAGATGACTCACATCGTTAATCCTAATTCAGCCAAGCTAGTTAAAAAGTTTAATGCGATTTTCTCGAAAACTTCTCTGGAAGGGAATTGAGATAGCCAGTTAATAACAATAGTATTCCAAAAAATATTGTGAGTATATCTCTTTGATCTGTGTCTGAAAGCTTGGTCAAGCAGTTTTTACCATCAAACAAAAGTGCAAATCGAATTGAAACTTAATCAATTGGTTGATAAGCTGTTATAGTCTGACAGTTTAATGAGACTGGTGTAGATTTTTCGCAACCTACAACTAAAAAATCTCTTTACGATTTTTATGTTTTGCCATTAAAAAATAATGTACATTGATTTTAGTAATTATATCCGAAGTTTTATGTGTTAATAATATTTCAAACCTGATTAAAACATTTGAACGAAAATGAATCAAAGCTTTTAGTTTTAAATGGGAACCGCATACGTTTTGATTCGTTGTTATCGTACCAGAAGCTCGCGTATCATTTTATTTAAACAAAAATGCAATCTGAAGCATTTTAAAGATTATACAAAATGTGTTTGTCCAAATAGACTATAGGTAGACCAAAACAAACTTGAATTATGCTGTGAAAAACAAAAAATGTCAGCAAAACTTTATTTTTGCTTTAATAGAAATTAGTTATACGAGAAAACAACTATTTTCTAAAACAGATAAATACATTTTGGTTTTCTGATAAAAACATATTTTTTTAAATTAATATATTTTTATTCAACAATTTTTTATTCAACGATCTTTTGAACCACCCAATCATTCCAGGAATGAGCAAGAGACGGATGATTAATAGATTCTGCTAGTTTCATCTAAATTTTTGTGTCGTTGTACTTAAAACCTCACTTTGTTGTTTTTTAGTTTATATAGATAGTTGTCATAATATCAAACTTTAGTCTATTGAGTTTTTACTATTTTTCGCAATAGTATACGAATAAGATTTTCGAATTTTTAAGATATGTCTTGAATTTGGTGTGAAATAGCTTAAAACATGGAAAGTAGTTGCGCGTGATGTATTTCGATCTTAGCTTTAACTAAGAAATCGAATGATGAGATCGGAGACGTGATGATTCTTCGAGAAAATTTGCTGATCTTTTGACGTATAAACAGTAACGGACTTTTTGAAAGACTGCCATACCATCAGTTGAACATATTGCCATTTGTTTTTTATGAAAATAAATTTCATTATTCACATTTTACTGATAAGTTTGCATAAGTTTCTCTTTCATTTGCCTTAAAGTTATTCTTGTATTTTGTTCAACACATTGCTCCATAAAGCTATGATGTTCGTTTGTAATTTTACTTCTTCTAATCCCACCTCCTAATGTTTTTACTCCTAATGTTTTTTCACTCCTTATGTTTTTGCGAGCGCTCTTCAATCCCCACCATTGTTATATACAAAGCACAAATTTGTTGCTTAATGTTATCAGCTTCCCTCAATCAGGATCACTCAATTTGAAAAGATCAAAATGTCCAGTGTGATAGAGTTATGTACCAAATGTTAAGTCAAACATTTGGTATGGGATCCCTAAACTCACAGCCAGTCATTTGTAACATTTGAATAAATCGAATCCAATCAAAAAAAGTGTTAAGTTAATTGATATAAAGCTTGTTTGTCGCCACTGAAAACTTACCGCTCGTATACACTATTTATATGTATTTCAATAGTATTATTACGGTGGAGGAAATGATTTTTTGCTCGACGTACTGTCATCATACGTATCTTTATTATAGGGATAAATTCTTCAAAAAATTGAGATAAGAAATAAAAAATATTTTTTTTTTCTTCAATGAAATGCGAAATAGTGATTTCGATCAAAATATGTGATCTAGATAAAAATATAAAGATTGATTTTTTTGTCAATAGAAAACGACATTAGTTAAGTACATATCAAATGATAAGATAAAAAAATATGTTTTAAATTAAACTATGGATATTAAACAAAATATCTCCGATTAGTTTTGTTTTTTTATTGATTGCCAACGAAATTGAAGGAGTGGTGCTGTAAAGTATATATAATTATAAATTATAATTTTGAGTATCTGTATTTTATAAACTTCATATAAAATCTAAATTAAACTATATACATATATATTTTTTATCCGGTGCCGACTGATATAAGATTAATTGTTTTGGCCACTCAGATTTTTGTTTCGGCATTTATTTGTGGTATTTTGAAATTTGGAGTCTATTAATATTTGGGATTTCATTTTTTGATCCTAATCCATCAATCTTAGATTTGTGCTATATACGTATTCTGATAATTAATCTCCAAACGTTAAGACCATATATATATACGAATATCAGTTAGTATAATAACATCCGCTATATGCTCATGTTGTTGGTGTATATACGGTAGATATATTGCAAGAGATGAGATGTCCACAGAGTTATTATTATTTTTGTCTTAATATTTTAGTAACATGTATGAAAATAAATTAAATTCAATCAATTTTTGTTTTTTGTTTTTGTTTACTCGGATTATGATACACAACACCATAAATTTATATAAACTTAATAGAATTAGGAAACAACCAAATCAACAAATAATCAATCATAATCTTACATGGAAATAACAATATTTTTTAGGTTTTTTTCCTCTTTATCTGGTGAAGAAATAGATAAATAGAAAAATATATTTATTTTTGTGATTAATTTTAAGAGTTCAGTTTTGTTTAGTGTAGGTTCTTAGGTGTTTGACAGATAATTATTTTCTAAATTAATGGATTTTTAATTATTTATAAGTTTATTTTTTATGATTTAATATATATATATATATATATATATATATATGTATATATATATATATATATATATATATATATATATATATATATATATATATATATATATATATATATATATATATATATATATATATATTACGGTTGGTATACCAATGTTAAAAATTTAATAACTATAATTGAAACAAAACTTATTTATTAGCTTCTATTTTAAAATCGAGATTTTATTCTTCCGAACGACTCAAATTAAAATTAATTAATTAATTGAATTAAGGTGATTCGTATCTGGTATTGATCTTAGTTATAGAATATAATTCAATAATTATAAATAATTTAATATTTGATCAATAATCAATTTTAAGAAAATTAAAAAAATATTATTTAGATATCTAATATCTAGTCTATTGTTAAAAATAATATTATAAATTATATTGATTATTGAACTAAAGTTAAAAAAAACTTCATTATTGTTATACGTTAAAATTAACACAGTATGAAATAAATAAATAATAATCTAAAATGATATATGTGTTTTATTAAATTGTAGGTATTAGAACCTAATGATATTAACGTTAAATGAATGTACTCGTATTATTGCTATTTCTGTCAGGTGTCATAATAATTGTACATATTACATAATATGTATGTATAGTATATAGAAACTTTTAATATGAGTCAGTGTCGTGGCTGAAAAAAACACACAAACTCAGAAGTTGGGGTCAGGTACGTATACCAGAGTAAGAGTAAGTAATTTTCCATTAAAAATTAATTGTATTATACCAAAAACTTGTGAATTTTCTATCAACAAATTTAAAATCAATGGTATTGGTGAAAAATTCTTAAACTCACAAATTTAATATATGGGGCCGGAAGTCATGTCAACATTTTACGTTTTAAATTTTTTATTGTTTAGTACTTGACGAAAGAAACATTTTGTGGAATACGATGTTTTGTTCGTTGTTGTTGCCTAAGATAATGTATATCAAGTTATCGCAGACTTTTATCCCAGAAAAATGTAAAATATGCATCAAGTTGTAAAAGATTAAAATTTTAAATTAAATTGGCATTATAAACTGAAAAATCCATTCAACATAAATAATTAATTAAAATACAAAATTTTTGATCTTTTCAAAATAATATATATTTTTCAGTATTTTTAATTATTTTACCAGTTCCGTCGCCTCCAGAGCCAATTAGGTAAATATGTCGGTCAAGCTCGGGTGAAAAACTTCCACTTTCGTGAACGAGCCAATTTAGCTTCAAGCTAAACATTTCATATATTCTTCATATATTTATATATAGACCTACATATTTGTATATGTATGCACAGGGTGTCTAAATACGCTGATACGGGTGATACCGTTGGATTCCTTGATCAAAACGAAAATCACCTTAGATGTACCACTTTCCACTGACAAGCCAGCCTTTCAAGTTATAAGCGTTTAAACACGAACATTCATTTGAAAGCTTATAAATTGTGGTTAAAGGAAAAGCTTATAAAGTTTACAAATTATAACTATTATACGAAGCTTTCATTTGGTAAAATCCTTTCCTTTATCTTAGAGCTTTTCGAAAAGCAATAATTTATAATAATTGTAAAAATTAAAGTATCTAAAAAAGCATAAAAGTCTTACAATTTAATTTCAGTTTTCCTTATGTAATAAACTGAAGTGTAAAATAACAAAATTATATGTACAACCATATGTGGTATATGAATTAAAGGAAAAATTAAATTTTACATTCAAACTATTACATTATTTAGTATGCAAAATTTAAAATACACCCGAGCTAGTTTGACTCTAGCTCGGGTGTTTCGAAGTAGTTGCTTTGTGTGCTAAATTTAAAAAATGCCCGACGTTTGTCCGTTACGGTAACACCATCTTTTCTGAAACCAATTTAATAAATCAAATCATCAAATGGATTAATTTTCAGTTTTTTATGATACTTTTTTGTGTATCTATTTATTTTTGTGATATTGAGATGACTTTGTTACGAAATTCAAGATGTTATTAATTTCCTGGGATGATAGTTTTATAAAACTGTCGGATATATTTAACCTGGGATGGGACAAAATTATATAGGATTATAGTTAATCCTTGGCTGATAGTTGATATAAAAGTGTCGCTATAGTTATGGTGTTGACATTGAATGTTTCTGGGATGAATCCTGGGTTAACTTTTTTGTACATCCCAAGATACTGGATCTCAAATTTGAATAAGTCAAATAAAAACTACTATTTTTAGATCAAATAAAAACTACTATTTTTAGGTAAAATTAAGACAAAAATATAAAAACCATATAATCTCTAAACTATTCTCTCTAAAAATTTTCGCCAAACTTTGTTTTTGAATTTTCTGTCAATGGTGCCGCCATCGTTAGCACAGTAAGTAGCGTCCTTGTTTTGTTATTCTAGGGTCTCGGGTTCGATTCCCGGTGGTGACCAAAAATCACGGTTGGGTGTTTTTAATGTGTAAGTATATGTTTTTGTCCGGGTATTGCACCGTGGGCCCATTAGTGGCATTGAGTGCTGGAGTAATCCGCCCAACTTTATTTTTATTTATTTTTTTTTGTCAATTAGTGAGAAACTTCTTTTGATGGTGCCTTCCAATCCATCGCACAATTGATTTTGAAACCATCTCTGTGTTTGATGACATTCATACATTTTTATTTATTTTTATAATGTGTAACTGCACAATCAATTAGATAATATATTTTAGATAAACTAGAAAATTTAACCTTCAAAAATTTAATTAAAACCGAATTCTGTTTCGAATCCTTTTTCAAAGTTTTCCTAACTCAAAAATACTATACTCCATTCCAATTGTATATATTACTCAAAACACAATATGTTACACTTTGTAGGTATATGAGCACTTGTATAATTGTCTTTATTTTTATACCTACATTTTTACATGTTATAGCGCTACTATTATTCGCAACTGTGGAGAATGATGCGATAGTTATCGCGGCCACTGTACCATTCATAAATACATAAATATATATACACAGAGATTTTATGATCATGAATATTAAATAATCACTTCATCATTTTTATAAACACAATAATTCATTATATTTTAAACATAATGTATTTTATTACAGTTTTTTCTATTTTATATTATTATTTGTAGATGTTACCGATCTCTGTATTGAACTGTGCTGGGATGTTCTATCATCACTTCGATTCGCTTCGATAGACATTTGTGTCTCTTTTTTTACGAATAAAATTGTGCTCCATTGCGTTTTTTGAATTACGTTTTGTCTATTGCGATCTCAGCCTATTAGAATAAATTTGCAAACTATCTCTTTTTCCTCTTTTCACTTGCAATCGAAAATAAAAATATTGGTGATATTTTATCGAATCAATTTATAGAAATAGAATCGAGTAGGCTATGACCACAATATAAATTGCGAAATAGAATACAATTTTGTTCGGAAAAAAGGAGACACAAATGTCTATCGAAGCGAATCGAAGTGATGATAGAACATCCCAGCACTGATTGATTTTTTTTAATTGCAATATGCAAATCTTTATGTTACACAAGGCGTAGCATAATAAGCTGCCATGCATAAACAGGTGCGTTCCTTTATATCAAAATGTAGAGCCGCTACATTTGCAAGTAGAGTCCTCACGAAAACTGAAAAAAAAAAATAAAAAAAAATGAAGGAAATTTTAAGAAAAGGAAATTAGTTAGGAATTTGGAATCGGACTTTCTTTTTTGGATTAGTTTGGTTTAAGTTTGATAAGCTGAGGATACCAAGCGCCCGCTTCAGTGTGTCGATGGAAACATTTACATTTCGACCATTTTGATCTATAATGAAATGTTTCCTAAAAGGACGACTTCGTACGTTGTCGATTCGAACAAAAACGAACTCGCAACTTTCCAATGTTTTTGGGATATAGACTGGCGTGGAAGTTGACTTGCGAGTGTCAACAGGAATAATCTTGCGCATATTTGCACGAAGTTTGCATACAAAGTCGGATGGATCGGGACTTGGATCCGAAGAGCTGGTTACAAAAATTTCTCCTGGAAGCTTGAGGACTTGTGCTCGTATTCCCAACAAGACGAGGGGTAGGTCAGTGCTCCAATAAATAACGTTATCACGAGCTTTGAGTGGTGCTTTCAGTTGTCGACCATACCGTTCGACCAAACCGTTTGCCTGTGGTTGGTAGGCGGTGGTACGAATCCTATATTAAATGCGTTAGCTTGAAGAAGAGTTTTGACTCAAACGGGCTGCCTCGGTCAGTTGTGATTTCAAGGGGTATTCCAAACCTTGAAACATATTGCTAGTCAGCGGTATGCCTCAGACCATCGAGTGAATCGATCAACTATGGTGAGTATATAAATATTACCTTCCGATGGTGGGAGTGATCCCACTACATCCATATGTATACGCTAGAACCCTGCTCCTGGTAAGTCGAAATTACCCGGTTCTGACTTCGTGTGCCTTTGCACTTTGCTTAACTGGCATCCGATACAACTACGAACTCAATTCGTAATGTCGCTGTTCATATTCGGCCAAAAATACCTACTGGAAATTAATTTTCGGGTAGCGCGAATGCTTGGATGAGAAAGCATACATGACAAACCATACATTGCCCTGAAAACTACTTGTCTCTGCGCCGCTGGAACAAATGGTCGATTTTTCACAATATATTTTCAAATCGGAGAGGATGGTGAGCTCTATTTTAAACTTAGAACCCGCAGGACGAGATGAATTATCAAGTAGTTCTTTCAATTCATCATCAAACTCTTGCGCCTTAGCTAAATAATCAAGTGTTAGTTTCGAAATTTTGTCTATTTTTTTAACGTGGTCACATGGTCATGACAAAGTGTCAGCAACCACGTTGTCCTTGCCTGATATATGTTGCACGTCGGTCGTAAACTGAGCAATGAAGTCAAGACGGTGAGTCTGCTGTGTACTTTTTTCGCTCAGTGATGTGATTGCCGTGGTAAGAGGTTTTTGATCCGTATGTAGACGGTAAACTGCCTACCTTCTACGAAATACCTAAAATGTTTTATTGCTAGATAAATAGCAAGCAGTTCTCTGTCAAAGGCTGATTATTTACTCTCTATACTGCAGATAATTTGCGGGAAAAGAACCCTAAAGGTTGCCAACATCCTTCATTCATCTGTTGTAATACTGCCCATACGGCAATGTTTGAAGCATCTGAGGCAATACTAAGCTTCGAGTTAGAAAGGGGATGGGCTAACATTTCTACGTTAGCACCTTTTATTTTGACAAACGATTCGTTACCGTTTTTGGCATTTTATTCAAAGTTACCAGGTGTGCATAAATCGGACACAGCAATCCGGCTAGTTTGTGAATGAATCTATGAGTAGTTGACCGTTCCCGCGAATCGCTGAATTTGCTTTATGGATGTTGGAACAGGAAATTCTTGTGTGGCTTCGACTCGCCGTGGCGAAGGTAATATGTCATCTGTGGTAATATGGTGGCTGAGGAACTCTAGAGCTAATACTCCGAATTCGCAGTTTGAAACTTGGATGTTTATTCCAAATTTGACGAATCTCTCAAATAACTCTTTGAGAAGAAGTTTGTGCTCGTCCTAATTTTTACTAGCCGCAAGTATATCGTCTATGTAGACATATACAAAATCCAAACCTTTGATCACTTCATTCATGAAGCGTTAAAAGCTCTGCGCAGCATTCCGAAGACCAAAGGGCATTCTGGTAAATTCAAAAAACCCAAATGGTGTGGTAATAGCCGTTTTAGGCACGTATTCGGGCGCAATGGGGATTAGATGATACGCTCTTACCAGGTTAATTTTAGAGAAAACTTTGCAACCTTCCAGGTGCATAGAAAAATTCTGTATATGTGGTATCGAATATCGATCGGGTTCGGTGACGGCATTTAAGCCGCGATAATCTTCACATGGTCTCCAATCTGTCCCATTTTTCTTTTGGACCATGTGAATGGTGGTGATGATACCGCAGAAGATGACGGTCGGCATATGCCTAATTGTACCAAATGTACGAACTCGGCAAGCGCTGTCTTGTGTCTGACAGGCAAAATGGCAGCCGGCCTTTTGTATAAATATGATGAACCACACTATGTTTCGCTGGATGATTGTAGTTCGGTTCTTCCGTTAATGAAGGAACCATAATTTCACCATATCCATTTTTAGCGGCTGGTAGGATTGGCGTAGGTGTTTTGACCTTAGCTGTCATTGCGTTTACAGCTAGACTAG
This sequence comes from Tipula unca, assembly GCA_951394425.1. Lineage (NCBI taxonomy): Eukaryota > Metazoa > Arthropoda > Insecta > Diptera > Tipulidae > Tipula > Tipula unca. The sequence goes on along the minus strand of OX596380.1, from coordinate 6,211,166 downwards.
TCGCTTTATCAAGTAACCGTCTTCCACGTAGGTTGACGAGAAGACCATATTTTGTCAGTAAGTCAGCACCAATGATTGGCCTGCCTACTGACGCGATCGTGAAAATATGAGGAAATTGTCGCCGTAAGCCAACATTTACATTCAATAATTTGGACCGGTATGTGTTAATTACTGAACCGTTGGCGGCGGAAAGTACCAAGCTAGGAAATTGTTTCGATGCGTTTCCACGGAAACATTTTACGGGTAGAACGGATATGTCGGCACCGGTATCTATACAAGAAAAAGGGTGTCGTTTGTTGCATCTTTAATAAAGAGGCAGCGCTTATAATGTATCCGATTAGCTGCCGCACTCTCAATCGGATTTATTGGTTTTTTGGTAACTGGTTTGTAGATACATAACGATGATGGCGTTTGCAAGGTAAATAACATTTCCTTGCCTCATTGCCGAATTTATGGTGGTAATAGCCGACTCTCTGATTGTCGATGAAACATCACCCTGACTATCACATAACCAAGGCGCTCTTTCATTTTTGATTATTGTCGATTTCAACATGTTTATGGCTTATGCACATTCTTGACATATCTGTGATGTGATTTTGTTTTATTATTTTCAATAGCAATCTCGTTTCTTATTATTTATTAACATTGTTCTCGTTCAATTTTGAATTGTTTTCATCTTTACGAGTTTGATGCAATTTCTAGGTGAAATTGTTCATTGGCCCTCCTTTACTCATCAACAATTTAAAACTTTTCTCAGCACTATTGTTGGTTTGTTTTGAATTACATACTACGTAGTACGAATACAATTTCAAAGCATTGAAGCTTGTTTAGATTTGGTGTATGTAACGCTCACCCAATAAACATCGTAATTCGTTTACGTTACGAAAACGGTGTTATTTATTCTTTCAAAAACGAGTGTATAAGCGAATTTTATGATTAGAAAACGGTATCGTTTTGTTTCTCGATAGCTGTATTGGGTATTTTAACACAATCTAATTGTATAAAGCCTTGTTTTCACGATGACACTTTTGTGATAATTTCTATCACCATATCACACATAGTTGAGAATAATCTTGCCACAACTCGGTTTCTGAATAATACCTTTGATATGTAAATATTTTCATAACCGATATATCGTATACAAAATCATATATTTGAGTGACTTGCTAGAATATAAAGCTTTTGAGATATTTGTCCCAGATCGGTTTGTGGAAAGTGGCCAGATTATGATGAAACTCGCAATATTAAACGTAGGTTTGATAAATTTCATAGGATAACGGATATAGCTTTTCCAGGTTAAATTGAACTTTTTCCAAGTTAAGCGCAACTTTTTCAAACATAAACGAAACTATTTTCAAATTGAACGCAACCTTTTCCAAATTAAATTAAACTATTTCCAAACAGATTACACGTTTTTCCAAATTAAATTAAACTTTTTCCAAATGGAATGCAACTTTTGTCCTCTAATTTAGTATGAAAAAAAGTTGCATTCAATTTGGAAAAAGTTTAATTTAATTTGGAAAAAAGTGTAATCTGTTTCGAAAAAGTTTAATTTCATTTGGAAAAAGTTGCGTTCAATTTGGAAATAGTTTTGCTTATGTTGGAAAAAGTTTCGTTTAACTTGGAAAAAGTTCAATTTAATCTGGAAAAGCTATAAGTTTATTACGATGGTATGAACATAATACGACGTTTTCATCTATATCTTACCTTGTTTATTTTAAAAACTTCTTAAATCTCATTCTATAATTAAAACTCGTTATTAATTTCTTCACATTTTTAAATTGTTATTTTTTTGTTTATTTCAAATTAATAAAAATGATTACATTTAAAATTAATTTAAAAAAAAAAATTATTATTAATGTACAGTTTCATTGAAAAGTAAAATATTCTACTATAGATTGTATATATAGTATATGTATATCCGAGTATGCGTATTGTAGAAATTAATTAGCTTAATTAATATTAACGTTAGATGTTAAACAACCTATCTATGTAATTATTTTTATTAGATTTTTTTGATTTTTATTTTTTAGTTTTGTTTTACTATCGGTATGTATATTGCATATTTCCTAAAATTAATTTAAGTAAAAATTTTTATTTATTATGAAAGTTATTAATTTTATAAAGCGAACGAGTTACGATAGTGTGATTAATTTAATCATTAATCGTTTTTTGTTTTAAATACCATAATAGTAATATTTACAAATAAGTGTATTACGAATTAAAGATTTAGTCTTTTTTAACAGTTAAATTGTAAATTTGTTGAGCGATGTACGATAATTCGACATCAATTGGTTTGGTATCATCGTAGAGTGCTGGTGCTTCACATAATATGGCAAATGTGCCAACAATCGAGGCGGTTAAAAAGATCCATAAAAATAGCCGATCAAGTACCATGGCAACAAAACCCCAGTCTTGATCTTCGGCATTGAACTCGTCTTGTCGCTGCATGTGATGTTGAATGAACATAACATTATGAATGGCTTTTTCCAATTCGAAGGGATATTTTTTGCGACATCCCACATCACTCAAGGATTCGTCTAGGCCAGACATTACAGATGGAAGACCGTTGTATCCACCCATACCGCTAAGCCCACCGCCTAATGCACCAACCAATCCGCTAAACCTGTTTACACAAAAATAAAATACATAAACATATATTGAGTCTGAAATATGTTGTGGCAAATTCATCGAACCTATTGGTTGCGGTTGTTGTGTGTAACCCATTACAACCTCCAACTCGACCCTGCATATGGCGAATTGAATCGGGACTTGATCCGCCACTACTCATTTGTAATGATGCTTGGGCCGCTAGTGCTGCACCAAATTTAGATTTTTTATTTGACTTGCCATAATTTATTTTATTTGCGGCCAAATCGCGTAACAAGTCTTTTGGCACACGCATAAGCAATAATTTTGGGAGACGACGAATAAAAAAATTCCGCACCCATGGCGCCATTTTATGTGTACTCGGCTTCCTATAGTGTATATTCAATATTATAATTGTTATTACGACACTTAAGCCAACTAGCAGCATTGTGAATAGTAGATATTTTCCTAATAGCGGTAATGCTAGGGATGTAGATGGTATAATTTCTGATATCAATAAGAAGAACATTGTTTGCGATAATAAAATACTGATGCACAAGGCAATTTTTTCTCCCGAATCAGCTGGCAAATAGAATACCAATACTGACAGGTAGCTAATGCCAACGCATGGAATAATCAGATTAACTGTGTAAAATAATGTTTTTCGGCGTAGTGTTATATTAAAAAATATGTCTGGATATGGTTCGGCACAGCACGGATAGTATTTCTCGTGTCGTTCAGCAGGCACGCCTAAAATATCCCATTCAACACTCGGATAATATTCCCGTAAATCAATTCCAATTTCCACCTTATTATCTTTGTCGTTCTTTTGGTTAATGTGTTTTAAATCAATCTATATATTATGAGGGTTGGAAATAAAATGTAAATACGATACATCGTCGTTAACTCTAATGTATACTAATTTTTACCTGATCACCGTCGTATGTCCACGAGCCAAATTTCATAAAACACGTTTGTTGATCAAATGGAAAATATCGTACATCGATTTCACAAGATGATTTAAAAATTGCCGGCGGTGTCCATAACACTTTTCCGGTGTAATGTAAAATTGCTTTGGTCATTGTTGTTACCACATATTCGCCATCAGCACTAGAAAAACAATATAAGTACATATAATAATAAATCAGAATATAAATTAATTTTAATTCAACTAATGCTATTATTATTGGTGTTATTATACGATCAAATCAACCCTAAGTTTTGGTGAACTCTCATCGATACTATACGCGTATATGTATAAACGAACGATGTACTTATATATACGTTCAATGAAAATTTAGCTCAGTTCCGTTTATTTTTTTTTTTTTTTTGTATGGGAGGAACATCATTTTTAAATAAAAATTCAATCTATAACCACTTACAAAAGAAAAAAAAAAACTTAAAATACTTGAAAAACAAAATGAAAATATAATCGAATTTCAAGAATAAAGAAAATATAAATAAATTTTACATAAAGCTCTTTTAATATGATACGAATATTATTGTTATTATTATTATTCTACGTCGTATCATTTTCTTACGTTCATTCTTTTTAAGCAACGAGTACGTTTTTCAAACCGATAAAACACAATTTTTCTAATAAAATTGATAACTAATAAGAATATGGAGAAGCCTTTTTCATTGAATTATACAATAGAAGACACAATAACAGATAATGTAAGTAGTTGTGCGGTTTCACGACATAAAATATATAATTAATTTAATGTTAGAAATTTTTATATAAAATATACGAGTATATAGGCTTGTCTTTAATATTTTTTTAAACAACTTTAAAATCCCGCACCATCAAAATATGTACCTACATACATATCTTCAAAATATATACTAAAATTAGTTTAGTTCAAATGCCTATATATAGTCAATAACCGACCACACTATACTATTTTTGTTGGGTCAAGAAATCAATTCTTCAACAGCCGTTGACCTGCGACATTTGCCCTAACTTCCTTTATATAATGCCGCTATTATAAAAAATCGCCTGAATGTTGATGGTGTAAACCAGCAATAAAAGGGACGCGAAAAAATATTTCGCCTGAATGTTTAACAGTATTAAAATTATCCAAACACGTATGTGCGAAAAGTTTCCATTTCGTCGTCCTGAAAAGAGTTGGCCACCCATGAGATGGGAACAAAAAAGAATACATTTTCAATTTTCCAGTGCAAAAGAGATTTGGCAGAAGAGAGAGGAAGAATATGAGTTGAGAACCAAGAAAATTATAATTTTTTGGATAAATAACTCCTTCCTAATATTAGAAGCCAAAAACGGCCTTTTTCTGGATTCCGTTAAAATTTTATACAATTTCTCGCAATCTTCCAAAATGTTCAGTACCAGCACGCTTGGTCGTAGCTCTGCAAGGCTCTATATTTTTGTAATACATAGTTTAATAATTTAGGTATGGTTTAATAAAAAAGCCACAAATGTCTTTTTTTACTCGCGTGAATAGCTATCTGACAGCTTTACCAAGATGCCAATGTACAAGTGAATTTTTGCTGATGAGTGAAATATGCTCAAAGTACCCATAGTGCGAGCTATAGTGAGCATAACATACAATTTTAAAACAGTGTTGTTCGTGGATTTGTTAGAAAAAATAAAATCTAACAAAGAAGTGATCAAAGCTCAGATAAATATGATTCTAGAACCCTATGATGAACCTAATTGAAAAGAATCTCCAAAATTAATGTAGAATCACTCGTTTGCTCGTTTTTTATATGTCGCACTTTTTTATACGAGGGCGCAGTCAGAAGTCTGGTAAAAATGAAACAAGGAATAATATTATGTATAGTGTTTTCTTTGCCGTGTGTGACGGAGCTGAGTCTTGGTGTAATATCCAGTTACAATTTGGAAATAAGCGATAAGTGATTTTAAACAGTTCTTTCTGTAGTAATCTGCTTTTATTTTAGCACCTGGCTGAACGAAAATGGGTACTGTTGTGCCAAAATTAGGTATCTCTAAGAATACCATAAAGTCTTTCGGATGCAACGGTTTTGTGGAGGGAAATAATTCTGTCTTAGTCCGCTCGCGACTCAAATTTTCACACTTCATTGGCCATCGGCATTTGCTAAATAAAACCAAGCTTCGTCGACTGTGATATATTTCTTCCATTTATTGGCTTAATTGGAAACGGCCCAGGGACCGTTGCTGTCTTTTGGTGATTGTGACCCTTCGGCTTCTTCAAAAGTTTTAGTCCCAATTTTCAGAGTATATTGTATGACTCCAACCTTCGTGTTAAAATGTTTTGCCAGATGTTTCTGCGTCAGTTGATATGGCTTGGTTGCCATTTTTCGCAAATTATAAATTTGGCGTTTTGACAAAGATTGTTTATTGTTTCTCATTAGTGGAATTTCATTAGTTAGTGTACGTTTTGAAATATTAAACCCCACTTTTTTACACTCTTTTATAATTAGTGAAAAACTAACGTTTTTCTTTAAAAAAATTTGGAAAAAACACCTGCTGTTCTTTTGTCAACACTATGATGAGAACTGACATTTAAAATAAAGTTGCATTTGGAATATTCTATTGTTTTGATTTTCTTTTTTACATATACTCTACATCTCTCTAAAATAACGGGGCTCTGAGTTTTTTGTATTTAAAATCGTTCACTTTGATTTTTGATGTACCTGTAAATATAGATGTTAATGCAATGCATACAGTGAGCACATGTTTCCCGCCAAAAAAATCAGACAATAAACCATCTGGTATGTGAGTTATAATATAGCCTATACAATGATGCTATAGTATTCATGCAATTCATGCAAGGTCAAAATCTGACCTTAATAAACATTCCATAGTTATAAGTTTTAAGCGTGGTTCCGTCATTGAAATAATTGTAACTAATAAGCAAACTCGCATTCCAAACGCGACTATAACGCCGAATACAGCCTTAATGGTAACGTTTAAAAAAATTACAGTTGGGCGAATATTTCCAGCATTCAATGCCACTAACGGGCGCACGCAGCAATACCCGCCGCTCCACCTATACTTACACATTAAAAACACTCAGCCGTGATTTTTCGCCACCCCCGAAAATGTTAATAAATTTTACGTTATACATATTTAACCTGGTTCGAATGGTATATGTACGTACTTATTCTTATTATTTGGATGTGATTTCCTCAAATAATGATGGAGTTCTTCAGAAATTTCAGGTTGATCGGTATTCTATTAGGCACATTTACATTCTGTTTGAAGCTTAAAAATATATTCGTTTTGTATCGCAAGTGTTGAGTTCGAGTTATTTTCAAATTTTTTTGAACATTTACAAATTCAACTGAAATTCATTCTCTTCTTTCAGGGTTGTAAGAATTTCACATGTATCCCCTATACTAGTTATACCAGATATCCATTCCAATTGGTTATTCTCTGACGATACTGATATCATGTTTCCATGCACAGAGTTAAGACTAATTTAGAGTTTTGTTCACTGTTTAACCGAATTAACATTTCGTTTTCATCTTCATCCCAACACACACATGCAACGCCATTTTGATTTATACTGTTTCTTCTTTTGATAGACGGAATCTTTTTTAACTCTTAACTTTCGTGGAGTTAAGTTGAATAAACAAATATAGCGATACCTCTAAACTCAACGTGTTTCTATGGTGGGATAACCTGAATTAATACTGATTTACGGCATCATGGAAACATACTTTTATTCACGTCCGATTTATGCACTCCAAACAAAGAAATTTCGCATGATCATTTCCCACATTTGGGTAGTTCTCATACACTTGAAGAGGGTATACAAAACCATCCGATTATATTAACTGGCGACTTAAGTGCTAAGTTCAAATAAATATTCTCATAAACCGAGTCGAATATTATGTTCATACTCAGTAAAGCTGAGTGTATCAAGAGGAAGCTAATCCCAAAAGCAAGGGGTTATAGTGAAATCCAAAGTAGCTTAAAAAGGTCGCCACGATATGGAAATACGTAGCACAGATAAACCAACAACTTATTCAGCACAGATAAACCAATAATTATTGATTACTGTTTCTGTGAAAGACGTGCAACTATAATAATCCACAATCTATAGAAAACTGTAAATTAAGAGTCTGAATTATTGTGAAAAGAGTAGCGGAAAATACTAAGAAGGTTTTAGGTGTACCAAAAAGAATAGTAAGACAGAGGTGCGGCCGTCAACAAAGTTCACTATCTACTATATAACCTGTATCAACTTGGCGCGCACTGCTAGCGTTCGAATGGGCATCCTGCTCGGGATCACCAAGGCAAACAGAACAGTTTCAACCGACGTTATTCCTGTTCTGGGCGGCATGATTCCAATTGATATACCCTTCTAAATGAGAAAATTACTAAGTACAAAATAAGGAAAAGGCCATTGTGAGAATATGTGCGGGAGCTAGACGTGAGTTCTACTCGGCGAATTGCTGCAAAAGAGGTAAAAAAATCACATTTGAAAAATAACGAGTTACGCTGCGCTTTGGAATTGAGAAAGTGTAGTGTTGCTCTAATTCCATTGATATCACAGAGGACAGCCACTTGGATTGCATCAATATTCGAGGCATCGCTCAAGATTGATAACCATACAAATAGGTAAAAACACACCATTTCGAAAAATTTGATGTGGCAGTTACAAACCCTATACATCCCGACACCTTCCATCTTCTTGCCCAATTTTCAACAATTTTTCAGTTAGATAGTTCCAAGGTCCATTCAAAAGTTGTTTGTTGAAAAAATTATTTAGTTTTCAAATGATTTAAATATGAACAGAAAAGATAAATAATATCGGGAGGTTCCAATTGTTCCAAAGAAGGGCAGTTATTCTCAAAACAGTACGTGTGATAGCCTCTATTTTGGCCAGGTATTGAAAAACAATCTGAAGTTTGACGAAGCTCACTGAAAAATTCATAATTTTTCGATTTCAACAAATATTTCTCCATCACTCAATAATAATCTCAGATATTCTAGTTTCTCAAGTTACAAAATATAGAATATTAAAAGAGAAAATTAAAGATAACAAAGACGAGCCAAAAAGTCGTGCAGGTGAAATTGGGAACATCTTTTAAAAAGGCTTTCTGGCCACTCTAAATGACCGTGCTTTATAATAATAATCATCACCAATCATTTTAATTAGAATTTAGTTAATTTATTGTCGTAAATTTTATTGAGTTTGAATCTCGACTAAATATCAAATGGTCGTTATCATTACTATTATTCCCAATAGATGTCATTCTAAACATACAAAGATAATTGTAATATAATTAAAAGAAATTGGGTAATTGTTAATATTCATATGTTCATGAAACTACGCAGTTGAGTGGAGTGTCTTGTATATTTCGATAGTTAACAATATTTCAATTTTATCTATCCGCCGTGTTGGTGCCATTTCCCATTTGGTGTTTTAACTACTGGACCTATTAAATATTTCAATTATATTGATCTACTTGATTTTAGTCACTCCACCCTATGACTTAATAGTTGATAGTAGCTAACCCGCTCTTGTATTCATTGTTGATATGCTGAGAGCCATGGCAATAGTCAATTAATGGAATATTATAGAGGAGCAATGTACACAAAACAATTGAAAATTGTGCGTATAATGATTCAAATTAAACGATTAATTTGTAAACTTCAAACAACTATATTCAGTCCTAAATAAATATAATTTACCATTTTGAATAAATACCAATAATATAATTCGGTGTATTCTCGTCTAAACCTTTAATGAAATCAAACTTAAAGGAAAGAATTATAAATATTTTGCAATTTTATCTAATCGTATATACATAAAAGAAATACATAACCTACAAGTTCAAGGAAAGCTGTGATCTGTATGTACATATAACAAAAGAAGCTAAAACGAGCTATGTATATATGTACATACATATATACATATTTTGGTTGTTCTTGAGTATTTTTTTTTATATCTAATCTAACATAATTATCAAAATGAAAAAAGAAGAACGTCGACAAAAAAATTAATTAATGTCCTTTTAAAATCTAATTAAGATGTTTTTATCTTGTTTTTAATTTCTTTTAAGATGAAAGAGGGGCAGCAAAAACAAAATAAACCGAAAACCTTTCAGGAAAGAAGAAAGGAACATAGTTTGTCGGCAGCAATACGTGTGTAGTTAAAAAACAAAACTGAGATTGACAATGGCATATTCATATTAACTAATTATGATGTATGCGGTGTCATAATTTTATCACTGAAGCAGTCTAATTGTTGCAACTGCAACTGATTAACATTTGTTTTATATTTTATTTCAGTAAAATAGAGGATTGGTTGGAGACGATGGGAGGGTACGAAAAGAAAAAGCGGCAAAAGAATTAAGACAGAAAATCGTACTGCAACATTTCCAACTGTTTCTAAATTATTTGAAATATGCAGCTCAAGGAGAGCAAATGTTTTTAATGTGAAGTTCTTAATTGATTTTTCGTAATACTCATATTTTTTTCTTTTCAAACTTCATTCAAACTGAACCATCTTAAATATGTCTCTAAATGATTTCAAATTTTTTAACACAAAATTTATTCAAACGTCAAGTAAAATAATCAAAAGTTCGAAATGTACTATTAATTTGTCCGTTACGATTTTATTCAGCCAATCAAAAAATTGAGTGAATTTTATTAGTTTACTTCTCAAATTTTTATCCGAAAAGTTTAGTACTAATCCAATTATGTTGGTTGGAGTTCAATTGGTCATATAAACTTGGTGTGGCACCAAATATGAATGACGTTCAAAGCAAAAGTAACGCATTTTATGTTAACTATGCAAGTTGTTAAATTTTTTTAAAAATGTTGGCATTAAAAGATTGTCGGGAGTATGAGAATGTTTGATTATTAAAATATTTTCATTTTTATAATTAAAACTTAAGGGAATAGTTGTATGTATTCGGAATCGAATGAAGAGTTGACAGAGCAAACACCACGGCAAACACAAAGAAAAACGTAGGTCCAAAGCAAATTTTTACTTAGCAGCACATGTTTTAATTTTTTTTTGTTTATTTAGGGATATATGGAGCCCCCAATAAACGACATTTCTAGTTGACACAAGGATGGAAATGAAACATGAATTCAATAGTGGTAGGAAAAGCAAAACAACTTTGTGGCGTCAAGCTATAAATAAAATGGCACAAAATATTGAGTATCAAATTACGGCGGATAAAGTTCGGAAACATTGAATTTTAAATATCAAGAACGAGAGTGGTCGCGACACAATCTTTTGGCAATATTTTGAAGCCTTCGACTGTGGATAGGATTAAGGCATAACTTGATTCGCCTGGATGGTTTGGTATTTGATTCGAGCACCAATGACAAAGACAATGACAATGCCAAAAAAAGAGAAGGAGATCTCTTCGCGTTTTTGGAATATTGGAAGCAGGAGGACGGAAAAGAAAAAGAATAATTTAAGCAAGTATTGGAAGTTGAAAAAGAAAAAGTTCAAATAAGAAAGGGGGAATGCCTAAAATTCATCTTGGAAATGATGAAAAATTGATGTCAAACGTAATATGAGAAATAAAACTTTATGAACTAATGTTAATTAAAACTTATGAATTAATTTTATTTCAGTTATGTTTTTTTTTATTAATAATTTCAATTTATAATAAATGAACTACTATAAAGACTTGGCTTTTCTTTAGAAACGCTCATATATATAATTACGCTTTAGTTGTGCGGCGCTTGTTGCATTTCTTGATGGGTCAGCAATTGTAGCTTCGTCTTGAATGCACTTTAATTCATTATTATTTATAAAATGAACATTTTTATTGGACTTTGTATGTAAACAAAACCAAATTAATGACAATTTGATTAATTATTTGTTAAATTGAATCCTCGAGTTTTTGTAACTTGTAGAATTTTGTTACCATAATAAAAACAAAAATTGCAAATTTAAAAAGTTTTTACTTTTTCATTTTTTTGTGTCGAGTTTCTGTATTGTTTTTAGTGTTTTTCTTGTTTTTGTCGTTTCTTGTTATTAATTTATTTTATCATTTATTTTTAACGATAGACAAAAAATTAATTTATTATTTACGAAAATTTTTAAAAAATATAGATACAAAAATATAAATACAAACACTAACTAAAAAGAGCAACAAATTTAAGACAATTGTACTACCCTACGGACAAATTATATTTTTGTTTTGTTTAATTAGTAATTCTGCGATATCATTTGTTCAAATAGTAAGAATTTGTTTATCTCGAGTATGGAACAGGGATGGATATTGACGTTAATTTCAAAGTATTGAAATTTTGAGGTAAATAGTAATTTGGATTCGGTAATAGTAGAATGAGTATTTTCTTGGTAAAATAATTCAACTGGGTACAATTTAATCAGATTAATCAATTTAATTGGTAAAGAATCGATCATCGATTGTCTTAAAAAAATTGAAATATTTGCTTAAATGAAAAACTTATTAATGGCAGGATGAATATATATACATATATGCATCTGAGATTGTTCAGATTCCAATTCTAAATTCACTGTATTTGTCAGACCCAGCACGTAAGTAGAACTAAAGTACTATAAAACCCCGAATAAAAAATTTTAAATTTTTATTTAAGTAATCAAGAAAAAATTAATTTTAGTGCAGGCTATAAAATTGGCCGAAAAGTATGGTTGCCAACGAAAAACAATTCTTTATCAAATAAGAAAGACACGAATAAAGGAGAAGTTATATGATAGGCTGAGGAAGAAAATGACTTAATTCCGTCAAAGAACTATTATAACTCAAAAAAACCAATAACAAGTCGAACCACAATTTTAGGTAGAAGACTGAAGGAACGAATAATTATGGCTTATGTAAACCCCCAAAAAGCTAATAATATCACATAAAAATAAAAATTATAAAATTAGTTTTACGCAAGAGCCACTTCATATGCCTTTCAAACTTTCGAGAAACATTTTGGGGACAGGTGAGTCGTTATTTTCAATAGATGACTAATTTGAAAAAAAAATTGTATCCTGCTCCTAAAGAAAAACTAAAAACAAAGAATATTATTCTCACACGACGGCACTCTGATGGTGGGTATGTAATGAATGGAGAGTGCATAGACAACACTTGAGCAGAACGTCTCATTTGGCTCAGAGGAAAAGTTAGTTGCTGGACAAAAATTAATTGGACCTAATTTCACTTTTAAACATAATAAAAAGATTGTTTCAACATTTTTGAACCATGTATTCAATGGCCAGCGCATTGTCCCGATTTAAAGGTGATTGAAAATTTGTGGGTTTATTTGAAAATTCCATGGAATGTCATTAACAACTTTATTAATTCAACGCTAAATCGTTTGATAGAGGTTCTAGAAGCTAAGCGGGATTCATTTCATATTAAAATAAATTTAGCAATATTTTTTTAATAATTTTGCACCAAGTAAAATTTATTGTTTCTTTATTTCTAAATCAAAAATTTAAAATTGTTTGTTGTGGGTTTTAAAGTAATTAATTATTTTGGCTTAACTAATCCAATTTACATCATTTGAATAAAGGTCCAGATCTTATTTCCGAACCAATTTCATTTCCGAAATAAACATTTTTTGCTTTGCACAAATAATTTTCAACATCACTGTACAAAATTCTAATTAGTTGCATCATTTCTTTTTTATTCAAACTGAAAATGTGAGGAAGAAGCTAATTGACGATTGGAGCATATCAGTTACACGTAGCGGAACAATTTTGAACCGAATATGCATGCAGTTCGAGGTTTTTGATTTATTTTTAGAAAAAAAAATAAACAGATCAGTGAGAAATTTTAGCAATGAAATTTAAGCCTGATTATACTGACTTAAGCCTGATTATACTGATATAAACTTATGTAGAATTATTTCCCGCGAGAGGCGCTTTCTCAATAGTCAATTTGGTTGTTTTGAAAAAAATGATTTCAAAAAGTAATTTTATTTGAAAAATGTAGTACATAGTACTGGATAAAGAAAAAAAGTTATAGACCAAATTTTTGGTCAATGGGTTCGAACATGAGGAAATAGTACTGAAATTGGTTCGATAATATCGAAGTACATACTTTTCATACAGTACTATAGTACTGACAATATCATAGCCGGGGATTAATATCATTTGTGTACGGTTAATTTGATTGGTAGAGAGATCGGAAATAAAAACATCGGAAGTTTTTATATACGTAGCTTAAGTGTCATGTGAAATAATTATATTATAGAAATCGAACTCGAATAGAAATTCCCAATCATGGTTCTTTCAGTTTTAAGTACGGTCTATTATTACAACAAAAATGTTAAGAAACATTGAAATAGACATAGTTAAAACTGATTTATGAATTTCTTGAAATGTATATAAACTGAATGAAATGAATTTTGATCTGCAATATAACCATAAATATATTATTTTGTTTTTATTGTTTTCCTTCTTGATTACAATTGATTTTCTTTTTATTGTTCCTCGGTGAAAGATTTATTTTTCAATATTAATTTCTATTTCCTTTTTTAAGGAACGTAAAATCTTATTTTAACCAATATAACAGCGTATATATATATATATATATATATATATATATATACATATATATATATATATATATATATATATATATATATATATATATATATATACATATACATATATATATATATATATATATATATATATATATATACATATATATATATATATATATATATATATATATATATATATATATATATATATATATATATATATATATATATATATAAATATATATGTATATGTATGTTTGGTATATTGAACTAATAAAAACGAGAAGAAAATATTAAAGCAAACATATTTGATTGATTGATGTGTGCTGTGTGGTACATATTGAAAATAAATAATGTGCGGGCGAAAATTAATTAAATTTTTTTGGAAACAATTTAAATTTATCAAGTATATTGAGAAATTGAGAAGTTTGTTTGTATATTTTTGATGCAATAATTTGATCCCGTATAAAGCGGGATTAATATAATAAGGTGTAAAGATTATTTTTTGTCTTAAGGCTCTACCTTACCTACAATAAAAATCAAAATGTATGTCGATATTTAAATGCCAAAAAATGCGTCTAAAATTAATTTTAAAATAGTGTTAATCTCCGCTATCGAAATTTAGAAAATAATACATGTTTTTTGCTTCCATCGAAGACACAAATTTTTCAAGCTGATCTGTCAACTTATCGATATAAAATATTTTACAATTAAATTTTCAATTTAATTATTAGAACGAATTTTTATAAAAACGTGTATTAATCGCCAGATAGTGTCTTCCTGAACGTACCCGTATATAAAACTTTTATATATTTACTCACAAACAGGTTTTGGTAAATTGAGTAAACTAGAGGCTTTATGTGTAGAGGGTCGCGTTACACAATTTTAGTTGTTTATTACTTCCAATTTAGAATAAAATATTTCTGATGTCGGCCTAAAAAAGGAAATTAATTAACTAATTAAACCTTCGTACTAGATTTAAAAGTAAGTTTTATTTTAGACCAAATTTTCCATTATATTATTGAAGTTGAACCTAATCCTAGCACCAATATAAATCGAATTTCCGGACACCGTTTGATCTACGTCTATATAACATACTCACATTATCCACTTACAAAATTAATGTTTAAATGAATTTGATTAAACTAAATTCTGTCACACAAATCCAAAACAAGTATTTATACTAAAAGTATACTTATAGTCTAAGAAATATACATATATCGATCCTGCCTTTAGCGAGGCGCTTGTATACATTATGTGTATATGTAACAGGTACATTATTTTGACGAAACTAAATAGATTTTTTTTTCTATTCTTAAAACTCGACAATAACCAAAACAAGTAGAATTACGATAATTTATCACATAAAAATACTTAAAATATTTTCATTACAACCAGGAAAACAAAGAAAAATCGAAGCAAAAAAATCTTAACCTCAAACACAAATCTTCTTTTTTTTTTTTTTATAAAAATTTTAAAAGTTCCTACTTAAAACTTTTTCTATATATACGAGTATTTATAAGTAATTTTTTCCATTTTCTCTATTTGTATGTACGTACGTAAGTATGTATGTATGTCTGTATACTATGTAATATATAAATTTAAAAGAAAATTCATTTTAAAGAATGCTATATATGTACTCGTGTATATATGTATATAGAGTTGAATAAATGAGAAATGGGTTCGAGATTTTTCATATATAGTCTTGTATGATATTGTAATATAAAATATTTTCTTTAGGGCTTTGTTTAAAAAGATAGTATATATAGTATACCGTATATATAAGAAATGATATATCATTCAAAAAAAATCTTTAGGGCAAACTTTCTGTTCGTGGCTGTTTATATAATAAACTGATTTTTATATGCATATAAGCATCCGAAATAGCTGGACCGAATTTAAACACGCATATACCCTCTAGGAGTCTAGGCAAATATTTAAAAAAAAAAAATGGACGAGAATATTTTAATAGTACATAATGTAATAAAAAATAATCGAGTATTGAATGAATAATATATTAACGAATTTGATGTCGATGCCGCAATTTTCCAATTAAATGGTTTCAACATTTTTAGAGGTAAATAAAATTCTAAATTATAAGATTTTAATCAATTTGAACGAGAATCTGTTACCCCGTCACAAAATGTAACTACATATAATAGCCGTAAGGATCCGACAATTTTGAATTCGAGGTTTTAATAAAAGAAACCAGGGTATATATGTAGCCAATTTCTAAGTAAAAAGACAGAATACGCATACTTTGATAACTAGTTCAGATGTCCCCAGTGCCGGATTATTAGCCACTCCGGCCCATGTGTTTCCTAACAAATTTCTACCAAGAATCATGAACTTTTTGTTTCCTTTTTTCTACTTGGTCTGAGGTTTAAGGCTCTCCCAAATCTCTCGCCGCTTGCTACAATTACAGGTGCAATTTAATTCGAATCCCTTTTGAATTCTGCCTTAATTGTGATTCGAATCCGGTATCTTCCAATCGAAAGGTCACTGCTTCAACCACTATGATATTTGCTTCCAAAATCGTACAGTACATTTTAGATTAATTGAACCAATAAAATAAAATAATCCAGATATTCGAGCTACCGTGATAACAATGGCTCCCTCTCAAAAATCTTTGAAAAAGCAAATTTTACTTAATTTTTAATTTTTTTAAATTTATGTAATTTGAGGGATTTCTAATAGAAGTTTGAAAATTTTTCTAAACTTGGGAAGCGTTCGGCAGAGCTGTAGAGTTTTCAGCTTCTGTTCGACTCCAGATCAATGAGTCCAAAACGAAATACATGATCACTGGTTATAGGGACAATGGCACACCAGATTTTAGTAGTGGCCACTACACGTTTGAGGGAAGTAGTGGCGACTACACGTTACGATAACAGCGTGAGTGAGGATATTAAAGTGCAGCTGGCAGCTGGTAGTCGTACTTTGTATCCTCTAAGGCCACTGGTAAAATCTAAACACCTATCAAATGCCGCGAAGGTAAAACTTTACAAAGCGTTGATCAGGCCCGTTGTTATGTTTGGATGTGAAAGTTGGGCGCTGACGGATGAGTACGAGAGATGGCTCCTTATTACATTTGAGAGAAGAATCATGTGTGTGATTTACGGCCCAAAAGGGGAAATAGATGGGCTCTGTACATACCGAGCTCTGTACAATATCGAGAGCAGAGATCTGATGAAGATCTCCGATATTGTGCATGAAATAAGATCTCAGCGAGTATACTGGCTCGCTCACGTTTTGCGTGCTGATCCGGAACGAATTGTGCAACTATCTCTGAAAGAAGAGCCACCATATGGTAGGCGCAGAGGTCGTTGCAGGCGACGATGGCTCCACGATGTAGAGAACGACTTGGCCTCTTCAGATTATCTTAGACAGTATGAAAACCATGCTCAGGAACGAGACCGTTGGAGCCAAATAGTTAACTCAGTATAAGGGGCCAGTAATCTCCTTATGGTTTCTTAAATTTTGATTAAAACAATATGTAATCCGATCATTTTAAACTTTTATGGATTATCGATTAACAGTTATCAATGATCCAGCTAAATAAATGAGTATGGAATGAGTATATCTACTCATATATGGATGGCGAAAAGACTACGCCACTATTAAATGAAATAACCATAATTTGAATAACTACAACTTATAATGTTGATTTTATTGATGATTTCTAAAAATTTGAAACAGAATTTTACTAATTAAATCTATAAAATTACGAATTGATTATCTACATTAGTTACTTGTTACAAATTAAATTTTGATTTGAGGATATATAGATTTGGAGCATTCGAATTTCTAAAATTTTTAATTTTATAATTTAAAAGTCAGAATTATGATTCAGATAATATTAGATTTCATTATTTACAATTGTTGTTTAACCAGTTCAATTTGAAATTTCTTCAAATAGAAAGGTTTTAGATTAAGAATTATAAGAAATTTAATTCTTTAAAATTAATATCGACTTTTAAATTCAAAATACTAAATCTACTATTTCTAGAATCAACATTTATGATTTAAATAATAAATCCAATTAGATGTTAGTGACTCGAATATTTAAAATTCACAAATTGCCAAACGAAAATTTAAAAAATATACAAAGAAAAGGAGTAAAATGGAATAACATAGCACATTCTTGCGTCCTCTATCTTCAACAGACGAATACGAAGGAAAATTAAATAAAATTTAAACAAAACAAACCAAACCAAAAATAAAAATGCCTTCGGTTAAAATGCACGTAAACAAATAAATGTTTATTACTACTAACAACTTAGTCTGAGGTCTAAATGGTTCAATACTATATCCAATATAAATGTGAGCCAATTCGATCAAGAAAGAGAGTGGTCCTCAACATTGATTATGGCAAAGATCGTTTCACCCGGCACTGCAAAAAGGGGAGATGTTATATCTCCTGAGTTACGCAAGAAATATAATAAATTAACTAACTGTATTTGATTCGAATCAGCTGGATTTAGGCGTAATGCGGAAATTTAATTCAATTTTTCCTACCTTATTTGTCAGTCAACACGTAAAGGATTGCCGTATGGCCATTAAGTTTTTGAACAAATTAACCAAAAAATTATTTGGTGGCCATTTTGAAAAAAAAAAGAAAAGAAATTAAAGATGATACTATTTGTATATAATCCTTTTTCTTAATCCTTATTAATTTACCTTTAAAATAAATCCCATATCATAATTTTCGAATAATTAGTTTTTTTTGTCTATACAACCCATACAAATACCTCTTGTACCTATCTTATACAACAACAACAAACCAATTATAAAACTTTTAATTATAACAACTATATATAAACTTAAGAAAATTAGATGATGACGTTTGGGTTCATCGATTGAATTTATGTTTTGAAAACATCAGCTTAGTATTATTCGATACGAGTGAAGTTTTTGCTAATCTAATCCTAAGTTTAAAAAAAATTGATTAATTCTGTAGTTTTGGAATGGTAAAATATTGGTCCCGAAACACGAGAATTGTGCTTTACTTATTTTCTACAATTCAACGAGTTTTGCGAGTTGCGGTAATAGATCTCACGATGTTTTTATAATTCTAACGGCAATAGTCGCGAGACTGGCGGGTGTCAAGGTAACTCATACAATTGTATGGAAATGAAGTTATAACTGTGGTCTCATTCACGACTTATTTTGCGTAGACGGACTTGTTTAAAAGTCTACAATAAGTCTTGCGAAGAGACTAATTGTAGACTTTTTGGATTTATTTGGGAGAATTTCCACAAATATGTACAGTTTAAAACAAATTTTGTTATTTTTCTAATTGGAGTTTTATTTATACCAAAATTAGAATTTGAGGTATTTTGTAGATCATATACCTCCGATTTTCACATGCTCGAATACGTATTTGGAATACGTTAGGCCAACTGTACCATTTTCACAAATATTAAAAATCGTTCAAAAGAAACAGTAAGAAACTGTAAATTATTTCCAATGAAATCCAAATTGGAGAAATAACAAAATTTAACAGTGTAAGTTATACAGTAACTCATACCATAGCCAACTCAAATTCAATATTTTTTCAATTTTAGTTTTCGTTTTTTTTAGAATATTCTAAACTATTAATAATTATTCCGCCTAAATGTTGATTTTTATATTTTTAATTTAATAACCTGAATTTTATACTTATAATAACCTGAATTTTATTTAATAACCTGAATTTTATAAAAACTTCACGCCAGTTTAATTCGTGTAAATTGTTATTAATATACATTTGAACCATTTTAAAAATGAATCGTCCATAAGATTAGTACTCTCATCTTATTAAATAAACCTGCAATTTTGTAAATTGGATCTACAAAATTACCAAATTCTATATATACGAGTATATAAGTATATATAAGAATATAAATAATATCACCAAGAACGCAAATTGAGTGAAGTAATAATATAATGCAATTACCAGATATGACAAGTAAAAGTAAATTGCGAACGTTAAACTGGAGACAATATTTACATATACGATATATATATATATATATATATATATATATATATATATATATATATATATATATATATATATATATATATATATATATATATATATATATATATATATATATATATATATATATATATATATATATATATATATATATATATATATAATTAATATAATTTTGTTTTCGTTAAAATTTTATAAGGAATGGCAACAATATATTTTAATTAAATTCATCGTAAAACGACACTTTTAAATGTAATATATACAATATATATAAATATTTATATGTACTCTGAATTTTACTCACTTGTTGTAAAGGACTATATCCGGCAGCCAAATATGTTCTGATGGAACATATAGCTCTGTGACGCCACCGTACTCTGATGGGTCCCATTTGAATTTGTGGTCCTGCCATTCCTGTAAATCAATTGCGTGTCACGTGACGTTAAGGTAAAATAAAATAATTGAATGACTTTAAAATCGTGACTTACATGCTCCAACCACACATTTGTTGTTAAGATTTGATCTTTCAAATTCTGAAAATACATAATTTTAAAATATTTCAATTAAATTATTAACCGGAATTCCGATACTACAATTTGGAAATATGAATATAACAAGGCAACATCAAAAATAAAATACATAATCGTAAATTATACATATCGAAGGTATTTATGAAGATTTAATTTTCATGCATTTATACCTATGTATATGTATGTATATACATATACGGAAAATATATCACCTACAAATATCAAAATTAATTTGATTTAAGCATCTAAATCCTAATCCTCAAATTTTACTTTCCTGTTCTTATTACCAATTTGGTTCGTTTCTTTATTGAATTACTTTGCCTTATGTTACTTTATATACAGCACACATACATATATAGATCTATAAACGAACATTCTTTTTCTGAAAGTTCATTTAAGTTTTATATATTTTTTTCATATTCCTTTCATCTCCTCCTAAACAAAATATAAGTTTGCTTTAATTTCGAAATGAATATGTACCTACTCTCTTGTTTATGAATATTAGGGAAATACGATTTGAAAAGAATCAAACAAACATTTATATAAAATATACAAAGAAAAATTATTAATTTTAATTTGGCTTTTTCATTGTATATATGTATATGTATATATATATATGTATATAAATCTAAATTGTACCGTATTTATTTCAATCAAACTTTAAAAAAAAATAAAAAATAAATTTTAAACGGAAAATGTGGAAATAAAATAAAACGAGAAACGATTTTTTTGTCGCGAATATTCTACCAGGATATACCAATCAAATATAAATAATAAAATTATGAATGGAATGAATGAAAATTATTTATTTCCGTTTTATATGAGAATAAGTTCCCTTAAATGCGAAAAAAAATACTTAACAATTTTTTTTCTCGTGCTTTTTTTACCTTACCTATACATACTCGTACACCGTACGCTTTTCGTATTTTATTTAAACTTTTCTAAACTTCTAAATGATTGAAATTTATAAATATTGTGTAAGGATTATAAGGTACAGATTATATTTGAGGTGTTAATAAAAAATTATGCTACTTCAATGTAAATAAGCTTATTATAAATTCAGTTGAGCTGGAAGGAAAATAAAGCTTTATTGAGAATAAAATCAATAATTCAAAATTCGTAGCTTAATTGAAACTCAATCGATATAACTGTACTGCGGTAAAAATGTAGTCAATTAAAATTTTGGACTGAGTTGTTGTAAACCCACCACCATATTTCATTTTAATATACATAATCGGATTTTATTGAAAATACTGTATAGGCACTTTTTATTTCGAAAGTAAACAAGTATTTTCATAAACGTTTTATCTTTCAAAAAATATTGAGATATTTCTACCAGTGTCGGGTCTTGGGTGACTAGCGTCCTCGATGACCAGTGGCCACACCATTCATTTGATACCCATCAAGAATTTATTCATAAAAACATAGATCCATCGACATCAAACAAATTTCGTAAAATTTTATTAAATTTTATAATAAAATAAAATTTAGATCCCAAATTTTAGTCGAACTTTCCAAGCACTCACATAGTAAAACTCACGAAAAACTATCTCGCACTGAAACAAGACAGTTTTTCTTGTGTTTTACTATGTGAGTCTTCAGAAAATTCGATTAAAATTTGTTATCAAGATTTTTTTTTATTGTTATTATTTACGGAATTTAATAATAAAATAAAATTTCCATTTCTTTCCAAACACTCACACATAGTTAAATATGGGGAATTACACATTTAAGTGGTGCTAATAATTATATCATGAAAGTATGTAATCAAAGTATGGCAAAGTGGAAACTCCAAAACGCATATTAACAGATATTTGGATTTACGGGAGTAGCGAAATTTTACAATATCCCGAGCCGATCAACAATTCAATTTGGCCCTTTTCAATATCCATTCTGAATAGGTAAATATTATTTTATATGTGGGGTTTTACAGTTTTATTATTGCCATCTTTATGATCAACACATAGTACAGTACATAAAAAATTAATTATTTTACATTTAACATTTTGTTACCAAATTTTATCATGATAATTATCGTTATAGTAAAATCCCCCAGACATAATATATTTATAATGGTTAAAAATTATTAACACATTGATAATTAAGAAACACAAAAATATGAAAATTCGGGTACAAAAAAGTTGATTAGCTATACCGAATGCGTAACACAACCTGCTACATCGCTTTGAATTCTCAGTCTCAGTTCACTTTGAAATCTTGCCTTCGTGGTTCATTGGCGATCAAAATAAAACTAAAACACATAAATTGTAATGTTGCCTTAACTCCGGAAGTTTTCAAATTTTCATTTTCCTACCTGTATTTACTATTTAGTATTTAAAAACAAACGAATGCCGATTTCTTCTAGAATTTGATTTAAATGTTCAATCCGGATTACTTGAAACAAAAAAAAAAAGAGGTATACACAATTATATTCTTCACTTATTTAGATTCGGATAAATATATTTCCATTTTTATCGACACTATAATAATTATATATAAATGACATGACAGTGAGAGAGAGCGTGGATATATAGAATTACCTGTTGAATTTATGAATAAAAATAAAATACTTTATGGTAATATTCACGAAAACTTAATTATCGTTAAATTTGACAATAGAAATTAAGTTAATGTTAAACATAATCTACTCTTAAGTCGACACTTAAGTTAATGAACCAAAAATCGGGCATTTAAATATTTAATTGGAGTCTCTTTTTGACATAAAACTAATAAGTGTGAAATAATTATTAAATTGTGTGGAAATCAAAAATTACATTAAAATGTGTTAAATTTAATAATAAAATAAAATAACGTAATAATGGTAATGACATTTTGGTTAATATTCCTTAATTGAGGATATACTCGTATGTACATACGAGTATATTATGTAGGTTACGTTCGATAAATTTTGTATTGCTTGGCTCAGATTTTCGAAGACGTCGGTTATTATTTGTATTTTATAATGAGTCTACTCTAGCCTACCACATCCCCATAGTTTGAAACTAAAATTAAATAATTTTGTCTCTAATCATTAAAAATAAATTATTATTATTTTTCTAACTACACGAATGATAAAATTAAGTTAGCTTTATGGTAAATTTAATTTTTTCCATAAAACTTCAAAATATGTCAAACTTTAATTAAATATTATTCTCTCTATACATTATACAAATTCTACAAATAATATTAATTATAACATAAGCCAGATAAGCTTTATAAATGCTAAATATAATTACAGTCAATTTTAATATTTGAATCGAATAAATTGTTTAAAATATTTTAAATTTCGAAAAAGTTTATTTTCCTTTCATAATTAGCTTAATTTAATTGCCTTGCAAAACTAACATCTCTGATTTGTCCATTTTTATTGTTGTTGTTGACAATATACGAGTATACGTACGTATATATGACTTTAATGTTTTTATTAAAATTAATTTTTTTAAATTATTTTGAAGTTTTGGTTATTCTAGGTTATTTCAGCATCTGCATCGGAGCTTCCAATTTTGAGCAAGTTTATTAATTAAAATATAATTAAAACAAGATTTAAAACATTCGGATCTACATAACGAAATGAAAAAATTGATGTTATAGATTTAAAATAATCGTGGTTGGTGGGTCTACATATAGATGGCAGTGGTTGGTTTATACAATTTAACCACAAACAAAATTAACACGTGAACAGATTTTTTTATATTCATTTCTTTTCCAATTTAAGTTTCATTGATTGGCATGCATGACCTCGTTAGATTTTATTATTCAAAATAAAGATATACACTCAAATAATGATTAGTAGATCGTTTATCTGTTGTAGAACTCGTTCATATGTACATACAAATTTATTTGTTCATTATTTTGAAATTTTAAAATAATTTGAATCATGTGAAATTATTTCTTTTGACATCAAATGTTTCAATTTGTATAATTTAATATAATTTTGTTCATAGGGGGTGTTTGTTTGGTTGGTAACCATTCAAATTGTTAACGGATTTTGGTAAAAGTGTCAAATTGAGGTTATTGCGGCTAAATAAATTTGGCATGAGAAATTGGTGGTTGTGTGTTGTAAAAATGTGGGTTCAAACTTCTGATTCAGACACAAAATAAATTATTATTTTGAATTATAAATAAAAAAATGTATAAAACAAATAATAAGAAAATGTGGGTGACTGATGTCAACTGATGTCGACCATCAATGTTTCGACGAATTGATTGATATTTTAGGTTAGTAGTACACAATTAATTATGAAATGTCGAGCTTCTATTAATTGTTTTTTTTTCTGTAGGTTCAAACTTCCCGAAGGAAAATTTTCTACTAATTTTAAGCGATGTGATAATTTGATCCATGTATGTTCACTACAGGCCAAAAGTTTTTGGGCGATACAGTTTTTTCAATTAAAATTAAAGTAATGCAATAGTTTTTTTTCATGAATATTTTTTTAAATGCAGGTACTATACGTATATTTTGATTTATTTCAACATGTATCAGGAATTCATCAAAATACTGAAAAGTTTAAATTTTTGTTCTGTGTAAATTTTTTTATTTTAAATATTATATGAATTATTTATATTTTAAGTTTGGCTGTTAACAGTAAATATTTAAAAAAAATTGAAAATAGTTTCTGATGATGAAACTTCATATTAAGATTAAATTAATATTTTATAAAAAAAGCATTCAGAAAATATAAAAAAATGAACAAAAACTGGTAACTGGCTATTGAATTATGAGCAGCCATTATTACGTTACGTGACGTACTCATTTGCATAAATTGCTAAGAAACTCAACATTTCTGTCTCTTCTCGTCTGCTGTGCAATGCACACTACAACGATTTAATCAAACTGAGTAGAATACAATCAAATTTCGACGTGGACAACCTAAATTACCACCGCGAAAGAGGATGATGATAACAGTAGCATTTTATCTAACGCAACATAAGTTGGCGGCCCGCGGTAGCACAGTAAGTAGCGTCCTTGCTTTGTTATTCGAGGGTCTCGGTTTCGATTCCCGGTGGTGACCAAAAATCACGGTTGGGTGTTTTTAATGTGTAAGTATGTGTGTATGTCCGGGTGTAGCACCGTGGGCCGATGTGGCATTGAGTGCTGGAATAATCCGTTCAACTTTAATTTTTAATTTTTAAAAGTTGGCGGCACCTCAGAGATTGTCGTTGATTACGGTGAAAAGCTGCTGTGTAGAAACCAATAAGACTCCATAAGCAGCAATAATTTGATCTTAACCCAGTCGACCTGTTAATGCATCAGTTGGATCGAGATCTTCAGGAAGCATGCCCAACATCTGCGAGGAATGTACAACATAAACTAAAAAATGCATGGAATAACAAACCTTCTGAAAAATTGAATAAATTACTAGATGCACTATATCTTTTGGCTTTTTATGAGAAATTATAGAAAGAAGAATATTACTGCTTTCAGCAATTTTTTAAATATGTGTTAAAGCGACAACATTTATTTGAAATACTGAACTACAAATTTTTAACATTAATTGAACGATATTTTTAGTTTTCAGTCCAAGTTGTGACAATTTGAGGTCAAATAGGAAATTTCAACATTTAAACCATATTTTAAAATTTAGTCGGCGTTGCCAATAGTAACTCACATAGTAAAATACACGAAAAATAGTCTAGCATTGTTGTCAATTTTTCATGTATTTTTCTATGTGAGTGCTTAGAAAGTTCGAGTAAAAGTTGGTATCGAAAATTTTCCTCCTCAGGCCATAGGACTAATTAATATTTTCACATTAAAGATAGAATAGTCCCTGTGGACTCTACATAGCTACCGGAGTCTTGCACATGTTATTCATGGTAAAACAAATAAAATGCAACTGCTTGGCCAAAATTAGTTTGATTTCAAGTGTTAATAAATCTGAGAATTTAAAAAAATATTAAGAATTTCGGAATATTTTATAGATTTAATGGAATTTCAAATTATCATAAAAATAATTTAGGTAGTGTGTCAATTTAGTTAAAAATTAAAATTTTGACAGAAAATCAAATTTTTCGATTCACTTTGCGGGGACAAACAAAAACAATTTTGAGTTTTCTGTCAAAATTTTAATTTTTAACCAATTTTTTTAAACTAAATTTCCCAAACAATAGAGTTTCCTAAATTTTGAGATTTTTTTTATTGAAAAGAAAAAGAAAAGAGCTAAATGTTAAACAAAGAAAACTGAATTTGTTCGTTGAACGGAGCTTAATTTACATTACATAATAAATTATTGCATACGGTATTCTACTTTGAGACTGTGGGAAGACCGCTATAAAAATATAACAAGCTTTTCAAAATAAAGGCGTATGTGACAAAATATCTGCATAAAATACATAAATCCAAGTACTTAGTAATTAAGAAGAAATCCATTTAGAAGTTGGAACTCTTAATATTGAATGGTACACCACATTGTGTGACCCACATTAAATTTATTGGGGACACCGACAAATTAATATTTTATATACAAATTATTTATTATTTTAAAATTTTAAATTAAACTTACCAAATCAATCAGTTGTGACAAACGCAATCCCAATTTCACCAAAACCGTGTCGGTATTATTACTAACTGGTCTAATTAATCTATTATAATTACTCAACAAGTCATCATAAAGTCTTTTAGCATCTGGATTACAGATTATGCCAATGATAAAAAATTGTCCGATGATAATAAAAACCAACATTAAATTTAACAGCATTTTCATTTCTTTCAATCAAATAAATATTGTATACAACAAATTTATTATTTGTGTCGGCGTCTTGTTAATCTTAAACCAGTTTTCTTTTATCACAAATTTTCATTTTTAATTTTTTTTTATTATTATCCTAACACGTGATTGTTGTTATTTTTTTTTTGTTATTTTCCTCTATTTTCATTTTATATTTTATTACCTGGTATCTCTTCACTTAATCAAAAATTAAATAGAAAAAAAAAAAAATAAATCTTGAAATAACTTTTTATTAAGGAGTTTCCTATTATGTTGTTTAAAATTTATTGTATTATAAGTGTTCACTATTCATTAAAAATGTGAATTACATTTTATAATATCGAAACAGATTATTACTTGATTTTTTTTTCTGTATTTTAGATGTACCTAGTATTTTTTTTTTTTGTTTAATGAAAATTAATTTAAAGATGAAAATAAATAAAAGTACCACTTTGACAAAATATAATGTGTACAGATAAGGAAAAAAAATAGTTACATATTTTCACCGTACGTGGTGCTAAGTTACTAAAAAAACTCACAAACAGAAAAAAAAAAAGTCGAGTACAAGGAGCACGGTTATTTTGCTCTCGATTTTCTTATCAAAAAACTATGTATTTTATCTCATTCTTACTGCAAGCAAATTATTTTACTTTCCGAAAGCAAAGCACATAAATTATCTCAAAAATACATATCAACTGTACATATATATACATATATGTATGTACTACTACCATACACAAAGAAAAGAAAACTGGAAAATATTTGTATGGAAAAATCTGAATAAAATGAAAATACAAAAACCAATTTTTTCTATTAGCATGAAAAATCGATTGGCAAAAATTTAGGAAAAAAAAAATACGAGATATTCTTCGCGCATGTCGTATTTTTGCAGCACAGCATCCCTGCTTAGCAAGTATAGAGTGTTTTAACGTTGTTTTCTGAAAATGTTTTCTCCTTATTTTCAGTGATATCCGAATATGTAACAATATTATTCTCACAAATGAAAACAAAATATATATATGTATATATATGTATGTCGAGTATACATGTATTTGTGTTTATACATAAATTCTCCGAAAAACCTGGGATCTTTTCGTTTTCTGTGAGACATGTTTTTATTTTGGTATAGCTGTTTTAGTACTCTACATAAATATACATAAAAGAATAATAATTTTAATATTTATGTTAAGTCAAAATCATATCGAGTTTTGCTTCTAGTTTAAGGAGCCCTCAATCTAGTTTTTATAGAGCTTTGATTTTATTTTTTTTTTATAGTTATTTACTACGCGACATAAAAAAAAATGTTTATTTCTTTTTTAAATGTAATTCTGCTTTATAGTGCTAAGCTTAAATATATTAATTGATTAATTGGTTATACACAATATATTGTTCAATAACAATCTGTATATATATACATACATACTGTATATAAGAAATATAATAAATTAAACCTATTTAAGTAAAACTGTCAATTAAAATTTAGCGCAAGTCATTTGGTATATTATGTATGTATACATACATATACATTTTAGACGTTTATTAATAAGGGCGTAGATCTACGCATTCAAACGTATTTTATATTATAGAAATAGTTTTAATTAATTTTTTGTTTTGTTTATAAAATTCTTAGATGTTCATAAATAAGTATACGATGTCAGTCAGCAAAAGCTAGCTTGTTTAGGATTTTTTGATTCAGTTTTCACAGCAGGGTAGTAATCGTTACTAAAATAGGTATATTTTATATTATGATAATACATTGGTATGTTAATGGAGAAATTATTTATTATCATCTGTTTGCTAGGTCTGTGTTATATTAAATTGAAAAGTATTTATCTGATTTTGATAAAACAAAGTTCGATGACTATATACCTTACCTGATTACACCGTTAAATTTGGCAATTTTTCCAATTGGAATTTTATTTATTCGAAATGTGAATTTGAGGTGTTTTGTAAATTGTATGCTGCCGCTTCTAGAAATAATTACATTCTCTCGAGTAAATATTCGGATAGCTTAGAGCAACTGCGACCTTTGCGTCCATAGAAATTAAATTAGATTAAGCGGTTAGATTTTCACAGAATTTTGAATTCCTAGAGATCCTAGAGATCATCTTTTTTGTGGCCATATCTTGAAGATATTGGTTTGGACGACCTTTGGTTTCAGTAAAATAGTGCGTCATGCCACGCAACGGGCGTTACAAAGAAAATGCGTCAAAAATTCGATGGCCGCATTATCAGTCGAGATGGTGACGTGAATTGGCCGGCAAGGAGCTGTGATTTGACACCTTTTGATTTTTATTTGTATTGAGGGTTGAGGAAAATTATAACATAGAAATAGATAAAGTACAAAATTAGATAAATTTGTCCGGGGAAATACTGTTACTGAAAGGGGTTAGTGAACGCTCAATTCAAATAAGTTGATTTATATTTGAATTTTACTAATTTATTTTGTTGTGGCAGTATCGAATATCGGTGAGTCGAATATTCAAGCTGCTACAGCATAATCAATTATGATGAAACAAAGAAGAACTACAAAACTTTTATTACACGACCTAGTGGACATTGTGAAGAGCACGACGACCTATGCAAGATTTTAACATACAACATAACTAAATCAAATTACATATACAAATTACATAATAAATTACATATAATTGGAATATATGCTATTGTTTCTGGATTTCACAATAAAAATACTAATAATAATTTAAATATTTTAATTCGTTTTATTTAAGTAAATAAAGACTAGAACCTGTGGAGTGTGGTCATCTGTAGAATTTTGGTTACTGTGAACAATACTCAAAAAGTAAAATTCGAAGCACAACAACAACAAAATTTATTAAGTATATCAAACAGGAAAAATACCTTAAAAAAAGGACGTTGCAAGACACTTTTTTGGTCCATTGCCTAAAACATACCTTAAGCTCCATACACACGTCATCTCCTTATTTCATTAGTAATTAAGGGAGTTATTTTTAATTTTTCTTCTTTATAACGATCGGAAAAGTTTATTTACTATGAAAAATAGTAAAGTCCATCAGAAAATTAATTAATTAATTTACAGATTTTATCGCTTTTTAAGCATTTCAATTGGAAAAAATAATAAAAAATCCAATTGGGAAAAATAACAAAAACTCCAATAGAGAAATACGAATTATTCAAAACACTGAAATTCTAAATGATATAAAATAAATAGTAAAGTTCATCAAACTTTAATTTTTTTGATCATACAGATTCAAAATAGCCTAAACTATTTGAAAAGATAGACCAGTATCTGGAGACATCTCTGCAATCGGCGGTACAAAATTTTAAAAATCAATAAAAATTAAGAGCTTTTAAATTCCATAAACAAATAGAAAAGTTCATCAGAATTTAATCTGACTGACCACAAAAATCCTAGGTGGTCTAAACTATCCGGTAATATACATGAGTAGCCGTGGACATCTCTATCATGGGCAGTAAAATGATTAAAATTGGTTTAAAATCACGAAACTTCAAAATTCTGTGAAAATCTAACCGCTTAATCTAATTTAATTTTTATGGACGCAAAGGTCGCAGTTGCTCTAAGCTATCCGAATATTTACTCGAGAGAATGTAATTATTTCTAGAATCGGCAGCATACAATTTACAAAACACCTCATTTTCAAATTTTCGTATAAATAAAATTCCAATTGGAAAAATTGCCAAATTTAACAGTGTAATTTTTTGTTATTTTTTTTAGTATAAAGTTCACTGTCATCTTACTGAGCCGGAAAATGCTATATGGCTAAGATCTGTAGGTGGTCGGATGCCCAAGATATATCGAAGCGTAAATATGTTATTGTATAGTTGCACAAAACAAGGGTAGAATACGAATATCCCCTTTACAAAATTCCGAAAGATTGATTAGTCTTAACTATAGTTTCAATTAACAAAATAAGCAACCATATAATCAACATCGTTACAAGCAACCAATGTTTAATTAAAATCCACCAAAGTTGTCTTAGTGTTTAATTCCTAACGTAGAGACAGTGGGAGACGATCGAAAAACTGAGTTAAAAAACCGGATCAAACACAGAGGTCGTTTAAAAAATATAACACACACAATATTCTTCTGTAAAATGTACAACGGTTCCAGAGTGCTAATATAAGTCCCACCCCAACAAAGAAGTCCTTAGCTCACTCTGGATTCTACATATGCGTGATAAAGGTTCACTTGAATTAACCGAGAAAAGAAAGAGAAAGAGAGAGGTTATTGCACTAAAGAAAGTTTATTGCACTAAACGTTCGGATTGATCTTAATTTCAAATTTTGTTATTATAAGGATAAAGTGAAGCACATGTTGTTCGATGTTTCTCAATTATATTCTATACAGCTTCCGATGTGACTTTGGCAGCAATATTGTTCCATTTAAAACGCATACTTTAAGCAATCTTATCACATCCGCCATTCTTCTTTTCTCTATTTCCAAATATTTTTGGATATACATAGGTCAAAACCGGTCGGCTTCTGAGATAACATTGATTTGATTAGTCTCCTTTATAGCGTCTTTAGAGCAGAGCTTCGAACAGGAATTGAACCGGAACATTAAACCGTAATTAACCGAAATAATTTCCAAATTGTAATAGATTTAATAAACAGAAACATCCTTTTTAACTTTCTATCGCGGGCACAAAAATTTTTTTTAGCAAAATGTTAACCGGTTTTAACCCGGTTCCGTCCCGGAACTAAACCAAAAAGAAATTCCTAAAACCTGTGCAGGAAACCGGAACAAAAGATTTTTTGGAACTGACTCCAAAACCAGCACGATAAAAAATCTGTTCCATGCTTTAGAGTAGTGTAACTATAGCTTAATCAGGCCAACATTTTACTGCTGAAATGTGTCAACGAACTAGAGACAAAATACGTTTCTGTCGTCATTCTTTTACGTACACATTCGACGTAACTATGAAGGATGTGACAAAGGCTTGGCTCTTGAGTCCACAACTGCAAATCGCTTGCAATTATAACTCTTTTTTCAAATTTATCTAACTTGAAATGCTTATCTATTTAGCGGAAGCATTATCACTATTTTTGGTAAGATATATAGCTTTTGATCTGGTAACTTGTTTCAAATCCAATTTCACGTACCCATCAAAACATATTTCCAAAATTTTGTCAAAACTTGGTAATAGAACACCGGCACATTTAGCGGACAAGTTCTGGTTATCTGAACGATTTATGGCTTTTTAAAAACTCGGTAATCCTTATAGTCTTCTTGAAGTCGAATTCGTCTGAGCATGGAACGGGATGTACTCAATTTTAGATTATTTCCTTAGATTATTTTTAATGGAAGTTATAATCTTGCGTATTTTATGTAAGTGCTGGTAAAGGTCGACTAAAACTTGGTAATGAAATGTTATTCTTAATAAAATTTAAATAATATTTAAAAAAAAAAAAAAATTCAGCGCTGGTTCGATAAAATTTTGGTGTCGAGAATTTTTACTATTTTTTACTCCACAGATAACTCAACTACTATTTCAGAAAAAAATTAAGCAAATAAATTAAAAATTATAGGTATAATCAGCCATTGAATTTCTGTAATTTGGTTATTGTTGCAGTTTCGAATATCAATAAGTCGTGATATTTGAGGTGGTACATGATTCCCTTCGCAGACGGAAAACCATAAAATTTGAGGTTTTCTATACAAATCGGACGGTTTTTTTATCGTTTCGTGACTGATATTTGGTTAGCTGAATTGACAATACCGTATGATGCTGTCAATGTATCGTTCGAGATTTATTGTTGTTTGTGTCTAATTCAAACAGTAAAATGCTTGCGTATGCATCGTCTAACCTGGTATGGTCCATCGTATGAAGTTTTTAATCGAGTTCGAATTTTATTAACCCTGACCAAGATGTAATCGCAAATATTTATTTGTTTATCGATACCATAAGTAAAACGGTTGATGCTTCTGCGATCCAATTAATTGTGTTGCCTCGAAGCTTGAGAGCAGATTTGATCTATCGGTGTGAGCGTTCGCCCATGAAATTACCTTATGGATGGTAAGCCATTGAATGTACCCGATGTTAGCCGAGGGGCTTCGTTAACTCTGAGAAAATTTTGAAAACTTACTTTTAATTTTCGGCTAGATAACTGGCGGTTTCATATAATCCAAGTGGCGTGATTGCCTTGGATTACGTTTAATTTTAGAGTGAATTGCTCGTTGAATGCAGGGTATTTGTTTTCGGCATCTGAGAGATTCTTCTAACCGAATATAGTTCAAAAGTTGACTTATGGTAGACTAGACAGACGAACAATGAGTGAAACCGAAAGTACAATAAATATAGTAACCTGGCTTTGGTAGTTTGGTATTCGAGGGTCTCGGGCTCAATTCCCAATTTGTGTGTTTTTAATCTGTAAGTACATATGTGTGTTTTCTGGGTCTTGCAACTCTAATTTGTTTTTATGTGACCGCTCTTTTTGGAACAACTTAAAATGCATTGAAACAAAAAAACTCTGCTTGCTTTTGTAAATCTGCTTGCTTTTGTAGAACCGTTATCGAATATATACAGTGCATGCCATTATATAGCGTTTAATGACATAACTTTCTACCTTCATCCAATATTTCCTTCTGACGTTTTTAAATGTCAATGATTTACCTGTGATTGATACGGGTATCACAAACTATTAGATCACAAACGGCATGTTTCTTTAGTAAGATAGAGGGAGCAAATGCTGAATATGGTATTGATGATCTGCATAGTCGCCCACCCACTAAAACGGATCAAGTGATAACAGCGGATGTTTTACTTCTTGCTTAGAATTGTAACAAACATTAATCGTTGGCCCTTTGATTTTATCCAACTGGTTTGACTCCTCTGAATATTACATCAGCCAGATACTTTCGCTTGGTCCAAACTATTTCATGATGGTCTTTGGTTAGTTTTGCAATATATCGAAATTCTTCTTGCGAAAATCAATCCATAAATTCTCGATCGTTGGATTTCCATTACCGTATACTAAACCCGCTTTCACCATTATTGGTAAGTTGTTGTTTTAAATCAATCAATGGCATGTGCAGCCTTTTGGTATATTTAGTGAAAATTTGCAGCTGATGTCTTTAGTGATTTAATCGCCAGATATACGTACGCAAGAGATTCCATATGTTACGGTGTTTAGTTTAAATGTTCTCATTTCTTCAATTTGATGGTCCTGTCACATAATTAATTGGAAATTTGTATCTTCTGGGCTTACTAGAATGCCTGTGCATCTTTACTATATTAGTGACAACAGCAATTAGATGTTTTCGGAAGTTCAGGGTGATTCTGAATATTTGGGCTTATGTGTTAAATATCATTTAATGATACCCACGTACTAGTGTTACACGAACCATCAAATACGACTCGAAATTTAGTTGTGCTACTCAATAGCCTTACTACTGTATGATGCGGGGTAAATAGTACTTATCATCATCATTTATTGGAATCATATTTGATGGTATTTGTGTCATGCGTGTCTGTTGATGAATTCTTGATACGCTGCGCATAGAATTCTTGTGATCGAGAACATTTTCTGGCGTTGATTCTTTAAATTGTAGCCTAACCACAAAGTGACCGCAATCATTTTTTGTTGTGGGTTGCTCGTAAAAAGTTGTACATATGGATCGTATGGATTAGTGCCGGGACTGATCTGATAATTATTAACCGATCATCCAGCCAATAGTAGTGGGAATCCATCGTCAAATTCATTTTCTAGAATGAGTATTTCAAAAAATACGTCAGTTCTAAGAAGCAAATCAGTTTTATTTGGTGAGAAGAAATATTTATCTGCTAGTTTCAACGCACCAATTGGTTTGGAGAAACTCACTGAGTTTATCGGTAACAGATTGGCTATTTTGCTGATGATATAAGCCAGGACATTTAGTTTATAATTTTCAGTCATATCGATTTTTCCTTTATTATTATATTATTTTATTTTTCCATCCGGTGTGGATGCTAGCCCGCGTAAATAGTAATAGAAGCTTGATTTTTCTTTAGGCATAGGCGGTGTCCGCAAGATTATAACGCTCTGAACTGCTGGAGTTTGCCCGTACGTTACTTGATTGATTGTGGTTGACGATGAATAATGTGTGTGTAGAGGACAGTGGTTTCTTGGCTATTACTTGATTGTATTGGTTCAATGGCGGCTTGGATATACTCGATTGTTAGCAATTGGTTTAACAGAAACATGATGACTCTTTGTAGAATGACGGGAACTGAGATTATTTTCTCTTGCGAATTTCAACTTCTCTTCGACATTTTTGAATTCTGGATATCTAAATAAAAGATGATGTTGTCAAAGGATGATGTTGTCTCGTGTTTCCGTATTTGGTCCTAATGCGCATAATCTGCAAATTATTTCGTCAGTAGTCTCGAAAATGAGACTCTCTTCCCTTTGCATTAATAGACGGTTTTTGGTCAAAAATTTATGGATTAATGAAGAAATAATCAGTGTCATCTTGTTGTATTGGCTGTACAATTTATCCCATGCTTCTGCATAATTGTTTTCCGTTATTGTGATAAGTCGTAATAAAGAATCTTGCCAGTAAACCTTTGGCCATTTGCCATTTCAAATGCTGTTTCATGGTAATGATGCATTATGATTATAGTTTTAGTCTTATATACAAACTTGGAAGAATTTTACGATATAGTCGGACTAGACTTTTATATAATTTCTGACTTAAATATTTAAAAATACAAGTTTTGTTAATTAGCCTTTATTTGAACATATGTATATAAACATATATTACAACAAACAAGAAAATCCGTTTAGACACTGTTTGTTATAAAACTCTTGACCCCGATTTCTCGTCCTATATAGTATGATGTATGGTGGTACTATATATGTATATGTACATTAAATTTTTAATTTTATGTTTGCTTTTATGTTCACAATTTTTATTTTTATACTAACTAATTAAAATAAATGTACAAACATATTCCAATTATCATCAAAATTGTCAATTTGTCAAAACAATGTCCATCAAAAATAAATGCTCTCAATTGG
The DNA here is from genome assembly GCA_951394425.1 of Tipula unca. Lineage (NCBI taxonomy): Eukaryota > Metazoa > Arthropoda > Insecta > Diptera > Tipulidae > Tipula > Tipula unca. The sequence goes on along the minus strand of OX596380.1, from coordinate 6,174,914 downwards.
TGATTTTTATTTTTGTGCATATAGCTACATACATATAATTTTAAATTCGTTGGTTATATGCAAATAAAATACGAGTATATAAAATAAATTAAAATATTGATTATTCCAAATTTTTATGTTGGTTTATTTTTATTTAAATTTCATTGTCCTGATTGTATATTACGAGTATATAGTTGTACAATTTTAAATTTGTAACATATTGTATGACGACGGGATAAAATATATTAAATTCTGAAATCCAATTCATAACTAACTGTGTCACTGCGTGTAAAATTATAAATACTCCTTGGGGTCTGATTATTATCTTGCTGAAATTAAACCACATTCCAGATTACGATTATACGTTATTTACCACAAATACAACAACAAAAAATTGTTGTTTTTCACTTTATATCAAAATTAGTATGGATATCAAACTCCAAATGTGACAAAATGTGTTCGATCGATTTTAACTGACAACCCTATTTAGTTTTTTTTTACATCCATATACGTATGTACATATATTATTATCAAAGAGGCATATCTTCAATAAAAAAATTTTACGATTTTGTTTACTATAAATATGTTATTCATTTCTTTTGTTCGAAAATAATTCTTTTTTCAAGCTACCACCGCCACCAAAAAAAAAAAAAAAGCCACAAATAATAACGCAAGATAATATATGCGCGCTGTAAAATAAAAGTTTAATTTTCTTCTTCCATACTTATATATACGTAAGTATATGTATACGCATCTTCTTCTGAAAATAAAACTAATTCAATGTTTGTTTTGCTTTTCTTTTTTTTCACACAATCTTCATGAATACACGCACGCAACGTGATGATAGCAAAATTTGATAAAATTGCTAAACAATAACATAAAACGTACAAAATTGCGGTTTATAATCATAAAACAAAATACTAATAAACCAAAAGTACTGGAATAATCGAAGTGCTGCAATTTGCGTGGTTAATTTTAGTATTTTTAGGTTAAAATAACATTAATTATTTTCAAATTAACTTCTTTGGCTATTCAATATGTAATAAATTAATGTACGAGTTAAACAACAAACAAATCAATCGATTTTTAATTAAATATTTAATTGGAATTTTGTATTAATTTACATTTTAATCCGAAAAGTTAGTAACACGAATTTGGGAGCCTCATAAAAATTGTAAGAGTTCGTACCATTGGTTCAATGGTATTTTACTGCTAATTTCTGTGTGCAACTGTATGCTGTGTAACCTGACGTGCTCTTTCCAGAGCTGTTGGATGGTTCTTGGCTTATTGGTACCAAAGCCATCTTAATATATAATTAAAGCCTCCATGTTGAGCAATATTTTCAAACGAGCTTTTTTAGTTAACCAAAAAATGTGTAATTTACAAAGAAGTCTATGCAATCCCATGGCAAAACATACAAACTTATTTTGAATTGTTCAACTGTTAATAGTGAGAGCTTTTAATATTTTATTACATAAAGTAATAGATAAAGAATTGAATTAGGTGATGGCTAGGGTTATTTTTCGAAATTATATTAATTAAACATAATTTTTATGATTATAAAATTGACATTAATTTAATTTATTTGCGCTTTTAAATTTGTATATACAAATATATATCTGATATATTCTAATACTCTCTTTCAATATACTGCATTCACTCCAACACAGAAATAAAATAGTTCGATTCAAAATCTAAACATCGAAAAATATGTATAAAAATTATGATAACTACGATAAATTAAAATTTAGGAGATTAATCGGATAAACGCTGGGAAATTTCTCATTAAACCAAAATAAAAATATTGATCGAATCGATCAAATAAATGATAAAATGTTGTGTTTTGTTTTGAAGGTTACAAAACGTTACATAATTTATATACAATATGTCAATTAAGATTAGGAGAGGGACAATTTGATCACGCTCTCAATATTATTTTTATGCGATTACTTTTTGTTGTTGCTATGAAATAAAAAATTGTGTTCATATATTTTTTCTCGTTTTTTGCGTTGTTTTATGATCAGTAAGTTTGTTCCATTTTAAAAAACTTCATTGATGTTTTCTTCTTTTGATTTATTTGTTTGATGGGAATAAATTATTTTGTTGGTTATGTATAGTAGCAGAGCCACCTATATATACAGAGCCCTAAGGTTAAAAATTGAGCTTTTTCTAGAGGAACTAAAATTGACGAAAAAATCATTTTTTCCATACAAAACATATGAAAAATTAAATTTTTTTCGGTGCGATATTTTTCAATGAAAATGTCGATGGACGAAGTATTTTAACATTGAAATAGAATCTACAAATATCATTTTATATATGATTAAAAACCTGACCAAAGAAGTTGTTTAATTTTTGTTATATTTATTAATAAAATTTATTGAAAAAAAAGCATTTCTCCATTAAATTGATATAAATACACACAAATACCAACGCAATAAAATTAAACTGCAAGACGAAAAGAGAAAACAGTAAAAGTGTGGTTATGTTTCCTTAATTCCTTTTGAATTATATTTTTGTGAACAAAATAAAATACTTAAAGGGTATTTCAATGAAAGCTGCATGATTTTGTTGGAGTAAATCTCAAACTAATTTCACTTCAATTTCAACGTAAATTTTGGATTTTAGATTATAAATGGAACACCATGACTATCACAGTTCTTCTGGCACGGTTCCATTTTATTTTGGTAAAGTTTTGTTACGCATTTGTGCATAATTATGGTTCTAAACCAATTGTGCAGCTGATATTGGAACTCCCTATGACATGTTGTAAGTTGTCAACATCACTATTTTTTTTCTATCGATCGATGTTTATGTTCTCTTTTTAAATTTTACGCTGTTTCGTGTGTTCAATTTTGATTTTTTTCTATTGCGATCTCAACCTATTAGAATAATTTTGTACTCTATCCCTTTTCCCGATTTCGCTACAAGGTAAACGAAATAGAAATATGTGGTGATACATTTTCAAATGTATAAAAGGAAATAGAATAATGCTTTATTCGAGCATGCTGCGATCGCAATAGAAAAAGCGAAATTAAGAAAAGAAAAAGTGTGAGGTTTAATTGTTAAAAAAGAGACAAAATCATCGATCGAAAGGATGACAATATATGTTTTAAATATTTATTTTACCTACACATTCAAATAAATTCTTGTTTACATAAATATGATAAATTCATATTTAATTTTGATTTAATGTTTATTAAATTAATAGAAGATTTAAGGTTCTGACTTTCAGATATGTGATGCTTCAATATAGAATAAATTTAACAAAGTGTTTATCAAAATGAAAGAATTAACTTTTCATTGATGAAAAGTAATTCGAAAATGGTCCTTTTTACATTGATTCTTATGGGATAGTGCAAAAAGTAGTTCCTCTAGAAAAAGCTCGACAAAAAACATGGCTGATCCTTACGGCTCTGTATATATATAGGTGGCTCTGATAGTAGTTTTCAAATCTCGCTGGAATTCTGACAGTTATCGCGCAGAAAGAATATGGCGGATACACAGTGATGTATTAAGTACAATAATTCATGTTTATTGTTTACATTTTTATGTTGTATTTGTATTTAAATGGAAAAGGAACGTTTTTAATCACAAAATGTTTTTATAATTTAACTTATAATCACGGACACTTTTGAAATTAATATTTAATTCGATAAATTAAGAATTAAATTGAAAACTAATTTTTCTTTTTATGTTGTTGTGTTTTTGTTCGATATGAATGTCATTTGGTCATTTATTTTCCTTAGTCCGTACCAAAATTAAATGTTGACATTGTTTCCCAAAGGCGTGCAATTTTTTTTTGACCTATTAATTTTCACTTGAAATATGATTGTAATAACATAAATACATAATCATTTTGAATGTTTTGTGTATTAAAACTGAAATATAATTCTTTTTATTGGTTATTTATTATTTTATTTAAGTTTACTACCTAAAATAAATGCGACCCATCAAAATTTTTATAATTTTTTTTTTCTACATCACTGAAAGCTGCGCAGAACAATTAAAAAAAAGTTTTTTTTAAGATCTGAATAGGACTATACACAATGTCCCTTTCTTACAAATTTTTATTCTATTTCTATTTAAGCTTTATTAGAGAATAAAGTATCTTATTTTCCTTTAATTAATACAATAAAATGGAAGACCCCACGGAAAAATCCTTCAAGTCAGGTGAAAACCAATGTTTATAGTTTCAATTGATTTCAAAAAATTATAATTTTGACTTACTTTTCATTCAAATATTTCTATAAACGAAAATCATGTCTCTCCATATAAAATGTATGAAGAGAGCGATTATTTTTGTCATTTTAGACTCACTAATAAAAGTTCGTTTTGAACATGGAGGCTTGATTTATTAAGATGGCTTTGTTGGTACACACCATACCCTTTAGGTAGCCCCAAAGAATAAAATCGGAAGTCGTTAAATCGGGCGAACGCCATAGTGTGGCTTCATCTTGTTAGAACCACAATTCTGGATTGATTGAAAACCGCCTAGACATCACCAACTGCTGAGAACATCGCCTGGTGGAAGTTTCGGGATTTTCCTCAATACTTGCTAGCACCTGAGCAACGTTCACATCATTTCTAATCGCACGAGACCTTCCAGCACGCGGAAGATCGCAGACAGCCCCTTGTTGCCGAAAATGCAATCGGTAAATTGTTGGAGCGATAGGTGCATTTCGAACATGAAAGATATGATCTTTGTGTCTGAATAATCGAATGTTGACTTTCAAAATAAAATTAAACAACTTTGGTTCTTTTTTCTGGGCTGAGTCTTTTCATCATGAATTTCTCAAGTTTTACAAAATTAATTCTGAAAAAAAAAAAAAAATACGTAAATAAAAAATGTATTCACTAATTAAATCATAACGTTACTTATGCGCCACCCTGTATATTAAATAATAGATAGTTAAATATAGATAAGTCTTTTGTTATGACTTGAGAATGAGAAAAATTGTTTTTTCAACGGCTATACAGGTCCGAGTTTTAATCGCCCATCTACATCGTATGGAATTCAATAATTAAAGCGTATTATATTAATGAAAATAAAGTTCAAAGAGTACAAGAGATTACTGATTTGGGAGTCACCTTCTCCGAAAATGTTAGTTTCAACAGGGCTAACCAGTGAATTAATACACTAATTTAATGAAAGCGATTGAAACGTGTAAGAAGCGGACTAAAAACGACCAAAAATGGTATTTTCTGTTAACATTGCGCAAAACTAATACGACGGCACTAAATTGGAAGGTCTATAGCATATTTGTGTCAAGTTTAAGCCAAATCGGAAATCATAAATTTTTTCCCATGAAGTTAAAATTAAATGAAGTTAGCTAACCTGTCGATAATTTGCGTACATGCGCCCACAGAAGTCAGCCAGCCCCAAGATAAAGACTCATTTTACAATGACTTGGACGATCTGATTGGGATCTATACCCGAACACGATGTTAGAATGGTAATTGGGGACTTTAATGCTAGAGCTGCCAGAAATCAGACCGACTTGTGTGAAAACATAGGTCCGAACTCCCGACACGAAACTGCGACCGATAATGGTGAGAGAATGATGTACTTTGCGGTTGCTCATGATCTTAGAGTAGCAAGCACATTCTTCCCTCACAAACACATACATCTTGAGACAGGGACACATCCTTGCGGAACTTCCCGCAGCCAAATTGACCATGTGTTAGTTTCTAAAGGACGGGCTCAGGTTATGCAGGATGTGAGAACTTATCGGTCAGCAACCAAATACGTAGGCAGCGATCATTATTTGGTCGCTGCAAAGCTACGATGGAAGTTTTCGTACAAGTCTGGGAACACAGCGAAACGCATGGTACGTGAAGGTCTGATAAATGAAGATCAAAAGAAACAATATCAGGATCTTGTCAGCGACAACATTAATGAAGCTAATTACCAGTCTGACTGCGTGAATTCTGTCTGGGAGGTACTGAAAACTTCGGTGGTCAGTGCTGCTCAACAGACTTTAGGTATAGTGAAAGTCAGACCTAAGAATGATTGGTTTGATGACGAGTGCCGTTTTGCAGTTTGTTTACGGATTTGTAGACGGAAGAAGTGAGAATGGTGTAAGGCCGAGGTTCTGAAAGTACAACAACTCAGCAATAAGCGCAGTTCGCGTAATTTCTTTAAAGGAATTTTTTTTTTTTTTTTTTTTTGGAAAATGGAAAGTGGCCGCGATATGCCCATCTTCAAGAAGGGAGACCGCTTGTAGTGTGAGAATTATCGCGGTATAGCTCTCCTTTGCACAGCGTACAAGTTACTATCATACATTGTATTGGATAGAATCACTCCTCTAGCGGAGGGCTTGGTTGGTGACTATCAAGGAGGATTTCGTCCGAATCGATCAGTCACCGATCAGGTGTTTTCGTTGCGGGTGGTTCTATCTAAATATTATGAGACATCCATCCCCGTACATCAGGTGTTCCTGGATTTCCGGCAAGCCTATGACTCAATCAATCGAGAGAGACTATGAGAGAGATTCGACTATGTAGGATGACAGTGACGCAGTCTCAATGCTGTGTTAAAGTTGAGAACAGGCTATCGACAATTTTTGTAGTTAACTCGGGTGTTCGGCAGGGAGATGCTCTGTCCCCGATACTCTTTAATCTCATGTTGGAGTACATCTTTCGTAAAACTAAATCACCGCAGCGTAACATCTTATATCGCCAGTCCAATCAGGTGCTTGCATATGCAGATGACATATGCGTGATTGGACTGAATAGCAACGGAGTGAAAGAAATACTTGATCCGCTTGTAGAGTTTTCAGCTTCAGTTGGACTTCAGATCAATGAGTCCAAAACGAAATACCTGATCTCTGGTTTTAGGGACAATGGCACACCAGATTTTAATAGTGGCCACCACACGTTTGAGGGAGTGAGGAGGTTCAAATATTTGGGTTCTCTTATCACTCACGATAACAGTGTGGGTGAGGATATTAAAGTACTCTAAGGCCACTGCTAAAATCTAAACACTTATCAAGTGCCGTGAAGCTGAAGCTTTACAAAGCGTTGATCAGGCCCGTTGTCATGTTTGGATGTGAAAGTTGGGCGCTGACGGATGAGTACGAGAGATGGCTCCTAACATTTGAGAGAAGAGTCATGCGTGTGATTTACGGCCCAAAATGCGAAATAGATGGTACCTACCGAGCTCTGTACAATATCGAGATCAGAGATCTGATGAAGATCTACGATATTATACATGAAGTAAGATCTCAGCGAGTACGCTAGCTCGGCCATGTTCTGTGTGCTGATCCGGAACGAATTGTGCAGCGATCTCTGAAAGGAGAGCCACCATATGGTAGGCGCAGAGGTCGTTGAAGGCGACGATGGCTCCACGGTGTAGAGAACGACTTGGCCTCTTCAGATTGTCTTAGACAGTATGAAGACCATGCTCGGGATCGAAACCGCTGGAGCCGAATTGTTGACTCAGTAAGGGGCCAGTAATAGCCTTTAAAACTGTTTTAAAAAATAAACCCATCATAAGTATTTCTCAATAAAATTGTGTGTTTTATAGTTATAGTTAAGTTATAGTGTCCATTCTATTGGCGAACATTGAAAGGAGTTTTTTTATACATATATTGTTTTGTTTCATTTCATTTTAATATTTAATCATTATAAAACGTCTATAAAAAGGATGAATAAATTCATGAGACTAAATTTAAAATTACAAAAAAAATTCCTTTCAAAATATGTACTTATATCTTCATTTTTAATTTAATCTCACCCATAAAAAATAATTTACGGCATAACATTATTTGATTCGGATTATTTGAATTGAAAAATCGCTCTATTCTAATTTTTAAATGAGAATGTATTTATGTGTTAAATAAAACATTCGTGATTGAATTATATAGATCCTACGTACAATGACCCAAATAAATAAATGTTAGATTAATTGATTTCGATTCTTGATGATTATTTTAAGCATTCAAATAATAATCATACACGATTTAATTGGAAAATCGTGACATTCAGAAACTATACAGCACACCGAAACAAAAACAAAACCTGCGAATTATATTGGTTTTTCTTTTCTTTTTCTGTTTAATTTATTAATTAATAATTCAGCTATGACATTTGCATCATTTGTATTTTTTGTAATAAGTAATTTTTATTCAATAATAAATCAAATGCCAACCCACACTCTCTTATACATATACTCGTATATGTACATAAGTATGTATATCGATTCAATATTCAAATAATGAAAACTATTTTCCACTTAAAAAAAAGGAATGGTTGATGTTGGCGATAAAATCATTTAACTCGTTTATTCATTTACAACGATTCCTTATAAGTTAAGATGTACAGGACGATAAGCTGTCTGTCCCAGTTAATTGAATCATATTATGGAAAGGCGAACGACAAGAGAATAATGAAAGAAGAAACAACTAAGAATAGACGTAAGCAGGACAAACATATAAAAAAAAACTAAACTTATGTGATTAATTGAACGTGAAAAAAAATCGATCATGTTGCAACTGAGACACGAGTAGGACTACGTGTTACAGCAAAGTAAGTAAATTGATGATTTTCCCAATTTTCGTTTTCTACTAGGATGTTTAAGGATTTTAACAAAATTACCAATTTAATTTAGTTGTAGTCTTCCTACAAAATAAAATGTTACAAATTTGCATGAATTTTAAGAAGAATTTTAATAAATCTCTCAATCGAGTAGTTTTTGTACCACTAAGCTTATAGAAACTTGCCAAATTGCATTTGCCAGCACATTTTCTGAATTATGAATTTTATTTGAAGCAGAAAATGATAAATCTTTAATGTTCAATTCAATCTTTCAATTTCAATAAAATTGAAAACTAATTTTAAACTTTTGAACCAAATTTTTCAATGTTAAATTCTTAATTTTAATTTGAATTATCGGAATTACGAAAGTTTTGGGAGTCTCAATTTCTCAAATGTTTAAATAGTTTGGAAATTTTGAAATGTTATGGATGTTTAAAAATCTCAATTTCCCAAAGTAATTTTACAATTCTATAAAATTTATAATTTAAAATGTCAATTCAATTCAATCAAATTTCAAATTTTAAAACTAATTTTTGTATTAGTTTCTGGAACAAATTAAATTTCGATATGTAGAATTAAACGAAAATTTGAAAACCTCTACTAAATTTTAAAATTGATTCAAATTTAGGATAACTATAAACCCAGCTAACTTGGCATCGGGATCTGCTCATTATTGAAATTATAAGTTCAAGTATATATTCCGGGTGGTCCCTAAATAATGAGTTTAAGGTGCAAAATAAATAGCCGTGGGTTGTTACGGTTTTCCCAATTTTTTTCCAAATGCTGTCGCTGCTGACTTAATTCTGATTGAAGCGAACTAGTTTCGAAAGTTTATGGCGCTTTGTGAGACAGGAATTTAATTATAATGCACGTGGTTGGACAAAATAGAATTTAAGTTGTATATCTATGTATGTATTGACTGGCGGCAGTTATGGAACATATCGCATTGTATCATCAATTTTTGATATAGTGCAACGATTTTTGGATGCATTTGTATACAAAATTAATTTAATAATTAAATATCCAAACGAATGTCAAATATTTAGATACGGTTGGGTACGAATTTTCTATGCTGGCCAGCAATTCCCGTTTCCAAAAGGCTCTTGGTGCCATTGATGGTATATAAATAAATTTTGATGCGCCAATGTAGAATTAAAATAAATACATTTTTGTTGTATATTTCAGATTGTCACATGCAATTATTACACCATTAAATCAACAACTAGATTATTTTTGTAGAAAATTATTCACATCGATTAATTCACAGGCAATGGTCGATGATAATCACAAATTTGTTGATTTTTTCCCCATTACCCCGGATCACTACACGATTCAAGAGTTCTGTTAGATAGCCCTCTTTATCGCACCGTGACGTATCCACCTTAGTTGCTACATACTTCACTAGCTTGTCGATCAGAATTGAATGATCAATTTTGTCAAAAACCTTTGAAAAATCAGTATAAACCACGTCCGGCTGTAGTCTGGAATCAATCGTACTGTGAAGTTGGCCGCTAAAAAACACTAGGTTTGTGATTGTCGACCTTCTCGCAGAAAACCATGTGGCACAGGCGAAATATACCTTTTTGTATGAAAAAACAAAATTTGATGAACCATTGATTCAGAGAGCTTTTGAATGATAGAAAGTATGGCAATCCTGCGATTGTTGATGATCTGGCTTCATTTACCGGATTTGAATATGGGACGTATGAAGGATATTTTCCACGGACCTGAAAAAATTTGTGTTCGAAGGTTCTCATTAAAGATAACGCAGTAATGTTAAAAACTCTCCGCGCAATTTCTAATCAGGCCGGGAGGAAAAACGTCATGACCTGCACTCTTATTGATGTGAATGTTGGATAAACAATATTTGACATTTGGCGTCCGATATGGAAGGCAACACCACCTCAATCTGCAGAACGTAACTATGATATAGAAAACTGTATAAAATTGTAAATTCCTTACGAACTTTAGTGAAAGCAGTATAATACCTGTCTTGACTCGTTCATTGAATTGTTAAAGCATGTCATTCAAATCCTGACCAGCTTGAAGAAATTTCCAATCCGAATTGTAGAAATGTTCATTCAGAGAAACATAGTCAGCATTTCTAAAATCAAAACATTATTAGTAATGGAAGGAATGACGCATTCTTCGTGAAATATATTTATCATTATTCGAGTGTGATAGATGCTCGAGCAGCCGGTAAAATCCTCGCTTGCCAAAACTTCTGAGAACCTATATGGTTAGTTGTGAATACAAGATCCAGAAATTAACCTCGACTGTTACACGGGCGGTTAACTTGTGTAGTAGAAATGCTTGCGAAGTAATCCATCGTAGCCAAGGCATTGTCCTCGTCAGAAAATGCCATAAAATAATCATCAATATCCAACCAAGTAGTACTCGGAAGATTAAAATCCCCAATAATCAGTAATCTGTTCACCTCCAAATCGATGAACTTGAAGATCTCGAGGTAGAGGTCCAGGTTTGAGCCGAAAGGAATACACAGCGCGACGATGAGAACGTAGGACCGTGCAATTTTTACACGGGCAGCTATCACATCGAGGCGTGGCACGCAAGTACCTCGTTCGGATTTGTATTTTTAACTGCGATCAGTACTTCGCCGCCTTTGAGATAGGTGCTGAAACATTGCCTGTCTTTTCTATGAACGATGTAACCAAATGGACAATATTCTTCAGACTTAAAACATTCGGTAAGGCATTTCTCATAATAATAACGTCAGAGACGAGCGTGGGACGAATGAATCCTTCATTTGGTCAAATTTCCGTACAGGAGGAACACCGATTTTAAATGATACATAATCGCGATCTTCATTACGTCGAAAGCAAGATAGCACATAAATCCACTGTAGCGGCTCAACAGTAGACAGAGTAGAGTTGAAATCATCACTACCAATAAAGATTATTTTAGGCGAGTCCAGATTATTGTTTAGCGATTGAGCAGTTGAGACCGTTGTTATGTTATTATTCTCATTTCTCTTTGATCTTGTAAGTATAGGTGTAGCAAATTCCACAGCAGCTTGTGTTTTTTATTTTATTTTAATTTTACAGACGACTGTTGCGATGGTGTTGGTTTTAATAAGTTTTCAGGTGATATTTTATTTAGCAAGGGCGCTGATATAGCGTCAATAGAATTACACATGCAATCATTATTTTCCGTGAGAATTTTATAAACATTCATACACACACCACATCGCTATAAAAAATTCGGAATTATCGAAATGGCATCAAATTTATTATATGATCACAACTATTTTTATTTTCATCCTCACCATTTTGTAAACAAATGTTGCCATTTCTCTTTAGTTTGCTTTACAGATATTGGCAATCCCAATTCACGTCAATTAATTTTTGATAAGCTCTGGTCCCTTTGTTCCGAGTTCCTGGAAATGTGTGATCTCGGGATATTTTTTGAGGTTATAATATATAAATATTTTATTTTACTTACATTGGAAAGTGATTTTTAATTATTTTCTTAACTAAATTTATTTTGTATAATCAAATAATTAAATTTAGTAGTTACATTTAGTATTCACGCTTCAATTATCAATTTAATATATAATTAAGAAGTTTCGTCAAATGCTGTAATATGTATTACTGACTTGCGGCGGTTATTGCCCTGTCATTGAATATAAAACAAATTCTAACAAAATATTATGGCAAACTATGCCTGCATACATTTAAAATAAGATCAAAAAAATTATTAAAATATTCGAAAAAAAACTCTCAAAGTAATTCTCAAGTTAAAACCGATAACATAAATAATAAATAAGTACAGTATGCTAATAATATACATTTCGATTTTAGCATCCTTAGGTCACCTCCGAATTTATGACGATAGATAGAGCATACCGAAAAATTTATCAAAAATTCCATCAATTACACCTTAAACAAGAAAATCTACTGTAATAATCAAATTTATTCGTATAACGAAAAAAAAATATGAACTAAACAAAAAATCTGGTTACAAAATAAAAAAAAATTTCAATTTCCATAAAAACATAAAAATTATCATAAAAAAATTGTATTTTATTTAAATTTATATTTTCTTTATTTTCCAGTGTATAATATTTTTGTCTGATATTTTTGAGTTAAATTAAATTGAGAAAAAAAAACTAAAAAAGAAACATGAAATATTATGTACAAAAATTATAATTTTTGTGGAAAAATGGAAAAATTATTAACAAAACAAAAATGTTGTTTGTGTCAAAAAATAAATAGTGAGCCGCACCGCACACACACACACACCCACACCCACACCCACACCCGCGCGCGTGCTAACGAAAGTGTCTAATAAAATTGATAAATTAAATATAAAATATTCTTTTCATTAATTAACATCAAAGTGATTTGAGAATAATTTTCAGATTTACTTTGATTTATGTTTACGGTATAGAAATTTTATTAGATTTAATCTTATCTAATCAAATCGTATATATACATACTATATATATATATATATATATATATATATATATATATATATATATATATATATATATATATATATATATATATATATATATATATATACATATATAGTATGTATGTACATCAGAATGTTATTAATATAAATAATGGATATATTCATTACTTTTATAATGATCAAATATAGTGAAATTTTACTGTCGAGAACTATAAATTAATAACGTTGGGTATCGTTTGTAAAAATTTTATTGTTATATACTTGGAGATTAAGTACAGAAGGTTAAAGACTGTTTGGTCTCTTTAAATATTAAAATTTCCAAAAAAAATATTTGTTCGACTGTAACAGAACAAAAAAAAAATATTAAAATATTTTTAGATTAAAATCTTTCAATATCCGTTTTCTAACATGTATGTATGTATTTATCGTTGATTCAATTTTTCTTCCTTTTTGGGTAGAAAAAAAAATATTTTATTTTATTTATTATTGTTTTTTTTTTTTTTTTGGTAGGGTCTTATATAATTTATTTATTTATTTATTTTGCTTATATTTTGTACACATAATATAACACTTAAAATAAGTATTCTATGTTATTACAAATATTATCAATAATGTTGATTCAATATATGTAAGGTGATTGAATTTATGTACATGCAATATTTTATAATTGTTTACCGATGAAATTTAAAACACAAAATTTGTGGATGATTTGGAATCCAAATTTCATTTTAGAATTTAATTATTTCAAAATATGCCGAACGAGAAGTTCGAGATTTCTTGCTCAAATTTGATATCAATAATAGAATTTTCTTCCTGGCCAGAATTAATTAAAGGACATCATAACAAATTTGTACCAAAAATATTTTAAAATCTTATGTACGCCATTACAGGTTCAATTTAATCTTAGCTTCAGTCTGTACTGAAATGAATTTTGCACTCTTAACAGAAGGTAGAGATATGCTTATCAGCATCCTGATCGAAATTAAGGATGAAGAATCTCTTTTGTATCCTGTTTTTATTTGGATTAGTACCTCCCGATCCAAACGTCTCAATTTTAAACACTGTGCTTTTTACTTGGTATAATTCGAGTGATGTGCCGAGATTTTATGTATAAATAATCTAAATTTTGATGGAAAATTCTAAATTTTTGAAATAATTTTAAAAAATTCGGATTTGCGGAATTTTAAAATTTAATTAAGAAATTTAAAAACTATACTCCAGGTTTTAATGATATCAAAGAAAGCGTCAACAATTAATCCGAAAACTTTAAATTCGAGATAAAAAATTAAAATTTGCTAAATTTTGCAGCAAAAGTTTAATTACAAAAAATAAAAATTTAAAAATTCAATAATCCATAAGTTTGTATTTGAATTTTTATATCGATATATGAGATTTTATCAAAATAAAAAAATTAAATTTTGATTTCTGAATCTTTGCATAAAACGTTTAATTTTAAAAATAAAAAATTTAAAACCACAACTATATATGCACATCAAAATTTGATTTTTTAACTATTTCAAATGTTATTGCTATCGAGATTCGAGATTTAAAATATTAGAAAAACTAAAAATTTTTATAATTAAAATTCAGAAATCTACAATTTTGTAATTCGGTTATTTTGTAAATTGGAATTGGTAAAATTTAATATGGGGCATATTTAAATCAATAAACAGGTACATTTTTAAGTTGGCCTAAGTTAACCTTAAGTTATATTACGTTCAAATACAGGAAAATTATTAAAATCCAATAAAAATTTTGAAATTCTATAAATTTGTAAAATTCATTTTTACTTAATTAAAATTCAATAACCCAACATTTTGGAAATTAATGAATACCTATGGTTGAAATTGGCACACAAAATTTAATTTTAAAAATTTACAATTAAACCACGAGTAGTACATCAAAATTCGATTTTTTAGAGGTTACTGTAAATTCAAAAAAAGTTTAAAAAGTTTTCTTAAAATTCGGTTAGTATCAAAGTTAGTTCAAATTATTGTAATAAAGGGAAGTTAAGGAATTAGTTTACGAAATTTTAAAGACACTAAATCTTTGCATTTAAAATAACAATTTAGATAAAATTAGAAAATTATTATTAAAAATTTTAAATTTCAAAATTTGGAAATTCTACGATTGCATTTAAATTTAAAGAACTAGAAAAAAATATTATTTGTAAAACTCGATATGTGTGAATTTTGTAAATAAATTTAAAATTTCTTTAAACTACCTACATCGAAATTGAAATTAATAAAGCTTTACGTTTAAATTCAGTATTTTAAAAATTAAATTATATGATTCAAAATTTTTAAATTCAATGTTTTTAACATGGAATTTATTAAAATTCAATATACAAAATTTGAAAATTTTTCACTTAGACCGGCGACGGTCCGTTGTGGTACCACAGGATCTACTTCCCTATTACCTTTATGAGAACCATTTTGGCTACTTATGTAGCGTGATAAGTCTCGCACCTTACAGTTTTCGAGATCCGAGAGGCAGTCCATTGAGAATTTACCCAAATGATCATGTCTTTTGTGTGCTAGAGCCGGGCATGAGCATAGGAGGTGGACTACCATCTCTTCCTCCTCCTCGTCCCTACAGCTTCTGCAAAAGTCATTTGCTTCCAGACCTGGCCTCCTCGCATGTTCTCCAAGTAGGCAGTGTCCAGTGAGTATCCCCACGATCGCTTTTAGTTCACGTCTTCGAAGGGAGATCAATGTCTTAGAGCGTTTCCAGTCCAGCTTAGGCCAGACTTGCCTTGCTACATTGCATGAGAGGGTGTTCGTCCACCTTTCATTAGCCGAGGCTACTGCCTCCTTTTTGAGCACCGTCTTGAGTGCATTTATGGGCCTTCCCAGTTCTGCCCTTTCCGGTAGCAGTTGGAGAGTTGTACCATGCCTCGCTAGTTCGTCCGCCCTGCAGTTCCCCATAAAGTCCGAGTGGCCGGGGACCCAGACAATCTGGATGTTGAAATGCTCACTCATCTCATTCAGAGACCAGTGGCCAGTCAACGCCACCCTAGACGTCAGAGAAACCGAGTCCAGCGACTTGATTGCCGCCTGACTGTCCACATAAATTGCGATATCAATCGAGGATACCACATTATGCCTCAACCAGTTCAGGACCTCCTCAATCGCTATAACCTCTGCCTGGTACATGCTGCAGTGATCAGGGAGACGAACTGATATGTTTACTTCTAGTCTATCACAGAAGACTTCAGCTCCTACTTTACCGTTTAGCTTGGAGCCATCCGTGAAGAACTGCAGTGTTCCTGTTTCCGCACCCAACCCGCCCCTCCAGGATTCCCTTGAGGGGCAGGAAGTTCGGAACTTTTTCTCGAAACACAAAGTTGGTGTAACGTAGTCTAGATTCGTCAGTTCCTTCCTTAGCGATCCAATTATCGTCGAGTGCCCTGTCTGAAGACACTTCCACTGAGATATGGCTGATAGCCGGGTGGCCGTAATCGCCGCCATCTGCTTACCATAAATATCGACTGGGGGAAGGTGAAACATAACCTCCAAGGCGCGTGTTGGTGTTGTCCTCAGCGCCCCGCTTATCAGCATGCAGGCCGTTCTTTGCACCTTCTCGATCCCCTTTTTGTACGTTACTTTATCAAGAGCTGGCCACCACACACTCACCCCATACATAAGTACAGGTCTTACTACGGCAGTGAATATCCAGTGTACCAGCTCCGGCTTCAGGCCCCATCTCTTTCCGATGGCATTCCTGCACGAGTACATTGCTATATTAGCCTTGTTTACCCTCTCCCAGAAATCTTGCCTTGTCAGTAAAAGCTAGTCTCCTGCCATTTAGGAGAGGTGGATCTACTACCGGGATTTAAATTTCCTAGTAAATAGTACCAGTTCAGTTTTGGACGAGCTAATTGCCAGTCCACATCTGATGGCCCACCTCGTAGTGATTTGGAGGGCATTTTGGATTACCTCCTTCACCGTGCTTAAATATTTCCCAGAGACAGCTAACGCTACGTCATCTGCATAAGCAACCACCCCGATCCCCTCTCTCTCCAGCTCCAGCAGCAGTCCATTGATTGCTATGTTCCAGAGAAGAGGAGACAAGACACCTCCCTGCGGGGTTCCCTTAGCCACCCGCCTCCTGATAGTGGATTCCCCCAGCTCCGAGTTAACCATCCTGCACCCCAGCATGTGACTGATTAGCTCACTTACAGGGTAATCCACTTCTAGGAACGACAATCCTTCCAGAATTGCCTCATTCTTAATATTGTTGAAGGCGCCCTCAATATCCCTTTACAATAAGCATGCTGAGACTGAGCCCAGTCACTAGGCTTTATTTTTGCACGTATATAGATATCCATCAGTCTTTCCAAGGTTTTTAGCAGAAAGGATGATAGAGTTATAGGTCTTAAGTCCTTTGGGTAGCCATGTGAGCATTTACCCGCCTTCGGGATAAAGATCACTCTGACCTCTGCCCACCCTCGCGGAATACAGACCAGTTTTAGACACTCTTTGAAGATTACCTCCATCCAGGGGAGAATAATCATCGAGTTGTTCTGAATCTCCGCTGGAATAATTCGGTCAGGACCAGCAGATTTATAGGGTTTAAAGCCTTCAAGTGCCCATAGGATCCGTTTTTTGGTTACGATATCCTCTATGCGCAGTGAATGTACCTCCCGATGAGTACCAGTCTCTGTCGAGTCGTCTGAGCTTCCTGGAAAGTGGGTTTCGATGAGAAGTTTCAAAGATTCCTCACTAGAAGCAGTCCTAAATCCATCCGGTTTAATTAAATAACTAGGACAGGTTGGATTAGTAGACAGTATCTTCCTAAGACGAGAGGTCTCGGAGACTTCTTCCATTCTATCACAGAAGTGTCTCCAAGACCTCCTTTTTGCCTTCCTCAATACTTTCTTGTAAACTTTGAGGTCCTCCTTATAGGAGTCCCAATCGTGAGCCTCCCTCGTGCTTTTGGCTCTGTTAAAGGCTCTTCTGCACCCCTTCCGGAAGGTCCCCAGTTCCTTGGTCCACCATGCGGGTTTTTGCTTGCCCCTGTGCTTAACAATTGGGCAAGCAGCGTTGAAGGACTGATTGCAGGCTCTAGTGAGTGTATCCACTATGCAATTCAGTTCCTCCCGTGTCGCTGGCGGCTCCGGGGCCTTCGGCGTTAATAACTCTTTAAGCGTTTCCTCATACTTGCTCCAGTTTGTCCTTCTAGGATTCCTGAAGGCTTTCTGGTTGGCAGGGGAAACCTCAAGGCTAAAGGTTATATACCGATGGTCAGAGAAGGAGTGCTCCACCGCCACCCTCCATTCCTTGACCATAGGGTACAACCCTTCTGAGGCGAAGGTTACGTCTAGAACCTCCTGCCGGTTTTTAGTGATAAAAGTGGGTTCTTGCCCAATATTACACACCCAAAGGTTTGTATTTAATAGGTAATCAAAAAGCTGACGCTGCCTTCGTATGGTGCAGGTTTATTTGTGTAAACTTTAACATAACACAAAGTGCGCCTACTTACCTATTTACTACTCCCCGCTACCGCAGGATAGTGCTCGCCGGTTCCCTTGGAGTCGCCGGTGTCTCCCGTATCTCCTCCCACGGAACTTTCTTCCCGGATGCAATAAGCCTCCTCGTCCCCCGAGTCCGACAAGTCTTCTTCGTCCGACACCAGGGACAGGCGACTTCCCATCTCCTCCCCAAGTGCAGCCACCTCGGAGAGCTCCATTGGTTGGGCCGTCTCCCCTCCTGGTGTGTCTGCTTCCTGTATGGACGAGCTGCCTTCCTCCCCAGGTTCCTCCAGGTGTGTTCCAGCCTCGTCTTTCTTGTAGACTCTCAGAGTGATCGACCCGAAACCGAAGTCGATTACTTCCTTAGTCGCGGCAAGAGGAGCCAAGGACTCCTTATTGATTTTCATGGTGGATAATCTGGAGCCTCCTTTGGCATCCTCTTGTCTCACAATCTTCCAATTTCTTGTCGGAAGATTGGGGTTGCTGAACCTTATTATTTCTAAGATCTTTTCAGGGCTGGCCGGTTCAGTTGGTAGCCAGACACGCGCTCTTGGCCTATTAGGAATCTCTTCCCTGGCTACAGCCGCCAGCTTCGCGCCTTGCCACACCTCCCCTACCTCTGCTACAGCCTTTTTATACAGATCGACTGATCTGGCATCCGAGCACGCCGTTAATTTGATGCCCTTGGTGCCACCCCGCATCTCTGCAGGATGGAGGAGGTCCCGGATTTTCTCCTAGGACCTTGAGGAAAACAGAGTTTAGTGCATTATAGACTAATCTCCATTTGTCCATTGTGATGCTCCCGTCTTCGTGACTCCTGTCAACGACGGCTAGGACCAAAAGACGCTCCTTCACGATGTCGCTGAAAGACTTGTGTCTCGGCATGTCCTTGTGAGGAGTTTCTTTCTCCGCTTGCCTTTTGGCTCGCTTGGAATCGACAGGCTCTAGCTCATCCTGAGACCGCTGCCTTTTCGACACATGGTCCCTCTCCGAGTTATCGCCCCCGACCGTTTTCCTGGCCCAATTTGCGGATTCTTCTAGCTTCGCAGTGCGCTGCTCCTCAGGGGTTGCAGCCCACTTTTGTAGAAGCCTCTGTGCCGAGCGCCTTACCTTGTACCGTAGCTTTGAATTTCTAGGGACGTTAGTTGAGCCTCGTTCAGCAGCGCTAGATTTCTGGGTTCCGCTAGTCCCAGGCTTAGATGCCCTGGAGTCGCTTCCCCGTTCAGCAGCGCTAGATATCTGGGTTCCGCTAGTCCCAGGCTTAGATGCCCTGGAGTCGCTTCCCCCTGATACTTTTGAGGGAGCCCCACCTTTGCGGTTTGAGCTTCCACCTGTTGTTTCCGGCCTTTGGTGAGTGCCGGTCTCGGTTTTGTTTTTTTTATTATTAAAATTAGGCATAGTGTTCCCACGAGTTTCGGAGAAAAAAATGGTCCACCTGCGCAGAGATCCGTATACGCAGGTAAGGCTACTTACAACTAGCGGTCGCCAGGTATCCAGAGGGCTCCGTTTGCGACTGGGCTTTGTTAAATGGGCCCCCAGCCTGGTAGTTTGTTGGCACGGGTCGCGTAACACCTTAAACCGGCCCATCTGTATATTCTATGATTATATTAAAATTAAAATTGTTAAAATTTAGCATTTTAGAATTAAAATTCAATAATTAAAAATTGTAAAATTCAATGAAATAACATGGAAATTATTAAAATTCCCTAGTACACAATTTGGACATTCTATGAATATATCAAAATTTAAATTACTAAAAATATTAAAACATTTTAAATTCAGTATTTTAAAATAAAAATTCAATAATTTAACATTTTACAATTCAAGAATTATTATATGGAAATTATTAAAATTCAATAATACAAAATTTGGGCATTGATTATATTAAAATTTAAATTACTAAAATAATTATAAATTTGAGTTTTGCACGAAAAGTTCAATTTTGAAAATTTAAAATTTAATATGTTACTCACGATTAGATTCCAATTTAATTTTTGTGTTTTAGAATTCGAAAATTCAAAATTATAAATTTGGGTATGTCAAATTTTCAGTTACAATTTTAATTAAAAAGTTTAAGAATCTGTTTGCGGAAATTTTATGAAATTATAACTTAGAATTGTACTTGCCAATTTGGAAATTCAACGATTAAATAATTTTGTAAATTATAAAACTTGACAATAAGGTATTCTTTAAGCATTTTAATTAATTATTAATTTCATAAATTAATAATATTGCTGAATTTTTGCGTAAAATATTTAATTTTAAAAAATATAAAATTTTATAACCACAACCAGCAAATTTTTTAATTGTCTATTAATCTCGAATTTAAAGTTTTCGGATTAACTGTTGAAGCTTTCTTTGATATCATTGAAACCTGGAGTATAGTTTTGAAATTTCTTTCTAAAATTTCTAAAATTGGTTTCAAATATTATTACGATCGAGATTCGAAATTTAAAATATTAGAAAAACTAAAATTTTGTATAATTACCTAAAATTCAGAAATCTACAATTTGGAAATTCGGTTATTTTATAAATTGGAATTGGTAAAATTTAATATGGGGCATTTTTGTTCGAAAAATTCAAGTTTAAGAAATTTTAAATCAATAAACAGGTATATTTTTAAGTTAGCCTAAGTTAGCTTTAAGTTATGTTACTTCCAAATACGGAAAAATTATTATAATTCAATAAAAAATTTTGAAATTCTATAAGTTTGTAAAATTAAGTTTTTCTGAATTAAAATTCAATAAACCAACATTTTGGAAATTATTGAATACCTATGGTTGAATTTGGCACACAAAATTTAATTTTAAAAATTTACAATTAAACCACGAGTATCAAAATTCGATTTTTTAGAGGTTACTGTGAATTCAAAAAAAGTTTAAAAAGTTTTTTTTAAATTCGGTTAGTACGACTAAGTTAGTTCAAATGATTGTAAAAAAGAGAAGTTTCGGAATTAGTTTACGAAATTTTTAAGAAACTTAAATTTCGCATTTAAAATAACAATTTCGATAAACCTAAAAATCAAAATATTAAATATTTTAAATTACAAAATTTTAAAATTCTATGATTGCATTTAAAATTTAAAAATCTAGAGAAAATTATTAAAAATCGATATGTGTGAATTTTGGAAAATAAATTTAAAATTTCTTTAAACTACGTACATCGAAGTACGAATTAATAAAGGTTATTTTGAAATTATTAAAATTCAATAATAAAAAACTTGGGTTCTCTATGATTATATCAAAATTTAAATTTCTAAAAAAATTAAAATATTGTAAAATTGAATATTTTAAAATTTTAAAATTCAATGATTATTACATGGAAATTATTAAAATTCCATAGTACAAAATTTGGATATCCTATAATTATATCAAAATTTGAATAACTAAAAATTTAAAAATTTGTAACATTCAGTATTTTAAAATTTAAATTCAATAATTTTAATGAATTTTAAAATCCAATGCATATTATATGGAAATGTTGAAAATTCAATAATTCAAAATTAAAATTCAATAAAACAATACAAAATTCTCAAATTCGATGATTACATTGAAATTTAGAAATTAGAAAAATGAAAGATCTGTTAAATTAGATGTGAGTTTCGCACGAAAAGTTCAATTTTGAAAATTAAAGATATAATATGTTACTCACGATTAGATTCAAATTTAAGTTTTTTATAGATTCCTGTCAATTCCAAAAGTGTTTTAAAATTCGAAAATTCATAAATAAATTTGGGTACGTCAAATTTTCAGTTACAATTTTAATTAAAGAAGTTTAAGAATCTGTTTTGCGGAATTTTTATGAAATTATAACTTAGAATTTTAATTTAAAAATTCAGCAGTTAAATAATTTTGTAAATTATAAAACTTAACAATAAGGTAATAAATAAAAAAGATACATAATATATTGATATATCATAAAATTATTTATTATAAAATCAAATAAACGCCCTAATTTGTTTATTTAATTTCTATTCTGCGTCTAAACAGTATGATTTAACTTTCCAAGAAACTTATATTGCTTAAGTCTTCAGCCACGAAAGTGTTTTTCGTTTAAGCTTTTCTCGTTAAGAGCTTTCATCTTGGTTGATTTAATAAAAAAAGAAAAGAATTTAATAATTAAAAGCTTTAAAAGGATACACGCTATTCTATGCTTGAATATTTTTTAAACTTTGAAAAGCTTTTTTGTTTTACACAATTATTCAACTATTTAAGTTTAGCATCAAAATATTTGTTTGTTGTAGTGTAATCGTTAAACTTAAGTTCTGAAACTTCTTTCTACGCCGAAGTATTTATAAAGGCTCATATGGCAAAAAAAAAAAATAAGAAAGCCCGACGTTTACACAAAACTCACCGAATTATAAATCTCATCCTCAACAATTTAAATTATATATTTTTATATAATATGTAAGAAAATGAAAACAGATTTAATTCAATTTTATTTCATTTCTTTTTTGATAAATTCCAATTTCTTATTTAAATGCGTCTTCTTATTTTTGCTTGATATTTTTTATTTTATTTTATTTAAAGGCGTTATACAGATCTTAAAATCTTATATTTTGAAAGTAGTTTTTCAGTTTATTTTACTTTGTCTTAAGATAAATTAGAAGATTATTTTGGATAAAAACAAGAAAAGAAAATTTGAACAAATAAAACTAATGGATTTTTATTGAGTTCTTGTTACGTTGTTTTTACATTTTCGATTTTTTTTTATATTTACAATAAGTTAGTATTCAAATTATGTATGTATTTGGCGGACCGACAAGTGGTTTAGAATGTTCAGTTCAAGGTACCGCGTGCGGGAAACCAATTAATTTTATTATTTAACCAGATTTCTTTTTTGTTTGTTGAATAATTCAATGTGACCAGTGTTGTCATAATTGTTGAATTAATTTATACAAAATCCATTGCTAACCCTAATACACACAATATGTGTCAATATTTTATTTAAATATTTTATTATGAAAATTGTGTCAGTTTTTTGTATATTATTTTTACAATATATGCATTTTGTATACCTGCTTTACATATGTATTATCGACAAACTGATTCGCATCTCAACGTGAAATCAAACAATCAAACATTCAGTATAGTAAAATAGAATTTTTCCATCCCATATTTTTGTGAGAATATTATTTTGTATAAAGCTCGAAAAATTTAAGAAGAAATATTAAAAACGAGTAACCCAAAATTAATCGACGAGATGGTTTCGTAATATTGTTATCATTTTTTTATTTTCCTTTTTTTTATTCACATTATTTTATATATGAAAAACGATTAGAACGACATTTTCCAAGACCTGGTTGTATTCGTTTTATACGCCCTGTATTTCTGGTAGTTGTTACAATAATTCGGATGTTTAAAGCAGGGAAAATCGGAAAAATAAAAAAAAAAACTTCTTTGTATTAGTGTTATGCTTTATTTTTGTGAAAATGTTGAACTGGGAGGCAGTATTCTTCGTGCTTACATCGGAATGTTATAAGTAAATTATGTTTATATTATTTCTATAGTAAACGTATATAATATACAATTTTAGTACTTTGAGTCAATTTTATGCACAAACAAACAAAAAAAACAATAAAAAATCGGACAGCATAACAATAATTTTGTCTCATTTTGCGGAATTTATTTATGTATGTACATTGTACATACATGCTACGAGTATATAGAGCTTTTGATCAAAATGATATTTTCTGCATAAATACAATATCTCGAAAGCAACAACAAAACGTATACAGAATAAACTCTTGTTTCGAAATTTTCAGTGTTAAAAAAAAAAAAGAACAGAAATGAAAAAATCAGGAAAATGTTAACAATCGCAACAACAATAAATGAAGAAAATCCGGAGAAAATGCTTGTTCATATATATATATATATATATATATATATATATATATATATATATATATATATATATATATATATATATATATATATATATATATATATATATATATTCATACATTTTTTTATCTTAATCACAAACACAATGATATATTGCGCGAATAATATAACAACACTGCGCGATTGCGCAAAACATTATTTCTATCATCTATATACCACAGTTGCCTAAGAACCCGCGAATTGAAGAAATCGCTCGACCGTTTTGTTATCGAACGCGATTTTATTGTCAACTTTTTATTTAATTTTTAAATATGGTTTTATAACTATTATAATTATTATTTGTAATTTGAACTGAAAAATAAAATTTAATGTGTTTTTTTTTTACTAATTAGTGGTATATAGTTTAAGAAACTTTTCTTTTTTTTTTGACAAAATAAAAAAAATAAGATAAATTATTTATCGTTAAAAAAAATATATATTTTTATTTTATTTATAAATCTATGTGTACATATATATACAAAAACAAAAAATAAATTATAAATAAATATATATATAAATATATATACATACATGTATATATGTATATATATACATATATAGATATGTGAAAGTTGAGATGCTGTAACCAACAACTTCATCTTGCAGATTTGGAATACTGTGATGTGAAAAAAATATAAAAAAAAATATTAAAGCTTTATAAAATAAATTATCTTGGTTGTTAAAATATTAACGTTTTTTTTTTTTTTTTTTATTGTTAAAAGTATAAAATATAAAATAATTGTTTTTGCGTGAAATGAAATTTCCAAACATAGAAAACGAGAGATCCACGCCTTTTTAATTAAAATTGCCCATATCAAAAATTACATTGATGTAGGATGGTTATCTCTTATATACGTACATATATATATATATTGAAAATAAAAAATCATAATACGCCTCAATGAAAATGATTATTTTATTTTAGAATGGTTATTAAATCAATTATTATTTATAAAGTTAGTTGTTCGTATAGTATATAGTATATAGAGATTTTTGCCTGATTATTGATTTTAAAATGTAATATGTTATGTCAAAAAAAAATAGAAAATATTTAATTTTATGTTTTGTTTAAATTCCAAAATGGAAAATATTTATATACATATTTATAAAATTAATGCACCACTCTTTGTGATCGTTATTTTTTAATGTTTTTTACATCTTAACTTTTTTACTATAATCCATTCGATTTAGAAAATATAGCCATAAACAAATAAATTAAAATTATAATTATTTAGATTTGCAAGCTTTGTGATATACATTCATTGGGTTACGTATTCTGAATTTATATTTTAATAAGCTTCAAAAAAAAAAATCAGTACTAATAAATATCGGTAATGTTTATGCAGTTTTTTTTTTTAATATGATATGTAAAATGGCCGTGTGAATTCAAGTTTACAAGTTTGGAAACAAATAAAAATATATTAAATGTACATATGTAGTTAACCTCTATTAATTATATAGACGTGACTCGGTTTAACTGTTTAGCTTTCCAATAATATTGAAGAAGTGATTAAAAAGTAATGATATAAATTAAAAAAAAAAAAGTAAATAAATATAAATAAAACTGAACTTAATGGAATGTGAAGTGGATACTAAAAAATTAGCCCAATGTGGGCTTTATAATATTGGTGATGCTGGCTAGTTGATATATATAATATGTATATGTAGTAAAGTTTTGTTAAGTTAATTTTAAATAAAACAGAATAATTATAAATCACTTGATTGTGAAATTTATATTATTTTAAAGCATTTGAAATTAAAATCAAATGTTGCAAAGTGAAATTAAATAGTTTCGAATTGTGAATTGAATTTAAAAAAAAAAGGATATTCGAGACGAGTTTACGTTCGTTTGGAATTTATTCAAATATATATAGCAGACTTTTTTGTACATCTGAATTACATCAAAAGTTGCCACCTTCAATTATAATTGAAGGAGGCTCAATTTGTACAATAAGCTGCGCCTTGCAGGCAATGCACCGACGAGTGGAACGACCGTAAGTACTTATGTTATACATATGTATATACATTATTAATTATGTCAGGTTTGCGCATAATAACGTAATATTATCAAACAAATCAAAATAAATATATAATCATGTACTCAATGCAAAATCATATGTTTTAGAATGCGCAGTACAAAGTCAATTAGTTACATACATAAATATAAATTGCGATTAAATTTAATTTTTACTGAACATTTTACAAACGTAAACATATTCTAGATGTCATGACTTGCTAGTTTTATTTGAGGACTCAAACAAAAACACATTATTAGCAAAACAACAAAGAAAAATAAATATTTTAATTTCAAATTTGATCAAGTAACCAATATTTGTTTTTTTTTTTCTTTTTTTTATTATTTAGGGGTGGACCTGGCCTAAGATGGGGAGCGTGCTACTCGCAGCTGTATTCATAGCGTTACAATTTGCCACTGGCCTAGCTAACCCAGATGCAAAACGTTTATACGACGATCTTTTAAGTAATTACAATCGTTTAATTAGGCCTGTTGGCAATAATTCCGATCGTTTAACCGTAAAAATGGGATTGAAGCTCTCACAGCTGATTGATGTTGTAAGTTATATATAATCACATATATTATGAATCATAAAATGCAGTTGTAATATATATATATACACTAATTACATAATTAGTAAATTAATTTTACGTATTTGGCCCGAAAATTTATTTATTTTCATTGTTCTACTTTTTTCTACTTGAACGCTTTCGACCTTCTCACCTTCCTGATTCAGTTGAATTTTAATATTTTAATCTCTTTTTTTTTTTTTTTTGTGTCTTCATCTAATTTATAAATTAATCTTTATAGCTGTTATCTCAGAGTACTTATAAAACTTATTATTCTGAATGTTATTTTTAAATATTTCTTTTGAGTAGATTTCTCGACTTCTTAAAATATTTAGTTTTAGGCGGATTTCGTGAAAGTGCGAAATTAATTATTTCGATTGGAAGTGTGAGCTTTGAGGAAAATGGAAATTTATTTGTGGATGGGCGAGAATAATTAATTTGCACGATTATTTCGAACATATTAACCATCTTTATCGAATTTGTAGAAGACTTAATTACTACCCTTAGTTGTGATATATGTGGGCATCATTAGGTTGCCTCATTCCAATCACAGCAATTTTTATAGCCTTCTGACGCTTGAGTAAACATTAAAATTAACAATAAACTTGACAATGAGGTATTTCGCTAAAATATAAAAATAAATAAAAAAAATTGACAATGCGAAATTTTGAGCATATTATATTGTTGCTGTTGGATTCCTACTGCACATTTTTCATCGATTTGAAATTATTTAATTTGGAGGAGTAATTGGCTAGTTTTGTTATGCTAGTTTTTGGACTGCTGAATATTTTTCAGAAGGCAAAAAACATTGAAATTCGACTTAAGATTCAAATACGCATTAACGCAAGGTCATAAATTATACAAGTGAGAAACACGAAAAAATATCTATTTTTTGTGTGTTTTACTATACTATGGGTGGAAACGTAGACTAAAATTTGTTAAATTATTATTATCTCAATGTTATAGTAAATAGAATTTTAAATTTCGATACAAAATATTGGTCGACCATGCCAGGTTCTCACATAGTAAAAGACACGGAAAATTGTCTACCAAGAAATTGTTTCGTGTAATTTACTATATGTGGGTGCTTGGAAACGTCGACAAAAATTTTGTTACGAGAATATTTTCCATTTAAATATATGAACTAATTTTACTCGAGCCATTCCAAACAATTTTTTGTTGTTGTTCATTCTTGAAAGAATCCTTAAAATATTTATTTTCGAAATTTCGAAATTTTTTAAATACGTTCTAGCATCAACTCGCCCAGGTTGGATTTTTTTTTAAGGAGTTAGTATATTTTTATGGATTTACTGTCAGTTTATCGTAAACAATATATCGTTGACACAATTTATCGTGGATTCAATTTATCGTTCAGTTAGTGCCTCGGATTTAATGATGAAATTCGGTTTGTTTGCTCTAATTCAATTGTCAAATTTTTGTAGGATTTTTATAGTTTCATAATTTAATTTTATAGCGTTTAGTTACTTAATATTTTTTCAGTATATGACTCAATTCCAACTTTTGCAGTCGTCAATGGAACAAAATATTATAAACAATATTTAGAGAAATTTACCAACCAAATTTATTTAAAGTGGTGTAGAATTTGGAACAACGGATGAGTAGGTGAAACACATTAGAAACAGTAATAATATTGCTTTGGTCACCAGATTATAAAAATGTAATACAACAGTCCTTTAAAAAAAAAACGCCCTTAATTATCTATCTCCCGATCTGATTCTTTTCTGCAGGATTCATACCTCTTTTACGTTTATGATCACGGTAAAATACCACAAATCTCATAACATACAAATAAAACATTATGTGAAGTAAAATTTCACGTACATTTAGGATAAACTATTTCACTTGAAGACAAATCCGTTATTTTAATGGAGCACACAATTTATTATATTAGTTCCGTTCCAGTGGGCCATATTCCAGAAATTAATCGTAAATAATTTTATAATCCTATTTCCAACCAACATGTAAAATTTTATCATGATTGGTCAAGGGATGACCTAGTTCTGTTGCAGTTGGAAATTTTCCAGAACTTCATTCCAAAGTCATTTTAGAATCCTATTTCCATTCAACATTATGAGTTTCATTATGATCGGTGAAGGAATGGTCTAGTTTTGTTCCTGTTGGCCGTATACTCGAACTAAGATATACTGTTTCGTACTCACGATTATTTATACTTTGTTCCGTTTTGAAATGAACTGTTTCGTACCTGATGTTTCAAAATATAGTATTGCAAATGGTTCTCCCGAAAATACATCCAAAAAGCCAAAACCATTTTAGAATCGCATTTTTAACAAACAAAACGAATTTCATCATTAAATCTGAAACATGACATAAAGGCTAGGGACCACATTACGCGGTAAGCGATTAATCGATTATCCGGTTTTACCGTTCAAATTGACGTTGTACTGATTTTGTAGGTTAATGGTTTCAGCATGTAAGTAAATGTTATATTAGACAATACGTTATAAATAACAAAAATGAGTGTTGATCTTGCGCTCAAATCTATGCTGCGGATGAACTGTTCATTAAGAAATACCGTTGAGCATATAATTCAAATCTAAATTAAATTGTTGATTCAAAGAACGTCATGTTGTACACAACCCCATAAAAAGATGTATGTGAAGATGGCACAAATTCTAAACCAAAAAAACGCTATGGCAACACTAAAATAAATATTTTCATCATATTTAAGTGTCAGCCCAAAAAAAAAAACATATCACGAGACTATTTACAAAGCCAGCCCAAAAAAATTACTGTCATGATAGCAAAAACTTTCGTGACAGATATATATATATATTTTGTTCTCTCAGCCCAAAATTGACACTCGCGTGAAAAAAGATCTGAATTTAAATGAAAATTAGTAATTGTATACATATAAATTTATTTCCAATTATTTGCATAAACGAAACCTAAAAGAATTACCATATTGAAATACATACTAATATAATTGTCATCAACATTCTATTCTCACTATGATTGTACTAGGATATTTGATATTCCAACCTAAACGATACCAAATAATATACAAATCTCAAAGATTTGCTTTTGCAGCTACAATAATAAAGGAAAATATGGAGCATAAGGATATTCATATCGGCACTGATTATTCTATAAAAAAGAACTGGGTTCTAGTGACAAATTTTCAAAATTTACCAATATCGTTGATATAATATGCCAGTTAACGCTAACTGTTTGACTGACTCATCCAGACCAATATATTTATTATAGAAATACACTTCTCCATTTACTTTACTTTGATCCTCATTCGAACAATCATTCATGTGGAGCGCTCGATCCAATGGGATCCATTCACTCATGACGGAGAGTCCGTTTATAGGTATTCACTTTTACTTCTGTAGCATTCATACAATCAATCACGTAGGAGAGCGTCCAAGGGATCCATGGAGCGTCCAAGGGATCCATTCCACTCACGTCGAAGACCCTATCTTATATATATCATTATGGTATATTTATGGGAAAATAAGCAAACTATCAAGAATAACAAAAACTAAGGAAATAGGTACAATATGGAAAACAAATTTAAAATTTACATTCCTGTCCATTCTATATAGTCACCATCAATCTGTGAGGTTTGGATTATTTGGCATAGAACGGAACCACTTCTACACAATATTCGATGATTTTGAGAAATTTTGAAAATTTATTACTAGAGCCCAGTTCTTTTTTATGGAACCTGCAGTGTCGAAATAGAAAGATTGATGTACCTCTTGACCTGACTATTCTATATAGTCACCATATGAGGCAATCTCTGAGATTTGGATTATTTGACATAGAAGGGAACTACTACTTCTGCACAAGTACTTGCTATCCAAACAATCTGATTATATTTTTTTTAAGTAATAAATACATACTGAGCAAATGGCGCAGTGGTTAAAGCTGCGACGTTTGGATCGGGAGGTACCGGGTTCGAATCCCAACAGAGGCGGGATGCAAAAAGGATTTGTCATCTCCCGATTACGATCGGTGATTAATTTGAAAACATCTATGACCCTCTTTTGGAACGTAGAAGTCATGGGCCGACCAATCTTCCATAATACACAGGGTGACATGGAGCTCATGCAATATGCAGGTGGGTGGGTATACTGTACTTGTGTGAATGAGATGAATAGGTTGAATGAATGTTCGTGTGAATGTGTGGGTATATTGCACCGTGGGCCCATTAGTGGCATATTGGGTGCTGGAGTAAAATCCGCCCAATTTTAATTAATTAAAAAATTAAATACATATGGCCAGTCATGAAATGATTTGTTTAATTTTATTGAGACATTATATTTTCTAATGTGATTTCTATCGAGATAGTTTCGTTAATTTAAAGTGAAAACGATTGTATTGCCATAGTCAAAGAATCATAGTTTTTGGGATAGAATTTTGGGATAACTTTACAAAGCTATAAAAAGGGAAACAAATAGTTCAAACAACAACTGGATAGTATTCGTACATTTAATAAATTCTTAATAACAAAACTCAGCTTAAATCTTGCGCTAAGTGCGATCAACATTACGTTAACGAATGCTACAGTTTTCTTAATAATAAATTGATCATCAGATTCAGACAACAAGATATAGTATAGAATTCGAAAGTACTACATCTGAACTATCAAAGTTGCAATCCAAGTTGCAATTTCCAAGATATATCAGAGGGATTCAGAATTAAGCAATTGAATTTATTCAATATGTTGCCAACGATATTTTTTTTTATTCAGAAGGTTATAGAAGATTCTAACAATTTGTAATAATATTTGGATTTGCCGGATAAATTGGGTCTACGATAAATTGTGTCCCCGATAAATTGTTTACGATAAATTGAATGATATTCATTCTTTTGATTTATGTTATTATTTGAAATTGGGTACATGGATTTAAGGATATGTGTTTAAAAATACAAAACGCTATTTGATTCATACCACGCCCATTTTTTGTTTCATCCCAAATAAAGCAGAGAGTGGTTTATTGTCACTGCAATATCTTATTGTAAAATTAAACATCCAAACCGATTTAACATTGAATGTTATATTTACAGAATTAAAAATTACGATATTTTGAGTCAGAAACTTTTTATTCAATAAATGTTTTCTTGTAAAGATCATGCATAATCGATAAAATTAAATCCTCGTCCAGATATGACATTCACGTGTGTGATCTGGCGTAATGCGATTAGGATACCGGAAACGGCTCTATTTCTGCTTATATGTTTGTTTACGTCTCATCGTATACATTTGAGTTTATAATCAATTAAATGTTTTATTTAAAAATTGTAGAACTTACTAAATCGGAAATAAAGGAAAAGAAATTAAAAATATTTAAAATTTACTTATGTACGAGTACGTCATATTTATCATTCAATCGTCATTTCTTCACTCAAAAACATAAGCAGAGCTTTTTTACCATTTCAACAATTCGTAATATTTTTATTGTTTACGAAAAACCCATTATTTTTGTACATGACTTTATGTTTTTATTCAAATTTTTGTTCAAACATAATTTCATTTTCACATTAATACATTTATAATTGTTGCTTTGTGGTGGATGCCGCATACTTTCATCAGATTGGCGTACATAAATTCATAACCGGTCCCATTTTGCGATAATACATTTTTTTTAAATTCATCATAAAATTCTTATATGTAATATGTACGTTAAAATTATTATCCAATAGTTTTTCGTTCTTATCATTCAAGGATTGAATCAAATTGAAAATTAGTTTTTTCGAATTTCACTAAATTTTCGGTTGCTATTTCTTCTACGGTTTTATTATATGTATAGTCGTTGGAAAATTTCATTCCATTGAAATTCAATTTCAGTTGAATGGTTTTTAAATTTGTCATTAAATTGATGAATAAATCCATCGCTTTTATTTTTAGAACTTTACATATATACTTAACTTTAATAATCATAAAATGTATGCATGTATATATGTATATATTGTATACAATAATGATATTGATTGAATGGTTTCCGTAGTACCTAATATCTTTTAAAATTTAATTTGTATTCGAGCAGTGGCGGAATATCACATTGGGGGGGCCGTACCCAAACAATTTTGATATTTTATCTACTTTGTCAATATTTTTTTTTTACTCCGTAAAGTGCGCGTCTTGTACAAATTTTACAAAATATATACTTACTTCTACTGTAGTATTTATTTCCAGTACGCATACCTCACACGAAAAGTTTGTATTGGATTTTTTTTTTAAATTATCAATTCTATAAGAGGATCTACCTATTTTAAGCTTTTATTCTTAGGTTCCAAATTTGTTTAATACTTAAATTATAAGATAAAATAAATTCTTAAGATGAAAAGTTTTAATTTATAAATTTCCAAAAATTTTAATTTCTTAAAATCTCTTGAAATTCTAAATTCGTAATTTCTGAATTTAAGATTTTCAAATGCAATTTTAAATATTAACAACGCAGATGCACAAATTTAGTGTACTTTATTTATGTAATTACAAGTTTTGGGATTAGGTGACCAGATTAAAAAAAAGAGATTAGAAAATACGTTCAGATTAGGTGACCAGAAATCTAAACAACTTTTATCTCGTGTGATGAAAGACATTATTTTCTGAAAGTTTAAATTAGTTCAAACAGCTATATCTGTGTTTTTTGTAAAAACTAGTTAACTGCAATGACTGTAATTCAAATAATATAGAAATTTTTATTCATTTCTCAATTTAAGAAGATGCCAGGAAATCACTTAACATAAAAATATTACATAGAAATAGTTCTGTTATGCTGTAATTTGAAAATATATTAGATGTCCTGTTTTGGTGTATCAAGTAAAGATAACTAGTTTTAATCATAAATTATAAAGTTTCTATGAAAATCAATAATAAACTATAAGCGGTTATTCACTTTCAACAATTTCTTTTTGTAAGTGGAAGGAAATTTTGGAAATTTTATCTGAAAATACATCTAATTTTAGGATTTTTTTCGTTCATAACTCTAAATCGTCAACAATTCAGTTTAGTTTCTCAAAAAACCACAAATATAATAAAAATCAAATATTTATTTCAATTTATGTTATAACAATTCACCGATGTCCTGTAAGCTATAATATATGCGATAATTCCTCTCAACTGAAACATAAATTAAGTGCTACGACAGCCTGCAATGTTTCAATGTTTAAACGGGATTGGTCTATATATTGAAAAACCCTATCGGAAGTGGTGTTAGTCCCTGATAAACCCAGCAGATCCTACAAATATTTTTAAATTTTTGAGTTTGTTATGTTGTTAATTATTTTATTCAATATCGTCTTTCCTAAAGAAACGAAAAATTTGAAAGTAGTACAAAGAATTACGGGTTTTCAAGTTTATAATCAAAAATTTGCCGGCAAACCAAAAAGTGTTAAAATTTCACGACACGAAACTTTACCCGAACTGAACATGCCCACACATCGTAAAACACGAAAAATTGTCTTATCGTGTGTTATATTATTCGAGTGCTTGGCAAGGATGACCAAAATTTGGTATCGAGCAATTTTTTTCTATTTACTATTGACGATTGGAAATAGCAAAATCGCGCCTCTGGTAATCAATAGCAGCATATGTTTAAATGGACACAATTTTTTCTTCAATAAAACCATATGTATTTTAATTTTATAGTTAATTATTTATGTTTTTATTTTTATTTTATAGTTCATTTATCAATGAATTTATGAATTTATCAATGAATTAGTTTTGATAAAAGCGGAATATTTACTGTCCGCAAAATAAAGTTTCGTAAATAAAGTTGTTTTATCGCTTAACTGGAACCCTATGGTAATTTCCGCAAATGAGGAATTGCATTTCAATTTGTGCATTGTGAAAAGAATACAGTCTCTAAATGATATTGTGCAACTTTCATCAATAAATTCGGGTATATTTGTCTGAATACTCTTATCGGCTAGAACTGGAACACACTAGACCGCTGATTCAGTATATAAAGGTTTTTGTGGATAGTTGACCTCCTCCACATAAACGCCTTCAACACGTTCAGTATTAGAGCTACAATATTAAAGTCAATATAGAAGAGGATAACATTTTTAATATGGCATTTTACTAACAGATCTCTTCATATAGCAATTTTTTTTACCGTGGTCTGTTATTCGTCCTTTATCTACACTTGACTTTGGCAGATTTTCCGTTGGAAAAGCGGTTTTCGCTACATGCACTCTAAATTCCTTTTTGTATGTATCGTGTGATGTGAATAAATATTTGACATCCAAATGACGACTACAAATCAAAAATTGCTTAGGGATTTCCTTTCTCCTTTTAAGCGCTACTTTCCATTTTAGCAATTTGACGCGTGGCGTCAAAACAGCTTTCGGGAGTCTGTGCATCAATACCGTGCTAAATTGGTTAGTACTGCACAGTGGTACTCTGCAATGACCCAACTTCTTCCTTTTTTTTCATCCATTTGATTTTCTTGGTGTATTAAGAGAACACTTCCGTAAAAACTTAATATTAATTTCTTTACACCACACGAAATATTGAAATATCTATTTTATTAAATAAGTTTGATTTAGATTTTATTTTATTATTTTATATAATTAAAATTTAAAAGAAAGGAACACTAACTATAATTGCATGCCAAGATATTAAAACATCAGATTTGTATTGTAACGACTTTCGCTATTTCTCACCAGAAGTTCATTCCAATCGTCAATAATTCATAAATAATAGTACATAAAATAAAAACTACCTCGATACCAAATTTTAGCCAACCTAAGTAAGGTTGGTACTTTACTGACATATCACGCAAAAAATGATCTTGCATCAGTAGTGCTAAATAGTGGACATTGTTTGATGGATTTATGTTTTTAAATAAACCATGGACACTAAATAAATCGGAATTCTTGCCCAATATGACGGGCACCGCCTAGATTCTGGTGTGTATTGTCTCCTTAACCTGTTAGAGTTGCTGATTAGTAAATCATTAATAAAATCGGGAGATTTTGGGAGCCTCGCTCAATTGAACTTATTGAACATGTCTCTTTCATATTTTTTGTTTGAATTGTATTCGTTCGCATAGAAGATTATTGCAAAAAATATAAATATAATACCAATAAATTAATTTAGCAATACGTTAGAACTCACGAGACGACTAAAAATGGTTTAGCGGACATATTTAGCTATAGTATCATGAATATAGGGCTGGGATTTGCATTGAAGGCGACAAGCGATTTTATGTTTCTTTTTCTATGTTTAAATTTGAACAATTGTTCGCTCATTCAAAATCATTTCTTGTAAATAGCGAAATAAAGTTTCTGATTTATTTATAGAATTAAAAACGTAAACTCGCTTCTCACTTTTTGTGCAAAATCCCAGTCCAGTAGCCAAAACGAAATGCAAAATTGTTTCCCGATATCAAATTTTATTCCTTTTCAAACATTCCCTTACTTTTGTATGTTTGTATGTACAATTCTTTTCTATATACTAGAATTCATAATAATAATAATAATAACAGTGTTAAAGGCCATTACTGGCCCCTTACTGAATCAACAATCTGGCTCCAACGGTTTCGATCCTGAGCTTGGTCTTCATACTGTCTTAGACAATCTGAAGAGGCCAAGTCGTTCTCTACATCGTGGAGCCATCGTTGCCTGCAACGACCTCTGCGCCTACCATATGGTAGCTCTCCTTTCAGAGATCGCTGCACAATTCGTTCCGGATCAGCACGCAGAACGTGATACTCGCTGAGATCTAACTTCATGTACAATATCGGGGATCTTCATCAGATCTCTGATCTCGAAATTGTACAGAGCTCGGTATGTACCATCTATTTCGCGTTTAGGGCCGTAAATCACACGCATGATTCTTCTCTCAAATGTAAGGAGCCATCTCTCGTACTCATCCGTCAGCGCCCAACTTTCACATCCAAACATAACAACGGGCCTGATCAACGCTTTGTAAGGCTTCAGCTTCACGGCACTTGATAAGTGTTTAGATTTTAGCAGTGGCCTTAGAGGATACAAAGAACGACTGCCAGCTGCCAGCCGCACTTTAATATCCTCACCCACACTGTTATCGTGAGTGATAAGAGAGCCCAAATATTTGAACCTCCTCACTCCCTCAAACGTGTGGTGGCCACTACTAAAATCTGGTGTGCCATTGTCCCTAAAACCAGAGATCAGGTATTTCGTTTTGGACTCATTGATCTGGAGTCCAACAGAAGCAGAAAACTCTACAAGCGGATCAAGTATTTCTTTCACTCCGTTGCTATTCAGTCCAATCACGCATATTTCATCTGCATATGCAAGCACTTGATTGAACTGGCGATATAAGATGTTGCGCTGAGGTGTTTCAGTTTTACGAAAGATGTACTCCAACATGAGATTAAAGAGTATCGGGGACAGAGCATCTCCCTGCCGAACACCCGAGTTAACTGCAAAAATTGTCGATAGTCTGTTCTCAACTTTAACACAGCATTGAGACTGCGTCACTGTCATCCTACACAGTCGTACCAATTTTGTTGGCATTCCTAGGTATTCCAGGGCAGACCACAAACTCCCTCGATTGATCGAGTCGTAGGCCTGCCGGAAATCCAGGAAAACCTGATGTACGGAGATGGATGTCTCATAATATTTAGATAGAATCATCCGCAGCGAAAAGACCTGATCAGTGACTGATCGATTCGGACGAAATCCTCCCTGATAGTCACCAACCAAGCCCTCCGCCAGAGGAGTGATTCTATCCAGTAAAATGTATGACAGTAACTTGTATGCTGTGCAAAGGAGAGCTATACCGCGATAATTCTCACACTTCAAGCGGTCTCCCTTCTTGAAGATGGGACATATCGCGGCCACTTTCCATTCATCAGGCATAACTTCGGTTCGCCATACTAATCGAATAAGGTCGAAAAGACAGTTCCACAAAGTATCCCCTCCGAATATCAAGAGCTCCGAATTAATGCAGTCCACTCCAGGTGAGCGGTTTCGTTTCATTCTCTGCATGGCCTTAGTGAATTCCTCATGGGATGGCTCCTCAGTGCAAATCTCAAGAATTCATAAATAATAATTAAATAAAAAATATTCCCGATACAAAATTTTAGTCAACATTTCTAAGCACTCACATAGTAAAACTCACGATTCACGAAAGATTGTTTTGTCACAGTGTAAGACAATTTTTCGCGTGGTTTACTTTGTGGGAGCTTGGCATGGTCGACTAAAATTTGGGACCGAAATATAATTTTTTATAAAATCCCGTTTAGACTAATGTATTTCTTTGGTGATATATTTAATTTTTGTTGTACAATAATTAAAATTAGGGGTTACACACCATAGTGTGTTTTTTATACCAACTATGTTTTTATTTTGTTTTAATATATTATAATATAGATGTGTTCGCACGGATTGTTAATTAATTTAAGTCACCATACTTTTTATTATTTTAATATACCATAGCCATCATAAAATAAAAACAAAGTCCTAATTTTTATCTTGATCTATTTTTAATTGTCTTCATAGAATAGTCTTATTGACATTATTTTATTGGTAATCAACATTTAGGGAAATGTCAGATCTAACCATTAATTCTTTATTTTGACGCTACAAAATACAAGCCCATTCATTTTAATGAAACCGCGGTATTTTAGAAATGTATAAATATTAAATAGCCAAAATTCTTTGATCTGCAATGAGTTTGAAAAATGATTGAAAATAGCAATTGCGGAGAAGAATTTACGTTGATTATTAAATTAGGTTCAATTTAAAATTAAATTGACATGTTCTACAATTTATTTTGGGTACCACTAATATTAAAAATCATCAAAAATTCCGATATTCCGATGGGGCAGTCCAAACTTAATAATTTTTTTTTTCATTTTTCCTTCCCATTTTCGTTTGACAAAAGACGCTCACGTTTAAATTTAAAAAAATTATTATTAACGTTATTCATTATTAACTTTCAAATCACACAATTTTTCCGAATATGTATAATGAATTTCTAAGAAAAATACAAATTTTATTCACAAAGTGAAAACAGTACATATATTGAGAGTACAGTAAAGCGAGACAGAAAAAATGCCCAATAATTAAGTTACGTGTTTTTTTTTTTGCTAAATTTGAAGTGCGGAAATTCGCACTGCGGAAATTATTTTTGACATTTCCAAACATACTTAATATATATGTGTATATTGAACACTGTGACAGACTATTTTAAAATTATAGACAGATGTTATTTTTATTGTTTGTTTTTCATCACATTTATGGTAAAAATTGGGACCAACATTGTAGTCTATGTACGTTTTTATATAGTCATCGTACATGAATTAAAGAAATATAAAACAAATAAATTCCGTCATTACGAGAGCATTTTTTTCGATACTCTGATAGAGGTGGCTCTATGATGATAATAAATGACAAAGCTATTTCAGTTTGATTTTGTTATTTTCCAATTTGTTTTTATTTTTATTTACTTTATGTGTCTATTGTTTGGCAAAATAAACAATTTCGTAAAATTTTAAATCATAGTTGCTTCGACAATACATAACTTCAGTGAATTAATTAAACTGTGAAAAGTTGAAAAGTGAAAACATTTATTTTTATTTCTATACA
This sequence comes from Tipula unca, assembly GCA_951394425.1. Taxonomy (NCBI): domain Eukaryota; kingdom Metazoa; phylum Arthropoda; class Insecta; order Diptera; family Tipulidae; genus Tipula; species Tipula unca. Next base: position 6,135,446 of record OX596380.1, on the reverse strand, counting down.
ATTCAAATTGAATTTTATTTAATTTCACGTCATCGAGATCTGCGCACAAATTTTCTTTATCGATTGTTGTGTAATGTTATTTTATTATGTGGTCATCATTCAATGCAGAATTGTAGGGAGGTTGGTGATCCTTTAATGTCTGTCATCTGTTCCGGTGTGAAATTTTTATTTATTTATTTATTTTTAATTATTTTTATTATAATAATTTAATTATTAAAGATTAATCTTTTGTTTTGAGGTAGTTTTTAAAATGACTTTGTTTGTCATTTGAGTTGTTAGTCGTTGATATTTTAGTCCAGTCGAAAATAAAATAAAGTAATGGCCTGCCCTTTTTTAAATTATTTTAAAGCTAACCACAAATTAACACAACGATGTATTATTGAATAATTTGTTCCCGAAGTTGAAGGGATTCTTTAATCCTTATTACTGGAAAATTGTAAAAAAAATTTGAGCTGATAGCACTAGTAAATGGATTTTTTTGGATTTAGTTGAACTTTTAATTGATTCTTTGCCAGCTTTGTAGAAGCACTTGCTTCAATTCATACAATTCAAATTAGTTTTGTTATTTGAAGTAATTTTCTTTTTCTAATCCTGAAAACAGTTGAAGCATAAAAAAAATTCTATTAAATTTCTCGGTTTCAGTTTAACTTTTTTTAATAATCTTTTGCACATTTAGAGAGCCTAGCAATTCGGTTGTTTGATGCAAATTTGTTGGGTTCTGTTGAACTTTTAAGTAAATCATTTGTAATTTAAGAGGCCAAAAAAATCATTGGAAACTTAGAAATTCCAGTTTACCTGGACTTCATTGAAATGTTAAGTAAATCGCTTGCGACATTTCAAAATATTCAGTACGCATGAATCATCGTAGCTGTGCAATGCTTTGTATGTTTAATTGGTTGAAGTAATTGGTTTAGTACTTTTTATAATGTAATCCTTGTAAATTGACTGCCTGTTTTTTTCTGGATACATTAAATACGGGAAACACCCTTTTGTGCTTGCGTTTAACTAAATTAAACATAATTAATATTTAGTAATGTTTATATAGCAATTTTGTCTTTTAAAACTCACGTCTATGAAAGATCCTTTCTTAACGTGTACATGTGCCTTTACGAATTTTACTAAAGTTTATGACATCTATAGTATCGAAAAGCACATTATTTACAGTATTACTAAATTATTCATAAATTTCAAAATCAAATATGTATTGTATGTGTTGTACTTAGTTAGCCCGCCGCTGATTTTATAAAAGATTTAAATATCACAGGGACGGTTCGGTTTCTTAAATTAGGGTTTGCTTGACATATGTCTTAATGCATTATATAACATCCGTAAAATATACTTTTGGGATACATAAACTCGCTTCAAATTATTATATACCTCCCCAACAAGTAGTTCCATAACTAAGGCTTTAATCCAGAAATGATTACGATTGGTAGGAAAAGAATGATTTTGCCAGACGTTTATAGGCAATATAAAATTTAGTTTCTGTCTAAATTTATTCCTAAATTATTGAAAAAATCAACATAGCTGATTTTTACACATGAGTTAGAACAGTTATTATCAGTGAATTTAATGTTAGAATTATTTTGTTGCATGTTAGTATTAAAATCATAATTTCTATCCAGTAAATTATTTGATATTTGGAACTGCATTATTTTAGATTTGTCACTCACGATCACAAATAGATGATCAAACCAAGCTCGCTAAACTTTCAAATCATGGATTATTTTTACAGATAAACTCAAACTACTAGAACCACTATTTAGCAGTGCCAAGTCATCTGTAAACGCTACTTTATCAGCATAGAGATAAAGTTCAAATATTGAATTACTATATAAATGAAGAACAGTAGTGCCCCAAAACCGAACCCTGACAAAACATCACACTGAAAATGTTCAATGTTACTCAAATTTCGATTGATATTACTTACTTGAATTCTATCTTTCAAATAAGATTTATTAATAAATTGTGGTCTAACGTATCAAAAAAGCAATTAACAATACGGCCTTCATTTAAATTATTGTAACGACTAGTAAATGATTCCGTTTGTGCATTCTCAATACTAAGTCCTTCTCGAAAGCCATACTGATGTTTATAAATAAATTTTATTGTATCTAAGTAAGATAGAACGAGCTTTAACACACTTCTCTCCAGAATTTTTGAAAAAACCGATAACAGTGATATAGGTAGGTAGTTAAACAGTAAACTGGCATAACCACCCTTAAACAATTGGTTTAATGTAGCTTTTTTAAGTATTGATTAGCAAACTCATCAAAGATACCATTAATTTTGTTAGATTTACGACGCTTTCGTAGTGAATCGATAATCAAATTACATTGCTTTTTTTGGCGAATACCTACAATCTTATTTAACTTTAAGCATTTTTACGGCGAATTTTACCCAATAGAACATTTATTTATGGTTTGGTATTATTTTAACTTGTCAAAAACGAAATTGTCCATGGTTGCCACATGGTTAGATGACGTGGATATAAAAATATCAAATGATTTAGAAGTATCGTTTTCTTCAAAATCATTCTTCCATGATTCAAATTGTAAAAACCATTCTAGTACTTCGAAGTTTTTGATAGTTTGTTGTCTAGGTATTTTAGGCAGAAGTTTTTTTTTCTAGTAGATTTATTAATTAATGACTCAAGTCCTAAGGAAGACAGCATTGGAAAATATTTACATTCTTGTGGATCCAGTTGATCTTTATTTAAAAAGATTCACAGTACAAGAATTTAAACGATACACACATACAACGGCGAAGAACATTTCACCGGTTGTACAATTTACTCGGAGTATATCAAAAGACTGTAAATGAGAACTACAAAATGTGTACAGCAGTCCAATAAAATGAATTCATCTAAATTATACAAAATTAATTTCAGTACTATCCATACTTCAAGTTTATTTCCATATTATTTGGTAGGCTAAAAGACATATCGAAATTATTATTAAGATCTTGAAAAGATATGTACTTTTCCTAATTATTGTTAATTTATTTCTAATTATTGGTTAATAAAAACTTCTCAGCTCTAAACTGCCGTGTACAATTTTTCCTAAATCTTTCCTAAACATTTCTTATACCTATGGTTTAGTAAAAACTTCACTCGCATCTATGAGTTTATTTATATATTTCGATGTGAAACCTAAGCAAATAAAACAGCTTTGGAGACGTTTTTGTCTTCAGAAATTAATTAAAAAATATGTGAAAGAGTTGTCAACGCATTAATACTATATGTACCTACGACAACACATTTCTAAAAGGAAAATTTTCTCCAGATCACTTACTACAAATGTGCATTAAAGTCGAATTCGCAAATTTGAATAAATAAATAAATCATCCGAATGAATTTTATCCGCAATCTCAACCAATTGGATTATGTGATATCAAACTTTACAGTGATTTTGGGTCAGAATGCGGACGAAGTTAATCCGGATAATTCATCTACATACGTAAATTTGAACTTTTTAGATTAATTAATAGTTAAGCGCCTTTTAGTAAAGAACCCTGTATATGAGGAAATAAAAAACAAATTCATGTTGATAAAAAATTATAAGACCCTTTTATATTGAAGTAATTTCAATTTTCCAAAGGGTACCTTTTCTACTATTTTTTATATGATTTTTAGAACATATTGGAAGGATAATCCATATTTTTACCTGGGTTCCACTAAAGCAGCTCCGTTTCAGGCTTTTCTCCCACCTGGGCTAAATATAATTACTTTAGGCTTTGCCAAGTCTACTGAACCATATTTTGAAGTACTTTTCCTGCTGCTTGATCATTTTGTTCAGAGATTAGAGATTTAAAATTAAAAAAAATTTTTTTTGCGATTCTGGGCAAAGTTTACTTTTCACATTATCGGCTTCCTGTTCGTCCACTATACTCGTATACCATTTTTTTGGTACCCTCAAATCGATCTAATAGTTGGGTAAATTTAATTTAACTCTCAGTTACTTATATTTTGTATATATGTATATGCAAGACTCTAGCTTTTATCATCACTTTGAAATGTCGTGGCATTGAGGCGAAAAGTTTATTTCATTTATTTGATTAAAATGGAATTTTAGAATAGTTTTTGTTAGCTCATGTATACAAATATTTTTCCCTAATTGTTTAATTCAAAATAGTCAAAATATGTAAATGAATGTAGACACCTGATATATTAGATGATGGTTTCCCTCTATTACTGGACTAATGATATTTCAATTTTAGTTTTAACATTAATGCATTGGCCACATACAACGAATTAATAATAAATATACGTACCGTACAAAATTATCCTGCGTTCTGCATATATAGGACTTTAATTGCCTTGATGTGTTTTGACTGAAGTGCAGAACATCTGAAACAAATTTAGTCATCACATATTCGATAAAAGAGATAAGATATTATCAATAATAATCATATTTAAATTAGTCGTAATCTATATTTGCTATTCTAACAAGTTACAACAATGTATTTTAAATAAATCTACTCTGATTACGTGAGCTTTAAAATTACGTAATGAGTTGTTTAATATAACATAATAAATAATCAAAATATTTTGAAAACAATTTTTTCGAAACTATTATGGCACACGTTCAAAATGGACCATTTAAATATGTGTACATTTCAAAAATGTAAACAATTAATCAATTAAAATAATTGTTAACAAATTCAAAAATTTAATCTACGAATAATTTATATTTAATTATAATAGACAATAATGAATAAAAATTAATTATATGCATATGTACATAAATTATAAATTATACTGCAAGGTATACAGTATACACTGTGTACGGTGAACTATCCGCGGCATACAAACGACTCAGTATAGTAAATAATAATGTACCGAAAATAGAAGCAACTTTTTGACACTCAGTGCAATAAATTTTCATTTTCAAAATTGTAGCTCTAAAAAACTTTGTCCACCTTTTGGGCTATATACACGTTTTGACCGGTGTGAAGTTTTTAATATTAACGGAAAAGTCTATACAGAGTCACACAAATTAGCAAAAAAAATTTTGCTTCACAAAAAAAAAGTTGAGCATTAAAACCGCAAATGAAATTATTCTTTTAAATATTGATATTTATGTGATTTAAATTATTAAAAATTAAAATGATTTTAATTTTAAATTGTACGGCAACTGAACAGTGACAGCGACATAAGAAACTATATATTATACTCTTTGCCAAATATGTACATACCACACGTTTCTTGAGATTTCGAAATATATAGTGACATTTGTGCAATTCTTTAAAAAAACGTTTAGAAATGTGCCCGTTTTCCAAATCCAGAATTTCGGTATTGATTGTAAACTGCAAAAACTAAACTTGAAATTTTCCCACATCCAGATGTGCAGTGCCCTCCGCTTCTACGCTCAATCGAAACAGTTGAGTTGAAATCAATTAATTATTTTAGGAAGCAGTTTTCTACTTCACGTAATCGTCTTATCATCAGTCACTAATTGACATCAATCATTTTCCAAATTAATGAAATTGGCTCAGAATTGAAAAACTTAACTTTCTAATATTTTAAATTTAATTTGAGTTCTAATAAAAATGTATGCATTTGAATTAAATTAGGAAATTTTGAACTAGATTCGTTTATTATGGCAAAATGGCTAATTCAAATTCGATTTTAAATTTTATTTCGAAATTGGAATGAAAATGAAACCCAAAATTTTATTGCAACGAAGCACAAACCAGTTTAAAAATTATTAAAATAATGAACTTTATTGAACTAATAATTTTAATTTAATTAACATAATTAGTCCAATGTGTTGTTACTGATTTTACTCCTTTCGCTCATCGTGTAATGTCCGCACCGCTAAGTAGTTTGCTGCGGTTGTGCCGTATGTCACAGTCACAAATTTATACTCAATTAGTCGATTCGCCCCGACTTGGCTTTAGTTTCGAATTTCGTAATGCTGCTAAAATGCATTTAGATTTTATAGCGCTTGACTGGTCACTATATTCTCGGAGATAACAACCCTGGGGTTTTATAGTCATTTTTGAAGTCACCGTCGTCATTTTCAATTCTGTATGAGGAAGAACCAGCTACTTCGTATACTAAATCTACTTTTGCCTGTTGTATAGCTTTTACAGTTAGGCCTGGTGCTGCTCGGTCTTTCTCCTCAAGAAGTAGTTTTTTCGTCTCGTATGGAAGACATTTTTTACCTGTGCAAAGAATTTTTGCATTCGTTATGGATGATTTTCATGTAAAATCGAGAGGTTGTCAGTTGATGAGCCGTCCATCACAGTATTTTACTGTTTTTCATTGCGGTCCACCCTTCTTGAGATTGAAAGAAAGTATAAAAATGCCCATATCTTCTCAATTACATTTACAGGGCTCTGAGGCGGCCATTCTAATAAAGATTGAATCAAATCTTTTAAAAAATGAAGAATCATTTTGCCTCTATGAATTGGAGCATTATCTTATTGCAGCTTAAAATAATCTCCAATTAACCTACATCCAACCACTTCAGATAACGGCCTTGACCAATTTCCCCCCCTCTTAACACTGTCTTACGTTATGGATCGCCATGTTTCATAAGTGGATTCATAAGTGGTCTCCACCAGAATGACGCATTTATGAGACAACTGTACGTTTTAATTTCATTGAAGGTTTCGAATAAAAAAATTGTCATCCGTCTATAAAATATTTCTCCAAAACTGCAATGGCTTATTAAGATGTTTCTGGGCAAATTTTAATATTTTAGTTTATTTTATGAATAAATGGCTATAAATGCTATTTCTGCTCCTTTAATCTCCTGTGAATGGTTACTTGGCTGATGTGTCTATTTCTAGAAGGATTTATTTAGTTCCAGAAACTAGCGCGTCTCAGCCTAAAGTCGTACTCATCGAATTAGGGCTGGCAATTCTGACACTTAAATCGAGTAACATCTGCAAGAGAAGACGATATGATCATCTAATTTCGACTAATACAGAAATTTTGGTATTCATTTTGATCCAAACGGCGATCGTATTATTAATTAAAAGCAAGCCCCCTATAAATACTGAAATTCACGCTTCGACCCACTTTATAACAGCCAGATTATGTTCAAGAAAAGTAGAATTTTAAATTTGTTTACACTTTTTGTTTAATAAGGGTGATAAATAAAAATTATGATTGAACGTTTTCGTGATAAATTCAAACGACGATTTTGACAATTCGACACCACAACATCGCAGAAATGTACAGGGACTCATTTTAACAATTTAAATAAACACATTCTCCTTGATAATTTTAAAGCCTTAAGCTATACATGAACGAACAAGTTACATTTACAAAAATAAAATTCCAGTGAAAAGGCCATTTTGGTATTGTTGCTTGTCTTATATTTTCTGACTTCTTCCATTTCTTATAAGGTAAGATTGTTCCAACTCACTAATCTTTGTATACTTGGTTGGTTGAGTTTGCGTTTTCATTTAATAATTCTAGATGGGTCAATAAATTCATGAAATTTGAATTCCATTAACATGGTAAATATCGAAAGTAAATAATTTTGGTTTACGAAATTAGCTCTTTAACGTTACGATTAATTATTTATAAATTATAGTAAATGAGATTATGTAAAAAAAAAATCGATACCCAATTTTAATCAACTTTTCCAATCACTCACATAGTAAAAATGACGAAAAATTGTTTTGCCCCAATGTTAACCAATTTCTCGTGTTTTTTACTATATGAATATTTGGCAAGGTCGACTAAAAATAGGTATCGACAAATTTTAATATTTTTTTTATAGTAAGGCTCTGTGTGAAACGATTAAAAGTTGTTAAAAAGTGATAAAAAAATTTTAACAGCAAAATTAAATTTATTCACCACAAAAAATACAAAAAAATTAATCACGGTCGGAACCGTATAGAAATTTTGACAAATGTGTTAAAAAATGGTAACCTACTATTTTTCTTGTAAGAACGTATATTTTCAACAGTAATGGAGAATATATGAATTCCACTAAGGCATACATAGAAAACGGCATCACAGTTGACGATTTATTTCCTGAGAGTGTACCGACACCACTACCCACGCCACGGCCTTCGACGTCTAACTATAAACCAACAGCGGCTATCTCAGGTTATTCTTCAACGCCATCAAAGTCTAGGTCGAGCTCTGCTCTAGATAATAAGTTCAGAATGAGTCCACATGACACATGTATGGAGAAACAAGACAAACGACTTGAAAAATAAATAAATATTCTAATGGGAGTATATGGTCAGATGGTGAAAACCGATTACCCCAATATTAATGTTAGTGGTTTGCTCATATCGTCGGGTTCAGATGATTCTGATTAAGCGTTGCGCAAATAATTAAATAAATCAGATAGTAATGTGATTAACCCAATTTTTTTTATTGAATTTATCTTAAATTTTTCAGTTATAAAAATGAAATATTGAAATATGTGTTAATTAAATGAAATTAAAATGTTTCTTGTTGTTTCATTAAGCTTATTGTTCCAAAAGGGTATTTCTAAAATTCATAGCTTCTGTGGAGGCTGTAACATCTGCATTGGTGCTTTCGTCGAACATAATATCATCGTGTTCCAATATATCATTAGCTTCAGATATTAGGCCAAAGTTACCGCCAGATACACAAATTGTATGTAAAATACTAGCAACAAAACCGGTTTTGATACTATTTTGGATCTTAAGCTCTAATGATCTATTAAAAATATTTTTCCATCGCGGCTATGTGCATTGTGCCGTGTTAAATTTTGTCTGCAAGCCAGTGGCATTCTTATACGGTGTTATGACTGTTACTGCGGGTTTAATGTGCAAGGGTCACTGTCACCTAGTAAATATCTGTACATGTTCCATTTTTGAATAGCGGACTATTTTTAAATACCCTTGTGTCGTGAACAGAACCTGGAAAATGTACGAACACATATCATTAAATAAGTGGGTACTATCCACTACTGCTTGATTTGGATTGAATAAAAATCCTTATAGTTGATGTATTCATCGTGTTTGTTCACAGGACATTATTTTGATCTTTATGTGACTTCCATACTATAGCTCCAACGGCATTGGCAATAATACCGGTTTAAGACGCCTACAAATATTCATCCCAATTTGCATCTGGTCTTTATCTACTGGTGGTTTTATGATGTGATGCATGTGTGCCTTGAAATGGTATAACATCGATTTGTGGATAATTAACGGTATTTCTAAACTATTATCATTTATACCTGTGTACTTACCGCCTGATAACTAAAACCGGCTGCCATCCAGTATAAAAGTACTTTCAATTCATTTTCGTTAGAAAAATTTTCTATTTCACCAAAGTTATAACTAATTTTTTTTAACATATTCACACAGAGCCTAAATAGTAAATTAAATTTTATAAAAAAGTACAATTTCAATTCTAAAGTTTAATCAACCTTGTCAAGTACTCACATAGTAAAACATACGAAAAACTGTCTTGCATCAATGCAAGAGAATTTCTCGTGTATTTTACTTCATTTTACTTTAACATTCGCGTATTGCGAAAAGCTAACTTTACTCGTCATCATTTAAAATCCAAAAATGAAAAATGAAAATATGTACATCGATTGGTTTGAGGGCCACGAGCCACTACTCGTTTCCTGCTATATTTTATCTTCATTGTCCTTTTACCTAATTTTTCATGAATATCATTTGATGTACACACTTTGGTCTAATTATTAATAAAAAATATTTTAACCAAAAATATGCTCCGCATCATATTTTCAAAGCAATTTTGTTTTATGATACAAAAACTGTTCGTGTTTCATATATAATTTTGTACCGGAAGTATGTATTTGATTAACAAACCCCAAAAAAAAATGTTCATGTATCTGTCAAAAATATAGAAAGGAAACATTTAGTAGGTAGATTTTCATTTTATTTAGTAGAAGGATAAATCGAATACATTATATTAGTTCATCTATTTCTGGTATGCGCATTTACCGTCCTATACATTTTATTATTGGTTTCCAATCTCAAATCTAACAAAAAAAAAATTGAATAAAATAATAACTTAAAGAAAGAAACGGACCTTTTTTTTTAAAGTTTTTTGTTATTTTGAAATGGTGTTCTCCTTAATTCTTAAGTATGGCCATCTGTTTCTTTTGTGATAATTTTCAGGAATACTATGCAAAAATAAAATTGAAACTATTTAATTTAAATTTAAAATTTAAAATTGAAGACGTTGAAAATATTTTTGATAAAAGGAAAAAATTATCGGAAAGTTGAAAACGTGAAAAGAATTCGTATTGTTTTTATTTTTTGAACCCTTTCTGTTTATTGTTTTTATTGTTATGGCAAACCATTCCGAACATATATATTTATGTACATATAATGATGATGATGATGATAGGAACAAAATGTTTTTTAAATTTTGTATATGTGAATAAAATACATTGCGGGTTAATAATTGTATAGCATCCATTTCCTTTTTGACTAAAAAGTTCGAGGATCGAGTCTTGCACTTCGAGCGGCCCATACTCCGAACTTGTTTTGTTTTTAAATTTAGTGAGGAAAAAGCGAATATTTAATTTTTTTTAAATTTGATGATATTTGTGCCAGACCACGACTCAAATGTGTCACTTGAATGAAATACCAATTTTACGTGACATTTTTTATTAGTACAAAATTTTGAAATTTGACTAAATTTAAAAGGTTAAGAGTACAGGATTTTATTAATCAAAATATTAAATTAATTTGCATAGGTTTTAGAAAGACTACGATCTAATTACCTTACGTTTTCCAATTATATTATGTTCTGCTTCAGTTGTTCCTTTAGCCCCAAGTTATCTAACAGTACATATCAAGTAAATGCTTACAACGCTTTTTATTCTCAAAGCACTGTCAGATTCATGACAGACGGTTGTCAGATGTTCCTTGAGACCTAAACAATCCGATGGTATCCGTGAAGTAGATGCTTGAAGGTAGTTAATATGGTTTAAAAAACCACAAATGGCTGGATTAATAATTTTAAACTTTTAATCTCAAAATCCACCATGTCAGACCCATTAAAATCGAAATGATCATATGAGTGTTTAATAATATCAAGCAAAAAATTATCACAGCTGGATTAGTAGAGTAAACTGGATATAATTCTGAGATGAACCAAATATATAAATTAAATATTTTAAAAAACTCTTCGGGATAGGTTTGTTATTTTGTGTTTTGTGGAATGAAATCTATAGCGATACCTTCTACGTTAATAATTCCTAGGTTCGAGAGTTTTATTTCACTTTAAAAAACTGAAAAAATGTCTATTATACATTTTAGTACAAAATTATGAAACTTGATTAGAATATTAATGCACCGGACCTTATTTCAGGCCACCCTTTCTGTGGTGCCCTTTCTTCATTTAATCCTGTCAAGAATTTCTCGTACGGTTCAGCATAATGTATTCGCATATATGTATATTATTATTAAAATTGGCTGGAACCCGCACGAGGATTCCGCGCACTCAATGCCAGAAAGGCCCATGGTGCAACCATATATATGTATAACTTAACGCATGAGATTAGTACAATTTTTTAATGGAATGATGGCTCCGCACCGCATGCTTAATTGGCCCCTTAAACGAGTAATGGATTTTAATCTTAAGATTTAAAATTCGATCCTTTCTATTTGTTCTCATTTTACTCGTGAATAAGAGTGATACTTTCCACTCTTGTTTGGGAATTTTATTATTTCACGACATTAAAATAGGGGACTATGTTTTTTTAATAGCACATTTGTCAAAATTTATGAACCGCCTTAAATTTTTTTATTTTTATCGTTGGTTAATAAATAAAAAATTTTGATTTTGCTGTCAAAATTTTATTTTTTAGTACTTTTCAACTGTTTTGTTTTTTCAATTCGCATACGGGCTTAAAAGAGAATAATAAAAGAACTGCGATGGCATGGCATGCACTGTAACATCGAAATATTCGAAGTTCGATGAAATATCGAATATTCCGATAAATCTCGAAGATTCAAATTGAAACTATATAAATTTGAAATGTTCGAAGGTAATTTCATATTGGAATATTTAGTATCGAATGAAAAAGTTGACTTTGCCTTTTTATAGACCTGGCAAAATAACCTAAAATTAATTTTATAAAATTAAATCGCCATTTTCTCATACCCAAGCTGGTTTTTGAATTCACCGTTCTCTTTCATTCTAAACAAGTTATTTCTCCTTATTTAATTGTTTAAACTCCAGACAATAATTCGACGTTGTTTATACAGACTTTGCTAAGGCATTTGTTAAGATTAATCACTCAATCTTCATCACCAAATTGGAGAATTTAAACTGTCAGTTCATTCCCGTTGATTGGTTACGTTTTTACGTTTCCGACTGCTGGGAATCCGGAAATCAATAAAGTCTAAACAACGAAGTTATTGATAGAGTCGAGTTCATATCCGATCCTATAGGTATAAAATTTTATGTTAGGGTTCATTAAGCGGAATTACTCTGACTGCATTGTATCTCCTTCGTTAGGTTTACTTGAAAATAAGCATCTACGGTATGATCACCATCAAATCACAGACACTCCGAGCGAATTAAGAGTGTTTGTCTTGTATGCACTTCATGTCTAGAGTATCTTTACGAATAGCTATTCTGACTATATATTCTGCCACCTGCAACGGTTTGATCATCGATGAGATACGATTGTTATACGTTCTATTTTAAAATCCCGTATCGATTGTGCCGACCTTCTCACACGCCTAAAATTGTATGCTTCTGCGAATTTTGGGAGCCTCGCGGATTTTTAACTCGTTTGCGGTTTTTGACTTGTACATGTTGAGGGATTGAAATTTGAAATTCGTATTATGAGTTCCGGTGGAATGGAAATATTTTCGAAATTACATATCTCCACTGTAATTTTCAATTTTCGGTGGAATTTTTTTCATACAAATTTTTTCCAACAAAAAAGGCAAAGGAGAGATGTTGGAATTTTTTAAATAACTGTGTTTATTTATTTTTGATACATATATTTATTTTATATTTACACTATAATACACTTTTTGATCGTACCATATGTACATGATCTTCATTTGGAGGGAGGGAGAGAAGAGGGAAGAGCGTGATCATTTACATACCAAGTGTAAATTAGTTAAAATAATGCTTGTTTGCCACTCAAAAACTTATAGTCTGAGTTTCTATTCCCTCCCCCTCGCAGCTTCCGGCTACTCCACTTTTATGAACATAGCAGATTTTGCATGGTGTTTATTAATTTTTGAAATCGAAAATTTTTCTCTATTCCACTGGATTTTGCATTGGATTCCACTAGATATAAATAATGTTTCCACTGGAATCGGGTGGATGGTATAGATTTATATATTTAAATTTATTTATTTTCGGTATCACTGATTGTGAGCCTGTAGATAATATGTCTAGTAATAATAAATAAAAATAGGCCGCTATACAAAATTATGAAAAAGTATGCTACGTTCGCATTCAGCTTTTTTATATGAGAAAATTAAATTTTGTATAGAATTTCTCTATAGGCACGGTTTATTATGCTTTTCTTTTCTATTTGCATTACAATTTTTATTTTCAATTTTATATTAAGGTACATAACAAATGATAACAACTTGAAATTGCTAATAATTTAAATTAATAAACTTTTAATTGATCATTTTAAATTTTATAAAACTATTTTTATTGTGAACGGTTTATGTTGCTTATAAAAATTCGTTCACCGATGTACTACATACCAATTATGTTTACGAGAATTCCATTTTTATTTATTGTGTATCTTGGTATACGTACCACATCGGTGAACAAATTTTTAAAAACAAATTTAAAAAAAATAGTTTTACTAAAACTAAAAACGATCAATTAAAAGTTTATTAATTTAAATTAATTAGAATCTCAAGTTGTTCTCAGATAAATTTTATTTACCTTGATAGAAAAATTGAAACTAAAAATTGTAATTTAAATAGACCATAAAAGAAAATAAAGCTTGCCTATACAGAAATTCTCGACATAATTTATTGATTTAATTTTTTTTTGCTATAATACATGAAATAAGTAAAATGTGCACAAAGTTTTGCCACCAACCTAATTTCCGTTCGTCGAATAATAATTTGTACATCAAAACTAAGATATCCCACAAAATTGTACCATTAAAAACCAATCTTATTAGTTTTTTTAATAATATGTTTACATAATTGGTGGAAATTACGCTTAGAATTGAGTTCGGGTGGCGGTGCTTCCGGCGTTTCGCTCCTTGAAAAAAAAAATCTGGGGACGAAGGAACGGGGTACAGCCAACCGGGAATATATAGGAGCTGATTGGCATTATTTACCAAATATTTAATATTATTTTTACATAATTGGTTAAATTACATTTACAATTATGATCAGTCCCATGTTTGTATGTATGTTTATACCAATTATTTACCATGTCCATAGCAGTTGTTAGAAAGTGTACTAAAGTGAGCCGGGTTCTCATGGTATTAGAATCTTTAATGACTCTATTAAAGCCTTTCAATGAATTATTCGTTGACAACACAGCCTCACAATATATTACATCTGGTTCTGTAACTGTGTCATTGGAAGGTACAGTCCATTTACGGAGAAGTATTTAAAAGTAACTCGTCCTAATACCAAACATTACATGTCCTGTGCATGCTAAAAATGCAGTAAGCAAAGAAATATGTTAGAGCATTCGGCAAAGAACACACACTGAGGAAGATGCTAAAAAGGAAAACAGGGTGCTGTATAACGCTGTTTCACTTTATAAGATAACGGGTGACCATATATACGAATGATTCCATGAATATGCTAGCTGAGGCCGGATTATCTGTTACAGTTACGGACGACATTCGAAAGCTTTACCAGTTAAACATAAAACCATCAAACATAAAATGTTTTTGCTTATTTTTGTGTTTCTTATTTGACGCATTTTCGTTGATATTTTAATAGTGCAGCTTTAAAATGTTATACATATTCACAGGCAGAAACGTTTGATATGTTGATGATATACGGCGAGTATCGTCAAAATGCTACTAGTGCGAGTAAAGGTTATACTGCATACTGAATACTGAATGCTTCCCGTGTGCTTTATCACACGATTATGAACGCTTCTAATTTTCAACCACAAAAATCTTTGAAACTTATCACTATTAATGCCTTTATTCCACTAAGTATAAAAAATTTGCTTTGCTGTAAAACGATAACAGGATAAAGATAGATTCGATGGTTGTATGAACGAGCAAAATTGTGCTGTAAAAACATTTAGTTAGTGTGTTGCCATAAATTTGAATACAAAAGTATTAAGTGGAAAAATTTGATGGCCACACTTTGCAACACACCTACATACAAATTGTGTTACAACGAGAATCATTTTTTGCACACTCAGATATTTTTATGGTTAGGAACAGCTTTTATAGAAAGTGAAAAAAATTGTGAGCTATTAAAATTAAAAATATAATAACGACAATTGATAATTCACAAAATGACAAGATAACTATATACACCACTCATGTCGAACAAGTAATAATTTATGATTTTATCGGTTAGGTTTGTTAAAGCTGTCAAAATGTAACCATAGCGTATTACTATATAAACAAGATGGTCTTTGTCACTCTAATTGAGTTTTAGATTGGTTTTCTCTTTCTGTTTATTCAGCAAAAAATATTTTAATAGTTATTTTTCATAGTGGAATACAGATAAAACATTTAGTACATAATTTGTTTAAAGCACAGTTTGCAGGGTTACTGAATTAATCATATAAATATTTCTT
The DNA here is from genome assembly GCA_951394425.1 of Tipula unca. NCBI lineage: Eukaryota > Metazoa > Arthropoda > Insecta > Diptera > Tipulidae > Tipula > Tipula unca. The sequence continues at coordinate 6,119,743 of OX596380.1, read as the reverse complement.
CTCGTTAAACTAAACCTAAAGGATGATATTTTTGGCATAAAATACATTGCTGTACATTATTTGATTTTTGACACGTACGGATAATAAGGTTCGCCATCGCTGGGTTAGAGGAACACTCGATTGTACCATCGGTTATCCACGAGATATTTGTGTTAGCCCATCAAATATCTTGGTTGGAATTATCTGACATAGAGACCGATTTTCGTTTTATAATTACAACCAAATTTTTGGATTGGACTACCGATGCCACGTACAAAATAATATGATAAGGAGATCCAATTATAATTGTATGCATAACTGATCAATATCACCATGGTGTCTTGCTTCGAGATGGAAATAGATTTTCAAGTTTTTGAAAACATCAAACATGCGTTGATAAAACTGTATATTTAGTTGCCGATGCAGCCAAGGCGATTCGGAATGGTTTTACTGACATCTTTTCAGGAAAAACAGTGATGGGCACAACCTGTGATGGGCACATTTGGCGAAAAGCAACAAGAAGAGGATTGAGAAGAATATACCAAAAACAAGGAAAACGAAATTATAAATGACATGATCTATGATACCTTCAACAACTACTTTCAAAAAGGCAGTAGCGCTATGTGTTCCGTTAACGAATAATTCATTTGAAGCCTTTAATAGAGTAATTTAAGATTCAAATACCAAGAGAAACTGGCTCATTATGGAAATCATAAAAAATTTGTCTGATGAATCCAATCATGGAGCGAAAGCATTCATGGCTAACACGACAATTGTTTTACAATTGTATACAACGGGATACCAATGAGCCAAATTAAACAAAAACATTGCTAATATCTCTTTAGAAAATAGTAACCACCAATTTTCTATTCCAGTGAATGATGAAACGAATTTATATGGTCGTCCAGCAGGTTACGCGTTTGGCGAATTTCAGTCTTTTAAAAATCAATGTACATAATTATCCCATATGGTTGCATATGTGCCTTAACATCATTCTTAAAAAAGTTTATCTGCAGGTATGGTGTAAGGTTAGCAATTCGGTTAAAATATGTCCAGAACATACCACAGGTAGCTAAAAATATACCGATAGGAGAGAAGCAAAAAGCAAGCTATCGTCAAAAGGCTAAAGCAGTGTTGGTACGCTAACAAAGTTCTTTGCTAAACACCGCTCCTATACGTCTCCTGGAATTTTTTTTCTTTTAAGGAGAGAAACGGCTTGAACGGTTCTGATGTGTGCTCTACAGGAAGCAGGGTTAAGCACGTGCTATTTTATTTATAAATATAATTACATATAATATTTAGTTTTAGTAAGTGAAAAGCCAAACAAAATCAAACTAAATTTGTTAGTTAAACAAAAACATTAACATAATAAAATTAAATGAGAATACTGTAGATTGTATGTAAACATGAACTTGACAAGCAACCGCCCTCGCCATTTTGATTTAAAGTTATATAAAAAAATTATTTTATGTTTTATAACAAAGCGTTCATTTTTTGAGTTATGTATTTGATGTGCCATTCTAGAAAAATTCATTGTGATATAGAAATTCAAAGTTTCAAACTGACCGGAAGTAAATTTTATTTATTTTATGGTTGTATCGATTATGATACAGTAACATAGTAGTAATAAAATTCACACTACAATAACTATTGTTCTTATAGTAAATATAATAGTACGTGTGGTTACTGTTATTTATGGATATATTCAATGTTTTTGGATACAATTTTGGAACACGGCCGAAATAAATTTTGTTTTATACAAATATGGCTAATTGACAATAATTTAAATTCTTTCCAATCTCCCAAACTCTATATAGGTATGTACTATACAAATAATATGTTGGTAATTCGAATTGTAGGGTGCATTTTATACTGTTATGCAGTTCGCGCGAAATGAAATTTTTCATACAAAAATGACACAAGCAAAAAGCAAAACGAAAATGTTACGGCCGAATTTCAGTTCTGTAGTACGCTGTTTATCTGGCTAAATGGAAATTTTCGTATTAGAATATAGATGCCTCTATTAGACAATCTCTACACATTCTTTGCAGTAATTTTATCGACATGAGCGAATATTAAGCTGAATCTTGACATTTCAAAAAATATCAGTTGTTTTGATAAAATAATTAAAATTTTTATCGTGTTTGCGTAAATTATTGTGTTATTAAATATATATACTTTTGTTAATTTTAATTATATATTAATTTTTGTATAGTTTGCAATACAGACATAATCGACATATAATATCGTATACTTCCAAAATTTGAGGTTAATTCCTTTTAATACCAGGTCAATCAATTCTTTTAAAATTGATACATAAAATATTAACCAATTAGTAATTATATAAGCGATATTTTCCTCAATAATAATACTAATCAATTTCACAAAAAAGTTCGTTACCTTGCTAAGATGATACACATCAATGGCGACTACTATAAGGCTCGTTCATCGATTTTTTTGTACTCGATTTATAATTTTTTGGTGCACAAATAATAATTTGTTTGTGCAACGATTTAATGTAAAACTAAATACTATAGCTAGTTGTTTTGCTATTTTCAATACGATATTATGTAGGCATTGCTTAACTACTTTAAAATATCATATATGTATGCGTTAAAAATATTCAAAATTGCAAAAAAAATATTAAGAATTTGTATAAAATAATGTATCTAGTAATTGTGTGCTATAGTCAGGGATGGGCGTTTACGCGTCATTTACTATTTTCTACATTGACGTGTCGACAACCCGTAGATAACGTCAACAACGTAGACAACGTCGATAATGTAGACAATTCCTAAAGTGGTTAGTTCTAAACTAATGGATAACCAAATTCAATGCATTTAAATCTCTTTTCAAAAAGAGCGGAATTTAAAACTAATCGTGCTCAAATACCATGAATCTACTTCAGCGTCATGTTTATCCATTACAAAATTTTTAAATTGACCCAGAAGAACAATGTATAGCTTTATATAGAGTAGGGCCTTTTTTATAACTGTGGAACGGTATAGAACAGCTCGCAGAAAAAACGGAAACACTCCACTCCATGATAAAACGAATTCTTGTTCAGGAAGGCTATAAGTACTATCGAGTTATTAAAAAGCCAAATCGTTCAGATAACCAACACTTGTTCATGTATATAAAAACCAGCAACTTTCCTATTATTGTGGTGTCTTCAATGCGAAGAATACTCACTGTGGTGCTAGATTGACTATACAACTAAAGAAAAAGAATTACTGATTGCCATTAGAGAAAATGGATGTGAATCCATTTCAACTGGAAAACCAACATATTGGCCAACGGACCCAGGAAAAATACCTGGTCTGATCGATTTTTTTTGTAACCAAAAGTATTTCTGGACTCTGCTTATTTGACCATCCGTACATTTTCATTGCTGCTACATTCTTTTTTTATACTTGGCAATTAATTTGAAAAATTTTAAATTTTTTATAAAAGCTGAGTTGAACTAATTTGTAATGAAATTAAATTAAAACAATTTAGCCCGAATGCCGCTTGAACTCACGTCCACTAATTAAACGCACATTACTTTGCTTACTTGACCACTGCCGTACAATTTCATTACTGATAAATCCATCTTCAGACTCCCTATTTGAATCGAGAAAAATAAAAATTTAACAGAATCTGAATTGAATTAATTTGTAAGAAATTAAATTAAATTTTTTTTAGTCGTAATCGAGACTTAAACAGCTATACCTATTTGTTATACTTTCAGTTTGTATACGAAACTTAACTTAAAACTTGTATGGTCAGTGGTCAATATTGTGGCCCGCCTAGAAAATTGCATCAAGCATCATTAACTGGAACGGAACTTTTATAATTCTTAAGAACATAAGAAGGTATAGCTTCTCAGATTTTTAAATTCTTCGAAATACACTGCTTGGAATTTCATCGCATTAAGTGTTGCACCTGGCACTATGCAGTTCAGTTAAGTTTCAAACGATATTAATGTTGGGACATTTTTGGTTCAACTCAGCTTCTGTTAAAAAATTTCTCAATTCAATTGGAAAGTATAAAAGATTTACAAATATCAAATATAAATAAATACGGTGGTGGGCAACGTAGTAGAGTGACTGACAGCCTCTAATTTACAGCTTCTTAATTTATAGCTTCTGTTAAACATTTTCATATTTTTCAGGTAGTGGCATGTATACAAGATGGTTATGTAGCGAAGGTGAAATAAATCTATTGCTTTTGCTAAAATGTTCAATATTTTCTATTCAAATGACAAATATAAAATATTTTTATAGCATGAAATTTATATGCGACGGTGGTCTAGTAAGCAAAGTCGGTGGCTTTGAATTTATGGATCTAAGTTCTGATTGTTTGATGAGTCAAACATTTATTGATTTAATTTCTCCTGTCAAATTGGTGATGGTGAAATTAAATTACTAAAATCCAACTCAGCTTTTGTTCAAAACTTCAATATTCTCCATGTAAAAAAGTGGCAAGTATAAAAGATGGGTATGGGTATCGAGCGGTAATGAAATTGTACGACGATGGTTAAATAAGCAGAGTCCATTGCCGTTGCTAAAATCTTCAATTTTTTTTATTCAAATGCCAGCTATAAACGCTAGGAATATCATTATTTATAGTTTGATTATATTATAGTTTGATTATATTAATAATGACTAGTTCAAGTCACAATTTTAATTTAATTACAAATTGGTCATTTTTGAAACAAAAAGCAGTTTTTTTTTTAATTTATTGAGAAATGTGTGAATGCCCGCTAAATTTTCTTACCCTTAATCGAGGTTCGAACACTGCACAACATCCACGATTTCAAATCCTATAACACCGCTTACTTTACCACCTCACCATTTCCATATATGTATATAGATTTGGCGCTTTACTCATCCTTTATATTTACCAATTGAAGGGAGAAATTAAATAAATTAAATTAAAAATTATCTAATGCCAAACCGATGCTTGAACTCAAGTTCACCATTCCAAATCCAACGACTCTGCTTACTGTATCACCGGCGTATATAAAGTTGCTGCTATACAAATCTTTTATATTTGCAAATTCAATAGAGAAAAATGAAAAGGTTAGCAACAGGAATGGACTATGCTTATTTCACCATCACCGTATATTTTCATTACGGTCATACACAAGAGATGGCTCTTATACTTGCAGAAATTGAATGTAGATTTCAACAAAGCTGTGTTGAACCAATTTTACAGCAGAAATTAAATTAAAAAAGTATTTGGGCTGACGAGTCTTGAACTCGAGTCCACGATTCTAAGAGCATTGACTCTGCTTACTCGACCACCAGCGTATTAAAAATTGGTGCTGAACAACGATAGAAATCATTACATGGCACAACTGATAGAAATCTTTACAAAAAGGTTATAACCTTCATTAAAAATAATCCGGGGAAATTTAACTATGATCGTGCCATTTAACACACCCCACTCCATGGTAAAACGAATTCGAGTTGAGGAAGGCTATAAGTGCTACTGGGTCATTAAAAAGCCAAATCGTTGAGATAACCAACACTTGTTCGATAAAATATGTACCAGACTGATGACAAAATTTTTACAAAATTTAGTGGATGTGTATTGATGGATGACGAAACGTACATGAAATTGGTTTTGAAACACTTCAAGTTAGATACATTTGCAAAAAAATGTATCATTTGGCCAGCAATTTGCAGTTGTGTAGCCAGGTTTTTGTCACATTTTTCATAACGACGTATTTTGCCGCGATGGTCCTTTCTCAAAGTTCAATTATTGATGACGCGTCGAGAATATCTAATGGTATTTGGTGAATGACACGACTAATGTTGGCTTCCAATGCCTCAAATGTAGCTGGTTTATTCACATAAACTTTGGACTTTGCGTATCCTCAAAGAAAAGAGTCTAGAGGTATTACACGATTTAAATAGCCAATTCAGCGATCCGAACCCTGAAATTAATTGCTTGCCAACATGATTTTTCAATAAGTATATGTACATTGCTTCGCGCACTATATGACAAATAGCGCCGACTTCTTGGAACCAAATGTCGTCGAGGTCGGGCTTCAATTTCAGTCAGGAAATATTACGTTATCATGGCGCATTTTTAAAACTATTTTTTGAAGAGATATGGACGAATGATTTTACAGCCCCATAAACCACTCCAAAACGTCTATTTAGTCGCAAAAAACACGGTGACAGTTTGAAACTATTCATGCATCATTTGTCAAAAAGAAACAACTGAAAAAATTACCTCTAGATGAACGCTTTTACAAAATACTCTCGCGATATCACTACGTAATATCTACGTTAAATCTAAGTAATCTACGATATATTTTAAGTGTCGACAACCGCGTAGAATACATGGCGTAATCTACCTCACCCATCCATAGTAAATGTCTTTTAATTATTGTCAGTGTTGTTTAATAAGCTGCTGTGGTTTATTGTATTTCATTATAATTTCCCCTTTATAGACGCGCGATAGAACGATGCGTGTTGCTCCTCATCTCTGTTGTTAATGATTCATTTTTATTATTTATTGGGTGCTTAAATTTAATTTCAAATTTATCATTTAAGTGTTGTTTCTCTAGCGTTTATTAAAATAAGCCCGTTGGTCCCAAATTTTTTTTTTTGTATTTCGGTCCTAATAATAATAATACTTATATACTTTTCTATTGTAATCAAAGTTTTGTTTGTTCAAATAACTTCATGACCATTAATTTAAGCCGCAGTGTTAGTGACATTTTGATCTTTAATTAATCACTATTATAACACTTTATTTATATTTATGTTCACTATAACTATACATAATATGTATTATATTCAATGTATATACATATATAGTACATAATATATGTACATATTATATCCCCATTGAGGATTCAAATAAAATGGGATTGCGCATACATTTTTTTTGTATGTTTTTATTTTATATATAATTTATAAATGTTATTATTTATTTTCACTTCAAACTGGTTTTTTATATTTTCTAAAAATGTAAAACATTTATAACAATTCCCAATTAAATAGAAAACATTTTATTATAACATTTTTATTATTAAATGATTTTTTTTTTCATTTCAGAATTTGAAAAACCAAATCATGACGACAAATGTATGGGTTGAACAGGTAAGAGTTTTTATTTAACAGTAACTCAACTATTATTTACGTAATAATAATCTGTTATATTTTTGTTTAATATTAGATTAATTTTAAGACTAATAAAAATCAACTTGCCTTTTAAAAAAATGTACTTAATCCGCAGCTATCAGATAGAATTTTCGTTCATTCACAATCCTCTTTCCCTTCCCTGCCATTTTGAACAATATTTTATCGTACGATGGCCGATATTTTATAATTTTATTTTTTAAATTTGTGACAAGGAAATGAAACAAAAAAATGCATTATATAAATAGGATTAATTTGTATTAAACTTACCAAGTACTATAAAAGTATTTCACTTATTCATTAAAATCGAAATATTTTATTATACGATATGGTCGCGTATGTTGGTCATTTCCTTTAAATATATACATATATATTGAGCGCAGAACTAGTATTTTTATAATCTACATTTTATAATTTATTTTTTATTTTTACAGGAATGGAATGACTATAAATTAAAATGGAATCCAGATGATTATGGCGGTGTTGATACGCTTCATGTGCCATCCGAACACATCTGGCTACCCGATATAGTGTTATATAATAAGTGAGTCGATTATTTTTATTACAATATATACTAATATAATATAGAAATACGAGTTGGATTGGAGGTTTGTACTATTAGTGTTAGTTATTTAAAATAGTTCAGTCAAACTATGAAGCAAAATTTGGCCTACGTAAGTTAAGTCTATTTTTGTTTATTGCCGATTGTTTTTTTTTTTTTTTGAAACTTTGACCTAACGAAATTCGAACTAAAACCTAAGCTGAATTTCCTTTTTTAGTTTGTATCAGACTTAAAAAATTGTAAACCGATTTTCCAAATTTTAACCTTAAAACAACGTTTTGGGTCGCAGCGTCCCCTTTAGCTACATTGTCAGAATTGTCAGAATTCTCATTTAAAAAAAATACTTTTAAATTTGAGGCCGAATTTCTGTTTTTCTTAGATTCAAATTCCTATTTTTGTAAACCGAACTAAATTAAAATGAAGGAAATTCTGCTGAACTATTTGGGCCCAATATATCCAAAAATCTCCATATAAACCGATTAAGTCAAATTTTGATTTTCGTTACGCTCGATAAAATTACCATAAATAAACAATTTTACATGAAATTAAAATTTCAGACATTTCTTATGAAAATCCTAGCCCGTGCCGCCACTTGGTATCATAATTTTGTTTTAGGCGATGGACATCGTACGAATGTGACATTAGAATATTTGTAAGAATATGCAGAAGGATTTAACGAATAATATGATTTCCGAGAATTTAAATTTGAAAACATAGATACTTGAACCACTGTTTTTGGATTTGGAGCTACATATTTCAGAATTTCAAATTAATTATAACGACACAAAGTGATAATCTGAGCGTTACTCGTAGTCGAGCTGATATTTATAACAACTTATCATTCCGGATATATTGTCCTTCCCTGTTCTTTTTTAAATAATTTGATATCTATGTATTACGTTTTAAAGATTTTTTTTCCAAAAACTATAAAATATAAAGTAATTTCTACAAAAAACCGCTCACAAACGCCAGACTCTTGAATGCATTTATAACCAGAAAATTGGCAAAATGCTGGAGACAGGAAGAGCCGCAATGTTTTGGAATTTTAAAACACAGCTATTACCGCCTGAGAACTTTTTAAAACATGTAGAAGTAGGTTGTGTTTGAACCAACCTATTGAAAAATGTTTGAATTAAAAACTTTTAATTAATTCCTTCGTCTATTTTGGAGAGCATAGAAATTAAGATACATTTTTTTTTGCAAAGCAATTTCGATTTTCCCATTCAGCAAAAAGGTGAACAAGGTTTTTGTTTGTTTGTGTTTAGACTGTGGCTCAATTCACGACCTATTTAGTATACAATTAGTCTGCTGCCGAGGAGAGCTGAACGATAATACTATTGAATACGAATATCTACGGTTCAGTATATAGTTATCTTCAGTGATCTATTGAATTAAGATCAATATTGATTAATTCGATCAAAAATTGAGAAATGTTAAGATAGCTGGCCACCTAAGAGTTACGAGTGATAACTACTCTCGAAACAACTCTCAGGTATATTGTCATTTGAGAGTTTTTTGAAGATCGATAGTTCTGTTGGGAGTTTAAAAATCGAGCATAAATCGCAACTCCGTGTCCATTTGGTGTTCTTAGAATGAATGATTATTGAATTTAGTTCTGGGATGCTAAAATGATTATTGAGTTAAGTCCTGGATAATGGTCTTTAGGCATGGAAGTAGAGCATTCTATATAATAAATTAGTTTTGGCCCCCATTATTTCCAGAACATCTGTCAAACATAATTTTATAATCCCATTTATATGTAACAAACCGAGTTCCATCATAATCGGCCAAGGAGTGACCTAGTACCATTCCACCATTCGACGCTTTTGTCAATTATCATTTTAAAATTATATTTTCATCCAACATAACAAAATTTATCAGATCCGTGAAGAGATGGTTTCCGATTCCAGTTGATCATTATCCATAACTTTATCCAAATATCATTTTATAGTTCAATTTCCATCCAACATTCCGAGTTTCATCTGAATGTTCCTGTTGGCCATACTCCGGCATTTCTGCCAAACCTCATTTTAAATACCATTTCCATCCAACGTATCGAGTTTCATGATAATCAGAAATGAATCCAATAATCATTTCAGAATTCATTTCCATCCAACATAGCTCCACTCCTGTTGTTCATATTCCAGAAGTTCTCCTAAAAATGATTTTGGTATCTCATTCCCATCAAACAATTCCAATTCGTTATAATCGGTGTTGGTCGTTTCGGTGTAGTTTTATTTTCGGTGAATTGCCGTTTTTGGTGGATTCGTTCTGTTGGTATTTAGTTTTGAATCATTTGCAATAGATCAACAACAATGTGTCGTTTTGGTGGTTATAGGTTTTTAATGAGGAACTCCTGAACTTTTAAAATAAAATAATTATTTGAATATCAAATTTCTAAGCAGCTGGCCCAACAATGACCTCAAATGAAATGATGATTCTAAGTACCGTATCGCGTAAAATTTTTAAATTGTTTACATTCTAAGGGTTTTGGAAATTTGATTCATATTTCCTTTATTTTAATGTAGGTCGAAATATGAACAAGGAATTTGAATCTAAGAAAAAAGAAGTTAAGGTGAAATGAATCTTCAGCCAAAAGTTTGTTCGCTCTAATATAATATGGTCTAAGGAACTCCGGCATGGAGCTAAAAAAGGAAATTTGGCCTAACTTTTTTTGGTCGAATTTTTTCAACCTGAAATGACAAATTAAAAGGAATTTCATGAAGCCGAAGTCATGAAGCCATTTTGTTAGTATATGCGGGTATCGCAGATAACATACATATTTCGGTAAAATAAATATTTCGCCAGAATGTATGTCACCAAAATACATTTACATACTATGAATACAAATTTAGAAGAATTTAGAAGAAAAATTCACTTTTACTTAAATTAAGTTTTTACTTAAAATTTATTAAAAAACGTTATTTAAAGTTTTTGTAATTTATTGAAAAACGTTATTTTCAGTGCCGATGGAAACTACGAAGTGACAATAATGACCAAAGCAATTTTACATCATACAGGTAAAGTTGTTTGGAAACCACCTGCAATTTATAAATCATTTTGCGAAATCGATGTAGAATATTTCCCATTTGATGAGCAAACGTGTTTTATGAAATTTGGTTCATGGACATACGATGGTTATATGGTAAGCAAATTTTTATTACATTCATAACTATATGTATATAATAGTTAACAATTGTGGAATAACATACCGCGGTTTTTAAAATATATGCATGATCAATAACTAAAATTGTATTCGATCGATTACACGCACAAACGACGGAAAAACAAATTTCCTGAACAAAATATTTCTGTGAAAAGCCACTGGTGGAGTTTTTATTTCAAATTTTTTTTTTTTTTTCGAGAGACAAAATAATTTCAGAGAAAAATAACAGCTACATATAAGTATGTATGTACCTATATGTATTGAAAAACACTTTGAATAAGAAAAATATCAAATGTGAAAAATTCATGTATGTACATTTTGTGTATACATATATACCAACGGTACGAGAGTACATAAATGCGTATAATGACGGGGGAACAAAATGTCGTAATGGAATTATTTATAACTCGTTTATGAAGCGATTTTGGTAAAATATTGAATTGTTGTTAATAAAAATATATATGTAATACAGAAAGTATATGTCGTAATTTTATATTTAAATTAAAAATAAATAAAATTATTAGATAAACACACAAAATGTGTGTCGAATGAACAAAATAAATTGAACTAAGGCGCAATGTCTAATTTATATACGACTATTGTCTATATACCATTCTAGTGATTAGTTAAAATTATTGTACATATATATGATAAAATTGATCGTACGTACATATGTAATTCTAAACGATGTTGTGAAACAATGAATATAATCACCCTTTCTACCAACATATTTAATGGACCCACCCATGCTAAGACATCAAATGAAATTTACAATAGTGAATGCGATGATGTTACCATTAGATAAAACCCACATTTTCGTTTATCTAGAAATGTTTCTACAAATCTCTAATTTTACTTAAACTAACTTAAATCTAATTTTTAGATAGCGCCAAGTATCTATATAATATAGTAGTAGTAAATGTATACTAAATTTTGATACTCTCATCCATTCGATATAATATATATGCGTATATATGTATAGTTGGTGAAAGGTACTTCGTCTCAACCTGCTCACTATTATATGTTGTACATTTATATATTTATATAAAGGGCGCAAATAAAAAAAAAACTTGTATTCAATATATACATTTATTTTATTTTCAGGTTGATTTAAGGCATTTACAACAAACACCAGACTCAGATAATATTGATGTGGGAATTGATTTACAGGATTATTATATATCTGTGGAATGGGACATAATGAAGGTGCCTGCAGTACGAAATGAAAAATTCTATAGTTGTTGCGAAGAACCATATCCTGATATAATATTTAATATAACATTAAGAAGAAAAACACTTTTTTATACAGTAAATTTAATAATACCTTGCGTTGGTATATCATTTTTATCAGTCCTTGTATTTTATTTACCAAGTGATTCGGGTGAAAAAATATCATTATGTATTAGTATATTACTATCATTGACTGTATTTTTCCTACTATTGGCCGAAATTATTCCACCAACATCGTTAACGGTACCACTCCTTGGCAAATATTTATTATTTACAATGATGCTTGTAACATTGTCTGTAGTTGTAACAATTGCAGTCTTAAATGTTAACTTTAGGTAAGTCAAACATATATGTATATACTACTTAACAGACTTCATATATAAATACTTACTCCAACTTTATTTTTATAGGTCTCCAGTTACGCACAAAATGGCACCTTGGGTGCATCGGATATTTATAGAACTTTTACCGAAAGTGCTGTGCATTGAAAGACCAAAGAAAGATGAGCCACAGGACGATGAACTACCGCCCGAAGTACTAACGGATGTATTTCATGTACTGCCTGATGTAGATAAATTTGTGGATTATAGCAGTAAAAGATACAGTGGTGATTATGGGATACCGGGTGAGTTTTATTTAGTATAGGACCCTCTGAAATTTCTAACAAAAATAATAATTCATATACATACTTATGTATACATATATTCAAATCCAATTGGAATTTCTATTTCATATGTGGTCTTAGTTACAATGGAAATTATATGCTTTAGTGTGAGAGAGCTATATGAAATAAGAAAGAAAATAGTAATTTAGAATTTTTTTTTAACTATATCCAATTCACTCTGAGTTCCCCAATTTAATATCACGTGGATTAAATATTTAAAATATAAGGCTTTGGTACCGCCATTACTAGAGATAAATCCAAAGAATGGCATATATAGCCAGATTGCTTGTAAGTCATAACATAAAATTATCTCATAACATAAAGTCATCTCTAAATTTTTCAATTTCATATCATTGGGATAAATTATACTTTTGTAACTGCATCTACAGGTATTGTGTATATGAAATTAAAAAACATCAGGATTAGATAGCTTTATATATGCTACTATTTGGATTTATTTCTAGTAATGGCGATAAATAAGACATTTACACGATACCAGTGACGGAATTAGAAAATTTAAAAAATGATATGACATTGCGTAGCTCAATGGGGTTTTGTGATATCACATGTAATCTTAACATATCAAAATTCCACTACTTAGATTTATCTTTATTGATGGCGGCATAACGCTTGATGTTTTATAACTTCATATACACATGTCCAACCAATACATAATATTTTTTATATAATGGCTAAGAAGTTTATTTGCAATAATAAGACTTACAATTATTAATTTTAGTCATTAGTCCCAGCGGCCAGAAATTGTATGTCACCATTATCATCTGCCTCAACATTTTCTGTTAATACCTATAAGACATTTCTTCATCATTCTTGATTAGTCCGGGTATTAGCGTCATATTACATATTACACAGCTGGCTGCCCCTCTGCGATTTGATATTTACACGATAGGAAAAATTATCAAAAATGCAAATGTCAAAACGCTAAAATAACCATACAGCCTAATTAACAACTAATTTACGCTATCAAAATAATATAAACAACGCACAACTCTCACCAAAACCAAAAGCGAGAATTATAATACTAAAGTTGAGCTCACACAACTTGAAGCGATGAGGTGATCCGCTCGGTGAGGTGAGAACTAATAAGTCAAATTTAATTCAATTATTACCTCTCTTTCTAACTTCATAAGGCTCTCTCACACAAAAGCTAGTTTTCATTGTAACTACTACCACATATGACATTTAAAAAAAAGTTAAATTTAGAAAACAATCTATTTAGTACTTTGATGTCTCCCAATAATATATAGATACTTCAACAACATGGTAGGCCATTTCTAAATACGATACGAATTCGAAAGAGTAAGATTCCGATTTGATATGAATTAGAATCATACGATTCTTAAGGTGCGTTTTTTAATTCAAAAATTTTCTTATTGGAATGCTGTACTGGATAAGAATTTTCTCGTTTATTCAGTACAATCAAAATGAATTTAAATTGTTTACGATAAATTTAATACATTTAATGGTAAACTGCATATTTTAATTCACTATTACCGAAATACAATTACATCAAACTTTATTTTTCGATGTACTCAATAAAAAGAATTTCGAGTTTGTGTACTGTGATTTTATCGAGTACATCGAAAAATAAAGTTTAATTTTATTTTATTTCGATAATAGTGAATTAAAATATGTAGTTTACCATTAAATGTATTAAATTTATCGTAAACAATTTAAATTCATTTAGATTTTACTGAATAAACGAGAAAACGCTTATCATTAGAACTCGAAAATTTTTTAATAAAAAAACACGACTTTATTTAAAATCAAATAAGAATGTACAATTGAATTCTAAATTAGTCGTGTTTTTTAATACAAAAATTTTCTTATTGGAATGAAGTTCTGGATAAGAATTTTCTCATTTTTTCAGTAAAATCCAAATGAATTTAATTTTTTATCAATAAATAAGATACATTTAATGTTAAACTACACATTTTAATTCTATATTATCGAAATAAAATCAAATTTAACTTTATTTTTCAATGTTCTGGATAAAACATTGGTTTTTTCAAATTCGCGATAAATTCATAGTACACGAACTCGAAAAAAAAGGGAAATTTTAAAAGGAAATATTTTTCATTGTTTTATGCTTGATACCTGTATTATTTCACAATAGACGTCAAAAAATATAGTTAGAAGTTGAAATTTATTCAAATAAATAGAATATAAATTAAATATATTGGTTAAACTAAATAAAATTTCCCAGTATTAATCCCGATGTTCTTATAGAACTTGAAGTTCTGTTAATAAAAAAACGCAGCAATTATCGTATTCAGAAATAGCTCTATTGGCAAAATCCTATGTTTTGTTCTTTCTATTAGTATAAAGCGCTTTCATTTATAAATAGATAAACAGAACATGCAATCATTTATTCCTTCTCTTTCTGATTTCATATAAATAATTAATTCTCTCAACTAATACATATTAAATATTTGTAAATTTTTATTGGATTTTGAAATGTATGTGTAACATACATATTTGTGATATTTATAATTTTTTGTTAGAAATTTCACATCGGTTAATATATGCTCTTTAAAAATTTTGTAGATAATATTGATTTCCAACTTACCTACCGCTAGCACCCGCTAACAAACCGCTTATAATAATAAGATTTTTATAATTGCTATCTGGTCTGCTGAAACAAACAAAAATAATAAACATGAGTAAATTATATAACCCGCTACATAAAATGAAATAAAATGATTATATTAATTAAATATGTAAATCAAACGGTTCACTCATTTACCTAAATTGAGCGTAACTATGGGCGTGCTATATAGACGAAAAAGAGATAGTTTGCAAATTTATTCTAGCAGGCTGAGATCGCAATAGAAAAAACGTAATTGCAAAAAAGCAATGGAGCACAATTTTGTTCGTGATAAAAGAGACACAAACGTCTATCGAATATCGAAAATGTGATGGTAGAACATCCCAGCACTGATCTCAGATTGACATTTTTCTAAATAACATAAAAACTCATTGATTATTAAAATAGATTCGCGTGAAGTTTGTCCTAAAATTACAAAAACAACAATTAGGACATACATATTTATGACAAATTTCACACGTCTGCCCTTAATTGTAATGTTTATCCTAGCACTAAATAAATTTGAATGTAAAGTGAGAATAATATATAAAATTCGGATAAACCGATCAATTGTTTAAAGCTATTTATCTTATTAGCAAAAAAAATCTAAATACAATATTGTAATTCAAAAAAAAACTGGTGCTAGGTTAATTAAACTTAAAAGATAAAAATATTTCACTCTAGGGATAAACACAAGCATGCACTTGTTTAAAGTAAATGGATGAAACATTAAGGTGATTAATAAAAACAATCCTACAATAAGTCACTTAGAACAGGGGTGTTTTATACTAAACAGACGCATTATGCAAAAAAGTATTATTCTCCCTTAGTTTCATCTATGCTGTTATATTACTATAAAGTCCGAGCAAACAAATTCGGAAGCAGTTTTCGTTAATTTGTCTTGTCTAAAAATGAACATTTCGAATCGATCCATAAATAATGCCTTTTTAATAGAAAATGTTGCAAAATATGTGTAATTATTTTATAAAACAACAAATATTAAAAAATGTAAAA
Source organism: Tipula unca (assembly GCA_951394425.1). Lineage (NCBI taxonomy): Eukaryota > Metazoa > Arthropoda > Insecta > Diptera > Tipulidae > Tipula > Tipula unca. Next base: position 6,103,381 of record OX596380.1, on the reverse strand, counting down.
CGTTAAAACACTTTCGTTATATTTATATCTAGTACTCATTTGCCTTTCGTTTACATTTAGGCAAGACACATTATTTCAATTGACATTTTAATATTAATTTTTTGATAAATGTGTATTTTTGGAATGTTCATTGAAATTCATATTATACGTTTACTAGAACTATTAGCAACATTTTGTAGTATTTTTTGGAGTAGATTCTTATTGGAAGGTTCAATCACTGTTTGGATAATGCTCACAAGTTTAGCGAAGTACTACTTGTTTGACGAATTCGAAAGTTTTCCAATTAACAAAAAGTTGTGCTCCATTATATGTACATCTGGACTGATTAAGGCCAGATCATATTATACCTGGAACAAAAACAAATTCAACCATATAGAAAGGAAAAATATTGGAAATTGGAATGCTACTTAATTCGCTTACTTATTAGTAATTACTCAACAATCAATCGCGTTTTATGTGCCTCAGCCTAAATATTGTTTGTTTTAATTTTATTAATTCATTAAATTTTATATTGTTTGACCTGAATTTCGTTTCATTGTGATTTAAAAACAATTTGATTGGGTTTTAACAATAATAAAACAGATTTTCTGTGAGTTTTCAAAATAAATTCTGCGAAGTCAACAAGTTTAAGTGCTACAATAAAAAAAATATATCGCAATTGAAAATAAAATATGTGTGCAATGTATAGTGTCATTATTGGTTTTTACACATATCACGGTTTTATGTGTAACAATAAGTCATCAATTATAACTGTGTTCTGAAAAACTGCTCAATCAATTTCCTAATGATGTCAGGAAAGCTATAAAAATATTGTAATGTATGGCGTTGGTTTTGCCTTGAATGTATATGGTTGGAATGCGTAAGAGTCACTTAACACAAAACTAATTTAGGTATATAGTCCGAGACGATTAAATATCACAATAATTGTTTCGAGTTTAACTACACATCATTCTGAAACAGTTTCCTGCTGAAAACGATTCATAAATTCACTTATACCATACCTGGAGTTCTGGTCAAAATGAACCCATTCAAATAACAAAATTTTGACCTCGTTTATCATCTGTGAGACATTATTCAACAACAACATCATTAGCACAGAATTTTTTCCCAAAATTACATTGTACAAGTCAATGTATGTAAGCTTCAAAATTGTATGGACTTTCCTATCAGTTCCTGTTCGCAGTCCATCATCGCACTCCTTTTAACAATGATCCGTTCGCAGATCAATGAAGATCATTCGAGAAAATTTATATCTCGAAGAATGCCATTATTTTACAAGATCACCTCAAGAACGAGATTCTTGGAACCTTTTTTTTAAATACAAAACTCCACACCCAAATGGCGAAGAGTCAAATAAATAAATAACCCACAATGGATCGTAAACATAATTTCTAGAGTATTTTCTGTCGGTGTATCAAATTAACGACGCACATCATTTATCGGATTAGGTATATCAAATTTAGTTTAGATATACATATACAGATACTTTATATTTCGCAAACAGTGCGATTTGCAATTCAATTAAGGCAATAATACTAAGTTTACTATAGCAAAACTGCTAAAGCCGACTCGATTATAGTCATTACATACTATAGTTCAAAGTCCGCCCAACTTTGTATTCTCATCATATTTAAGTAACAGATAGGCGAAACATTGAAATAAGCGGTAAAAAAACAAGATCAATTATAGCACATGTTAGAGTACCACAAAATATTCAAAGTCAACCGTGACGATGCACCAGCACTGCAAGGTGATGTAGACCACCCATCTCAGATAAATTGGGAGAGCTTTTCATCATAATTTCGTATTTTGTAATATTTCTGGATGTACGGGGAGAACATTCCGTTTAAATTTGATCCCGCAAAATTTCTATCACTATAGAACATTATCAAGATGGCGGCAGGATAACTCGTTCTGCGTATGATATTTCAAAGCAAAATGATGGAAATATTTGTGATCGTCGCTTTGTTGTTTGAGGTGCGTACACCGTGTCACACAAAAAACTATTGAGGTTCTTGACCGAAACTTGAAAGCTATCAGAGCGAGCGATTTTAACACCTAATTTAATATTGTTCTTCTTAACAGCGCCGGGAATGAAGACGTAAATATGCAGATTCTGATTTAAGTAATGATGAAGTATTTTGTTTTATATATGAATTTCCCATTTCATCCTGGAAAGTGGCTTTAGGTGACCAATTTTTATCAAAACAACATAGAGGCAAATATTTTTACTGAAATAGCACGATAGAAAACTGACTTTATTCGGTTCAGAATTTAAAACAACAGCTGGAATTAAAATGCATTTATTTATTCATTCATATAATCATAACGTCAAAACTTTATGACTATAATGCTGTGTGCTCATACCAACATTTTCGTATATTTCGCCGATTTTTCTAAATGGTTGATTAGTTTAGTTAGTCATTCAAAATGAATCAAAAAGTAACCTCGCGAGCTGGGTAAATTAATTGGTAGCCACCTGGTTGTTAATAGCAAAACTTATCAATTGTGAAAAGTCGACGATTGAGTCGAAATATTGGCTAGAGGTGAAATTGCTGGTTAGTTAACAATATCAATAGTTCAGGCTGTGTCTGAAAAATTTAGTTTGTAGTTTAACCAAAACATAAATCATGCCAGACCCTATAGCATTAGTAAAGACAAATTGCATAACTTCTCAAAAAACAGCAAGAGTAATTAATTTGATCAGGAAAAACCCCGTTAGCGGTTGGTAAGCTGGGAAGCATCTATTGATAAACAATTCACAATATATACTATTTGTTTATATATTATATAGTTATGCCACCATCACGATTTGATGTAGCGGCAGCAGGTGGTATGGGTCCCTGTTTTGGTGAACCTCCATTACCTGTACCAATACCGGGTGGCGATGATGAATTATTTAGTCCGACTGGTAATGGTGATATGAGTCCAACATGTTGTCCAGACATAAGTCCAACTTTTGATAAGCCAATGTTTAGAGAAATGGAAAAAACGATAGAGGGATCCCGATTTATAGCGCAGCATGTTCGAAATAAAGATAAATTCGAAAGTGTAAGTATATGTTATGATTTTAAACATAATTTATAACATTTAATTATTTAATTCTTTGTTTTTGTATTTATTTAAATATAGGTTGAAGAAGACTGGAAATATGTCGCTATGGTACTAGATCGTTTGTTTTTATGGATATTCACAATAGCATGTGTTGTAGGTACAGCATTAATTATACTTCAAGCACCAAGCCTTTACGATACTACGCAACCTATAGATATACTATATTCAAAAATTGCTAAGAAAAAAATGGAATTACTTAAAATGGGCAGTTCAGATGTCTAGCGTCCACTTGGGTTCGTGGCCGGGTGGTGGAATTTTTTCCAAACCTGGCTACGGACCCTGGTCGATAATAATACCGACCAAAAGTCTTAACTGCAATGCTTCGAAAATTGATTGTTATTTTTTATGTATTATACTTTAGAAAATGTGAAATTTCTATAGTAAATAATCTAATTTAATTGTTTTTATAATAAAGTGGAAATGAGTGAAAATTAAAATAATTATAAACCCCATTTAAAATTATAAGAAAATTATATACTCTCTAAATACAGGAATCGAGTGTAAGTAAAAATAATAAAACAAAAAGTAACAAATTTAATTATTTTCCTTTTGTGAAAAAATAAAAAAAATAAAAAAATAAAAACACACCCATAAAAACAATGAATTATTTTTTTTAATTTAACGAGACTGGAAAGCTCCAATAAACAGCTTAAAAATATGATAAAACGGAATTAAAAAAAAAAAAATTAAAAAAACAAGTGCCCGAAATTTTCAAATATTTTTTTTTTTTTATTAACAGCTCAAAAGCACAAAACACTATAAATAATATAATGTAAGTGAAAACACATAATTTCAAAATTGCATATAATAATAATTATATAAAAAATAAATATTAAAATAACACATTTGTAACCATACGTATAATCATAATAAAAAAAAATAAAATAAAATCTTTTTTGTATGTTTAAAATTTAAATTAAAAATATTTTTTACTATAATTTTTATTCAAGAGAGTAAAATAAATAAAATTAAAAATACAATAATATTTTGCAATAGTTAGAAAATTAAATAAATTAATTAATCATGTTATGTAGTTAAAAATGGAATCTAATTATTACAATTTTTACTAAGTTTAAATTAAAATATAATTAAATTAATTCACAAAATTTGAATTAAGAATTGACAAAAAAAATATAAAAACATAAAATAAACAATGCATTTTCAAAACAAGAAATAATTAAAATAATTATTTGTTCGTGAATTGATTTTATTTTATTATTTGATTTTATATATTTAGGTTTTATTTTTTAGCATATTATATTATTATATATTATATATAAATATTCTACATGTATTTCACATAAATCATTGAAATTTAAAAATAATTTGATTTTCTGAAAATAATTAAAAAAAAAAAAATTAAATCAGTTAACAAAAAGTAAGTTAGTTTCGAAACCTAAAAAAAATCAAAAAAAATAAAATTAACAAAAAAACAAACGATAAAATGGAGCGAGCTTCACATTTAGTTAACACAAATTTAATAAGATTTCCGTCTTGTAATTAAAATATATTTTAAGTAAGACATATATATGTATGTGTATGTATAAATATACATATATATACAGGGGGTCGCAGTACGAAAATTCATAATATTTCTTGAGAGGCATAACTTGCGTTGAATTATAAACAAACAAAAACAATCGTCACTTTACCATAAATGTCTAGAAATGCATCGTCATCGTAGAACCGCTATCTGTTGTATCTTTTTGTAATTGTGTTGTTTGTGCATATATATTAATAGGTGTCAGGCTTATCCCTAAGCATATGAATTGCTAGTTAATTCGCTAATACTTAAATTAGCAAGTTTCCAATTTTTTTTTGTACCGCGCCCAAATGCCAAGCAATAATAACATTGATAGTTTCGGCTTTAAAACATAAACTTTATGATCAATAAAACAAAATATTAGTCCATATTAACAGCTCGAAAGGCTGATGTTTTTTAAAAACATATTCTACTAATCGAAAAATGATTTAAATTCGAAATTGCGTCTCCGCTATATTTCGACAAAAAAAAACAATTTTCGATTCGAATTTTCTTTTTTCGAAAAACTTGGTAACAGATTATGAAACTGGCATTAGTGAAAATACTCAGACAATTGAAAAACAATTTCAAAATAAAAAACGTGTTAGAAAAGGATACTTTGATGGCCTTTAAAACTTTAAAATTAAAATTTAGCGAGGATTCAATAGGCCTGGTGCTAAACACCGTAACCAAAAAAATAGATGAATACATAACATTGTTGCTGTAAATGGTCAAATAAAATGCGCCTAATAAGAGAAATCGTTTTTGAAAGTGATAAACTAATTTCCATGGTAACTTACACATACTTGTTTATTAATTATGTACTAGGCCCTTTCGATTTGAGTTACTATTTTTAAATAATTGAGCTACAACTGGTGTGAATAGGGCTGCACTCTTCATTTCAGAAAAATGCCAATTGGTCAAAACTAATTTGGATTTTCTTGTGTTATAAAAAAATAATTATTCGTATTTTTATTAAATCTTAACAATATAAATTAAATCAAACCACATCAAAAGTTGTACTAAGAATTTTTAATTAAATAAATTATATACAGAGGACAAATACGTTAATGACTGAAACCAGTTTCACGTATACGTATATAATTTATTTTTTGGTTTGTAAATACTATAAATAAATTTAAATTTATGTATTTATTATTTGTGTTTTAAATTTACAATTAACTTCTTAATAAATCGATCAATATTCTCTATAGTTGATTCAGTTAATTTAATTTACCTCGAATCGAATTTATTTAAGAATTTTTTTTTTTCAATTAGCTTTTTTTAATTTCGGATTAATTCATTGACTATTTTTTAGAAATGTTGAGAAATCTGCGACAACTTTTTAAACTTAAAAAAAACATTTAATCTAAAACTCGGAATAAGTATATATTGTGGTCCACGAAGAAAACTAAAATTTACTTATCAAAAATCTAAAATTTCGATTAGGTGATTTCAAATTTTTTAGTTATTCAAAAAAAACTGTAGGCACCGCACTTAATTGAAATAAATTTATTTTGCACATAAGCTTTGCTCATCGTTCACCTTTACTTAACTTGTGATTCAACAACAGAGACTAGTATTTGCCTATATATAATTCCTAAGCTGCGGTTATATAAGATGATAAAATATTGAAATAATATTTAAAAATGGTTTGGTAAACTAAGCTAATTGAACAACGAGCCTAAGTGGGACCTGTTTGCTCCAAGGTTTGCAGATAAATCACATTGAACTTATTTAAAACATTTAAATCAGTTGATCAAATTTTACAGTAAACAATTTCATTACAAATAGATTATCAAATTTCGAATTTTTAATCCGAATTTTGTGCATATATGATTCTGAAAATTTAGAATTGGTTGACTGTTGTTTTTTTTATAATTTAGGTTTGAACGTTTCTGAAAAACCTTTCATAATTTCTTAATCATTTAAGCTATGTTTATTATTTAATCCGTAAATCGATTTTGAAATCTAAAATCAGATCGATTTTACGAGTAGCAATCTGAAATAAGAAACTGATTTCAGATTTGTTGATCAAAAAAGTAATTTCTGAATTATTTTTCGTGTATCTGGCACCTGAGATTCCTAATTAATTAAACATAGGTTGGTTATTAAATAAATTAAATATAATTTGTAATTAATAATTCACTTGTTCCATTTCCATAAAATTCGTTTACAATTGTTTTTTTATGATTTTTGACGATTTTATTTATATTGAGACCATTTGATGAGAATGAATCTCATTACAGATACGTTAAGACGGTGAATCGATCTGAGCGGAAAAAATAAACACAGCTCCTAGACTCTTCAAAATTTTCACATTGTTGGTGGAGGCTTTCATATTTTACTACTGGAACGAAATTTCAAAAATACGACAAGGCTTGAAATGTGCACGAAATGTGTTGGAAATTTTTAATTTAATTTTTTACTTATTGCTTACTAAAAACATTTTTTTGAAAGGAATGACATTTTTTAGTGCAGATTTGTCACCTATATATAGATCAGTATAGACTTGTGTTGTAAAAATAAATGTTAAAAACGCTTTTGGCAGTAAGGCAGCTACTTAGCTGATATCTGCTACTCTTATTCCTCTCTCCATTATTTATTCCTTTGAAATTTTTTTTTTTTCACAAAATAGGAAGACTATCCAAATTTTATTTTAAAAATTACATAAATTTTTTAAAATCTAGCAAAATGGTAATGACGGATTTTCAAAATTCCCTTCAAATTCTATGTTATGTATGTTGATAATTTGACGAAACTTTCCAACAGCGCTAATTTACACTATATGTTCTGAATAATTTATTTGTTTTTAAACCAAATTCACCCTGGCAGCAGACTGCAATAATTTATTTCCAAAAATATCTGCGGTCTAATATGTGAGATTTTCAGTCGTAACTTTCCCATGTATAGACTTATACATATTATGGCTTCAAAGTCCATGCCTTTACGCTCTTTTTGAACATCACATTTGAATATGAAAAAATACGTATCGATTGAGTATAGGCCCACAAAATGTGTACCCTGAACTGAATTCTGTGAGGTGTAAACGATTTATTTGTGCTGTTCACTTGAATATCCCATACAGTTGTTAATATAAAATTGTTTTTTATCTAGAATTTTGGATTTCATGATTACCAATGTGCGGTTCTTACCGAAACCCTGGTCGGCTACTTTTAAAGCTTTAAATTTCATTCAATTTCCACGTGAAATGATTGAAATAGTTGGCTGCTTGTTCAACATTTCAATATAAACATTACGTCGGTTTTGTTAGTATTTCAGTGATGTTATTTAAAAGCTAGTCCTGATACTAATTACATGTGTCACTCTTCCTTGATACATTAAACTCCAATTTAAAAATTGGTACAATGTGCATTTACCACTACCACTCGCATGCGGTATATACAGGACAGCCAACGTTTGAACATTTTTCTTGGTAGTTCGATATAATATTGCTATAAATTCATATCTTACCAAATATACTAACTCTTATTATAAATATCTACCGCATAGCAATTTCGTCAATAGATGATGCATTGAAATTTTGAACTAAAATTCACCATATATACCATAATAACAAACATAAATTAATAAATATACATATTTAAAACAAAGAAATAGTCAAAACACCAAATTTTTAATTTTACTTATATTTCAAAATAATATCATCTACATTAAACAAAACAAATATATAATAAAAAAAAATATAATTAAATATTAAATTTAAATGTTTTAAAATATTAATGAATATAGAATAAAATAAATAAACAAATATATTTAAATTGAAAGGGGAAAATGACGCTTAAATAATACAAAAAAAAATGATGTTTGCATGTCTTCGACGAAAACACTCGTTAATTAATTTTAAATAAAAATAATAATAATTAAGTTATCAAATAATCAATTATTATTATATAAAACGATAAATAAACATTAATAATAGAAATTTGCAACAAAATTGATATAAATACCGACTAAAAACTACAATAGATGTTATTATGATTTATATTTTCTAATATCAGTATAACAGATCCGATTATTCGTATAAATTTAGTTTGAATAAAGCCTACACTATCATATTATAGTTAGCCAGACGAGTACCATAATGATGGATTACGATCATATACAAAATTGTGCTGAACTAAAAACACTCTTTAAATCTTAAAAACCAAACGAAAGTTATTTTATGCTGACCACGTCATTAGATGGCAAAAAAACACCAATCCTGCATACATTGAGGAGTACGTTATGATAGCGAAAATTTGTTCATACCAAATTTTTAAATAAAATCGATATACATTAATGGAAATACATATACACAAGTTTGCTTGAATTTTTAGTTCATACACTTTTCACAAAAACATGTGATTAAAATTAAGTCAATATTTGACGAATAAATACTTATAGGCATCATGTGAACGCGTCATCTATTGCGAGTTTTTCTAAAATGCTAGTTAAATTCTATGAAATAAAAATTATATTCCGAAGTGACCAGCCAATTTCATTTTTGAATCATTTTCATATATTATTCAAAATTTAGTTGCCCTTTACTGAATGTACGTTTTGTGTTTTGTACTGTAACATTGGTATCCTGATTTTACGATCCCTGATTTTATCGTACAAAATAATTTATATCTTAATGCACGCTTCTTAGTTTATGTCAAAATAGTTATAAGTTTGATAAACATTTCCGAGAAAATTATGGTTTCTTGCCCTCCCACTTAAAGTTTTAATTAAATAAGGCACACAAGGAATTATGCAACCAGAAATTTTTATAAACCATCTATCATTGGATTTATTAAGCCCATAAATGTGTTTTAAAAAATATTATAGACAATATTCTATAGTGCCTTAAGATAAAATTGGAATTGTGAAAAATATTGGTGACCCTATTCATGAAAAAAGCGTTAATTTTTTACATAGAAAATGTAATACCCAAAATGTTGATTACGAATTAGAAACATATGTCATTCGTTTCGGTTTGCTCTACTTGCCGCTGCAATTCTGGCATTTTAAGCGCATAAACAATATACGGACAATTTTTTTACACAAAATGGCGGGATAAATTACTATTCCTTTGGAATTTCTGATAATAGAAAATTTGATTTGAATTCAATTACATAATTTTAAATATATTTAATTTAAATGAATCACATGCATATTCGCAATTGCTATCAGCCACGACATTTAGGCGAATTACCGATTTTGTGAAATAAGAACAACGCCCTTATTTTTTTGTTAGCCATTTTCATGATTTTCGGAAGTCGTGTTAGTTGACATTGTTACTTTCCAGGTAATAAATTTTCCAGAGAAACTACATACCTATATTGAAATTATATTCTGCTTGTTTATGTTTATTTGTTGCTAGAAGTGTCTACGTCATTTGATTCATTTTCATGGTGGTTGGCAGAAAATGGATCAAATAACCAATGAACTTGTTTTTAATTAAAATGATTAAGGTTTTATTCGTGTTCATATCGGTAATCATTTAAAAATTATTTTATGTTTAATTCATCGGCAACTGTTTTTTTATCATCCCTGATTCTAACGTCTTGGTAATATATCCGCATACATTCCTCTTTATAGGGTTGTTATTTTCAATATGTTAAAAATTAAAATATGTACTTCTTAAAATTTTTTTACTTACAAAAATATATACTTCTTTTGAAAAACATTCTTCAACGTAATTCTGCATGAGAAACTGGGTAATAAAACAATTAAATTTAAAAACTAAATGTTTTTTAAGCTTAAATGGAGATGATACAAATTCATTCAATTTAAATCATTCTGTACAACAATTTTTAACTGTTTAGGCAAGCAATGCAAATCTTTTAATTATCTGTATTTAGGCTTTAAACATTTTTTTGACAATGTAATGTTTTTAAGGAAGCCGACCATTTTTGTTTTCAGTGACCCTTTGTATATAGTGTTGCTGCATATATATATTTAGTAGTGTTTATTTACGGTGAATGATATGACCTTGCATTTTATGACAGGTATAAAGGTTAGCGGTATCACTGGTACTATATAAACTGGACAATTGAATTCATAAATCTGTTTTGATTTTCTTTAATTTTAACTTAATATTTATCTCAATACAAGGTACCGCACATAATATAATATATATATAGGAATAAGCCAAGAGTTTTCTAAATTGTAACGGTTTTAGTGAAATATTGAGAGAAATAAAGCATTATTTGTGTTAAAAACTAAAATAAAGCCTAGCCTGGTCACCTATAAAGCAATAATTCTTACTTTATCATTTACATTTTATAGACAATCAAATAAACACTATAATCAAAACTGAATATGTTCAAATAATGTCCATATTATAATGCGCATTTGTCATATCTGTTTCGGAAAATAAAAAAAATATTTATTATGTTTCTTCAACCAATTGGCTCGTTGAAGAAACATAAGCATTTTTGTGAACAAGTTTTTTTTTTTGTACCTTAATAAAGAAAATAATTATGTACTTGATTTGAAACTATATTATTTGAAATTATAAAATAAAATTTAAAACCAAAAAATAGTTAGGAATATTATAATAATTAAAAAAAAATTAAACGGGTGTTAAGAATTAAGGCATTATACTTTTAATTTTTTTAACGATCAATTTAATACATAAATAGTAGTAAAAAAAAATAAAACGATACTTAAAAAAAAAACAAATAAAAAAAAAATATTTTCTCTGGAGAGAATACAAAGAATGAAAAACAAAACATGAAAATCCTTAAATTTTTAAAAAACTAAAATTAATTGTACTGCCCTAAATGAAAATTAATTCAAAATTGGATTATATAACAAAATCGATATAAAAAATAATATATATATATATACTAATTGTAATAATTAACAAAATCTCGTTTTAATAATAAAATAATAAATAAATTATATATTTCCATAATATTAAATTATAAAGATAAATAAATTTAGGTAAAGATTTTTTAACAAAAAAAAAAAAAAAAAAACTAGAATAGAATTTTATAAAACACAAAAAATACAACGGCCATCTGAATAAAATTTAAGATATTAATTTTTAATTTAGCTCTCATAAAAAAAATTTTGTTTGTTAATTTTTTTAAACCATGCTCAATGTCAATCAAAAATATTTTTAGTTCATTTCATTGTAAATACATTCCTAATTTAAAATAAAAATAAAATAAAAATAATAATAATAATATTTATATAAAAATGAAAAATAAGTATAAAAAACTAACTAGACTATATTATTTGGTAAACGAAGCCAAGCTCAAAGTTAACATATATGTGAAAAAGTTTGATATATATTTTTAAATTATCGTCACTTACCGAACGACTTCCAACAGTTATTTTTTCAAAATTATATATTACATTACGAATATAAAAATCAAATTTTTTCACTTAAACCTAAATTTAAGATAAAATAAAATTATTAAGAACAGGAATAACATAAACTATAAAACACTCTTTTAAATTGATTGTATAAAAAGCATTATTAACTAACAAAAAAAAACCAAAAAAAAAAAAATTTTAGCACTTAAATTTTTAGCCATTATTAGCTTTAAATCATTAATTAAAATTAAATGTTTTGAATTTGATAAAAAAAAAAAAATTAAAAAATAACAACGAAAAAGAAAAATATTTTAGTTTGAGATTATAATTTTCATAAAAAAATTGGCAAATTTTTAATTTAATTATTTAATAATATATATATATATATTTATATTGTGTACATAAAAATTTAATAATTATGAATTATATAATTAAATTTACAAAAAATTAATAAAAAAAAAAAAAAACATAATAACTTTAATTGTAAAATTTTGAACATTACGGCATGACCCTGATTTCAAATCGAGTGTCTTCCAATCACAGGTCGTGTTTTTTGTCCCACAAAAATAATTTTTTAATTATTATAATTTATTTGTTTTTAAATTATACTATTATATTATATATATTGGATCAGACTAAAAATATAAAATAATAATTCAATTAAATTAAAAATTATGCCGAAGTTTCGTCAAAGTAATTTATTCTTTTATTTTATATTTCTATATAATTATACATAATATATTATTCAAAAATATTTAAATTTTATTTATTATTATTTTTTTAATAAACAAAAAACCACACACACACATCCACACATAAACACACACAAAATTTAACAGTTAGTTTAATTACATTAATAATAGTATTAATTAAAAAAATAAATAAATAAATAATTTTTTATTTTAATAAATTTATAAATTAAAATTTTTTAATAATTTTTTTAGTTTTCTTTTATAGAAAAAAATTTATTTTTATGATATAATTTTGAATTATTCATAAAAATAGATATATAATGTTTTTAATACGGTTTCATAATTCACAAATCATATAAGAAGTATATAAGTATATATATATATAAATTAAACATAAAAATAATGGACATTATAATTCTTTGTAATTAAATTATTTTTGGTTTAATTTCCACATTGAAAAATATTAAATTAATATATATATATATATAATATATATTATATATAAACATCGTACTAGAATAAGTGATTTTTTTAAAATTGTAAATAAATATATAGTTTTTAATAAATAATAAATTATTAACTTTATAAAAAAATAAAAAAAATACTTCTCCTTTGTTTATTGAAGTTTATACGTTTATTTTATTGAAGTTTCTTTATTTTTTTTGTTTGTAAACAAACAATTAAAAAAATTAAATATTCAAAAATGGTTGTGAGAATGAGTTGAATTTTATTTATTCCAAATATTGTAATATTTCAACAATTTAACCAAAAAAAATTTATATATAAAAATAAAATTTTTTGGATTAAAAAATAATGAAAAAATCTAACAATAAAGTATAATTGAATATAATTTTGTATAGAAAAATTCAAATCAAACCATATATCTTATATTAAACTTATATAAATAATTAAAAAAAAGTTTACCTATAATTTTATTATATTAATTATTATAGATTATAAAACAAAATGACGTTAAATCCATTTAATGATAAGAAAAATTTGTAAATAAAAACATTGTTATGAATTTCCTTAAAATTTAAATATTTATACATAAATTATTTTTTTTTAATATACATATTTAATAATTGTTTTTAATTAAGGTTTTAGTGACTTTTAGTTTGTTTATTTACAACACGAAAATATTTTTTATTTTTTGATTTTATTTCGTTTTGGGCAAAACTAAAATTTGCTAATATCATTTTATTTAAGAAAGTAATAGAAAAATTATAATGTATATATACCATAAAATATTAAAATTTTCGTTTTTAAATATATATTATGGGTTTATAAATAAAACTACAATTATTAATAAATTAAAACACAAATAATTTAATAAAGGGTAAAAACAATTTTCTAAAATAGGGCAAAACCAAATAAACGAAATTATTATATTATATAAATCATACAATACAACAAGCACAATTATATTCTCGTTATACTAAAAATGAAAATAATCAAATACTGTTTTCTTTATTTAATTTTTTTTTTTTTTTTAAATAATTATTAAATAATTGTACCGTTTGATGGCCGTATTTTGAAGAAAATATCACACAAAAGTAATTCACACTAAACTGCCTCAAAATAATCCCATCAAATAAAACAATCATTTTTTAACATTTTTTTAGTACTACTCTAAACACAATAAAAGTCATTAAATTTGAAAACCAAAAAAAATAAATAAATAAAATTAAAAAAAACTAATTAATTTAAAAATAGTTATGATACATAGATAAATACAAAAATTATAATAAAAAAAAACCAAGTTATTTATTAATAGTAAAATTATAATAATGTTGTATCAAACTGTGTAGTTAATAAAAGAAGGAAAAAGAGTCAATAATTATTTTTTAGTTTTTATAAAAATCAAAGTAAAATATTACAAGTAAAATCAAAATATTTATATATTATTATTATTGTCACGAAATAAAAAAAAAATTCTTATATTTTAAACACTGCAAAAAAATAAATAAATAAATATAGTTTACAAAAAACATAGTAAATCACATCGTATAATCAGCGAAAAATAAAAAAATAAAAGAAAAAAATTCTTGGGATTTTAACAAAACAAACTAAAAAATATCCTTAAATAAAAAAATAACAAATTTAACGGATGAATAAAATTGAATAATACAAATCACATAGTATACCAAACCAAAATAATTTACAAAATGTATATTAAAAAAAAAAAGTTTGACAAAAAAAATAATAACTAAATAAAGAAAACAAAAAAATTGGAATTAAATTATTAATAAACAAATTATTATAACAATAATAATAATATAAATAAATGTTACGCGTTATTAATAAATTATAAATTTTTATTTATTTTTGGAAAAACACAAATAAAAGTGATATAGTTTCTGTCTGTTATTTAAAATAATTATATATAGGAATTAATTCTTATTAAGCTGACTAATGACTCCATAAACACTTTATTAAAATAATTAAAATACTTTCAATCTATAAGAGAACGTTTATTGCACATTGAGTGTAATTTACTTATTTACTCAGCTTCCATAAATTTGACCGACCGAATCTACTTTACCTATAGAACAAATAATTTAATCAATAATTAAATACCTGAAAATGTGTCTAAAATAGTACAAATCTTTGATATTTTTACTCTACACGTTTCGCGTGTGACATCTACTTATGTAAGGGTGAACGAAAATATATTCGATGCTTAGTTGAGTCTTAAACCTTTTTTGCATCGATAAGTAGACACATTTTTATAAAGTGATTATCGAAATTGACGATTGGAGCATCAAGAATTCCACGGAGCGGAAAACTTTTTGGATTTATTTTTAGAACACAAAATAAACAGATCTGTGAAAAATTTTACCAAAGTGCGCTTTTTGTATTGAACAAAATTACTGATCTATGTATAAAATTACTAATAATTAATTATTATTTCCCCCACAGTCAATACCATACAAATCTCAAAAGTCGCTCGTATATTTTGCTTTTTTTTTTTTTTGACGAGAGGCGCTATCTCTACCGTTACAATCATTTTTAGTTAAATTTTTAATTTTTATATTTTAAAATAATGAATATTAATCGCTAGATAATATCTTCTGGAAAATGCATAGTTAAAATTATTTGAAGCTTTTACAGGAACAATAATGAAACATTTGGTTTTGGGCGTAAATGGTTTTCGTCAAAAATTGCATTAGCGGGATTAATTGTCGGCATTGAATAATTACATATAGAAATGACACGTTGTTATAGCGCTGCCAGCAGAGGTATCTTAGATAAATTGAAATTAAAGGTTTGAGTATACACTACATAGTACAATTTAGTAAAGATTGTTGACGCCATGCTTATATGTCGCTGCTAATTTGGAAGTGTCACCTTCTATATGTAATTATTCAATGTTGTCGGTCGATCCATAAAAATATATATATGTTGGGCAAAAAACGGTTCCGTGTTAATCTTAGGAAGTCTCACGTCAACTGGATGTTTCATGCTTTTATTTATTGGATTTCCTTATTCTGCGCGGTGTATTCAGGTTTATTGTATATATCATAGCTCAATGAAATCGATCATACAAACCAGTTTAGACTAGAAATCTGGTAAAACACCTTGTGGTGTGAGGGCCGCTCTAAAGTATATTTCAGCAACGTGAATTTCATTTATAAATTGTTACTATTTTCTATTCATCGTATATTTCACTAATGTCATATTAATTTTAGTACAAACTATGTTTGACATGATGTTTAGTACAGAAACCGACATTTCTTGCACTAGATGTCAACCAAAGTAGAGTCAAAATGTTTTTGAAAATAACAGCTCGTAATATATATGAGGTAAATTGAATGAAAAATGCATAATACAAGTTTAAAAGCAATTTTATTTATATAAAAAAAAATGAATATATTTGCTTTGTACGAAAAAATGAATGATATATCCATACGCGTTAAAAATTTTTTAAAACTACTATCAAATCGGTTAATTTAATATATATTATTTAAGATAATAATGTCTACTAATTTATTTAAACCGATATTCACGTAAGAATGTCATCATAAAATACAAGGACAAATCGATAACCATTAAAACATATTACATAACCTCACAAAATTCGAATAATTGTAGGTGCACCACTAAACATGTTTACACATCATTTCCATGCATACATAAAGGTTATCAATTTATTTGTTTTTGAAAAATATGTGTATAATTCTATTGATAATAAATCATATTACTAACTAAGAATCGAAATAATTTTCATATAATTTTTTACAATTTTATTATTAGTGTTTTAACCAAACTCCATTTATTAATCCGACCAATGAAACACAACACTAGGAGCATTGGTGTTAATAACCTAAATTATTAATCATTTAAATGGAATAACTAACAAAATTTTCATTTTTTCAATCTTTAATAATAAGATTTTTTCTTGCTGTACTGTTTTTGGGTACTAGGGAAATTCTGAATTAATTTATTGACGTCTAGTGGCACACCTGGTGACGGGAAGTTAAACTGAATTTGATAGATCTGACTGGTGAAGTAGTGAAGTAGTGACTATCTGAGCATACAAGTAAATGTTAGAATTGTGCATAATACATTTCTACTCATTATTATAGTTAAATACCACCTAAAATGAATAATTCAAAACATTCGTCATTTTGTCGAACATGTTTGGTAGAAGCGTCTGAATTTAATAATGTATTTGATTCAATCGAATTTGAAAATGAAACACTTCAAATATGCGATATGATTTTGATGTGTTTGGGACTGGAGGTAAGTTCAGAAATGGCTATATTCCGACTTTCTGAGATGTTTAATACTAAAAGTTAGATTCTTTTAATTCGACAGATTAAAGGGGACGATGCATTAACGAAGAATATTTGTTATAAATGTGACCAAGAAATTACTAGGTTTTACATGTTTCGCAAAAAGTGTTATGAATCTGAAATTGTATTAAAAATGAAACAAGAAGTAAGTAAAGTTTCGTCAGAGCTGGATGATATTTTTGATGCAACGATAGATGAAGAAGTATTTAAAACAAGTGATGATGAGGAATCAACTGAAGAATACTTAACCACGTTAGAAAACGAACCCGATGAAACCGTTGTGGCCTGCGATATAAAATTGTTGATTGAGGAACCGGAAGAGAATGTCTTAGTAGAACCACGAAAACAACCGAAACGTAACAAAATAAAAGCGGCACCGGACGATCCAGCAGATGAAAGTAAGACCGAGAAAAAAATAAAATTAAGACTGAATCAATTTCCAACGCCACAAAAGTGTGATCTTTGTCGGAAAACATTTCTAAGCATACGAGCGTATACATCGCATGTTGAAACCCATAACAAACAAAATGAATACTTGTGTAATATCTGTGGACAGGTATTTCGAACCAAGTCGACACATCGAGATCATATGTATCGACATGCAAATCGGAACCGCTGCTCGATTTGTGATAAGAATTTTTCTAGCCCGTTCCAGTTACGATTGCATATGTACAAGCATACCGGAGAAAAGCCTCATAAGTGTGATATATGTGGTGCGGCATATGCACAATTGTCCTATTTCAAGGTTTGTTTTGTTTGTACATACATAATCAGTAATTCGTAAACTATTATACTTTTATTTATTTATAGATTCATATGCGAATACATACAGGTGAAAAACCATACAAATGTCGATATTGTGATAAATCATTTGCTGCATGCAATGGTCGTACGAAACATGAGATCGATCATCAGGATCCATCAATACGGCCGTTTCAATGTCATATCTGTCCAAAAAATTTCCGAAAGAAGGAGAACTATCGTAAACACTTATTAACGCATACCGGTGAAAAATCACAAAAATGTCCATACTGTGATAAAGCATTTTTATTTCGCAAAGGGCTAGTGGTCCATATAAGAAGTCACACCGGAGAAAAACCACACGAATGTCAATATTGTGAAAAGAAATTTTCGCAAAAACATTGTCTAATGAGTCATATTGCTTCGCATCATAAATGTAATACATGAAATAGATAATTTAAAAAAAACATTTAAAATTCATAATTGAGGTATTTATTTTATTGATGTTGGCAAATCATACATTTTAATTACCAAATGTAACACCAAATGGTATAACAATAGTTTTATAGTTACCTAGGATTATAAAATTTTGATAATCCTCTGGCTTATTTAATATATCGGTAGTAATATGAAATTCAACTTTTACCGAATTAACGAATATCGTTTTAGTTATTTTGCAATAATTAGCAGCTGCTGGCGGAAAAACTTGTGTATTCTTACCACCACAAGTTTCAAAGCATTGAAACTCAATATTATTTTCTTGTTCCCGAATGCTGGTTGATGAACCTATATTCTTGATAATTAACTGATTAAACGGAAATGAAACTTTTGTATTAAAAATACCATTTGAATTAATCCAGATACAATTTGTATTCACTTTATTTATAAATTCGTAGGCGGCTGAAATATTTTCGGTCCATAACGAAATCGATAAATTAATATTACGATTTATCAGATCAATCGATTCTTTTATCGTACGAAATATATTCATGTTTATAATTAGTGGAATGTTATTAATTTGTTTATCGAAATACGAACGATTTTGTCCGACTACAATTGTTGGTTTCATTGCATTTTCGTCCAAATCGTTTGCGATCAATTTTAAGCCCATTTCCTTAGCCAATCCAATTGCGGTTGTGAATGAATCGGTTAACAGATTATCTTCATGGTAACACAATTCAAATGGTTTTAGTTTTGATTTAAGAATAGTCGTGAATTGTTCCGAAATTGATTCTTGAACGTAAATATCACGAATTTTCCATGGTACAGAATTTTCGTGAAATGAATTACTTAGTACATCGGTTGCCGTTTCAATGTCGCTCGTCTCGTATACAACCATGCTTGTGTATCGCTCAATCTCGTGATTCTCATCAAGTTGAATATTTATAGGGGTCGATAAGGTCGAGTTGAAATTTTTTGTTAAAAATAATTCAAGTAATTTTATACGTCGACCATCTGTTGAAACTTTTGATTTTTTGTAATATTTAATAATTTTGTAACACGATAGAATAAATTCGTATAAAGGCATGTGATGGCTCAAATAGAATGCATCATTCAATTCCTCAGAGATTTTATAGTCGTGCTCGTTAAATGAATTTAAATATTTAATCGATAATTCGATATGTTTCGCTGTTTCAGAATTATTTTTATAATTTTCATATTGTTCATGATTTACAATTGATTTATGATTTTGTTGGAGAAATTTTATATAGCTGACTGTAGTCAATCCTGAGTTATGGACATCTCGAAATGCGAATCCCTAATTTATAGAAATTGTATCTCAGTGTATTTTGTGAAAAGACGAACAATATGTTTTTATTTACTTACTTCATTTGAGTTTAGTTGATTGTTTTCTTTATTGTATTGATTAATGTTTTCACGATTTTCATCGTAATCCATTTTGTTGTACAAATTGATGATTTGGCTTAATTCACTGGGATTCATATTAGTAAATACTTCCAAAAAATATAATTGTTTAGATTACTAGACACATAAAGTACCATTTAACGACTAAAATATTACGAGAAACTATCGTAATTTTCTTATCATCGAAAGGTTAATTTATAACTTATTTGTTTTAGAACATTCTGTTGATAAACTTTTGTTTATTGTTGATAACGATAAGGGTAGCGTTTACGATTACGCAAAGAAACAAAATTATGTTGGTGTTAACACAATGCACGAACATTTTTGACACATATGCCCTTTAAACATTGGGATTGGTTTACGAACGGTTAATCACGCAAACATCGAAAAAGCGAATAATTACTTTTATTTTCATAAAATGAGCATACAAAGTTTATTTAAAGATGGAAATAGAATTAGCAATAAAGTCATTTTCACAATTTTATAATTGTACGCTGTGTGGAACATGTTATTGGTTCTTTGATGTTCTGTTAACTTATTTTAATGAAGATGGCGTATTTGTACATACTTAATTTCAATTTTGTTATGAAGATGGCGTACTAACCAGTAGGACATAATATGTAAAAAACTTGGTGGGTATCTTAGATAATTAGTTATTGATTTATTTTGCAGGTGTGCATAATATGAATCTACATTCAGATTTAAATACTTTCGATAATTCTCATAAGTTCGTTACAATTAAGATGAATTATTTAAACTTTGGTTTTGCGTACCACAAATATGTACTTCAAAGTAAATATCGAAATAATTATTTTCATTAGCATAAGTAACCATAATTTCTACTTGACATTTCTATAAAATTGGATTCATGTTTTGGGTTTGAAAATCATGTCATATTCTAAATTAGTTTGTTATAGATTTAAAATTATCCGTTAATTATACCAAAGAAATTTAAAAATGGCTAAAAATGTGTGTATTTTCTTATTGTAAAAAATAAAATAAAATAAAATAAAACGATTTTGTGTAATACTTTTTTTTTTTAGAGAGAAATAATTCAATTACATATCGGACAAGCTGGTGTACAAATTGCAAGCGCATTATGGGAATTATATTGTTTGGAACATGGAATACTACCCGATGGTACCCTATGCTCAAATTATGAGTGTGACAATGATTTTAATTCATTCTTTTCGTATACCGATTGTCAGCGGGTCGTACCTCGTTTGGTAATGGCCGATTTAGAACCAACGCCAATCGATGAAATTCGAACGGGATGCTACAAAAATTTATTCCATCCACTTTCTTTGATTACGGGCAAAGAAGATGCGTCCAGTAATTTTGTGCGTGGATATTCCACATTGGGAAGCGAAATGATTGATTTAACGGTAGATCGTATTCGAAGGCATGCCGAAGAGTGTAACACACTACAGGGATTTATCATGTATCGGGCATTAGGTGGTGGGACGGGTTCAGGTTTTGGTGATTTAATATTTGAACAGTTAGAAAGCGATTATGGTAAAATTGCTAAGTTAGAGTATTGTGTGTTTCCATCGCCTCGGATATCGCCAATAATCGTTGAACCGTATAATACGTTATTGGCGGCACACATGGCAATGGATATTGTTGACTGTTGTCTTTTACTCGATAATGAGGCGTTGTACGAGGTATGCGAACGAAGTTTAGACGTTATTTGTCCCACTTATACAAATTTAAATCGTATCATTGCGCAAGTATTGTCATGTTCAACAGCTTCATTTCGTTTTGCTGGCAGCATAAATGTTGACCTACTCGAATTTTTGACAAATCTGGTACCATATCCTCGTATTCATTTCCCGTTGGTTACTTACGCGCCATTGGTAACACCCGAAAAAGCTTGTCACGAACAATTGTCAACAGTTCAACTTACGAATCAATGTTTCGAACCGGGACACCAATTAGTGAAATGCAATCCAAATAAAGGCCGGTACATGTCTTGTTGCATTTTATATCGTGGAGACGTTTCACCATCGGATGTAAATACGGCCATTCGAGAAATTAAACAATCGAAGTATTATAATTTTGTTGATTGGTCACCAACTGGTTTTAAAATCGGAATAAATTATCAACCTCCAACGCCGGTACCGGGCGGTGATCTAGCATGTTTCAATCGGGCCGTTTGTATGCTTAGCAATAGTACATCAATTAAACGGGCTTGGGAACGTTTGATAAAAAAATTCTTACCAATGTATACAAAAAAAGCATTTTTTCATCATTTTGTTGGTGAGGGTTTTGAAGCGGCGACCTTCCAAGAAGCGTACGAGAACATTATTACGCTTATATCGGATTACAATGAGATTAATAAAAATTTCGATGAACTAAAGGGTAACGGAGAGCAAGGCGGCAGCCACAGCGGCGGCGGTGGCGGCCTCAATGAAGTGGAGGAAGACGACGAGGAACAGGAACAAGAAGACGAGGAAACCTCAACCAGTAAAGCATAATATTGTATTGGCGCATTGTTATTGTTAGATTTTGTTTATTTTATATAGGCAATGTTATAATATTTCGGTATAAATAAATTTATATTATTTGTATTATGAAAAATAATGAAGTTTTGTCTTCGAGCCTCCTGTAGGTATCTGCAATTTTGCAACAAAAAAAAACTGACATCCGTATTGAACTTTTATAAATTTACCAAGTTGCAATAAAATATTTTACTCAAAGATTCGTAAAAAAAAACAGGAAACAATTTGATGTTCAACAAGAAAAGACCCACGCGACTGAGAGTTTTTTTTTATTAGTATTTCTTTACTCGCGTTTTTACCAACAAAAACTTATATGTTTGTATATAAGAATTATAATAAAAGAAACTCTACTCGCCCACCATTAGATGGCAATACCTCTCTTTTGTTTTATTTATAGTTCAACATTGATTTATATAATTTTTATTTTATTTTTAAGTTTTGAAACGTAACATATACATATGCAAACGTATACTTATTTATGTAGATATTCTACACATTTAAATACATATATTTATAAAAAGGAAAATATGTCTGCGCCTTGTCATGAAAAGCAAAAAAAAAAAAAAAAATCATGCTGCATTCATGTTGATGTCAATAAATTTTCCTGTTTTTATTATTGTGGATTTTTTGTTGTTTTTGTTTATAGCTGAGACAACATTGTGAGCTTTATTAGATTACGATGTATATACAATATAAATAAATATTCTTAAAGAGGGTTGGTTTATATATAGAAACACCAGAGTATGATTGGAGAATCAATTATTTATTTTGCATTGCATTATATGCACATAAATATATACAAATTTTATGTGCGCCGTTTAAATTGTTATGCCAACACCTTGTCATGTCGCTGAGAATGTTGACGACAAAAGATAATATAATGGACAAATGCTTGTGTGCCTCATTACAAATTTTCGACTAAATCGCCCACTTTTCTAAATGGTTGATTAATTTATTCTTAGATAAGAATAGAATCAGCTAAATAAATTATGATTCCTATTTTCCTATATGTAAGCATTTTAATTGTTGTTCTCTAACCCAAATAAAACGGAAACAACCTCGCGAAAAGGCACAAACTAATTAGCGAATTGGTAGCCGCCTATTGGCTGATAGCATAATTAATCATCAATTTAGGAAAATCGTCGATGAAATTTTGATATCACACAGCATAATATGATTTTATGTTCACTCGCAAACAAAACTTTACAGAATCTATGTGCACCTTGTGCAAAATGGAAACCAATTCAAAATACGACATCCAGATATTAAGCTCTTTGTGATGGCAAGAAGAACTTGCTATTAATTTTAATTAGAATTCGCAGCAATTATGAATAAGAATAAAACGAAAAATTAGACAGTATTGGTGCTTGTACTCGCCATCGGACCCATACTCTATAACTATATACAATTTATAAATAAAAGTTATACAAGAGCCTGGTATGGTATGCTGCAGTAGGAATTAGTTCCCATATCTAGGAATAGGTACCATTAACGAAAAATTTTTAATTTAATTTCTCTATTCAAATTGCTAATATAACAAATGGATGTAGCACCGAAAAGTTCATGCGGCGGTGAGTGTAGTTTAGTGGTCAGAGTGGATAGACCGACCAAGACGTTCTTGAAAACCAACTTTAAACTATTTTTTAAACTAAAATTTTCAGTTTTCTCCATTCAAATCTTAAGTATCACAGATATGCATATCAGTATACGGCGGTGGTTAAGTGGTTAGAGTGATGGCTGTTGGTTTCGTGTGCCAAGGTTCGATCATTGATTCTGTGTAAAAAAAAATCTCAATTTTACAAAAATGTCTATCAATTGTTGTTCAACTTTTCAGTTTGAAATAAAATTTTCATGTTTCTCGTTCAATATGAAAATTTTTACAGAAGCGAATGAATTTTGTAAAAAAAAGAAAAAAAGAAAAAGTTGTGGTTCCGAAACGAAACGAGATTCGAACTTTATCCATGAAACCGTCGTAGTCCATCACTCTAACCAATTTACCACCTGCACACATAGAAAGAGTGGTATACAAATGATAAAAATACCTGTGTTGAACCAATTTATAAGAAGAAATTGAATTAAACAAATTTTTGGCTCTTAACCGAGGCTTGGCTCAGGCCGACGACACCAGTCAATGAATCTATTCTTGACCACCGTCGTTCAATTTCTACATGTATCAATTTTTTTTTTTGTATTAAGTACTTGCATTTGAAAATTTTAACAGAAACTAAGTCATAATTTGGAAAAGCAGATTAATTTAAAAAAGTTTCGCCCCAACCGATACTTGAACTTTAGTCTAGGAAACTATAGTCTATCAATCTAACCACTACACCACCGCCGTATATTATAATTCAGGTTATATCGTTTTTTAATACTTAACATTTGAATGGAGAAATTAGAAAATTATATTTTGACAGAAGAAATTAAATTAAAAAATGCTTTGTGCCCCCGACAGAATTTTGAACTTAAGTCCACGAATCCAACGTCCATAACTCTATCCACTGAACCACCGCCTCATATTGACTTGCTTTAATCCAACTTTTATACTTACAATTTGAATAAGGAAATATGTAAATTTTAACAGAATATGAAATGAACTAATTTGGAAGAAGAAATTAATTTAAAAAATTTTGACTTCAACTTGTCTCTACGAAACCACTACTCATCACGCTAACCACTACACCATCGCCGTCGTATATACGAATCCAGGTTATATCCTTCTTAATTTCTTGACATTTGAATGGAGAAAATAGAAAATTTTATTTTGAAAGAAGAAATTAAAAAACCTTTGGCCCCCGACCGAGATTTGAACTCAGGTCCACGAATGCGAAGTCCATCACGCTAACCACTTGACCACCACCACATTGTGCGTATTTAGCTATACACTCATCTTTAATACTTACAATTTGCCAGCGTACTCTCTGAGATCTTATTTCATGCACAATATGGGGGATCTTCATCAGATCTCTGATCTCGATATTGTACAGAGCTCGGTATGTGTCATCTATTTCGCGTATGTGATATGACTCTTCTCTCAAATGTAAGGAGCCATCTCTCGTACTCATCCGTCAGCGCCCAACTTTCACATCCAAACAAACCAACGGGCCTGATCAACGCTTTGTAAATCTTCAGCTTCACGGCACTTGACAGGTGTTTAGATTTTAGCAGTGGCCTTAGAGGATACAAAGCACGGCTATCAGCCGGACTTTAATATCCACACCCACACTGTTATCGTGAGTAACAAGAGAGCCCAAATATTTGAACCTCCTCACTTCAAACGTGTAGTGGCCACTACTAAAATCTGGTGTGCCATTGTCCCTGTAACCAGAGATCATGTATTTCGTTTTTGACTCATTGATCTGGAGCCCAAGATAAGCTGAAAACTCTACAAGCGGATCAAGTATTCCCTTCACTCTGTTGCTATTCAATCCAATCACGCATATGTCATCTCGCATATGCAAGCACCTGATTGAACTGGCGATATAAGATGTTGCGCTGAAGTGTTTCTGTTTTACAAAAGATGTACTCTAACATATAAGATTGCAGAGTATCGGGGGCAGAGCATCTCCCTGCCGAACACCCGCGCTTACTGCAAAAATTCGTGTCAGCCTGTTCTCAATTTTAACACAGCATTGAGACTGTGTCACTGTCATTCTGCACAATCGTACCATTTTTGTTGGCATACCTAGATATTTCAGGGCAGACCACAAACTCTCTCGATTGATCGAGTCATAGGCCTGCCGGAAATCCAGGAACACCTGATGTACGGGGATGGATGTCTCATAATATTTAGATAGAATGATCTGCAGCGAAAAGACCTGATCAGTGACTGATCGATTCGGAAGAAATCCTCCTTGATAGTCACCAACCAGGCCCTCCGCTAGAGGGGTGACTCTATCCAATATAATGTAGGAAAGTAACTTATATGATGTGCAAAGGAGAGTTATACCGTGATAAATCTCACACTCCAAGCAGTCTCCCTTCTTGAAGATAGGGCACATCGCGGCCACTTTCCATTCGGCTTGAAAGTATAGTGCAATCCAGTAATTCCTTTAAAGAAATTACGTGAACTGCGCTCATTGCTGAGTTGTTGTACTTTCAGAACCTCGGCCTTCCACCATTCTCGCTTTTTCCGTCCGCTTAGCTACTCTCCTAGTAAGAGTAGCCTTGTTTTTCCTCGCGATTGTGAAACGTTGTTGCACTTCACTATGGGCTTTATTTTGTTGCTTTACTCGTCATCAAACCAATCATTCTTGTGTCTGACTTTCACTATACCTAAAGTCTGTTGAGCAGCACTGACAACCGAAGTTTTCAGTGACTCCCAGACAAAGTTCACACAGTCAGACTGGTAATTAGCTCCCTCAATGTTGTCGCTGACAACATCCTGATATCGTTTCTTTTGATCTTTATTTATTAGAAATTCACAGTCGAAACGTTCCATGCGTTTCGCTGTGTTCCCGGACCTGTACGAAAATTTCCACCGTAGCTTTGCAGCGACCAAATAATGATCGCTGCCTATACGTATTTGGTTGCTGATCGATAAGTTTTCACATCCTGCACAACCCAAGCTCGCCCTTTTGCGAGGATGGATAATTTAGCGAGGATAATTTTTTTTAAATTTTTTTTTATAGCGAGGATGGATCTATGTTTCCAAATGTATCTGTTTGTGAGTGAAAAATGTGCTTGCTACTCTATGATCGTGAGCAATTGCAAAGTACATCATTCTCTCACCGTTATTGGTCGCAGTTTCGTATCGGGTGTTGGGGATCTATAGGATCTATATTTTCACACAAGTCGGCCTAATTTCTCCCAGCTCTAGCATTAAAGTCCCCAATTACCATTCTAACATCGTGTTCGGGTATAGATCCCATCAGATCGTCCAAGTCATTGTAAAATGAGTCTTTATCTTGGGGCTGGCTGACTTCTGTGGGCGCATGTACACAAATTATCGACAGGTTGGCTAACTTCATGCGCAAACGAAGCTTACACAATCGGTTATTGACGGCTTGGAAATCCAAAACAGCGTTCTTTACCTGCGGCCCAAGAAGAAATCCAGCTCCAAGATTTCCGAGGTCATCTCCACTGTAGAGCAACGTATAGCCCTGGGACGCTCTTTCTTGAAGAGCAACGAGTTCCAGACGATACTCTTTCATGCACGTGATTAGGCCCTCCAACGCTCCTGGTTTTCTAAGTGACTGCACGTTCCACGTGCCGATCCTAAATCTCGTGTCCGGGTATACTTGACCGGGAGTCCGGTGTTGTTTCGGTGGTATCCATTTTTCTTTTTATTGACTTTATAAACAGTTGATTTCTTTTGACGGATGCGGGTCGTCAGCCCAGCGACCCAACCGTTTAGTCGCCTCCTACGACAAGCAAAGGATACTGTGGTGTTATTCTTGGGAAACATGTTCGTGCGCAGTTTAGATTTAGGAGATATGTGAGTGCCCCGACCAGAGGGGCTTATTTTGTACATATATAGATTTATACAAATCTCAACTGAAATTTCAACCAATCAACAGAATAGTCTAAATAACCACTATATATCCGTGAACGCGATGAATCGCTGAACATAAATCTTTATAACTATATATGTAGGTACGTACATTGTATTAAAATAAACTTATTTACGCAACCAAAAAAATATTTTAATTACCATATAATTTTAAATTTAAGCCGAATACTTAAATATGCTTTTTTTTTTTTTAATTTTAATCATTCATTATTTCATTTATACTTTTCATTCATTCATTTAAAATCTCAAAGACAGTCTTTTTAAACATACATACATATATGCATACATATATTTTGTGAAAACTATATATACAACATAAAACTGTAACAACTACAATAATATATAATAGTTAGTTATTAATATATGTACATATATACAACCACATAAGAAATCTCAAAAGAGAAAACAACAACAAACGTAGAAACTAAAAATTTAGCACACGAGCCAAGAAAGTTAAAAAAAAAAAAACAGAATAAGATGGATAGATTTTCATTCATAAAACTACAAAAAAATATATATTAAAGTTACAATTTTATTTATTTTTATTTTTTATTTATAAACGCGTGACTTAACAACTTAAATATATACATATATATATGTATATATATATATATATATATATATAAAATAAAAAACTAAATGGTGTGTGGGATGGTTTGGGTAATAATGTTTCGAAAGACCAGAGGCCAAACGGAATATATGTTTTTATTATAGAGTTTTTTTTTTCAGTTAAACGTAGGCACGAATTTGATTTTATTTATTTATTTATAGTTAAATAAATACATATCTACTTATTTCGTTTGTTTGTAATTATTGTTCAATTGATACAAATATTTATGGAAACAACAGCGCGCGATAACAACACCAGAGATGTTGGAATATGATATGAGCGCGCGCGCACGTTAAAACTTTCATTGGAATTAGATGCTAAGTACATAATCAGAAATATCATGCAAACAAAAAAAAAAAAAATCAGACAAAATCAGAATTATGTACAACATATTATATGTTATGATATAATTTATGCTTATTTATAAATTAACCTTGTTCATAGATCACATATCGTAGGCGATTTTAATAACAAGTTTTAGTTCACCCACTGTAAATCTTATAACATAACGTAATAGTTTTCATTCATAAAAATCAAAAAGTTGTAGAGTAAAATGTGAATATATATATGTGTGTGTGTGTGTATAGAAATATTTTTTAATTCATGTATATTATTTATGTTGACACTATTTTATGAGTTTCACAAAATAAATGAATTATTTACCGGGTGGCTATACATTATGTTCTAAAAAACTATATCGTCGTGTACGGACTGCACCCGTTAAATGTTATAAAAGAAATTGGTAACCGTCTTAATCAATTATATTTAATCTGCAAACTAACAGCTTTGCATATTGATCATATACATATATGTACATACGTATATATGTTGACTGAAACGAAAGTAATAAAAAATTTAAATTAGAAATATTAGAGAGGCAAAATTGCATCATTAAAGTGCATTTAATTTGCATATTAATTAATTATAGAAATTAAAACGATACAGGTTATTTATTTTACGTTGTTTTATTTTTAAGTATTATGTTAATCAAATATTTTATAACTTAATACTATACATAAACATATAAACAAGAATAAAAATAAAAATTACGCGATGGCACAATTAAATTATGATTTGTATCCTCAACAAAATATAAACTGTTTGCCTAACCTTACCTCTAAATGGAAAATCTTCGGAAGACGATTCATCGGTGGGACAAACACCTCAGCAACAGTGGCGGATTAGCCATTTTGCTCTTTGTTCTCCCTGGAGCGCCTCAATCTTAGATTGAGTTTGTCACCGTTATCAAATCATCGCATGTTGTTCTTCTCTTGCACGCCCTAAGCGCCTCAGCTCATTCAATAACACTGTCGCCATATTGGAAAAAAATGTGCTCCACATCTTCTTGTATATATCTTTGCAAGCAGGACAATCTGGAGTATCAGTGTGCTTGAACCTGCACAGGTATAATGCACCAAAATAACCATGTCAACTTAACTGTTGTGTCAAGTAGTGGCTGACTTCGCCGTGTTGCCTATTTAGTCATTTTCCAATGGATGGCATGAGAAGGTAAGTCCAGCGACCGTTTTCTGAGCTATCTCATCGTCTATGCCATTCTGCCATTGTTAAAGCGCGTTCTAGTGCTCTGCTTCCTGGTTGTACATGATTGGGGTACTATTTCTTCCTTTGCCTCGCAAGAAGTTCGATCGGGATCATCCTCGAAATAACGAGTATCGCGTTAGCAGAGACTGTGCGGAAGCCATATATCACTCTTAGAGCACTTGGGTTTCGAAGTAAATCGCATCACCCCATACAGGCGATCCACAGAGAATGATGGAGGTTACGACGTTTGCCAGCAGCATTCTACGACACTGTCTAGACCCTCAACTGTTGGGCATAATGCAAGAGAGAGAGCTGTAGATACAATGGCAGCTTTCCTGCTCACTATCTTGTGGTGCTCCTTAAAGTTTAAACGGGCATCTATTTCCACACCCAAATATCGTAACGAAGGCTGTGAGTGGGTTAAGATTCCACCTACATCAATTGTTACGGGTTCTTTCACCTTCCTACTGGTAACTAAAACTGCTTCGGTTTCCACATGACATCAACCACCTTTTTATAATTATGATTGCCAATCTACTTATCTCTATTATTTCATCTGTGGTTTTTGCAACCACTATACGAACGGCAACGTCAGCAAAACCCACAATTTTCACATCATCAGGTACACGGACAACAGCACAGTACTTTTTTGAGCTTCCTTTCCATCTTTTTCCATCTATTGCGTTCTTGGCTATTTCAACGACGTGTTGGGTAGCGTCCATTGTCGACCGAACCTTCTGAAACCCGTACTGCATCTCAGCGAGATCTCCAGCGTTTTCCACAGCTTTCACCAGTCGGTTGTTTATGATTGTCTTTATAGCACTTTGACAGCCGTATCCAGAATGCATAATGGTCGGTAGGAGGATGGTTCACCCAGTTGGTTCCTTTTTTATCCAACAGGACCAGGCGCTGTTTCTTCCATCGTTCGGGGAATACTCCCTCTATATAGTTCCTTAAACTCATCCAGTCTGGATTGTATTGCAACCTTTAGTGCAATATTAGGGATGTTATCCACTACTTTGCATAGCTCTTTCCAGCATTGGCGTTTCCTTACTTTAATGGCCTGCTTAAATTTATTCCAGGCATCCAGATAGTTTTGGTGCAGGCTAGAATAGGTATCTGTACCCCAAGCACGTTGATGTTTCCTCCTTGTATTAAGGCATTCCTCCTTGCACCAGTATGGTAGGTCTTCCTCAAACGTATTTGCTTTCCAGCCCGCCGATTTCCTTATATGTTTTTTCCGTTTACTTTCCCTAGCCAGATTTATTTCGAAGAGTATGGCTTGGTGGTCACTATGAGCACTATCATTGACTTCCCACTTGGTCAGAGGAGCCACCTTT
Organism: Tipula unca; assembly: GCA_951394425.1. Taxonomy (NCBI): domain Eukaryota; kingdom Metazoa; phylum Arthropoda; class Insecta; order Diptera; family Tipulidae; genus Tipula; species Tipula unca. The sequence goes on along the minus strand of OX596380.1, from coordinate 6,071,831 downwards.
ACGAAAGGTCGGTGTATCACCAGTGTTGAACAACACAACGTCTATGGAAGAAAATGCCTCAAGCAGCGCTGTTTCTCTTCTATTCGTTTCTTTGCTGCCCCATATTCAGTTCTCACAGCACACAGTTATTTGTTTAGCCAATTTCGCAATTGTCTGCGTTGCCTGATTCTCGTCCTTGTTTCCACCGTTTTGCGAGTTTCCTCCCTTCTGCGATTTTTGAAGATAATCGTTGCACCTATATCGTTAACATCTTAATTTTAATTTAATATGTAAATTGAAAAACACTGCAAATTAATAATTTTCATGATTGATCAAAAAAATGTGTACCACTAGATTGCATATAAAAATACGTTTCATTTGATATATAAATTTTTGATCCAGCATCTGTGGTCCAGGTGATTTTTTACAAAATTTTCTATCCTCTAATCCATTTCTACAAAACTCCCTGAATACTTGTGAACTAAAATTCCAATTTAAATTTGGTTTTTGTATGCAGATTTATCTTGAAATGTGTGTATCTCGAGTTTTCTTCGGTAGACTTCTATTAAAAATCTAACCAGAGCTGTATTTAAACACAAGGCTGTTACATACATAAAAAATCTTTTAAATATCTGAAGTCGACTTTTCGTTGAAAGACAAATCAATCACCTACATAAAGACAAAAAGATAAAAAAATGGTTTCTTTTTATGAAAACCTGAAAAAACATAACATAAAAGTATTAACAAAAATACACTGTTAAATTTGCATATTTTTTTAAATATGAAAATTGAAATAAGGTTATATAGAGATTCCACATATTCTTTACAACATTTCCGGATTGCTTAGATCAACTGATGGGCTATTGAGAAAATAGATAAAAAATCATTTAAAATCTATGAAATTCTAAATTCGGAAAAAATAGTAAAAGCCATCACTTTTCTGACCAAGCTATCCGAAAATGTCCCCAAGTCAATGTGGATATCTATCGGAGAAAAAAGAAATGGTATAGGGTCAGTTGGTCTGAACTACCTGAAAATTGGGCTTCCGTTGGTAATCCGATTGTGCGAAAGAACATTTATTTTGAAAATTGTCCAAAATTACGAAACTTCTAAATTCGGTGAAGAATAACAAAGCCCATATTAAATTGAATTCATGCACATCAAAATACAGATATAGAAATTGGTTTAAGCCACCCGAAAAGGTCCATCCGAGAAGATATGATGTCTAGAATCGGTGGCACAAAATTTACAAAACACCACTAATTTAAACATAAATCCAATTGAAAATTAATAAAATTTAACATTGTCGTGTTTGTTAATATATTTTTAGTATTAACTTCACAGTCATCCATCAAATAACTTATCTATAAATGGTGGTGCCCGCCTTGTTAATGTATCGATTGTTAATGTATGCACAGTTGACAGAAATTGGATCCCCAGCATTGTTTTCGATCAAGTACAATCCGATGATTCATCTAGTTCAAAAACCGCACCAAAAAGTGCAATTTTCTGTGGATATAGCGATTTTTGTAGCCCAAATGTTCTAAATCGCTAAAAACAATTTTATATTCATAAACCAACATTATCTCATTTTGATATGTATACTCTATTATTCAATTCACTAATATAACGCGCTGCATATATGGTCTTTAAATTTGAGTTGTTGTGTTAGTTGGATCAGGTGTAAAGGTGACAATTAAATTGTGATTTGTGTGCTAAAAAAATTAATGATATCATGGCGACGAAAGATTTATGTACGTATTATAAACTTAAGACTATAAATACGACGTATCGTGGCAATGCCAATGTTTATCAACCAACAGATGGCCGATTGAAAAGAGCATGGGCACATTATCCAAATGTAATCATTTATTACAGGGCACATGTAGTCGAGATCATTTATTAGGTTAGTTAGAGAATCAAACGTCACATGGAACCGTTATCAGATCAACTTACAAAATTTATTTCTCAATTTTACATCTGTACTAAATAAGTTAGCATAAGAAAAAGCCTGCACATATATTTATATATTGTACAATTATGAATGAAATTTTATTTATGTTAAATATGTAAATATGTATATACATATCTGATGTGTCGCATTCAAATTCGAATGCAAAACAGTTTTTTTTTTCAATAAAAATATTTAAAATTAGGAAATACATACATGATTTCGTTCAACCAATTTTCATTCATAAAAACGTTTTCACTTTTCATTCAACAAAATAGTTTTACATATATATACATATATGTATATACAGACGTATTATGTGTTTGAGTTTATTTGTATATATTGTGATCAAGTTGACATAATTTTTTTTTGTGTTTTTGTATATTTTTTAAGAAAAAAAAAGTTTCTTTCTTTCTTCGCTGTGCGGTGTGTGTGTGTGTGTGTGTGTCTCGTATTTTGTATTTTTATTGTCTTAATTTAAAATTTTAATTAATTATTATTTTCAATTTTAGTTTTGAATAAATTGAATAAATTAAACACAATAAAAAAACAAACAGAAAAAAAGCATTTTTTCATGTTTTCATTCAAAAGATTTCAATTTTTGTGTTATATGTGAAAGCGACGAACCTGCATGCGATGTACATAATACATTTTGTATTGAGTTAAAAAATTTAAGAATTTGTTTGTCTATATATACATATACATAATTATTTTTGGTTAATATATTCAAAAAGTTGATTTTCATACTGAAGTGTTTGATTATCGATATAGTGAGATAATTTGAAGAAGTAATACTTAAAGATACTCAAAATATAATGATTCATATATTTATATAAGTATGCGCGCATATATAGTACATGTATGTATGTATGTGGAATGGTGGAAGGCCGAGGTTCTGAAAGTACAACAACTCAGCAATGAGCGTAGTTCACGTAATTTCTTTAAAGGAATTACTGGATTGCACCATACTTTCAGGCCTTCGTCAACCGCCATTCGGGACCGGGATGGAAACCTCTGTGTCAACATCGACGCAGTACTTGACGCATGGAGAGGACACTTTACTGAGCTGCTTGATGTTCATCATGCATCACAGACTGTTGTTGAGCCACCTCTAGAACAGTCTGCGGAGATTTGCACTGAGGAGCCATCCCATGAGGAATTCACTAAGGCCATGCAGAGAATGAAACGAAACCGCTCACCTGGAGTGGACTGCATTAATTCGGAGCTCTTGATATTCGGAGGGGATACTTTGTGGAACTGTCTTTTCGACCTTATTCGATTAGTATGGCGAACCGAAGTTATGCCTGATGAATGGAAAGTGGCCGCGATATGCCCCATCTTCAAGAAGGGAGACCGCTTGAAGTGTGAGAATTATCGCGGTATAGCTCTCCTTTGCACAGCATACAAGTTACTGTCATACATTTTATTGGATAGAATCACTCCTCTGGCGGAAGGCTTGGTTGGTGACTATCAGGGAGGATTTCGTCCGAATCGATCAGTCACTGATCAAGTCTTTTCGCTGCGGATGATTCTATCTAAATATTATGAGACATCCATCTCCGTACATCAGGTTTTCCTGGATTTCCGGCAGGCCTACGACTCGATCAATCGAGAGAGTTTGTGGTCTGCCCTGGAATACCTAGGAATGCCAACAAAATTGGTACGACTGTGTAGGATGACAGTGACGCAGTCTCAATGCTGTGTTAAAGTTGAGAACAGGCTATCGACAATTTTTGCAGTTAACTCGGGTGTTCGGCAGGGAGATGCTCTGTCCCCGATACTCTTTAATCTCATGTTGGAGTACATCTTTCGTAAAACTGAAACACCTCAGCGTAACATCTTATATCGCCAGTCCAATCAAGTGCTTGCATATGCAGATGACATATGCGTGATTGGACTGAATAACAACGGAGTGAAAGAAATACTTGATCCGCTTGTAGAGTTTTCAGCTTCTGTTGGACTCCAGATCAATGAGTCCAAAACGAAATACCTGATCTCTGGTTTTAGAGACAATGGCACACCAGATTTTAGTAGTGGCCACCACACGTTTGAGGGAGTGAGGAGGTTCAAATATTTGGGCTCTCTTATCACTCACGATAACAGTGTGGGTGAGGATATTAAAGTGCGGCTGGCAGCTGGCAGTCGTTCTTTGTATCCTCTAAGGCCACTGCTAAAATCTAAACACTTATCAAGTGCCGTGAAGCTGAAGCTTTACAAAGCGTTGATCAGGCCCGTTGTTATGTTTGGATGTGAAAGTTGGGCGCAGACGGATGAGTACGAGAGATGGCTCCTTACATTTGAGGGAAGAATCATGCGTGTGATTTACGGCCCTAAACGCGAAATAGATGGTACATACCGAGCTCTGTACAATTTCGAGATCAGAGATCTGATGAAGATCCCCGATATTGTATATGAAGTTAGATCTCAGAGAGTACGCTGGCTCGGTCACGTTCTGCGTGCTGATCCGGAACGAATTGTGCAGCGATCTCTGAAAGGAGAGCCACCATATGGTAGGCGCAGAGGTCGTTGCAGGCGACGATGGCTCCACGATGTAGAGAACGACTTGGCCTCTTCAGATTGTCTAAGACAGTATGAAGACCAAGCTCAGGATCGAAACCGTTGGAGCCAGATTGTTGATTCAGTAAGGGGCCAGTAATGGCCTTTAACACTTATTATTATTATGTATGTATGTATATGAATATTTCAAATTTATTTCTGCATTTTAAGATTGATAAACTAAAAAAAAACTTGCAGGTTCCATACGGAAACTAATTTTGATTAAATCGTCGCATGCGTATATATACTTAGAGACTTCAAAACTACGGCCTCTTCCATGTATTTCGCTAAACTAATTATTCCAGTTTTCAAAATCTTGATATTGAAAACAATGATTTTTAAAACCCGGTTGTAGTAACCATGGTTTCCTACCTAAAACTTAGTTCAGTTGAAAATACTTATTGTGGATGTGAAATTCTGTGGAGGCCACGTGAAGCTACTTGGAGTATATTCAGTTAGACGATCGGGTCGCAAGTAATTTATTTGCTACTCAAAAACATATGACTACTCGATCTCAATTAATGAACCATGAAAATTTGAATAAAACGATTTTTTTTGTTTTTACAGTAGCGATAAAAATTGAGTCGTTTTGAGTCAATTATTTTTTCATATTTAGAAATTGTTTATTTGCGATGAGTCGACCACCACGTGTTCTGAGGATTTAATTAATTTAAGAAAATATAAAATGTGTTCCGCCCTTGTTATCCGCTCCTATACTCCAATCGAGCTACAACTTTTTCTAAATTGAGGGTTAATTAAACTGCGTGTCGGGTCTTTCATACTTTTAGTATAAATAACTACTACTCCAAGCATACAAAAGAACCTGCAGTTTTGAACGTATAGAATCAATTTTGTGGAATCTTACAGTTTCAACGACAGATTAGTAGTCTTTCAAAGTTGCCTGAACCATTTCCGAAGCTTACTGTGCCACCATGGTATATAGCCTTACAATTCCACCATATATCGGTTTCAGTCTAATTATGATTTCTCAAAGAGAACAATTATACTCATGAGATCATTGATTTACCGATGTCATCGTTTGCTGTACTGCCATTCTCATGAGGTGACTCAAAACTTAAATCACTCGATTTACTTTCTACGCACGAATGTTCACGACCCACATATGGGTAAAACGACTTAGTGGTTGGTAGCTATGTCGTATAGGGCCAATTAAGCCTTAGAGTTCTGCTCGCGGTAACATGACGTAGTTGCAATATAGTACTTGCTAAATCTATATGTGAACAACGCACAATAGGTTTGTCTACCAAAAGATGGGGTTTCTAACGTAATTGTCAATAACTGCCATTTGGCTGTATATCTATTATATAAATGGTTGGTTAAATGGTCCTTATAGGTACAATGCTTCTCTAATTATATATAAATCACTAAGATTTTTTCTTAGCGAATGAGTTTCAGACCTTTGAGTATTTTGGTATTGTACCAACTGTATATTTTTTTGTTTATGAAAAAGTCTAATATTTTAAAAAAGTCTGGATATTATTTACGCTTGTGTAGTCAGAGGTATTTTAAAAAATCCTGGGATGAAATCCTGGGATAACTTCAAGGGGTTAACTTTCGTCAAAACTATGCTTAATACTGGCCTGTTTTCTAATTAGAAAACTTACCCTCAGTATAGAGAAAACTGTAACTTGATAGGCCCGAAAAATAGACAATTCGCACTATCACATGCAATCAATTTTGGTTTATTTAATTATTGTTAAAGAGCTCGATTACATTACAATTAAGTTAAACAGTTTTATTAGGAAATATCAACAATAATAGTTTTTTATATTTTTAACTCGAACAATCCAAATGATGAAATGAAATTACAGTATTCAATGATCAAAATTGAAAAACATTTCAAATTAATGTCTAGATTAGTAATTAAAAATCTATATATGTATATATAGGACCGCAGCAGATACAGTCCATATATGGAATATATTCAAATATATTTAATACCACAGGTAATTAAAATGCCAACAAACAAATTTTATGGATGCGGACTTGCGGTCTCCAAACGAAATACAAAACTAAACCATATGCAAAAACTATATTTAACTATATACGAGTATATGCAGGACAACAATTTTTTTTTTAAATTTTTTTATCAATCCGAACTATTATTCAATCGATTTTCATATGAAATGGCGCCATGTCGAACATTTATTTATTTATTTGAATTTTAAAATAATACACAAAAATATATTTATATAAATAAACATATTTACGTAATATTACAAAAAATAAAAAAATTATAAACTATTGATCAACGACATACTGTTATTTTGTTATAAAACTTTCGACCACAAACCACAAACAACAAAAAAAGTTTATGATTGTGTGGGTTTGGTGATGATAATTATATTACATATATAGTTTAGCTTAATTTTAATTTAAATACATAAATTAACCTTCCGGATTTCGTTATAAGTTCAAATTATTTTACTCGAATTTATCGGTAGAAATAAAATCGATGGCGCATACTTATAGTACACAATGTTACTTTTCTATAATTTTATGCTACATCTATAGCCATTATGAGACGGTTATTATTCCTAACTATTTTTTTAAAGATTTCGCTGGTCAGTAATGTCATTGAACATATACCTATTACAGATGCCGAATATTTTTCATCATTTTTTATATACGACTTATACATCTAACCACGTCAACAAAGAATGAAAAACTAAAATAAAAATAATAAAATTCTAATTTGAATATTTCGTGCAGTTTGGACGTAAAATCAATGTGCGCGGAATATAATTAAAATAAAAAAGTGTATTTACACATAATAATTAATGCTAAAATAATAAGAGGCCTATTTTCCCCAAAAAAATCAATATCTGTTCAACGAACACAGCCAATACCAGCATTGAATCAAAATAATGCAGTGAATACATCAGCAATGGGCAAAGTTGAATATAGCCCCAAAATATAATTACGCAAAAATAAAAAAGTGCTTCGACATCAGATTTACCAAATTTAGTGATACCACCTTTTGATATAAATAAAAATAGAAGTGAAAAAATAAATGCTTCAACAGCAAATTACCCAGTAGGGTCTCCATTTTATTTAATTTATATTCATACTGCGATTGTTTCATTTATTTAGTTATTATTACAAAAATCAAATATGATTTTACAAAGACATATATAAAATTACATATAAGACAAGTTACATATAAAACAATTAAAACCTAATTAAAAAAGCTTTTTAAATATTTTTTTGAAGAGTCTTTAGATAAATTAAAGTCGAATGTATCACTAATTTGGTTCAATTGTTTGGCCATTCTGTTGATTGGTTCATTCTCACCACACTCAATTCGATGTTGATCAAGTTTGATTAAATTATTTTGACGTGTGATCCTGGTTGGAATGTGTAAGGCTTAGATTACTATAGATAGATCTAGTAAATGTTTGTTGTGAAGACATTTTTACGATTTTTTTGTTTACTTTGTGTTTATTTTGAAATATGAGAAAGAAGAGAGTGAGACAATTATAAATAACAATAATTCAGTAGCGAAGTAATATATTTGGTAAAATAGGGGGCAATAATGAATAATGTAATATTTATGTCATGTCGCTGATTATTTGGATTTAAAAACATAAAAATAAAAAAATAAAAGAACTGTTATTGTTTAGTAACTCTGAGTGGCTCGCTTTAATTAGTATTTTCCTCTCTTTTTATTAAGGCTTGTACACGAGACCGAATTCAATACCTAGGAAATCAAATCCGATCTCTCTCTGAGAGAATTTTTGTGTGTGATTAAGTTGGTCGTCTACGAGTTTTTTGCTAAAAGTTAAAAATATTTCAGCTCAAGAGAGAAAAAGGGGCGTTTTTTTGTCATTTTAGTTGATTTGATTGGGAGAGAGATCGGAACTAAATTCCTAGGATTTGAATTCGATCTCGTGAACACGGCTTTAAGCAAAATCAAGCAAGATCAATTGCATCAGTATTTCTTTGTATTTTGCATTGTAGTTTTTGATGTTGTTCTATCTATAGTAATCTAAGGTGTACGGAGATATTTTCCAGGATATATGGTGATTCGATGTACCCTAGCAGAACGTTTCCTATCATTGAAGCGCCCAGTTGTTTTCTTCTATTATCTAGTGTGGCAATTTGATAATTATGGCAGCTTTCGATGTAAGGTGGTAGACGGCTAATATTTTCGTAGTATGGTAAGTTTGGTAAGTATGGGAACCTGCTTAGTGCGGAACCTGCTTAGGTTCCAGCCAACTTTAATAATAATGGTAAGCTACTGTCATAATTACATCTATCTTTCCGGGTGATACATATAGTAAAAATTTCTTTTGTACTCTTTCAATGCGACTTATATCAGTTTGTTGGTAGGGAGACCACACAGAAACCGCGAATTCTAGTTGAAGCCGGACATAGCCAAAATAAAGATTAAATAGACATTTGATGTCCGTTAGCTCCCATGACCAACGTTTAATAAACCCTAACATATATATAGTTGGGTTTGGCGACTATTATGTCGATATGCTTACTGAACGTCATATTTTTAACAAACGTAACTCCCAAATCACGAATTTAATCTTTTTTTTTTTTTTAAAAATGGACTTGTCATAGACACTTTTTTGGTCCATAGCCTTACCTTACATTCACACAACATTCATTCATTCAATCCACTCATTCATCCCATTCACACAAGTATACAGTAGACTGCGCATTGCATAGCTCCATGTCACCTTGTACAGTGACATCGAAGATGGGTCGGCCCATGAGTTCTACATTTCAACAGAGTCATAGATGTTTTCAAATTAATCACCGATCGTAATCGGGAGATGAAAAACCCCTTTTGCATCCCGCCTCTGTTGGGATTCGAACCCGGTATCTCCCGATCCAAACGTCGCAGCTTTAACCACTGCGCTATTTGCTTCGAATTCTATGAAGAATTGTGCTGTTAATACGATATACAAACTGTAATGGTTTCTTCTTTCTAAAGAAAGAGATTGTTTTACATTTATTTGTATTTAGCCGCAATTTATTGACTGCGTACCTCCTACTAAATCTGTTTAAATCATCTTGCAGTTCAGATGCATCGTCAAGATTTCTGATAAGTTTGAATATTTTTAAGTCGTCGGCATATATTAAAACATCAGAGTTTTGGATAACCTTGGTTACGTCGTTGATGAAGATGATGAACATCTATGGTCCTAGATGAGAGCCTTGTTTTAGCCCAGAGTATGCTATATAACAGAATTTGATTTTTTATCACCCATTTCGATATGTTGTTGTCTGTTGCATAAGTAAGAGATCAACTACAATGCATTGACGAAACCAAATTTTGACAAACTTTGAATTACTATTCCATGGTTGATTGAGTCAAAAGCTTTGCTAAAATCTGTGTATATGGTGTCTACTTGCAGATGGTCTTGGGTGTTGGGCTACTGATAAAATGACGTGGAACAACCTTTTTAATTGCGTTGCATATGACTATATGCCAGCTCTTTTTCCAGCCCTAAAAATATGCGTTATTTTAGTTAGCTTCCAATGGGTAGGAAACTTACCACTTCGGAGCGATTCATTGACGAGCAGACATAGTGGTTCAACTAGTTCCGGTCCTAATGTTTTCAAAATTGCTGATGGTATTTTATCAGGACCACACCCATCACCAAATGAATTAAGCGCTTGTAGAATATCTACCTTTGTGATAAACGGTATATGTGTATCCAGATTAGATTGGATACCTAAGCCACTTGTTGAGGTTGAGTTTTTGAGAAAATTGAAAAAATTCATCAAACATGTTGACGAAATTGCGGGATAGCCTTTTGTTTGGCGTTTTGTATTAAAAAAGTTCCAAAAATACTTTGGATCGTCCTTGATATTGTCTTGTAGTGTTGCGAGGTACGTTCTGTATTTTAGCTCAAAATACTACTCGTATATAAAATGTTGTTTCCTTGAAATGACATTCTCTTATCTTCAGTATCGCTGATTTTCATTCGTTTGTATGCTTTATTCTTCTTATTTTTCAGGTTGATAAGAACGTGGTCATACCATGCTGCGGGTGATTGACTCGTTACTCTGGACAAAGGAACATAATTCTCGAATGTTTGGGTAATCAGCTGATAAAAAATTGCCACGTTCACGTCTAGGTCGCATGTTTAGATAGTTCATTCTGCCAGATGATATTATTGTGAGTTTTTCAATTCTCGTAGGTTAGCTTTCTTGAAATTACAGCGAGGTTCAACGTCTGTATGATCTATACATGGTGAGAGTACTGCCGGTAGTCTTATTTAATTTCAGGATGTTGTTTTTTTGACACAATGATTAAAACACAATATCTTTTATTAAATCAATTTATAATTACACAAAGTAATTTCTTTATTTAAAATTAAAGTCACTCAGACTAATATATTTAACTTCACATAAATACTTCTTGATTCTCTCAATGCTTAATTCAGAATGCCTCTCCTTCATTTATTTCAAATAATAAGAACATAAATTATAATATGAGATAACAATACATTCGAGTTATCTCGCTCACTCTAATTGCTTACAGATTCGGCCATCCTAACCTAATTCGGCCTCGAATTCATAATTATTAATCATTACAAAACATAATTACATATTGATAAATTATATTAGTTTTAATATAAAATTCTTTTCCTTTTTTTTTTTTTACATTTTAATTTCAATTTCTATTTAATTAACTCATTATATTCAAAATATTTTTGTTTTAATTTTATTTTATAAAATAAAGTAAATGTTAATCGAATAAATTTATACATGTCCAATCCATGGTTTTATACGCGATATATCGAATATACCTTCAAATGGTTTTTGTGTAATCTGAAATCCGTCTACGTCTTTTAAATGATATCGATCATTTTGAAGAACTTTATGTATCATATATGGGCCACGATATTTTGGTATACATTTTTTACTTGCACCTATGGTAGTATCAACGTTAGTAATCATCACCAAATCTCCTTCAACATATTGTTTCGGATTTGTTCTCTTTTTGTTAAAATACCGTTCATTATATTTTTGTGACTGTTTAATATTATCTGATGCGTTTTTCCGAATTTCTATTAGATCGTTTTCTTCACAATTAATTACATACTCTTCAATATACTCTCTGACTTTATCTATTACTTCACCACGTTGATTTCTACCAAATAATAATATACTTGGTGTTGTCCTGGTACCTCTCGAAACCGTGTTATTAAAAGCAAACTCTACTTTATCTAATACCTGATCCCAGTAAATTTTGTTCTCATGATCAATTAACTTTGATATTATTGGACCTATAGTTCTATTAACTCTTTCTACCTGTCCATTTGCCCTTGGACACCCACTTGCAGTTAATATATATGTTTAATATTTTGCTCTTGTAAAAACTCTTTTGCTTTACTTGAAGTAAAACAAGTACCCCGATCACTGATTAATTTTAATGGTCGACTATATTGTTGAAAATAATTTTTTAGACATCTGATAGTTTCATCTGTCGATTGAGCTGTTGTTACATATAATTTTATAAATTTAGTAAACCCATCAATTATTACTAATATGAATTTTTTCTTATTACGCATCGATTCTAATGGTCCATAATAATCTATGTGAATTATTTCAAATGGTTTTTCCCCTTTTGGTATTGAATGTAAGTAAACCTCTTTACTACCAGTTGGCCCATTAAATGAAATACATTTCAAACAATTTTTGATATAAACTTTCACTTTTTCTACTAAATTTGGAAACCAATATGTTCTCCTAATTACTTCAACAGTTTTATCTACACCAACATGTCCTAAAAGGTCATGTGAGTTTTTTAAGATTTGATTTTCCATTGCTTGAGGTACATAAAATCTAATAGTGGTTTAGTTTATTTTACGATAAATCAAACCATTTCGTAATTCATACCAGGTATGTTCTTTATTTTCTAATAATTTTCGTAACTGTTCTAATTCTTTATCTTGGGTTTGACATAATGCCATTGTTTGTTCGAAACTACATTCTTCTAACACGAAAATTGATTGAACTCGACTTAATGCATCGACATGTTGCATTCGATTGCCGTTTCTATGTTCCATAATATAATCATATTCTTGCATTTGAAGAGCCCATCTACTAATTCTTGGATTGATTACTTGTTTCTTTAACGTAAGTGCTAACGCGTTACAATCTGTAACGATTTTAAAATTTCTCCCTAATAAATATATCCTAAATCTTCTTAACGCGTAAATAATAGCAAGAGTTTCTAGTTCATATGAATGATATTTTGATTCGTGATCTGTAGTTCTTTTTGAAAAATAAAATATTGGGTGCAATTTATTATCACTTTTCTTTTGTATTAAAATTGCTCCAAAACCTACTTTACTGCCATCACAGTGTAATTCTGTTTCGTCTGATGGACAGAAAATTCCTAAAACTGGTCTTTCCAATAATTTTGTTTTTAATTTATCAAAGGCTTGTAATTGTTCATAATCGAACACAAATTGAACATTTTTCTTTACTAAATCTTGTAAAGGTTTAGCTTCTAATGAAAAATTTAATATAAATTTTCTGAAATACGCACACATTCCTAAAAAACGTTGTAACTCCCTAAGATTTTTAGGTGGTGGATATTCATTTATTGCTTTAACATTAACTTCATTAGGTTTTACACCTAAATCATTTATCGTGTATCCCAAAAAATCTAACTCTGTATATAAGAATCTACACTTAGTAATATTTAGTTCCCTCATATTTTCTACTAATGTTTGAAACACAATTTTCATGATTTCTATATGTTCATCTATAGTTACAGTTGCGATTAACAAATCATCAATATAAATGATTAAAATTTTTTTATCAATTAATTCTTTAAAAACGCATTCTACATATCTCTGGAATACAGATGCAGCATTCTTTAAGCCGAAAGGCATTTTCAAATATTCATACTGGCCAATAGGAGTCACAAAACTGGTGTACTTCACCGAATCCTCCGCCATGAATACGTGATGAAAGCCACTTTTTAAATCAAGTAACGAAAAATATTTTTTATTATATAATCGATCAATAAGATCTTCTACTAATGGCAAAGGATAATTATCACGTAATGTGTTTTTATTCAAGGAGTCATTATTTTTTTTTTTAACCAGAACAATTGGTGAGCAAAATGGTGAACTACTAGGTCTGATAATATTTCTTTCTATTAAATCGTTAATAATTTTACACAAAACATCACGCTCCATATATGATAATCGCCTTGGTTTGGTAATAAAATATTCGTTTTTATCCAACTCAATTTTCATTTCACATTTAAACTTTGGATTTTCTATGTTACAAAAATCTTTTTTATAATTTTCATACAATTTAACTATATTCATTTTAGTTTCTGGTTCAATTTTTTCATAAATATTTAATTCAATTTCATCATTATTATTTTCAATATTAATATTCATAATTTCATTTTCAAATCTATCTATATTTTCTACACCATCTTTATTTAATACTAATTGTATATTAAAAATGTTTAACATATCTCTACCTATAATAATATCACTGTCCATAGTTTCATTTTCGACTACTAATAATTCTACGGATTTTGTGTTATTGAATAATTTTATTTCAACATCACAAACTCCACTAACATTTAATTTTGAATTATTAATTCCAAAATAATTTTTTACACCGCTACATTTTTTTATACAATTGTTTAAATATTTTTTTTTTATTATTGACACTGCACTACCTGTGTCTAATAATGCATATAAATTATAAATTTTATTTATACCTGTTTCAGTTTTAGCAGTGATGTCTACTTGTGTTAAAAAATTTAGTGTACCTGTTGTTTGTTGTTTTTGGATAACGCTGACGTTCGTCTTATGATTTGATGTTTGACTGCTGATCTTCGACTGCTTCGAAGGACAGTTGCTGACAATATGATCTGGTGATCCACAGGAATAACAGGATCCCATAACACGCTTAGGTTTGCGGCATTCTGCTGCTACATGACCTTTTATGCCACAGTTATAGCAAAGCCTAAAATTATCTTGAACTTTTATATTTGGATTAGTTTTCACAACCACTTCTGGAACACTATTTGTCACTGGAAATTTTGTTGCTTTTACTACTTATGAAAAAGCTTTCAATAAATCTTGTTTATTATTAAATCCTTGTATGCGCGCTTGATTTTGTAAATTGCGATCAGCCATTACTTCAATTAATGAATCAATAATTTCCTCTTCACTGAGTTGCGCACCATTAGCAATACTTAATTTGTCATGAAAGTATTCGGCAAATTGTTCGGTTGATTTCCAATAACGCGAATCCAATTTTTTCCGGAACAATAATTTATTTGGGCGCGTATCAAAATATATTTGTAGGTTATACAATAACTCTTCTAATGTTAATTGTATGTAATCAGCATTAGAGTGAAACCAACGTAATGCTTTGCCTTTTAATTTGCCTATAACTATTACCTTCATCTCATTTTTATTTATCTTGTATAATTCCCCTATATTTTTTAATTGTTCACTCCATGTGTAATAGCTGTCTCCTTCACCCGAGAATGAATTCAGCAATTCAATAACATTAACTTTATGTACTCTATTTGTTTCGGTATTATTTGCAATTGGCATGTCTCTTTCCTTTTGATTCAATTCTTGTTCACGTTTCATTATGTCTAACTCTTTTTTTAATAATTGAATTTCTCTGTCTTTCAATTCTTCTTTCTTTGTATTTTTCCTCGCATCCTTCTTTGCATGAACTGCAACCGCATGGTTTTCTTTTTGCA
Source organism: Tipula unca (assembly GCA_951394425.1). Classification (NCBI taxonomy): domain Eukaryota; kingdom Metazoa; phylum Arthropoda; class Insecta; order Diptera; family Tipulidae; genus Tipula; species Tipula unca. The sequence goes on along the minus strand of OX596380.1, from coordinate 6,056,601 downwards.
CAATGGTTACGTTTTCATTCTCATCTTCATTTTCGTTTTCATCGTTATCATCATCACTTTCACAATTAACTAATAAATATTGATCGCCGCCATCTTGTTCTAGTGATTTCGGCGAGTTTGATATTTCGGCGTCATGATCTACTAAAGTATCATTTTCTCCATAATAATTTTTTAATCTATTGATTAAACTTTGTTTATTTCCAGATGATTTAATTCCAATTTCACGTAACTTTTGTTTTAACTTCTCAACCGTCCACGTATCAATATTTAACGTATTCATTTTGAAGTATGTAGAGGTTGAATTCTTATTCCCACTTCTGATAATTTGTAGTCTTATTTAATTTCAGGATGTTGTTTTTTTGACACAATGATTAAAACACAATATCTTTTATTAAATCAATTTATAATTACACAAAGTAATTTCTTTATTTAAAATTAAAGTCACTCAGACTAATATATTTAACTTCACATAAATACTTCTTGATTCTCTCAATGCTTAATTCAGAATGCCTCTCCTTCATTTATTTCAAATAATAAGAACATAAATTATAATATGAGATAACAATACATTCGAGTTATCTCGCTCACTCTAATTGCTTACAATACAAATGGTTCTCGATACAAATACTTTGACCAGAAGTCTAGGTGGCCACATCTTGGAATATAGGATATTACGAAATTGTTTCTCCGACACACTAATTCGAAATAATTGTATTTTAGGTCGTTATCTCGGTTTGGAAGCATTCCAACACAGGCTGCTCCATTCAATTTCATACTCGGTTTGAGAAAATCTTCGAAAGTTCAAGTTTTCCGTAATATCTTCTTTAGTTAACACCTATGTGATGAGGCTATTCGTTGTTACATCCACTTGCGCGTCTGGTACTGGTACCTCTTTTCGATTGTGTTCCTAGAAATATTCAAATTGAAATATAATTCATTTTTATGTTAAAAAATAGAAGCGAATCGTTCGCAAAATTCGTACTAAGCTTATAGCTAACCGGAAATGTCGGAATTAAATTAAGTTTATCTTTGTTTTATAATTTTACACCTATTAACACGCGTATTTTGTTATATTCATAAATTGGCGAATTGATTGTTCCATTCAACACAATTAAATTATTAGTTCATAAGTAATTTACACCTGAAATAAATATACATGTTACAATCATTTATTAGATTTAATTATAAGTAAAATGATTTATTATCAACACGATTTATACACTGGGCAAACAAATGTGGGTCCAAAAATGGTATTTTACCAAAAATTACTAGAATGGTTTAAGTTTACGGAATATATTTAAATCCCCCAATAATATATATACACTATAAGTCATAGACTTATATCTATATAAAATATGTACGTATATATATGCGTCAATCAATAAAATGTTGATTAATTTTAATTAATTAAATTTAATTAAATAAAATAAAATGCTACATAGATAAATATATGTGTTTATTATTTTTAAGGTGTTGAGATAAAAAAGACAAGATAATTATTATTATTTTTCTAAACAATAATTGATTGAAGATGATGAACACACCCAAAAAATAAATACACATATATGTATCTATTATATAGATATATAATAGAAATAAGCATATATGTATACGATTAGATTTTGGGAATACAGTAATCAACACAATATTCAAATTGATGATGATGATGTTAATGATGATGGAATAAATAAGAATAAAAATTACAAATCTATTAAAAACAAAATATTCTTATTTTAACAAAAGCCATATATGATGAGAGTTTTAACATATTTTTTTATTATCAATGGATCAATTGTTATTCTAATGAAGTGAATATGCTAATTATGAATTAATTAGAAAATTGGTTTCATATAATATAATAAATGAGTCAACAAAATGTTTTAGAATTTCTAATGAATCGATAACATAAATTTTGGTACTTTGTATAGATTTTATTTAATTGGTGACCAAATTGCTTCTGATGAACCGCGATAACATAAAAGTTGGATAAATTCCGTTGCTTAATAATTTATATGTTTTATGTATAGAGATGTATAATAATTTATTAGACACTGATCAATAATTAAATATATATATATATATCTGTATATATATACAGACGATGATTAAAACATGATATATGAGATCAATAAATTTATACAGTTCGATAATAAATAAGATTAAATAAAAACAATGTAGGATGTGTTTATGTATATATATGTATATTGTTGCTATATATGTATATAAATGTATTTAAAAAATCTTAGAAAATTGTAATTTTTTTCAAAAAAATAATATGTATTACAATAAATTGAGAGGTGCGCCATCTCATAAATTTTTCTTACCCATTTTTTTCTGTTTTTGCAAGCAACTTAACAAAAAAATGTGCCTTACTGCAACACAACACAAAACAAAAATTATTATGTACCTATATATGATTAGACACGCTATTATAAAAGAAAATTATAATAATGGATAGAAAATGAAAAATTTAAATCGATTTATTATAAGACAACCGACTGGAAAAAAAATATATAATTTTATTTTAAGAGGTTACCATTATTTATGATCATTATGATAAATGATCACATGTCAATAAAAACGCGAAATTACTTATACACATATAAATTCATAGTTTTATACATATATAAAGGGTGACCCAAATGCCAATGGGGTTACTCTTGAATCTTTCTACAGACGAAACTGACAAGAAGTATTCAAATCGTAAGCCAAAATTATTACATATTTTAAGTCTTAACCAACTTGTTATTAGTGTTCACTATTTAATTAAATTAGATTACATTTATATGTAAAACCTAAACATTTAATATATTTACAGGTTCATTAGTCTAAGTGGATCTGCTCTTCTAAGTCGCCTAATTCGCGGCTGGTTTAATATATCCCTGACCAATTCATTGCGATGTGTCTCTAATTTTGAGTAATATTTCGAACGCAATTCTTTAATGTTTTTTTTAATAGTTTTAATTCCAAGATCATCGTGTATATTACTATTTCGAAATACTACTAAGTATTTTTGCTTGGGTTCGTTGCAGGAGTTCTCTGTTTGACGCGCTGTTGGATCCCCATAACTGAATATGTTCATATGGGTTTTGGTTATCACTTTGTACAATAAAACTTTTTTGGCTAATGACAGCTGAGATTTTTTTCCCATCAACCAATACATTTTGGAAAATTTTATTTTTATTTGTTTGCGCTTTGCTTCGATATGATTTTTCCACGTTAGCCTTCCGTCCAGGTGCATGCCTAAGTATTTGACCTTGGTTTGTTGAGGAATACGTGCGTTGATTTGTTTTCGTTCACTTTTATGCGCCATGCCTTCAGCCAGTTCTCGATTTTGTTTAGATGATTCTGTAATTCGTTTGAGGCAGTTTCGGGATTACTGTGTGACACCAGGAAAAGGTTGATATGACTACCTTGTTGGTTATAGGTAAGTTAGCTGTGTACAGCAGGTATAATATTGGACCTAGAACGCTGCCTTGTGGAGCACCTGCGTTTTGATATCAGTTAAACAAGTAATGGAATTATTTTGTTTAACCATGTACTGCCTTTGAACGAGATAGTTTCCCAGAACTGAGTGAAATTTCTTCGGTAGAAGTCCTTTAATTTTGTATATTAGCCCATCATGCCAAACTTTACCAAAGGCTTGTGAAATGTCCAAGAAGGCAGCATAACAATATTTCTTCTCCTCAGAGGTGTTTTGATTTCATTTACAATTCTGTGTACTTGTTCTCTGGTACCATGTTGGTTTCGGAACCCAAATTGATGGTCTGGAATAATATGCCGTTCGTCTAATACTGGTTTCACTTTTGTTAGTATCGTTTTTTCAAATAACTTTGAGATTGTTGGCAGCATGCTAATTGGACGATATGATGACATCTGTGTTTCATTTTTTCCAGCTTTATGTATCATTGTGATCAAAGATCTTCCATTTTTGAGGAATATAACCAGTCCGCATGATTGCGTTGAATATGAATGTTATTGGTTTTATGCATTTGTCTGGCAATTCCCTTATCATTTTCCAGTAATAAGATCATGCCCTGGTGCCTTTTTTGGACTTATACAATGTTTAATTGTATTTTTAACTTTCTTCCAATTATATTTTGGTTTGAAGGACAAACTATCATCCATTTGGTCAAGTAGCGCGAAGTTATTAGTTACTTCGTGTGGTGCGAATACTGTTGTTAGAAGAGCAGCAAAAGCTTTGGCTTTTTCTTCATCGCTTCTCGCCCAATTTCCGGTTGGTATAGTCTAATCGGGTGATCCGAGTTTGTTGGCCTTTTTTACTTTTTTGTTGCCTTCCACAAAGAATAGTCTGTCCTCTCGGTTGCCGAGAGTTGATTTAAATAATTCTGGACGCTCTGGTTTTCTTCTTCCGGCAATGCAAATCGTAGAGTCTTAATAGCACGATTTAATTTCCATTTCAACAGCGATGATTTTGTTTCTTGCCATCGGCAAGACTGTATTTTCCGCTTTTCCTGGATTAGTTCCTGTATATTATGTGACAGTTTATTAACTTTTTCTGTACTATTTAAGACAGGTGTAGCATTTTCAGCTGATAATGCCAGGACGCGTTCATATTCTGCATCATTAGATTCATGGTTCTCTCCATCATCGCCAAGAAGCTTTGCTCATCATGTTAGTTAACTTGCTTAAAGCTGCTGCGATATTTCCTTCTTCGCTTGCTTGCACTTTTGGAGTGGTACCCTTAAGGATACTTGCATATGAAACCTCTTGATGCACACTATTGTTTACAGTTGCTTTTGGTTGGTTATTTTGTGCGTTATGATATGAAACTTCTGGTTTCGTTGGTCTGCTCGCTGCCTTAGACTGATTCTTCTTTACAATTCTAGGTAAATTGGACACCCTCTGTAATTTGCAGTGTGATTTCCGCCACAGTTGCTGCATTTTCTCACTGAAGCTTCCGTTTTTTCTTTCTTGCATGCATTTGAGTTATGGGGTTCACCTCAGAGAACAAATTTGCCGATGATGCACTTTTATTGTTCAACGCGCTAAGTAATTTTTTGGTCTATGTTGCACCATTATGTTAGTCACTATTGTGGTCGTGGCGTTTCGCTTGCGGATTTCTGCAGATTTGGCCCAATTTGGATTTGGATCGCTTTCTGCAGATTTGGCCCAACCGCAGTTCGAAAATTTCATACAAAATATGATCGGAATAGTGTTGCAACTTTGTCGAAGCAGTGCGTGCGAGAGTGTTGGTGAAAATCCATTAACATCAATCGGCGTCGTATACTCACTAAAGGTCTGTGTCTTCATGCTTACAAAATTCAATTAACACAACAACTGAAGAATAAGAGAATCCTGAAGAGAGTTCGTTGAATGGATTACTGAGCATCAACAACTGGATGCTGATTTTTCGAGCAAAATCATCCTAAACGATAAAGCACATTTTCACCTGATGGCTTTGTTAATGGCCAAAATTGCCGCATTTGGGTTACGGAGAACCCACATGTGATTGTCGAAAAAAAAAATGCATATCCACAGTGTGTTGGATGATATTGACATAGACGACATGTGGTTTCAACAAGATGGTGCCACATGCCATACAGCCCGTGAATCAAATCAATTACTTAATGAGACATTTCCTAGTCGTGTACTCTCTCGTTTCGGTGATCAGAATTGGCCCTCTAGATCTTGTGATTTAATACTATTAGATTTCTTTTTATGGAGTTATTTGAAGTCAAAAGTTTATGTCAACAAGCCCACAACCATTCGTGTATTACAGGAGGAAATTAAACGCTGCATCAACGAAATTCAGCCACGTTTATGCAAAAAGGTCATGTAGAATTTCGATAAAAGGGTGCGTATGTGCCAGTAAAGCTGTGGAGGCCATTTGCCCGATGTGATATTACATAAATAACCCTATCCTATGTATTTTATGATTCAATAAAAAAATCACAATCTGAAGACTAAAAACTGTATTTTCTATTTAATTCAAATCTTGCGTTAATTTTGGGACACCCTTTATTAGAAGGTTACTTTGTTTACGTCCCATTACTATAGATTATGCAACGTTTGGTAAATAAAAGTGAATCTGTATACATCAATTATGTAATTACATAAATTTCCGTTTCCATATACACATTTATAGTTTACAATAATTATTATTTTTTATAGAAATCAACAAACAACAAATATTTTATGTAATTCCTTGTGAATGAGTCAATATTTTAATAAATTTGGTTAAAAATTATCAAGTCAAGACAAACATATTGTCAGTTAAATTCTCATTTGTTATTTATATATTTGATCAGACGCGTGATAGTTAAATTTTATGTTTTTGTCTCATATATAAAAGTTCAACTCTGTGCTAGAAATATACATACATACATATATGAACTTTATTTTTATTTTTTTTAAGTTATAAATAAATAAAATCTTATGAATGAAATTTTTATTTACGCTCACTTAAAAATTCAAGATTTATCTTGAAGAAACCAAAAATACGTGTGTGTGTGTGTGTGTATGTACATATATACATATATGTATATATATATAAAAATCATAAATAAAAGGTGATGATGATGACTTATAATGATTATGATAATTATTAACCAGTGACTCTGACTAAGACGCGATTTTTTTTTTTTGTGCTTCTGCATAAATTATTTTTATTTTTAAAATTTCATGAGAAAATAGTTAATTTTCGGTAGAAAAATAGTTAATTTCTTTGGAATCTTATCTTAAGTCACATATGTACATATGTACGTATATATGCTCGTACAAGAATTTCGGTAAGTTTATAAAACATAAACTAATAATAATTATCTAATTAGAATACTTGAAAATACCACCTATGAGATGAGTTCGTTTTCTATAGAAATCATAAATATAAGTTTACTCAGCGGATGTTGGACGTAGGTAAAATATATGTACGTATATACATAAATAAGTTTAATGGACAGTTGAAATTCGCATAAGACCATTTTATGAATTTATACATTATATTTACCAATAAATCATTTGATTTTATAGTTTTTGTCACTATATCTACTCGTAATTAAAATAGCATAATGAATTCTCTTATTCTAACAACATTTATATAGCTAAATTATTATTTATTTAAGAAATTTAATTAGACGCGACAGAGTTTTTATTTGCAGTACGTATTTATCACATACCCGATGGGGTCTATTTATCTTTATTTTTATAGCTATAATTATTTATTTTTGTTATAGTGTGGTGGATTTTAAAAATGAACTATTTTTTTCACATGAACAAACAACCATTCTATATGCAGAGACAACATATATGTATATTGCATACATAGAAAATAAATATCAGAAGTAGGGCATTGCAGATTTCATTGTATTAATTATAAATTTCCAAACCTTCGAAATATTGATACCAAGTCTAAGTGTAATTGAAATTTAAATTGTTTTTGGGTTGTTCGGATAATGAAATATTCGGATAATCAAGCATATAAGTAAATCTTCTAAATATTAAATAAAAACTGGTTACATATGTTTATTTTATATACATATTTATATATCTGTATGTACTACAGATTCAGTTTCAGAAGACGTGTAGTCAGTGATTTTTTCTGTATGAGATTAGTTCGTCTGTTTTGTGCGGCTGAATCGCTTCAAGAGAAGAAGTTGTGTAGGGCAGCTATCTTCTTGTCGTTCATACCACGACACTGCGCATTTCATCGTCATGCAAAATTTGAAAACCAGGATCGTTATTGTCGTCTTAATTTGTGCATCCTCGCGGTATCACAATCGATAAATCCTGGAAGTTTCTGAAGCATGCCCATACATTCATTTAAATCATCAGAGATACTTCGCTGGCTTCTTGGTTTTCCTCATTTGTTCCAGAATTGTTTAACAATTTATTCCACGCCAATTTTAGGTTACCTTGTGATAAACTGTTCCAGGCATCTACTATCATATGACTGCAGTCTTTTAAATTAAATTTTTTTCGAAAAGGAGGGCTTGGTTAGTGACTATCAAGGAGGATTTCGTCCGAATCGATCGTCACTTATCAGGTCTTTTCGCTGCGAGTGATTCTATCTAAATATTATGAGACATCCCCATCCCCGTACATCAGGTGTTCCTGGATTTCCGGCAGGCCTATGACTCGATCAATCGAGAGAGTTTGTGGTCTACCCTAGGAGGAATACCTAGGAGTGGCAACAAAATTGGTACGACTGTGTAGGACGACAATGCTGTGTTAAAGTTGAGAACAGGTTATCGAAAATTTTTGCAGTTAACTCGGGTGTTCGGCAGGGAGATGCTTCCCGATACTCTTTAATCTCATGTTGGAGTACATCTTTCGTAAAACTGAAACACCTCAGCGAAACATCTTATATCGCCAGTCCAATCAGGTGCTTGCATATGCAGATGACATATGCGTGATTGGACTGAATAACAACGGACTTCTGTTGGACTCCAGATCAATGAGTCAAAAACGAAATACATAATCTCTGGAAACAGGGACAATGGCACACCAGATTTTAGTGTAGCCACTACACGTTTGAAGGAGTGAGGAGGTTCAAATATTTGGGCTCTCTTATTACTTACGGTAACAGTGTGGGTGAGGATATTAAAATGTGGCTGGCAGCTGGCAGCCGTGCTTTGTACCCTCTAAGGCCACCGCTAAAATTTAAACACCTCTCAAGTGCCGTGAAGCTGAAGCTTTACAAAGCGTTGATCAGGCCCGTTGTTATGTTTGGATGTGAAAGTTGGACACTGACGGATGAGTGCGAGAGATGGCTCCTTATATTTGAGAGAAGTGTCATGCGTGTGATTTACGGCCCAAAACGCGAAATAGATGGCACACACCGAGCTCTGTACAATATCGAGATCAGAGATCTGATGAAGATCCCTGATATTGTGCATGAAATAAGATCTCAGCGAGTACTCTCGGTCATGTTCTGCGTGCTGATCTGGAACGAATTGTGCAGCGATCTCTGAAAGGGGAGTCACCATATGGTAGGCGCAGAGGTCGTTGATTGTAACGATGGCTCCACGGTGTAGAGAATGACTTGGCTTCTTCAGGTTGTCTAGGACAGTATGAAGATCAAGCCCAGGAGCAACACCGTTGGAGCCAGATTGTTGACGCAGATTTTTACCACCCACAAACCAATGGTTTCTCATCTGGAGAGGGGGTACTGTAGCAGCTCGAATATTCGACTCACCGATATTCGATTCTGCCACAAACAAAACAATTAGTGAAATTCAAATATAAATCAACTTATTTGAATTAAGCATTCACTAACCCCATCACACATCCAATAGCCGAACCACTACTATAAAACAATTATAGTAAAGTGCAATGTCGACCGTCGCCGGCGCATCTGTTCCCTCTCCAAAATACGACATGTATTTTGGACACGAAGGCGACGTCATACAACAAAAACAAGACAACACAAATATTGTCATCCATATTGCGTTTTTAGTTTTTGCAAATGTCAAAAAAAAAAAAACGCAATGGACGCAAAAATGTTTGTTGTTTTGTTTTTGGTTGTGACGTTGCCTTCGTGTTCGTTTTGTTGAGGGAACACTTGCGCCGGCGACGGTGAATATTGCACTTACGCATAAGTGTTGCATCACCGAACATTGTTGTTCGTGGTGATGTTGTTAGATGGCGATGGTTTTACTATAAATGTTTTATAGTAATGGTTCGGTTATTAGATAGTGGTGGTTGGATAGATGGATATGTGATGGGGTTAGTGAACGCTTAATTCAAATAAGTTGGTTTATATTTGAATTTCACTAATTGTTTTGTTTGTGGCAGAATCGAATATCGGTGAGTCGAATATTCGAGCTGCTACAGTCCAGTACGAACTTTATCAACCCGGACAAAGACGTAATCGCAATTGTTGAGCGATTTGGGAACGAATATGTTGCTTTCATTCGTTGGTCTTGTTGCCGTGGGGATAAGATTTTGCATGGTGGTCCGGAGTTGGTCGATGACTGTGTCGGTTGTGGATGGAGACGGTAGAGGATTTTCGACGAAGAACTCACCGGGTAGCTTGATGGTTTGTCCGTAAACCATTTCAGCTGGTGAGCACTTCAAATCTTCTTTGACCGTTGCTCGAATACCAAGTAGAACGATTGGTATTTCGGAGCTCCAGTGAATTGTGTTGCCTCGGGCCTTGAGGGCAGCTTTGAGCTGGCGGTGGAAGCGTTCGACCATGCCATTGGCTTGCGGATGGTAAGCCGTTGTACGTATCCGATGCGAGCCGAGGAGTTTCGTTAACTCCGTGAAAAGCTTCGACTCGAATTGGGTTCCTTGATCAGTGGTGATGTCAAGTGGAACGCCAAATCGTGATACGTAGTTTTGCACGAATGTGGTGGCAATGGTTGCTGCAGACATGTCGCTCATGCAGTACGCTTCTGGCCATCGAGTGAAACGATCGACACAGGTGAGTAGATATGAGTATCCATTGGATGGAGGAAGTGGTCCTACGACATCCAAATGAATGTGCTCGAATCGACCAGGTGGAATGGCGAATTGTCCAAGAGGCGATTTTGTGTGCCGCTGGACTTTTGATTTTTGGCAAGATAAGCATGCTTGTGCCCAATGGGTCACGTCTTTGTTGATGCTTGGCCAAAAGTATCGAGCAGTAATCAATTTACGAGTTGCGCGGACACCAGGATGTGAGATACCGTGTAGTGTGTCGAAGATGGTTAGACGTAGTTGCTCTGCGATGTACGGGCGATTTGCACCCGTAGATGTTTCGCAGTATATTTCGAGGCCAGGTAGTTTGAAAAGCTCCAGTTTCAGTGATGAACTGGCGTGACAAGCAGAACCAGAAAGTAAATTCTGAAGTTCCAAGTCTGCTTTTTGCGCTTGTGCGATTTTGTTGCAGTCGAAGTGAGTCTCGACTGTGGCCGTTTCGTTTGATGTTGTGCGTGAAAGTGTATCCGCGACAACGTTTTCGGTACCTTGAACATGCTGAATGTCCGTGGTAAATTGACTAATATAATCCAAGTGGCGTGCTTGCCTTGGATTGCGTTCAGTTTTAGACTGAATTGCTCGAGTGAGAGGCTTGTGGTCGGTGTAAATTGTGAAGTCCCGACCCTCGACAAAATATCTGAAGTGTTTGATTGCTAGATATATTGCGAGTAATTCCCGATCGAATGCAGAGTATTTCTTTTCGGCATCCGAGAGCTTCTTTGAGAAGAATCCCAGGGGCTCCCAACACTTGTCGTTGTACTGTTGCATGACTGCTCCGACAGCAGTGTTTGATGCATCAGTAGTTATGCTGAGCTTTGAGTCGCTCAGTGGATGAGACAAGAGTGTTGTGCGTGCCAATTCAGCCTTGAGTGACGTGAATGCGTGTTGACATTCGTCAGGCCAAGAGAAGTTCTTGGCGGTTTTGGGCTTACGTAGAAGTACTGCCAGGTGGCTGTGAATTGGGTTGAGTATTTTAGCGAGCTTTGGTATAAATCGGTGGTAGTAGTTGACCATGCCGATGAATCGCTGAATACTTTTGATTGAGGTTGGAGCTGGGAATTCTTTAATGGCATTAATTCGTTCTTGTGAAGGAAGGATGCCATTAGCGGTAATCTTGTGGCTGAGGAAATCAAGAGTGGATGCGCCGAAGACGCATTTTGAGCTCTTGATGTGAACATCAAACTCGACAAGTCGTTGGAAAAGTGTTTCCAGATGGAGTTTGTGTTGTTCCTCAGTTTGAGATGCGACAAGAATGTCGTCTATGTAGACGAAAACGAAGTCGAGATCTCGAACGACTTCGTTCATGAAGCGCTGAAACGTTTGTGCGGCATTGCGTAATCCAAATGGCATTCGGGTGTATTCGAAGAGGCCAAATGGAGTTGTGATTGCCGTTTTGAAAACGTCTTCAGGTGCCACGGGAATGTGGTGATAACCTCTGATGAGATCAAGTTTGGAGAAAACTTTGCAGCCATGCAAGTGCATGGTGAAGTTTTGAATGTGGGGTATCGGGTAGCGATCCGTTATCGTAACCGTGTTTAAACGCCGATAGTCCCCACATGGCCTCCAGTCTTGATCTTTCTTCTTCACCATGTGAAGTGGACAAGAAACGGAAGATGTCGATGTTCGACAAATTCCTAATTCCACCATGTGTTGAAATTCTGCTTGCGCAGCTTTGTGACGCACCGAATCTAGTCTGCGTGGTCTCGACACGGGAAGATGGCCTTTCGTGACGATGTGATGTACCACGTTGTGTCGGACTGGCATTTTGTAGTTCGGCTCAGCTGTAAGTAGTGGGTACTTTTTGAGCAGAGTGCCGTAGCCGTTGTCGATGTTAAAATGGATCGGTGTTGGTGTGTTAACACGAACCATTGTGGCGTTTATTGACAGCTTCGTAGCTGGATCAATCAGCCGTTTGTTTTTGACATCGACAAGAAGTCCGAATTTGCTTAGAAAATCGGCGCCAATGATCGGACGGTTCACTGCAGCTAGTATGAAAGCGTGCGTGAAGGTTCGTTTGAGTCCGATATCCACGTTAAGCAATTTTGTGCCGTACGTGTGGATGATTGAACCATTGGCAGCCGATAAGACTAGATTTGAATTTCGATTAGCTAATGTGTAATTCATTTTGAAATTCATGGCTGGAATAACCGAAAGGTCAGCGCCAGTGTCGACTAGGTATGTTAGTTTGTTCGTTCGGTCGTACACAAACAAACGTGACGTATAGGGTGTGTTTGTGGTCAGGGGAGGCATGTTGCTCTCAACCCGTGACTCTAAAAGTTTTTTTGATGGTCAATGTCCATTTTTACGGCGGCCGCGGACGTCGATGGTTGCGACGTGTTGAAATTGCACGGTGACGAACATTTTCTGGCGGCTCTACCAAATTTTGCGTGAAACCAGCATTTACCATGTTGGTACGTGTTGTTGCTGGGACTGCGGGTTTTATGTTGTGAGGGAGCTCGTCGCCCACGCGAACGGCTTCGACCTCGGAGTAGCCCGTCGAGTCTAGACTCGATTCTCGATAGTCTTGCTTCGAGTGTGTTTGGTGCTTGTGTTGAACGGAGAGTTCTGTCTCCACTGCGTTCACGTGATTGCCGGTATGGACTATTGACTTGGCTGACGCTTTGTTGGGTGGTGATGTTTATGACATCATACATTTTGTCGGCTATTCTGGCTAACGTTTGTGTCGTGGAGGATTCGGGCTGTGCCACCAGCGCTATGCGAATCAACTCCGGCATTTTGCGAATCCACAAAGATTTAATGATATTTTCATTAAAGTTGTTGTTAGCCAGTGTTTGTATGTGTCTTAACGCGTCAGATGGTGTGCGGTCGCCTAATTGCTGGCCTGAAAGCAATAGTTCTAGTTGGCGTTCGTTCGATGGTGCTAGGCGTTCTAGCAGTGTTTGTTTCAGTGTATTGTATTGGTTGGTTGTCGGCGAATTGAGGAGGAGATCCGAGATCACATCGCACGTTTCTGGTTGCAAAGCTGATAATGTTTGCAGGTACTTTGATTTATCAGCTGTTATGCCTTGCAGCCCAAATTGTATTTCGGCCAGCTGAAACCATGTGTTTGCTCTTTGTGGCCAGAAAGGTTGAATGGCGAATCATTGATGTGACGCTGCGATTTGTGGACTAGCGCCTTCAGGCGTGGTGTCCATGCTTTGTGGTAGATGTTTTGCATCTTCGGTCATTTTGTTCTTTTGTTAATTACAAACCAATACAATAAACTTATAACAATACAATGCTTTGAGAAACCCCCGAATATGGAGTTCCTTGCGTCCTACCTTATATTGGGCTCGTTGAAATTTGTAGCAAATAATTCAGAAAATGCAAGGTGAAATTGGAACAGCGGATTTTATGTGCAGCGAGAAACCGACCAGTGTGTGTGAAAAATGGATGGGTGCGCACGTGGTGGTGAAAAATATATATATAAATATATAAATTAAATATTAAAATAAATTTTGCAAATGTCACATGTGCGAGTGGTGGTACATACATATATATATAAATATATAAATTAAATATTAAAATAAATTAAATTAAATAAATAAATAAATAAATTATAAATAAATAAAATACGTGTACATAAAAAATAAATGGTATACAAATCAAACCAAAATTAATTAATTAAATTAATTAAAAGATTTTTATAAAATATTATATTTTTATAGCAAATATTCCGGGGACGTCTAAGGGATCTAATGGAGTATATAGGATTTGTTTCCTAATTAATGTTGCTCGTCCAATTCGGACTTCTCAAGTTAAAACACCAAAACACAATAATATTCAATTAATTAATTTTGGTTTGATTTGTATACCATTTATTTTTTATGTACACGTATTTTATTTATTTATAATTTATTTATTTATTTATTTAATTTAATTTATTTTAATATTTAATTTATATATTTATATATATATGTATGTACCACCACTCGCACATGTGACATTTGCAAAAACTAAAAACGCAATATGGATGACAATATTTGTGTTGTCTTGTTTTTGTTGTATGACGTCGCCTTCGTGTTCGTTTTTGTGTTGAAGGAACACATGCGCCGGCGACGGTGAACATTGCACTTTACTATAATTGTTTTATAGTAGTGGTTCGGCTATTGGATGTGTGATGGGGTTAGTGAATGCTTAATTCAAATAAGTTGATTTATATTTGAATTTCACTAATTGTTTTGTTTGTGGCAGAATCGAATATCGGTGAGTCGAATATTCGAGCTGCTACAGTACCCCCTCTCCAGATGAGAAACCATTGGTTTTGAGACGTTATACGGTGAACCGGACGGTTTTATATCGTTTGCTGGCTGATATTTGATCAGCCGTGTTGAGAATACCGTACGCCGGTTTCAATCTGTCGATGGAGATTGAGTGGTGTTTGTCTTTGATTGAGACAATGAATTGCTTGCGTAAGCGGCGTATAACTTTGTATGGCCCATCGTATGGAGATTGTAATCCAGTTCGAACCTTATCAACCCGGACAAAGACGTAATCGCAGTTGTTGAGCGATTTTGGAACGAATATGTTGCTTTCATTCGTTGGTCTTGTTGCCGTGGGGATAAGATTTTGCATGGTGGTGCGGAGTTGGTCGATGACTGTGTCGGTTGTGGATGGAGACGGTAGAGGATTTTCGACGAAGAACTCACCGGGTAGCTTGATGGTTTGTCCGTAAACCATTTCAGCTGGTGAGCACTTCAAATCTTCTTTGACCGTTGCTCGAATACCAAGTAGAACGATTGGTATTTCGGAGCTCCAGTGAATTGTGTTGCCTCGGGCCTTGAGGGCAGCTTTGAGCTGGCGGTGGAAGCGTTCGACCATGCCATTGGCTTGCGGATGGTAAGCCGTTGTACGTATCCGATGTGAGCCGAGGAGTTTCGTTAACTCCGAGAAAAGCTTCGACTCGAATTGGGTTCCTTGATCAGTGGTGATGTCAAGTGGAACGCCAAATCGTGATACGTAGTTTTGTACGAATGTGGTGGCAATGGTTGCTGCAGACATGTCGCTCATGCAGTACGCTTCTGGCCATCGAGTGAAACGATCGACACAGGTGAGTAAATATGAGTATCCATTGGATGGAGGAAGTGGTCCTACGACATCCAAATGAATGTGCTCGAATCGACCAGGTGGAATGGCGAATTGTCCAAGAGGCGATTTTGTGTGCCGCTGGACTTTTGATTTTTGGCAAGATAAGCATGCTTGTGCCCAATGGGTCACGTCTTTGTTGATGCTTGGCCAAAAGTATCGAGCAGTAATCAATTTACGAGTTGCGCGGACACCAGGATGTGAGATACCGTGTAGTGTGTCGAAGATGGTTCGACGTAGTTGCTCTGCGATGTACGGGCGATTTGCACCCGTAGATGTTTCGCAGTATATTTCGAGGCCAGGTAGTTTGAAAAGCTCCAGTTTCAGTGATGAACTGGCGTGACAAGCGGAACCAGAAAGTAAATTCTGAAGTTCCAAGTCTGCTTTTTGCGCTTGTGCGATCTTGTTGCAGTCGAAGTGAGTCTCGACTGTGGCCGTTTCGTTTGTTGTTGTGCGCGAAAGTGTATCCGCGACAACGTTTTCGGTACCTTGAACATGCTGGATGTCCGTGGTAAATTGACTAATGTAATCCAAGTGGCGTGCTTGCCTTGGATTGCGTTCAGTTTTAGACTGAATTGCTCGAGTGAGAGGCTTGTGGTCGGTGTAAATTGTGAAGTCCCGACCCTCGACAAAATATCTGAAGTGTTTGATTGCTAGATATATTGCCAGTAATTCCCGATCGAATGCAGAGTATTTCTTTTCGGCATCCGAGAGCTTCTTTGAGAAGAATCCCAGGGGCTCCCAACACTTGTCGTTGTACTGTTGCATGACTGCTCCGACAGCAGTGTTTGATGCATCAGTAGTAATGCTGAGCTTTGAGTCGCTCAGTGGATGAGACAAGAGTGTTGTGCGTGCCAATTCAGCCTTGAGTGACGTGAATGCGTGTTGACATTCGTCAGGCCAAGAGAAGTTCTTGGCGGTTTTGGGTTTACGTAGAAGTACTGCCAGGTGGCTGTGAATTGGGTTGAGTATTTCAGCGAGCTTTGGTATAAATCGGTGGTAGTAGTTGACCATGCCGATGAATCGCTGAATACTTTTGATTGAGGTTGGAGCTGGGAATTCTTTAATGGCATTGATTCGGTCTTGTGACGGAAGGATGCCATTAGCGGTGATCTTGTGGCTGAGGAAATCAAGAGTGGATGCGCCAAAGACGCATTTTGAGCTCTTGATGTGAACATCAAACTCGACAAGTCGTTGGAAAAGTGTTTCCAGATGGAGTTTGTGTTGCTCCTCAGTTTGAGATGCCACAAGAATGTCGTCTATGTAGACGAAAACGAAGTCGAGATCTCGAACGACTTCGTTCATGAAGCGCTGAAACGTTTGTGCGGCATTGCGTAATCCAAATGGCATTCGGGTGTATTCGAAGAGGCCAAATGTAGTGGTGATTGCCGTTTTGAAAACGTCTTCAGGTGCCACGGGAATGTGGTGATAACCTCTGATGAGATCAAGTTTGGAGAAAACTTTGCAGCCTTGTAAGTGCATGGTGAAGTTTTGAATGTGGGGTATCGGGTAGCGATCCGGTATCGTAACCGTGTTTAAACGCCGATAGTCCCCACATGGCCTCCAGTCTTGATCTTTCTTCTTGACCATGTGTAATGGACAAGAGACGGAAGATGTCGATGTTCGACAAATTCCTAATTCCACCATGTGTTGAAATTCTGCTTGCGCAGCTTTGTGTCGCACCTGATCTAGTCTGCGTGGTCTCGACACGGTAAGATGGCCTTCTGTGACGATGTGATGAACCACGTTGTGTCGGACTGGCATTTTGTAGTTCGGCTCTGCTGTAAGTAGTGGGTACTTTTTGAGCAGAGTGCCGTAGCCGTTGTCGATGTTGAAATGGATCGGTGTTGGTGTGTTAACACGAACCATTGTGGCGTTTATTGACAGCTTTGTAGCTGGGTAAATCAGCCGTTTGTGTTTGACATCGACAAGAAGTCCGAATTTGCTTAGAAAATCGGCGCCAATGATCGGACGATTCACTGCAGCTAGTATGAAAGCGTGCGTGAAGGTTCGTTTGAGTCCGATATCCACGTTAAGCAATTTTGTGCCGTACGTGTGGATGATTGAACCATTGGCAGCCGATAAGACTAGATTTGAATTTCGATTAGCTAATGTGTAATTCATTTTGAAATTCATTGCTGGAATAACCGAAAGGTCAGCGCCAGTGTCGACTAGGTAGGTGAGTTTGTTGTGTCTATCGTACACAAACAAACGTGACGTATAGGGTGTGTTTGTGGTCAGGGGAGGCATGTTGCTCTCTACCCGTGACTCTAATAGTTTTTTTTGATGGTCAATGTCCAGTTTTACGGCGGCCGCGGACGTCGATGGTTGCGACGTGGTGAAATTGCACGGTGGCGTGCATTTTCTGGCGGCTCTACCAAACTTTGTGTGGAACCAGCATTTACCATGTTGGTATATGTTGTTGCTGGGACTGCGGGTTCGATTGCGTGAGAGAGCTCGTCGTCCACGCGAACGGCTTCGACCTCTGAGTAACCCGTCGAGTCTGGACTCGATTCTCGACAGTCTTTGTTCGAGTGTGTTTGGTGCTGTTGCTGAACGGGGAGTTTTGTCTCCACTGCGTTCTCTTGATTGCCGGTATGGACTATTGACTTGGCTGACGCTTTGAGATGTGATGTTTATGACATCATACATCTTGTCCGCTATTTTGGCTAACGTTTGTGTCGTGGAGGATTCGGGCTGTGCTACCAGCGCTATGCGAATCAACTCCGGCATTTTACGTACCCACAAAGATTTAATGATATTTTCATTAAAGTTGTTGTTAGGCAGTGTTTGTATGTGGCGTAAAGCGTCAGGTGGTTTTTGGTCGCCTAATTGCTGGCCTGAAAGCAATTGTTCTAGCTGACGTTCGTTCGATGGTGCTAGTCGTTCTAGCAGCGTTTGCTTTAATGTGTTGTATTGGTTGGTTGTCGGCGGATTGAGGAGGAGATCCGAGATCACATCGCACGTTTCTGGTTGCAAGGCTGATAATGTTTGCAGGTACTTTGTTTTATCAGCTGTTATACCTTGCAGTCCGAATTGTATAAAAAATTCTCCTACTAAACCCGGGATTGTACCCAGATAGCGGTATATATTTTTGGGTAGGTGAGGGCCATATCTAACTAGAAAATATTAAAGCTTTGTTAAATCTAGAAGAATAGTATCTTAGGACAGGGATGCTTTGTCCACGTTGTATGTTAGTATAAAATTGAAATATTTAAACAGAAATATCACAGCAACTGGACATCATGTCAGGTCTAAAACAAAGGAAACTTTTTACGGCACACATGTTTCTGGGGAATCATTAATTAAAATCTGTATTATATTAGTTAGATATTATGGCTCTCAGCTACCTAAAAATGTATATCGCTATCTGGGTACGATCCCTGGTTTAGTAGGAGACATTTTTTATATTTCAATTTTGTACTAACATACAGCGTGGTAAAACACCCCTGTCCTAAGATACTATTCTTCTAGATTTAACAAAGCTTTAGTATTTTTTATTTAGATATGGTCCTCAGCTACCCAAAAATGTATGTCGCTATTTGGGTACGATCACTGGTTTAGAAGAAAATTTTTATAAACTTTCAATTTTGTACTAACATACAGCGTGGTAAAACATCTCTGTCCTAAGATACTATTCTTCTAGATTTAACAAAGCTTTAATATTTTTTAGTTAGGTATAGTCCTCACCTACCCAAAAATGTATATCGCTACCTAGGTACGATCCCTGGTTTATTAGGAGAATTTTTTATTAAAATATCAATTTTGTACTAACATATACAACGTGGTAAAACACCCCTGTCCTTAGATACTTATTTTTAGATTTAAGAAAACTGTAGTATTTTTTAGTTAGATATGGTCCTCAGCTACATAAAAATGTACGAGTAAGATAAATTTTTCTCGTATATCTCTAATAAGGTAGGATTCTCTGTTTAGCAGGGCGATTTTTTCAGGGTTACATATACGATTTTCTAAGTGTCACCTTATTCCATAACTAAAACAAGGGAGTGGTCTTACGTCAAAAATTATTCAAAGCTTATAGTGCTAATTTTTTATACGTGTAAATTTGTATGCAATGGCCCAAAATATTCCGACAAGCTGGTTAAAAATGATTGTTTTAGAGCGTTTTGGTCACCACACAAAATATTAATCTTTAGTTTTACAACAATAAATAGCGAACTCAAATTTACTTCCATATCAATACGAATACCTGTTGTTGGACCTTCAATGTTTTAGTGGCAGTTAGGCAGTTTTGTAAGACTGAAAATTCAATGTGTAATGAGTAAATATTCCGTTTTGGCACCAAACTATGTCTTAAGCGTTTCGTCTTTACTATTACATAGAAATGTTTTAATATGGGCAGAACTAGATATTCCTTGCCATCTGCACATTCTTCTGATAATATGTGGAATTTTTGTATTTAAATAGGTTATACAGTTAGAGTATTTCATTTACGTATATATAGCATGAAAATAATAAGTTATGGCTTTTAATAAATCAAACTGGTAATATAATTTATTACAATATGTCGCATTCTAATTATGGATTAAAATTCTAAATGGAAATGTATACTCTTTGGTTATTGTGCAAAAATATTCTTTGAGTTAAAAAAATTCATTGTCTTTGCGCGCTCATATACTTATACGTATAATATACGAACCATATTCATGTTATCTCTAATTTTTTTTTTTGTTCCTGTATATGTATATAAATTTATTCCATTTTTGATAAGAAATTTTACTATTATAAACTAAATAAGAAAATGTTAAAAAGATTTAAAATTTATTGTCTTAGATATTTTATTGTCTATATATTGATAAAGTAGTAAAGTGGAATGTTAAAAACTATATAAATACGTTTATTATAATAAGTTATCTAATATAATTGTAACTTTATTTATTTATTACATTTTTAGAATTATAGCAAAATACCAAATGGATGTTTATACATAGTAATATATTTGTTAAGATAATTTTCGTTTAATTATTATACACATTAAAAGGGCATGAACATTTTTGTGTTCAAACTGTATATGTACCTACGAGTATATACATACATAATGCGCGATCGCCTTTAAATTACATCAATGACTAATCTGCTCCAAGAACAATAACAAAAGGTCTAAAATCTACATAATATATGTAAATCATACCATTCATCATCGCATGTATGTACATATACATATACATATGTATATGAAGAATAAAAGATTTGTCTTCACTAAAATGAAGAGATGAATTAATTCTTATTTAACGTTTCTTATATACATATTTATTTTGCTTTTGTTTAAAACCAATCTATTTATTATTATTATTTTTTAAATAAATATATTATAAATTATATTTCATGAATAATTATTTCTAAACAAAAATATTACTTTATGATGAATGAGATAAATTGATTGTTATTTTTACAAGATGTTCATATATACACACATATATAATACATAATGAGTTTGTTGTTGTGATTATCTCATAAATACTTAACGTTTTTGCTTTTTTTTTTAAAAATACAGTTGACAGATGACAGATTCTTTTAATTTGTATAATTTTTATGTTTTTAACTTTTAACGAATTTAATTTCTCGTTAAGAAGTTTTTTTTTGTGTTGCGGTCGTACAATAAACCGGAAGGATATTAAATAGTTGTGCGCGAGTTTTTGTTTAAATATTATTTATTCGTTTAACCTTCATATAGGCTTTACAACAAAATTAAATTGATTTTTTTTATGTAATAATATACTTACAGTGTTCCAGAAGAACTATACATCAGGTTGATTGAAAAATAATTTTTCTTTTCCTATATGAGTCCAGTTGGCATTGAGATTTTTCCATTGAAATCAAGTGAAGATTTTAAAATGTTTAATTCGGTCACCTTTTTGTCGATCGATTGTAAAGCCAATGTATTGAATAATTAATACTCAATCTTCTTATGGTCATAAATTCAAAAATTTGTTATGCATGGTGGTTGATATGGTTATACAAATTTAACCTCTTTCCTCCTCCCATACGATATTTTTCTCAAAATGAACCAAGAAACCACCCCTGAGCTTTTCAAATTTCTTTTCAATTTTTCAACTGTTAATAGTGAGAGTTCCCACGGCCTTAATATGAACTATTTATATATGTATATTGACTTGCACCCAGTTTTAATTTCACTAATCAAAGTAGGCTATAAATGAGAAAATAATTAAATATAAATTAAACCTGAATATCGCGAAACGTCAAAATTTTGTTTTGATTGTCAATGAGCCGCTTTCAGGTCCGCCAACATGTTGTGAATACGGATTGGTATAACTTTTTTATGATGCATGCTACCATCATAGTTGGGTTCTGAACGCAACTGATAGGATATTTGTTAAACTTGTCAATTTATGTCTATTATTATAATTTAAAATTGCTTAAGATGGATTTTGTAAACATTTTTATTTTACATTCCTCAAGAAAGTAAGTGTGATAATATTTTTGTATATGCAATCAGTATTAGGAGTGGTTGAAAAAATTGTTACAATGAATTTTTGGACTTTAATGTGATTGAATCAACGATGGGATCATTTGAAAATGATTTATTCAGGTTATCTTGACATTTTTGTGGCACAATTTTATTTATAAGATATGCAAGGGATAAAAAAATTACAAAGTCCATCTATAAGTGAATAAATTGATATGTATAGCGGTGAATATGATGTTCATTGCTGGATGATTCAAAAGATTCCGGTAAAGCTTCTTTATTTGATTTCTGCAAGTTGAACTTTCCAAGTCAATAATATCTTGTGCCACCCTGTAATCTTTAAGCTCATGGTGTGGGATATGGGTTGTTTCAGGTTCTAACCAGATTTGATGATTCTATACGTTGGAAAGGCTTACTGATGCCATAAATGACCAGTTAATCTTTTGTATCTTTTCTTCAATGGCTATATTAGAAAGAACTTCTCATGTTGTAAAGTACATCTTGGATCTACCGTTAAAATTTCTGAATGCTGCAATGTCATCAATCCAGTAGCCAGTTTTATTTTAACATCTTGTGCTTTGTAATTCCGTGCTTGACCGCTATAGAACGCAATATAGCCGAATTACAACCGTTGTTGTTTTTGGTTGCATTGGATTAACTTCCCACATTGTTGTTGGGTTGTGTGGTGGAAAGATTTGCTAAACGGACTGTTGTTGGCTCTGATGTAGGTTGTGACATAGTGGTTGGTACTCTGATGGACAAGTATTCATCGTTCCGTGCTGGTACTGCAAGTTCTATTTCTAGCTTAGCCTCTAATTCAGTATATGATGGTTTGGATGAAGCAAGTCGTCATAAATGACGTCCTCTGTGTCCATGAATTTAGTTAGTATCGTCTGCAGGTACTCCTTCGTCGTCCTGCTTTCACCATCCTTGGTATGTAATTGCTTTTGCTCTTTTGTTGATCAAAATGAGCATATTGAGCTTTGTATAGATCCTGCATTTTTATTGCCTAATTTGCGGCGTTAATATGAAGGTCGAGATTGCAGATGATTGCTGTATTTGTAGGTCTCTCGAGACTGTTTTCTGTGACACGGGATTCGAGAATTGTTTATATTATTCCCGCCCTTCGATCTTTAGTTTGATCACGTCATTTTCTTAATATCCATCCGTCTCGATGGGTGGTTAAACCTGTTGATAATGAATATCAGGAATATCCCACAGTGAACTCATGTTAAAACTCATGATTCAAATTCAAACAAAGCCTATTCGACAGAGTGAGAGAAATCACTACAATTTGAAAGCAATAACAAAATAATAAAAATTATTCATATAACAAAAATATTTACATTAACAATTAAACCAATTTTGACATTTTGCGATACTCATTTCCAACAAAAGCTGTATTTTTTAAGTGTAACATACATCTGGCAGCTGATTAAAAGCACAAATGTCATGAAGATTATGATAGAGATATAATTTATATATTTAATTATTTTCTCATTTGTAGCCTAATTTGATTAGTGAAATTAAAACAGGGTTGACATGTTCTACCATCACTTCGATTCGCTTCGATAGTGAACATCGCATCGAAAAAAGTGATAGTCGGTATGTTGTACCATTTTCGATGGATACTATAAAGGAACATATTTTCGAAAATGAAATGACGTTTGACATCTATTTTTAATAGGTATTTCAACTGTTCAATCTGTCAATTAACTTGTAAACATAATAAATGTAAGTACGTTATTTATAAATCTCTACAATTGTTGACTTTAATTGTTTAATTATAGTAATGAATATGATGAATCCTAATTTATTTATTGGTGCTATATCGACTTCACACGATGTTGATAGGGAGGATGGAGATAATTATATATACATAATATATACAATATTATATTGAACATTTGGAAATTTTTATATGTACTTTCATTATAATATAAAAATAAAAATAAATAATATTATTTTTAACGTAATTTAATTCAAATAAATTCAAATAAAAGTCAGTAATTTTCGCTTATTATGTGTATCACAAGCAAAAAATTCAGTGATAGATTGTCGAAAATTGTGATGGTCGAAAATGATACAACATACCATTTTATCGAAATCAGTGATATTTCATCGAATATCGAAAATTGTGATGGTAGAACATGTCACCCCAGGGTGCAATTCAAAATCAGTGCCCATATCAACAGCTCGATGAAATATTTTTTTTTTGTTTTAACCGCAGGTCCGTAATAAATATAATGCCTTGCATAAATTAATAGAGAAAGAATATTCGATAGACATTTGTGTTCTATTTTCACAAACAAAATGTAATGCTATTTCGTATTCAATTTGGCAATTGCGGAAGAAAATTGTAAATATCAATTTCAATCAAAGTTGTGATTTTGTTAATGTCAATTTTTCTTTATAAAATCAGTTTTGAAACTGCAAATTTGGTATGTCTAATTCTAAACTACGCTGTTAAATTATTTTGCAAAAAAAGAAAACGTTTATTTGTTGTCTTTGTTACTCTAATTCCAGCAGGCCGAGACCGCAATAGAAACAGTGTAATTGAATAAACGAAACAACATGCAATTTTGTTCTTGAAAGGGAGACACAAGGGTCTATTGAATATCGGTAATAGTTATGTTACAGCTTCCCAGCTCAGCAGAGATTTTTTCGAAATTGAACTGAATTAATCATAATTTTTATGATTGTAAAACTGGCATTGACTTAATTTATTTTCTTTTAAATTTGTATATATATAAAAATATATGGCTACTGTCAAGAATTAATTAAAACACAGGGGCCCGATTTCTATATACCTATTCGTATAAAAATTCTACGCATTCGTATGCTTGGTATTTCTGAATTTCGAATCCTAATACGAATTTGTGGAAACATTTTTGGGCAATACGAATTCGCACAGTTTTTATACGTTAATGAACGTATTTGTGTCCAACTTTAAATTCCACATTAAAAAAAGCTAAAATAAAATAAAATTAATATTTTGGCTACGGGAGCAGGTCGAACCAAAATGTGACTCTGTTATAAGAATAGTCGATTTACAACGTGCTGTAGAGGGAACCAGCGATACGCAATCGTTTGGAGACACAATTTTAGAAATGCCAACTGTAATCGCTTCGCTTCCTACAGTCGATGTTCCTACAGTATCATTCCCTATTACAGGATCAAGTCAACATTCAATCAAAGTTTCATTACAATGTTTCAAAAAAAATTAGATGCCGTCACTTATGCCGTAAATGACACAAATAAAACGTTAAAGCGATTGGTTAGAATCAATGAAAAGTTTTATGATTTAAGAAAAAAGAACTGGATCTAAAGGAAAGGGAAATATTTTTAAGGGAAAACGAAATTAAATTAAAGCAAAAGTCTAATTTAGAGGACCAAAAATTAAAGCTGGTGGATTTAGAAAAATAAAATAGAAATCAAAACAGCAAAACTATAATTATTTTAATGAATAAAATGTGATTTATGAATTTATCTGCGATAATAAATCAAAACAATTTTATTTTTATTATGCGTACACTTCCAAAATTTAAATACTTGGTATATGTTTGTATTTAGAAATACCAATTCATATTCGTATCGAATTCGTATCGTATACAGAAATAGGGCTCCAGAATACAAATTTTGACTGCGCGGTTTATGCAGCCACATAAAATAGGATTCAAAAATTGCAATTTTCAATTTTCCGTTTTGTAATCTAACTATATATTTAGGAGATTAATTGAGTAAATGCTGGAAAATTTCTTGACTTTTCAGTCAAATATTTTTATTCTATAAAGTAAAATCATGTCTCTGAGGGATATTTCTTGTCATTTTAGGTATTATAATTTAGGCTCGTTTGGATGATAGAGGCTTTATTTATTATGATGGATTTGCTCATACTTATAGTATGCTAATTTATATTTATAAAAGAACTTAACCTTTGGCCAAAATTTTCAATCAATTTCGGAGCTCTCGCCGTTATTAATCAAAATTTTAATTTGAGTATATAACCATAGCCATCTATATATACAGAGCCCTACGGTGGAAAATTGAGCTTTTTTTTTAACATATAAAAGATAAACAATTTTTTGGCGCGATAATTTTCAATGAAAAATCGAAGGATTAAGTGTGTTAACAATAACATTATAATATAGAATCTACAATTATCATTTTATAATTAAATTAAACCTGGTTTAATTTTTGTTATATTTATTAAGCATGTTTTTATTAAATTGATTTATACAAACAGTATACACTCAAACTCTCTTCAGATTGTCTAAGACAGTATAAAGACCAAGCTCAGGATCGAAACCGTTGGAGCCAGATTGTTGATTCAGTAAGGGGCCAGTAATGGCCTTTAACACTGTTATTATTATTATTATTATACACTCAACTAATGATCCTAAGGTAATTTCGATCAGAACTCGTGACGAAGTCAACATAATAAAGTTAAATTATTTCCATCTCACTATGAAATATTCCAATAATTTATTTTTATTATGTTGTCTTCGTCATGAGTTTGGATCGAAAAAGCTTAGGATCATTCGTATGAGAGCAGCTTCAACGCAATAAAATTAAACTGCAAGACGAAAAGATCAATTATATTTTTGAATTATATAATTGTGAATATAATAAAATACTTAAAGCGTATTACAATAAAAGCTGCTTGATTTTGTTTGAATAACTCACAAATTAAATTAATTTCAATTTCAACGTAAACTTTGCGTTTTAGATTATAAATCGAACACCATGACTATTACAGTTCTTCTGGCATGATTCGATTTTATTTTGGTATAGTTTAGCTACGCACATGTTCATAATTATGGTTGGCAACAAATTGTCTAGCTGTTATTGGAACTCCGTATGGATGGCATGTTGTAAGTTAATCACAACTTTTTTTCTTTCGATCGATGATTATGTGCTCTTTTTAAAATTTACGCTAATTCGTGTATTCAATTTTGAATTTTTTCTATGCGATCTCAGCCTATCAGAATAATTTTGTAGTCTATCCCTTTTTCCTTATTTCGCTACAAGGTATAATAATAATATATAATAGAATAATGAGTATGCTGCGATCGCAATAGAGAAAGCGAAATTAGAAAAGGAAAGTGTGAGATTTAATTCTTGTAAAGAGATATAAAGATTGATCGAAAGGATAACAAGTATAGGTATTGTTACTCAAATAAATTCATGTTTATATAAAAATATGATAAACTCATATTTTATTTTGGCTTAATGTTTATTAAATTAACATATAAAATTTAAGGTTCTGACTTTCAGATATATGCTTCTCCAATATAGAATAAATTCCATAAAGTGATTATCGAAATGAAAGATTTAACTTTCCATTGATGAAAATGGTCATTTTTAGAATGGTTCTTACGGGATAACGTAAAAAGTAGTTCCTCTAGGAAAAGCTAAACAAATAACATGGCTCAACCTTAGGTTAGGTTAGGTAAGGGTGGCCGTCCTAAAGGACTAGCATAGACACAAAATTGGTCCGTAGCTGTACCACATTTGAGTTTCCTCCTTCACTCGCTAAACCATCCTGAGCTCACCAAGAAGCGTTTAAAGTCATGGATCTCGATCTTACTAAGATCCGTGAGGTCATTCAATGGGGAAGTTCCCATAAATTTTGTTCTGCTGTACGCTAGACTAGGACAGGTGCAGAGCAGATGGAGTACGTTTTCCTCCTCCTCCTCATCACCACAGCTGCGGCAGAAATCGTGGGCTGGAACACCCAGTCTGCTCGCATGTATCCCAATGAGACAATGTCCCGTTATAGCTCCTACGACCATACCAATATGGTGTCGTCGAAGCGATATCAGTTGGTCTGATCTAGACCGGTCAAGACCAGGCCAGATCTGCCTGGTTATTACACACGAACTGGCGTTAGACCATCTGACGTTCGTTTCTTTTATAGCTTCTTCCAGAAGCAGCAGTTTACATGAAGCAAGCGGTATTTTTATATCCCGGTTACTTTGGTTTATTAGGCGTGCTGTACCCTTGCGGGCCAACTCATCTGCCTTTACATTCCCTGCGATATTGAAATGCCCTGGCACCCACGTCAAGCGGATGTTGAACTGATCAGCCATCTCATTTAAAGATGCCAGACAGTTCTGGGCTACCTTCGACGTCAGGGAGTATGATTGTAGCGTTTTAATAGCAGCCATGCTGTCCGTAAAAATGCGAATATCCCTCGTAGATATTACATTATACTTCAACCAGTCCATGACTTCCATTATCGCGATCAGTTCAGCTTGAAAAACGCTGCAAAAGTCGGGAAGACGAAAAGAGAGGTTAACCCCTAGTGCCTCACAGAATACCCCGCAGCCAACCCCTCTATCCCTTTTTGAGCCATCCGTGAAGAAGCGCCTCATTGTCCATAACCGTTTCGTTCACCCAGTCCTCTCTGGTGGGAAACTCAGTTTGGAATTTCATCTCAACAGATGGCAAAGGAATAGCATAGTCGGTAGCTTCCGGAATACCCCTGTTGCATAGGATAGATGAGTGCCCTGCATTATTACAGGTCCACATAGATATGGATTTGAGCCGAATGGCTGTGCAAGATGCAAGCTGCTCGGCCGCAATATCCAAGGGAGTAAGATGAAAGAGAATCTCCAGAGCTTGAGTAGGTGTGCTCCTGAGAGCTCCACTTATACACAAGCAGGCCGTTCTTTGGACTTTCATCAATAGTTTAAGGTTGGCCATAATTTTTAACGCTGGCCACCAGACAACAACCCCATACAGCAGTATAGGTTTGACCACTGAGACGTAGAGCCAGTGTACTATGTGGGGCTCCATACCCCATCTCTTTCCAATGGCATTTTTGCAGGAGTAGAGCGCTATAGTAGCTTTCTTTACTCTCTCTACGATGTTTGGTTTCCAGCTTAGCTTGCTGTCCAAAATTAGTCCGAGGTATTTTGCTCTATCCGTAAAGACCAAGCGAGTACCATTTAGTATTGGCGGGTCACACTGAGGAAGTTTGTGCTTCCTGGTAAAGAGGACCAGCTCTGTTTTCTGTGGGTTTGCGTTCAATCCGCAGCCGCGTGCCCACTCAGAGAGATAGCCAAGCGCGCACTGCATGCGCTCACTCAGCGTACTAGGATATTTGCCGAAGACCGCAATAGCAACGTCATCCGCGTAAGCAACCACCTTGAAGCCTTGTCCTTCCAGGTTTAGTAACAGGTCATTTATGACCAAGTTCCAAAGAAGGGGGGACAAAACCCCACCTTGAGGTGTCCCTCTGCTCACGTATCTGGCGGCAGACGTCCCCCCCAGATAAGCTGTCACGATCCTGCCTCTAAGCATATGATCTATCCAGCCTCTGAGTGACCCGTCTACCCCCAGACACGCAAGGGCCCGAGTGATTTCCCCCGGTCTGATGTTGCTAAAGGCCCCCTCTATATCCAAGAAGGTTACCATTGAATATTCCTTATATTCAAGTGATTTCTCAATCGGGCCTATAAGGGAGTGGAGAGCTGTTTCCACCGATCGTCCCTTACAGTATGCGTGTTGAGATCCCGACAGCTCGCCCGGCTTGATTGAGCCTCTAATATGAGCCTCTATTAGTCTTTCCAGTGTTTTCAACAGAAAAGAAGATAAGCTTATAGGCCTAAAGTCTTTGGGATAGCAGTGAGAGCTCTTTCCCGCCTTAGGTATAAATATTACTTTTACTTCAGTCCACTTTCTAGGAATGTGACAGAGTTCTAGGCTGCCTTTGAAGATAACTTCCAGCCAGGGTAGGGTTAAGTCAATAGTTCGCTGGATATCCGCAGGGATAACGCCATCCGGTCCTGCCGACTTGTATGGCTTAAAGCTGTTTATTGCCCATAGGATATCCCGCCTTTTTACTATATGACTTACGGAGTCTATACCCCTATTTATCATGGGTCTCTCCGGAGCTAGTACCGAGCACTCCGGGAAATGCGTTTCTAGTAATAGCTCCAGGGGTTCCTCACTACATGTAGTCCATGAACCATCCGGTCGTTGTAAATAGCCCGGAATGGAAGGACTAGAACATAGTACTTTGCGTAGCCTGGCCGCCTCCGAGGACTCCTGTATATTGCCACAGTAGAGCCTCCAGGCTCTCGTTTTGGCTGCTCTCAGCTCGTACTTATAGGTTTTCAGGACTTCCTTATAACAGTCCCGATCCGCAGCCGAGGACCAGGGTGGCCGAGATTTACCCAAGGGCCTACTGATAGGACATGCACCTAACATGGCCTTATTAAAAGCATCAGATAGCCTGATTACTAGAGCATCAAGCTCCTGTGTAGATGCAGGAGGGTTTGGAACCGATACCGGTAAAAAGTTACCCAGAATGGTTCTGAAACACTCCCAATCAGTTTTCCTCCTATTTCTGAAGGGTGGTTTGCTAGTGGGTTTTGTATCCACTTCGTACTGGAGATAACAATGGTCAGAAAAGGCATGGTCTTCGGACACTTTCCAGTTCAGTACCCTCTCCTTAATAAAATCCGAGACAAGTCTGATGTCCAACACTTCCTGTCTATTTTTAGTAATAAAGGTTGGTTTGCAACCGATATTACATATATTTAGGTTAGTACTTAAAATAAAATCAAGGAGTAACTCACCTCGCCTGTTTATATCTGTACTTCCCCAGATTGAGTGATGCGCATTAGCATCACTGCCCATGATGACTCCTACCTTTCGTTTTCGAGCCTCCATTATTGCACTGCGCAACCTACCTGGTGGTATATCCTCCTCCTTGTATGGTAGGTAGGCTGATATTAGCCAGAGATTTTGCCCACCCATCTCAATGCTAGCCACCACTACATCAGCGTTGCTGTAATTTAGTAGAATAAAAATATTCAGATTATTTCTAGCGAGAATGCAGGAACGTATCTTACCTTCATTTTTCGCGTGTAGTAATTTATATTTGGGAGTTCTGAGGCCAAGCACCCGGTCACCATTGACCCAAGGCTCCTGGACCAGAACCACATCAATGGACTCAGATTCCATTTTTAGCAGAAGGGCCGCCGAGGCGGCTTTACAGTGATGGAGGTTGATCTGAAGGATCTTAAGCATTAGATATTGCTTCTCTCCACCACTGTTGAGTCAAACTCCTCTGACGTCGATTCGTCCGTTTGGAGCGCACAGCTTAGTCCCAATGATCTCGAAATCTCCGAGTCCAGGGATAGTGTCTCCTGAGCGTCCTCCGGGATGCCGCGGACTTCTGGGTCACCAACACCAGGCGGGACACGACAAGTGGTTTCCCCCCCTGCTGCAAGTGCCCCAGCTCTGTCAGCCTCATCACGCTTATAGATTTTGAGCGTAATCG
Organism: Tipula unca; assembly: GCA_951394425.1. Lineage (NCBI taxonomy): Eukaryota > Metazoa > Arthropoda > Insecta > Diptera > Tipulidae > Tipula > Tipula unca. Next base: position 6,025,351 of record OX596380.1, on the reverse strand, counting down.
CTCCAAAACCATAGCTGATTTGGCCTCCAGTTTTTGCCAAAGCACCCACGGATTCTCTGTCGATGATAATGACGGCCGATCTGTGATCTGCTACTGCCTTTACCTCTTCTAACCTGGCAATCCTCCAGGTGGTCGTTGGCAGATCCGGATTGCTGATTTTCAACATTTCCAAGATCTCCCTTGGATCACTAGGCTCCGCAGGTATCCAGGCTCGCGCCCTTGGCCTGCAGGGAATTTCTTCCCTCGTCACCACTTCTAATTTGGCCCCCGGCCAGACTTCGCCCAGGCTGCCGATCGCCTTTTTATAGAGGGCCACCGACCTTTCATCGGCACAGGCAGTCAGTTTGACGTGACCCCGATGCCACCCTCCGTCTCGGCAGGACGGAGCAGGTCCTGGGTTCTCCCTCATGATTTTTAGGAAGATGGGGGCTAAGGCCTTCTCCACCTTCCTCCAGTTAAGGGCCGTAATGCTCCCATCTTCTTGAGCCCTGTCAACGACTGCCATGAGCAGGTGCTCCTTTAGCACCTCGTTGAAGGGCTTGGTAACATTTCCTGGAACCCGTTTCTTTTTAGCCTCCGTAGGCAGTTCATCATCGGATTTCTGCCTTTTCGGCTGTGAGATCTCGGAACCCTCTTGCTTTGGCTCAGTGATACGCCTTGCCCACGCAAGCGTATCCCTATCCCTATCCGTTCTCTGCTCCAACGGAATGTTGCTGATCTTGGAGATCATGCGCCAGGCCCTCTTCCTGGTCTGGTAGTTGACTGACGCTGGAGGGCCAGCATTCGTGCCTCTGCCCTTTGGTTTCGAGGGGCCAGCCTCATTTGGTCCTATGCCCCTTTTTGCACTTTGGAGACCGGGCCTAAAGGCCGATGTCTCCATAGCACTGATTTCCGGTTTTTTAAGAGCACCGGTTTCTTTTTGTTCCCTATTTTGACTTTCCATAATAGTTCCCACGAGTAGCGGAGAAAGGAGGTCCACCTGTGCAGAGATCCGCAATGCACAGGTAAGGCTGCATGATCCGAAGCGCGCCAAGTATCCGGATACACCGTTAGAGACTGTGCTAGTTTTTAGACTGGGCCCCCAGCCTGGCCGGTTATCAGCACGGTACGGTTGACACCTTAACCCGGCCCAGTTGTTTAGCGCCGTGTTTTCGCCTAATACACCACATAAGAATATGGTGTATTAGTTGCCCGGTGGTCACCACGGGGAGGTAACACGCGCACTTGTGGAAGCTGCAAGATACGGAGCTGGCAACAAGTACCAACTTGATTCCCCCAAGACAGCTTCACACCAGACCACCTGGCTCAACCTTACAGCTCTGTATATATAGGTGGCTCTGATATAACATATAGCTGTATATTACTTTTGCAAAATAACTATAATCGGGAATCCCACCCCTGCAATAGAAAGAACTAGACTAAATCTAGCCTAGCAATGAAAAGGTGTACATTTTAAAGAACGTACATGATCGATTACGTAAGGACCTCATAAACCCCAGATGACCAGAAGCCAGACCCAACTCTATTTTTCAAATTAGGTATATTCAAATATTTTATAAAAGAGTGGATATTTAATAACCGAAAAATTGACTTATTACTCATTTCAGTTCACTTATACTAATTAAATCACAACGTGAAGGCGAACGATATTTAACAGTCAAAATTAAAATTGACATCTTAATTCTTATCACATTGAAAGCCTTTAAAATTAAAAATTATTGTTATTATTTCGAAACGAAAAAAAAAATTTATTTATAAATATTTAACTTTTGTTATCAGTAATTTTTATTATTATTTTTTTTAATATTTTATATACACGCGATAATGGCAATTTTGCGTGATGCATTCAATGAATATTTAAGAGGCGACCAAAAGATTCTAAATGTCGTTTTGATTTCTTAAAAATTCGATTTTGTTTTTTAATTTAAAAATAAATATTTATATATACATATGTGTGTAATTCTTATATTGAGTTGATAAGATATTTAAATTTATTGTATTTGTTTTTCAACTGTGGGATGAGCGCGCATATAATATTATCCTGCGCGGTTTTCAATATGCGCAAATACATAATAACGTGTATAAATATCCGCCATACCGCGCATGAAATATACAATTTAATGTAGTTTGTGGTGTCTAATCATCAAAGTTAATTTTTTTTTGTTATTTTTATTTTAAATTCCGTGATTTTTGACAATGATTGAATTAAATTATTAATTTTATATATACGTATGTACATATATATCCAATGATTTTATCAATTTTTATTTTACTTTTGAACATGAAACCAGACCAACTTCTTTTATAATATGTACGTACAATATATATACATTGTACAGACAATTAAGTTGTTTTTTTATTTTTGAAAATATTTGAAAGTTTTGATTAAATTTAATTGATTAAAATTTTAAAATTAATTGTATTTACTTGTGTCACATTTGAATATTTTGTGGTGTGTTGACTGTTGATTGCTTCCTTATTATATATGTATACATCGTAATAGAAGCTTTATTTATTGATGTCAGAACGCAATAAATTCAGTCAATAAAACCGCAGACCGTATTTTCAAATATATGTAACTCTATTAGAAGGTTAGAAATATTTGTTTTAGACACCAAATCAGCCTATAGTGGACCATTCTTACCGCGGATTCAGGCCCCAGCAAAATCTATATGCCTCTAGTGTAATCAACTAAACTGAATCACTGAAAAACTATACCCAGATACCAAATTATCCTTGCCTTGGAATTTAAATTTTTTTTACTCTGTACAGTCGTTCCATATAAGAGAACTCAAATGTTGAATAGAAAACTCACTACAATATTTTGTAAACCATTAAGTTTGACTATAGTTTATTTCAGTCTTTATAAAAAGATAAAATACATCTTGCGGGTTAGACCTCATGATTTCCCAAAAGCTCTTCTACATTACCAAAATGTGGCAGTAGATTTTGATGTTTGCATAATTAAGATGATATCTCCAGGAGAGTTCTATCTAAGATGACACCAAGGTGCTTAACTAGGTTTCATTTGGTGATCGGTCTCTCAAAAAAAAAAAACAACGAATGGATAGTTCTAAACTATTTCTATACGCCTAGGAGCGACAACTAAATCAGTCATATAGATAGATTGATGCGTATATACTTTCTCAGTGCACCATGACAAGGAATAGTTTACAGTAGGATTAGTAGATTTCAAAGTGATGAACAAGATCGTAAGATTAGAAGGAATGTCGCGCCCGTTAAACTTAGCCGATAATTTTCAGCCGAAAATAGTTTAGAGAGAAGATTTTTCAATTTTTACCTTGATTGGAAGAAGTGGGATATAATAATGTACGTTGCAATTAATTATTTTTATAATTATGTTTATTGCATTGGTTTATTGTTCTGTAACACTTTTACATGAAATACTGGTTGGAAGTTTTATATAGATGAAAAAATTCAATTTTGCGAAATTAATTTATTAAAACTTATACAAGCGAGAGTGAAAACGTATTGGTGACCTTGAATAACCTTTTGTGACCTTAGTTTTTTAGTTACCGGGAAATATTACATTTGTTTAAATGAGGAGGGAAGTTTGTGAGAAATCCAGTTAACGCAGTATTTAAATAAAAGATTAATCATTTATTGTTAGGTATTTTTGAATTATCTTTTGTTTTTGGCCTATTATATTTTGTTTCTTATTTGAAACATTTAATCGTTGATGCTTTATATATTTTAACTCGAATATAGAAGCGCTAGATATGTTGATAATATACTGTGAGTGCGGTCGAAACACTACTAGAGAGGGTAGAGTTTATGCTTCACGCTTCCTTAACCGTCGTCATTACACGAAAATATTTTTTCCGCGGTTAGTCAATGAACTGTCGGATGTATAAAAGTTAAGAGAAAATCACACCAACCAGATGTAAACCAGTTCACATCTAACGTACTACAATAAAAATCTTATTAAATTTGAACACAACCATAACATTTTGTAAGTTTTTTAAAAAAGGACACTATGCTGAATTATTGAATTAGTTATATAAATGTTTCTTTTCGTTAAACTAATCTTGAATAATGCCAGTTTGCCACTGCACGGAATTTTTAAATCATCTGCCAGGCATAAATCCTATTTTCTTGAAGGAGTTGCAGACTAATATTTCCAATAGTTTAGGTAAAATTGAAGTGGTTGCAATTCCTCGATAGCAGGATATTTCAGTTTTTTTACCAGATTTGAAAATTGGTGTAATTCTCGAAATTTACCGTTTATTAGGGAAATTTTCAGTTTGAAATGATTTATTAAATATAAATTTTAATGGTTTGCAAATTACATCGGCCAAATAATTTAATGATGGACGAAGGGGTAATATCAGGTCCACAGCCATCTCCGAGTGATTTAATTACAAATCTAATATTTTTTCTTCAGAAATGGTTTGGGTATGTATAGCATAATTAGCTTAGCTGGTAGGTTGATTGTTACAAGGTGAATCATCAGGATTGTAAATTGTTTGGAAAAATGATGATAATAGGTTTGCTATTTGCGACCTATTCAAAGGCATAGTTGCCGGATATCCCTTAATTTTCCTCTTATCACTGAAGAAATCCCAAAAGTATTTAAGTCTATTTTAATATTATTTTGAACTTTGATTAGTATTTTTTGAAGCAATCATCATAATAAGAATAAAATTATATCTTAATTGCGACAAACTTTACTTTATCTTCATCTGAATAGGTACGTCTCAATTTTTTATACGCATGGTCCTTTCTATTTTTCAGATTAATTAATTGGCCATCGCACCATGGATGATGAAAGATTGATGTATAGTTTTCGTAAGAGGTACAAATTGATAGAATCGATTGAATAATATATCATTGAAATTGTCAAATATTAGTGTTAATATCAGTTAACTCATTTATTTCCTCGCGCCAATTTTTATTATTTAGGAGGCTTTTAAGTCCTTCAATGTTAGCTTTCGCAAAGTTATGTCGTATACCTGATTCTTGATGGAATTTGTAGTGTTCGTTGATTTTTGAGATAATAAAGTTGATTTCCATGGAATGTTATCGACTTCGTTTGCGATTTCAGGCATCAATAAAACAGCACTCAATATCCGATAGAGTAGAGGATGGAGGCATGCATTTTAGATCCTCGTCATAAGACCAGTTCACTTTGGTAAAGTTAAACTCCCCCAATACTACAAAGCAATCACCCGGCTTAGTAAGCTTGTAAATTTTGTGTAAGTTTCACTTGGTGAAGAAGGTGATATGTATATACAGTATAAATGTAAATTTTTTTCTTGTTGATTGTAATTTTTACACAGTTCGACTTGACAACAGGACAGTTGAATTACTTTACTGGTAATTGAACCGTTTACTGCAGTTAATACTCCTCCACAAGTTAAATTTTTGCTTGTTGATGAACAACGATCACATCTGTAGATGACATAATCACTCGGGAAAAATTCTGTGCTCTGGGTATTATTATTAAAATTTGTTTCCACAATAATATAGAATGAGAACAAGGTTTTCCGAAGGAATTTCAGAAATTGATATGCTTTACTAGACATTTTGTTGACATTTTGATAGTAAATTCTATAATTATCATTGGTGAAAATACTATCAATTCGTTTAGCTGATGACGAAACGGTCCTTATATTGTGTTGGTGCCTTCTGGTGTAATCCGAAAAACCGGCCTTTTTTACAACTCAAATTCTTTAATATAGATATTCCAATTGGCCAAAGCTTCAGATTTGATGCTCGTGCAAAGTTTTCATTAGTGAGACTAATCCTAAAGTGGATGAACTAGCTGCAGTACCCACAGGACTCGCATACATCAACTCTAAATATTGCACGAGATAGAGGAATCACATAAATAACTGTTTTTCTTTAAGATTAACAAACCTAAACGAAAGCAGCTATATGAAACAATGAATGAAAAACATCTAGAAATAAAATACCTGTTTAATAGATTTCTGTATAACAAAAGGAATTGCACGCACCAATGCTCAGGTAGAAGATTGCTATGACTTATCATCCGATCACTCACCAATAATAATAATTCTGAGTACCAGAACTTTAAAAACAGAACCGAAATAAAAGCAAAAGAACCCACACCTGATATTAACAACTCTGAAAAAGTTAAAAAAAAGCCTTCACCTAATATACTACAGTTAATCCAAGAAAAATGGACAATATGCCGGCTATGGCATCAGCAAAATCTCCATTACTAAAATGGAAATTGAATAGGGCTATTTTAGCCCTTAAACGAGCATTAAGAGAAAAAGAAGACTTGGGAATCGTGCAGAGTTACCTTATTGAACTCTCGGCGAGAAGACAAATTAATCACTATGGAAGGCAACAAAAAAACTAAAGAGGCCAACATTATCGAAGCCACCAATTAGGCAACAAGATGGACATTGGGCCAGAAGTGACGTAGAAAAGGCTACGGCTTTCTCTAACCACTTGGAAAAAGTATTCACACCAAACAAAAAAACTAACAACAGTGAACTACTAAAGTTTACGGAGGACCTTTCGAAACCAATTCCTGCAAAATTTAAGTTGGGAAAAGTTAAAAATACCATTACAAATTGTATAACCCCAAAGAAAGCTCCAGGACACGATTTTATTACTGGAAAAATGATCAGAGAATTACCTGATAAATGCATAGAACTTATAACTTATATGTTCAATGCGATTATGAGATGTGTGTATTAAACACATTGAATCAAAGTGCAACCAAATAAAAATCAAATTTTCAAAAATGTACTGGCTGATTGGAAGAAAATTAAGTTTCCCTAGAATGCAAGGTTCTATACAAAATGATCCTAATGCCTATATGGACATATGAAATTCGGCTATGGGTCTGTACAAGCGCATCAAATATAGATCTTTTACAACGAACGCAATCAAAAATACTTCGCTCTATTACAAATACTCCGTGGCATATCCGAAAGTGCTACGTCCATAGAGATCTTTTGATTAAAATGGTCAAAAATATGATACAAGCACACAGTTTGAAGTAACTTTCGAAACTGGAAGCTCAGCCCAATGAATTAGCAAGGCAACTATTAAGGCAACCGAAATATAGACGGCTTCGCAGAGTAGATCCACTCATGTATTAATACATTTTTTATTGATCTCCCAAACCAATGAGTTTGAAGGCCGTTCACGATGACCGCTTAACGTCCCCCTGGACACTGAACAATTTTTATTATACGTAACTTTCTCCTGTATACGAACTACGCACTTGAATGAGAGAGGCACTATAATGTTGTTACCAATAAAAATCCATGCTCGTTTGTTCCACATCTCGTTTTGCGTCAAGCCAAAATTAATTGAAGTATTCAAGCCTATACTTAGTTTTGAAAACTATTAATAATGTATAGCATAATTACTTGATAATATTTAAGAAATAAATGTCGAGATACGATTATTACATTGTTGCGGTAACACCGGTACATAAATTCTGTAAATTAGAAAGCGTTGCATGTGCAAATCGCTACAGCAACTGCAACTTCAATATTTTATAAAACAACATATTTCATCAAAAAATCGTGATCATTGTAATAAATTCGAAATTGATCATCATCCCAACATGATCATATATATATATATATAATATACCTAATAATTATGTACTGATTTCATGATTATCTCTCAACTTAAAGGTGCAAAAACTATCATAAATTAAAAAAATAAAAATTAAATTATAAATAATAAAAAGTAATAATTCATTTATTTAAATTTATGAAATGCTAAAAAAAACGATAATCTTTAATTTTTATTCTTGTAACCAGCTACTGGAGATGAGCATAAAGTGATCTTTAGAAAAAAAAAATACATACATAAATATAAATAAATTCAAAAAGTGTGAATTTCAATATTTAATTTATATTTTCATTGATCGTAAAATTTATTTATTATTATTTATTTATTATTGATTTATTGAAATTTGTTTTTGAATTTAAATCGGAAAGCAACGCATGTTGTGTATATAATTATTTGTTAATATATTATTTTATATATTATGATCGCGTAATTAGCCACAAGCGCTCATTTTCTATAACAATGAAATACTTCCGGTGCTATGATCGAATTAATCTATCGTACACAACTATATACTTACTGGATAAATAAATTTTAAGTTTTTTTTTTAAATAAAAATGTCATCGCGTGATTAGTCATCGTACATCGTGAAAAATTGTTAAGTTTTGAATCTCGTTTTATTTATTAATTTTATTATTTTTTTTTATTTTCAGAAAAATAAATTAAAATAAGAAAAAAGTAAAAAAATTATAATTTATTGTGATATGATTATTTTGGAATTATTATTTTTTTATTCGATTATTTATGGCGTTTGTGGTATAAATTATTTTAATTAAAAAAAAAAGAAAATAAAAACTTGGTTTTAGGTGTTATGAAATATTAATAATCTATGTACATAATATATATGTATATAGAAAAGTGGTAATTGTATTTAACCCTCATTCTTAACAGGCAAACACATATTTATAAATACATACATTTCTTGTTTTTAATTCTTGTTTTAACTTGTGTAATTTATATTTCTTAAAGGCATTTTTATAAATATATAGAGTATATATTTATATACGTATAAATATTTGTTGTATTGATAACAAGACCGATCTCATCTGCTGGTGCGCCAATATATAAACTGACAATATTCAGGATGGCAAAAATATCTATATTATATGTATTATGCGCAAATGTGTATATATAGAATGGCTTATCAATAAAAATAAAAATTTGAAATGGAATCATAAATATAAATATTGCTTTTTATTAAAATTGATAAACTGAAATTAATTTATTGATTTAAATAATATTTTTTTTTATTAATAAAATACAATAAAATATTTATTTTAAAGAGGAAAAAAATATTTTAACGAGGATGAAGAATATTTTTTATCAATTTTTCGTTTGATCAAGTTTTTCTTTGCATAGTACAAGCAAACATGTACATATATTTCAGGTTACCGACATTCAGTATCACAACAAAACTGTAACGCATGGCAAGGATTTTTTTTTTGTAATGAAATAAACCTATATGGAAAATAACAATCAGTCTAATCATTCTATATATAACCTTTCTTCAACAATATATCAATATGTTGTGCAATCTTGGATACATTTATTATTTATTCTTTTAATTAAAAATCATACAACAACAATAAATATATATACAATACATCGTCGCCTAAGGGTACCACTTTTCAAATGTAACGAAATCTTAAAGCGATTTCACCTTTTAGTGATGTTTATTCCTTCTTTCAAATTGCGTTTCTCGCAGACATATCTTAAAATATTCTTACGTTTAACAAAAATATAGATACATATATGGTTTAATTGTATTTAATATATATGATTAATGAATTAACAATATAATAAGAATATTGAAAGATTAAGATGATGATGATGATACAAATGACAACAAAAAAAAAACAACCAGAAAGTTGATTGAACACTGTGTAATATTTTTAATCAATTAAAATATAAATAAAAAACTTAGAAAATGCGAAGAAGTTTTATTTTACTCCCAAAGTGTACATACATATAAGTAGATAGATTCTATATATATTGGTATTGTGAGGTCTTATTACTTCTTAAGAAAATTAAATTAAAATAATAATAATCTATACTTTTCTATCTAATTTATTAAGATGATGATAATAATATACATGGTATATGTATAATACGTATATAATTCTTCGTCTAGTGTATACATTTGTTGTTGTTGTGGCTTGCTATACAATCTTAACTTTTAAAATAAATAAGAAATACAATAACAACAAAAATTAATTTAAATTTCTCAATGAAACGACATATTTATGATTATATTCAATTTATCATTTTAAAAATAAATAAAAAACAAAAAAGTTAAGTTCATATTTTTTTAAGATCACAGTAAAGAATCACTTTTTAAATAAATCTAGTTTAAGAGTTCATTTTCTCACAATTATATATCGTTCGAATACATCGTACAAATTGTGTATTTATATATACATAAATAGATGTAATAATCATTTCAAGTTTTATGCTATTTGAATTGATTTTGATTACTGTTATCATATCAATTTATTTAAAGGTGAAAATTAAATTGGTTTTTGAATACACGATTCAGAAATCAACTTATCAAAATATATATAATTGCGCAAAACTGGAAAAAAAAATATTTATGCATTTCCCATTGATTGAGAACCGAATTTGTAAGCATTATGTAAACAATTAATTTTTAAGAAATTGACTAAATACTTATATGAAATAAGAAAAGCTAGCCTTAAAATTAGTGTGTTGAGAAAGATATCTACCAATGTGGCTGTGTTTTCTGGAACAAATATAATCGTTCAAATATAGAAGGAATATTATCCGCTAGACCTATAAAATCAGAAACCGCCAATCCAAAAATGTTGGAGAGTATACTTGCACGGACCTACAGATGGCACGACAGAACCAAACATGACCCCATTTTAATGAAAGCCGAGCTGACTAGGGATGAAATAAGCAGAAGCCAAACGAAAATTGTTGCGTGCTGGTACAAATGAGTTCTTTGCCACAGAAATAATCGCATTAAAATCAAAGCGGGAACTAGCAAAAAACATCAACATCTGCAGCCTTAGTCGAGTTTTAGATGACAATCTTTACTGATTTTAGTAAAGCATTTGACTCCATCTGCCATCACAAGGCTCTAGAAAGTCTTTATAACTTTGGCTTTACATCCAACTTCATTAAATGGTTCAACTCATATTTGTCTCGTCGCGTACAATAGGTGTCAATTGGAAGCGAAAAATTTAAAGTAATTAAAGTAACGTCAGGAGTTTCTAAGGGTTCCCATATTGGACCATGGATTTTTCTCGTTCTTATAAATGGAATAACTGAAGTCATAAAATACTCAAATCTTCTCATGTTCGCAGATGATATAAAAATTTATCATGTAATTAAGGATATACATGACACAAAAATATTACAAGAAGGCATCGAGAAATTCAATGAACGGTGCCTGAAAAATTCTTGGCTGTTGAATATTGACAAATGCAAAGTAATGTCTTTTCACCGCAAGAGAAAACCGATTAACTTTGCTTATACCGTTAATAATACGGAACTGCAAAGAATTAGAGAAATAATCGATCTAGGAGTCACATTCGCTGAAAATATGAGTTTTAACAACCACATTGACAAATGCATTGCTAAAGTAAATTCCATGTTTGATTTTGTTAAGCGTTGGACTGCAGAATTTACAAATTTGTCAACTTTATTTTCACTATGTTTTGCGTATATAAGATCCCAAGTTCAATACGCATCAGTAATTTCAGGCCTTTATGATGCTAACCACATCAAAAGGATTGAAAGCATTCAAAAGAAATTTATGATCTTCATTTTAAAGAAAACTGACTGGAACTATAATCATAGCTTACCATTTTATGAGAATATAGCCCGCCTACCATCATACACAACAAGATGTTTACAATATAAAATTAAATATAAAATTTGAAAATACAGCTATCCATGCTCCAATCAAATCGCTGCGAAACCATCGAGATAGTACGCCACTCAACTAACTATGGTGAAAATTTCCCAATTAATAGACTTTCTAAATCATTCAACATCGCTGAAGAAAACTTTGACTTTCATCTCACAAAGGACTGCTTCAAAAGGAACTTGATGAACTATTTTTTAAATTTTAAAACTTAATTTATCAAAAATTATCCGATAACTTCTTTTCAATTTATTTATTGTAAAAAATATACTTTTTATTTTAAATCTTTTTTTTTGACAACTTATCTGAAGAACTTAACTTTTAATTTTTAAAATTTAAATTTAAATTTAAACTTTTTTAATCTTGTGTAATAATCAAAATTGAATTGAATATTTGTTTTGTCATACAAATCATACTTGTAATGTACTAAATTGATTTCTTTAATATAAATAAATACATTAATCAGTTATTGAAGGTTTAGGGTTAGCGATTTTCAACAGTTTCTCGAAATAAATAGTCGGAATATAGTCAAAGACCGAAACATCGTGTTTGTTACTTTACAGCTCATTTCTGAAGACGGCCATTAAAACTACGCCAAACCACTACACCACCACTACAGCTGAAAAAAAATTATGGAAGATTAACTCAGAGATATGGAAGGCATACTAAGCGATAATTGTTTGTATGGCTAAGGTGGCGCATATTGAAATGGTATCAAATTAATTATATTCTTTCATTATATTCTCACTGCAGAAACTATTAAATATAGCATTCCATTTTCAGTGATGCACCCAGATTTGGAGGGCTACGGGAAGCCGCTGTTAAATCTTTTAATATCACCTTAGACATGTAAATGGGTAATATTCAGTATTCACCTTTGAAGAGGTGACATAAATGGCCAGTATTAAATTCATCGAACCTGTATTAAACACACGACCACTCTTTGTTCTATCAAATGATCAATTTGACCCTTTGACACCAAGTCATTTTTTAATTGGACAACTGATATTTCAAGTTCCACAATCTGTATTAACTAATAAGCCTCCGCATCAGGCTATGCAACAATTTTGTATCCAATGGACGTATGAGTACTTAACGTCGTTGAACAAGCGAAGTAAATGGCAAGCCACAAATTCTTGAAATTATGCGATCACCAAATTTTGTTGACAATAAAATTTTACTTATTGACGTACCATTAAGATGAAATTGAGCTTCATTGCTAAAATTGGTAAAGATGATTTTTGATGGAAAACCTTCATTTCGTTCAGGCATCTAATTAACAAAACAATGACGATTTAAATGGTCTGGTGGCTTCAATATTATGAGTTAGTTGAATTTTATATAGATGCAAAAATGAAGATCAACATGCAAAATGTGTCGTAATATGGTTCGTGAAATGTTTAGTTCTTATGTGAACGATGCCTGGTTGATGAACTTAGTTCATTATGCACACTTTCACTAACAACTGCCACTGCATCAGTAGTATGAACTGGATGCATATGGTGATACGGTCTACGACCTTCCACTGAACCAGTTTCTTCAAAACGATCAATAATTATGCCCATTGCACGCTCAGTAGGACGTCCATATCGGCCAAAATTCTCACGTTGTTTAGAAAATGTTGTTGTTTTTGAACGATTATTTTCATAATAAATTTAGACAATCAAAATGCGTTCTTGTGTTGTTAGCGATTTTATATTTTTGACTCTACATATATGTCAAAGAAACAGATAGCATTCAGTACTTATAACATTCAAACTCATTGATTGAAAAAAGAGCCAATTGTATGTTTAATTTTCTAGAAAATGAATTGAATGGTATCGGTTATGTGATTAGATTGATTTTATCTTTTAGCTACGTACTCGTTAAAAAATGCTAGCAAAGCCTCAAACTAAAAGCGCTGGATGTACGTATTTGATGAAAAACTTATTCGACCACATAAGCGAAATATATAGGCGATGTCGGATTATACATCCCCAAAGAAAAGTAATGAAATTCAACGATTTTTAAAATTTTGCTTATACATTTCAGAAAATTTGTGAAAGACTTTGTCATCATGATCTAAGCCGTTACAAGATTTATAGTTAAGAAAAATTCTAATCTTATATATTTGATTCGCGTCAATTAGCGTCAAGAATTATAGAATATTTAGTGTACGTATACTTAGAGATAGTTCAATTTGGGTTAATGCACCAGAAGTACATATTATGATGATTTATAATTTATTGGAACTGCATATTACATTTATCGTCCTCTAAATCATCTGCGTCACACAATCTTTATTGTTTATATTGTGTTATCGATCTTTCATAAATAATACGTAAACGCCATTGACCAAAAATAAAATTAAAAAAATTATCTTAATTACAATGGAACCAAAATCTATATATAGTACTTGAGACCATATTTTTTAATTAACAGCTCTTAAGTATCAATTAGAGAAGACAAACTGAACAAAAAATAAATAAATAAATTTATCATGAAGTGTTTTCTATACTCTTCAATTATCATCTTAATATTTTGTTATTGTTGTACATATGTATTATACATATTTTTATTATTAATTATATGAATTTTTATGCGCGCTTCTACTGATCTCATGGGAAAAAATACAGATTTTATTAATTAATTTTTTTATTTTCAAAGTAAATTGACCTATAAATTTATGGAAATCACGTACAAAAATAAAATCTTATAATTTATTTAAAATTGAAGATAACTTTAAGTACCAATTTGGTAATTATACATATATACATATAATTTTTATTCATATTTTTTTTAGTTTTTATTTGCTCAAGGTAATTATTGAAACGCAAAATAACGAAAGATTTAAGCGACGAACCCGATTTTTAATAGTAATAAATTTCGTTTGGTGTGGCTCTCATACACTCGTTCGCACTATTAATCGTGCATGGTTAAAATATTACGTTAAGTGACATATGTATATATGTATGTACGAATTTAATTTCTGAAAGTCGTATTTAAAAAATAATAAATGTATTTTTAAAAAGACTTAATCACATTACGATTATTCTTCTCATTATTATATTGTTTATTTCTGATTATTAACAACAACAAGAAACACACAATTAGGATAAGAAGATATATGAATAAATAATATGTATACGAAATTACGAATATAACATCGACAATAAGAAATTATTATTAATAAAAATTTATGATGGCAATCAAATTGTCACAAAACTACATTTCCCATCCCAATTTTCCTTATAAGAGAATCTAAAAAAACTTTTAATCTTCTTTTCTTCACACCAAAATCGAAAAAAAATTATTAATCTCAAGACGAATATAAGAATAAACATTATATTTATACATATATATATATATATAATAATAATAATAGTAAGAAAATTGTAAATTGAATTTAATTGGATTCATTTAAATTTAATGATTATGTTTTTCTTTTATTTTATTTTTGAAAGAGTCTCTTTGTTAAAGATTTTCGCGTTTGTTTTTTATCTTTTAAAAATTAAATTGATTTCTTTTTTTATCTCATTTTGATTTATATTAATGTGAAATTGTGTATTTATCTTAAATTCTTAAAATCACATTTGATTAGAGTTGTATATCTCTCTTTCTCCTTACTCTTATGAATGTATGTTTGTAATTCTTGTTTGTGGTTTCGATGTTAAAAATATAAGATTATATATATACATATAAGAAAAGATGACGGTAATTTAAAAAGTTTATTGGTAAAATATATGTATTTAGATAAGATTGTATTACACATTTTGTATATTGAATAAGCAGATAGTATAATTTAATGGACTAATATAAATCGTACAATCTTATGGACTGGAATCTGTATATTAACTGAAGTATAGAATTGAATACGAACTATAGAATATAATTTAATTTAATTACCGTAGAGCGTATTTTCTACCGTGCTTACAAATGTTTCCCCATACGTAAATAGGCCTATCAAAACAATGTCACACTAATTTAGCTGGAAATTTTCATGGTGGCCGAGAAATTAAAATTCTCAGTGATAACAGAACTGTGAACGTTTGGTTTTATTCTATTTTTTCTATTGTTTCCAATACGGAAATTCGGTTAGACTATATAGAAATATGCCGCCCTCTTTGGCGCACTGTTAGTAGCGTGCTTGCTGTGGTATTCGAGCGTCTCGGGTTCGACCAAAAAATCACGGTTGGGTGATTTTAATGTGTAAGTATATTTGTGGCCCATTTGTACCATTGAGTGCTGGAGTGATCCTCCCAATTAAAAAAAAAAATAAAAATTAAAAAAATATACAAATATGGATCCCAATGTCCATCACGAGATTATATGCCAGATAACTGTAAATCTTATATTTGATAAAATTCTTGAAAAAATGCGTCTCGAACTTCTAAGTTCTTCTATTCTAATCAGTATGGTTTCAGAAGGTGATCTTGTACTAGTCGAAATCATTGATTTGATTTATCAAGCTTTTGACAGTCAAAGAAACATATGTGTGTGAGGTTTATTTTTGGACCTATATACGTAATCTTTCAATTGTATATTGATTAATATTTGCTTCTCTGTAACTTACATTATTACGGTTTCATATAGCATTGCATATAACGTTCTACAGAAAGGTGTATTTACACTTATAAGCAATTTGTCACACTCGAAAGGAAGAGAGGCCCTAAACACCACACACCCACTCCGAATGGAGGATATAAAATCAGCGGATGTGTCGGTTTTAGGTGGTAGAAATTCACCACTGTTGCTGAGGGGTTTGTTTCACCGATGCATCGTCTTCCGAAGATTTTTCACACTGAAGCTTTAAAAAGCGTTGATCAGGCCCTTTGGTATGTATGAATGTTCAAGTTTCGCAACGGTTAAACCTGAAATTTTAATAATTTTAAATTAAACCGTAAGAACTTTACCAATAAGAATTATTTTTATTTAGAAAACCCTCTCCCAACAAATATCTGGCTACGCCACTGATATGAATATAAATCCTCTAAGCCGTCCGTACCGCCTTATGTTGTATATAACATACGTCAAACTCGTATATAAATACACAAAATTTAGTATTTCAATTAACGCTTAATCCATAGCTCAGTTCGAACTAAATCAACGTTGAAATCAAAAAAATCAATTAAAAATTAACAAGACAATTCAATTTATAAATATATTCGACAATAGTTAAAAAAATTCATTAACATTCATTCAGAAGCATATTTTTCTCTATATCCATACATATTCTCCCGTGTCCGTTTAAACATAAATCATCAATTAGTATGTATATATATATTATGCACATACATACATTATACATATATGTAGATATAATTATGGATAATTTAAGATTCTAATCAATGTGAAGTATTTAATGGCCATGACTTTAATTTTATTTTAATTACTTGCGTGTTTTGTATATACATATATTTGAATGGCATTCATTGTACGTGTAATGTATATATACAACAAATATACACGAAGGTGGTGACAGTTAGGCGTTGCAATTGCCATTACTACTTTATTAATTGATATGTTAAATTATTCTAGTTCTTCTTATATATACACATATATGTACATATATATAAACATACGTGTAAAGGTGGTTTTAATATCCATTAATACAAATTGGTTCTAATGGGAGGTGCTTTTTATTAAAATGTATGTATATATATACTTATATACAATCTGCTAAATTTACAATAAAATTCCACCAAACTTGAAAGCGCAACAATTGTATTAAACTATTTGATATCGCACGATAAACACCTGAGCTCCAACCGTAATACAAAAAATTCTTTGCATAACTCTGATTCTTACAATTTTTATCGATGTTTGCAATGCATATATACATAATTCAAAAGTAGAAAACTAATTTTTACAAAAATTAAAAACAACAAATTTATTTTAATAATAAAAATAAATATAAATAATTGAAATAATAAATAATTTTTTTTAACGTATTGTGCCGCCGGTAAATATATATATAAATATATTTATCTCTTGTATTTATTTGTTATACAAATCTTAACAAATAATATATTTTTATATTTTCTTATATACATAAATATTTGTATTTAGTTTAATTTTTTTAGAAATAATCGAAAAATAAAATTTATTAATTGATTATGGTGGTTTGTTGTTTTAATTTTAAATAATCTTACAAATATGTGTGCATATATATATACAGAGGGCGATCGAATTCTTTATTTGCAAATGTGCAACAATTTTAAAATTAAATGTTTTGCTAAATGACATATATCACGGTGGTACGCCTTACCAACAAATCTCATATATCAATCCGTTCATTCAAATCTCTCCTTATAAATATATGGATACATGTTGTGATATGCTCCTCATTCAATTTTATTTTTACCTTACTCGTATAATAATGAAAACACATCAGATGATTCATTTACGAATAACCCTAGGTGGACTGAATCTACCGGTGCAAAAAATTGATAGACATTTTCCCTGCTATCAAAAATACTGTATGGGTTATAATTTTAGTTGAGCAGATTTTTATTTTTAAGATCAAGATAGATATATTCGTATATATCTTAGATAAAACAAAAAAAAAGACTTCAATTCATAAAAAATTATAAGCAAAACTAAAATAATAATAATAATCATTGCATGAGAAACATAAGTTAAGGTTAAAGTTCAGAAGTTTCTTTCTGCTTTTTTTCTTCCTTCTTTTTCTTCCATATGACTGATTTCTTGCCCTTAAGGTAAATTAAGTGGTATTTTAAGATGAGTATGTTTTATTTTTTTTTATTTTAAATAAAACATTAAAACAAAATATATATACATATATACGTATATATACATATAATGAAGATCGAGATCAAGATTTGCAATTTTTATTTTTAGTTTCGCGATCACCAAAATGTTGTTTTTAGTGTATTGATAAGGGAATATCCATCAACTGTGTATATAAATTATATTGATCAACGAATATGATCTTGTACTAATATATATTATAGTATATAAGATCTTATGATCTTTTATGTATATTGTATATATACTGTCAATAAATTTTAGTTTTCTTAATAATTTCTTAGGTTCATTACAAACAGACTTTTAAAATGAAAAAGACAATTTTTTTTTCGTCTTTGAATTTATATAAGAAAATATATATTTATGAATATAGTAATTAAAAATTTAATATAATTTACAGTTATATATGTATGTATATATGAATTTCAAATTATTACCGTAGGGTACAAAAAAATATCATAAGAGGTCTGGCTGCGGCTGCAAATAGATTTTATAGATGTGATAACTCCATTAAAATATTTTAATGCAACTCGTTTCAAAACTATTTTATATATCCATTATGATTATTATTTATAATCCGTCGATTGAATTGTAAAATACATATAAAATTTGACTTTCATTAAAAATAAATAAAAAAGTTCACGTTTTAGCTCACTATAGACATAGTCCTAGTTTCTATAGATAACCCTATACAATATCAATGCCACACTTTAGCCTTTAATCAAGGCAAAATACTAAATACATAAATACATGTATACACTAAAAACTTTATGTTGCATGATAGCCGATGCAAAAGTCTATATAGTTTGAATTCATTAAATTAAAAGGCAATCCACAAATAAAATTGATTTAAAACTAACACTGATTTCTTTCACTAAATTAGTGACTAAACTAAATTGATGGTTGGTTGACAACAGTCACTAATAGATAGCAAAAGTATTAATAATTCAAGCCGTCATGGACCTAGATTGTTTCATCTATCAAAAATGTCGTTTATGACATTTCAATTTGGTATCAGCATAAGAATATAGTAAGTTATAAACAGCATAAGAATATAGTAAGTTTTATCGGATTTCGCATTCAAATTCTCAAGAAGCCCCACAGTCACCTCTCGTCGATCGTATGTGCTCATTTGAGAAATTAATTTAGGATAACTTGCAAGTTTTCAATTTATTTTGAACCGAACATACTGTAACGCTGAATACCCACCGTTCCAATCAAGGGACGTAACACATAATTCATTGTATTACTTTCCTCTACCGGAAAATGGATTTTTGACCAAACTCGTAATTCCCGTTGGGTGGCTATAAATTAGGTGTTTTGGCTTGGCATTTGGTCAGAATTTTAATATTTTTTCTGGAATTGTTTTTAAAACGATAAGTAAGCAAGTTATAGTGCGGATAACAAAAAGGAAAAAAGAAAAGAAAAGATTTTTAAATGAACTGAAAACCGTGAAAAAAGTGGTGCACCTTTTTTCTCGAAAATTCGATAAACAAAAAAAAAATACTTACACTTTTATACTTGTGTGCACGTAATTTTATACTATAATAAAAATATAAATCAAGACTATTTAGTAGAATTTTCAGGATGAGATAAGAAGCAACAGTGGTGGGGTGAGTTGGGATAATCTGATAAAGAGGTGAGTTTGTCCTTGGTCCTCACCTGTTTCAACTACAACTCTGAGTATGCCTATATAGTATCTCATATTCCTGCGGTCTAGCAAGATTCCTTCAAGCTTTGGAAAACCCCACCGCTATACCCTGAGCAAAGCCTCTGAGGGAATAATATCATAATTTTTGATAAAAGCTGATAGCTTGATATCACACCTGTTACAAATGGCGCCCAAGATGTCGAAGGTATTTGATTGTCAGTGGGTGGTATTACTGACTTAAACGACATATAGATAGCCGACGGCTGTTTAGATGGTTTTCCTTCTGTGAAATGTGTCGCTGATACCGTATTAGCAAAATCCGATTTGAACTGCGTTAGTGGAAATTTCTTGTTAAAGTGTCACTTAAATTTAGACGTTTTTCATCTGTTATTGGATGGTTAACTTTCTCGTTTGTTGCGGAAGTGGGATTAGGTTCACTCTCGGAGTCCGAAGCTTCAACTATACTTCACAATCAATGGCTGCCAATGTAGCAATTGAATCGCTGAGCGACTCCTCCTGAGGAGGAGCAGTTTTCATTTTCTAAACCTAAGTTATAAGCATTTCACATAATGTGATAAGTTTTCTCGCGGCTTTCTGTACTGTTTTTGAAACCGAAATTCTTTCTAATCTAGCATACACCTGACACAAGCGAGAAATCAGGGCATCATGTTCGAAGTGATCATTTGTAAGAATATTATTTTGTATGAAGACCTGCAAATTTTTCAATTTAAACGTGATAGTTACAAAATTTCTTATTAAAAATCCACAAATTCATTAGTTTTCTGCTATCTTATGTACATTATGCTGAAAATGGTTTACCCTATCCCTGATGATCGATTTTTGGTCTCTATACCAATTTGTTCCGCTGCACCGAATCGACTACTATGTATATAGAATACTATTGTCGTCAAAAATTCGACAGAAGACTTGAAGTACGTTTCGATGTCGGTTGCTTTGATAGTTTTTGTTTGAATACGTCATTAACATTATGTTCTTTAACGTTATAAATTTCAAATTTCGTAACAACATCATGATCAGTTAATGATCATGGTGTCACACATCAACAATTGTTGTGTTATTTAAGTAAATTAATTCACTTTCGAAGATTATTATCTTAGTATCAGCCTCAGTAACCCGTGCACTTAGCGTATCTTGGTTTGTTTGTTTTCAACTTTGTGTACAGTACCATTTGATCAATTTTATACTTTAATAAAAGTTGTTTATTAAATATTTGGTTTAACTGTGTTGCGCAGTTACATAAATAATAGAATATTCAATTTAATCAGGAAATATGTCTGTATATCTATCTATATATATATACATTATACCCAGTTCGAACTTTGTTTTGATTGACAAAATCTTGTATTTTGTTTTCGCTAGATAAGCATATTGACAGTTTGCGGCAATAGCGGATTGACAAATAAATTCGGCCCATCGACATTTTTGCAACCGGCACCAATTGTAACGAAACTTCTAGACAACAAATAAAAACAAGATATTTCATTTATTTCAACAAAACTGTGTTAATGGATAAACCCAGTGATATTTTTAAGATTAAATAATCTCCAGCTTTGAACAGTACAAATTTTAATTATTTAATACTAAATTCAATTGAACTGTGTGGCGGTGCTGTGGTAATAGAGTAAAATAATTATTCCCACTTTTAACATAGAATATTCTCAACACCTTGAAAACTTAAGAATGTCGTTGGGACAGCTTACTTATAGTTTTTACCCTTGAATGTGCGCTTTCCAATTAAAATACCAAGGTAACCAAATTCATTGAATGAATTTACTAAAAAGTATTCATTCGGAGGGCATTGTCTGATACGCTGATTGGCTATCCCTAAAAAGTAAAAATTTCGTTTTCTGCCTTAACACAAAATTATGAACTTTTAACGATAAAGGAAAGATATGTCTATTTGAGTGACGTTGTCCTGTAAACTGGGACTAGGCATATGCAAATGACAAATCATCAGCAAAAACAGTAGGAGACCCTTGAAACTGTTGTCGAAATATACCATTTACATATACTAAAAATTATAAAGGCCCTAAAACAGACAGCAGTTCAATGCTTAATTGGTGATTTACTTGTACTACTAGGGCCCGTTCATTCAAGTACGAGTACAACCATTGATGGTTTGTACCTCTGAAACCATAACAATGCAAGTTTTTTAAATGCGGATGTACATATGCCACTCTGTCAAATGCCTTTTGGAGATCTATAAACAGTCGGTTATCACTATGCTCAGTTACTTGGCCCAATTTTTCCCAAAACAACATTGAATGGGAAAGGGAAAATGTGCGAAGAACGAAACAATTCTATACTTTTTATGGTTTTTTCAAAAATTTTAGAAAAATCAGAAAGTAGTGAATTGTGGACGATACTTATTGGGGCTAGTTTTATCATTTTTTGAAAATGGAATAACGAATAAAATTTCAAATTTCTTAAGCGAAAATAAAAATATTTTATTATCGGCGTACTTTTTTTTTTTTTTTTTTTTTTTTAAAAAGGTATTGGCATAGACACTCTTTTGGTCCATAGCCTTACCTTACATTCACACAACATTCATTCAAACCATTCATTCATCCCATTCACACAAGTACAGTATACCATCTGCGCATTGCATAGATGTTTTCAATTTAATCACCGATCGTAATCGGGAGATGAAAAATCCCTTTTGCATCCCGCCTCTGTTTGGATTCGAACCCGGTACCTCCCGATCCAAACCTCGCAGCTTTAACCACTGCGCTATTTGCTCGGTATCGGCGTACTTTAATTGTTCAGAAATTTCTATTTTCCTCTTTGTCTATAAATTTTTCTTTGCTGTGCAGATGTGGCCGGCAAATATTTTACTTCTTCTGCCTTCTTCTTAATCGAATTAGCTTTAATTATATCAATATATCCGCTGCCATTAGATCGTGATTATGTACTCTAGGGCTTAATTTCACCATGAGTAGCCAATTTTCATCATTTAAAGTTCCTTTACAGTAATATGATCAGGAAACCATTTCCAGTGTCTATACGCTGATCCGGCGCGAATATCGGCACATTTCAGAAGATCAGAAGATTCCTGTCCTTCAACAGCATCGTATGCATTGCGCAGGTGGTACACTGTAAAAATGTGGAATGAGGGTGAATGAGTTGAATGAATGAATGAGTTGAATGAATGTGTGTGTGTGAATGGAGGTGGTATCACAACGGACCAACACTGGTCTAAGTGTGCCGTAAAAAAGCGACCACGTCAACTTAACTTAACTTAACTTTTTTGATATAGCAAGGAGAGATTCGAAGCGGTTAAAAAAGGAGGGTAAATGCATTTTAAATTTTTTAAACGAATACGCAAAGAAAATTAATATTCCCTTTGCGTTTTTTTAACCGTTTGGTATAGCTCCAAAAGCTGGTTTAAGTCGATCGATAGATATGGATATCTATTTTCCATTGTGGGGCTTTCGTAAGGCGATGTCAACCTAGTACAAATTTTATCAACCCGGATAAAAACAAACTCACATTTATCCAGCGTTTTTGGAATAAATATATCGCTTTTCAGAGCATTTCGTATAGATATTTCATAGCCTGATCGGAGTCTGCTGGTTGTTGATCTGGTGCTTATATAAAAAATTGGGCTGGTAATTTTAGTGACTGTTCATAAACTAGTTCTGCCGGGGAACATTTAATATTATTTTTTGGTGTAGCTCTTATGCCAAGAAGAATTATTGACATCTATGAACTCAAATTTATCTTAACGCCTCAAGCTGTTATAATCTCTATAGAGATGCTTTTAGTTGGCGGTGAAAACGACTCCACTTCGTTAGATTACGGGTGATGAGGAGCTTTCCAAGTTCGATGTGTGGCTAACAGTTGCGGTGGTAACACACTTCATAAGATAAACTTATAGAATTAAACGTTAAGCACATTCAGTTACTCATTCTAACTATCTACATCAAAACATTTAAGGAGAGTTCGCGAGGTCGGATATTTACTCGAGCTATTTACTGTATGATAAAAATATTTTAACTAAATTGAAAGTAGGGGATGAATTTTTTTGGTTATGTATGGACGAACTTTTTTGGTGATTTTATTGGTTTAGAGGTCGGATGTAAATAGCTAGGGCATATATCCGACCTCACGAACTCATTTTTAGGAGGTTTCCCGATTTATGTTGAGACAACGGAATATTTTCAATAGCTATTGATAGCCACCATATGGTAGACGCAGAGGTCGCTGCAGGGGACGATGTAGAGAATGACTTGGCTTCTTCAGATTGTCTAAGACAATATGAAGACCATGCTCAGGATGGAAATCGTTGGGGCCAAATTGTTGATACAGTAAGAAGCCATTAATGGCCTTTAAAAACTGTTTATTATTTTCTTGAAATAAAGCCGCAGTCACACAACTTCTACAAATGTGTGTAACCAACAAAAGTGTTGCCACATGCAGTTAAGAATACAAAATTTTTGCTCAGAACAGAATAATTGAAAATACACAATTATTAAATTATTTTAATTTATTATTATTGTAGTTTAATCTATAGAATAAGCGAGCACATCGTTTGCCTGGATTTTCTGTCTGGACTGTTTATTCTGGATTGTGTCCTGAAAAGATTTTCTCTAGTCTGGATTTTGCCTAGTCTGAATTTTGTCTTTTTTGGATTTAGCCCGGTCTGGATTTTGTTAATCTTGATTTTGTCAATAGGGATTCTGTCTTTCGGGTTTTCGTCGTACACCCTTTTTAAATCAAGATTGTTTAGCAAAATTAGAACATACTTTTTAAAAATTCTTTCCAAAAAGAACACATAATACTCAACATGATAAACCATATTGCAAAATTAAGTCAGCTAAGGCAAAATAAATCATTTAAGACAGTATAATCATAGAACGTACAATTTTCTATATAGCGACCAATAACGTCTAGTTTTTACCCTTGAATGTGCGCTTTCCAATTAAAATACCAAGGTAACGAAATTCATTGAATGAGGTTATTCATTCGGAGGGCATTGTCTGATACGCTGATTACGCTACCCCTAAAAAGTAAAAATTTCGTTTTCTGCCTTAACACAAAATTATGAACTTTTAACGATAAAGGTAAGATATGTCTATTTGAGTGACGGTGTCCTGTAAACTGGGACTAGGCATATGCAAATGACAAATCATCAGCAAAAACAGTAGTAGACCCTTGAAACTGCTGTCGAAATATACCATTTACATATACTAAAAATTATAAAGGCCCTAAAACAAAAAACTGTGGATCCATATTAATTAGCAGTTCAATGCTTAATTGGTGATTTACTTGTACTACTAGGGCTCGTTCATTCAAGTACGAGTACAACCATTGATGGTTTGTATCTCTGAAACCATAACAATGCAACTTTTTTAAATGCGGATATACATATGCCACTCTGTCAAATGCCTTTTGGAGATCTATAAACAGTCGTTTATCACTATGCTCAGTTACTTGGCCCAATTTTTCCCAAAACAATATTGAATGGGAAAAGGAAAATGTTGGCCAAGAACGAAACAATCCTATACTTTTTATGGTTTTTTCAAAAATTTTAGAAAAATCAGAAAGTAGTGAATTGTGGACGATACTTATTGGGGCTAGTTTTATCATTTTTTGAAAATAGAGGAACGAATAAAATTTCAAATTTCTTAAGCGAAAATAAAAATATTTTATTATCGGCGTACTTTAATTGTTCAGAAATTTCTATTTCCTTAATACATTTTCCTCTGCTGTTTTTTTCTTTGCTGTGCAGATGTGGCCGGCAAATATTTTATTTCTTCTGCCTTCTTCTTAATCGAATTAGCTTTAATTATATAAATATCCGCTGCCATTAGATCGTGCTTATGTACTCTAGGGCTTAATTTCACCTTGAGTAGCCAATTTTCATCAATTAAAGTTCCTTTACAGTAATATGATCAGGAAACCATTTCCAGTGTCTACGCTGATCCGGCGCGAATATCGGCACATTCCAGTAGATCAGAAGATTCCTGTCCTTCAACAGCATCAAGAAAACGAACTATCTTTGATATAGCAAGGAGAGATTCGAAGCGGTTAAAAAAGGAGGGTAAATGCATTTTAAATTTTTTAAACGAATACGCAAAGAAAATTAATATTCCCTTTGCGTTTTTTTAACCGTTTGGTATAGCTCCAAAAGCTGGTTTAAGTCGATCGATAGATATGGATATCTATTTTCCATTGTGGGGCTTTCGTAAGGCGATGTCAACCTAGTACAAATTTTATCAACCCGGATAAAAACAAACTCACATTTATCCAGCGTTTTTGGAATAAATATATTGCTTTTCAGAGCATTTCGTAGATATTTCATAGCCTGATCGGAGTCTGCTGGTTGTTGATCTGGTGCTTACATAAAAAATTGGGCTGGTAATTTTAGTGATTCTTCATAAACTAGTTCTGCCGGGGAACATTTAATATTATTTTTTGGTGTAGCTCTTATGCCAAGAAGAATTATTGACATCTATGAACTCAAATTTATCTTAACGCCTCAAGCTGTTATAATCTCTATAGAGATGCTTTTAGTTGGCGGTGAAAACGACTCCACTCCGTTAGATTACGGGTGATGAGGAGCTTTCCAAGTTCGATGTGTGCCTAACAGTTGCGGTGGTAACACACTTCATAAGATAAACTTATAGAATTATACGTTAAGCACATTCAGTTACTCATTCTAACTATCTACATCAAAACATTTAAGGAGAGTTCGCGAGGTCGGATATTTACTCGAGCTATTTACTGTATGATAAAAATATTTTAACTAAATTGAAAGTAGGGAAATGGATGAATTTTTTTGGTTATGTATGGACGAACTTTTTTGGTGATTTTATTGGTTTAGAGGTCGGATGTAAATAGCTAGGGTATATATCCGACCTCACGAACTTACTTTTAGGAGGTTTCCCGATTTATGTTGAGACAACGGAATATTTTCAATAGCTATTGAGAGCCACCATATGGTAGGCGCAGAGGTCGTTGCAGGGGACGATGTAGAGAATGACTTGGCTTCTTCAGATTGTCTAAGACAATATGAAGACCATGCTCAGGATGGAAATCGTTGGGGCCAAATTGTTGATACAGTAAGAAGTCATTAATGGCCTTTAAAAACTGTTTATTATTTTCTTGAAATAAAGCCGCAGTCACACAACTTCTACAAATGTGTGTAACCAACAAAAGTGTTGCCACATGCAGTTAAGAATACAAAATTTTTGCTCAGAACAGAATAATTGAAAATACACAATTATTAAATTATTTTAATTTATTATTATTGTAGTTTAATCTATAGAATAAGCGAGCACATCGTTTGCCTGGATTTTCTGTCTGGACTGATTATTCTGGATTGTGTCCTGAAAAGATTTTCTCTAGTCTGAATTTTGTCTTTTTTGGATTTAGCCCGGTCTGGATTTTGTTAATCTTGATTTTGTCAATAGGGATTCTGTTTTTCGGGTTTTCGTCGTACACCCTTTTTAAATCTAGATTGTTTAGCAAAATTAGAACATACTTTTTAAAAATTCTTTCCAAAAATGGTGTTTCAGATCACAATGGTCGTTTGAATTGCGTTTACTACAACTAGCCCAGATGTATATTGTGACTCTTAATTGCTGTGCCTTTATAATTTTGCTTGAATTGGTTGTTCATAAATAATAAAATAATTTAGGTGGTTTGAGTGACTCCTGAAATATTTGTGTCCATTTTTGTTAAGTTTTTATAAATAACTTCCGCATATCTACTTACCATCATTATAATTAAATCATTGCACATACACCGTAGCTTTTAGGGTTGATCGTTAATGCTAAATTGGACGTATTTTATGATATGGACAATTTTCCAATTTATACTATTTTACACTATGTATATATAGTTTACCGTAGTAAACATAATATTGTTACGCAACTCACTATAGGAATTAAACCTTAACATTTAAACAATATATATTCTTTTGCATTTCTGACAGACTTTTAAGATAACGAATTAATTTTTTTATTTAAATCCAATTTATTTGTTTTGATTTCAATAAAAACCGATTTATTTTGTTTTTCATATTAAACCAAAATAAAAATAAAAATTAATCTTATATTTTTGATTTTTTTTTTTCTTTAATACAATTAAGATTTTATTTATCTTTTCATTTTTTGATTAATGAAATTTTTAAGCAAAATAAGTTTATAATTTATATGGTTTTGATTTTTTATATACATATATAGTTTTTATTCATATAGTGTATATAGTATATACACTGTATCAGTTAAATGAAGAATTTAGATTTAATTTTTACTCTTTATGGTAATTTTGTGAGATAAGTATTAAATTCAGATCGATTTGGATTCAAATATATGGATGAGAGTAAATTTTTGTTGTTTTGGTTAACCGGGATAAAAGTCTTTTGACATTTTATAGATTTATGACCATTTTAGACCACACTGGATGTTATATAATATGTATCAATACAATATTAAACCATACACTATACTAATACGAACAATGTGTATATGAGAGGCTCACCTAATTTTTATTCAATTTCCGCAATTTAATTAATTTATTGTGTTATATAATTTTGCACACTTCAGGTGGTTCATCATATGTACGTACATTTAATTTTCTAATTTATTTATTTATTTTTAAACTAGACCAAAATTGATTAGTTTTGCACTTTTAATTTTGAAACTACAATTATAGGTAATTATGTGTTCGGTTTCTTTTTTTTTTTTTTTGAATATAAATCCAAAATATTTCTTTCACTTTTTCAAGAAGTATATATATAAATGAACATCTTCAAAAAATATCCATCATTCGTATTCTTTCGATCTAAGTAATTGTGTCTTTATATATAAACAAGGTAAGTCATTTTGTTATACTATAAGTGCGCGCAGTGAATAAAACTATTATCTATTTGCAGAATCAACAATGAAGCTTATTTTATCAATCGTTTTGTTAGTGTGCTTGGGATCGGTTGCAGCCCGCTCAAAGGTACAGAAGCGAACAGATTATGGATTTGAGTATGAGTATGGTCAACCTGAAATCCATCCAGACCAGTATTCTCAATCGTATCAACACTCCACGACTGGGTCGACCGGCAAAGGTGGATATAGTGCTGGTAGTGGATTAAGATCGATTGCTCAGGGTTCGGCCCAACAAGCAAATTCAGCTGTTGCAAGTCAGCAAGCAGCCGGAACCCAAGCAGCTTTTGTTGCGAAAAATACATTGGCCCAAGCTGCAATTCAGGCTTCGGCAACAGCTCAAGCCGCATTGGCTGGTAAAAAAGTTTTACTCGAAGGATTGGAACAACAAAATTTAGAAGCTCATCAAGCTTTGGATGCTGAAATTCAACAACTAAAAATCGCTAAGCGGGCCACCAAAGCAGCCCAACAATCAGCTCAACAAGCATTAGGGCATGTTGCCGCCTTGCAATCAGCTTTAAATAGTGCCCAGACATCTGGCGAACAGGCACAACAGGCTGCCAGTGAGTCAGCTGCAGAATATGCCTCTCAGAGTGCCATGGTTGGTCAAGCTAAATCCCATTTAGCAGCTCTCGAAGGACGATTACACACGGCCCGTGATGATTTTGAGGCGACACAAGCTGCTGCACAAAAAGCCGCTTTGTCAGCACAATCAGCTCAAAACAATGCTGCTGAAGCTGCTGCGCACGCTGCAGAAAGTGGTTTTGCTGCACAATCACAACAGACGATTTCATCGGACGATGATCACGAAAATTTAAAATATCAATATCAACACTAATTGTTACGCATATACATTTTGGTCCAAAGATTAAAAACTGTTATACCAATTATTATTAAAGCTATATATAAATATACATACAAAATTGCATTTTTCAATTGCGTATACTTTCACCCGAAAACGATCATTTAGAATTATGTTTATTAAAATATATTTTTCATTTAAGATGTATAGATTCGAAACATAAAAGATTTGTTGTATAAAGAACTTATATATATTTTTAAACAAAAAAGTCATAAAATTTCACTCCGTCTTATTTATTTTTTTATCAATTTAAAAAAAAAATTGATTAATTGAAAAAAAATCGTAGAAAAACACTTATACATAATAGCTGTTTCTAATCTTAAAAATGTTTTTTTTTTCTCATTTAATTAAATGATAACCGGACTTAAACGGTTTAGCCTAGAAAAGATAAATATATATGTATATGGTAATTAAATTGGTGTGTTGATAACGCTAATTAAATTATATGATATATGTTTTTTTAATGGTATATACCATGTATGTTAAAGTGAGAAAATACATTAAGATGGTGTGCGCGGTGATGAGGTGATTGTTACACACTTTTGAAAAACAAACGAGTATATATAATTTTGATGGTGCGGATTACGCAACTATGTGTGCTTTATGAATACCTCTTATATACAAACAAAAATTTTTACAGAGTTTTAGAAATTTAATTTTGTAAATGTGAAGGGCATTGAAAAAAATTTAAATAAAATAACTAAAAAAAATTTTGTATATCAAACTATCTAAGAATTTGCAAAAAGAAATATGTTTAGAATTGTCTACAACTTACTTCAAGCACGTTGCAATAAGATCTGAAAGGATTTTTAAAACAACTCTGTCGATTTCTGATAAGCCGATAGTATACCATTATTGAACCAGAACTGAACCCTCCAAAAAAGTATTGCTAATTTAACCGTATCTGGCTTTGGCTTCGATTTTGGATTTTGTTGGCGATAATTTGGAAAATAGTTAAATCTCGAAAATGGAAATTCTAACAATTATAACTATAAGAATCCTTACTATACCCTCACCACACGAATTGTGGCTTGACTATAAAAAAACTAAAAATTAAAGTTGGGCGGATTACTCCTGTACTCAATGCCCCTAATAGGCCCACGGTGCAATACCCGGACAAACACATATACTTACACATTAAAAACACCCAACCGTGATTTTTGGTCACCATCGGGAATCGAACCCGAGACCCTCGAATAACAAAGCAAGGTACTTACTGTGCCAACGAGGGCGGCTTGACTATTAACTCAATAGTTAAATTTATGGTCGCTAAACCAATTAGCTAAGTTTTCTGCAACAGTTGATGCACTTGAATGCTGGCAACAGACTCGAATTTGTGCTTCCAATTATTGTCAAAACGTTCATTTTATGTATTTAAAGTTATATTTTAAAATGAAAATTTGATAGTGCCATCTTTATTGTGACACCACAATTTAATTAAAAGTTATATTGGATTAGTTGGAACTATAGAAAATTATTTTTTTTTGTGTCGAATGAAGTGACACGACTAAGGGAATAGGGGTGTAAATATCAAATATGTTCCACAGCTAACTTAGCCTAAATTTGTTGAGCTAATTGCTTAGTAATTATTTTATTTTTTGCTTTTTTATTGCTTCGGGTACGTCGTTTTTATCAGTTCCATCTATTACATTTTCAACATACTGTCTAAAATCATTTAACAAGTAATTTTAGACACATCTCAAGAATTTTACTGCAGTACATTAAATATTTCAGCGATGCCATTATTGCCCTGGTTTTTGTTGAGTCTGCGATGTGTCCATAGTTAAACAACCTGGAATTCATATTTTCGATTATAGTTTTTCTAAGTATTTTCCTTGGGACACTTTTAAATTTTCTGTTTCCTGCAAAAGGGACTTCTGAGAAAGAATCTGACAAAACATTTGATTAAGTTTTTCTCAAATATTCCGTCATTTTCTTTCAAGTAAATCATCATGGTCATAGTTCGTTTTATTAGTTTTTCGGCCTAATGGATAGAAACAAATCTATAGCTTGTAATCCGATGGATAGGTGAAAGATTTTTTGTAGGATAATCGATCATCGAAAAGCTAAATTATTTATGAAATATTTGTTTGCCAGTCGATTTGCTATACCAGAGTATTTTGAATTTTTTATAAAAAAAAAATAGTATGGAGATATATAAGCACGCTAAAAGACCTTAAACTACAAGCTGCCCATCTAGGTCCTAAAACGCCACCAATTTTTATACTTTTAATTCTCAAATCTCGTGATATTTTCTGTTAATGCAACGTTTTATTATTTTCCAGCATAGTGTGCTTTTGAAAATATTTAGACAAACATGAAAAAAAATTATTGACATTTATATGACATTAATTTATCTAAATCGAACGCCACTTTAGTAACTTAATTGTCTGAATAGTAACTCAATTATCTGAAGAATTACTCAATTGTGATTCAGTTAATTCATGTCAATCCAAAGTGCCTAAAACTTCACATTTCTTTCACTTTAAGCGACAATTTACGCTCTATTAAGTGACATATAAAATGAAAATATTTTAAAGTGTCGCTAGTAAGTAGCATTACAATTCCGTATCTCGTATTTTTCGTTAAGTTGTCACTAACTTGCTGGTTAGCCCTTTAGTATTTTGCATCGTTTCTTATCGATTTAATGACGTGATTATTTATTTCTGTTCAATGTTTAGGATAATTTAAGGCGTGTGAGTATATCTGTTGATATACATATATAAAAAAATATTTAAATAATAAATTTGTAGCGGGAGTGCATCATATTAATCAGACGATCCTATCGACGACATACCTATTAGATGGCTGATAAAATATCAAAATCGCCCACGATCCTCATCAAAAGGGCAACAGATTGCCCTCGGCAAGTAAACCAGAGTATGAGAAGTGTTGGTAGCATCACAAATACGGTGCTGTAGCCAGAAGATGTCGTCCACCTATAACTGATTTTAACTATACGAAGATATACCAAAAATTAACGAATCAATCACGTTGGACAAATTTAAAACTTTTGATCGAAACCAATCATCTGTATTGATTTTATCACGCGATATAACTTACTAAATTGTGTCTGATGGAATTTTTCCTGCGCTGAATTATACAGCAATGCTTTCGTTTAATTCAGGACCATTTAAAACACCTTTTCCAAACGTGCATTGCCTTTAGCAATGGGTCCAATTATACGAACCCAAAGCCTTTTCAGCCTATTAGTCTGTCCTCATCTTTTCTTAAAGCATTAGAAAGAATCGTCGACAAATTTATTAGAGACCATCACCTAATTACCTCTCCACTCAGTAATATGCACTCCGAAGTAGCACAATATATTCATAGGGGCAATGAAAAATATATCATGCATATTAGACTCAGTGGCAGGTACAAATGCATGTCACAAAAATCCATAAAATGATTTTTGTTGTCTGGACACCACAAGGTATTTTGATTGATTTAATCAAAATTTAATTGAAGCCAATCCTGGTATCCGTTCAACTATAGACCTAATGTGCGAATTATCCTCCTCAGTTAGCTGGGTTTTAACTCTCAAGAATGGGGTGATATTTAAAATAACCGCTATATTTTCGAGTAAGTCAGAGATTTCGAAACCTCTATCCGCCAACAAAAAGTCACTTCGATCCAATTTATTCAACATACCGACTGTTTTAAAAATTTCCCTATTGAAATTGATCCTCCGAAGATGTCAGATACAGAAATAAATAAAACGTTTTCATCAATACTGCTACCAAAATTTTAAAAGTGTTTTTTTCTTATATGACGAAAAAAATTGTTGATGATAGTTGGGATCATCGGATTTTTGCACTGGTACCTCAGTGCAGTTAATTATGGCTCGATACGAACTATTCGATTTTGAAATCGGCCAGAACATTTCGATTGATCATACAAATATATTTTTCATAAAAAGATAATCGTAATAATGCCGATATGTGAAAAGAATGAGTATATACACTGAGAGAAAAAAAAAGTAAATTTGTTAAAAAACCATTTTAAATCATTAATTTTTCAACATGAAAAGTGCCTATTAACGATAATTGTTAAATCATTAATAAAAACTGTTGATTTTACTAAAAACGTACGTTGTTAAATCAAGAATAAAAGTTGTTGAATCATCGACGGAACATAGTTAATTCATCGTTTCACGTTGTTAATTCTTCAACGTAAAAACTAAAATCATAGGTGAATCGTTGTTAATTCTGCAACGTAAAAAGTAAAATCATAGGTGAAACGTTGTGAATTCATCAACGTAAAAAGTAAAACCAAAGGTGAAGCGTTGTTAATTCATCCACGTAAGAAGTAAAATCATATGTGAAACGTTGTCAATTCATTTAAGTAAAAATTAAAATCTATATATATATTTATATATATATATATATATATATATATATATATATATATATATATATATATATATATATATATACTCTATATATATATATATATATATATATATATATATATATATATATATATATATATATATATATATGTATATGAAATTGTATAAAATAAAAATAAGAGATTAATTAGTTCTTATTTACTGTTTTAGTTTTATTTAATAAATTTTTTTTAAACTAATGTTGTTGTGCGTTTAGAGATGCTTCTGGATCAGGAGTACGATTATCATAAGGTAAAGCTGCTAAAACAATTTCGTCACAAAGTTGCGTCGATTCTACAGGTGTTTTATAGCTACACGGTTTTAAATCATGTTGAGAATGCAGATCAAATTTGTGAAAAAATGACGGCGAAAATTCCTAAAATCCCACATTTTTTGATTGCATTCAAGTTGCATACATTGAAGTTTGGCTTTTGATGAAAGCAAATGAATAATTTTGAAATGACCAACGAGCGTAGCTGTTGCAGCAAAATCTTCCAAACACACGAAACATTTAAACATGGTAAAACTTTTGTAGTAGAAACCAGTAATCTGAAAATAGAAAAAACCAATTAATTTGTAATTCGCATTCATAGTTTATAATAGTTTATTTTACCTGAATAAATGATATGTTGTATTTGAGTTGTCTAAATTTCTATTTCTGCATCATCCAAACTCTTATAAAACCTGCGGAATAATTCAAATGATTTATTATTATAACTTCAAATACATACAAATATATATATACTAATTTAATTAGAAAAACTAACTATTACAAAAACCATTATATAGCACCCAATACAATACCACATGTTATGAAGCTTCCCGTATAATTGTAACGGATAACATCATTAGTAAAACTTACTTTTTACAAACAATTTTGCTTTAACCAAAGCTGCGCGTATAATTTATACGGAAAATATAAATAACTCACAAAACATAAGCCACAAAGAATTTTTCCACTTTTACATATAATTTTCTATTTCTTCACAGTAACAAAACACAATTTTTTTTTTACTACACAAATTTTTATTTCATCCGTATTGTAGGCGATGCACTGATCAAGATCAACTGATGAAAAAATAATTGATGGTGAAATTCATGAAACGTTCGTTAAAATTAAAACTTCTAGAATAAATGCAAAAAAAATAAAAAAAGAATATGCTATAATAGAATATAGGATAAGGTTAAAGAAAAAATAGGATGCACATTGTACATAAATCAAAGAATGAGATAACACTACTAAAATAATATTATCGTCCTTCCTATTGAATAGTAATTAGCAGAAAAAATAGAACTATAGACAAAAAGACAACAACAAATTGAAACATGTGTTTAATATTGAAATTGTAAAATTTTAAATGAACCATTTAAAATCATATAGAAAACCTTTTAAAATATTCGTGCAATAATACGTATGTACATACAATAATGAATTAACAATTTTTGTCTAAGTCCGGTTTTCCAACTCAATTTTTAATTCAAATTGCATATAATATATTTATGGTTGGTATGGATGGTTGGGTCAAGGGGAGGGTAAGTATATGAATTGGTATAGGTTTTCTATGGGTGGACATATCACCCGTTGATTTTTGAAAAGCATTTAAATTCATTGTTCTCAATATTAAATCATAAAAAAAAATTTACTTTACAAAATTTTATTGTAAACTTTAAAATCAAAAATAAACAATGTTGAATCATATAAAACACAATTTTAAATATACAGTTGAGACTGATATGAGTTAAGTTTGAGACTGTTAAATCATAAAGATAAAAAGTTAATTTAGGGAATTGCTTGTAAACTTTAAAATCATTAATAAACATCGTTGAATCATATAGAAACACTTTTAAATATTCTGAATTTTTTGTTTTAATTTTGAAATAGTAAAATCATTAACGTTTCACGATAAATTCATTAACAAATATTAATGATTTTTTTAATAACGTGCATTAATGAATTAACATTTGTTGCCTACGATATTACTAGCATATTTTTCTCTCAGTGTAGCATCTCATAATTTGGATGCTGTATTTTTATGCCACTGATCACAACGGTCATTGAGTCTTTGATATTTTTATTAGCCGGCACAAGCAACGTCTCCAATTCAATATTTGGTAATCGATAATTTCATTATTAAATTCAACTGGAAATTTCAACTGAACACGTATGGTCAACAATTTCATTTTTCTGCCATGTACATGAAATTCCCTGAAATATTCCATAGTCAAATATTACTACAATTTTTTTAAATGTAATGTAAGTAAACAGTGTACGCCAAACCTTGGATGATGACTTTCGGTTGCACCTATCGCATTTTCGGTTTTTCATGCTAGCTCTAAGAATTTTATTACTATAGGTATGTATACATATAAAAACATAAATTACAGCTGTAAACATTTTCTGACACAACAAACTAATATTTCTCTATAATCTTCTTCATTAAAATGAGCACTAAAGACTTGGAACGATTATTTTCTAGTCTTAATTTTATTATCCATATTTTCGTTTTAATATTTTGTTAACTGGGAAACCGGTGAAACTTTAAAGAATATTTTTTTTAAAGTAATTCTTACAGTTTGGCATACAGTAAGTTGTTACGTCACCATTTCGTTTGGTATAAATTCAAAAATAATATTCTATTCTAGTTTTTTCTGTCTATGTTAAAAACTAAAAAACAATTTTCTTATTTGACCCTAACGTATTCACTTAGTTTGTATTTATTTTAAAATTTAAATAATTGCCTAGTTCACTGTGGTTTTTGACACATCTCAATATTGACGATTGGGGCATCACGGATTCCACGTAGCGGAATTTTTCTTAAATAAAACTATATCTATCCATTGACGTTTAAAAACACACAGCCACCTAATTTCGAATACAAAAACAACAACACAAACTTCAAATGGATCTTTTTTTTTAAATAATCATTTTTTCCGAGAGAGCAGCTAAGCCTACTTTTACAATCGTCAATAAGTCTCTTATGTCAAATTTCATTCTATCCTTGATCATACGAATATATGTATTGCTATCTGGTATATCTGCTAGATACGAATAGAAATTATTTTTTGGAAAATTTTATTTTTTAAAATAATCGATTTCCAAGACTGTACACACATAGATATAATAAAGCAATATACATTTGATTACGAATATTAATCCAATTTACAATTCAATTTGAGACTGTAATGTTAAAGGTGAAATGGCAACAGTCATTTAATTATATTAAAGAACACAATCCAATCAACGTAATTTCTTAATTTACTATAGTTTAGTATGTATATATATATAAAATAAAGGAATATGCAAATTGGTATTGGTTAGACACTTAAACATTCCATATAATAAAACGGTGGCTTATTGTAGCTTTCTGCGTCTGTCTTCCATCTGTTATATGCGCTGTTCAACAATTTCATTTTGTATTATAAATATACGTATATATATATACATGTATACAAAACCTAAACATAATTTTCGTGCGCGCTTAGAATAATCATCATCATGATCATCAATATTACGGGATAACGAGATGAATTAAAATTAAGCAAAAAAATAAAATAAAAAAAATTTTAACAAAGCAGCATCTTAATCTTTTCCATTTAAACTTATGATCTTCTTCAATATTTTATTTCATTTTGATTTTGATTTAAATAAGAACAAAAAGACAGAAGTAAATTAAAAAAAAATAAAAGATCTGACAATGACTTCGAATCAATAAAGTTTATATCTGTTATTTTAACTTCTTATATATTATTGTATTATATTGTTGATCTCAAAAGAGACGAAAGATCATGACAAGGCATTCGTTTTTTATATATACATATATATCGTCATTGAAGCGCGATGTTATTATGTTGGAATTTAATCAATGCATATACAACTGAAATTCAATTATGTATATATGTTTAAATGCGTGATTTTGATTGAGTGGATAATTTGAACGATTAAATTGTTTATCTTCTGAATTTTCTTTACTAATTCATTCATTCATCTGTATACATATATGTATGATGAGATTGATTGTTAAAAGTGTTAATTTAATAACGTCTTAAACTCGCATTAATATTAATAATTTATATGCGCGTATCGTTTAAGTGTTACACACGAATACCGGAAGAGGTGTACGTGCTTGTGGTCAACATTATTTTTAAAACAAAAAAGTTTTTATTCAACAAAAAACTCTAATCAAAAATTTCTATCAATATCCAATTTATAACCTATATGTAATATATCATGAAACGTCATTCGTATATAGATCGTTCAGTAAAATGTTAAAATCAATTCAATAAATCAAAATGAAATCAAAACAAACTTACTAAAAAAATTATTTTAATATTCAATTAATTTATTGATTAAAGTTCGATTGAACGTAACAATGTCATAGAGTTACTTCCATTCATTTACTTTATTCTTATAATATAACAATATACATATATATAGCGTAGATAACGTCTTTAACACTATATCTGTCGAGGCAATGATTTTGTTTAAAACGCAACATATCGTTTCATTCGAATACCATAAAGTGTTAACATTTTTTTTTTAAATTCATTATTATAGTTCTTTAAATAATCTTTAAATAAAATCATTTTAGAATAATTCTATATATTTCTTTTAATTTTATTATTAAAAAAAAATTATTTACTATTATTATTTATATTATTATCTCGTCACCAAATCATAACTAAATCATTAATTATATATGAGTGTGTTGTGATTTGAAGTGATCACTCTCGTCGCTAAAAAAAACGAAGGAAAATTCATATAATATTAAGATTTGTTGATGCTGATCAAAAAATTTATTTAATAATTGGCATCCGGTTCTATTCAGAATTGATCTATGTAAATTTATATGTCAGATGTATATTATAGGGTTGTCCCTATATAAATAATAATTATATAGACTGTGTCCGAAACCTGTGATAAAAAATTGTGAATTAAATTTTTGACAATTACTTGAAAATCCCGAACACATCCAAATTATTCAAGTCTATTACTATGATAATTTTTGACAGCTATCGAATAATTTGTGTGCGCATATCCAACGTTTGATTTTTAAATACACACAAATATTGAAAATTCAAATATTAACGATTTCAAATTACTTTTCTGTTTTCTTAATTCATTTTTTCAGTTAAAAACTACTGCCAGCAAATTTTCCTCATATTATATTTACTTTAGCCTTCCTAACCCTTATATCTATACCGCTCAAATTAATAAATGTATATACATACATTTATAAAGTTAGATAGGTATTGTTTATTTCAATTTTGTTATTACTTAAATTTTAATTAACGTAAATAATGATTTTATAAAAATTAATATTGCTGTATCCTACCAATTTACTTATAGGATGATTTAGTTTAATGTGTGATCTCAGGCTGCTACCAAAATTGTAAGCTTTGCATAACACACATTTATAAGGTCGGTCATCTAGATGAACTTGTTCATGTTTTTTACGGCCACCTCAATCAGTAAACGATTTATCATAGTACCGACATTTATAGGGTCTCTCGCCGGTATGCAGGCGCTGGTGAATAATCAAACCAGCTTTTCGTGAAAATGTTTTACCACAAACATCACAACTATGTGGCTTTTCTCCAGTGTGCAGAGTACGTTTATGCATATTTAATTGATAAAGTGTTGTGAAACCTTTTTCACACTCATTGCACAAAGTTGGGTTTTTCCCCGTATGTGATCTAATGTGTTGATTCAGCTCAACATTGTTCAAGAACCGTTTTTCACACAAGTGACATTTTTTAGGCCGTTCCTCTGATACTTTGGCTGATTATTTTAATATTCATTTTTGTAAATTTTCTGTACGCTTTAGTAGTTGTCACAAAAAATTTGAGATTATGAAAACTAAAATTGACATATAGGAAAAAAGTTATGAGGTGGGAAGATTTTGTACACATTTCGGACAGCATAATAAAAAATCATGAATGTAGGGGAATAATTATCAAAGAAATGTCAAAAAATTAATTCACAATTTTTTATCACAGGTTTCGGACACAGTCATAGTAAAAATTTTAAAAAATTCTCGAAATCAATTTTTAGACGAATTTTTCAAGCACGCGGATAGTAAAACACATGAACAATTTATCACTGCTGGATAATTTTTCGTGTGGTTTGCTATGTGAATGTTTGGCATAGTCAACTAAAATTATTTCCTTCTTAGCTTCTATCTTAGCTTCAAATTCAATTTAACGTACGTTTTGTCACTATTAGGCTTTTTAATAACTCGCGGTAGCTCTTATAGCCTTTCTGAACTCGCATTCGTCTTACCACGAAGCGGGATATATTAAATTTTATGGCACGATCATAGTCAGAGATCCCCGGCTTATTTTTAATGGAAGTTACAACCTTGTTCTACATTTTTTTAATCATAAATATAAACCTGAACCTGGATAAGCCTGACGCCAAAGAATTAGAGTAAGAAAAAATTGTATTTCAAGATATTTGTGCACAATTAGTATAAGTTTTTACTATATTACAACCGATTCTAACCGCAGTTTGGATAATTATAACTCAAACAATTAAAAGTAACAGATAAAACTAATTTTATGAACATTGAAATTCAAAATTTCTAGGAAAGATAATATATTTAAAACATCTCTAACCTAACTTAATTTTCTGAGAGGGTAAGCAGAATATTATCTATGGGATGGGAATACCAACAGCTTAGTTCAAAAATTTATTTTTGAATATTGGAAAGTGGCAATGTGTTGAAAATACTTTAACACAATTTTTGTATTTTATTTTAACGTTTCGCCTGGTAAGTTTAAATT
The DNA here is from genome assembly GCA_951394425.1 of Tipula unca. NCBI lineage: Eukaryota > Metazoa > Arthropoda > Insecta > Diptera > Tipulidae > Tipula > Tipula unca. The sequence goes on along the minus strand of OX596380.1, from coordinate 5,984,542 downwards.
AAAAATTTATCGGATCAAAGTTATATGGTTTTGAGATGAACATAACAAGGGCAACAGCTTACTTCAAGAATTTTTTTTTGAATATTGGAAAGTGGTAATGTGCCTAAATAATGCCCGGGCAGAAATTATGTTAAAACAACTTTTGTATTTTATTATAACTTTTCGTCTGGTATTATTACACCAACAAACAGCCCGTGATTACAACCTTGACGAGGTGAAGCGGCTTAAACATAGCATTGAAAGAAATACTACTGCAAGAAAAAGATACTCATTCTGGAATAGCACTAATCGTAGTCAAATCCTCAAAATAATTTCGAATTAATAAACCAGACAACAAATTCAACTTTACCTCTATAAAATATTGAAAGTTGGATTAAATAAGTTGTCAAAGAAGGAACTACTTTAAATTCCACAATAAGAAAGATATGAATAATTATTAGTTCAATGCAAAATGGCAAACGAATTAAAAACAATGTTATTCAAAGAAAGCTGATAATCAAGGCGCATATAGCCATCGTTACAATTTCCACCCATCCGGGATATCTTCACATACATGTATATTGAAGACTAGAATTTAATTCTTATTTCATTTCATTATTTTACCAGAACGATGTCAAGAAGTTTGAACCAATCTATTTTGTTGACCTACTGTGAACCACTATATATAGTTATCAATCCAGTAATGCTGTTGTAACGTGTTTCCGGCTTTTCTAACAGACTACATCATCCGTCAGTAAAATAACTGCAACACTTAGATGTTATAAACTTCGTGTGCGTGATTGAGTCTTCTTATAATTATGTGCGTAATTTAATTTTATCATTATTAAACCGATTTCTTCATCCATTATAATTACAATCTTGATCCATTATAAATCCATTATCTTGATCTCATGATCTAAAATACCGCGCGCCAATATATAAGAATAGCAAAAAAAAATCTGGCATGCAAACTTTTGGTTTTTGCCATTATATTTATTGTTATCATCGATTGATTTTTTTAATTATATATATATAAGCGTATAAAAAACTTAAATTAAATTATAAAATTAAATGAAAATAATATAAATAAAAACTTATAAAATAGTCACGATCAATTAAGCGATTGAATCTGAGATGGCACAGTATACATATAAATTGGTGGTGGTTGATCGCGCAAACGTATATAATGTATATGTATACATAAATATAGTTAGTACCGTTTCGTTCGCGATTTTAAATATCGCGATCTACCATCTGCATACAAACCTCAAATATAACAATTCTATATAGAAATGTACAAATAATACCTCATACGATATTTTCCAGTGTGCGCGATTTAATTTTTCTTATCTCTTAAGATAAAGAGCACGCGCTCAAAGTAACTTTTTAAAAAATCGAAAACTTTATTTTTTTCTTATAATATATAAATTAACTTTTTCAATTATCGTTTTATTTGATTGTCAAATTAAACGAAAGCAAAAAAAAAAAAGAAAAAAATTGTGCGTGAATATTGCTGATAAGAGATTTCCAGTTTGTTTTTAATTTTTCATACCTTAATACGAAACGAGATAAAAATCAAATTATCATGAATTAAAGTTTTGAAGAAAATTTCCTTTTCGATTTATTATTATTATTTTTATTATTATTGTTATTGTTACTATTTCGTTGCTCGTGTGTATCATGTCAAATAACACGCCACTAAAAAGTGTAGGTTTTGTCGTTCTTTTAAGTTGATTTTATGTTTATAATTTCATTATTATTATTTTATTTTACAGTTGTTGTTGCTATTCCTCATTTTCTTCGTTCCTTTGTATAATCGTGATCTTAATCTTGATCTCGCGAAACGTTTTTTTCGTTAGTTAAATGGGTTTTTGTATTTAAAAATTAAATAAATTAAAAAATGAATAAAATGTTAAAATATAGGATGCGTTTTCGATTATTGCCAGCTCATAAGAAATTATGAGCCAAACCGACATTTTTGATGTAACATCTCCTTAGAAGCGTGTTTTACCTTCACGTCAAAATTCCATCAATAATATAATTCAGAAATAATTCCTATTCAATTTTTTCCAGGCGAAACTTTCGGTTAACTAGAACGCTTGAAATTAAACTTCAATGTGAAATTCCAATTCCTATTGATTTGATTTTCATTAATTTTTCTTTGATTTCAAAATTTCCTATTTTTTTATTAGGCGTAAAGATGTCCGCATACTGACATTCCAAATTACACAAATATAATATGTATCTATTTGTATAGTTAAATTAAGTCGAACACGTACCTTGCACGGTCGTACCAATTTTTTTATTGTTGAGCTATATACATACAATATATATGACGTAAATATGACGTCACATAAACAAAATATAAAAACAAACAAATTTGAAATCGTTTCCATGCAAAAGTTCATTATTTCAAAATGTTTAAGTTTGTTTTAAGCCTGAAAAATCAATTCAAAGGCCATGGATAATGCGTAAAAGATTTTGATGTTTTTATACACAGCGCAGTCTCATCTCAAAGATATTAGGAATTTATGGAAACATTCAATGGTTTAACCAGTCCTATTTTTGTTAAACCAGGAGCTGAAATAAATGCTGAGTACTATATTAAGAGTCGCGTTAAACCACTGTTAAAAGTGGAAAACGGACACATCAAATAAGATGCTGGAATAGTTAGTATTTGTGTAGTTCGTACATATACACTATCCATATTGCCGATATTCAAATACATTTATTTTATTTTCAGCATACTTTTTGGGTGTCTCATACACTTCGATTTATATACACTATAGCATTTATTACATAGTAAATATACCGCGGGTGTCTTTTTAAGCTGAAACTTTCAAATATCTCGGAAAGTAAGTCCTCTACGATAAAAATGGCCATTATCAAAATTAAATCAAATAATCAAATAAAATAAAATCGAAAAAAAAGTTTCAAGGAAATCCTACGTTCTTTTAGCCGTAGAATCCGAATCTGCAATAAAAGTGTTCCTATTTGAGTTTCCAAGTTGCTCCCACACCCCCCCCCCCCCCTTACAAGGAGGGGCGGGGGGTCCTATAATTTTAGTACTAATGTATTTTCCCTCCCGGTATGATTTAATTTTCCGAGATATTTGAAAATTTCAGCACTCGGTATACGACATTACGTGGACCAAAAATTTTGCTTCTACCCTTATTTTTGAATTTTAAAAAGAGTACTGAACTTTAAAAAAGTACTGAAATTAAAAAAAATTATTTTAACAGTGCAGTTGAAATATTGAACATTTATTTAGTGTTATTATTATTGTGATATCAACATGTAGCAGCTCGAATATTCGACTCACCGATATTCGATTCTGCCACAAACAAAACAATTAGTGAAATTCAAATATAATCCAACTTATTTGAATTAAGCGTTCACTAACCCCATCACATATCAATCTATCCAACCAACACTATCTAATAACCGAACCATTACTATAAAACATTTATAGTAAAACCATCGCCATCCAACCAACATCACCACGAACTAACAATGTTCGGTGATGCAATAAAAATCCACTGCACTACATAAGTGCAATGTCGACCGTCGCCGGCGCATGTGTTCCCTCTTCACAAAACGAAGACGAAGGCGACGTCATTACAACAACACAACAAAACAAGCAACACAGAAGACAACACGTTGATAAAAAAAGTTGTGATTATTTTTGCCGACAACAAGTCAGCCATTTTTTCATATTGTATTGTGGTGGTGAAAATAAATTAAATAAAATTAAATTGAATAATAATTATAATTATAGTTAAATAATAGTTGTAAATTAATTAAATAATAATCATAAAATTTATGTAAATGATAATAATTAACCAAACTGAATTATAAACAATTGTGAATTTTATTGGAATAAAATTGTTAGTTAATTTACTTAATTGGGACGTCCAATATTAAAATACGAGCAGCCTTGCAACCCCAAAATTGGTGACCATCGACGGCGGTTTTTATCGCCAAATTAAAAATACAAAACCAACCACGCAACCGCGTGGGAAGAAAGTAAAGAAAACACGCAGAAAAATAATAAGCACGTAACGCAACCGCGTGGGAAGAAATATATTTTTTTTATTGCGCACACATTTGTAGGAGTCTGGCACGTATATACCGTGCCAGGCACATGGTACGTATATAAATACATACAAAAAACAAATATACAAAATAACACAAAACGTTTCTTTTATTTTTGGGGCAAATTTATTCAATAAGCCAACAACCCACCACGCAACAGCGATCAGACAGCAAAACACGTGGTGAACGGAATAACCCACTACGCAACAGCGGGCAGACAGCAAAACACGTGGTGAAGGGAACAATACCTCCCACGCAACGCGGGATAAACCGGTGAAGCGACCAACCCTCACCGCAACGACCAACAACAACAGCAGCAGCATCATCAGCGTACAAAAATCCAGATAAGAGTTTTTTTTATTTTATTATTAGTAACAAATATTTTTTTTCTCATTTTTCTTATAAATTTTTTTTTAATTATTAATAACATTTCAAAAATTTTTAACGTAAAATCACTTTTTTATTAAAATTTTTTAACGTAGAATCATTTTTTCTGTACAATTTTATATATTTTTCACCACCACATTGCCACCCATCCATAGTCTCACACCCTGGTCGTTTTCTCGCTATTTTTACATTTTTTTTTTTTAATTTTCAACGAGCCCCCCCAATATAAGGTAGGACGCAAGGAACTCCATATTCGGGGGTATCTCGCATCGGGCGTTAAAAAGAAGGAGCATCCCGGCCTTCAAACCATTCACTACACGGTAACCATTCCGCTTAATTTTTCATTTTTTGGTCAATTATTTTTTTTACACGGTAACAATTCCGCTTTAAAATATTGTATTGTTGTATTTTTATTGTTTTATTGGTTTGTGCAAAATGTCGGATGATGAAAAAGATCAACCACAAAAAATGGACACCACGCCTCAAGGCGCTAGTCCACAAATAGAGATCGCGGCATCACATCAGCGAATTACAATACAACCTTTCTGGCCACAAAGAGCAAACACATGGTTTCAGCTCGCCGAAATACAATTCGGACTGCAAGGTATATACGCTGATAAAACCAAGTACCTGCAAACATTATCAGCCTTGCAACCAGAAACGTGCGATGTGATCTCGGATCTCCTCCTCAATCCACCAACCACAAACCAGTACAATAAACTGAAAGAGACACTGCTAGAACGCCTAGCACCATCGAACGAACGCCAACTGGAACAATTGCTTTCAGGCCAGCAATTGGGCGACCGCACACCATCTGACGCTTTACGGCACATACAAACACTGGCTAACAACAACTTTTCCGAACATATAATCAGATCGCTTTGGATCCGGAAAATGCCGGAGTTGATTCGCATAGCGCTGGTGGCACAGCCCGAATCCTCCACGACACAAACGTTAGCCAGAATAGCCGACAAAATGTATGATGTCATAAACATCACCACCCAACAAAGCGTCAGCCAAGTAAATAGTCCATACCGGCAATCACGTGAACGCAGTGGAGACAGAACTCCCCGTTCAACACAAGCACCAAACTCACTCGAATCAAGGTTGTCGAGAATTGAGTCCAGACTCGACGGGCTACTCCGAGGTCGAAGCCGTTCGCGTGGGCGACGAGCTCCCTCACAAAACAGAGCCCGCAGTCCCAGAAACAACACATACCGACGTGGTAAATGCTGGTTCCACACAAAATTTGGTAGAGCCGCGCGAAAATGCACGCCACCGTGCAACTCCAACACGTCGCAACCATCGACGTCCACGGCCGCCGTAAAAATGAACATTGACAATTCAAAAAACTGCTAAAGTCACGGGTTGAGAGTATCACACCTCCCCTGACACCAACTTATACGTCCCGTTTGTTTGTGTACGATAGACACAACAAACTCACCTACTTAGTCGACACTGGCGCTGACCTTTCGGTTATTCCAGCTATGAATTTCAAAATGAATTACACATTAGCTAATCGAAATTCAGATCTAGTCTTATCGGCTGCCAATGGTTCAATCATCCACACGTACGGCACAAAATTGCTTAACGTGGATATCGGACTCAAACGAACCTTCACGCACGCTTTCATACTAGCTGCAGTGAATCGTCCGATCATTGGCGCCGATTTTCTAAGCAAATTCGGACTTCTTGTCGATGTCAAACACAAACGGCTAATTGACCCAGCTACAAAGCTGTCAATAAACGCCACAATGGTTCGTGTTAACACACCAACACCGATCCATTTTAACATCGACAACGGCTACGGCACTCTGCTCAAAAAGTACCCACTACTTACAGCAGAGCCGAACTACAAAATGCCAGTCCGACACAACGTGGTTCATCACATCGTCACAGAAGGCCATCTTCCCGTGTCGAGACCACGCAGACTAGACTCGGTGCGTCACAAAGCTGCACAAGCAGAATTTCAACACATGGTGGAATTAGGAATTTGTCGAACATCGACATCTTCCGTCTCTTGCCCACTTCACATGGTCAAGAAGAAAGATCAAGACTGGAGGCCATGTGGGGACTATCGGCGTTTAAACACGGTTACGATACCGGATCGCTACCCGATACCCCACATTCAAAACTTCTTCATGCACTTGCATGGCTATGATAAAATGATTGTCAATCACTTTTATGAGTGCACTTTTACAATAGCGTTTTCCATTCGTCTGAAATTTTCTGTTTTGTTCTATATGCATTGTTCGACTGCAAGCCGATTGAATTGTATCCGAATTACCAAGAATCTTTTGATCGTTATCCGATTTTGTGGCTGTTTTTTTAATTACCGTTGTGATGAGACACAATATTGTTGGCAATATCGAAACATATCCAGATAACATTTCCAAACATTGAAATCCACTCGTTATATTTAAACAATTACCATCGTTTTGCTTAAACAAACCAATTCTAACCGATTCTCGTATTTTTATATGCAATTGAAAATACTATTGAGATTGGCATATCGGTGGTACACAAGTCGCTATGGGTATATTATTAATAGTGAGATACCCGTGGTCACCGCCTGCTGGTGGTGTTATTTGTACACTAGCTACTGAGTGTAGTTTCCAACGTGGTATAACCATGGTTCATCGGCTTTAACTTTTTATTATTAATTTTTTTTATTTCGTAGTTGATTATAAAATAAATGATCTAATCACAATCATAATAAACAATCAAATTATCCGAAACCCAAATACTCAGTCAATAGTGACATTTGAGATTGACAGCTACTGCCGTGTTTTCAAATCGATTTTTAAGATACATAGTCCGAGATACTGAGTTACAGTTTTTGAGGAGCGGGGTGTTTTGTAAATCAAAGGCCTAGGCACTTCATGAACAATTTCAATATGGGAAGATATTGAAAGTCAACTAGAAATCACAAACCACCTGGACAGCAATAAAGCCCGTATTTAACTTAACCGCATCAGTTAAAATTCAACCTTCGCTGGTTAAACGTCGGCTTATAGAAAGACGGATCTCTCTGGATGGCACACAAATCGGAAGCCAAACATATTTCTAACGAACCAGATGGCACAACTCGAATTTGTTGGAAGAACCACATTTCATGAACTTTGAAAGGCATGATCTAAGGGTCTTTGGAGCGATGAGCGCAATTCGAAAATTGGAAACTTGTTCTTCTCGGATACTATTCATCGCCCCATGAACAAACAAAACGATGTCTGGTCGATTATACCGACAGCACAGCGTAAGATGATAAAGACATTGATTGCTTATCCTGTGACATGATTGGCTTGTTAATTCAGATTAATAAAACAATGGATGGTATGAGCTGGCTGGATATTTAACCAAGTATACCGCCTGTCAAATTGAAAATTCACCCTAGTTGGATGACCCAAATGGCAATGAAGCTGACCAAAATAAAGCCCCGACCTCTATCCCATTGAACATTGATGCATTGTAGTTTTCTATATAGTTAGGTTACATTGTATAGCTTTTATTTTATGCTGTAAATAAGAAAATAAATCTATAGTTTTCATACAAATTTTAAAACTTGATCATCATTTTCTTATATAATATGAATCGATTTTGCTCTAGAGGCGTTTCTTTCATACTAACAAGCGGCACTGGTGTGCTGCAAAAAATCTTTCAAGATTACATTTAAAAGCTATACATAAATAGTGAATTATAATAGGTAGCGCCACTTTGGGGTACATTTGCCGACTTAAATGTCAAACCAATTAATATTATAGATTTATGTTCTCCAAAATATACATAACTATTGGAATTTTGTGTATATAACATATACACATGTACGTACGTATTTATTTATAACTTCCTTGACGTGTGCTCATAGTTAATTATAACACTCTAACTGTCAACATATTAATTTATATCGGCTTAACCAATTTCATTAAATTCTATATATATAAAATGTATACATATTATATTCAAAAATTCACATTCAAATTATAATATTTCACTTGATCATATCAATTTTGTCTGCGTTTTAAATTCTGATTTGTGATTTTATTGTGTTTAATTTTTAATTTTTTTTTTATACTAATTGACTTAAAAAGATAAGACATTCCGAATCGTATACATATACTAATATAAAGGTATACTTACAAAAAAAAAAAAAAATTAAAAATCAATTAAGATTTTTCACATCTTTTCAATTTGATCAAGTTTTTATATTTATATTTATGTAATATACATATATATTTTTTATTTTAAGATCAAACGTTTAAACGTTTATTCCTAAATAAATGTGATTATTAATATCGATTTAATTTTTTTAACTGCTTGGTCAATACTTGATCTCGATCTTATTATTACAATATATACATATATTGTCGAAAAGAAAACCAAAAAAAAAAAATTAAATTAATTTTAATATTAAAATCAAATTTTTTATGATTATGTGTTTTTTTTTTGTTGTGGATGATCGAGATTGTGCGAGATGACCAATTTAATTGATCAGCTACCGACATTATATTTATGTATTTATATACGTTTTTGTCTTCAAGTTGTTTCGTTTAGTGATACTTTTTGTCTTCTCGAAAGAAAACATTAAAAAAGATTTTTGGTGTTGATAATTTCTTTATTATTATTGTTATTATTCAAATGTTATAAATGAGGCGATCATTTTAGGCGATCTTTAATGGATGATCATTAACCGAAAAACGAAAAAAAAATTAAATTAAACGTTTTAAAAAAAAAAATTAAATGGCTTAATTAGTGATCGTTTACCATGATGTTTAGATTTATCGCGCACATTTTAGTCAATAGTTTAATATGGCTTATCAAACAAGCTAGCCAAATAGTTAATTTAAATTAAAGTTAAATTGATTATTGTATATAAATCAAGAATGGCAAACAACACATGCAATGCAATGCATATATAAAAAAAAATCAACTGCAAACCACCCACAATTTTATATTAATACGTACATATATACATTACAAGCAAATGTTATCTCTCCACAAAATGATGATGATCATCATCAATTAGGCAAAATGAAATCCACACGATCCATCAACAAAATAAATTCTCATAAATTTCTTAATATCAAGACAAAAAAAATAAAAGTTGATTTCTTGTTGATTTTAATATTTTTAAACTTTTTTTTTTGTTCCGCGATCACGCAAATAAATTAATCTTAATCCATTTAAATTTTATACTCGTAACAACAAAATATTTTATATACAATTTCTTACTATAGAAGGGGGTCTAAACTTTTTATGAAAGTGATGACGATTGTATATTTTGGAAAATGATCCATTGATCGTAATAAAATATTATTGATCATATTCATTTGTTTTTATTTATTTTAAACAAAAACTTTAGGTTTTTTGTTATTTTTTAATCGACGACGACGACTCCCCGTTGTGGAAATTTTTCAACATGAATATATGTATGTACATATATGTACAAACGATCGTCTTCTTTTCCGAAATAAATACATACATACATATATATGTATGTACATATTTACGTTTATTAAAATATAAAGTAAGAGCAGCCACATAATAATATGCATACATAACAAAAAAGTACCGACAACATTTATTTAACAACTTTTAACGTTATTATTTTTAATGCTTTTGGTTTTGATGATTTTTAAAATAAACGAACCATAACTTTTGGTGCGATGTACACTATATATTAATGAAATATTATTTAGCGGCAAGTTTTCAAATATTTTTTAATTTTGATTTATTTGGTTGTTCACTGTGCGCCATCGTATCTTATGGATCAATGATTAGAAAGAGCATAAAAAACGGAGCTCCTCGAGTTTACTAACATTGCAAGATATTTAGTTTTTAATGTTTTTTTTAAATCCTGATCCGCGTAATCGTAATAAGCTCACTGGGTCACGAAAGGAATTTTTGTCATTAGTAGATGTGTGTTCAGACTAGTATAAATTTCACCAATATAAAAGTACATGCTACAATCTTCTTCATTCAGTACTTCTTGAATTATAGTTGTACAGTTGGGAGGCATCCAATTCATCTATAGATTGACTTCTGGTATGGATGATACATCAACAATTCACGATAAAATGAACATTTACGTTTTAGATTAAAAATTGTAAACCTCAACCATATAATAAAAAATCATGTTCACCTTAAATTGAATCTAACTACAATAGTATGAATGCATGTATGTATATATGTAAAAATTATTTGCGGACTTGTAATTAATAATAATAATTTCGTGTGAAAAAACAATTCAGATAATTTTTTTTATCACAATCATTGGTAACCATCGACCACAAAAAAGATAAAACATATTTCTCAAAAACATAATGCCTTTGCTAAATTATTATTTGTAATTTGGCAATCATCAATTAATAATCCGATGGGATAACATATATTTTATTAAGAAGCTTCTTGAATTTGTTCATTAATTAAAGCGTACAAATAAAAATAAATATAATTAATCTTTCTATCGTTTTTGTGAAACATAACAAAATCTTATAAGTACATAATCCGCATCTGTAAAGTTTCGTAATCCACAAACACAAAAAAAAACAATAACAATTTAACAAGAAGGTGTGATAATCAAGCCAAATAACGAAAAAAACCAAAACGCTAAGAGATAATAATCAAAATTTAACAAAAACAAAAATTGGTTTTTAATTGCGTTAATGAACGTTCCTCACACACCATCCTGTTTGACAAATTCTGTATAGTTTTGTCTTTGTTTTTCGAGGTAACGATCGACATATTGTCGCCATGAGTGAGGAAAAAAATAACTAAAGAAGAAAAAATATGTTATCTCATTTGGAAAATCGAAATGTGGAAAATAATTTTTAATTTTAATTCAGAATTACTGTGCGATCACGATATGTGATTTAGCGAAGGTAAATAATACTTGTTTGCGCGCTGTAACGCTCGTTATGGTTATAAAATGATATAAAATCAAAATAGTGCTGCGTCGTTAATGAAAATATCTCAATTCATTCCTTTAATATGTTGCAATTATATTGTATATCGTCGTTTGTCTCATTGTATAATTATGTTAATTTCTTTATTTTAATTTTTTTGTTAAGATGTACTAGTCGTAGCGTATATACTCGAGTATAAGTACATATATAAATTTAAATGAAAACGTAAACAAAAAACGAATTAACGAAACATAAAATAAAATGTTCATTTAAATTAATTATTGCAATTTTACTTGAAAAATTAAACAAGAATTTTGAGACAAGGAATGGTAAATATGTATATAAGAGCGACCGCCTATTGTGGATTTTAATTATGCCCATATAAAAAAATCATTTATAAAATTGGTGCTAATTAATTATATTTTAATTTATCATTTAATTCACATTTTTTGTTTTATAATAGGTTGTGTGAGAAAATTGGTCAATAATCATAGTTATTTTGGTTTTACATAAATAGTTAACCCAAAATAAAATATTTTAATCTATAAACCGCATCTAATCGATAAAACTCGATTCCAAAATGTCTTTTAATTTAATTTTTTTAATGAGCCTCTGGTCTTTAATTACCACCCATTTATCTCTGTATCTATAAAGTATCTATCGTAATATCATCTCAAAATAAAACACAAACTGTGATATTATCAAAATACCGTATCGTGTGATAAAAATTAATTAATTTGATTTATGATGATAAAATGACTTCTTTTTTTTAATTAAATTAAAATCACATTAAATTTGTTCGAAGCGCATATTACTTCTCATATACATGTAAGTATATGCCGCAAAGATCACGCCATACTTTTTTCTTTAACAAAACAAAGAATCGTATTATTTTATATATATATATGACACAAAACCAGCTCTCTAAACATTCAAATCTAAACAACATATTTACATTTAATAGACTAATACTTTGCTTAATGCGATTATACGTTTTTTTATTTATGTTCGTTGTTGAATTTTGATAACCGTAATAATATGATCAAATGATTAAACTACAGCCTTTAATTAAAAATTAATACTAATATATAATAATTTAATATTTAATTTAGCTTAACGCAAAAACTAAAAAAATCAACAGACAAAATTTATGTTGATAAGTATATAGATTAATTTTGATCTTTTTTATTTATTGTGTTTATATATGTATTTAATTTGCTGAAATCTTAATTTATGTTTATAATGGTTTTAATCAGTAGCGACCAGTGGATCGTAAACCGGAGTCAGCAACATTTTAATATTATGGATGTTAAAATCGAAAAATGAAATATCATCGATTTACATACATTTTTCAATTTGAAATTTAACATTCGCAATATTAAAAGGGTGTCCAAGATTATTGCAAACAACATAAATATAATTAAAGCAGGTACAGTGAATTATTCGCTATTTTCCCGTGACGACTCAACTGAAAAATGGTTTAGTAGAGTTTTTTAAAATACTGTATAGGTACTATCGCTTTCAAGAATTGGCAATACACAGAGAAAAAACTAAGTGTTTTTTCAAACAAGCAGCCCACTAAAATTATGAATATTTTTGTATTGAAAACATAGGGTAAACCTAAAAACACAAAAGGATTATCATTGAAGTAATGTAAAGAAAATATTTTCGAAATATTTCGCAAATTTGTATAATTCAATTAATATTAATTAGGATATATGTATGTATATATGGATTAGTATTTAGTAGAAGGGTAATGAACTAATAAATACTAAAACTTATCAGAAGTAAAAAAAAGGAATATAAGTAATTATTTCAATAATGTGTCCAGTATCCATCATTATCGATTACGTGAAGTAATTTAATTTCTAATTAATAATAGTAATTACGAAAAGAATTTCCAAATATCACTGTTTAAGTGTTGTGAAATTTCACATTACTCACCCACGCCACCTGCACTTATCCATCCCTACACTCCACAGGATACTTGGCCACTTATTCTTGTCCTTTGGTTATATTTTTCATTATATCTCATTTTGTTTGGGCGATACATGTGCAGCTTAGCATGATGATCGGACCAAAAAACTTTTCTGTATGCATTGTTGCGATTGTCAGATATCAGATAACCCTATTTTTTATCATAATTATATTTACAAATGTTTATTTTAAAAAGGCGATAGTTGCTGCCATCAAAATCTTGAAAACTATGTCGTTTTATGTTTTAGTGTACAACCAATTTTTGAAGGTGATAGTACAATCAAACATTTACTATAAAAATAACTCACAAAACCTTAGGTGTTAAATTTATTAATTTTATCAATTAGCTATATAGAAGGTAATATACTACCCAAAACGATATACTACAATAACCAATACAACAATTGCAATCAATAATAGACAATTTTTCGGGTGTTTTTCCCTGAAAATTGGTCAATTCACAAACATTCAAAATATCATATTCAAAATATGATGTTAAAAACATAAGCACGAATGAGGCTGGTCCCTCGATCGTCTAATTATCAGACTAGAAGAGAGCTAGTATGCTAACAAGATCGTCAACATTCCGTTAGAACAAAGAACCGACAGAGACAACGATACGCTTGCTCTAAATCATTCTAAATAGAGGTTGCCTGGATTCTCTGAGAAAGATTGGAGGCCGGACCAGCTATGAGTTTGGAGCGATTACGATCAAAATCTGTAAGCGTGTTGAGGTTGATAGGTCTGGGACATCTGCAGCAGGTGCAAACACCTATTGTGGTCATCTGTTGTTGATGATGCGGCGCTGAGCTTCTTCACAGATGAGCTCAAAAGATATAGAGGGAGCGGCTGTGGAGTATTTTGTGAGGCACTTTTGCAGTGTCTTTCAGACTGAACTTTTCGCGATATTGGAAGTCTTGACCTGGTTGAAGTTCACATTTCGAGACATCGAAAATAGCTCAAATGAGATGGCTGGTCAGTTCAACAGCAGCTTAACATGGGTGCCAGGGTACTTCAACATTGAAGGAAATGTAACGGCAGATGAGCTTGCTTGTCAGGGTACAACACGTTTTATCTCACAAAGCAAGCTGAATATCTAGATACCGCTTGCTTCCTGTAACCTGCTGCTTCAGGAGGAAGCCACGAAAGAAACGAACGACAGATAGTCTAACGATATTTCGTGTTTAATAACCAGCCAAGACTTGAACGGTCTAGATCTGGCCAGCTGATATCGCATCGCGGTCACCATATTTTTATGGCCATGGGAGCTATAACGAGACATGGTCACATAGGGAATCTGGGCGTCCCTGCCCATGATTTCTGCCGTAGCTATGGAGGTTTGGAAGAGGAAGAAACGAATATATCAAAGTAAATTAAAATTGAAGAATTAACAAATCCTGTAATGAAGCCACCTGATTAAATAATATGTTTTTAAAAATCCTGGAATAGATCATGGATTTTTTACACTTGGGTTGTTTGAGATGATTTTTAATTTTGCTGAGATGAAAGTCTGAGATAACTTTAAGCTGGTATTGTATCTATAGTTATTATTTATACGATTTCCTGTCAGAACCATCATTCCTACTTTTAGCAAAAAAGCTTTAAAATATGTATTCGTTTGCGATTGTCTATAGTAACGAGTTTGACTGGGGCAAACACGTTTATTCAAATTGGCCTGGTTACTTAAGACGAATGTAACTTTGAAATTATCTGTGAAAATTAGCATCTCACAAATTTGCCGTTTGCCCGTGTTATGCGAAGTATTCCTGTATATTCATTATAACATATCACAAACAATTCTATATGTATACGCATATAATAAATTATCCATAAAAAATTTTAATTTGACACAATTTACCATCCCTGAAAAATATTATGTTGATCTATTTAAAGAAATTTGTTAAAATCAGCGTAAAAATAAACGGAAAAAAGTCGTTTTGGAATATACGTGTGCATTAGTAATTGTATCCAATCCACCAACAATAGAACTTCATTTGACAAAACAATAGATAATAATTTTTATTGTTATGACAATTGTCATGTTTCTTTTTGCATTTCTTTTCTTTGATTATTCTATTATTATTGTTATAAATTCTTATATACGTTAATATTTTTAACTTTATATAAATATATTTAAGTATAAGGCGATTGAAATATTTAAAGATTATTATAAATATTTTTTTTTTATATTTTTAATGAATGTTGTTAATGTTAAGTGATCATATGACACTCCTTTTTTTGTTTGTTTTTTTTTCATGTTTATGTTTAGGAAATGGGAAAGTTTAGAATTTAATTTAGTGAAAATTATTTCATTTTATAATCTCTACATAGTATAGATCTATGAAACGAGATAAAATAAAAGTTTATATGATTTGAATCTATATTCGTATGTAAAAATTATATACGGTGTCAAAAACATTGAACCGAAACAATGTATATATATGTATATATTATGTACTTGTGTATATACATCAGAAGAATTAAATGAATCTTTCATTTTATTATGGCTATTACATAATTTATGTAAATAGATTTTTGTTGTATAAATTGAATTCTAATAAATCATTTAAATAGCAGTTTTGAACACAATACAAAATGATTAAAAGATCAAAAGTTTTTTTCCCCCTTAACTAATAAACCAAATCAGAAATGTAAAACAGGTTCGTCGCTTAGTATTTGCTTTAGTTTAAAATGTATGACAAATTCGTTTAAGTCTTTTGTTTTATAAACAAAAATTTTATTCCGATTAAAATAATTTTTTAATAATTTATTAATATTATATTAAAATTATTAAACAAAAACAAGACAATAATCCAATCATGGTGGCATTTTACATTAATGAATGCGTTAAAAACTGTTCGAAGCGACAGATACATTTTCCATTTTATGTTTTCTATCAAAATTAACAAAACTAAACTATAATACATATATAAACTAATCATAATTAAATTTATTGTTGTTTTACACAAAATACATTTTATTCTTACTGATTAACATAAATTTTTATTTCAATTTATTTTTCAAATTTATTACATTTTTATGTAATTTAAGAAATTTAAAATGTCTTCAAAAAAAAAAAATCTATTTAATTTCTGCTTAATTTTTTTGTTTTTAGGTTTAAGTTTTTTGATTGATGAAATTTTTATTTAAATTTCGTTTTTGTTAATATATTATAGTTTTATTTAAATTGAAACTATTTCGTTTATTTGAATAAAAAAATTAAAATCGATTTAATTTTTTCGTTTCGTTAGAAATTTTTATTTTATTTTTTTTTTTTATATTGTGTATTTTAATTGGATTTTGTTCGAAAACAAAAACTAAATTAAAACTAAAATCAAATAAATTAAGTAACAAAAAACAAAAAATATATCATGTCACCAAAAAAAAAAATTTAAAAAAACTTATTTTAGTTTTTTTTTTTTGAAATTTATCATTTGTCGTTTTTAGATTAACAGCACACACGTTATTGGTTGGCTTTGAACACAGTATGATTGAAAAATAAATAAAAACAGCATGATAAATGCAGATTTTATCGATTAACGTTTGATTGGACAACAAATATCGAGGTGGCATTTTATTAAATATACTGATACCCGCAAGTTTTTTTGAATTTTTTCCGAAACGTTATTGGTAAATTATGATACGTTTAATATGCGATAAATATAGGCGAGATTGAGTTATTAATATCATATACATATATACTAGGGACTTGCAAACTATATGCCATATAACTCTTATCGATTTATAGTCACAACGAACTGAATTGGATGGATATTTTAACATAAACTTTCGGCTGACAACATAAATAATTGCCCCGGCGTTGTTCATGATAATGGTAAATCATTCATTGATCTAAAAGCAGGTCCACACCTGAGCCCAACCAATTTCGATATAAACAATTTGGTATGTAAATATTAAAAAATTAAATGAGCGTCAGTCAAATACATTTTGGATCATTGCTAAAGACGAACAATTTTTCTTCTATAGTAAGGCTGTCAGATATTCATGCGAGTAAAAATGGACGTTTCGGAATTTTTATTTATTTAGAAAAGAACAGGGAAGAACAATTTTCAAAAAATAAATTTGAATGTTATGCTAAATCCAAAAAATTAAATTTCTCTGAGGTTTGAAACTAAAAAGAGTTTTAGAAGATTTACTTTTAACTGTAACTGTATTTTTCTATAACGTGCCTAAATGTCTCTGAATTTCTAGGCATTGCAAATTTTCCTAGAATTAAATTCAAAGTTCAAACGAATCAAAAATGTTTCAATTTTCTTGATTCTTAACTTGTACATATTTCTCTCTGCGGCTTCTGAATTGCAAAATTGCAAAACTCTTTGTGACCCCGAAAGAGGAAGTTCATGGCTTCAAGTTTTATAGTTTCTATGAATTTCTATGCTATTTCTATGTATTTTTCGCTGGCTTGTCAGCTCTATTCTGGCCTAGAAAATTGAATTGTTTCCTTTAAATAACAAAATGTCTCTGTAATTTTGGAGTCTACAAATGTATGAAGAATTTAATTAAAAGTTAAATTGAATTTAAAGAAATTTCTTGATTTTCACATCTTATTTCTCCATTAAATTTCAACATTATCTTGAACTAGTAAATATTATTTTAAAGTTAAACGGTAACTAGTAAATATTATTTTAAAGTTAACTCGAAATACCTATGTATATTTTGATTTTATTAGTTTTTCTGCAGGTTGCGAACATTTTTGAAAATAAAATAAAATGAAAATGATTTCAAATACATCAAGAAAATATTTCTCAGAATTTCTAGGCTGAAAAATATTAAGTTCATCTGAATCCAGTAAATTTTCATTTGTTCAGTTTCCAATACGGTCAGTACTTTAAATTGAGAAAAATTTTTAGATTTCGAGGCTTCCACTGTTGTATGGCTGTTTACAGAAAATTTGAACTTAACTCTTAAAATGTCCATTTACTAGGTTCCCAATACGATGATCGGTTCAAAATAGAAATTTCTTGCAATCGATCATGGTTTTGTTTTTTAAATAGAGTAGTTCTGAAAAAGGACTGAAAAGTGTATTACTATTGGGAAGGATAAATTACTTCAAATATGGAATGTCATTTCCAAAACCGGACGTCCATTAATATTTCATTCATTTCATTTACAACTGCTCGCTGTGTATATATGTAAATGATATTTGTACATACATCCAAATTTGTGGACTCTTCTAAATTATTCAGCTTCATGGTTGAATTACGATAACTATTCAATAGTTATTTTTTACGTATTTCCTAATTTAAATTATATTGGATGATGGAAATTGCATTAATACTTTCCTGGGATATGATTTTCCAGAATTAGGATTAATAATTGCATTCTCGATTCCCTGGATTAATCATAGATAGGGGATATTTTTGAAATTAAAATCAAATAATTATATAGTTTTCGGTCATTGCATGTTTTTTTATAAGCATATTTTTACCTCCTTCTCTTCCTAACATTATCGTTTTTATTTTTAAAAGTTAAGTTAGTTCATAAAAAAATTAAACATTTACGAATGCACCGAGAAAATAATGCCTACACCAACCGATAGTGACAGAGTCATTGTCTATTGTTGGTAATTCCCTCACTAAGAGACGGTCTAGAAGATTAAGAAGATAAATCACTATTGAGTTTTTTAAATAGATATTTTTTTGTGCAAGATTAGAGCATTTATTAAGAAATAATAATTTGAAATTAATTTTATTTACCCTGAATGCAATTATTTCATGTTAAAAAATAATATTTTCCATTACGCTAAGGCATCAAACGTATACGCTATTAGTAAAAATCGAGTTGGATCAAACATGAAATAAAACGTATAATACGTAAAATTCGTAAAAACTTAAAATTACAATTATGTACATTAAATTTAATTTTATAAAACTAATCCAATTCCAATTTATTTATAGCGTTTATGAATCGTTTCAAACGAACCATATAGTTAAAATTAAATTTTATTTGTATTGAATTGTACAGGACAAAATATCAAAAGATTGATACAGTAAGTCAACACTCAAAATAATTAACATTCTAAAGATAAAAATGAATTGAAAATCACTAATTTTTCCTCATGTCTTGCTTTAAAAAAAGGTATCATAATCATGAGATGCTGAGAAATTTGTTATAAGTCTGATAGCGCCTCTCTGCAAGTGATCGAGGCGATGTGCTGACTAAATTTGTTAGAGAAAATACGGTACTGTGGCTGTTAATATTGGTTACAAAATTGAAGGTACCTCATAAAAACAATGAATAATTCAAATCACATAATTAATCAATATTATAATTAATTAATTTCATTGTTAATACAAACGGAGACACGACAACATTTTACCACTTGTTTATCGTTTAAAACTATATACAGTACATATATGTATACACCTTTTAACGCTTATACATATACATATGTTGTATCTATATATAAATATAAAGCTGAAAGTGTAAAACAATTACTGTATATTATGTTTGTACTCGCGTATCTATATATGGAATGCAATTTTGTGCGACAAGACAACTTATTATATAGTATTATATGAATAAGGTGATATGAGTATATTAGTTAATTGATTGATGCCTCGTCCAACATTTTAATAAACGATTATATAATGATGTAAGAAATACCTATAATGAAGAAAATGAAAAAAAACTAATTAATACGTTTCGTTAGGTTCGTGACAATGTCATCATATTCCATCATCATCTTTTTTTTAATTTTTTATGCCTTCGTGTTATTATAATTACTACTCTATATGTATAGGCTGTGTGTATCATTAAGTTTTTATCTTATTTATAAATCCATAATCATAAATATTAAAATATTGTTGTTGGACATTCTTTTAAGAAATTTAAATTTCTTTTGTGGCAATCTAATCGATAATAATTGAGATAGAACAAATACCGTTTATAGAAATATAATATAAAATGATTATAAACAAATTAAAACCGAAAAGGTTATTTAAATCGATATAATTATTATTAATAAAAATCCAATTAATTTGTATCGGTTTTATATATTTTTATTGGTTTAAGTATTTGTTTTTTTTTTATTTTTCAATCGAGACGCATAAGGAAATAAAAATTATTAGAAAAAATTCTAAATTTATTGCTTCGATTAAACAAACAAAAATGTAATAAATTTAAATGTAAACTTTTTAAAAATTAAAACGGTGTGTAAATTCAATCACCCATCAGAGTAGGAAAAATTTTCACCGCATTTCATTATTAAAATTTATACAATTTATGTAGATTTTGCTTAGTTTAGAACATTTCTTAACTCCAATCGGGTAAACTAATTTTTTCATACACCGTTGATTATTTATATTTTTTTTTTATTTTTCAAATATGTATGTAAGATAATTTCTAAAAATAGATTTTACAAATGAATTTTGAATGCAAGTTGAAAATATAAAATTGTGTTACTTGTTAAATATGCTGCAAGGCAAATACAATTTACAATTTTTATTTTTGATTAAAGGAATTTATTATAAATAATAATTTACGCTTTGATTTAGTCAAAGCAAGCAGTGCATATACCAGTTAAATTAACAAAAAAATTTAAATTTCGAATTTTATTATTTTAGAATTCTGAATTTATTGATTTTTTTAAAACTTTTTAAATTTAAAATTGAATAGGTTTGCCGAAAACTAATCTAATTTATATTATTGTATAAGCAGATAACGGATCGGAAGGTTCCATAGAATTTCCGGGTGTTTAAAAAGTAATTTCATGCCTACTTTAAGTACTACGGCAGAATTCTTGCTACAAAGCAGTTGCGGAGTTTAAGGTATACAATGTGCCCAGGAGCGAATCATCCCGTTGCACCCATATAATAATGATAACATAAATCATTATACATCTATATAAGACGGTCGCATTCAAACAGTCGAACATCAAAAAAAAATTAAAAATCCAACGTGTAAAGAACTTTTTTAAAAAAATGCATAAAAATTCGCGCTGCTTTTATATCATTTTTTTTTTGTTTTTGTTTTTTTTTTGTTATAATTTATGCGGTGTAATGTAATTAAAATGTGATATTTAATTACATTTAATTTATGTATTTCACTGTTAAATTAGTATTTGTATTACAAAAACAAAACACATAAATGCAGAAAAATTAAATTATTGAAATTTTATATATGTATATGCATATATATCTGTATGTAAGTATGTAGAAAGAAGAACAGTTTAAGGCAAACGTAAATTAATAACAACAACAACAGTAAAATGTTCAGAAGAAGAATTAAAATTGGATATACAAATGATTTGTTTCTGCGTTTTATTTCTTGTTATTTTCTTATCTGAGAATATCTAATTAATATTTTCATACAATTTTTTTTTTTATTGAAATGATAGCGTGGTGTATACACGTACACTCATGTGTACAAAGTATGTATATTAATACGTCTTTAAGGCAAATTTTGTTACAATTTACATAAAATAAAATAAAAAAAAATTTGGAGGACATATTACATATGTTTTATTTATAAGGAAACATAAGACGATTTATAATGAACACAAAAATATATACGGTTGTATCGACTTTCACATGCACTTTAACACAAATATACCGCCGCGTATATATTGTATGTATAGACTAATAAACATGTCAGTAAATCATATCATAATCTCATCTTAATTATATTTTAATTAATCAGATGTTTATATATATATATATGTATATATACATACGTATACAAACGTTTGATGATTAAATCTTATCTTTTTAAATTTTTTTGTTTTGACTTTTTTATTTTATTTTTTTGGTTTATGAAAATCTGATGAAGCATAATTTAATATGCATTCAGAGTCTGTTTTGTTTATACATTTTGATTTTGTTTGTTTAAAATTAACATACTACATACATATATACACACGTATATATATATATATATATATATATATATATATATATATATATATATATATATATATATATATATATATATATATATATATATATATATATATATATTTACAAAAAAATTCTCATAATTTAAACGTTAATTTGATGTTTTAAAGACGAATATTAAATAAAAATTAAGATTAAATTATTGTTTATGGTACTGGATAATATGATGGTAAAGAATTTTTTTTTTTGTTGAAAGAGGCACCGAATGATTTGAATTCTTTTTTAAGAACACATTTAGACTCAGTTGGACACTTTTGTTTCTTGAAAATATTTTCATAAATGTCGATGATGATTTTGTGTGAAAGTTTGGTTTTTTATTACAAACGCATTTTGGCCATATATAATATATAAACGTGTATAGTTTATAGTATAGTTACTGTATAGCGGCAGTTTAATTGTTAGATTAATTGAAACTTGATTTTATTATTTTAAAATTAAAATTTTTTTAAAAAAACCTTTCAATCAAAGGAAAATCTCTTATTGTTAAATGAATTTATTCTTTGTTTCAAACAGTTGAAGTCCTTATTTCATATTGCGTGTAAAATTAATTATCAAAGAACAAAAATCTTTTGAATCAAAAATATTTTACTTTAATCTGAAAATCAGAACTTTAATTTAATTATTTTATTCTTAAATCTAAATGAATATTAAATACTTAAAATTAAAGTATAACAATACTTAAAATTTAGTGCCAAAAGTAAGGAAAATATTGAAAGTTTTTTATAAAATTTTTTAGCTCAAAAGAAAATATCTTATTTTGAAATGAATTAAATTTTTGGTCGAAAGGTTTAAGTTCTTTATTTCAATTACACATAAATTTCAAAAATAATTTATTTTGACTTCAAATTCATTTTTCATTAAATTTAAATTAATAATTAATACTTTAAACTGAAGTATACTAAAGTATGGTTTGAAGATTATAAAATGTCACAATATTTGCTATTTTGTTTATTTTTGTATAGTATTCGTTACAGTGAATCGAAATAGATTTCGTAGCTTTTCGTTACAATTAACAAGTGCAAATACTGTGAAAGTGTGTAAAAGTGATCAATTTTATGTGAAAAACCAAGTGCAAAAGTCAAAAATTATCTGTTGTTGTTGTATATTTTTTTAATCAAGTTTTATGAGCCAAACTTAACAAAATCATTACACAAAGTGTCTTCAAATGAGGAGCAAAATGAAAATGGCATTTAACGTTCAAATGAGTGTACCATGGAATTTGTACCGTTTTCTGTATTAACGAACGAGGATGATCTCACTCGAATTGAAGAATTTAAAAGCCTGATTTCGCCATGGGGTCTTTCACAAAAGACCATCAATTTTCTTTCAAACACTCATGAGTGTACCGTGAAAACATTACAAATTATGGGGCTGCATAGCATAGATGAAATTTTTGAAAATTACCCAAAAGGGGAAAAATTCATATTTAAAGAAGCTCTCAGAAAATGGCGTCAATACAATAGACTGGTATAAAGATTGTTGCAATAGTTCGATTATTTTTGATATTTAGGACAATCCGCTAGCAGAATCTGATGAAACGCGATCACTAAATACGATCACTCGTATATTCAAGAAAATGAATTGCAATTTAAAATACGTAGATTTTGTCCTTAATTTTTTAAATTAACTTTTATTTATTTATAGTAGGAACCAGCTGGTGATAAATATAATATCTTTAATATTTTGCAAAAATCAATTAAGGGACGCTTGGTGATCGATTATTACAAGCATTTAAGTCATTTGGATTCCAAACATCGCCAGTACATTGTTTGATCGATCATTATATGTCACTTAAATTATTAAATCGACACAAGTTTATTATAATGTTAATAACTTTTTCTATTTATTTTATTTGTAGGCTGGGGAACAGGGGAACTTATAGACAGGTATAACAATCAATGCTATGGGACAAAAATTTTCAAATTATTGACAAGCACCTTTAAACAAAAAGTGGGCTCGACTTCTACTGCTGATTGCTGCACATCAGGTAATGACATCATATTATTATAACTGAAATTATTAAACAAATATGCAAATCTATTTATAAAGACACGTTCTTGGAGAATAGAACTTGGCTGGAATTCAACATAGAACCATGGACCTTAGTTTGTGAGAAATGGATGGAATCGCGGCCATCATATAAACATCACTTAGGCAATGAATTGGTAATACAATTTGATCCATTATTTAAAAAATTTGTTATATTTTCTTTAGACTACTCTATTCTAATGAAAAATTTGATTTTATTGCAGGTTGATATAGATTTTGACTGCATGTTTCCGCAAAAAAGCGAAAATGTTATACAAAAATTTGACCAATTTATAAATAAATGTTCATCAGTTTTGACACCCTTAATTAGAGATAAGCAAAATTTAAACCTTTTGAAAGATTTGGACGAAAATGAAAATTTTAACGAAAGTAAGTACATCCTTTAAATTTTTTTTAATTCTATGCAGACTGCATCTAAAGTATAATTCTTACTCAGCAGATGCCCGCGATATTATCAGTTGCTTATTATTACATGCTGTAGGGAATGTCCTATAGCTTTTACGATTTGTATAATACATTCATCCATAGTATTGATTATTCAGCGGAACGCAAACTACTGCGAGGCATTTTCTAAGTTAGTTGAACGTTATGATCGCATGAAATACATTGTAAATACCTTCATTCGCACGTTTATGGATCAACAGTCCATAATTCAAGCATGCAGCTCAAGAATTAAAAAACTGTGTGACATTTCAGATGAAATATTTCGTGGACTAAAGTTTTGCATCCTAAGCCTGAACTAACTAAACTAACTCACGATATCTGCGGTTAGTATACATTCTGATTAAAAAGCTGGGTCAGGAGACAAAAATGTTATGGGCTTAAGAATCTATATGTGATTGGTGAATTCAAGCTATGTTGTGCCCTACTAGTTTCAGCTTCACAAGCAACTTATATTACAGATGCTTGAGTTCACTAGTTGGGTTAAGGACAACGAGTTGGCGTTTGTTGGTAAGTGGTTTGAGATAGTCCAATTTGAGATGAACTAGGAGGATCGCTCAGTTACAGATCATACCAATGTTACAGTTGGAATTTCATGTAAAGGTGCAAGGTGCAATGTAGCCCAAAAACCACCACCAACATCAAGAATAACCAGTATTGAGCTTGAAAAATATAAATTCATAAGTTTTGCAGATGCGAAATTTAATGAAAGTGGTCTTATTGACATGCTATTGGGTGTTGAGTTATTCTTTACGGGGATACGGTCACCATTCTTAGTTGCTCAAGAGACCAAGTTTGGCTGGATAGTTGTGGTACATGTTACAGAAGAACAGAATCCTAATAAAATGGTTAATTTCAACGTATAAAGCTGGAAGTACTGCCAAATTCAAAACTATATCAACATAATCTGTGTGTTTGAGTACTATAAAAATTCATGGGGTGGCTCAAATGTTGTTGCCTGTCCAAACATATCGATTTGTTATAATTTTAGACTTTAAAAATTACCGCGAATTACACATTGTTAGGCTAACCAAATGATTAGGTAACCTGCCTATATATATGCTCTCCGACACCATGTTAGGCTGATTTGTTGCTAGAAAAATACCAATGCGCTGAACTAACCGAGAAGCAACATATATAGCATCAACGACAACAAATTTTATTCAATTTTTTAACATATATAACATCTGCCTCGTGGCTGTACGGGGTCGATTCGCTCTAATAGTTTAATATAGTTAAAAATGTGCAATATAAGATAACTATTATGTTGAGGCACTGATTTAATTTTCTTTGAAAAATTTGTGTGAGAGTAGAGATATATAAAGTTTATATATCTCTAGTGAGAGTCAGATAACACTTTGAAATTTTGAATAATCAAAATCAACGAGAAGAATCTTTGTACCAAATTTAAAATTATGTAAAAGTTAGTTAGAAAAGGGCTCCTAATTTTGAACGAGCGTCCAGCTCGAAGTATACCACACAGGACGATTGACTAGTTCGTATGACCAACGTGATTACTTGAATGTGTATATGGAACTTCTATTATCGGCCGTCTACCTCAGAGCAACATTAAACACATCTGCAAGGACCATTCATGACGAGGTGAATGTCAATGGAATCGATGACCATTAAGTAATTTTTTTAAATATTAATTGTATTTTGTAATGCTCAACCAGTAGTAATTTTTACTGTGTTTTGTTTGTTTCGTCCTATCTCTCGTTTTAATAAACACTTGTGTGGCATTATTTCTTTATTAAATCACTTTTACTAATATGTATAAGTACCAGCATCATCATCCATTATTAACTAATCCACGAAATCAAAAAGATAAACGAATTTCTTATATATTCCATCAAAATCTGAGTAAAGGTGAAAATATCAAATTTCTATGGAAATTCTGAAAATTTAAAATGAGAATTCTAATTTATTTTAAGTATATGTTAAATCAAATGTGTCTTTAAATTAGATGGCTATATTTTATCAACTAATCGGGAACAGAAAATTTTTAAATTAAAATATTGATGTTAAAAATTTATAAAATTCAGTGAGAATTCAGAACATGCGAAATTTTGAAAACACAAACTAATTGAAAATATTACCCCTCAACAATTTTAATGCGTGATCTCAAACGTTAGATAAATTGTTTCATCTGCTGTATATCCTGTATATGATCCATCAACTCGTCAATGATGTGATACACAAGGCGCAAACGAAATTAAATATAGTTTTAAATTAGTTATAAAGTCTTCTGAAACTTACATACCACTAAATCACCAGATTACAAATTCATTCAAAGTTCTCTGTGCGGACACAAAATTTTCTCATAGTAATAATTTTAGTTTTTATTAAATAAATTTAAGAATAAAAACAACATCTTCAGAAAAATCAAAATATATATAATAATAACAATAAACAAGATGAAAAAAAAACAATTCCCAGCTTCATACGTGTGTGGCCATTTGATTATGTTTTTTTTCCAAACCTATTGTTATTTTCTTAAGATTTTTTATTTGTTTTTTTTTTCATCTCAGAAACTCTTAAAATCTGTCCATATATTATTATGTGGATTTCGATATATTATTTTTTATATAAATCTTGTATTAATACTAATAATAATAATAATAAAAATAATAATAAATTTAATAGTTTCAGATCATAAATTAATGGAGCGATGGAGTTCAACAAGAACAAAAAAAAAACACACACACACCACTCTCAAAATAAGCAGATAACAAATAAGAAATAACGAATTTGTGGAATAGAGTGAAAGATTTATTTTGTACATGAATTAGAAGGATTTTGGTGCGCGCGGTTTCTCGGAATTTAACTACATTTCCTTAAAATACGCACAAAATACGATCAAAAATATATATATTTCTTATCAAAACCATATATACAATCATATAATATATATAAGATACGTAACCAGATATGTTGACTTGGACACTTTGTTGTTTTATTTTCTTGTACCTTTTCATGTTTTGTCGTTTCACGAAAATAAAACAACATACATACATTTATATATACATACATATAATATGTAAGTTGTGTTATTTCGTTTTTTAACAAAAAAGTAAAATAATAAAAATATTTTCTACATCATCTTCATCTTCAACTTCTTCCCCCCGTCTTATTCTTATTCTTAATTTTATTTATTATTATTATCGAGTAAAATAAAATAATAAAAAAAAAAAGTAAAAATAAATAAATAAAAAAGGAAAAATAAAAAATAAAACCAAGAAGACATATTGACGACGTGAACGTGAATATAATTGGAGCTTCTGCAGAAAATGTTAAAAAATAAAATTGTAACATATTTTTCGCAATTTTAATATTTTGTTGTTGGTGCGCGCTGCACATTTGCAGAAACTATATGGTTACAATTGGACGGCGACGGATGATGAGGCTGAAGTAGAACACAATGTTTTTTTATTTTTGTTTTTCTTAAATAAAATTTTTTTTTTAAAAATGAAATATTTATTAACTGAGGACATGTCATTTGATTTATTTGTTATTTCAACTATATACAATTCGAATACAAATAACAAAATGTACGGAATTTGTGTGTTATTCTTGAAACAAATAATAAAATGGACATTGGAACGAAAAAAAAAATGTCAATTAGTCATTTTGTTAAATTATAAACAAAAAATAATAATGAATTGAATGAAATTTATGTTCTGTTCTTTTATTTATAAATATTTTCGAGGAGTAAATGAGGTAGAAATTCAATTGATATCCAATTTATTTTATATATACGCGTATATATACATTTATTTGTTAGCCGTAAGGTTTAATGTTTTTATTTATTTTTTTTATTGGACAATATGATTTAGTGCGTGCAGTGATATTGTAAGTGTTTACATTTATCCGCAATTAAAATATGATGGCATTATGGCGTGGACTACATTGAATCTTGTCCAAAAATTATCTTAGAATATATGAATTATTCGCTCTGGTGTTTTTAACACACGGTCCTGCAACACGTCGTTTAAATCGCGTTAAATGCGCATTACTGGACCATAAAAATTGCTATATTGCCTTTGGGACAGATTATGTTGATGGCCATCCAATCAACACTTCAATCAGGATTATGATAAATATATCAATATACAACTTCCTGTTCAAAGTGCAGAACTCTTGGAGCCGCGAGCCATCGTCCATATAGGTTTATTGACCACACCGTTAATATCATATGTATATAGGTCCAGAAAGTAGATTTAGTACATTTAACTTTGTTATTAACAGACTAATGGTAATAATCAAATTAGTTTCAAGGTCCTTTTTTAATTTAAGTTTCGTAAGAAAAATCATCAAAATTGGGGTATGGCAGATACTCAAACATTACAATATTCAAGTTTATAGGTAGGAATATATCACAAAAATATTTGCCATAACATAACAAATTACATTGATTAATAGTGTCATCATCTGACGTGCTATCAAAAGCGGTATAAAACGTCCTGAAATTGATTGCTACTTTTTTGTAATGAAGGCATAAAAAACAGCAGGAGGAATCATTCATTGGTATATATATTTACAGGCAAGTATATATAGCAAGTATTGATTTATATACAAATTTGATTGGTAGCAAGAGCAACATTGTTTAATCCTCCAGTTTTGTGAACCGCGCACCAACATTTAAAATAAAATAAAATAATTTTTAAAAATCATGATTTAAAAATTAATAAACAAAAAATCAATTCATGCATGTAAAATTTATTGTCTTTCAAAGGAAAAATATAAAAGAAAACCAGAAAACTACCAGAATGCCAACGCCAAATAAAAAAAAAAAAATGAAATAATTGAAATAAAATAAGAAGAAAACCACGAATAAGAAAAATAATAAGTGTCGAGCAAATTAGTTTGACAATATTTTTTTTTGTTGGTGTCTACTTATTTCGCGAAATAAATAAATAAATTATTTATTTTCTTAACTGTCGTTTGTAAGATTTTTTTTTTATTTTGTGTTATTGTTGAAAGATATTTAATTTATGATATTTTGAGTTTCATTCTCTGTATAAAGGTAACACACACATACACACATACACAAAATACACAAAAAATATAACAAATTGTCATCCGTTGCAAAATAAAAAGGGAATTAAAGGAAATAAAGTTTCATATTTCTTGGCAAAAAGAAAGAAAAATGGTAAGTTGATTGAAGTTATAACCCCAACTGTGCAATAACGAAGAAATAATAGATGGAAAATTTATTTATTCGTGCATTTTATTTATATACGTATTAATGATCCAATCAACGATGAATATATAAAAAAATATATATTTATACAGATATCTATAACCAAAAAAAAAACGTATCTCTATATACCCACAGTTCGTAAGTCGTATCTATTTTTAGATCTGATATGATAAATATTGAAAAACTACATACAAATTGAACTTTTGTACTTGATAATTATTGAACTTGAAATCATCTCTTTATATATACGAAAACCCACATTATTCAAATTTAAAAACTCTCGAATTCATTGATTATTTGGCGCCATACACGTCACTGTTCAAACATACCTATTCATTCGATCACAATATTTGGTTAATAGTCGCATAAAAAATTTGCACAATTTAATAAATACACATCTTATATATAGATATATTTAACTATTCCATTTAACCATCTTCAGGTTTATGTATATATAAATAAACACCGGAAATACACATTGTAACAATTACTATATATAGACAATACATATATACATACATACATATATATTCTAAATGGTGATCTTCAATTTTTCTACGATGATGCGCGACATCATCTTCTTCATAAATATCAAGTTACGTGTTGAATAAACAAAAACTATATGTTCACTTTAAGTTTATATATAGTCGGCATCGATCGCGCATTTAAAAATTTATCCAAATATGGGTTTAAAATGTAAAATTGGGCAAAAACAAAAGAAGATCCGCGCACATTATTTTGAATAATAAGATCACATGGTATAATTTTGACATTATTATTTTTAATGTTTTTAATGATGATTAAACAAATCTGTTACACAAAACAAACAACATAAAAAATCATATGCAGCACGTGCATGAAATACTGAGTAGAACGTGTAACAAGTAACAACCGCACAATAATAAGTGCGATCGCGCGGCGGTTTATTTTTTTAAAGAGCAAATTAAAGGTGCTAATGTTCAATGTATATATTACATATACATGTATATATGAATATACATTGTGAACTAGAAACGCAAACAAAAGTTTTGTTTTGTGATTTTAAAATGAAAATGTTTAAATAAAAAGTTTGAAAATACGTAAATACTAATTTTTTATGAATGAAAATGTAAACAAAAGAAATGTGCGATCGCGATCAATGGAAAAATAAATTATACATATACTCGTAAAAGAAAAAGTAAGCAATTGATGTTAGCACTTTATTTTCAATGTAAATATTATTTAAATGTAAAAAAAGTACTCAAAAGTTGATAAATTATTCAAGTCACTCGTGCACCCATACACCATACCTTATGTTTACCGATTAAATTATCTCCATCTTATATATTTAACTTTTGATTTTTATATTTTTTCAAATGAAATGAAAATATACAAAGAAATCACTTTAAAATTAGAACTACCGTATTTGTATTATATACCATTTATTTATGTCTTATATACATATAAACCGCAAACAACACAAACAGTTCAGACGTGATATGAAAACATAACTTCATAAATGAATTATATTGTATCAATTTATTTCTTATTATAATACTCACATATATAATGTATATATATATATAGTTAAATACAAAACCGATACAATTCATGGGATCTTGAGAATTAAGACATAATTTTTTATTGTCTTATTCGTTGTTTGTATAATTCAATTGAATTGAATTTTCGTACACGTATATGAGATCATATCGACTTGATCGAATTAAATTTAAAAAAAAAATCCGTTGTCATAGTTTTGTGAATTTAAAATTAAAGTGATTGGGTATATAGTTACTTATGAAGGCCAATTAAAATAAACAGTTTTCTTGTCATGCTACCATAGGGATCGTGTTGAATTCAAGCTTCACGATTTTACAATTAAAATTAAAAATTTTGTGTTTATTCCCAACAGGAGATCACATCAACATATCAATATTATTGTAAGGAGCACTTTTCGTATATTTTTACATAAATGAAGAAGCTGCATATTTTTATTCTTTACATTTAATAAAATACACTACTGTGATGCTCAATAGGTGACTATACTCGTATGTATATGTAGAATAGTTTGAGTATTGGGTTCATGACTTTATAAAAAAAAAATTAATTTTTTGACTTTCATTTACATATTTTAATATTGACTATCTCCATTTCGAAAGGCCTATGATAATCAAATAATTATCTTTTTACGATCATTTTATCTATATACCTTATATATTATATATATTTATGTATATATTCAACCAAAATTGATTAACCTCATTGTCTACTCACCACTAATCCGATCCAATTTAAAAACAAAATATATTATGGAAATTCCAATAAAAAAAAAACATTTTTTCGTTTAATCCGTAAAAACTATCAAACCTAACGATTTCATTTAATTAAATTGATAAGTCAAGAACGCGTAAGCCAAACCACAATCAATGATTATAATTTTTTTTTTGACAAAATATACCGGTTTGATTGGTAAGATATACGCGGAAGAAACAAAAATCTGAATAATATTTGTTTTTTTAATTCTCTGGCGTCTCAAGAAATCTGTCATCTCATTTTTTGACAGATTTCAATTTGAACATTTTAATAAATAACGTTCAAAAATGACTTGAATAAAGATTGATTAGATGAAGGAAATATCACCAGAACGTGTCGATTAGAAATTATGTGAATTTGATTGATTTGGTTTTATAAATTAAAAAAAAAAAACTATTACACTTGTATAAATTAAATATTATATATAAATTATAATAAAATCAATTTGTCTGCCGGATATTTCATCTTTTATAGCGAATATAAAATCACCCCCAATCAAAATTTTCTTATTTTGCAATAAACATGTGATACCTTTTCATTTTCCAGACGTATACCACACCTATTCTACATATATATGTATATATATAACATAAATAAAAATATAAATTATAAGTGAAAAAATTGAATTTATTAAAAAAATTATTTGTTGAACATTGTCACAATAAATATTCCACCGTAACAACAACAAAACATTGTAACACATCCGTGTAAATGATTTCTTCTTTGCGCATACAAACTTCTTGGAAAACTTGTTGTTTTTGTTGTGATTGTGTCTAATAAAAATGTATACATATATACATATAAAATAAGATAAAATTTCATTAATTAATTAATTATTAAAATTATGATGATAGCAAATTATTTAAAAAAAAAAGTTACAAGAAATTAAATTTATTATTAATGTAATTGTTTTTGTCGTATGATTACTCCTTGGCGGTATGGTAATTTTAATCAAGTATTTTACTATCCTAAGTATTTAAAAATCCATAACCATGTTAAATAAGGACTAACGCACAAAATTAATGTTATTACAGGTAACCCTGTCTTTGTGCACCATTTATGTAGCTATAGATATTTTTTTTGTGAAGCGTTCGTAACTGCGCAAAAAGACTGGTTGTGGCAAATAAAAAAACTGTTCGGGATGCGGAAATTCAAATTAATTAATTCAAGTCAGAGTAACTTAATCAAAACTTTATTTTTTTTAAATTTAAATCAAAACTATTTATTTATAGTATGTACTGTATGTACTGGGTTACAGCGTATACAGGAGATCTTTTGTTAAGCGATTTCATCTACTACAAAGCATAAAACATCAAACGACATAAAAAACGTGGAATACGTTCAGTACAGTATACTAAAGAAGCTACTCGTATTCCAGATATTTTTAATTCAGAATAATAAATTGATGATTGCCACAGTTGGAATGGAGTCTCGCATAGATATACCCGACAAATACTAACGAACTAGTCCCTATAAAACTCGACCACCAGTGCTCACGAAACAGCTGAAAATGGTCTAGCGGTATTTTATAAACAATATAGGTCCTATAAAAATTTGGGCCAGCAGCATTACCAGTCGTCAATCGTCAACCGTTGCTACGGCACCAGAACCATGAAAAATTATATCATTTTCAAATAACCGATTTTGCTTAGATTTTTTGAGATCTATTCACAAAAAAGTAGCCAACTTAAACTTACGCTAATTATAAACAGGTCATTTGAATCCAATATGTTCAAGTTTACAAAGTAAAACTTTATGATCTATACCATGTCAAAT
Source organism: Tipula unca (assembly GCA_951394425.1). NCBI lineage: Eukaryota > Metazoa > Arthropoda > Insecta > Diptera > Tipulidae > Tipula > Tipula unca. The sequence goes on along the minus strand of OX596380.1, from coordinate 5,950,526 downwards.
GCCTTACATATATCAACGAATAGAGCTGTGTTGGTTCTCTTTATGTAGACCTTAATTTAGTGGATTCATGAGAACAACTATAAAGCATCTTCAGTACTACGTCCACATCTAAAGCCAAATTGGCATGAACTAAAATAGTCAAATTTATTTAAAAATTCAACTATATACGCAATTTCACTACTTGAACATTTTTGATATGACTGGAAGAAGTGAGACCTTTCTTAAAAAGAGGAATCACAGTAGCAACTTCTACTGAATCAGGCGAAAATTTATTCTGATATACTTCGATTAAATAGTAGACACAACATGTCCTCAATATTAAATTTAACTCGTTTAGGAGAAATTGGTTATTCTGGTGGAATTCTCAACTGGTGAGGATACTTTGACATTAGACTCATTTTTTATAGCCACAACTTACCGCCCTCGTTGGCACAGTAAGTAGCGTTCCTACTTTGCTATTCGAGAGTATCGGGTTCGATTCCAGGTGGTGACCAAAAATCACGGTTGGGTGTTTCTAATGTGTAAGTATATGTGTTTGAGTGCTGGAATAAATAAGTCGGCCCAATTTTAATTTTTTAGCCGCAATTGCATTCGTGACGTCTCTTTATTAAAAATTTCGCTCACCATACTCCATTGTATTTTACTATTATCATTCGCTCACTGAAATTTACCTAGATAATATTTTCCCATAGCATCTTTAATAATTTTGCCCAATTTATTTGTAAATTTATAACGGATTTTGAACCTACTATTTAGCATGAATTGATTAGTCCAAGGTTTAAGTTTTCTAAACATTCTACTCGTTTGAATAGGATATTCACATAGAAATATATAATTGAAAAAAAACATATCAAAGGCACTTGAAATATTGGAAATATTAAAAACTGAGTTCCAGGATTCCTTTAGCAATAAAATACTTTGAGAATCAAAATTAATAATGAATTTGGTACGGGTTACGGTACGGGTTTTGATCTTGTTTTAAAATTTTCATTTATTGAAAGCGAATTAATTCGCTAATTGATAATTCTTAAATCTTTGAAGAATGATGCAATAGTAGCATCAGAACATATAGTATCTTATAGAACATATAGTATCTTATAGAACATAGACAAGGTCTATGCAAGCACTATAGAAAAGCTAGAGATTCTAGTTGCAACATCAAAACCCGAAATTAAACAATAACTTGACATTAAAAATTTATATTCATCGATTATCGTAGAATTATCCAAAATGTTAATATTCATGTCACCCAACACCATAAAGTTTGTACACCTGACGCCATCCAAAAATTAGCCGAATTCTTCTAAAAATGCTGTACCGCTAAATCTTTTTAACCTATATACAGATGCTACAGAAATTTTAAAATCGTCAAAAAAAAAACATCCACGAATAAAACAACAGCCGTATCCAAGCTATATACACTTAGTAATAGCATTAACTTCCAAATCGTTTGCGATATAAGCAGCAACGCCACCAGCACGATAAGTTTTATTACAATTTCCATAAAGGAGTTAGCCGGCAATTGCATAACAACTGATTTCTTGATCATTAATCCAGATTTCCGATAAAAACATTATTTTAGGCAATTCAATAGTGACATACTGAGACATCATACATTTGACGGCTACGTATATTTTGGTGAAAAATCAAAAAATTATTATTATTATTACTCTTATTGATTTGGTTTAACGAAGAACTGTTATGACCTTGATTATAAATAATATTGTCATTCATCAAAAGTAAAAAAAAAATTGAAATACATATTATAAATTGTCATGGTCAGACTTACATTTTACTCGATTCTTTAAAATTAGCACTTTGATGAATATAAACTGTTAATTAATTTCTGGCAGGGTTATCTTATGGATAAATCATCATTAGTAACTTCTCTATAATGAAACCCTATTTGGATCGCGAGCACCATATTTATATGGAGTAGAGCTGTCTAACCTACTTCTAACTAAAAAAAAAATCCCTCCACCTTGTGTTCGAGTAGGTGAAAAGTGTAGGACTAAAGTTAAAACTAAAAATGGAAGAACACCAATTGGCAGAGAGGTTGAAAAATATACGTTAGATGGTACACAAAGGATGTACAATCTTTTAGATATAGGTATTCATTTTATATATAAAGAAAGTTTAATAGTAATAATGGACTTTACATATTGTGTTTCGTGAAGAATTGGTCAGAGAGTTTCTCGGCATACCCAACCACATGGCCGATACTAGTGAAATCGAGAGCGCTACACGGAGGCAAACGGTCAAGAGTTGATTTTCACGATACGCAGCAGATGAAATATGTGACCACCATGAACAATAGAGCCATCATATGAGAAGCAGGCAATGCTCCATTTCTGGTACGCGCAAAGAAACAAAATATTTGTGCAAAACATGTCCGAACAAACCACAGCTATGTATCGAGCCATTCTTTCAAGCCTTTGTGAGCCTACCACCAAAAATAAATTTTATTGTTTGGTAATTTTTATTTATGCTTGAATTTTTGTTTGTTGTCGCGAACGTCTTAAGGTATTACAAATTTTAGAATTCAAGACTAGAAATTTTAATTGAATTTACAAATTTAGACATTAATAAATAATTTTATAATCTAAAATTAAAAAAATTAGAAATTAAATAATTTATAATTAATAGGAATTATAAAAATTCTATCAATCTTTCAATATACGTTTTACGGTATAATAATTATTGTAATCAGTTTGTATGAAAATCACTCACGTTTTTCTGCTTCGTGCTGTTTACTCGTAAACGAGAAACAATCCAATTTTTATACAAAACAGTTCACACAAAAATTAGAATTTAACTTTTATTTAATTATACGTGTATATTGTACGCCGTGATTGACCAAAACTATTTATTTTAGATTAACTATAATCTATCTAATGTAAATTGAACACAACTACAATCGTACACTCGTAATTACAATATGTAAAATTGAAAACGAAACAATCGAAATGAGCTTGTCATTTTGAATTTTTTTTTTTAAACGACATAACATTTTTCGTGCGTTTTTGTGCAATTTGCTCAAAATTATAGATGATTTAACACTACGCGATTTGCTTTCAATAGGGGTAATATTTTGTATACATTTTTCCCCTCGTTTTTGATGTGATTCGTATTATTCCTTGTTGCATGATGAAAAGTTGCATGACAAATTTGTTGAATCAAAAACAATATAATATTACCTCTCAGGGCAAGTCGAATTTAGTGAAACCGCACTCAACTAATGTCCAATTTTCGTCTTTTCCAAAATCAATTATAATTCTACTGGAATGATGTGTCGTCAGAGAAACCGATTTGAGGCTACGTGCTGTGTTAAACGGGGGTTATCGTTACAACAAATGATGATGATCACATGCAGAAAACTAATTCAACAACCGAATAAATTACACTTCAATTTATTAGAAATTCTTCTTAAAGGTATATCCACGCATTTATATTTAGTTGTGTATATGAAATTTTTATTTATATTTAATTAATTTTAATTGATTAGACATACATACATACCTAGGACGTGTATATTTATACTTGCTGCTACAAGAATTAATTATTGATGAAATGTTATGTGATTATAATCATGCTGTTATTATACTATAATATTCATATATGTATAGTTTGGCTGTTGATGATAGTTGTCGCATCACCATGATAATTTATTATAGTAAATTTTTGACAGTTTATCATAAATTATACTGCTGTATATATATATGCTAAGTATACATACATAAATGCTCAAATGGTGTTATCGTCTCTTGAAATGGTGATAATTAATGACTTATCGCGTATAGACCAACGACTCATAGAATGAATGTTTTAATTTACAAGAAACTAAAAAAACTTAAATATGCAAAATAGGTTTGTAGTGTTTTAAATATGTATTTCTAATTTGTGTATAATATGTACTCGTATGTATACAAACATTATTGTCGCCCTTGTTATCCAAAATTATTAAGATTTGTACATAGAATCCAATATTATGTTACATGACGTACCGGAACTATATCTATAGCTAGGTATTTTATATAAGATTAACATTTAATTAGGAACAAAAGACATGTGTTTTGATTTTAATGCTGTTGATGAAATCAAAACTAGAATATAGATAACTAAATTTTTTATAAAATTAAGCCGATCATAATCATTTTAATCCGTTCAATAATTTTTGAGATTAATAAAACTTGAATTTTTCATTCTTTTTAAACATTAAGAAATAAATGATATATATGATACCTCTATAGCATTATGACAGTTCCTTCGATATATAACTCTATAGACTACATTATATATACAAGCCGCTTGATATACGCTATATATATGAATGTAATTGCGTTAAGCGTCAAATTATCTTGTAAATTCCACCTTAACATGTATCTAAAATCTTTCAACCATATTTTATCAATAAACTATTCAGCAGATAATAACTATACACAACTTGGTGGCGGTGCATATTTTCAATGTTTATTTCTATATATTATAATAATTATTTATTTTATTTATAAATATATATATACATATATGTATGTTTGAAAGAAAAAAAATTCTATTTTTTATAGTTTTAATAAAATATAAAATGTGTATAAAATGTTGTCGTATAATATTTATTTGAAATAAAATAGTCGATGAAAAGTTGGAAAAATGTAACCTCAAGTACATAAATCTTTGCGGTTGATTTCAATGTTTTTGCTGCTTTTCAATGTATATACATACGTATGTATATATAATTGAAAATCTTACGATTTTGGTTTATTGCCGCGATGTATTAAAAGCAAAAAAATAATTATTAATTATGGCATAAATAAATGGTTTTACCTATTAGTAGCGTTTATCTTGTGTGTTTTTCTATATATGTTAAGCAAAAAAAAAATTTTTTTTATGCGCCGATTAATGGGCCCACACAACCCGCGATTCAGGCGTCAGCTCTATTAAATTATATAATATTATATATAGACCCTTTCTAGATAGCAAAGAATGTATGTACGTAACTTTATAATCATGTGAAGTGAATATAAATTCTGCACAACCGATTGAAATGCTCTACAAACTTGCAAGGTTTGAATGAATATATGTTTTATTATGTTGAGGGTCAAATGTTTTAAGTGGATCCCCCACTGAGCAAATTAATATACGTAAGTCAAATGAGCCATGTTATTCATTGATGTCAAAATATTTCTTTTTTTAAACTATCCGAATTTTAGTCGACCTTAGTAAACCACATGAAAATTTGGCATCAATTAGTGCAAGACTATTTTTCAGTTCCATTTATTATAATTTATAAAAAATAATAACAAAAAAACAATTCTCGATACCAAATTTTGGACGACCTTTCGAAACACTTCCATAGTAAAACACACGAAAAAATGTTTTGAATCAACGCATGACAGTTTTTCGTGAGTTTTACTATGTAAACGGTTGACAAGCTTAAGTTGAAACTCGCAAATCCTTTATGGGATTGCGTATAAAAATAAAATTCTAAAGTGTAATATTTGTCCATTGTAAGTTTGTGGGTTAGCAATTTTGTGGGTTAATTAAAAATCGGTCGACAAAAATATCCAAAAGGCGGTGTGGCGTGATTATTATTTATTGAAATGTCAAAGAACTAGTAATTTTTTAAAAATAAATTAATTATTAGTTATTAAATTATAATAAATATTTGGGTGCTTTGAATTTACAACATAACATAGGAAGACAACAGCTGTTCAAATGTTGCATTTAAATGTAATCATGATACTCGTATATTCTGCATTTAATAGCCCAGATAGACAACGAAGAAAACTAGTAAACAAAAGAGTATGAAATAACTACTGGCTGCAGACCAATTCACGGGTAAATCAATTACTAAGGTAAAAGTCAATTTCATTATTATATTCAGTATTGTCCGGCAGGAAGGAGAGCCGGTTCGCAGTGCCGGCATAACAAACAGTAATTTTGATAATTTTTAATTTTGTAAATGCGGAAACTCAGCACCACTCCAGAAGCCATCAGTTTTGTATTAATCCACTATCGGTTGGATTTATATTCACTGAATATAAATCCAACCGATTGGATCTTATGATCTGCAGTTCCTTTGAAAAGGATTTTCGATGCCATTAATCTTGTTGTTTGATTTATGCAATAAACGGCCTGCCCCAAAATCCATTAGGTCAGCCTCCGTAGAGGGTAGAGCAACCAGTTCACTGATTAGTATATCACCTGGCGTATAATTTTGCTTCGGTTTTACTCATTGCATGATAGGCTTTTTTGCTCCACGGGAGGTATTTTATTTCACTCCTGCCCCATGGTGTAATCCAGCGAGTTTTGGCATCTGCAAACCGTACTTTGCATTGTGGTAAAACACCGTAAAATCAATATCCTATATATAGTTTTTGAAATTATGTATTTTTCAATTTATTACAAAATGTCAAATTTCATTTTATAGATAATTTATATTTGTTTCGATGCAACAATCTTACCTTGAAATTAATAATAGATAAAAGTATATATAGAAAGGATAATAAATTATCTTCCATAATTTAGTTATATGTTCCTAATTTTTTATTCAATAAATTATTATAACACATTTTGTATAAGTATCCGCATGTAGTAAAAATAAAAAATAAAATTTTTATAATTTTTAAATATTAATAATTTTATGACTTTTTTGACACTTTACCAATTTTATGTATAATAAATATTTGAAATAAACTAGAAAATATATATAAAATTAATTTTTATTGATTAAAAAATAAAATTAATGTCACCTTAAAGTCAAAATAATTTTATTATATTATTATATGTACTAAACCGCGGTTTCGTCGCTTAGTAAATCCGAGTCTTTTATATGTATATTTACACTGACGTTTACCACGACTATATATAATATAATTAACATATAGTCGATGTGTTTTTGCAATCGGAAGAGACTTATATGAAGATTTGGGTTTTTATGGGTGATTAGAGTTTCTTTTTTGTATATGTATGTAGAATCGTTTATGTGACACTTAAAATGATTTTTTATGGACGTACATATATTTATACATACATGTAGGGCTATAAAACAGTTGCTTATAATAATTTAACATTTAAGGTGATATTTTAATGATTCGTTTCTGTAATAATTTTATTTATACCCGCACATACACACATCTTAGTATTTTATTGTCCATTTTCTTGTATATAACACATAATATATATAGTATATATGTTGTTTTCCATGGTGATAAGTCTTGTATTTGGTTGTAAAGTGAACACTATGGCGTCACTCTATTTATATATATATTTTAATAAGATTCTAAGAATTCAAATTTAATTTAAAATGTTTATTTTTTTTATAGAAAACTTTTTTTAATACTTAACTTCCCGTTTTCGTCGAAATAAAAAGCAGAAAGTGAAGGTTAAACGCGTAAGTCTAAATAACATAATAAAGATTGGCCGCAGATATACAACTATGTATATACAAATAGAGTGAATCACTTGACGGACATTTGCATAATAGACATTATAATATGCGGAAAACCACAAAAGCTTTGTGTAGAATTTAGATAAATTATCTCCCCCATCGCTTTCGATTTAGCGAAACTATATATACGAATGTAGAATTTTTACGATCACCATTAAAAAAAACAAACTATATACTAATTATAATTCGATACCAAAACAACGCACAGTCCAATAATTTTTTGGATGTGCCAACATGGGTCATAAATAACTGCCATCGTTATCAGCACGCATATATATAATCCATGATAATGTCTTTCTGTTCAATATTCAATTCAAATGATCATTAAAGTTGTTTCAAAAATGGCATTTTAATTATATGCGCGATTAGAGAGCCGAAGATCTCGTTTAAACTCAACATTTCATCAGTATTTGTAAATTTTTGAAATTTTTAATGGGAAGTTTTAAAGATGTTTAAAAAAAAAAGAGTCCACAAAACAAAAAAAGGGAAGAACTAAAGCATATACTGTATTATTTATTTACACGACATTTTATTGTTGACATCTCATTTATAATGATAACATTCAATAATTTATTTTTATCGTTTCTCATATATAAAATGTTGCGGAAAATATTACGAAAATGTTAAACTAAGTTAATGTATGTATGTATGGATGTGTGTATATAAATGAGAAAAGATAAAATATGACTTAATAGGCTTGCGTCTTTAAACGATTTATTTAGTTTGTCCAAACTATCGGAAATTCCACATAAAATAACATGTCGCACGCCGCTTACATACATATGCAATTGTACATTATATACATACATATTTTGGTTTTGTTTTATTTTTCATGAAAGAAGCTCTATTATCTTAACAACAAATGCAATACAGTGTTAAAATTTAATTAAGAATAAAAAAATAAATAATTTATATTTATTGAAAGAAAATAAAATGACACACCAGTGAAACTAATTAACATAAATCAGTGGCGCCATAATTTTTTTTTTTTTTCGTTTTATTTTTGTCATGTTTAAAATTAAATGATTTATTTATAAGAATTTAAATGATTTTACTGGATACATAAATTGTTGAGTGTTTTAATAATGATAGCTAGTTTATATATACTTATATACATATATGTATGTATACATATAGTCCTAAAATAATAATAATTCAATTTATCGGTAAATCGTGTAATACACTCATGTTAATTTATTGCCGCATATATACAACAATGTTCAATGTTTATAAAAGTTTTTATTCAAATCACAATAAATCATCATTTTGTCCGTTGGCACACATGTAAATTTTCATTTAATGTCATCCTCTAATCAGATGTGGCTAAAATAAAAGACAATGTACACGTATACAAACCAAAAATAACAAAAATAAATGTTTTTAAAACATCGAATTATCCTAAGAAATGCATGTAATTCGGTAAAATAATATTCTTGATAAGAAAACAAAACAAACAACCACCAACTTTGAATTAAAATACAAAAACAAAAAAACAGATAAAGAGAAGACAAGAAGCAAATTCATTTTATGTTTTTTCACACTACAGGATATTTTTAAAGATATCATAAAATCGTGAAATGTTAAAAAAAAGGAAAAATACATACTGAACTTACTTCCAAGAAATAAGTTACAGTTAAACACAATATAACCAGTAGCCAGTCAGATGATAAATAAAACAAAAAATCATGATCACGATCATAATGATTTGAAAATATAAATTTATTTTTAATTTTTTATTTAAAACTACAAAAAAAAGCTCGCTTCAACTCTTGGAATTTCCAAAAAACAAAACAAAAAAAAAAAAAAACAAATACCGCTTGTCAAAAAATGACACTTTTATGAATTTTCGTTGTGCCATGCCCAGTGTTTGCACACAACTCGCGGATCCTCATACTATATCCAAACAATCCGTTATATACGACAAAGATGTTGATGAAGATTGTTTTGGTAATTTTATCTTACCTTAAAGTGTTTATTTGTTTGTTTATATATACTGATTCCGGTTATATATACAATATATACAATTGTCTGGTCACGTTGATTGCATCTCTCAAGAATCATGATAAGCATTTTAACAAACGTGACTTAATTATTCCGATTTTTTGTTTTGTTTTGTACATATACGTACATACATATTTTATTTACGCTCATCTCGTTTAAATGTCACAAATGCGTTGACCTATTAAAAATTATGGTATACAGTCAAGATGCTGATGATCATCATCTTATTTATTAAATTGTATATATTATGCGTAGTTAGAGATCTTAAAAATATCATCATAATCCATATGATGATAATGATAATACTAATGATAAGGTATCGTGCTGTGAAAATGGTAAAATTTACTAAAAACAAATTTCGTTAAATGAATCTCATTATCATTAAATAAATAACAAAAAAAAAAAAAAATGAAATCGTTTTGATGATAAGATCAATATTTCATCTATAAAATTAAAAATAACTAAGCTGTTGGTGCTGTTTCTTAATTTACCAAACAAAAATACTAAAAAATAAAAAATAAACATTTAATTAATATTTATTAATTTGTTATAACCAATCGATAAGATTTGTTGTTGTTAAAAAATATTTTAAGATGCTTATAGATAAGCGGTTTCGGTTATCAAAATATTTAAGTTTCTATATATATACAAGCATATTTATGATGAATTTTTTGGTTAAGATATTTGAAATTTTTGTTTGAAATCTGACTGCGCAAATTAGCATAATATCACCCGCTGAAACGATCGATGGTTTATCATAATGATTAGCGCGCACGTATATATTCATATAGCTAGTTTATACCGATATTATAAATCATATACAAATGTTATAACACGCGAGTGAAATGTATTGAGCTGGCGTTCTATACCGACTAACTCAAATTGGTTGCTGACATAATCCCGAAAGACATAATTCCGAAAGTACAAAATTCAATAACACCGAAGAAATTCGGAATCTATTTGAAATTCGTGCAGAGTTGGATCAAGATATTCGTATCTATTCTGTAACTCGGTTTGAAAATTTCCACCGGAAAAATTCCATTCCACTGAAGTTAATCTCGTTGGACTGGAAATTTCTGTTGGAATATTTTTTGTAGTATTGTCAGATTAATTTTTTTTCGGAGTTAAAAAATACGAGGATACCACTGATTACTGTCAAATAGAGATAAAAAAGTAATTTGGTAATTTTTATTTAGAAAACGAAAATTCCCCAACATGTAATACAAATATTTTTGGTTCGTCTTAATGTTGGTTTATAACAATAAAACATTTATTGTTATTTCCTATTTTGGTTGGTTTTTTTTCGTATATCCTTGGGCAAGGTCACGATTCTCCGACATCAAATCTAACAACTTAGGCTTTTGTTATTTTAATTTATTTGTTGTTTTCGACATAAACTTTTGGTATCAAAATAGTTGTATTACTACACTCCCAAGATTAAAAACGATTAAGCAAATTTTAACTAAAACAACCGAATTTATATTTTCCAAACAACGTACATAATTCTTGTTGAGTTTTTTAGGTATACCTGAGTCAGCAGTGAATATCCAAAAAAATACTACCTTTCATTTTCAACGAAATTATACAAATTTTTCAATTTTTTTAAAACTTACTTAATAAATGAACTTGCCGCACCCATTGCCCAAGCCTATAAAAAATTGAAAAAGAACTAAAATACAATGGCGATTTCATCAGCAGTAATTTGCTATATAGTTTACGAATTTATAAATTTTTGTCATCTATTTACGGGTGTGAAGTTTGTCCTAAAATTGTCCTAACTTTTTTATCTGAGAATGTATTAGTAAAAATTATAAATCTCTCGTTATTATGAATTTTTTCACAAACTAGTATTAATTTTGCAATAAGAATAATTAAAAATGAAATATTGCCGCATTTTCGGGTAGCTGATGACCATATCTAACTAAAAAATATTAAAGCTCTCTTAAATCTAGAAGATAAGTATCTTAGGACAGGGGTGTTTTATCAAATTGTTTGATAGTACAAAATTGAAATATTAAAAAATTTCTCCTACTAAAAGAGGGATCGTACCTAGATAGCGACATACATTTTTGGGTAGATGAAGACCATATCTAACTAAAAAATATTAAAACTTTCTTAAATCTAGAAGATAAGTATCTTAGAACAGGGGTGTTTTATCAAATTGTTTGATAGTAAAAAATTGAAATATTTAAAAATTTCTCCTACTAAACCAGGGATCGTACTCAGATAGCGATATACATTCTTGGGTAGCTGAGGACCATATCTAACTAAAAAATATTAAAGCTTTCTTAAATCTAGATGATAAGTATCTTAGGACAGGGGTGTTTTATCACGTTGTTTGATAGTACAAAATTGAAATTTTAAGAAATTTCTCCTACTAAACCAGGGATCGTACCCAGATAGCGATATACAATTTTTGGTAGCTGAGGGCCATATCTAACTAAAAAATATTAAAGCTTTCTTAAATCTAGAAGATAAGTATCTTAGGACAGGGGTGTTTTATCACGTTGTTTGATAGTACAACATTGGAATATTAAAAAATGTCTCCTACTAAACCAGGGATCGTACCCAAATAGCGATATACATTTTTGGGTAGCTGATGACCATATCTAACTAAAAAATATTAAAGCTTTCTTAAATCTAGAAGATAAGTATCTTAGGACAGGGGTGTTTTATCACGTTGTTTGGTAGTTCAAAATTGAAATTTTAAGAAATTTCTCCTACTAAACCAGGGATCGTACCCAGATAGCGATATACAATTTTTGGGTAGCTAATGGCCATATCTAACTAAAAAATATTAAAGCTTTCTTAAATCTACAAGGTAAGTATCTTAGGAAAGGGGTGTTTTATCACGTTGTTTGGTAGTACAAAATTGAAATATTAAAAAATTTCTCCTACTAAACCAGGGATCGTACCCAGATAGCGATATACAATTTTTAGTAGCTGAGGGCCATATCTAACTAAAAAATATTAAAGTTTTCTTTAATCTAGAAGATAAGTATCTTAGGACTGGGGTGTTTTATCACGTTGTTTGATAGTACAAAATTGAAATATTAAAAAAAAATTCCTACTAAACCAGGGATCTTACTCAGATAGCGATATACAACTTTTGGTAGGTGATGGCCATATCTAACTAAAAAATATTAAAACTTTCTTAAATCTAGAAGATAAGTATCTTAGAACAGGGATGTTTTATCAAATTGTTTGATAGTACAAAATTGAAATATTTAAAAATTTCTCCTACTAAACCAGGGATCGTACTCAGATAGCGATATACATTTTTAAGTAGCTGATGACCATATCTAACTAAAAAATGTTAAAGCTTTTTTAAATCTAGAAGATAAGTATCTTAGGACTGGGGTGTTTTATCACGTTGTATGATAGTACAAAATTGAAATATTAAAAAAAAAATCCTACTAAACCAGGGATCGTACCCAGATAGCGATATACAATTTTTGGTAGGTGATGGCCATATCTAACTAAAAAATATTAAAACTTTCTTAAATCTAGAAGATAAGTATCTTAGAACAGGGGTGTTTTATCAAATTGTTTGATAGTACAAAATTGAAATATTTAAAATTTTCTCCTACTAAACCAGGGATCGTACCCAGATAGCGATATACATTTTTGGGTAGCTGAGGACCATATCTAACTAAAAAATGTTAAAGCTTTTTTAAATCTAGAAGATAAGTATCTTAGGACAGGGGTGTTTTATCACGTTGTTTGGTAGTACAAAATTGGAATATTAAAAAATTTCTCCTACTAAAAGAGGGATCGTACCCAGATAGCGATATACATTTTTGGGTAGCTGAGGACCATATCTAACTAAAAAATATTAAAGCTTTCTTAAATCTAGAAGATAAGTATCTTAGGACAGGGGTGTTTTATCACATTGTTTGGTAGTACAAAATTGAAATATTTAAAATTTTCTCCTACTAAACCAGGGATGGTACCCAGATAGCGATATACATTTTTATGTAGCTGAGGACAATATCTTACTAAAAAATATTAAAGCTTTCTTAAATCTAGAAGGTAAGTATCTTAGGACAGGGTTGTTTTACCACATTGTTTGGTAGTACAAAATTGAAATATTAAAAAATTTCTCCTACTAAACCAGGGGTCGTACCCAGATAGCGATATACAATTTTTGGTAGCTGAGGGCCATATCTAACTAAAAAATAGTAAAGTTTTCTTAAATCTAGAAGATAAGTATCTTAGGACTGGGGTGTTTTATCAAATTGTTTGATAGTAAAAAATTGAAATATTTAAAAATTTCTCCTACTAAACCAGGGATCGTACCCAGATAGCGATATACATTTTTGAGTAGCTGAGGACCATATCTAACTAAAAAATGTTAAAGCTTTTTAAATCTAGAAGATAAGTATCTTAGGACAGGGGTGTTTTATCACGTTGTTTGGTAGTACAAAATTGGAATATTAAAAAATTTCTCCTACTAAAAGAGGGATCGTACCCAGATAGCGATATACATTTTTGGGTAGCTGAGGACCATATCTAACTAAAAAATATTAAAGCTTTCTTAAATCTAGAAGATAAGTATTTTAGGACAGGGGTGTTTTATCACATTGTTTGGTAGTACAAAATTGAAATATCTAAAATTTTCTCCTACTAAACCAGGGATCGTACCCAGATAGCGATATACATTTTTGGGTAGCTGAGGACAATATCTTACTAAAAAATATTAAAGCTTTCTTAAATCTAGAAGGTAAGTATCTTAGGACAGGGTTGTTTTACCACATTGTTTGGTAGTACAAAATTGAAATTTTAAGAAATTTCTCCTACTAAACCAGGGATCGTACCCAAATAGCGATATACATTTTTGGGTAGCTGATGACCATATCTAACTAAAAAATATTAAAGCTTTCTTAAATCTAGAAGATAAGTATCTTAGGACAGGGGTGTTTTATAACGTTGTTTGGTAGTACAAAATTGAAATTTTAAGAAATTTCTCCTACTAAACCAGGGATCGTACCCAAATAGCGATATACATTTTTGGGTAGCTGATGACCATATCTAAATAAAAAATATTAAAGCTTTCTTAAATCTAGAAGATAAGTATCTTAGGACAGGGGTGTTTTATCACGTTGTTTGGTAGTACAAAATTGAAATTTTAGGAAATTTCTCCTACTAAACCAGGGATCGTACCCAGATAGCGATATACATTTTTGAGTAGCTGACGACTATATCTAACTAAAAAATATTAAAGCTTTCTTAAATCTAGAAGATAAGTATCTTAGGACAGGGGTGTTTTATCACGTTGTTTGGTAGTACAAAATTGAAATTTTAGGAAATTTCTCCTACTAAACCAGGGATCGTACCCAGATAACGATATACAATTTTTGGTAGGTGATGGCCATATCTAACTAAAAAATATTAAAACTTTCTTAAATCTAGAAAATAAGTATCTTAGAACAGGGGTGTTTTATCAAATTGTTTGATAGTACAAAATTGAAATGTTTAAAAATTTCTCCTACTAAACCAGGGATCGTACCCAGATAGCGATATACATGTTTGGGTAGCTGATGATAATATCTAAATAAAAAATATTAAAGTTTTTTTAAATCTAGAAGATAAGTATCTTAGGACAGGGGTGTTTTACCACGTTGTATGTTAGAACAAAATTGAAATATTAAAAAATTTCTCCTACTAAACCAGTGATCGTACCCAGATAGCGATATACATTTTTGGGTAGCTGAGGACCATATCTAACTATAAAATATTAAAGCTTTCTTAAATTTATAAGATAAGTATCTTAGGACAGGGGTGTTTTATCACATTGTTTAGTAGTATAAAATTGAAATATTTAAAAATTTCTCCTACTAAACCAGGGATCGTACCCGGATAGCGATATACATTTTTGGGTAGCTGATGACCATATCTAACTAAAAAATATTAAAGCTTTCTTAAATCTAGAAGATAAGTATCTTAGGACAGGGGTGTTTTATCACGTTGTTTGGTAGTACAAAATTGAAATTTTAGGTGATGACCATATCTAACTAAAAAATATTAAAACTTTCTTAAATCTAGAAGATAAGTATCTTAGGACAGGGGTGTTTTATCACGTTGTTTGGTAGTACAAAATTGAAATTTTAAGAAATTTCTCCTACTAAACCAGGAATCGTACTCAGATAGCGATATACATTTTTGGGTAGCTGATGACCATATCTAACTAAAAAATCTTAAAGCTTTCTTAAATCTAGAAGATAAGTATCTTAGGACAGGGGTGTTTTATCACGTTGTTTGGTAGTACAAAATTTAAATAATAAAAAATTTCTCCTATTAAACCAGGGATCGTACCCAAATAGCGATATACATTTTTCTTCTAGATTTAAGAAAGTTTTAATATTTTTTAGTTAGATATGGCCCTCAGCTACCAAAAATTGTATATCGCTATCTGGGTACGATCCCTGGTTTAGTAGGAGAAATTTTTTAATATTTAAATTTTGTACTACCAAACAACGTGATAAAACACCCCTGTCCTAAGATACTTATCTTCTAGATTTAAGAAAGCTTTAATATTTTTTAGTTAGATATGATACTTAGCTACCCAAAAATGTATATCGTTATCTGGGTACGATCCCTGGTTTAGTAGGAGAAATTTTTTAATATTTCAATTTTGTACTACCAAACAACGTGATAAAACACCCCTGTCCTAAGATACTTATCTTCTAGATTTAAGAAAGTTTTAATATTTTTTAGTTAGATATGGCCTTCAGCTACCAAAAATTGTATATCGCTATCTGGGTACGATCCCTGGTTTAGTAGGAGAAATATCTTAAAATTTCAATTTTGAACTACCAAACAACGTGATAAAACACCCCTGTCCTAAGATACTTATCTTCTAGATTTAAGAAAGCTTTAATATTTTTTAGTTAGATATGGTCCTCAGCTACCCAAAAATGTATATCTCTATCTGGGTACGATCCCTGGTTTAGTAACAGAAATTTTTAAATATTTCAATTTTGTACTACCAAACAACGTGATAAAACACCCCTGTCCTAAGATACTTATCTTCTAGATTTAAGAAAGTTTTAATATTTTTTAGTTAGATATGGCCCTCAGCTACCAAAAATTGTATATCGCTATCTGGGTACGATCCCTGGTTTAGTAGGAGAAATTTCTTAAAATTTCAATTTTGAACTACCAAACAACGTGATAAAACACCCCTGTCCTAAGATACTTATCTTCTAGATTTAAGAAAGTTTTAATATTTTTAGTTAGATATGGCCTTCAGCTACCAAAAATTGTCTATCGCTATCTGGGTACGATCCCTGGGTTTAGTAGGAGAAATTTTTAAATATTTCAATTTTGTACTACCAAACAACGTGATAAAACACCACTGTTCTAAGATACTTATCTTCTAGATTTAAGAAAGTTTTAATATTTTTTAGTTAGATATGGCCTTCAGCTACCAAAAATTGTATATCGCTATCTGGGTACGATCCCTGGTTTAGTAGGAGAAATTTTTTAATATTTCAATTTTGTTCTAACATACAACGTGGTAAAACACCCCTGTCCTAAGATGCTTATCTTCTAGATTTATAAAAAGTTTTAATATTTTTTAGTTAGATATGGCCCTCAGCTACCAAAAATTGTATATCGCTATCTGGGTACGATCCCTGGTTTAGTAGGAGAAATTTTTTAATATTTAAATTTTGTACTACCAAACAACGTGATAAAACACCCCTGTCCTAAGATACTTATCTTCTAGATTTAAGAAAGCTTTAATATTTTTTAGTTAGATATGGTCCTCAGCTACCCAAGAATGTATATCGCTATCTGAGTACGATCCCTGGTTTAGTAGGAGAAATTTTTAAATATTTCAATTTTGTACTACCAAACAACGTGATAAAACACCCCTGTCCTAAGATACTTATCTTCTAGATTTAAGAAAGCTTTAATATTTTTTAGTTAGATATGGCCTTCAGCTACCAAAAATTGTATATCGCTATCTGGGTACGATCCCTGGTTTAGTAGGAGAAATTTTTTAATATTTCAATTTTGTTCTAACATACAACGTGGTAAAACACCCCTGTCCTAAGATACTTATCTTCTAGATTTAAGAAAGTTTTAATATTTTTTAGTTAGATATGGCCCTCAGCTACCAAAAATTGTATATCGCTATCTGGGTACGATCCCTGGTTTAGTAGGAGAAATTTTTTAATATTTAAATTTTGTACTACCAAACAACGTGATAAAACACCCCTGTCCTAAGATACTTATCTTCTAGATTTAAGAAAGCTTTAATATTTTTTAGTTAGATATGGTCCTCAGCTACCCAAGAATGTATATCGCTATCTGAGTACGATCCCTGGTTCAGTAGGAGAAATTTTTAAATATTTCAATTTTGTACTACCAAACAACGTGATAAAACACCCCTGTCCTAAGATACTTATCTTCTAGATTTAAGAAAGCTTTAATATTTTTTAGTTAGATATGGCCCTCAGCTACCAAAAATTGTATATCGCTATCCGGGTACGATCCCTGGTTTTCTAGGTGAAATTTCTTAAAATTTCAATTTTGAACTACCAAACAACGTGATAAAACACCCCTGTCCTAAGATCATCTAGATTTAAGAAAGTTTTAATATTTTTTAGTTAGATATGGCCTTCAGCTACCAAAAATTGTATATTGCTATCTGGATACGATCCCTGGTTTAGTAGGAGAAATTTTTTAATATTTCAATTTTGTACTACCAAACAACGTGATAAAACACCCCTGTTCTAAGATGCTTATCTTCTAGATTTAAGAAAGTTTTAATATTTTCTAGTTAGATATGGCCCTCAGCTACCAAAAATTGTATATCGCTATCTGGGTACGATCCCTGGTTTAGTAGGAAAATTTTTTAAATATTTCAATTTTGTACTACCAAACAACGTGATAAAACACCCCTGTCCTAAGATACTTATCTTCTAGATTTAAGAAAGCTTTAATATTTTTTAGTTAGATATGGTCCTCAGCTACCCAAGAATGTATATCGCTATCTGGGTACGATCCCTGGTTTAGTAGGAGAAATTTTTTAATATTTCAATTTTGTACTACCAAACAATGTGATAAAACACCCCTGTCCTAAGATACTTATCTTCTAGATTTAAGAAAGTTTTAATATTTTTTAGTTAGATATGGCCCTCAGCTACCAAAAGTTGTATATCGCTATCTGGGTACGATCCCTGGTTTAGTAGGAGAAATTTCTTAAAATTTCAATTTTGAACTACCAAACAACGTGATAAAACACCCCTGTCCTAAGATACTTATCTTCTAGAGTTAAGAAAGCTTTAATATTTTTTAGTTAGATATGACCCTCAGCTATTAAAAATTGTATATCGCTATCTGGGTACGATCCCTGGTTTAGTAGGAGAAATTTTTAAATATTTCAATTTTGTACTACCAAACAACGTGATAAAACACCCC
This sequence comes from Tipula unca, assembly GCA_951394425.1. Lineage (NCBI taxonomy): Eukaryota > Metazoa > Arthropoda > Insecta > Diptera > Tipulidae > Tipula > Tipula unca. The sequence goes on along the minus strand of OX596380.1, from coordinate 5,931,649 downwards.
TGTCCTAAGATACTTATCTTCTAGATTTAAGAAAGCTTTAATATTTTTTAGTTAGATATGGTCATCACCTACCCAAAAATGTATATCGCTATCTAAGTACGATCCCTCTTTTAGTAGGAGAAATTTTTTAATTTTCTAATTTTGTACTACCAAACAACGTGATAAAACACCCCTGTCCTAAGATACTTATCTTCTAGATTTAAGAAAACTTTAATATTTTTTAGTTAGATATGGTCCTCAGCTACCCAAAAATGAATATCGCTATCTGGGTACGATCCCTGGTTTAGTAGGAGAAATTTTTAAATATTTCAATTTTGTACTACCAAACAACGTGATAAAACACCCCTGTCCTAAGATACTTATCTTCTAGATTTAAGAAAGTTTTAATATTTTTTAGTTAGATATGGCCTTCAGCTACCAAAAATTGTATATCGCTATCTGGGTACGATCCCTGGTTTAGTAGGAGAAATTTTTTAATATTTAAATTTTGTACTACCAAACAACGTGATAAAACACCCCTGTCCTAAGATACTTATCTTCTAGATTTAAGAAAGCTTTAATATTTTTTAGTTAGATATGGCCCTCAGCTACCAAAAATTGTATATCGCTATCTGGGTACGATCCCTGGTTTAGTACGAAATTTTTTTTAATATTTCAATTTTGTACTATCAAACAACGTGATAAAACACCCCTGTCCTAAGATACTTATCTTCTAGATTTAAGAAAGCTTTAATATTTTTTAGTTAGATATGGTCCTTAGCTACCCAAAAATGTATATACACCCTTGTCCGAAGTCAGTTAGCAGCTGATAGAGGATTGTTATTATTAATCGGTACATTAAGGTTTCCGTTTATTGATTTTAAGCTAGTTCATGCTTTCGTTTATACCTTGAGTAAAATTTGGGATTCGTTTTTATTTGAATCGGCATGAACTTTGTAGTTGAATATTATTGTATTTAGATTTCTTGTCTTTGAGCATTGCTAATTTTTCTACGTTTGTTAATAAGACAAATAGTTTTAAAATTTGATCGGTTTATCCGAATTTTGTTTATTCTTGTCACTAATACAAACAAATTTATTTAGTATTAGGACAAACTTCACACTTCTAAACAAACGAGTGAAATTTGTTCTAAATTTGTCCTAATTGTTGTTTTTGTATTTTAGGACAAATTTAGGACAAACTTCACGCGAATATCTATTTTTATCTAGTCTAATTTTTGTGTTAGTTTGCGAACATAAAAAAAATTGAAAGTTATAAAAAGATCAATTCACTATGAGCAAATAACTGTCTATTATCTATTATCTACTGGTAATATTATTTGGCGGCAAATTTTTATATACCTATGTACTTATAATGTTTAAAATATTTCCGCTAGATTGTTTTTAACTGGCTCGTGAGCACTGGCGATCGACTTTTATAGTCCCTGTAATCTTTTAAGATATTCCGACGTATAATCAAAACTTTACTAGCCACCAACTGACCACTGTTAAAATTAGTTTTGCGCTATACATACATATATGTATAGCGTACAACTAATTTTAACTTATCTAAATAAAATTTTCCCGCTAAACGACAATACCAGTCGCTAAAGCCAATAATATCATATATTGTTAAGGCAAACCATATATTTTTCACAAAAAAATGCATTTTCTAAAAAATTCCACCACAATTTTCTGATTGAGATTTTACTAGAAAAAAATCAAAATTCCAATGGAATCGGGTTACAGAATAGCAAAATTCCAACAAAGTTAAATTCGGAGTTTAAATTTCCGTAATGGACGTTTTCCAACGAAACGAGATTCAGAATAGGCATGATTATTTTTTATCTGTATTTGTGGAAAAAAATTAAAACAATCGGAACACCTTTGTTTTTTTCTCACTAGCATGTGTCCTTGTCTATTTATTTATATTAAATCTACTTCAGAATCCACAATATCAACCGATCTTATCGTTAAACTAATTAGCATTATCCAAATTGTGAGTCAAGCGTAAAACACACGAAAAATTGTCTTCGACTGATTCACGACAATTTTTCGTGAGGGAACTACTACGACTAAAATTTGGAATCGAGAAATTTATTATTATTTTTTTTACAATATTAATTTATAAATTAGAATAAATTTATGAAATTTATTCAAGTCGATTTTTTCCGTTACCGCCAAGATCCGGGATATTATGAAACTAAAAAATAAAATCGAATCGGATTTTTTCGAGGACATATGTCAAAGTCCGATTACTATTTAGTTGTAGAATTTTGTATTCGGTTGATCGTATTGAGAAATTATAAAAATTTGTGCTTGGTTTGCATTTCAATACAAAAAATTTAATAATTAATTATCAATTAATTGACTGTTTCTAAAAAAATCAAAATGCGACAATTCCAGTTTCATAATAGCTCTGTAAATCCGTGGCGGATCGAATTTTTCCTTTATCGGAAAATTGTTTCGTAATAGTCCATCTGAATGAAATCGATAAAAATTTGGTCAGTTAAAAATTTCTCTGCTTCAGCTTATAAAACTCTGACCGTAGCGCCACTATCTATAGCAAATAAAATAATAAAACAGTATTTAAAGGCCATTACTGGCCCCTTATTGCGTCAACAATCTGGCTTCAACGGTTTCGATCCTGGGCTTGGTCTTCATACTGTTGACAACCTGAAGAAGCCAAGTCATTCTCTACATCGTGGAGCCATCGTCGCCTGCACCGATCTATGCGCCTACCATATGGTGACTCTCCTTTCAGAGATCGCTGTTCGCACAATTCGTTCCGGATCAACACGCAGAACGTCACCGAGGCAGCGTACTAGCTAAGACCTTATTTGATGCACAATATCGCGGATCTTCACCAGATATCTGATCTCGATATTGTACAGAGCTCGATATTTGCGATCTGTTTCGCGTTTTAGCCGTAAATCATACGCATGACTCTTCTCTCAAATATAAGGAGCCATCCCTCGCACTCATTCGTCAGCGCCCAAGTTTCACATTCAAGCATAACAACGAGGCTGATCAACGCTTTGTAAAGCTTCCGCTTCTGTGCACTTGATAAGTATTTATATTTTAGCAGTGGCCTTAGAGGATATAAAGCACGGCTGCCAGCTGCCAGCCGCACTTTAATATCCTCACCCACACTGTTATCGTGAGTGATAAAAGAACCGAAATATTTGAACCTCCCCACTCCTTCAAACGTGTAGTGGCCACTACTAAAATCTGGTGTGCCATTGTCCCTATAACCAGAGATTATGTCTTTTGTTTTGGACTCATTGATCTGAAGTCCAAGAGCAGCTGAAAATTCTACAAGCGGATCAAGTATTTCCTTCACTCCGTTGCTATTTAGTCCAATCACGCATATGTCATCTGCATATGCAAGCACCTGATTGGACAGGCGATATAAGATGCTGTGCTGAGGTGTTTCAGTTTTACGAAAGTGTAGTCCAACATGAGATTGAAGAGTATCGGGAATAGAGCATCTCTCTTCCGAACACCCGAGCTAAGTCACTGTCATTCTACACATTCGTACCATTTTTGATGGCATACTTAGATATTCCAGCGCAGGCCACAAACTCTCTTGATTGGTCGAGTCATAGGCCTGCCGATAATCCAGAAACACCTGATGTAAGGGGATGGAAGTCTCATAATATTTAGAAAGAATTTCCGCAGTGAAAAAACCTGATCAGTGAGTGATCGATTCGGACGAAATCCTCCATGATAGTCACCAACCAGGCCCTCCGCTAGAGGGGTGATTCTATCCAATATAATGTAGGACAGTAACTTATATGCTGTGCAAAGGAGAGCTATATCGCGATAATTCTCACACTTCAAACGGTTTCCCTTCGTGAAGATGCGCCATATCGCGGCCACTTTATATTCGTCAGGCATTACTTCGGTTCTAATCGAATAAGGTCGAAAAGACAATTCCACAAAGAATCCCTACCGAATATCAAGAGCTCCGAATTAGTGCAGTCCACTCCAGGTGAGCGGTTTCGTTTTAGCCTCTTCATTTAGGATTACAAAATTTAATTTTAATTCATATTTTTAATAAAACGTTAACGGGGGAAATGTGCAACGAAATGTCATGTCGATTAGACGTGCGTTTTTTTGGGCGGAATTAATTAGTATGGTTCGTGTTAATAATTAATTAAAGTGTTGTTCTTACAGTTTGTTAAATTATTTAACAACTAAAGTGTCAAATTTTAAACGGAATTGTGATTGCTATTCTTGCAAATAAGCGTTGCATTTATCAAAAGTGTTTATGTACTTTCTATTTGTGCGTACATAATTCCAAAAAAAAAAGATAAAAGCAACAAAACGAAAAAAAAACAAACTCGAAAAAAAGAGACAAATATACTGTGAAAAAATTTTCCTGGACGATTAATGTATGCGTATATGACTTTCTAAATGAATATTATTTTTTGAAGTGGTGTCAAATTGGAAAAGGAATCAAATGTCTCAGATAAAACGTAAGTAGAAACGGTTTTGGTGGCAAGATGGGATAATTCGGTAAGTTTAACTAAGTTAAATTGTCTGTTAAGTTAGGTTAGAAATCAAAACAAAACATTCCCATTTATGTTTGACGGATAGTTTCACAAATAGTATCAATTGATACGAATATCGGTATCTAGATGGTGCGTCAGGTGAATTGAAGTAGTCTAATTTTATAGATAATATTCATTTTTAATTTATTTTATTTCTTATTATGTAATCAATAATTATATTTACTTTAGATGGTGATTTCTAATTGGAGTGCTATATTTTACGACTTTTAACACATCTCAATTTAGTGTGTTAAACAGAAAAAAGTTAAAATTTTATTATAAATGTATAAATATGAACAAATGTATGTATGTAGTTTACAATATTCTTACATTAGAACATTAGGAAAACAATACAACAAATGGATAGGAACTAGTTTGACATTTTATATTTTTTGTATGTCAGTTCAGATTTGAAAATGATTTTATATTACTAGTTACAATTAATATAATTTAAATTATAGTAATATAGAAGTCAAATATTCAACATGATTGGCTGAAATTATTTATTTAAAACCGAAGAACTGTTTCAAGTAGTTTGACCCATCCGAGTATGTATTTCTTTCTTTTAAGGACTATTCTTGGTTGTATTTATTTTATATTTTATTTTATTAATTTTATTTTATCTAGTATTACCGCATTTATTTGGAGTTTTAATGAATTACATTTAAATTAATGAATTGCAGTTAAGCATGCAGAATATAATAAATTGAAACTAATTTAAATTATTTTCAGAAGCATCTTAAAAGCCACATCCAGCAAACTAATAAATTTTATTGCAGTGTAGTTTTTGTTTTATTAAATCATAAAACAAGATTACAAACGTATTGTAAAATACATATAAAATATTTTGAATTTTACAGGGATAGAGGCGAAGAGAACGTGAACGTGTGTTAAACGCAAATGGCGGCAGTGTTTTCACTAATTATTATTCATTACAGGTCTACCACAGGTCTAAATATGGAATTAATAATAATAAATTGAACTAAATTATAGGTTCTCTGCCACTTAAATTTTATTTAATTAATTATAGCTTTGAATTCAGATTATAATAAATTGGAACTAATTTGAATTGATTTTCAGAAGTATCTCATAATTTTGATCCAGTAAACTAATAAATTTTATTACAGAGCTCAGTTTTGCTGTGAAGAATTGTTAGTTGAAATGTTAGTACTAAACTAATTATCATTCATTATACAGTGTCTTTCACAGCTCAAATATATGGAATTAATAATAATAAATTGATTTAAATTTCAGGATCTCAGCTTGTTAAACTTAAATTTAAATTAATTAATTAAAGGGTAAATTTGAGTTGAATTTTCGGGAATATTTCATAAGTCTGATCCAGCAAACTAATAAATTTTATTTCAGAGCCCAGTGATGCTGTTAAAAATTATAAAAGTAGATTAAAACTGTATCGTCCTGTGTAACTAATTATTGGCTATACCAGGTATCTGTAACCGAGTCAATTTCTATCATTTTTCTATCAAATAAACGTTAACATAATTAATTTATTTTAACATCTTAAATTTTAGAATCGAGATTTTAAAAATTTCTGATTCAATATAAAAAAATTTAAAAATAAATTAATTAAAGGTTTGAAGTGTTGACATTTGATTGATGTTAAAGTATAGATAATTTACCATTAGCCTCCTGGCTAAACATTTATTTAAATCCACAAAGTTTTAAATAAATTAAAATTATGTACGTGTAATACAGTTAGCAGTTCAGCATGCCATATAAGATTTATGTTTATGTCATGAGAATATAGCCCGCCTTCCACCATACACGACAAGATGTTTAAAGTATAAAATTTGCACTCTGGAAAATAGACGCTTATTTTTAGACTCAGCTTTCATCGGTAACATCCTGCTTGGTTTTATTGATTCTCCCTACATATTGGAAAATACAGCTATCCATGTTCCAATCAAATCGGTGCGAAACCATCGGTTTTTGGAGATAGTACGCCACTCAACTAACTATGGTGAAAATTGTCCAATCAACAGACTGGCAAAATCATTCAACATCGCTGAAGAAAACTCTGACTTTCATCTCACAAAGGACTGCTTCAAAAGGAACTTGAAGAACTATTTTTTAAATTTTAAAACTTAATTTATCACAACTTTTCAGTTTATTTTTTTTTAAAAATATACTTTTTCAATCTAATTTTTTTGACAACTTCTAATCTGAAGTACTTAACTTTTAATTTTTAAAATTGTAAAATTTAAATTTTTTAATCTTGTGTGTAATAATCAATACTGAATTGATAATTTTTTGTATATGAAATCATCATACTTGTAATGTACTAAATCGATTTCTTTAATATAAATAAATAAATGTCAAAACTAAAGGCGCGGCACTATTCCAGATTAATTTACAAAAAAAAGGAAGACATACATTTAAAATACATAATCTTTAAAATTATTATTTTTTATTGTTTTGAACTTTTCTCATCTGCGCTCAACTTTGTCCAGCGCGCGTATAAAAAATAAAATTACAATGAATTTACATTAAACCCATTAACAACAAAAATTACATATTTCCGTATATACAAATTATGTCAACATCAATTACCCTTTCATTCATTCCTTAAAGATATCATTTATGTATATATATACATATATTGCATTAACAATTTTCTTGACGAAATATAAGTTTAACAAACACAAAAATTATATTGTTATTATGTATATATTCTACTCTAAGTATATATGTAATATCGTTTAAGTTTAACTTTGTTTTTATTTTTATTTTTATTTTATTTTATCTGACAAATAATTTGACTATAATTTACAAAACTATTTTTTTAAATTTTATTATATGTTAATTTTATGTTTATTTCTTAAAGAAAATAATTTTTTTTTTTTTGAAGACATTTTAAAAATACATTAATTGAGGTTATGTTTAGATTACCACACGCGTTGATTTTTTGTTGATAAAATGACGACAAATAAATTATGTAGAAAAAAATATATATAAATAAATAAAAATAAGAATAAGATGATCACTAGTTTTTTTTTTTTATGTTGTTGGGGGAGTGGACGATCAAATGATTTTGTTTATAATTTGACATTTATCAAAACTCATCTTTATAGATTTCTTTTATTTTGTTTTGTTGGGGTTTTAAAGAGAAATTCGTGCGGTTGGCTAGTAAAGTGTCTATAACACATTATAAAACCTTATCGGACGTATTTAACAGTGTTGTTGTTTCTTAGATCCTTTCCAAAAATTTATACTTTTATCAGAATTATGTATTTATATACAATATAATAAATATTGAATGAAAATTATTGTTAAATTTCTTGTGGAGGAGTTTGTTATTTACAACACCACCAACAGCAACAAAAACAACAATATTATTCGAAATATCCACTATGCCAGTTGTATGTAAGCAACAAATACAACAACAATCTAACAGAAGTAATCATATATGTATGTACATACAAATATGTATTTATAAATTGGAATGGTAACAAGAGTTGATTGAAAACAAATGTTATTAAATTTGTAAGTATATAGATAGTTTATAAACCGTACTGCCGCGTATATGTATATTAATTTGAATACGGTAGCGCATAGTTTTGCTGTTTGATAATTGTTACATGTCATTATTAATATAGTATGTATGTATATGTATGCATATAGTTGAAACCAAACTAAAATTTTATTTCGATTACATAAAAAATTTATGATTTATTTAATTTTAATTGCAATATTATTGATGTATGTATGCGCACATAAAAATCCACTGTTGGGTAAAAACGAAAGGTATAACAGCGAACTTATTGTCTATACAGTAATTAGTACCAGTATACCTAAATATGTAAGAATTTTAGTCTTACCTTAATTTTCTATATATACCATTAACCGTCTTACAATTATAATCGCGCAACATAAAAATATTTGTATTTTATTTTACATGTATGTATGTATGTATGTATGTATGTAGCTAGGCATATCTTAAATATTTCAGCTGCAACAGTTTCTGAAAATAAATAATACTTTGGATTTTGTGTATATATAGTATGGATATATATGAAAATATGCAAATTAGGAATGTTATAAGTAAAATGAAATTATATTTTATGTTTTTTTGATATTTATGATATAGGATGATTTGCATATACAACCGCATATATATGTACATATATACATAACAGCAAATCATAACTTTACAACCTCGCTGCGCTCAGCTATAACATACAGATTATAATTCTTAAAACGTTCAATATTTTCATTGTGCTCGAGGTTAAAGCCCCAATTTCACAGATGGTGGTAAATATATATATATAAATATATATATATATATATATATATATATATATATATATATATATATATATATATATATAGATATATTTTAATAACCGTGTAAACATAATCTGTGATAATAAAATCAATTTTTGATATGCGACATTAAAACTCGCTTATCTCCAATATAATATCTTCATTTTCCAATAGATCAAATTACCGAATACAATATATAAAAATTATTTTATTATTCAATAATCAATAGATTTGGATCAATGACCCAACGCAACGTGCGTTTAACCGTAAACGAATTACTATACACATATACACATGATCTCATAAAATATGAATAAAGCACGCGACCTAACTAAAACGATAAGACAAAAAAAAACAAAATAACAATAATTACATATATAAGATTAAAAACGTCGACAAATTAAATAAAATAACTAAAAACAAAAATTTCTTTAATTTATTTACTTAAGATGAGTATATAAGACATTGTCTACACATGTAATAACTTTCAACAGCATCGCGGTTAAATTATTAAAAATAAAAAATAAATTTAAATTAACGGCAAACGCATCTTTGACCGGATGAAATAATTAGACGTTTTAAGACGTGTTAATTAAATGAAAGTATAGATTCTGTTGTAATCCATTACTTTGTTGTTGTTAATTTCTATATACGAGTATGTATGTATACAGAAGAGGTTTGCGTATCAAGAAATTGGCGCCATATGTTCGCGCTCGCGACTTACATAACATTATTGATTTGTTTTTGTGTGTGCGGGTGTACCGTGTGTTAAAATATATTTTTTTATTTTATTCATATGGTTTATGGTTTATTTACCTCATCTTCTTCGTGTCTCGTGTCTATGTTAAATCGATAACAACTAAAAGTTTTTGTTATTCTACTTTATGGTAAAACGTTATTTATGCAATATGCAATATAAAATGCCAGATAAATATATATAAACCTATAATTGCCTAGACTACCTCTGGTATCATGGGGTGTTAAACGCCGATCATACAATTTTTAAAATTATTAAATTTTTATATACGTATGTAGAAAAAAATTAGGGCGTTATTTTTATTATGTCCTAGAAGTATCATATCAATAGAGTGTGTGTTTCACCGGTTGTTTCTAGGCTGAATATTGAATATTAATCCATATATAAAGGTTAAATTTTTGTTGTTTTAATATATATCTTGGCTATTAAGAAATATAAACAACGCCCTAATTTTTATCTTTATTTATTTCGTTACATTGAATTTAATAAAAAATTGCCTAATTGTCACGGGACAACTGAAAACACACAAAAATTAGTCTTATATCAGTGCAGGATAATTTTTCGTGATTTTCACTACGTGAGAGCTTGGCAAGGTCAACCAAAATTTGTTATCAGTTTGTTTTATAATTAGAAAATTCCATAAATAGTAATTTAAAAATTTCGAGATCGCTCGAAAAGTTATCAAAACTATCAATATCTGTTTAATGTCGATCGATTCATGTTTTTCTAAATAATTTGTCTTTTGGATGGTGAAATGAACGATGTAGGTGCTAAATGAACGGTGTGGATAGTAATAATCAATCCTATATGATGTCACTTTTGACCCAACTTTACAGCACGAAAACAAACTTGACACGGGCGTTTAAAAATTACCAAATTTCGAGAAAAAATCAACAACAATGTTGATGTCGTAAAAAATGTTAGAATTTGACAGTCACTCACGAGACAGTCGCCATATTTGCTCATTTTATAATAAAAGTATAGTTTTACATAGTATAGTATGTAGTTGCTTGAACATTCTGCCCCCTTTAAGGTTCCGCTTAACAAGACTCATCATCAGGTTCGTCAATATAGAGACGACATAGTTTTCAATTGGTCGCTTTAGTTCTCCTCCATTTACGGTTTTGGTCACAGCGACTCGAACTATAATCCGTCGGCTCCAGGACTGGGGCACATGATGCATTCGAGCATCCATTTGGAAGGCGCAAGATTTTCATCTTTAACAAGAACCACATCGTTGATTTGGAGGTTCATATTGTCTTCTGACCCCACTTAGGTCACTGTTGCAGGGTGATCAAATATTCAATGGACAATTTTTGCCAGATGTTGACAACAAACTGAGATCCCCAGAATCGGTTGATATTGGACATAATGGGCGCTAATTCAACAGTGCCTCAATTTGACACAGCAGTATACCAATTTCTTCGAATGTTATTTTTATTGATTTGGTGTTGGTCTCATGTGGTGCACTAGCTGGGTTGAACGAAAATTTGATCATGTGATATGAAAAGTAATCGATTTGTATTATGTTTACAATTTACAAAACAGATCGAAAAGAGCCTGGAGTTCGCGTTTTGCTACTATAAAGTAAGTGCCATTATTATTTCAGGTAGAATTCCTCAACGAATCGTCGTAGAGTATGGCTAGTTATGCTGCACCGAACATATCGGATACCAACTCAATATGAACCACTTTTGTTGCAAAGCAGATGAAAAGTGCTATGCACCACTTGATAAATGGACATCTCATTCGACCATTCAATTGAATGGGGCAGCATAGTCCACACCGGTTATTTTAACTGTACTGCTGGCGGTCACACGATGCTCCGGTAAGTTTCCCATTAATTGAGTAGTAATGGCTTGTTTTAACCGGATGCTTAACGTAATATTCTCCGGATTAAATCATGATCCAGAAATGGAGACAATGAAAGTAGACTGCTGCTGTTGGCAATAGCCATGCTCCGTTGATAAGTGATATACGATTTTTCGTCCTTATATAGTAAATTAATAAAGCACAGCTGGCGTTGAGATGAGCTAAAATTAAGTAAATATGCCAAAGTACGTTTGACACTGTCAATTGATGATATCCTTTACAAAAGACGTGTCACTAGATTGTTTTTACGGAAACTTAAATATATGTGACCGCAACAGAACATCTCTCATCAGGTGGAACGACATAGTGAGCGTTTTTCGATCTGAGGACCAATCGTCTTCAGAAAGATTCAATCACTTAGGTTCCTGCCATCATAGTTTGTAGTCCAAAATGAGCGTGGGTTGAAGCCGCATGATGAGCAATTTGTCGGGTTATTTGAAACATCGTGGCTCCAACGGCTGGTAATATCTCTAGAATTACGGACGTACGATTAGCGACAGACGTCTTTCATTTCCAAGGTAAACCAGATAACCGCAGGCGAATACGCTTGTCGAATCAGTCCTAGACATGGTGATTTCGATCTTGAAAAATGGCCGCACGACTCCTCGTAAATAACTCTTGCTTCATGGGAGAGGAGCGACTTTAGTTTTGCCAATCACAAGAGCTGTTTGAATGTGTCCATTGCATTCGTTGAACGAAGATATACAACCGCAGGATAGCTAGTTCTGAAACGTCACAAAAATCATGAAACTATATTGGATGAATATTAATAGACAGCTACTGTTGATGAACCTCGTGAGACAATTTATCATCCCAATGAATCTTGAGGAGCCACAACTGGTTATACGCAACAAAGCGAATCGAACATTTCTGATAATAATTTCCGTTTTGTCGAGATTTCACTTGAAAACTGAATATTGATTCGGAACGAAAATACGTCTCTGCTTGGTCTCGAGCACAACCCGAGTGTTTTTACCGTCATTGTTTCATCATCAAATTCTAGTATGGAAGGATCTTTCATTGCACCAGGAATTTTCTTCAAAAGTTGCGGCGATTTTAACTTCCATTTTCTCAGGTGAAACCAAGCGAGTTTAATCTGAATAAAACTCGATTAGTAAGACATACAAGATTTTGTAAGGCGGTAAAGTGAAATTTGGAATTTAAGTTTACGTCCAGGATTATTCCCAAATATTTGAAAATTTCAACATATTCAATTTTTATGCACCACTCTAAACAGTTATTGTCAGTAAAGAGCAGATAAGACTTGTTTGGACAAAGATGTGCATGTGACCGACCAAACTGCAATCCCTCAACAAATCCAGATTTTCAGTTATTTTATAACAACCTACGATATTTTAGCGACTTGAAATCAGATGCGCCAGCTCACGGGTGAATTTTGTAAAAGCGTTCATCTAGAGGTGATTTTCTCATTTGTTTCTTCTTGACAAATGACGCATGAGTAGTGTCAAACTGTCATAGTATTTTTATTTAGTATTATATGCCATTTCATCATGGAAATATTGAGCCCGGCACAGCATCTACAAATTGTTCAGCTTTATAACGAAAGCCAGTGTTCTGTCAGGAATATGTTTCGTGCGCTTAGACCAAGTTACGGTTGACATAATTGGCCTGTCGAGACCACTACATATTTGGAATATTATCGGAAAGTTTGAATCCCAATTTACAGTATTGGATGATACACGACCAAATAGACGTTTTGGTGAGGTTTATGCATATTTCTTCAAAATGATACGGCCGGGATGTACCTGCGACTAGCACTCGTTATCGTCCCATGATAACGGAATACTTGCTTCCTGAAATTGAAGCCAGACCTCGACGACATTTGGTCTCATGAAGACGGCGCTACTTGCCATATAGCGCGCGAAACTAATGCACTTATTGTGAGGAATAAGGTGAGCAATTAATTTCACTATTCGGTTCGAACAACTAACTATTTAGATCGAGTGATACAACACTCCTAGACTTTTTTCTTTGGGTCTAGTAAAATCAAAAACTATGTGAATAAACCAGCCTTGAGGCGTTGGAACATTACTCGTGTCATTCGCCGGATACCACCCGATATGCTCAAACGCGTCTTCAAACATTGGACTTTAAGGAAGGACCATCGAAGTTGCGGCCAACATTTGAAAGAAGTAATCTTTACAAAAGAAATGGCAAGAAATGTTCTTTCAAATGATAATAAAGTTTCCATACGATTAAATTGAATTTCTTGAGTTTTTTTGCACAAATCACCTCTAGGTTTCGTTATTACGGATAAAATCACGCACATGTTGTTTGATGCTCCCTGTTTCTAGCACAACTACCGGTGTGACTTTTGCAACAAAATGGTTCCATTAACTTATCCGCCATTCTTCTTCAGCATTCATTCCACTGTAGTCCAATATTTTACGATAGGTCGAAAACATGTGGCCTCAGCTTCTTTTAGATAACATTGATTTGATTAATCTCATACACATTTATTGCATGTTTAGAGGCGTGTGAACTATAGCTAAATGGCCAAAACTTTACTGCTGAATCGTGTTGAAGAACTATCGGCAAAATATCTTATTATGAAAAATGTGACCAAAACCTGGCTCCACAACTGCAAATTGCTGGCTAAATCATACATTTTTTCTGTTATCTGAACGATTAGGGTTTTTAATAACTCGGTAGCTCTTAAACTCGAATTTTATTTGATCATGGAGTGGGGTGTGTTATATTTTATGACACGGTCATAGTCGAAGTTCCCCGGATTATTTTTAATGAAAGTTATAACCTTTTTGTAAAGATACTGATGGAAATCTTCTGTGGCATGTTTCTGAGTTTTGTGAGCCGTTTTTCCGATTTTGTGCGAGCTGTTCTACCGTTCCACCGTAATAAAGAGAGTCTCATCCTATATAACGCTATATATCGTTGTTTTGGGTCATTTTAAAGATTTTGTAATGAATAAGCATGAAGCTGAAGTAGATTCATGGTATTTGAGCACAATTAGTTTTCAATTCTGCTCTATTTGAAAAGAGATTAAAATGCATTAACGGAAATTCTATAAAACTGTCCACCAGTAACCCATTGTTCCTAAAGGAATTTGGTCACCCTATAGTTTAGAACTAATTAACATAACCACTCAAGAGTTGTCAACATTATCGAGACGTTGTCTACGGATTGTTGACACGTCAATGTAGAAAATAATAGATGACGCGTAAGTGCCCAACCCTGCCCACTATACAATAGTGCTAAATGATCGGCAAAAGCAATTTTGTCTGCACACAAATTAAATTCTAAAAGTGAATTATCGTCAATGAGAAATATAAGTGAACCCAAAACGGAACCCTGAAGAACACCACATTGAACATGTTCAATACTTCACAAAAATCCATATTAGTTGCTGTTCCCCGAATCTCGATTGATAATAACTTAATAATAAATATCTCGTTTAGGTATAGGTAACATTTTCCATAATCTCTTATAGGCATAAGTTATACGTATTTCTAGTTTTTAGGTATGGAAAGGCTATAAATAGGTCGCAGGATTTGAAACCCCCACCTTTGGAATCTCTCGTAAATTCACTTATCGGCCCGTATCCACACTAGAAGAGGTATCCCATGGAGCAACCATTATTGAATATATGGAGCTCAATGCACTTGAAACCATCGAAAAGATAGAATTAATATAGGAATCAATGAGAACGCTACAATCAAGCAACTGATGAAGTTGTGCCACCTATACAAAATTATCAAATAAACGAAAAATGACAAATTTAAGCTTGTTACAAAAACAAGTAGATGCTCAAACGGAATTACATAAAAAGTCAATCCAATTCTACGAGGAATTTTTAAAAATTCAAAAAAACGCTTTAAGATGTCAAAAAGATAAAAAGGCAAATTAAGGAAAAAAAAATTAAATATTCTAATTCAAAAATGTGGGAGTGAACAAAATGATCGTTTGGAGATTGAAATATTATTGAAGAAAAAGCTTAAACTCAAGGCGCAAGTATTAAAAATAGAATTGGAACGGAAAAGATTATAGAAATGTAAGATATTCGTGGTAATATTTTGTACGAATGATATTTTGAAACGATATTTTTTATTTTGTTTTGTTGAATTTTATAAAAATTATTGATTTTTTGATGTGTAATTGAATTATTTTTTGCTTCTCTTAGAAGATTGTTAAACGATGTATTTAGATCGACAACAACATTTTCGAAAAAGTCACCTGCCACAAACAACGATTGCCACAACAATCGAATGCCACATTATGCTTTATGCAAATATTATGTAGCATACATGCTAATAATTTGAGCCGCTTTCCTCGATTTATAATTCAATTCTCTCGCACTCAACAAACATCTAATTCTAAATTTTAAGGACACCAAAAAGCCTCTCAATGGTTACTCTGCATTTTGAATGTAGAGTAACCATTGAGAGGCTTTTCAAATCATTAAATTTTGCTTCATTTGTTCCTTCCACAACATTTCTGTAAGGGACTATCAGCCACGGTTCTAGTGGGTATCCGGAATCGCCTAAATTCTCAAAGAAATGAATTATATGTATATATTTGCAATAAATTGGTTTACATATGAAAGTATTGTATATTTTTAGGTTACCTAAGAATCTAAGATTCATGACGATTTATTAGCTCTGTTCTTTTCTTCCAAATACCCTCGCTCTGAGCTCATGGACCATACAAAAGATCATTCGAGCGGCGTCCATGATTTGCATTGACAGATGAATCATTAGTTTGTAGTTACATGTCTGAAATACAACATTTTTATTCTAAAGAAAATTATATATTTTAAAAAATGCTTACAGCCCTCACATTGACACTATGATTTCCCTTCCGATTATAAAAATGATATTCATTATTGGAAGGGCAAATGATATTGATATGGGTTCCATCTAGACAGCCAATGATTCCCGGAAACCCAGTCTTTAAATAATCATGTTGTTTGCATTTGAGTTTTTCTTCGTCTGTTTGGTCGAAATGTATGTAAGATGCACACAAAGATTCTAAAATTGTAAACAACTCAGCCATGACCACAGAAACTGTCGGCTGGGTCTTTGCTATACAATAGTCTTGGTCAACCGAACGTTGGTATGACTCGTGGCCTAAAAACCACCAATTGGTGGAATAGCTCTACTGTATTTGGCTATTTTTATTTTCGGTTTTATTTCATCTAATAAAAATGAAAAAGATTCCTTAGAAAGCCTGAAAAGACTTCTAAATCTAAAATAGAAATCAATAGTTAAAAATTACAATGCTACAAAATGTGGATAAATAGATAATAGTTCCACAAATTTCACAAAATGTTTAATCGTTCTTAAAATTGATTCCTCTGGATTTCTCTATAAATGTTTTTCAACTCTAATTTTGAAAGTAAACAATATTAAACTGATTATACAGTTATTTAAAATTAAATCTTAAATGTGAGCAATAAATTATTAATTATCTAATGTATAAATACAATGAAAATATAAATCAACAATAAACTTTCTTCCTCTTAAAGCGAAACTCAGCTAATATTTTCTTTCGACTTGTGTTGCATTCAAAAACGTATACATACACACAAAATCATTAAATTTATAAGTAACACCCAAACTATTGTACTAAATTCACCTGCTATATAGTCATGTATATACGTAAATAAAAATTCTCATTGAATTGCTTATAATGAATTTTAAAATATAAATTAAATTGATTCTAATCATATAATGGGTATATATTACCGGACGGAATGGCCAATTATTATTTCCATATATAATGATTATTTGTAAATCTTTCAAGTTAAGAGAACAAAAAATTAAGGATTGGTCTTATATATGTATATACATATGTATTCCATTGTTATACTATATTACAATTAAATGTAATTAAATTTATTTTTATTGAGATAATTAATTTTACTGCTGGGTTATAGAGGTACAGACATATACGCATTATATTATGTTTGGTGTGCGGTTAATGTCGGCACAAATATGGAGATATGGTGATGTTGATGTCTGGCTCTATAAAAAAATGTTTGCCAATTTGGTATAATAATATCGACAAGTTGAATCATTTAAATTTATGTATGAGTCAATAGATATCGAAAGCTTGATCAGCTATAATTAGCGCACTATATAATTTAAACAACTTTATATTATTTAAAATGTAGATTTATTGTATTTTGTATATATACAATCCAACAGTAGGTTGATCCGTATCAAGATAAAATAAAACCGAAAATCTCTTAAAATTTTGATCACCCGTATATATAAAAAACAAACTATTTTATTGCGTTTATTACGTATGAAATTCGATTCGACGACTTTTGGCACAATAAAAATCATTTTACAACATATTAAAATAACAAAACTATAACATTCCATTTAATATTAATTTAGCATTTATATACATAGTAGTAAGCTATAAATATTTTAAAATAGACAAGAAACGACTAATTAGCGTGCTTGTGTTAACACGTTTGTTCATATTCCCATATAATCATATATAATACAACGAAACGTATGGCGCGATCGAGAATTTAATCAAATATGTGTGACCCTCTTCCTGTTAAAAAGAAACACAAAAAAATATATTTTCTTATGCAATAAACCAACAATCATAATGTATCTATACTCTAAACTATTTTAACCATCATCTTCCTGTTTTAATTAAACTAAAAAGAAATTTAAAACAGAAATATTTTGTTTTATACGAATGAAATTTATTAATTAAAACGAAATTAATTCTGACAATATTTCTTTTAATTTTCTTTTATTTATTTAAATTCTCGGTCACCAAATGTCAAAGGGCATGTGTCTATATACAACACACAAAATCCAAAAGCAACGAAACAAAAAAATGTGTAATAATTTTTTTTTTATTTTTAATTTAATATAAAAACAACATAACTATGATACAATCAAAATTAATTCTATTAAAAAACTGTATAGTGCAAGCAACTCTTTTATTTTTATTCGCGTGTCCCATTCATAAATTTTTATTATTTTTAACTAGCAAAATAAAAATAAAAAACACCAAAATATAAATCAACGGTTTAAATGTATGATGTATGGGGTCTTTCAGAATTGTCGGGTATTCAATCAAATGATCGCAATTCTCGGGCCACTTGATCGTCAATCGTAAATTTGTTAACAATTTTAGATACTTCGGTACATAGAGGCACTTTGATTCCGGGGTCAGATTAGTTGATCGGAAAATTATAGATAAGTTAAAATTGATCAGCAACATGAACCAAATTTTCAAAATGCAAAGAATTTAAACAACATTTTCTAGCCAGTTTATTATAAGCAAAACTAATTGGACCCTTGCATGCAAACTGGTGCTCAATTAGTCTTTATTTAAATTTGGCCTGTTGATGGCAGAAAGAAACAAAATGATCCAAGGAGTGAAAATAAAATACGTAAAAAATTAGCAAAGCAACATGTAATTAATTTCATTAAAATCGTTTTATGAATTATGGATTTTAAAATTCTGAATTTCAGTTCAAATTTTGAAAATAATATATCGATTTCTTCCAATTTATTATAAATTTCAATAAAAGTTAAATTTTGAACTTCATGATCGCATTGACTTTAAATAGGTCTGGTTTAACTACTATTGGTTATCAAAAATTTGGGTACCTAAATTTCCTTCAAATTATTAGTACGTAAACATACTTCTTAGAAATACGTCACAGTCGAGACGTTTTGGTTAACTAATTTTTTTGACTGCCGAATCTAAACTAAAAAGATCATTTCTCTATTCCTGCTCTGCGACCATAATACTCACGGAGATTGGAACAAATTAATCGATTCGCGATGTTAACGAATACAGTCTACCATCCTCGGTGAATCCGCAGCCACAACATCCGATTTCATCCGAAGATAAGAGTGTATTCTTATCCCTACATACGGACAGTTGGCGCGATAGATTTAGAGTTGTCTCCTCTCAACGAGACACTTCCGCACTCCACATTGTTAAATTTGCTGCGACTTTAAAAATTCTTGCGTTTCAGTCTCGTATACGATACTACTCGTAGGTATGTGCATCAAGTTAAGGATTTAAATATTTAAGAATTTAAGAATTTAAGAATTTTAGAATTTAAGAATTTAAGAATTTAAGAATTTAAGAATTTAAGAATTTAAGAATTTAAGAATTTAAGAATTTAAGAATTTAAGAATTTAAGAATTTAAGAATTTAAGAACTTAAGAATTTAAGAATTTAAGAATTTAAGAATTTAACAATTTAAGAATTTAAGAATTTAAGAATTTAAGAATTTAAGAATTTAAGAATTTAAGAATTTAAGAATTTAAGAATTTAAGAATTTAAGAATTTAAGAATTTAAGAATTTAAGAATTTAAGAATTTAAGAATTTAAGAATTTAAGAATTTAAGAATTTAAGAATTTAAGAATTTAAGAATTTAAGAATTTAAGAATTTAAGAATTTAAGAATTTAAGAATTTAAGAATTTAAGAATTTAAGAATTTAAGAATTTAAGAATTTAAGAATTTAAGAATTTAAGAATTTAAGAATTTAAGAATTTAAGAATTTAAGAATTTAAGAATTTAAGAATTTAAGAATTTAAGAAGTTAAGAATTTAAGAATTTAAGAATTTAAGAATTTAAGAATTTAAGAATTTAAGAATTTAAGAATTTAAGAATTTATGAATTTAAGAATTTTAGAATTTAAGAATTTAAGAATTTAAAAATTTAAGAATTTAAGAATTTAAGAATTTAAGAATTTAAGAATTTAAGAATTTAAGAATTTAAGAATTTAAGAATTTAAGAATTTAAGAATTTAAGAATTTAAGAATTTAAGAATTTAAGAATTTAAGAATTTAAGAATTTAAGAATTTAAGAATTTAAGAATTTAAGAATTTAAGAATTTAAGAATTTAAGAATTTAAGAATTTAAGAATTTAAGAATTTAAGAATTTAAGAATTTAAGAATTTAAGAATTTAAGAATTTAAGAATTTAAGAATTTAAGAATTTAAGAATTTAAGAATATTAAGAATTTAAGAATATAAGAATTTAAGAATTTAAGAATTTAAGAATTTAAGAATTTAAGAATTTAAGAATTTAAGAATTTAAGAATTTAAGAATTTAAGAATTTAAGAATTTAAGAATTTAAGAATTTAAGAATTTAAGAATTTAAGAATTTAAGAATTTAAGAATTTAAGAATTTAAGAATTTAAGAATTTAAGAATTTAAGAATTTAAGAATTTAAGAATTTAAGAATTTAAGAATTTAAGAATTTAAGAATTTAAGAATTTAAGAATTTAAGAATTTAAGAATTTAAGAATTTAAGAATTTAAGAATTTAAGAATTTAAGAATTTAAGAATTTAAGAATTTAAGAATTTAAGAATTTAAGAATTTAAGAATTTAAGAATTTAAGAATTTAAGAATTTAAGAATTTAAGAATTTAAGAATTTAAGAATTTAAGAATTTAAGAATTTAAGAATTTAAGAATTTAAGAATTTAAGAATTTAAGAATTTAAGAATTTAAGAATTTAAGAATTTAAGAATTTAAGAATTTAAGAATTTAAGAATTTAAGAATTTAAGAATTTAAGAATTTAAGAATTTAAGAATTTAAGGATTTAAGGATTTAAGAATTTAAGGATTTAAGAATTTAAGGATTTAAGAATTTAAGAATTTAAGAATTTAAGAATTTAAGAATTTAAGAATTTAAGAATTTAAGAATTTAAGAATTTAAGAATTTAAGAATTTAAGAATTTAAGAATTTAAGAATTTAAGAATTTAAGAATTTAAGAATTTAAGAATTTAAGAATTTAAGAATTAAAGAATTTAAGAATTTAAGAATTTAAGAATTTAAGAATTTAAGAATTTAAGAATTTAAGAATTTAAGAATTTAAGAATTTAAGAATTTAAGAATTTAAGAATTTAAGAATTTAAGAATTTAAGAGTTTAAGAATTTAGGAATTTAAGAATTTAAGAATTTAAAAATTCAAAAATTCAAGCATTTAGGAATTTAAGAAATGCTGAAATGCGGAACACATCATGAAGCCCTAGTGACAACAGATACACTGTTACAAAATTTAAAATTATCTAACTTTTGAAAGCGAATTTTTCAATTCTGAGTACTTTCTAAATGTTAAATTGGATAATTGAATTATGAAAATTATTTTTAAAAATCCCATTTTACTTTTTTAACGGTATTTAAAATTATTAGTTTTGGGATCTTACGTATTTTGAAATTAATAATTCTGTAATAAATTTTGAATCGTAGATGTTTATAATTTTGCGGATTTGTTATCTTTTTATCTTATAAGTTTTTTATTTTGAGCTCAAATTTTAGAAAGGTTTGAGAAAATTTTGCAATTCTAAACTTCAATTTTACCATTCAGATTTTGAATTTTCTCACATTTAGAGCTATTACAGCAGTTAACCAATTCAAAAATTTAAGAATTTTGAAATATTGAGAATCTTTTAAGAGTTTACAATTCAATCAAATTTCAAATTTTAAAACTAATTTGAAATTAACCAAATTATTAAATTTCGATATAATAAACGGAATTTCAAAATTTTGAAAACTGTCAGTCACATAGTTATATAGAAAATTGCGAAAATTGACCTATTAATAGGATCATTATTTTTAAAATCCGTTGATAAAAAAATATATACAAAATATTCAAGATTTTGTCTTTGAAATTTTGAATTTTATACATAAATTTTGGTTTCAAAACTTTAAAAAATTTAAATTAAATATTGATCCTATAAATGAAATTCCTTGCTCACCAAATTCACTTTCGAATTCAGTTCGCAGATACTTCATAGGACCTAAAGAACTTGCGAAGACTTTAACACAAACGATACCAAATTTTTAAAATTAAAATTCAATCTTGAAACATTCGGTTTCAAAATTTAACATTTCCAGAAATCGATTTTAGATTATCAAATTTAATATTCCGAATTTAAATTATTTAAAAAATTTGTAAAATGTTAAAAACGATAAACGTCCATGATCAATTTAAAATTAAAATTTTAAATTTCCAATCATAATTAAATTTATAAGAATTAATCAGAAGTTATAAACCTCGATGCGCGTATTTAGCTAAAAAAAGACTTTCGATCAAATGATCCATATACATCGCATCAAAATACGGTTTAAAACAGAGAATCAAAAAAATCTTAAATAAAATCAAATAGAATAATTGCATTTATTACTTGAATTCTAAAAATAAAAGAAATAAAAATATTTTAAATTTTTATTATTAAAATTAATGGATTGTAGCTGCTGTATCACATCATCGCATAATATACATATGTATATGAATGATAGGAACAACTAATTATAATTTTGTGTACATTATTATTTGGTGAGATGATTAATTTGATGATTTTTTATTAGAGCATAAGTTATGTCATTTGCATTGAGAAACCATCTAAAAAATAAAAAACAGTTATTAAGGTCATTTGAAACAGACGCGCGCGCACATATTTTGCCAGACATTCGGTCGAAGATGTAAAATTATAATTTCCGCAACAACAAATTCGAATCGGTTTTTAAGCGCAAACAATTTTAAATTTATATACAATTTGTCAAGTAGAGACACACAAAAACAAAATTGTTATCGACATAAAAACACACACACCACAATTTAAAAACAAATTTTCATGAAAATTTATATTTAAATATTTTCCATTTTGATAAATGTCAAACAGGTGAACATTTCTTAAATATTTAGTATGTTGTTATAATCTTTAAAAAATATATTTTACACAGAATTAAAATAAAATTCTATAAGACATTTTAATTTTTTTTCATTTATTTATTTATTAATAAAAAATAAATGTTCTTTTTTAAAATTTAACCCTTTCTTCAATGCGTGCGCATGACCGCACGTATATACATAATTTTGGTTGGAAGTCGTTATTAACACGTCGGATCGCATTGGTTACGTAAAAATTAAATTTATGATATTTAATTTACCTTGAAATATGTGAAATTAATGGTTGACGTTCGGTGTCGTGTCACATTGGAAGCATATACGATGCAAATTAAACATTTAGCGATGACCTAAAATTACTTAATATAGTTGAATACTTTAAAGTATATATTTAATCGGTAATCTTATATCCCGTATATACGAGTACATATATGTATACATCATGAGAACGAAACTTAATTTAACCCTCCGTCAATTTTGTATATCTACATAACATACATAAATATATTAAACTTAAAAGGGAATACTTCAAAATGATTGATTTTAAATTTAATAAAAATAAATAAAATTTTAATTGAACTAGATTGTATACTTATTTAGTTTACAACAACAATTCAGTATATAGACGCAAGTACACATACATATTACAACTAAATCAATCAATACTAATAAATTGAGTGTACTTATGTCGTCCCCTCCGCACATAAATAATATATGTAAGTGTATAGAACGGGTTACTCATCGTGCTATATAAGTACATATGTATATGCATATACGAGTATATTGTTATAGTTTTAAGATCACATTAAAATGTCAATGTAGTTTAGTATAAGAAAAATAAAATTAAACGCTCAAAATAAAAACTAGAATTGATCATGATCAATTGATCTCGAATTAAATGGTCGTATATATATATATATAAAATGTCATAAATGCTATTATTATTGATCTCTTGACATTGGTGTTGTATTTTTTTTTCGAAACTAATAAAATGCGGCTGTTGTTGCTGTTTAGAGATATGTATAATATGCATTGAATATCGCAACTATTACATAAATCATAAATTCATTGTTCGCGATATTTAAAATACCGATCGCTATATAATTTTGACGGACTAATGTCTTGCGAGCTCAAAAAATGCATAGCACTCTTTTCATGATTGTCACTGTACAATTGCAAAAACAAATAAAATTTTGTGAGATTATTTTTTTTTTAAATTCGAGATCGAGTATAGCCTTATATATTTGACTATAGCAACCTTAAAGTATGTTTTTGTTTCGATAATGAAAAATGAGGAAAACAAATTTGACAGGCTGTGTAAAATTGTATTCTTGAATAAAAAAGAGATCGATCGAAAGTCGAAACTTATTTTGCTAGAACTTGCCACGTAGTCGCAGTTTAAATCAATTTTCATAAATATTGTTTAATTTAGAATATTTAATAAATTAGATTTTCTGCAGACGTAAAATGGAAGATAACGAAATATGTAAGTATTTTAATTATTGCATGATTTATATATTTTATATGTAAAATATTCTAAATTATTCAACAACAAAAAAACAGAAGGTGGTGGGTACGTACGTTAAATCTGGTTCGCGATCCTGCTGGATATTTCATCCACAGGTTTTAAAAAGTGAAATTATTGGACTCGAATTTTTCATACAGACCAGGATACCCAGAGATATTTACGATCTCTTACTTGATTTACATTAAAATGATTTGGCGCCAAAATCAATTCGACAACCTATTCATTTTGAAAGTAGATTTGCGCTTACCTTGTCGGAAGTATAAAAACTAAATATGTTAAGCGTGGTTAATTAGTACTGATTAATTTGCAGGTATTTATCTCAAGGGGTAACGGCCAAATTTTTATCGTTCGCTTTCAAAATGGGTAACTACACGAAAAATTTGGTTTTGAAACGTGCGATGTTATATGGCGAATATTATGGCAAACAATTTTACTGAACAGTGGCATGCGCCACAATGCGTTGGATCCATCGACGGTAAGCATATATATATATATATATATATATATATATATATATATATATATATATATATATATATATATATATATATATATATATATATATATATATATATATATATATATATATATATATATATATTAAATGTATCCGTTGGAGTGGGTAAAATTTCCATAATTAGAAGAAAACATAGTATACAAGTATTATGGCAAGTTACCATTGTCTGACGACTCTAATTTACCAAATAGTGAACATTATTTCCATAAAAATTTAATGAGACCATATCTAGGCGGACCGAATTTTGACCACAAAATTTTTGTTAAGTAATTTTCCACTATCGATTATCGAGAACTCAGCGAACGCTTGAAAACATATTCGGTATTATTCTTAGAATATGAACCCAGAGAATGCCACTAAGGTTCTAGCAAGGATTCTATGATCAAAAACGTAAACAGAAGTTCAGGAGCAGGAATAAATTATATAATATAGAAGCTGTGAAGAAATTCTTCATTGAACCCGCAATAGATTTTAAAAAATATAACTGTTTTTGTTAAACGGAAATCTTGTTTCAAAAAACCTCCATGTTAGTTTTCTGGCATTTATTTTACCCTGAAGATGTTAAAGTCTCTTCACTTAAATGTTCCTCGTCTTCTTCTGTGAGTGTACCATTTATAGGCTCATCGTCAAATAGCATGGTATTTTCCGAATTTTCCACCATCCTAGAAAAATATAACTAAATTTATTTATTATAAGCACTTATAACTCACTGTTGGCTACACATCCATTGTCGACCTTTACAATTTAGTATTTACTAATTATACATGAAACCAAATATTCTACATGATGGCTTATAATCGAGTAATCTTGTTTTCGAGAAGCAAATAATTTACTTTAGACATCGATGATACACCCCTGAGTGTAATTAACTCAAAATACTAATTTAATTTGAATATATTAATGTCAAGTATGTATACTACAGGCGATAAGTTTTTTTAAATTTGTGGCCAAGAGGAATTTTAAATTTTTTTCATGTGGCCACACTGGATAAAAATGTTGAATACCACGACTGGTCTAAATCATTAAATTGAAATGTATGTGATGAAGTCGACGAAGAAAGTTATTAGATTCTAGTTTACATATTAATGAGTAATGAAAACTACATTTTTAAATTTATTTAACTAATATCTTATTTTGTTTTACTAATAAATTATTTGAAACTAAATTTTAAAAATTATTGTATGTTGTTTCATTTGATGACCTCAAGACGTTATACATACAATGGAACAATAAATTATTTTTGATATAAAGACGAAATTATGGAGAAAAATAGCTATGTCACTATTGGATGGTTTGGTATTGCATCTAAGATGAAATTAGTGATGTTTAAATCAACAAAGTTAAGAGTTACATTTCACAGAAGCCAAATATTTTTAAATCATTCTCCTCAGAAGTACAGTCAAAATTCAGTTTGTTAGTGACATTTTTTGGGGTTAGGTACAAAATGCCGATTAAAAAAATGTCGTCTCCAAAAATGTTGACTGCCAAAACTATGACTGCGTAAATGTCTACAGGTACACTTTATCGATTTCTAAAATGTCGACTTGAACAAAAGCAAATAAGTTGACATTTTAGAATGTCGATTCATTCTCAAAAATCGTCTTGGAAAATTTTGAATGTTTAAATAAATTTATTAAAAAAGTGTTTTTCTTTTTACCGAGAACTTCAATTAGCTTATAAAGACCAGCATGCAGTGCTTTTCAACTATGTATTACTTTAGGTTTCCAACCCACCACGGAATTTTGTGGTTTTGGTAGATTATCGTTCATTAAATCATGTACTGACCAAAATTGTGGTGGGTAAAGAGCACTTAACTTTCTGCTGATTCTTGCCGTAAATATAATTATTTTCAAACCATTCCACAATTTTAAGACACTTATTGGTAAGTGTTTTTTTAATTATTTCTTCATTCGAATATGATTAGAATTTAAGCATTCGCATTTGAGTGCTAAACCTTTCGTCTCTACCATGGCCCCGGGATAATCATTCTGCCTGAATTTTCCTCCAAACTATTTGGCTAAAGTGAAAAAAACAACCGCCCAAAGTTGTAGTTTTAAAAAAAGATTTTGCAGCAGTAACACTAACTTCAAGCAAATATAATGTATAGTCCGGTGTCAAACATTTATATCATTTTCGCATGATATTTGGTTTATCTCGAATATGAGTACTGAGGTGTTTTACAACACCTCATGCGCGATTACATTGCTTATTCTTGCTACTCATTAAGCAATAAATCATGGGCACAATAATTCTGTTATACCCAATTTGCAGTGGATGACATACAGTTGGCGCATTAAGGAAGGCGCTACTGCAAATGTGCCATCCAAATTTTTGACTTTTCAAGTAATTTAAGATTTTCAACTGTGCCCAGAATGATAATCATTTCATTCAGAAAATCATTTTCAATTAGCACAAATTGTTCGTCTTCAACTTACCTTAATCGATTAGAAATATCGATTTCTTCGAATGGAGATGGCTCACTTTAGATAACAACTATATTTTATAGGCTTCTGATTTTAGTAAATAAATTCATTCATTCAATTAGCGACTGATTCATTCAATATTTGTGCCAGCTGATGAGAGGTCTTTGTTTTATTTATACTTCTGAATTTTAAAAACGAAAGGTTCACGCTAATGCTCTGATATTTTATGTTTACCATTTTCAACAATAGTACTAATCCGCGCTTTAAAAATTTTAAATTCCTTGCAATGCCAGTGGAATCCTCCATTTTGTATTTTTGCCTTATGGTAAACATATATAATTATAGCTTTATTGCTCATTTATTACTTGTTAAATACATTTGACTTTCATGCCGAGTTTATACGTTTCTATTTTGCTGCAAAATTGTCTGTAAAGCGGGGTGAAGTTAGCCACTTTTTATTCTAGTATGTTGGTACATGGCTTTTTGCTCATTTTGCGGTTGTAAAAAATTATGTCAGTTTGACGTAATTTTGACATAATATTGACATAATTTTGACATAATGTAAATAAATTGATGTTATTTGCAAAGCAAGTATGATGATAATTTATCACATAAAATACTACTGTTGGTAATTTCTTTGCATAAAACTTTGATTCTTGAAATCTTTCGAGAGGGAATTGTACACACTGTAATTTCACAACCAAACCCACTCTAAATACTGAATCATTGTATGTATGTGCGTACCTTGTAAGGATGCACTAGAAGAAGGTTATAATAATCAAGAATTAAGATTTAAGACTATATTAGAAAATCAAACGACCTTAGAACCGAAATAAAAGTATAAAAGTACATATAAATAAAATTTTAATTAATTTAATAAATTTTATTTTATTGATCATTATTGGTTTATTGCCCATCTTACGGATTTCGGCCATATTTCTTAGCTGCTGTTGAACCAACGTGCATTCGAATACAATTAACATGCACAATGTGAATAAAGAATAGTACCAATATTCATCTAAGCACCATAGACCGACAGAAAATATGTGGAAAACAAAAAATGGAGCTGTGGCACGTTCAATAAATAGTTGAATTCTGGCACAACCATTGTCATCTGATTCTTGCCATATGTTTTCTCGGCTAGGCTAATTTCATTCTCATCTTCATGTCCTTTTAATTCAATATATTCGCGATACGTTTTATGAACTGGAAGTTCGAGCCCTCTGAATTGCTTTTTATCTTCATCCCAGATGTATTTGGATTTCTGGAACACAAACCAGTAGATTACACTTATCGTTTTTCAACCGCGTAGAATTCAGTTTGATCATTTCGGATGATCCATTATTAGACGTTGGTACTACCTTTGCCACCACCGCTGTTTGTGGAGTTTTCGCCTATATAATCGATACGAGCATGAATAATTAATCAATTAATTACGTTAAGAGATATTTACTTACTGACCGACAATTTAAAAACGTATGAACGTGAACACTACAGTAACAGCATAGCGATATAATTATTTGTAAAAATGCTACCACCACAATTGTGACAATTCCGGCTTCATAATATTCTTCGACACCGAAAACAAAAATCCACAGGCTACACCAAAGGCCATTCAATACAAACATATGTTCCCGTTCATCAATATGATTGGATTTGGTAAATGCAATGTGATGTATTGGATTAATTTATAAAACACCGTGATTGTCCAGATTTTGTTTAACTTCCTCGCTTTTAGTCTTGACAACGTCAAGACGTCAATGACATTTCGGTTTCGCCAAGATATAGCAACAAAAATAAAAAATTAATTGAAAAAGAGCTAAAATTGACATAATGAGTGAAAATTTGAGCATATTTTTAATTTGTAGCAGTTGCCAGCCTGCTGCACATTTTGCATCGATTTGAAATTATTTTAATTTGGAAGGGGAAATTTGTTTACGAAATGGCTTGTTTTGATTGGCTTATATATGGTCGGTGAACATTTTGCAGCAAGATAGAAACGTATAAACTCGGCATCATTGTAAAATCTATCCAGAATTAACAATTTCTTACCATTAAATTGTATAACAAGCAGTCTTGTTTTATAAATGGCATCTGGGATCCAGTTTTAATTTGAAAAGTATTCCGATTTACGTGTGTAAACTGTCTTTCCGTCGGATTTTACTTGATGTAAAAGAATTTTAATTTTATGCCATTAGCATTTTGTTTTAAAAAGGACTTGGCATAGACACTTTTTTGGTCCATAGCCTTACCTTACATTCACACAACATTCATTCAATCCATTCATTCATCCCATTCACACAAGTACAGTATACCACCTGCGCATTGCATAGCTCCATGTCACCATGTACAGTGACATGGAAGATGGGTCGGCCCATGAGTTCTACATTTCAACAGAGGGTCATAGATGTTTTCAATTTAATCACCGATCGTAATCGGGAGATGAAAAATCCCTTTTGCATCCCGCCTCTGTTGGGATTCGAACCCGGTACCTCCCGATCCAAACGTCGCAGCTTTAACCACTGCGCTATGTGCTCGGTACCATTAGCATTTAGTTGAAATTATGCAAGATACATAATTATTCGAATTCGAAATTTCTGTTGATATTTTTAAATCTACATTTTTAAAATCGACAATTTTAGTAATCGATACTCTGTACTGTGAATAATTTTTATAAAATCAAATGAACATTTTATCCAGTCTTTTTGTCCCGAACATTGTGAAAATGTGATACTGGAAAATATATGCACTGAAGCATTCTATCAGGTGTTAACACATTCTTGATGAAGTGAAAAAGATTCATTCATTTAACTTAATTTCATCATCCAACAAAGAAAATTTATTTATAGGCGGTAGTAAGTTTGTTGTTGGATGATTGTGTTTTGTTTCATTGTGCAGAATTGTCCCCTAAGTTGCCAACTTCGTTTGATCGTGGTTGGTTTTGGTAGTGTCTTGTGTTGTAGTTTCTGTTGCTCAGAAATTTGCTTTTGTTTTCGTCAAATGTGTGTCTTTTTGTAATATTGCAGTGTGAGCAGTATTTAAAAGGTCTGTCTTGAAATTTTGGGATTGTACAATAGGTTGTCGATAGTTTGCGAAGTTATTTTGTTGAGGTGGTGTGTATGTGATTTACCTTGTGGGAGTATTTGGATATTGTTTGGATGGGGTGTATTGATTTTGGAAGTTTGTTTGGTTGTTCTGTGGTCTTTGTTGTTGTATTTGATGGGAGATTGGTGGATTTTGGTATTTTGTATTTCTGGTCTTTGTTCTGTAAATATCCTAGTGCGGCATATGTCCCACGTGAGATTTAAATTTTGACAGTAGTTACATATTATTTTGTTCCTTCTAGTTGACTTGTCTATGTGTTGATTTTGTATCAGTTGCTGAATTTGTGATTGTGTTGGAGTTATGTGTTGGGTCGGTTCTCCAATTATCGTTATTAAAATTTTCTCTATATTCGTTCTGTTTCCTCAATTATTTTGTCTATATTCGTTGCTGTTATTGTTGCTAGTTTTTCTTTTAGTATCAGTGACAAATAATGTCAGTCCTCTTTTGAATCTTTCTACACTGTTTACGTCAAGGTGTTTTGTGTAAGTGTCGTCCAGGTTGTCTAGTGCGTATTTTGATCTGTAGCCAATTTTGTATACGTCTAAGCCTCCGCTTAGTCTGTAGCCGTATTTTCCATATAGGTTCTCCGTATTGTTGCCGTAATCCCGTGTAGTTATTTTTAAGTTCGCTCAGTGAGTATGTTGGAGTGTATATCGTTTTTAATATGGTTTTGAGTGTTGGATAGTCCTTTATTTGCCGTCTATATATTCTAGTAAATGCTGTTCCTGTTAGTCCGCATTTGATGATTTCGATGAACTCTTCTTTTTCTTCGTTGGTTTGTAGTCGGTTGTAGATGTTGGCTGAAGTTCCAATTAATTTCGCTAGGCTGGTTGCAGCCTGTGTTGGGTCGGTCACTTCGCCACTGAATTCTGTGACGAAGCTATAGCTATGCTTTGTTCTATTTGTCTCGCATCCATTCTGATTGGTTGTTGTCTGTAGGCTGTGTTACTCTGGTATGAGTGTTTGTTTCGTTTGCGGGTTGTTTGTTTGGTGGTGGTTTGTGTGTAATTTGGGTTGTAGGAGTGTTTATTGTTTTATCGTCGGTTTATGTATAGGTTAAAATATCGTCTGTTGGTTCGGTTTTTATTGGTCTTGGGACTTGTACGTTGGTACTGATTGATTGAAGTCTTCTGGTCTTCTTAACTACCGTAGGTTTGTTTTTTCTAGAGTTAATCTTTCGAGACTTTTACTCTTTGTAGTGTAGTTTTACTGCATGTGTTGTTTACTGTCGATGTGTTGTCGTTTTGTTTAGTTGGGGATCTTCACTTGGCTTTAAAACTTCCGGCAAGCTGGTATTGTAACAGCGATGTCAGCCAACGTGTTATAATAATAATATATGTATTAAATACAGCTATATTTTATATTTTATTTTGACAGAATATTACACTAAATGCAGGCACCACAAGGAGATAGAAAATTTATTATGTATCTATAGATTTCTTTGTATAACAATCTTTAAGGAACTTATAATTTTTAAAATATAAATAATATTGATGATATCTTTTTAATAATAATAATAATAATAATAGAGCAATAAAAATATAAAAAATTCTTATTATATTATTGGATTAAGTTATCTAGCGCACAGTATACTTAACCTGAACAAGTAACCTTTTTAGTTTTTATTACAACAACAATAATAAATAAAATATAAATTTGCATTTATTTATCGATACAACAGATCTCCTTGTATATATGTACATATATGTACAAAGGGGATACTTTAACTACTTTATTACCTTTCATCTTCAGTGAAATGTGATTCTGTGGTAATATTTACGTCGTGCATATAACGTATGACGTGTCATTATGTACACATTTCGTCACAATGCTTGTATAAATTTGGTAAATGCTAGTATTTATAAATAATTTGAGAAGAATCACATACACATAATTTATTTAGGTATTAATGTTAATTTAATTAAATAAGTAAATATACATATATAATATATTATACATATGTAGATACATAAGAAACATTGTTTTAATTTTACATTTATTATTTTAAATTTTTATTTTTTCTTATTTATATATTCATAAAAATTATGTAAATTAATAACAACAATGATTTTATTATACATATCATTTGTTATTGTAAAAATGTAATATAATGTATAAAACAAATCTAAATAAATTATTAAGACAAATGAACTGCATTAATTTAACTTAATACATTTTATTATATTTAGTTGTGGTTTTGAAATATAAAGGTTATCAATAAATTCGTCTATCTAAAGTATAAGAGTATATAGAGTACTCTTAATTACATATAACTTAAACCATAAATTGATAGACAAACATATGTATAATATTCATCGTTCCTCTTGCATCACAAATAACATATGTACATGTGTATCTAAAAAAAAATAATCTAATCATAAAAAATCAACAGAAAATAATAATAATAACTAAGACGAAGGTATTACGTATATTCAAATTGAAAATACAAGAAAAGATTATATATGAGATTTTTCCCAAATAAGGATTGAACAACTTTATTTTCGCTTTGGCTATATGAAAATAAGTTGGAATTAATAACTAATTTGCATATATTTTTTTATTTTATTTTATTTTAATTTATAGTTTTATATATACTATTAGAAAATGTATATTTAAATGAATTTATATAAAGTCGTGTATTGTGTCGTAAGTCATCTGTTATATGTTATGTAAAAGTTACACTGTAACGTGTACGTTTGCATATATGTATATACTCGCATGTATACCTATATTTGTAATTCTGTGTGATATTCAATTAATAGTACGTTGTTACTTCATTTCACTTTATTATACGCTGTTGCGTCTAAGATTAGTGCGACCGAATTTTGAGTTGAACAGTATGTATGTATTTAACTAATAAAAAACAAATATCATAATGTACTCGTATATACCAAACTAAACGGTGAAATGATTCGATTCCAATTTCAGTATATCGAATAAATTAAAGGTTCTAAACTCGTCTATTTGATCATCTGTATTCAGGACCGGTTCATAGTATGTCGCTAAGGGCCACTATTAAAATGCTACAATCATACTCCCTGACGTCAAAGGTAGCCCAGAACTGGCTGGTATCTTTAAATGAGATGGCTGATCAGTACAACATCCGTTTGACGTGGGTGCCAGGGTACTTCAATATTGCAGGGAATGAAAAGGCAGATGAGGTGGCCCACAAGGGCACAGCACACCTAGTAACCCAAAGCAGGCGGGATATAAAGATACCGCTTGCTTCATGCAAACTGCTGCTTTGTAAAAGAAACGAACGTCAGATGGTGTAACGCCAATTCGTGTGTAATAACCAGGCAGATCTGGCCTGGACTTGACCGGTCCAGATCACGCGAACTGATATCGCTTCGACGGCACCATATTAGTATGGTCGTGGGAGCTATAACGGGACATTGTCTAATTGGGATACGAGCAGACTGGGTGTCCCTGCCCATGATTTCTGGCGCAGCTGGGTCATGAGGAGGAGGAGGAAAGTATGCTCCATCTGCTCTGCACCTGTCCTAGTCTAGCGTACAGCAGGACAACATTTATGGGAACTTCCCCTTTGAACGACCTCAATGATCTTAGTAAGATCGAGATCCTGGACTTAAAACGCTTCTTGGTAGGCTTAGGATGGTTTAACGAGTGAGAGGAGGCAGCTCGAATGTGGTATAATTTGTGTCTATGCTATTTCTCTAGAACGGCCACCCTTACCTGACCAAACCTATATCGAAGGGACCTCGGCTCCACGGCCCATTTTATTGTAGGGTCCGGATATCAAACAATTTATTAATTTTTTTTCTCACAATCCTGCACGGGCCAGTAATATGTTTACCTGACCCGACCCGGCCCGAAACTGAAATGGCCCGACCCGACCCAAACTCGGCTCTTCATAATATATTATAGTTCGAACCCGACCCGACCCGAAAAAAACAAATTCAAGCTAAAATATTGTAAATATCCTAAAGAAAACCCAATTATGATTTTAATTTTAAAACTACATACGCATTTATGTATTTCTACTTTTCAAATTCACGTATGTTCTTATTTCATGTTGTTATGTAAAAATGATTTAGCATCGACGCATTCTGATTTTAAATTTGTACGGCGTTCTTGCAGTACTTGTCCAGCTACGCTAAAGTTTCTTTCGGAACTAGCACTGCGCTAGCCGGAATACATGAAACTTGCCTATAGCGACTTTCTTTTAAATATTTGTATTTTCCCTCTTGTTCTTGCCACCAATTCAATATACGAGTAACATACATGTTTACTTGTGCACTGGTATTATATTTTCATCCGCTGATTGTCTAGCATATGATTGAAACGTTTTCGTTTCGCTCATCATTTTTTATTGGCGGTATTTGATAATTTGGTCTTTTCAACGTCTTTTGTAATTTTCTATAGAGAAGACTCAGTTTCTTGATCGCCTGTAAGACTTCGAAGATAACGGGTGACCGATTAATCTTTCAGTTCAATCTTTCAGTTCATCAAAATTATCAATGAAAAATGGAAGCTGAATGCATATGAAGCGATCCTGATGGATAAACATAATAACCATTTGATGAAAAATGAAGACAGACCAATTGGTTTGAACGGAAAAAGATATTGTTTTTTGTTATAATTTGTTTTTTGTGATTTCGATAAGGTGTTTTGTGAACCCACAACTAACCAAATAATATGTTAATGGAAACCACGGTGGCTCATAGGAATATAATAATTTCTACCAAAGACCACTCGAGAAAAGTTAGAATTTCATTTCAAAAGTATTTATAAGCAATCAAGTGGTACACACTAAAAAATTTTCGGATATTCTATAAATTTATTTATATTTTTATTAAGATAATTTATATTTATATGAAATACTATATACAAATTATAAATATTGAACCTATATAACTCGTTTATATAATTATGTAATATATTTTATACCAATTCATAGTATACATATAATTTCTATACTTCCATTTGTATACTTTTTATAACCTACAGTATAAAACTTCACTCTTTATAGCTTGATTGATATGAAATTAATATATTTATCATATAAAAATTTTGCTTTATACGATTAATTTTATAAAATTAATAGAAAAACGAATATAATTTGTTAAAAACGGGATTTTTATATTTCAGGATCGTTTGATTTTTTTTTCAGTTCTGTGGATATTGTGTAGTGAGTAGAAGTGTTTTTAAGTTTTATTGTAGACTTGTGGAATATTTAATAGTGCATTAAAATAATTTGTTAATTGTAGTGAAATATCAATAATAATTAAATAATTTCAAGTTGTGATATAATTTTGGTGTACGTATAAACGATCTGTGCTAAATTAAGTATATTTGGTGTCCGTTATATCAGTAAGAATAAAATGTTTTCTGGAGCATATTTTACATGTACATATAATAAAAAAGACGTGCGCGTTGTATAAGTACACAAATTTGATACCAGCGAGGAACAATTAACGTATTTAGATTTTATACTTTCGGGTAGGCAATAACACTTGAATATTAATAAACTAATTAATTTATTAACAATTTATTCAGCTCTCGAAAATACGTCAATCGAGTTAGGTGATTTTAGTCATTTTTCCAACTCGCATGAAGCTGTATTAGAGGAAAATATTTTTTTGGACTATGTCAGCTATTATATAACACATCCAAATTTTTTGCTAAATGTTTGCACTAAACAGTATCAAGAGCTAGCAATTCAGCCATCTTACGATTTACAACAAATACAGTGGACCAACGTATCGCGAACAGAAGCTTGCATTGGATCATCTTTAATTTATACTCCTGAGGTATATTTACTGAATTCTTAACTTAATTCGTTTTTTATTGTTTAACATAGAACATAATTAATATAGGCTGTTAAATCATACATTAATCGCAAATCCGGTGGTCCTGAATTATTTAAAAGTTTTGAGTCTGTTAAATTGTTAACCGATAATCAACGGCGCAAGCTTATTTCCCTTTTGGCCGCTTTTATAGAGGAACATTGTGGTTACACTCCAAGTACCGAGGATCTTCAATTGGTTGCTAAAATTGCAGTAGGCTTTTTCCCCTGTTTAGATTTGGTAAGACATTCAATACTTTGTAGGCTAGATAAACTAGACGCCAATGTTAACGACGCCAGTTGTTCTTCATTCGATTTTTTATTTGTCAGGAAATATTGGTCAACAACAAATGTACTGGGTTTCTTCAAACAAAACTAAAAAACGACCGTTGTAGAAAACGTAAATTGGAAAAAAGTTTCGAAGGCGAACATGTGCATACCTCCAAGTCAACTGTAACCAGTAATAATTCCAATGACGTTGAACGTGATTTATACATTATAAATACGTCTGCTTTACCGGAAGAACTAGAGTTGGTGAAATCTAAATTAAAATCTACTTTGAATTATCGTAGGTCATCTTTAAAAGAAAAACCTATCAGCAATTTATTTGAAACCTACTCATCTTTCTTTGTTTGTCCAGATTTGGTAATTCAACGTTATTTAAGCTAGTGTGTTAGATGTAAATAATTAAGTAATTTTGTTTCTCTTTTTACAGGTGTTATACGATTTTTCTCTAACATATAAGGAATCGCAAAATTTAGTAGAACAATGGCCAAAATATGAATCAGTGATTTTCACAGGTATAAAAAATTCGGGAAAAAATATTTTGTATACAGAAACTGATCGAGATACTGGTATGTATATTATGTTTCATTCTTTAAAATATTATTATTTTTACCAACTTATTTTTTAATATTATAACTGAGATTTTATTTATCACAATATTTGTACCATATTTATTAATTATTTATTATTTCTCTCTATTTTTTTTAGATTACGATAGAACAATACTATCCTTTATAAATTTAATACGGCTTCTTCCACCATCGGCGAACGGACAAAAGAAACTTTCAAGATTGACCGACGAACAGGCAATAGAAATGCTTATTATATTCAAAAGCGTAATCATTTTTAAATTTAATGATATATTACTTAATTAATTGAAGTGGAAAAATAATATGTATTAATATTATTTATACATATTAACAAACCTTACTGAAACAACAGTTTACTAAATTTACACTTCAATCAATTAATTATTTCTAACAATTAATATTAAGATTTATAATAATCACAAAATAACTAAAATTTTAGGAGGGGTTGACAAATGAAGAATATTTATTAAATGCAGATATAAGAGCACCTTACATTATAGCAGTTGGTACGTCCAAAGCTTCTATAAACCAATTTTTAGTAGTTTTGGATAGTCATATTATTTACCTTCCAAAAACTTATAGTTTTATAGCAGCAGTCGATTTTATTTTCAAATTACATTTTATATTCAATATTGAATATAATACCAGTTTACGACTTTTTTGGAGTTTTATCCAAAATTACGTATTTAAAATCGAATGTTCTGTAACAACTAAAACACAAGAAGTTTTTTTTAAATTACAGAAATTAATCGCAGAGATTTCTGAGTAAAACTTATAATTGTATTTTTATTGAATACATATAATAATGGATTATTTTTACTGTTTCATTTGCAATAAAAAATCTTTAGTTTTATCTCTTCTTATTAAACATTTGCAAATTGACCATTTCTTATTAAATTCTAAATTTTTGAACTTAAAGTGTTTAGCCTCCACCTCTTGTGATCA
The DNA here is from genome assembly GCA_951394425.1 of Tipula unca. Taxonomy (NCBI): domain Eukaryota; kingdom Metazoa; phylum Arthropoda; class Insecta; order Diptera; family Tipulidae; genus Tipula; species Tipula unca. The sequence goes on along the minus strand of OX596380.1, from coordinate 5,893,330 downwards.
CTCATTCAATAGTTATTCTGGACTAAAAAAACATTGTCTCAAATGTACCAAAGATAAAACTGAAATTCTTAAAACAACAACCGAAAGTGAAGTCAATGTTCCAAATTCATTAAATTCCACTCTAGGAACTAATCATTCGGTTTGCGAAGATATTCAAATTCCATTGATCTCTATAATCGACCATAAAGATAAGCTTACAAATGAATTTGGAATTAGTGATTTCATAGATGAAATAAATGCTTTAGGTTTAACAGAAGCCAGCATCAGTAACATTATGAAAAATACTAATAAATTAATTGAAACTATTTCACTAAATGTTCTAAATTTAAATAAGAAATATAATGTTGCTACATCAGATAATCTATTTACAACTAGTATCGAAAGCATGTTTGCTACTTTACAGAATAAAACTGCCAAATATACTTCCAAATTTAATAGAGAGAAAAAATTTAAAAAGGATCAATTTTATGTTCCACCCAAAAGTGTAGCTATTAGTTTAAGATCAGATCAAAAATATTGTGCAATATCTAAAAGATACAAGAAATATTTAGTTCAAAACACATTTCAATATATTTCTATTCTTCAAACCATTACAGTTTTATTTCAAAATAAATCATTTTCTTCTCAATATTACGTAAAAGATCATGTTTGTTCCAATGAAAATTTTTATAATTTTTGCTGTGGAAGTGTATATCGCACAAGTAATTTTTTTCAAAGAAATCCAGATGCAATCCAAATTCAATTATTTTATGATGATTTCGAAGTTACCAACCCCTTAGGTAGTCGCAGGAGCATACATAAAATAGGAGCAATCTACTTCTCAATTAGAAACCTACCTCCTAAGTATTTATCACGCTTAGACAACATATATTTGGTAGCTTTATTTAATGCAAACGATTTAAAACTAGAAAAATCCTATAGCAAAATATTAAAACCAATTTTTAATGATTTAAAAATACTTGAAACTACTGGAATAAAGCTTCAAAATACAGTTTTGCGAGGTACATTAGTGGCAGTAGCTCATGATAATTTAGGAGCTAATTTGTTGTTAGGTTTTGCTGGAAGCTTTCGAGCGTCTTATTTCTGTCGTATATGTGACATTCACAGAGATGAAACATCTAATTTGTTTTATGAAGACGAAAGCCGAATTCGTAAACTTGAATGCATTAAAATCCTTGCAAGTACCTATAATGGCGACTTAAATCAATCCAAAGGTGTAAAATCAGTTTGCATATTAAATAATTTAACTAATTATGATGTTTGTCAAAACAGTACGGTTGACTCCATGCATGACATACTAGAAGGCATTGTTCCTTTTACTATAAAACATTTCTTAAACTATTTGGTTTTAAAGAAATATTTGACTTATAACCAAATAAATGAAAGGATTAAATGTTTTATGTTTGGGTACAAATCGAGAAAAAATATTCCGACTGGTTTAATCGCTAAGGATTCGTTAAATTTCTCAGCATCTCAATCGTGGTGCTTGATCAATCACTTTCCATTTATTTTTGGGGATATTAATTTTGAAGATTTGCATTCGAAGTGGCAAATAATTATGTCTCTATTAAAAATAATAGACATAATTTTTGCAAAAATAGTCACCGTTTCATCTGTAAATAATTTACGAAAGTTAATAATGGATCATTTGTCGGCTATAGTGTCTGAATTTAAAGTAGACTTGTTACCAAAACATCATCTTTTAACACACTATCCTAGTATATTATTGAAAATGGGTCCTGTGGCACACTTGTCATCTATCCGTTATGAGTCATTTCACCAATATTTTAAAAATTTAAATAAAAATCAAAGGAATTTTAAAAATGTTTGCAGGAGCTTAGCAATTCGCCAACAACAAAAGTTTTCAACTCTTATAAAAAATTTGAATCTAGAAAGAAAAGTGGAAAATGGGAAAAACACTTTACTTAGTAATGAATTTATTCAAGAAAATAATTTATCTGATAAATCGTTTAACATATCGTGGATTAATTATAATACACACTATCGCCCTGGATTATTCTTAGCCTCACTAGAAAGTGATGACGATAACCATAACGCATTTTATGAAATAAAGTTTATAATTTTAGAGAATGAAGATATTGTATTTTTATCTCAAAAGTATTTAGTTGTCACGTTTGACGAATTTCATAATGCATATGAGATACAAGCTATGGCACAGTCAATACTAAATAAATTATATTTGAAACATTTTAAGTTCAACAGAAGTTACGACACTGCCGTGTCACGAAAAACAAACAAAACATATATTATATTAAATAGTAGCATATAAATTACTATACACTTAATTTAATCGTAACTCTTGTACACTTTTGTAAGTAAAATTAAATAAACATAACACTTAAGAAAATAATACGATTTTAATAAATATATCGATTTTATAAAATAAACTAAAATTGTTTTATTTATGTGACAAAAATGTATCTTAAGTTTCATCAGTATTGAAAACTGAGTTCAATTCTAGCATATTATAGAATTTCCAAATTTCTATACTAAAGCAACTAAATTTTATACGATAACCAGATTGATATTTTCTATAAATAATTTATATAAATTTAATAATAATACCTTATAAACAAAAATTAACTGTTAATGGATAAACTTTATATTTTGTAGTATATACAGATATTTATACGTTAGAGTATCAAATTTATACCAGTGACCTATCAAAATATTTATATGGAGTAATATACATTTTATACAATATTTTATAACATTTGGTTATAAGTTAAACTAATATAAAATCTATAAAAAATTCGTACGGAATTATATTTATATTATAAGCGTATTCATTTTATATGTAAATTTTTTAGTGTGTACACAACTGCGACAAATATGCTATACTTATTGTCTTATAGTGTTTTGTCGAACTTCTTTGTTTAAGTATTGGTCGTACGTAGCTTGAAGATATTTATTCATGTGTATATGGTTTTATATCCTTCTGCAAACTTATTGGCCTTTTGTATACAGTTAAAAATTTGATGCCTATAATAATGCCAATTAATCAATAAGACTTAAAAATGAGTTACAAAACAGTTTCATTATTTTTGCAAATATGTTTGTTGGTCAACTGTCAATTATTCCAGTCTTATAGATATATTAAAAATGAATTAAAAGAAATCTTTTCAAGTATGTATACATATATACATACATAGTTAATAAAAAATAAACCTTTCAACGCTATATCTTCTGCTTCAATCAACTTCATTTATTTTTAACCAAAAACCTTTTAATATATGTATAAATGAAAACAATGCGCTTCAATGTAAAGTATCAATCAAACTACGAGTATTTAAGGTGAAATTTCAAGTGCCAGTCATATACGTGTATATATACATATATACATATATATAATTGTATTTAGTGAAGATGACACACTTTTTCTTAATTTTTTTTTACTATATTACGAGATGCGTTAAGGTGTACCAGAGCTGTATAAGTGATGAAAAATCAAAATGTGTAACGTCATATACATGTATACAGATAGATCTTTAGATAAGTCAATCAATATACCAAAATAAATAAAATCGTTAAAAATTTGATTGAAATATAATAATATTTTGATTTTAAAAATAATTTCAATTCAAAAAATAATAAAATGGTTATTATTGTCATTGTGTCTGTTTTACATATGTAGATATGTATGTATGTAGGTAAGCGATGTATAGAACTATATAACATGAAGTCTTTCACGGAAATCTTTTAAAGACACATTTTTTGTGTACTTGGATTTCTACTTAACTGTAGTGTTATATGCCATATAGAGTCGGTAGATTATTTGTCTCATAAAAGAAACCAGAAATAATTTCTAAACCGATTTTTATTTTTATTTTAATATATAATTCTATTTCTGTTCTAAAATCCATTAATCAGAATCATTTCGATTTATGTACATATATACAGCATACATACATATATGTGTATAAAACCGCGGATTTTTGATTTTACGTGTTGTTGTGTTTTGCGCTAAACAATAAATTTTATTCGAACACATTCAATACAAAGGACAAAAATGTCAATAAACGTATCTTTTAAGATTATAAATGATTAATGTTCAGCAATTGACTTATTTTTTTTTCTTTTAAATATTTTATTAAGAAAGTTTACGCTGTACACAAGACTTTTAATACACAAGTGATTGAATGTATAGTATCTCAACTTTTCAAGTAAAAAAAAAATAAAAATATGTTGTGTGCATATATGCTTTATACGAGTAGAAAAGATGATTAATTAATGTTTTGAAGTATAGAGTTATTGGATTTTTATTACTTTCAGTTAACACAACAATTAGACCTTTTTGACCTTTCATTCATTATTTTATTATAATGTTCATCTGATTTGTGTATATGTATACTGTGCATATACAGAAAAGCTCTGATGACATACGTACCGAAACGTTTGATGGTGTTTTTGATCTTCAAAATTACCTATATATATACAAAATACCAGCATATTGCAATTACTAACAAAATGACGACCCTCCCACAATATTTATCAATTTCGATCATAAAATTTCTCTTCCTAATCAAATGTCTTGCTGGAGCAACACGAGACAACATATTATAAAAACAATCATCGTTTGCGGAGATATATATGTACACCAATAAATCATTTAAATTACTTCCACGTGTCATAATTTTTATGATCATAACAATTGACAAAATACTTATCTCATCATTTCCGATATTTTTTTCTAACGTACTTTCACCCATTTGTTTTTATTATTTCTTTATATACTCATAAGTACACACATACATACATATATACATAATGATCGCGCATAAAGATCATTCTTTTTATTTTATTTTTACTCTTAATTTCCTTATTATAGAATCTTTCACTTTTAATGTTTTTTCCTTTGGTCATTTCCCTAATCAGAATATATGAATTTTAAATTTAATAAATAATAATACATAAATGTATACGATAATTTATCAATTTAAAGTGATCATAAAAAATATTGCGATCACACAGGATGTTGGATTATTTTTGTATTCCTCTTATACATATACGTATATTTGTAAAAATAACAAAGCAAGCAACACTTTTGCGGGGTTAACCAATTGTTTCTTTTTTTATATAGATCGGCAGTAATTTGATCGTTTACACACAGGTAATATGATCGTGCGTGTAAGCGTGCCCAAAGATCGTGTATATAGTTGTGTGTTTAAAAATGAAATATTTTTTTTTTCTATTTATATTTTTTATGAAATATATAAATAGAACACAACAACTTATATAATTTGTAGTTTAAAAAAAAAGAAAACGCGGCTAAAAAAAAATATTCTGAAATTATTATGATCATTTACGATGAGATGATGGAGATGATCACACCATTATTATTTTATATTCTTATAGTCAGAGATTATTATATATTTATTCTTATCATTAACACAATGGCTGATATGATTTTTTAAGAGTTTATAATTTAAACAATTAAACTGTTGAATTTGGTTATTTTTTCCAATTGGATTTTTTTTATACGAAAATTGGAATTTACGGTGTTTTGTAGATAATACTCTCGACTATATTTTCGGATAGCTTAGAGTAACTATGAAGAAATCGACAAAATCAAGGGCGTTTGGGCGAAGTGTCAGCTTCCGGTTGGATAGCTTCGAAAAATCTTTTTTACTGCAGTAATGAATTCCTGGGCCACCTGAGAATCGGAGTGTAGTTATCACTAACATCGGTCTATAATGAATCCAAATGTCTTGACCACTGCATGAAAGGCTATCCGTTACAAGGGAGAAACTAATCGCCCATCGGTTGACTAGAAGTCCTTCAAATACATTACTAGGTCCGGAGCGTTGTTGCAATACGTCCTTGAGAGGATATTTTAGTTATAGCTGGTGATCAAGATGACTTGATTCTAAACAGACCGACCTGTAAAATAGTAAATCATCTTCTTATGAGTTACAGAGGCTGCTTGCTATATAGCATTTCTAATGAAACTGATGCCGCTATTATTAATAATTGTAGCACTGCTGATTTCTAACGGCGGTGCTCATCATTCTCGAGTATACTGATGCATGTTCCAAACTTGTCATTGCATCAACCTATTTACCCTATATGATTCCTGATATATGACCCAGCCCCTTCTTCAGAGGAACTGGATTTTTTTTTTGTGTTGGAGGGGGCATCTTCATAAGATCTCACGTGGACCTAATCCATAAACATGTAAGATTATCGATTTTCACCGACTAAACCTTAAACCCCATATTATGCCTATAGTTTTATTTCGCGAGAACAGGCTCAGTCTTAGCTGCCATCTAACTTTGCTGTCTTTGTCTATTTTTTCTTCCTCAAAGCGCGGGCAGTCAAGAAATACATGCTCTAAGTTCTCCTGTTTTCCTTCTCCCAATGGGTAATAAGGGGGATCATCTTGCTTAAACTTATGTAAATAAGCGCGAAAACCATGCTCCGTCAGAAACTGGCATAAATAGAAGTCAATCTCTCCATGTTTTCTATCTAGCCATTTAACTACCGAAGGGACTAATCGATGTGTCCACCGACCTTTTCCCGAGCTGTCCCAACGCTACTGCCACATGTTGACGGTCTCTGTACGAGCTACAATACGGTTTCCTCTGTTATCCCCATTTGCACAGCAAGAATACATCCTTTCACGCTCCTTATCCAAAAAGTCAATTGGAGGCATACCAGCCAATAGACACACGGCTTCATCTGATACCGTTCTATGCACTAACCACCCTCAAAGTGCTTAACCTATAAGCAGATGCCACCAGTTGTTTGTAAGTATTTCTCTCCATAGCACTGGCCCAGATTGGTGCTCCATACATCAAAATAGATGGCACTACACTACTCAGTAACAGTTTGCGGCTCTGGCGAGCCCCAATGCGTTTGGCATAATTCGCATTAATACCCCGTTCACTTTTCCAGCTTTTTCTCCAACGGTATCAGAGGAACTGGTGGATTTTTTAATGTGGTGTAGGGTTAATAAACTACCTCTCCGGATTGGGTTTGATGCTAATGTTCATCATACCATTAATTGGAGTAGTTTCAATACTAATAATAGAGGATCCTTACTGTTTACTATATACTGATTTAAAGATTCTCAATGTTGGTTGTGTACCAACGTTTGTCAACTATAGGTTCGTAAGGAAGTGGATAATATTAGTTTGTGCTCTATGTCCACCGTTGATCTACTTTTAAATTGAAGGGTGCTATTCTCACCTCTGATCGTAGGTGCGTTCCTTTTAATATTAACCTTAAAAGACCAGCGGTCAAACAATACCTTAATAGGACACTTACGAATTGTGATACATTCCCAATTGAGCTTGTTTCACTACTATAGATTCGACTAACCAGATTAGGTCTATACCAAATATTAATTTGCACTCAACTATACTAACGAAGGTAATCTCGAATGCGTGGAAAAACTTCTGTAAGGACCTTGATAGCATATCTGTTCTCACCAGACTTAACAACCGACCTTTCGTCAAACTCACCTGTTGCAGGCGAAAAGTTGGTGAGCTATTGTAGTATGGATGTGTGACATTGTTGATTCGGGTGTGGGTGCCTCATGGCAAAGAGTTCCTATAGTATTGATTCCTTCCTAGACATGTACCAATTTTAATATTGATCAAACCATTGTTAAATTCATCGATTTTATGCTCAAGTCTGGGCATTATTGAGACTAAGCATTATTGAGAATGGCTCGTCTAGTGTCTGTCAAAGTGATATTCTCACCTTAGTTGTGGCTCTTGGTTATTGATGAATTACTTGTTAAGTTGGGGCGATGTGGGTTTTTCGTACAAAGCTACGCGAATAATCTCGTTTTCAAAATTTCCGGTAAATACCTAAACGTCTTATCAGATCTAACGCCCTTAATATGGTAGACGTTATCTGTACGGACAGTAAAGCTATTCTTAGTACCCTTAATATTCCTTTGATTGTGCAATGATTTTGGTGCCTGCTCATTGTGTCGTTATGGGGGATCACGTATTAAGATTGCTGGTCTCGAACCACCTACCCTTCTATCCTTCAATGGTAGTAAAGACACGATTAAAATGTTCACTCTACTTGAACTGGGACTGAACTGGCGTTCTTCTCCTAGCTGTGGGCGAAACGCGTCATTATTGAACCCAATTTGAAAAGCCAAACGGTTCATTATTGAACCCAACTTGAGGTTCACAAAATATGTGTTATCGTTAAAAAAGAATTTAGGATTATGGTCACACATATTACTAGCCACGGACGTTTCTAGTTTCATCTCTAACGCATGGGACTCGCTCAAGATACTTTTTGTGACGACTGCCCGGAGGACAGGCTTACTCCATCTTTGCAGCTTCCCATCTTTTAACGCACCTAAATTCCTTGTGTTATCTTTGAACGCAGATCAAACTTTTGCAGTTTGCTATGGTTGCAGTGCACTTTTGCGATTTGGGATAAACCTGCTAGGTTTGCCTTTGTGGTTTATTATTTTTTTAGTATTAATTTGATATGTTTCTTTTATATAGAATAAATGTCACTTATGGTGTCACTTATGTTATGATAATTTATAAGAAAAACTAACTTTTGATGAAAAATTTAAAATTTCAAAGAACTCTCAAGTAAATTCCTAAGTAAAATCCTAAGAGCCAAAATCCCGAGCAAACATGTCAGGAATATAAAAGCTGATTGGTTTTATTCTATTATCTATAAATCAAATTATACCAAAATAATAAGTTCCCGGAGTACTATGCGTACTATTGGTTCGTAGTACAGTATGTAGGCATAGCGAATGGAACAAGTATGAGTTTATACTTGGTACTTCTTGTAGAACGAGATTCGTTTATCAGAGTGTTCAATTCGTCGTTCGTACATTCTAATTCTGATATTTTGTGTATACATATTTGGGATTTCACTAATTGAGGCAGTTTGTGTTACACATGCTTGTGACAAGGTGTCTACGACCACATTGTTTTTGTCTGCGATGTGTTGGATATCAGTCGTAAATTTCAATATAAAATCCAAATGGTAGGTTTGCCTCGAACTTCGCTCCGTCTCTGAGTGAATTTGGGGCTTAAGGACTTATAGTCAGTGTACGTAAACTATGAATAATTGACGTTACGAAATGACGGCAGTGTTTAAGGGCTAATCAATAGCTAGCAGTTTTCTGTCATAGGCGTATAGTACTTCATTTCGGTTTGTAACAGTTTCTTGGAAAATAACGCCAATACGCGGTTCCCAGCTATAGCTTTGTAAATTGCTGTATTACTGCTGCTACAACAATATTTTATGCGTCCGATATAATGTTATACTGAGTATTTTTATACGGAATGTGCCAATTATGTTTTAACAGTAAGCTCCCGCTTAACTGTGATAATTATTGATAATAGTTATTGCATTCATCAGGCCAAAAGACGTTCCTAACTGTTTTGGTTCGTTTTGTTAACGTTGCCATAATGCGCCCATGAATTGATTGAGGAAATTTGGCTAAACGTGGGACAAAGTGATAAGATATGATAATAATTCACCATCCTGGCGAATTTTTGAAACTGCGGCGAAAGTTTCACGATATCCTTAGCTATATGCGGTGGCTGAGGAATTTAAGTAATGGAAGACCAAAAATAGACTTGTCTATTATTGACATCGTACTCTGCAATTCACTGTAAAACTTGTCTTAAATGACATAGATGTTCCTCCTCAGTCGTGCTTGCCTTGCCAATGTAGACGAATAGGAATTCAAGATCTATTAATACTTCATTCATGAAGTATTAATAGATATTCCGAATACCAACTGGCATTCGTTTATATCCGAATAATCCAAATGGTATATTAATTACGGTTGTATCCAGTACCGTAATGGCATTCAGTCGACTATATGTATAATCTCCACATGGACACCAATCTGTATTGTCCTTTTTTTGAACCGCATGTGATAATACCGAAGAAAACGACGGTTGACATATACCTAATTTGATCTTATGTGCGGACTCTTTATATGCTGACTTTGTGCGAGCCGGTGTGGTTTCGAAAACGGAAGTTGACCATTCGTATACAAAGATGTAATGAACCATGCTGTGTTTCTCTCGAACATTGTAACTTGGGGATTCGGTGTTGGTGGAAAATTATTTTAGTAATTTACCGTATCCATTTTCAACCAGTACGTACTTTGGAGTGGATTATAAGTGGATTATAAACAGAAACTGTCATTACGCTGATATAGTTAATTTCGTGGCCGGGTTAATGATTCGTCTTCCACGTATGTCGAAGAGTAAACCAAATTTATTTTAAAATCAGCTCCGATGATTGGTCGGTTTACTAATCCGAGCACGAAAGGATAAGTAAAAACGAATGTATTCGTTTAAAGAGCTTAATTGGATACATTTTTTTGGACACATTTTCTGTTACGTACAGAATTGCTGCAACTGCTCGGAAGCTTAGATATTGGATTTTTATAAGTTGGCAGTAATTGATTGCATGAGGATGATATTGAGCGGCAATCCGTTTGAGGAATATAGGATAATTCCGTTGCCTCGAACATTCGATCCGCTTTGTTGACCTGATCAACAAAGTTGGGGGATTTTTCCTAGAATCCAATTAATCGCCCGGCGATATCCTTTTTATCGACTATAGTTCGTCCAAGCGTTTTTCTTGACACAGTGAATTCCTCTCGATTAATGCCTGTTTCAGCTTATTAAATTTTGTACGATCCACTGTAAGTAAATATAAATAAAATATATTTATAATATTTGAAATATTAAAATAATAAATTAAATTAACTTCAGAATTTAAAATCTTTTTTTGTTGAACTTCTTTAAATTTATGCAAATATCACCTAATCGTAATATTAGGTGATATTTGCATTGCTCCGCAGATTAAAAAATTAAAAAACTGCTGCAATGATAGAAGATGTAGGTAGTTTTTTGACCTATAGAAAAGCCATGAATCTCTAATCTCAGCTCCCTTTGGAAAAGCTTTTAAAAACAGAATTATATCAGTATGTTCTTACATCCTAGGTGCATATACATATTTTAACCACGACCACCTACTATACATATATATATATGTACAATCATGGTAATATTAAGAAAAGATATCAAATTTTATTATTAACATTATTCAATCAGTATTACAATCAGATTACGAATTTAATTCCATATTCAAATATATTTTCCGATTGTTCAGTCAGAAATATAGTTTTTCATAATATACAACAAAACACATAATACTCGTATACTCTAGAAACTTGTATATAAATTCGTACATAAATTTAAGAATTAACACGACATTAAGAAATTCATTTTTTTAAATACTCGGCTCATATATGTATATATATTATGTACGTATGTATGTATGTATGTTTGTAAAATTTGATTTCTTATTTTTATAAAGAATATAAAAAATAATTAATCTTCCTATATATACATTTGTATGCGATCACATTGATCTTCAGATGCGGGCAAAATCACCTTTCTATCTCAATCGCATGTATACATATGTGTACATATGTAAGTATAATGAAAAGATCATTATTGATCGTGATCATATAATTTACTCATGAAAGAAAACCGTATAAATGAATGAATAGAGATTGATAATATTAATTGGTTATTAATTTTTCATTCAACAAAATCATTTGTATGTGCACATCAATTGATCTTGTACACATAAATATTATTGAACACGTGTATTTTATGTATAAATCTACTCGATTATTAATCATTCGCGCGATTTACTTTGTACAGGGTGGCGCATAAGTAACTTTATGATTTAATTAGTGAATACATTTTTTGTTTACGTATTTTTTTTTTCAGAATCAACTTTGAAAAATTTGAGAAATTTATGATGGAAAGACTCAGCACAGAATAAAGAACCAAAGTAGCTCAATTTTATTTTGAAAGTGAGCATTCGATTATTCAGACACAAAAATCATATCAAAAATTTCTTTCATGTTCGAAATATACCTACATATATCCAACAATTTGTGACTGTCTGTGATCTTCCGCGTGCTGGAAAGCCTCGTGTAGTTCGAAATGATGTGAAAATTTATCCGGTGCACGCAATTATTGAGAAAACCCCGAAATTTCTACCAGGCGACGTTCTCAGCAGTAGGTGATGTCTAGGCGGTCTTTGCAACGAATTTTACATAAGTTACACCTTTTCTCATATAAGATTCAATTGATGCACAAATACGCATTCAATAAAGTCACCGTTTTCAAGAATTGTGCCTAGAAAACAACGAGTTAATTCGCAAACTCATAATGAGCGAAGAGGCCCATTTTCACCTCAATGGTCACGTGAATAAACAAAATTGAAGAATATTGGGCACCCACTTAGATGCACAGTATGGTTTGGAATAACTTTAGAAAGGATCATTGGACCATATTTTTTCGAAAACGACCGGATAATACCGGGCAATTATCATTATTTAAGGCCAGAGATAGAGAACGATCCAAAATTGTGGTGCCAACAATAATTTCGCGATTTTCTGATTTTAACTGGCACCCCGTTCGATTTAACGGCTCCCGATTTTTTTTTCTTAAGGGCTACCTAAAGGGTAAGGTATATGTCAATAAGCCAAGAACCATCCAACAGCTTAAGGCCAATACCCGAGAAGTGAGGGCGTTTGGACCTGAAATTCTAAGAAAAGTTATAGAAAATGCTCTGGAAAGAGCACCTCAAGTCGAAGCAAACAATGGGCACCATTAGAACGATATATTCATGTCGATTATACAACTCGGCGAATGTCCTGCGGCAAGAGTGTCATTCGATTTTGTGGTTTTTGTATTACAGAAAACGCCAAATCAAAAGTGAACGAATGACAGTAATGCAGTTCGTAAAAGACGTATATTATTGATTCCGCAAGTGGGACACACTCTATGCAAAAAATGTCATTTTAAATATGCACTAAATTTACATCGGATGTGCTGTGGATTCAATACTGTGATGACTGTTGTTTATTTTGTTAAGTTTTTTGAGATCGATAGGCTGGCTGAAACTCCACGTTCAAAAGGGCCAAAATCATTAAAGTTATTGAAAAATCAGATAAACATTCAACAAAGGCTTTCTGATAACATTGAAAAATTCATTAACACTCAAAATGAACGAAGCGAAGAAACAAACACTCACTTTCGCTCTTGAATTTATATCGGCAAAATACCTAATTAAGGTTTTTGTTTCCATGGCGCCCGCCGCTTTTGCTTCAATAGAGAGAATGGACAAATAATAAAAATAATAAACGATCTGCACCGATGGAGTTGCAAATACTTTTAATTAATTTTCAGTTTAGAAAACGATCGTTCCGCTGTTGTGACCGTAACAGGTAACGTAAGAAACAATAATAAATATGTTATTACCTGCGAAACATTGGAACCTATTGTAGGAGGGTATGGTACAATCCTTCATGACAAGAACAAAGACCGTGTGATCCGGGTTCCGCGTTGTGGCTCCCTTCATTGCGGGCCCCCTACGATGCAGATCTCCCATTGCAGTACTGAGTTTGCTCCCTTGTAGTTACGCCGCCGTTGATAATTAAAACACTTTAATAATTATATGGTTTATATTTGTTACACGAACGACAATTAATAGAGTATAATAAATACAACTTCAATGTTAAAATTTGTGACAGTTAGTGAAATTGTAGTTTCACTGTGAAGCGAATTTCACTGCAATTCAGTAATAGAAATAATTTTAAATGTGAATCGGTTGTACTCCCGCCGCAGTACATCCGCCGAGTTGTATGATCGACATGATTTTCTTCAAAAGATAATGCGAACATATTTCCAAGCTATAATCAAAATTTGACTAATAAATGCCAACGTTAAATAATATCAATAAGAAAAGTTATTCATGCGACACCCTGTGATATTTATATTTATTATTTATATACATATATGTACATATACGATTATATGTATACAAAGGTCATGTGACAATAAATAATAATCGTGCCTGCGATCAATAGTTCTGCAAAACCCGCACAATTTTGTAGTATTCGATTTTCGTTTGTTTAAACATATTTTCGATACAAATCACCACAACTTAATTTATGTGCGCGTATTATAGTAGAGGCGGCGGTCGCATACATATAATTACTTAATTTAATTCCAGTTGGTTGGCTGTTATATCCGTTCGATTATTAAATTTCATAATTCATATAAACATATATTAATAATTCAATGAATCAAACATTTCAATCAAAATGTCACTATACACCAAAAAAAAAAAAAACACCAAATCAATCCAATCAAAATAAAACCTTCACAGAAAAAACCAATTCCAATTTTCAATCCAACACACGAAATTTCAATTCAATTCAATTATAAATTTTTTTTTTTTTTTTGTATTTATTTTTGTATGGTGGCACGCGCGATCGAAAAAGATCAAATGAAAATATCAAAAAAAAAAAAAAAATAAATAAAGAAATGTAAAGGTCGTCGTAAAGAAATTGTTTGTTTTTGTTTTGTCTTATTTTATTGCGTGAGTGGATAAGGCGGTATTACTAAGTTGTAATCTAGATACAGTAATTCGTTGGGGATTTCTTTAATGGATTTTCAATTTTAATTTTGATTGAAATTAACAGACCTGTCTCAAAATGGTTTTGTGCGGTTTGTTTACACATGTCATGATTGATTTAACTTTATACTAACAAAACCAAAACACATCAAATTGTAAATTGTTCAGTTGCTCTCGTCTCACTATAGTAATATATATACACTCGTTGTATGATATGTGCATATTATGAGATGATTCGACTTACCACCGGATGTGATAATCAACGAAATTGTTGTGTTATTTAGAGCGCGCGTGCTATTATTTTATCTTATATAAAATAAGAACTGTGCACGAAATAAACGCGGAATGTGGTGTGCATCTATGGATTGTCAACCCAGGCTGAGAGATATACGATAATTTTTCGCTTCGTCATTCAATTGATTTAAAATTAATAATCATCTCTTACACACCATCCATTTGACTTATCATTATCGCGCTTTATATACAATTATATGTTAATTCGATCATATTATGTCGATCATCATCACATTTTGTTATTTAAATTAATTATTTCTATTTTATACTAATTTTCAATTTGTTTAGAAATAAATTAGTTTTTATATACAAACATATATTCAATTTGAACGAGGAGATCGCATGAACAGATCCCCACAACGGCTACATGTATATGTAAATACTCAAATAACAAAACGAGATAAAAAAAAAAAAACATTCGAATCATGAAGATGAAGAATTGGAAATTATTAAACGGAGGATTTTTTTTTTTTTTTTAAGTTTTATTATTTTTTAAATGGCAAGTCACGATCTTCATGTAAAAATATTGTTATTTTAACAGAGAATTAATATATGAATATTATAATATTGTTATAATATATGTATATGTATATATGTATATGCATATAATATCAAAAGTACCAGGCAAGTCACAGTCGCGCAGCCACACGCGCGTTTACTTTAAGCGTAAACCAAATATATACATTTTTGTTATGTTTTCACAATAGGTGGTTTGTTTTGAACTTTGAATTGATCGGATTTAAAATATGTTGATCTTTAACATTGGAAGTCAATTGGTTTGTTAATATATATGTACATGCGCTTTGTCGTAAATTTGCCAATAACAAGTAAACAGTGTATATCGATTATAATGGAAGAGACTGGTGAATAAAATCTAAATGCCAAAAAAACTTGTTGCTAATTTTAGTCATGTCCCTTTATGACCCTGCGCCTACACAATTGTGTAAGCATATTTAAAAATTTGTAATTTGAAATTATCCCAGAGCTACCAGAAGAAGATGAACCAGACGATATACCAATGAAATCGGGGAGCCGGAATTACTGCTACTAAAGAAATACGGTGGATTTGGGAAACAACAAGTTTTACTGGCATTCCGTTGCCTGAAGGAGCAAATGTTGAAGGTGGTACACAAGGTTCTCCGATGTCATATTTTATTAAATATTCGAGCACTTCGAGTTGGCTGCAAAGTATACCAATATCTATTCAAGCATGGAAAGGAATTAGAAACAAGTAGTCTTGAAATGAAACATTTATAAGGCGCGTATTTGTTAATGTGAAAGAAATACTTGATCCGCTTGTAGAGTTTTCACCTTCAGTTGGACTTCAGATCAATGAGTCCAAAACGAAATACCTGATCTCTGGTTTTAGGGACAATGGCACACCAGATTTTAGTAGTGGCCACCACACGTTTGAGGGAGTGAGGAGGTTCAAATATTTGGGTTCTCTTATCACTCACGATAACAGTGTGGGTGAGGATATTAAAGTGCGGCTGTCATGCGTGTGATTTACGGCCCAAAACGCGAAATAGATGGTACCTACCGAGCAGGAAATTTCGATGTTGAGCAACTTCGGGAGTAATAATAATCTACTAAGGCCACTACTCCACTACTTCATTTTCTGATAAGCCGTTGAGATTATAGGACCGTCTCAAAAACATCGATTTTAAAAGCGACAGGCAAATGAAGCGTGGTGACATTCATTACTTTTCTCACAAGAATGAAATTGCTGCGGTAAAATAGCGCGATACAAAATTACGTGTCAATGTTGTCATTGTCAACGTAATTTGGAAAAGATCCTGTTCAACCTGTATCAAGGTGGTGTAAAACTACAACACATATATGGGTGGCGTAAACATATGCGACCAAATAATGGCATGGTATCGTAAGTTCATCAAAGCGAAGAAATGGATACTTTAGGTATCGCTTCATTTCCAGGATTTAGCAATAGCCAAATTATGGCACGAGTACCGTCAAGATTGTATCACTACAAAAGTCCCAAAAAATTGGAAGTCGCCGAGGTGTTATTAGCTTAGAGGACGATCTTCCCAATCGAAAAGACGATGAAGTTCAGTAACATCTTAAACGATCAAATTTTTGCTCGCCTTTATACCTGTTGATGATAAACGATATGATAAGGTAAATCACTGGCCTGAAAACAAAATGATTGATTTTAAGATGGTTTTTTCACCTAAAATGACTTAAATAAACAGATATCAAAAAATTAAAACTCCGTCTTTTTTTAATTGTTCTGGTAGCTATTGTGGCCAAGACTACACAAATGTGTAGATAGTTTTTCGGGAAACCCATAAATGGGAAATTTTTTTTTAAGTTTTCCGTTAGAAAGCGGATACTAACGAACTCATATATCTTTTGTTGATTTTGGGCTAAAAAAATCACTCGATCGGAACGGGATACACGGTTTTACTGAGCAAAATGGGCATTCTAGAAGAAATGCTTCACGCCTATTGATCTTTTTGGTATTAATTATCGACCAACTGCGCGTACAATGTAATTACTTTTGGGCGTTTTAAATCGGAGCGAATATACACTATAGTTAGAATTTGAATGTTCTTAGCAATAGGTTTATTGTTCCTTTTTTGAACCGATGGTTGTATTGGAACCCAGGAAACTTTGTGGTTTAAGTTAAAATCTTTTATAAATCACCACGTAACTGTGGGGCGTGGAAATCTAGAGAATTCTCTAGAGAACATTTGGATAACAGTTTGTCAAACCAGAGAAAAGTACAAATTGAATTTTTTTAGATTCCGTTGAACTTTTAATTAAATCTTTCGCAACACTAAAATATCGTAGGTTGTTGACGTTGTCTTAATTGTCGACGTTGACACAAAACATAGCCAAGTAATCGACGTAATCTACCTCACCCATCCCTGTTTCTATACGCTTTCCTAATATGCGAATAATTAAATTCAAGATTCAACCGAACCAAATATATTTCAATTTTCTTCATTCTAAACTTGTATTTTTGAAAATGGGGATGGCTTTAAATAACATAATTTCTAGTGACCATTCTATTGACCCATTTTCACTTGCATAATCTTATAGGTAATACTTACACCAATCCAAGTGACAAAATTTGAAAATTGTAGCCAATCACCTCAACATACAATTTGTTAAACTATTTCATCCCGAATGATGAAAGCATTATTACTTACTATGGTTGCCATGATGGTTGTGAGCAGGTCATTAAAGAGAAACCACTTTGATGCGGTAACTGTTCAAAATTTTACAAAATATGCAGATTTATAGATAAGATGATGATTATAAGCAATATAGATTGTAAGTTGAATGGGTATACGGGAGACACCGTCATAGGAATCACTCAAATTCAGCTTATTGCTCAAGTTCAAATACAATTTCCAATTTTTTCAATTTTGCTTAAATCACTTAAGATTAAATTTGATTCAAGCCCATACAAGAATTTTAGCTTAGTTTTTACTTAAGAAAATCCACTCAATTAAAACATATTCAGATGAATATATTAATTTATATTCACTCGGTTAATTTAACTAAAGATTCTATTTCAAATATACTTAAATTTCTCTCTAAAGTGAAATTATTAAATTAAAATTTGACTCAAAATTTAAAATGCACTCAGACTTTGGTCAAGTCAAAGTGAAAAATTATTTTATTTTTACTCGTACAATTCATCTTAAAACCATTAAAGATGTTGGCTTAAATTCACACTAGAATTTTATTCCGGAATTTCATTTAAGCAAGTCTACTCAAAATATATAATTCGAAGTACGCAAAATCAAAATATGAGTAAATATTTATAATTTAAAATGCACTCCAATTTTATTGAAATCTATACGTTAACAAGCCTATAAAACGCGTTTAAAATTTAACTCAACTCCATAGAACAATCCTACCTTGAATTTCACTTACAAAAAAATTCACTCAAAATATATAATTTAACATTTACTTTCATTCATTCAAATATTCAAATAAGTATCAAAATAAGAAATTTTGAAAAGCGTGCATTTGTACGAAAATAAAAATTAGAAATCAAAATTGACGTTTACAATTCTGAATTTTAACCTGGTTTTGAATAATTAAAACTTTAAAATTCTCAAATAAATTTTAAAATCGTTGTTCACGTATACGTTTCTGAAGATTAATTAACATTCAAATTCTAATTTAATATACACTCGTCATTTTTTTTGAATTTTGGAGCATTCATCAAATTTGTCTAATATTCGAAATTCACAAATTTAGAGAAAGTTAACAAGAATTTTTCAAATTTTGAATTTCCAACCGAAATTAAAACGATTTATAGAAATTCGGTATATTGTCATTCGAATTATACCGAGCAAATAGCATAATAGTTAAAGCTGAAACCAATAAAGGCAGGCTGCTTAAAGGGATTAGAAGTAAATCGAACTGCCTTTCGATCAAATAGAAAACAAAACAAATTCGACTTGTTGGATGAACAATTGGTAGTCCATGAAGCATGAGAACCCTTTACTTTGTTACGGTCCAAAGGCCTGGAGTACCCATATTCCAGGACTGTACAGCTTGTAACCCTATGGAGCAATTTAAATACTCCTATCCTTTACGTTCATGAAGTAACTTTAATTTTTCATTTTAAAGAATAAAGTAAAACCAAATCAACTACTTTTTACATAAATTAAAACAAATATTGAAATATCGCCTCTTTATGCTAAATGATTAAGATGTAAAAATAACGTCATTTAGTAAAAGTTAATATAAACTTCACACGCATCAGAGTTTTCAGCTATATACTTATATGGTTTGACAACCATATAGAATCAAAAATCGGGCCTCAAATTTAAATCTGCTGGAATATGATCCTTACGTCTTTATTTCACGCACGTCAATCATTTGTTTACTAAATTTATATTGTTAAGGTTTGTTATTTATCGTGCTGCGTTTACACTGTACAGCACTGATTATTATCGAAACTAATTTATTGTTAAAGAGTATTTAGTAAAAAATAGCAAATTATGCAAAAGCATGAAGGAAGAGGTCTAAATGTATATAATTTTAAATTTTATAAGAAAACTTACTATGTCGAGTACACATAAGGTAAACACATGTGCACACATCCATAAGACAAGATAATTGACCAAAAAAAATCATAAATTATATTGATGTCATAACAAGTTGAAATCAAAATAAATTATATTGCAGCCTTTTAGATTAGAAAGTTAACATTATTTTTTTGTATTTTATTGAGAAAACCAACAATTACCAATATAAATTATAAATTATATCCATTCCATTCATTCATTAATTTAAATTCATTCATATCATTCATTCATTCTATATATGATGGGAAAATATTAATTAATTTTTTTTTTATTTTGCATTTCTTGTTTGCCGTTCTTATATACATATACATATATGTACATATGTATATATACAAATTATATATGATAAATGTATGTCTTAAAAAATACACACCTTAAATTTGTAGGTGAGACAAATATTAAAATTAAATATAGTTTGTTGTGGGGTTTCGAACGAAGATTTGTTAAAACAATTTTTTATTTTTTTGTTGCGAAATCGATAAATTTTCTTGATTAGTCATTTTATGAAAAATTAAAATAAAGTTTTCCAATTGCACAACAAACCGGAAATGTTGAAATTTAATGACAATTTTACATAAATAATTATATTAGTAACATCGAGTTGAATATTTACATATATTAGCTAATAGATCGATATAGCGTGCACAGAATAAACCAAATCTTCTAACATCACAAGTTTCTTTGCTCTCGGTGTGTCCTGTCAAGTAGTGTTTTCACCACCCAATCAACTGATAAGTGCATACTAATAAAAATTAAGTTATTAGACGGATTAGGATCACCAATTTTAGTGGTATCCGTGAGTTTAAAATTAATTTCGTTATTTTAAATTTAACTTTTTAAATTTCAATATACGTATAAGATCCCAAGTAGAGTATTGGGCAACTGCCTGGAATCCCTACTATTCTAATAGTACACAGAACAATGTTTTTGTTTTTAACAGCAAAGTTCAAAGCTTCCATAACACTATACATCAGCGCTATGAGTTCCGCTTGGAAAACAGTGCAATGCGAACCAATACTGCCAAAAGATCTCTGATTGGACCAAGGACAGTAGATTCCAAATTCAGCACTGAGGCTAGAACGAGAGCCATCTGAAAAAAAGACTATGGACTCGTCTAATTTTTGGTGAAATTCCTCCGAAAACCACAAATCCCTTGAAGGATAAACCACCTTGAATAAGTTGGAGAAGTTGAATTCAGATAATGATCTATCATTAACCATATCGATTTCTGGTAAATATGAAGTGTAGTTTTTAAAGATTTGTCTACGTCCCACGATAGAACCGAGAACATTCCAGGCCCCAATGCACCTCAAGCGAAACGCTGCAGAACAAGCAGTGAAACGAGTAAAGGTGTGTAAGTGGGGAAGGACAAATTGGATTCCATAGCAAGAAGTGGAGCCGAAGACATAGCTCCAGTAACAGCCCTACAATCTGTGTTTTGAAGAGTATTAAGTTTAGCAGTAGAAGTCTTTAGATTAACTACTGGCCACCACACAGCAGACGCGTAAGACAATATCTGTAAGACCAGCCATTTATAAATAAAAAAACACATCCTGGGTGTTAGACCCCAGGATTTCCCAAAAGCCCTTCCACAATGCCAAAATACGGCAGTAGCTTTTTGTACTTTGGAATCAAGATGAGGTTTCCAGGAAAGTTTGCTATCTAAGATAACACCAAGGTGTATGACTTGGTTACATCTGGTAATCGGTCTTCCAAAAAGAGAAGGACCGGATAGATCCAGATTACTGCGGCATTACTAGTAAACCGTCAATGAACAAAAGCCACAGCAGAAGCGAGAACACACCCCCTGGGTTCTACAGTGCGAGACTTGAGCATGGGAGCATGTCAATGCATTTGACAATGGTGTGATTAATATACCAAAATTATTACAGGCATTAGTAATCGAGATAAAAGAGGTGCTATCAAAAGCTCCCGCCATATCGAAGAAAGTACCTACAAGCAACTTCCTGTTATACAGGGATCTTTCAATCCTAGTTACAAGTACATGTAGTGCCGTTTCACAGGCTTATATACCAACTCTGTAAGCATGTTGCATGTAACTGAGCGGGAAGGCAATTATAGGAGCTTGTCTCGAATATAACTGTCAACGATTCTTTCTAAGGCTTTAAGAAAAGTTGAAGACAGACTAATAGGTCGAAAAGACTTGGAATTCGTATAATCGGATTTGCCGGCCTTCGGAATAAAAGCGACTCTACTGCTGCTCCAGGATTTAGGAACAGCGCAGAAAGCAATGCACGTCCGGAAAAAGTTTAACAGATGATCCTGAATGATAGGAAAGCCGTGCTGTAATTCAGGCGGGAAAATACCATCAGGCCCGCCAGCCTTATGAGGTGCAAAGGAGAATAGACTCCAGCGAAGAACAGTGAAATTGATCAGCTTGTAACCCATGTCACAATCAGGAGCCACAGAAGGAACCTTAGAGGATACGGTAGTAACATGATCTGAGTTGAAAATGAAAACACAACCAGGGAATTGAACACAGGAGGTTCTTTATGACACGAGGTAAGCTGACCGTAGACGAAGAGTATCAGGTCTACAAACACCATTATTAGCCATGGCTTTGTTTAGTTTATTAATTTCCTCGCAGAAGTTTAACCACGAAGCTCTGTGAGCGGATCTTAAACCTCGTTTATATACTTTTTGTGCCACCAGAAAATTATTCCAGTCAATCTGACGATTGAAGTTTTTTGCTTTATTTTTAAGTTTCCTAGCGGATTTCCTTAACCTTTTAAGATCAGAATTCCAAAAGGGTTTGTTATTAGACTATTGGTTCGTAATAAGAGGACCAGAATTTTCAAAAGTAGTCGAAATTGTTGACTCAAGTAAAGACGCATGTACCTCAATAACAGATACTCTCGGTGCGGTAAGAAAAGAAGCCAGCTCAAGAGAGAAAAGTTTGATTAATTTCCTATTACCCATTTGATTAATTTCCTATTACGATAAGGCTTAATACGTGGTCGTTTAAGGTTAATCTTAAACGAGATACAGCTGTGATCAGAGGTGAGAACATCATCAGTCACCCTCCAATCAAAAATTAAATCAATGATAGCCATAGAGCATAAACTGATGTCGATCACCTCACGTCGAATGGAATTAACAAACGTCGGCTCGCTGCCTATATTTAGAATTTCAAGTTCAGAAGAATTTAAATAGTTGAACAAAGAAGATCCCCTCTGATTTATATCCATACTACTCCAAATCGAATGATGAGCATTAGCATCACAACAGATTACAAGAGGGATGTGCTTATGTTTGCTCCATGACACAAGGTTAGCCAGCTTCGCTGAGGGAGGAGGTAAGATAGAGTCACGCGGTAGATAAACTGATGCAAGCACCAGGCTAATGCAGGAATTATTGAATGTTAAAGTGACGAGCACTGCCGAAAGATCAGCTACACTCATGAATGAGGAAAGCAGTAATGTTGTTACCAATAAAAATTCACGCCCTAGTTTTACCGACAGAATTCTTATAGAAAGTCTGTCATTATTACAATTCAATCTAGAACCCGCACCATCATGAAGGTACGGTTCCTGAAATAGATACAAATATCTGTATGCATTACAAAAAGCAGCTTCCTAAGCGCCAACGAAGCTGACTTACTATGTTGCAAATTAATCTGTTTTATTCTAAGCATGTTCATCATTTGAGGTCAGGCAAATAAAAAATAAAACAAATAAAAAGTGTAACATTTACGGACCAGAGATGATCCTAAAAGAGATCCTCTCTAGCACGTATTGCAACGATAAACCGGAACCCGTAATTTTCTCAAAGGAATTCTGGTCAACCCAAAAGACAATCGATTGGCGATTCGCCTCACGCTTGCACCGGACAACCTTCCATCCCTCAGTCGAAATGTTCGGATTCATCAGCTTAAGGTGGGTTGTTACGACTCGGGGATCCTCTGGCGGACCGGGGATCCAAGTCAGTAAAAGAAGCGGGTTTGAGGGGTCACCAACTGATAGCTGTTTCATTTTTTAAGTTAGTTGACTTTACAAATTAATTGTGATTTTACAAACACTACAATTTTTTATAGATTTTACATATCTGACTATATTTATTTGTTATTCTTAACATATCATGAAAATGTGGCACCTAATAACACAAGTAGCTAAGACTACAAAATCTGCACCATTGAAAATAGAAGAGTTTTTTTTTGGATAGCTGCCTTTATAGGAATCAGTTTTCTCGGCCATATTGATTCACCGTATCCATCAGCGAAAACATCTAAATTCATGTTCCGAGTAGGAGGCTCCGTTTTCTAAGAGATTAGCCAGATCATTCAACATTGCGGAACATCAACACGCCGCTATAAAAAAAAAATTGGAATTTTTTTTTTATTTTAGACCTTTTTTAATTTAAAATATGACAAATCATTTGAAGAGCTAGATAATGATTCTTTATAAAATTTTATCATTTTAAATTTTGTTTTAATTTAACAAACAGCTTCTTTGTTTTGTTTTTATTGTAAATTCTATTCTTTGAAATCTTATATGTATTTACTAAGTCAATTTCTTTAAATTATAAAATAAATCAAATAAAATAAAACAACTAGAACTACCTATACTCGTCTTGTGTATGGTCTCCACACTGCGATAATCATATAAGTATAGCATTAAGTCGGTGAAATAAAATAGTTATCATCTTTTATGCTTGGAAATTGATAAACATTAAGTTGACCATCGAAAGTCATGGTGAAAAAATGTTAACAACCAGCCGTCTTTGTCAATAAATGCGAAACACTAAAAGTTGAGCCCCTAGAGATCGCGCTATCGTTATTTCCGAGCAACTTAATGTCACAATTCACAGTTCATTCTTGTTTTTTGTATTGTGGTTTGAAACTAAAAATTGAATGATTCATTGCAAATAGTCAATATAATTTAAGTTTATTTCACAATACTAAAACTATTGGTCGATATATCACCAAAGCTTATATTGAAAAATTAACCGTAATTATAAGCACAGCAAGTGATTTTCATAACTTTCATTTCAAAACCTCTTTTAAACCACACATAAAGCAACCTAAAATCAAGATTCCGCCACACTCCATTATTTCCATAAATGATTTAAATCAATAATATTATATTTATGTACATGTATATGTACGTTACTTACATAAATAAACAATTTTTATTTATTTATTTTTCATTAAATTATAATTAAGATTGTACCTGTACGATTTAATAAGATAAATTTTTGAAACGCATAAATATGTAAATAATACAAAAAATACAGAAGTTTCTGGAAGTAAACCAAAAAATAAAATAAAAATTACCGTAAGGTATTTCAATTGTCTTACCTCTATTATTAATCCACCTTCATTTTATCTAATTTGATCTCATTTATTTGTTTTAAATTATATTCTCGATCATTGAACGAGATCGAGTAATTTACCATACATATATTTCTGTTTTATGCTTACAGGGACTTGGAATCAAATTTAAATACAATTTGTAACTACTATATCGTATATTGTAAACAGTTTTTATGAACACCTGAGCAGTATTGTTTCGATATATTGTACATGTGTATACATAATTTAGGAATATACTTAGATTACGCGAAAAATTGTAACGGGTTTAATGCAAAGAAAACAAAATTATATTCCCGCGCGCTCACCGCATATACGGACGATATTTATGATAATTCTATGCGCGCAGCTTTACCAATATACGTTTTATTTTTAATCATCATAACTTCTTGTTGGTAATTTAATTAAATGTTTAACGTAATTTAACTATATACGAGTATATAAAAACGACTTAACGTATATTACACACAACCGCGATTCATTCAAATTTATTGTAAATTCGATTTTTATTTCAAAAAATCGATAATAAAAATAAATTGAACGTAGTTTTTTTTTTTTTTTTAATTCACAAATCAAAATGGAAAATCAGTTTTGTGTAACTACCTATACATACGTAATACGAAATTGAATTTTTCAATAAGAGTCGTATCGCAATGAAAATAAATTTCCTCTTTCGCATGATGATGATGAAAATTATTTTTTTTACAAGAAAATTATGGTATTGTTGAGTAGTTTTTATTGTTTTGTGCCTGTTAATAATTTTTTCATGCAGTTTGATTAAATTTTAAAATGGACTTTTTGTTTTGTTTTATTTTTCAATTTAAAAATACAAAATATAAAATAAATAAACGGAAAATTATGGGAAATTTATTAAAATTTACTATCTCTGTTTACACGAGTATATAACATTGAACCATTATTTCAGTTATAAAAATCGTGATTTAGAGGGGTCATTTTGAAAAATAATTATTAGTGGAAATAATTCATATCTGTTAAACAGTAAACCTAAGCAAATTTCAAAATATTAACTTTTCCTCTATCTAAGTGGGCATATCCATTGGCGGCTTGACGCCAGTAGGTTTGGAAACGAATATCTATATAAAAATCAAAAGCTGCTTTACTCTGACTAGAATACAGTACAGACGAACCGATATATAAAAATAAATTACAGTAATTAAAATTAAAAAAAATGTTTCAATACCAAATTTTAGTCTATCTTTCTAAGGACTCAAAGAGTAAAACACACGAAAAATGATCTTGCATGAGTGCAGCTAAACATTTATTCCAGTATTCTACTATTTTACTCTTGGCAAGGGCGACTACAATTTGGTATCGAAATTTTATTTTAGCACAAAAATTAATTTATATAATTTCTAAAAATGTAAAATTAAAATAAAATCTTCGATACAAAATTTTAGTCGGCCATTCCAAGAACTAACATGATAAAATACGCGAAAATTTGTCATACATCAGTGCTAGAGAATTTCCGTGTATTTTACTATGTGAGTGCGTGGCAAGCTCGACAAAAATTTGATATTGAAATTTTATTTTTTTATAAAATTCTATTTTCTAAAATTAATAAATAATAATAACAAATAAATATTAACTGTAGAGCAAAAGAATAGCTTGCAATTCTAAATTATTTGCTTTTGATATTTATCATGGAAATGGAGTTCAAATTCGTATTAGGGAGGTTTTGAATTAAATAATTTAGCTATAGCTATCGATACAGTATGGCTAACCAACTATGAAATAATAATGTTAGTTTAAGAGGAATTTAAATCAAGAGGTGGTTAGTTATGGATATGGGGCAATCTCGCTCATATTTTGTGCAACGGATGAAGCCGTTGGGTCTTGTCATCTTCAACACGTGAGGGTTTCCCTGGTATTGTCTCGCCTGGGGTTAATGATCCAGCAGGCGCAACAGGTCGATCGAGAAACTAATAGTTAAATGGGGTTCCACTGTGCACTCCAGATGAACTATGACTATATCTGGAGGTGAGTCCGGTCCAATCGTGGTGGAACGGAACATAAATAAGAATGCTGAAGTTTATGCAAATTAACCAAAGATCAAAAGCTGATGTAATGGTGGCTAACATTAGAGTACAGACATAAATGTGCGATGTGAGTTATTCCTAAATGTTATTCTAAGCCTAAGTGCTGTACATTACGCTTGTCTAAAATTATTAAGGATGGTGTACTGTAGAAAATTAATTTTCAGTGGAAAATTAACTGAAATCTCTTTAGCACCATTCTGGGTTATTCGGTACCGGTGTCAGTTCCACCTGTATCCATCTGTATCAACACATGAGCTTGATGTCTTAGTAGACGGGCTATCCGATGCTTTTAATAAAGCTATATTAGGTGCATGTCCCCTAACTGGCCTTTGGGCAAGTCTATGCTATACTGATGGTCATAGGAAGTCCAAAGCACCCGTTTCAAATGAAAAAGACTGTTTTATAAGCGGATTTGAACTGCTATAAAAAAGTCCTCAGAACATACAAATATGAATTAAGGTGCCAACGCGAAAAGAGCATGAAGACTTTACTGTGGTAAAATACTGAGCTTGATCAGATGGATCAAGGACTAAATAAAAATAAATAGGGCAAAACGCCCCACGAGTCATATAGTAAACAGTTTTAAGCCATATAAGTCGGCAGGATTTGATGGCATTATTCCTGTGGGTATCCAGCAAACTATTGGCTTAACCCTTCTCTGGCTTGAACTGATCTTCAAAGGTAGCCTAGAACTTTGTCATATTCCTAGCAAATGGACGAGTAAAACTAATTTTTATACCTAAGGTGGGAAAAAACTCACCCTGTACTCTTAAACACCTTTGGCATATAAGCATACTCTCCTTTCTGTTAAAATCCTAACAGAGGTCAATAGAAGCTCACCTTAGAAGCTCAATCAAGCCAGACGAGCTGTCAAAATTTTAACATGCTTACTGCAAGGGAAGATCAGTGGAAACAGCACTGCACTCCACTATTGGTCCCATTGAAAAATCTCTTGAATATAAGGAATACTCTATGGTAGCATTCCTGGACATAGAGGAGGCTGCGGATGAGGCTGTCATTAAAACGCTACAACCACGGACTTCCTTACTTGGAAGATAGCTCAGAATTGCCTCGCACCTACAAATTAAATGGCTAATTAGTTGGTGCTTGAGCACTTCAACATTGCAGGACATGCATGTCAAATCAGATGAGTTTGACCGTCACAACCTCTCAATACCGCGCGTTATATGTAATCTTCTACTTAAACGATAGAATTTCTAACACCAACTCGTGCTTAATGACTACGCAGAGCTGGCCAAAACTGGACCCGCCCATCTGATAAAACGCTTTGGTGGCACCATATTAGCACGGCCATGCGAGTTTTAACGGGACACTGCCTCATAGGTAAACATGCGGGTACACTGGGAGTCTCCGCTTATGAATACTGTCGTAGCTACGAAGATGAGGAAGAAGGAGAAACAGTACTACACCTGCTTTGCACCTGTCCTTAGCGCATAACAGAATAAAATTTATGGGAGCCCCTATCCGGATGACTTGACGGATCTTAGTGAGATTGACGTCAGGAATATTCAACGCTTCGTAGAAAACTCAGGATGGTTCGATGAGTACTGAAGAAGATATCTTATATGTTTTTGGGACAGCCACTCTAATCTATATAATCTACATTCTACACCATATTAAATCATACAAAATCTAATTTACGTTTAAAAGACGGCCTGAAGTACCTACATTAAAAATACTTAAATAATGAAATATAAGTTCGCATTCCGGCGACAATAAAATGAGGGAAATGGCCCTAGATTTTATTGGTTTTACAATGTTGTAAATAAAAGTTTTACTAATCTGGTACTGTTCGTGGGAAACTGTGAACAAGGTTTAACGTAAAATTTCATATGAAAAGAAAATGTCGTCTTTAAACTAAAAAGAGGAGGGGTTTCGCTTGAAATGTGTCGGGGCTTGGAATGCATTCAGTACTATATCGGGACATAGGTTAATTCTTAGTGTTTTTAAACCAGCTGTGCCGGAAATTGACATGTTTAATGACAGGCTGTTGCCTGAATTTAATTTTTACAAATCATTCGAGGTGGTTTACCCATCGAGAGATATGTGGTTCTCACGCGGATATCTGAATCGCTAGCATTTTTATCAAAATGCGCGCTTTCTGAACTGGGTATTTTCTGTACTGACAGTAAATTTGTCCTCAATTAATTAAATAATTCTTTGACCAACTCTAAACTGGTGAAGGATTGTAAGAATTGTTTGAATGTTCTCTGCCATAATAAGAAAGTTACGGTCTTATGGGTACCTGCGCATTGCGACATTGAAGGTAGTGAAACCGCAGACAATTTGGGAAAAATTGACACACGTTCATGTTTCGTTGGACCTGAACCTGCTGCTCCATTGCCTCTTTACATTGGTAAAAAAATAATCAAAAAAGCTACTACTTCACATAAAGCAAACGTGGGCATCCATCCCCCGTCTGCCAAAAGGCGAAATTCCTTATTAATGAGCCAACACAAAGCTGTCTAATTACGCTCTTTCATTAAAAAAGGATAATTAAGAATACTAGTATTGATTCTTACTGGCCATGGCCGTTTCAAGTGTTTAATTCCAAGACAATTATTGTGCATCTACTATCCTCTCTGCCTTGGTTCAAATTTCTCTAATTTGCTAAGGATGCAGGACGCGTGTGTGTGATTTGATAGAACCCAAGGTTTGCACCCATGGGCCCTTTGTGACATGGAGTGTGGAACCTTAATGGGTTCAAGTCAAATTTAAAAAAACTAAGAGAAATGTAGAAAAAGTTAGCACCATCGATCCTTCGTGACATTGAAATGGGGTTTACCCGCCAAATTGTAATATTTGTTCTCATGTTGATCGTGGTCTTTATATTGTGTAACTATTATGGTTACTTTTTTGTGTACTGCTTCCCATAAAGCTATTTAACATCACATAAACTAACAATTTAATATGAAGTTAAATGCGAGAAGCCAAACACTTTAAAACAAAAATTAAAATTTTCTTGTCAACTCATCATTTCACTTTTGTTTTAGACTTATATATATCAACAATATCACATCACAAATGAAGCATTTTTATTTCCAGCTAAACCACCATGAAGCATATATATATAAGTATAATCATAAAACTTAATTATCACACCATTAAGAAAAACTTTAAGTAGAGTGATTAAAAACCGTATTATATTGTTTTATTTTTGTGTTCATCACTCATATAAAAACAATATATATGTATATATGGTGACACTGAACCACTTAAAATCTATCTTAAAAACTACAAAACTTGATCATAAAAAAAAAATTAAGATTGCCGTTTACTTCTATATATTCTATCATTTTTCTTAAACGATCATCATCATCATCATCAACATTATTATTATTATATAAGTGATCATAGATCATCCATATGATTAACAAATTAAAAGTGTCTCTCTCGTGCGTTGTTTTTATTCCTTTTAATTTTTAACCGGTTATATTGTTACACATAAGTACATATATATGTTTTATGTTTTTTCGGCAATTTGTATACTTTTTCGAGTATAAGAGTCTCTATAAATTTACATCGAATCAAGTTAAGTATTTCCGGTATTTAAGTCGGTTGCTATATTATGTTATGTTTTGCAAGATTTATTGTGCCATTTGAAATTTCAGTTTAAAATTGTGTATCTGTGTTCGCGTGTTATTGGTAATCGCAGATATAAAAAATACACAAAAAGTGTCCAGTTTTTAATTAGAGCAAATCATATAATAAATTTTATAACATTTAATTAATTGTACAAATAAAGTAATTAAATTGGAATTGTCTTGTTTAATGCAATTTTTATGTAAATACACTCGTGGACAAAATTAACGCATATTTTGTTTTTTGTAATAAAAAAAAACTCGCTGCGGCCAATTTGAATACTACTAGTGTCAAATGATAGCACATATGGACGCGTATTGTCGGGTATCGAGTACCGGGGTACCCGGATATTTTTCTGTTTTTTTGAGTACTCAAAGAGTTTTTGAGTTTTTTGAGTTTTTAAATTATTCATACAAAGTTACCACGAAAGATCTGTCTGAACAGCTTTTAATGCGTTTATATCCGAGTCAAAATAATAATGGAATGACCATGGACAACACAAAATTTTCTGATTTGTTGTTTGAATTAACCATCATTTGAACTTCGAATAGAATATTTAAATGTTGAGAGGGCTTTGAAATTTATCAAAACAAAATAATGATTGTACGCACGAAATCAAATATTGGACAATATAGAAGTGCTCCTTATAAAAAATCCTACATCAACAGTCAACGAACAGGTATTTTTAGAGGCGATAAATATATTTACAACAAATAAAAGTCAGTTTGTTTCCTGCTCGTTAGTTCTTTATCGGATTGATTAAATGAATTTTTCGATTTGCCAAAATCTACACCGATTTATCATATTGATTTTAGTTTCATTAACTTATGTTATGTTAAGCGAAAATAATTTTAAATTACTAACTTCTCCGCAATTTCTTCGCACACAATGAATATAGAAAGGATGTAACAGATTAGGATTTGATTGACAATGCCAACAAGTTTTTCAATATAATCAAGTGAGATGATTTTTAAAATGCCATTATTTATGTAAAAAGGAGGTAACCAAATCCATTTTATTCAGCTTATGAAACTCGATGGAAATCTATTGTGATGTAACAACATATATGAATGCCAATAATTCTTTCATAATTTTTGATGAAAAATGTATAAATGAGAACTCAAAATGGATTAGCCAAAATATGTCAATCAGTCTAACGCATTCATTCCAGACGCAGGTGATTTGTGGTTGTCGACAAATATTCCTAGCAAATCAAAAAATACGAAGAAGTCTTAAATATTCTGATGTGTGCATTAAACGTAGGTACATTTTTAGTTGCTTATACCAAATATTTTAGAATTTTCAAGAGACAATTACCATCTGTGAATTGCGAATTTTATAGAGCTGTTAAAATTATAGCCACTGAGAATAATTTAAGTTTTTAAAGACTCATCTGAATGTATAATTTATTTAGACCACAATCAATTTATATTATCTCGTTAAAATCTTAATCTTAATTTAATTTTTAAATGAATATATAATTAATAATTTTTATAATTGATCAAAAAATATGTACTGATTGTGTTGTGTATTGATTATAAAAATACGTTACATTTGATATATCACATTACATATTCAAAATGTTGACCCATTATCCAGCATCTATGGTCCAAGCAATTTTATCCGGAACTTTCTTTCCTCCAATCTATTTCTACAAAACTGCACGAAATTTTTATTTCAAATCTTTTTTGTATGCTAATTCTTCCGAAAAAAGAGGGTAAAAAGTTTGGTAAAAAATCATCTGGACCCCAAATGCTGGATGAAGTATTAAAACTTTTAATTTGGATTATGTCCATATGATATGATATGATATATCAAATGAAACGTATTTTTATAAGCAATTTAGTATACATTTGTTGATCAATTGTGAAAATTATTAATTAAAGATTAATGTGCCTAGCGTTTTTAGATTTAAAAACTAAATTAAGATTAAGATTTTAACGAGCTAATCTAAACGGCTTTATCTAAATTACGTTCAGGTGTTTTTTTAGAAATATAAATTAATCTCAATTGTTAGTTTTGGCTGCTCTATAATAAAATCCGCCCAACTTTTGTTTTAATTTTAACTTTCTTGTAAACACGTTTGGGTGATAAAGTCATGTGCTGCACATCTTTTTATTAAACACAAAAACTAGGGCGTTGGATTCGAAAATGCTAAAATTATTATGTGTTATTGGTGTTGTCTACATTACGCTGACATTGTCTACATGACGATAAATATTGCCAGGTAATCTACGTAATAGTTTACGTGTATGACTTGGCGTATAGTCTACCCCACCCATCCCTGTAAACCACCTTGAATAAAGTCTACTGCAAGCCAAACAACTTTCAAAAATGCTTAATCGAGAGTGTATTGTGTTTGAAATCCAATGCAACGAACGACCTTTGTTCCATTGCTTATCAGTTATTTTTAAATGCAGTACCACTATAGTCCTTGTAAAAGTGTTCTAAAGCAAACAGCTAATATATAAGATCCATTATAATATGGCACCCTTAAAAGTCGTCACATTGTATTAAGAATATTACCAGAGATCTAGTCTTTGGTTTCACAAACACTTAAGCAATATCGAGAAACTGGAGAATATAAAAGAAAGCCCGGACAAGGACGACCGATTTTTAAAAATTAATTCGTAACGAATTAAACGATCGAAAGCGTACTACTACTCAACTGAAAACTGACTTGCTTAGTGCCCTTAAAGTGAATTTTAGTGGCAGAACAATTAGACGAAGATTAATAATAGAAGTGAACCTGCTCCCAAAACGGCCCCGTAAATGTTCCACGACTTACGTACTCATGCAAATTGGGGAACTGATCAATGGGCCACTGCTCTCTTTTCAGATGAGACCAGAATCCAATTATAAAAACCAGATGGACGTAATCTTGTATACAGAAGAGTTGGAAAACGCGCCCGTGTAATATAGTACAAAATGTAAGGTTTGGTGGAAATTCAATAATGTTTTGAAGTGGAATCAGTCGAGAGGCCACGTTTTGCCATATGTGGGCTTCATAGGTTATGACAGTTTTGTCTTAATGTTGGCCCAGAAGGATGGAAGCTGTAATAAGGGCACGGGGGTGAAATACTCATTATTAAATTAATCAAACTTAACTGTGTAATGAAGCTTTTGAAAATCTATAATACAATTTTGAGTAATAGCAGAGCCACCTATATATACAGAGCCGTAAGGATCAGCCATGTTTTTTGTCGAGCTTTTTCTAGAGGAACTACTTTTTGCATTATCCCATAAGAATCAATGTAAAAATGTCCATTTTCGAATTACTTTTCATCAATGAAAAGTTAAATCTTTCATTTCGATAAACACTTTGTGGAATTGATTCTATATTGAAGCAGCACATATCTGAAAGTCAGAACCTTAAACCTTTTATTAATTTAATAAACATTAAATCAAAATTAAATATGAATTTATCATATTTATGTAAACATGAATTTATTTGAATGAGTAGGTAAA
This sequence comes from Tipula unca, assembly GCA_951394425.1. Taxonomy (NCBI): domain Eukaryota; kingdom Metazoa; phylum Arthropoda; class Insecta; order Diptera; family Tipulidae; genus Tipula; species Tipula unca. The sequence goes on along the minus strand of OX596380.1, from coordinate 5,859,029 downwards.
ATAAATAAATAAAACATATATTGTCATCCTTTCGATCGATGATTTTGTCTCTTTTTTAAGAACTAAATCTCACATTTTTTTTTTAATTTCGCTTTTTCTATTGCGATCGCAGCATGCTCGTATAAAGCATTATTCTATTTCCTTTTATACATTTGAAAATGTATCACCACATATTTCTATTTCATTACCTTGTAGCGAAATCGGAAAAGGGATAGAGTGCAAAATTATTCCAATAGACTGAGATCGCAATAGAAAAAAATCAAAATTGAATTCACGAAATAGCGTAAAATTTAAAAAGAGAACAAAAACATCGATCGATAGAAAAAAAATTGTGATATTGACAACTTACAACATGTCATAGGGAGTTCCAATAACAGCTGCACAATTTATTTAGAACCATAATTATGCACAAATGCGTAACAAAACTTTACCAAAATAAAATAGAACCGTGCCAGAAGAACTGTGAGTCATGGTGTTCCATTTATAATCTAAAATCCAAAATTTACGTTGAAATTCAAGTGAAATTAGTTTGAGATTTATTCAAACAAAATCATGCAGCTTTTATTGAAATACCCTTTAAATATTTTATTTTATTCACAAAAATATAATTCAAAAGGAAACATAACCACACTTTTACTATTTTCTCTTTTCGTCTTGCAGTTTAATTTTATTGCGTTGGTATTTGTGTGTATTTATATCAATTCAATGGAGAAATTCTTTTTTTTCTATAAATTTTATTAATAAATATATCAAAAATTAAACAACTTCTTTGATCAAGCTTTGAATCAATTATAAAATGATAATTGTAGATTCTATTTCAGTGTTAAAATACTTAATCCATCGACATTTTCATTGAAAAACATCGCACCGAAAGAAATTTAATTTTTCATATGTTTTGTATGGAAAAAATGTTTTTTTCGTCAATTTTAGTTCCTCTAGAAAAAGCTCAATTTTCAACCTTAGGGCTCTGTATATATAGGTGGCTCTGGTAATAGCCGCTATAAGTTCATAACATATAACAATATAAATTTGGTATCATTTGGTACAAGTTCCACTGAAATTGACCAGCGCGATTTTTTTTAATTATACAAACAAAAAATGCGTTAATTTTGTCCACGAGTGTATGTATATATCTACACAATCAACGCCGTTTTATTACAATTTACAACTAAACCAAACACAGCCAATTATACAATTTAAATTTACATATATGATCTCGATAATTTGATTTTTGTATTTATTTTAAAGTCTTCAAGTTTTATATATTAAATTGATCATAAATATTCAATCGATCAAGGTTTTTAATTTAATTTTTATTTTATTTTATTTATTTTTTTTTAATTTCATTTTTATATATATATATGATTGATCAATAAATATATAAAGTAAATATAGGTTTATATAAGTATATGTATATATGCAAATTACACGACATAATATGGTTAGTTGAAATTGATCTATCGCTTTTCCATGCGCACAGTTGCAATCATTAAATTTCCTTAAATTGTGATATGAATTATTTATTTTAAATTGGTTAACGTTTTCACTGCCAAACCAGGTAGTCGCACATAATTTAAATATTTTATTTTTTAACCGTCTTCACGCACTGCTAGCCATTGTGTTTGAAATGATTTGTTCGTCGATATAATTCAATCAATAACAATATATATTATGTACCTATATAAGACAATATAATTCACTTGTGCCAAAAAAAAAAAATCGTACTGTGTGTGGTCTTGAAGAAGACATGTTTTTGATTGACCAACAACATAATACGAGTACATAAATAATTTCCTGTATTTTGGGGAAGAAAATTGAATTTAATCGGTTTGTACTTAATTAATTTTCGCTTGAAACGTTTTAGGCTAATTTAGTATTTTGAATGATTTAAGTTGTATACGAATTCCAGTTATACGAGTACCAATCTCATTTACACCGCACCGCACTATTGAAAAATGTTGTTGTCACAAAATGTCTTATACATACATATATGTATATATACTAAATAATCAACAATTAAAATATTATTACAACCATTTGAAATATTATAAAATTTACTATATGCACAAGCTCGATAAATTCCACAGCCGCGTATATAAAAAAAAAAATATATATATATACATTAATTGCATATTTTCCAATCAAGAAAATGATACAGATTACAACATCTTACAAGATATAAAATATTAAAAATAAAATAAACGAAACGATCTTAAAGTTATGTCATGCCAGCGGTGATTGAGAGTATAAAGTAAAACGATGATTTCTTTAAATCTTTTTTTTTTTAATATAATTTATGAATTTTTATAGTTTTTTTTTAACGAAAATATATAAATAAAATAGAAACGCACAAAATCCGATCGTAATAATAATAATAATGTTTGAAACCGTAATATAAACATATGTTTGATGTACATGTGTGTATATATGTACATAGATTAGCATTAGAAGGTCGTCCGAGTATCGCGCTAACCAAGTATGTATATGGTGATGAAATATAATTCCCTGCCTGCATTGGTAATATATATGTACATACATACAAACAATATATTGACCGTAAAACCGCCTTAAAGAGAAAAATTTTAAAACAAAACCAAAACAAAAAATTAGTGATCATAATCAACTTCATCATACCTTTGGTTTCAGGGTAAATTTAATGAGGTGAATATTAACAATTTTGACGTTAGATTTATTTTTGGTTTTATTTTCGTATAATCTTTAAGATGGAAACAGAAATTAATTAAGTTTTACTTCTTCTTCTCGTATCATTTTTTTTTTTGAATAAGGGTTTTTCATGACCATTTATTATGTGTGATGCGTGAATAATCATTTGGAGAAAATCTCATATGTTCAAAACCTTGAAGAATATATTCCAAATTGATCCAACTTGATGAGATTATATATTGTTTGATCAAACTGATTTAATCGTAACTTTCCTAAATTTGATTTAAAAAATTCAAATAACTTATATTCCTTCAGCTATAATCCATATTCAAGGTGGCGTAAAAGTCCTATAAGGCAGTAACTTTGTTTGTAAATAAAACGAATTCGTTCTGTTTGTTGATTATGTATCTCCAGAAAATCTTCCAACCACTATACCAAGACAAACTGCCAACGAAAATATAATGTCACTTTACAAGCTAGATGAGTTTGATTGACATTTTGACTGACAGTTTGAGTAACATGAATGTTAGTAAAGCCCTATAGGGTACGACTTGATTACTTGCCAAATTAGCAAGGCTCTACTTGATAAAGGATTTCCAATAGACATTTAATTAGAATCCAGTATTTACTATATAAAGGGTGTTTTTTTAAGCTTGATAGAACTTGTTTATTGTAAAAAATAAAACAAAAAATTAAATTTTTATGAAAAATATACTCTAGCAGATCTCAGTATACTCTGGCAAATCATCATGAATGGTCTCACGCTTGAACAACGCTACGAAATTATTAAAATTTACTTTGAAAATCAGTCGTCGATTCGCGTAAACAAAATTGCGATAACGATAAACAAAATTGCCTCATATGGAGTGAGACCAATCCACCAAGAGACCTTACAGACTCCATTACATCTAGAAAAATTCACCGTTTGATGCGGTTTACTCGCTGGTGGCATCATCGGACCTCATTTCTTCATAAATGAGACCGGGGATCGCGTTACGGTCAATGGAGATTGGTCGTACGGCAACCGCAATTATCGACTTATTAAAATCAAAATTTGTCGATAAGTTGATTTCGAGAAATGGACCTGTCAATTGGCCTCCAAGATCGTGCGATTCGACACCTCTCGATTATTTCTTGTGGGGCTACGTGAAGTCACTGGTTTATGCTATTAAATCAGCAACAATTGACGCCTTGAAAGCCAGCATTGTTCGTGTTATTCGTGACATACGGCCAGCAGTGCTCGAAAAAGTGGCCCAAAATTGCACGTCCAGAATGCGTTTCGTCAAGAGAGGCCGCGGTGCCCATATGCCCGAAATCATTTTCAAATATTAATGCATTAACCTTTCGAATAAAAAATATTGTTTTATTACAATTTAATTTTTTGTGTTATTTTTTACAACTGCAAGTTCTATCGGGCTTAAAAAACACCCTTTACAAGGGATCTACCAACCACAAATGAAGGAATCGTCATATCATGACACATCAATTATGGCGATTGGAGCTTCATTTTTTAACTCTGCATCCCCCATTTGATGAAGTGAATTCTTCTGGCCTAATTCTCCTTGATATTAAATCTGCTGTGTTATCTACTGATGGATTGCTCAGCACATAAATTTGCTACGAGTGGTTTGAATCTGGAAAAAATCTGAATTGATTCTACAAAAGTTAATTTGTGAATCAGACCACAAAATTATTTTATTTACACAAAAATTCATTGATTTTGACAATTTGCTAACAAAATTAATTGATAATAATCCCGCGCACAATTCAAGTTGAGGAGTTGTTTGTTTTTTCAGTGGTGGTATCTTCGATCTGGCACACAATAGCTTTTCCGATGCGTTATTACTTCTATCATTTGATTTAATATAAATTACAGCACCATAACATAAAATTTCGATGAAAACTGTCTCTGAGAGTACAGCACAACGAAGAATTGAAATTCTACGGGAAATACATTAAAAGTCCATAGGGTTTGCATATATAGTTTAGCCAAATAAAACAACTGGAGCATTAATCCTCATTGGGTTGAAATTTGAAATTAAATCTATCAGAACTAGTATCCCAATTAATCCCCAAAATCGTTATTGCTTCTGATAATTATTTGTACCAACCCCTTTTGATCGATTGGAGGCCCATTTTTGTAATTTGAAGCCCCCTTTCTCCAATAATTATAATTTGTCTTGTTTTGATTTTATTTGCGTCTTCTATCGATGATGCTCCAGTGAGTAGACCGTCTACATAAAAATCAGATTTCAGTATCTAAACTTCAAAAACTGCGCTTCCTCGCATGCTGATTACAGCAAAGTAAATATGAATTGTTACTAAATATGAAGCGCTGGTTGTACCGCAGTTGTCAGTCTTTGATGCAGCATTAAAAATAGCTCCCGTCGTCGAAGACGTAACCCAGGAACAACGACGTGTCCATCACCTTTTAATTAAATTAAGTTCTCAAAATGATGGCCTTCGACTTCAATGCACTTATTAATCCGCATTTCAAATGAATGGCACAAGTATATCTTATTCGCTCAATCATATTCTCAAGTGTTGTTGGTACTTGTTGGTATATACACTTTATCTTTGAGATAGCCCCACAAAAAGAAATTTCGCGGAGTAAGATCTGGTAATCTGACAGGCCAATTTACCGGACCAGCTCTACCAATCCAGCGACCATTGAAATTACGAACAAGTACTTCACGTGCTACCAACGAATAGTGTGCTGGACAACCATCATGTTGAAACCACATGTTCTGTAGCAATTTTAAGCTCAAGTATTCAAATAATGTTGGCAGTTTCTTTTCTAAAATGTCTCGGTAAATTTGACCATTCAAGTTCCCTTCAATAATATGGGGGCCGATGAGATGGTTGCCAATTATTCCACACCACACGTTGACAGTCCAAGGGCGCTGAACTTCAACTTGGCGAAGCCAGTGTGGATTTTCAATACTCCAGTAATGCATGTTGTGTAGATTAACCGTTCCATGGTTTGTAAAAGACGAGTCATCGGAGAACAATACATAGCGAAAAAATTGGGATTTTGTATTTGTTCACGTGCCCACTCACAAAAAGTTACCCGATTTTGAAAATCAACGCCATGAAGATCATGGTGTAAAGCCATATGATACGGATGATACTTTTGTCGGTTCAACATTTTCCAAACACTGGTATAGATAATCCGGATTCGCCAGTTATTTCTCGTGTACTTATATTAGGATTATATAGTAGCAGTAGGCCGCCAATATAGCAGTTTCATTATTTTCCTCAGTGACTGTTTCTCGACGGGTCCTTTTCTTCGGTCAAACCCTTCTATCAGCAGTGAATTGTTTGATAGTCCGTTAAAATGAAGCACGTGACCGAATCCTATCTGCGGAAAACGCAGAAGCGTAGAGATTGACGGCATTATCAAGACCACGGCCAGCTTCTCCATAAACCAGGACCATTTCAATTTTTTCTTGTACAGTTAAATACTCCAATTTGAATTGTAATAGCCTTACGCAAACAGGTCTTGTTGTTTTCGAAATAATCTTTGAACTGAATCGATATTTTTAAAACAAAAAAAATTATTTATTTGAAAGCAAATTTAGTCGCATGTTCCTATGCATAATCATCGCAGATTCATATGCATAATGTTCTCAGTAGGAGAAATCGAAAAAAATTGAAGATCGTCTATTACTCCCTTTTTACAGCGCCATCTATCATGAATCGAAAAAAAGTTTCAATGAAATCCTACGTACTTTTAGCCGTAGAATCCGAATCTGCAATAAAAAATTGGGGTTCCTATTTTAGTTTCCAAGTTGACCAAGTTAATTGAAAAAATTTTCAATTAATTTTGATTTTTTTTTTTAATTTTAGAGCATTCCTCCAGTTTTTTTGCAATATTCGAAATTCACAAATTTAGAGAAACTTAATTAGAAATATTGTAGTATTTTTCAATTTTTTAATTTCCAATAAAAAATTAAGTTAATTTATAGAATTTCGGCGTATCACTCGAATTATGCAGAATACATGGCAGTATAGCACGGAACTATGTAATGAGCCAATTAAATCAAGCCAATAGCAGTGCGTCCTCTATTTGGGTGGTTATGGAAGGCAAAGAAACAAAAAAAGCAAGCTGCGAAAGATTTAAGATAGCCTTAGGCCACAGAATAAGTAAAAAACAAATTCAAAAATTAAATTGTAACCGGCCCACCGCAGGAGCTTTTCCAGTGCTTTTCTTACCCAGTCTGACACTGCACATAACCAGGAAATCGACAAGGAAACTTTGTATAGTTAGAGAAAACTGAGAAAGGCTTCAAAAACCAGCTGGCCACAGTTTAACATCCGCCAGTTACACATTACATACTTAAACTCGTCTTCTAAACATCAACAAATCAACACCAATAAAAAATAACACAATAAACGAAACGTCTTGTAGCGGCATACAAAATTTGTACCTATATATCATGCATATATACATACGTATGTAAATTTAATGATCATTAATCGATTATCAACTTTCACTATATAACAACTGGAATTACACGCAGAAACGTAAATATTTTGGTATTAAATTTCCTGAACTATTGATCTCACGTTATGTCTTGGCAATGTACCAACCTAATAATGAAACAAAATCTTTTTTCTATATACGAGTAGCTAACTATACTCAAATTTGAATAATTGATTATATCGAAATTGATCTTACAATTTTTTTTTAATTCGACTACTGTGCGATTGTATACATGTGTATATACATGAGTAAACAACAACAATAACAAAATGATTTTTATTTTTTTGTTCCATGATCATTTTTCAATTTAATTGATTCTCAATCATAATTCGATCCGCATCCCGCATCTTGTTTGAGTATCACAAGCAACACAGTAAGCATTCTGTTAATTATTTTTTTTATGTATTAAGACTTTTCGCGGACATTTTTTTGTTTTTGTACGAAATACTCGAGTTATTTTATTTACATTTTTTTTTTTTTGCAATGGTCCCAAAATAAAAAATATAATAAAAATGGAGTGATACGTTATCGCAGGGAACGTTAAAACACGTTAAATCAATAAAAACATGTTTATTTTTAGTTTTTATCAAGAAAATTTTCTTAAAAAATTAAATTTTTTTTTTTGCATTTTAACATTTTTATTTTGGTATTTCTTATAATACATAAGTGTATATATGTATATACTGCATCCACGCGCCTATGTCACATAAATAACGTCACATTTGCTATCCAGCAGTGATAAAGACAAAACAAATATTAAAATTAAAATTACAAAAAAAAAAAAAAAATATAAAATAAATTGAAAGATTCTTATTTTAAAATAAACTAATGAAATGGAATTGCGATGAGTGATTATTTTATTAAGAAACCAAAAAAAAAATTAAAAATACAAATAAATAAAATTTAAAATCACCTGTGAAGAGTTGAATGATCAGGTTACAGTCTCGTATCTGGTTTGATACAATAATGGCTTAATTATATGTATGTATATGGCTATCCGGGGCGACAATTTATATATTATGCATGTTATTTGAATCGCTATTAAAATACTTAAATACCAGATTTCAATCTTAATTATAAATTCCAACGAATTCCATACTCGTTCCTGCAATGATCCGCTAATCTAATCGTCAAATCAAACAATTAAAATTCCAAAAATTAAATTTTTCGTATTTTTCATTTCATATAACATTTTATAGATGCCATTATTTTATCTATTTTAAGTATACAATTTGGAAATTTAACCGAATGAACAAAAAACGATCATTAAGTAAGTAATAAAGGGTTAAATGCTAGATCTGTAGATGAATAGAAAAGATATTATGTTACATTGTCGTTAATTAATTAATCGAATTTAAGTTTATTTATTTTTTTAGATATATATGTTCGTAAATAATTAAATGAAATTAAATTGTTATTATTGAAAATTGATCTGTTGTTTAACAAGTTTTGGGTCAGAGTGCGCTACATCACAAATGTAAAACTATTAAATTTATTGATTTATGTGTTGAAGTTGATATATTAACGGGAATTTTGTTTTCTTTATTGTACATACTCTGTTGTGTTCAGCGAGTATATTGATCTTATTCGAGATTTTACGCGTACAACAGCTACTTGAAAATACGGGCAGGCACACAAAATGGACACTAGGAACATATTAAATTTAATTAAAAAATATAGTTTTAATTTAAATGAATCATTAACACTTTCACAACTGATATTAATTCATAAATTAATGTCAAATATTCTCTAACTAAAAAGTGCACATGCATAAGAACTTGTAAATCGGCTGGATAGTTGTTCATTCTCCACATAGAAGTCTTGAATTGAGCAGTGATCATATAGTGTGATACCTTCCCCGAAAATCAGGTTGACATTTGCTACTCTTTTCACGTAAGCGTGAACTGAAACAAAAAATTGACCTTTAGGTGCACTGACCTCCTACTAGACATACAAACACTGGCACATATGTAATGGACCATGGACCCTGTTCCTGAATTCGAATTCGTATAAAAATTGTATGAATTCGTACTATTGGTATTATTGAATACGAATTCGTGCCTACGTGATACGTTATGAAATTTCCCTTATTCCTCAATAGAAATTCGAGCCAATTTTATTCGATTATGAATAGATTTCTGTACGTTGATAAATTAGTTGACGACTCTAAATAAAAATATTTTGGAAAGAACCTCTTCTTGAGTTAATGAAATAACCATAAATTTAATTAAATATTTTAATTTTTTTTTTTGAAAATACAGATTTTGTCTTACATATTCTAAATTTCGAGTAAACACAAAATATCTCATTTTTTATTTATACAACTGTGAAGTGTAGATTGCCCCATTGGATTTTCAATACTGCCAATCGTAACGGTTGTATTTTTTTCTGAGCCTTTCGTAAAGCCTCATTAAAATTAAGCATCAGTCACGAAATTTGATTTCAATTGAGATATGTAGGAAGACATTGTAGCAGCTCGAATATTCGACTCACCGATATTCGATTCTGCCACAAACAAAATAATTAGTGAAATTCAAATATAATCCAACTTATTTGAATTAAGCGTTCACTAACCCCATCACATATCAATCTATCCAACCAACACTATCTAATAACCGAACCATTACTATAAAACATTTATAGTAAAACCATCGCCATCCAACCAACATCACCACGAACTAACAATGTTCGGTGATGCAATAATAATCCACTGCACTTAACAAAAGTGCAATGTCGACCGTCGCCGGCGCATGTGTTCCCTCTTCACAAAACGAAGACGAAGGCGACGTCATCACAACAACAATCAAACAACATTATCAAAACAATACAACAAACAGCAACACGTCTTTTTACAACACAAAGCGTCCATTACTTTTTTATACTATTTCTTTTGGTCCAACATAACCAACGTATTGATAATTTTTGGTGGTGAATAAATAAACATATATTTAATTTAATTAAATTCAATAATAATAAAATAAATTTAATAATAATAATAATTGTGTAAATTAAATTATAAGAATCACAAAATACAAAAACATAATAATAAATTGAATTGTTAATAAATTGTGCATATATAAATAATTGTTTTATTTGGACTATATATATATCCAAATTGGTGACCACGACGTCGGTTTTTACCGAGAAAATAAAATATAAAAAAAACAATTATCATTCATTCAACCAATACAAAATATAAAAAACCAACCACGCAACCGCGTGGGAAAATTAAAATACGTGCCTGCGAGGGATTGGAATTGTAGTACACGTGGCGAAGGGAACATAACCAACCCACGCAACGCGGGACACCGAGGGACGACACAACGGTGAAGCGATCCACCCTCACCGCAACAGGACCAGCAGCAGCAGCAGAAACAGCAACAACAACAGCGGAAATACAAAAAAATAAACCGGTAACAAGTTTTTTTTAAGTAGATTTTTTTCCTTGTATTAAAAAAAATATTTTTTTTATTATTTTTTTTTTCATTCAATCTTTAATTTTTTTTGCATATAATTTAACGTAGAATCATTTTTTATTTTCATACATATTAACGTAAACATTTTTTTTTCCTCAAAATTTAACGTAAATTCTTTTACTAATGTAAAATTTTATATATATATTATTCACCACCACATTGCCACCCATCCATAATCTCACACACATTGGTCGTTTCTCGTCGCACGTCCACCCGCCATCAACGTTGTGGGTAAATACAAAAGAATAATTTAATAAAAAGGTTTTTATCAAAGCCACAACCACAACGTTGACTCACAAACCCGCTGTTTTCAAACTTCACCTCGGATGACAAAAATTTTTTTTGTTTTTATTGTTTCTAAATTTCAACGAGCCCCCCCAATATAAGGTAGAACGCTAGGAACTCCATATTCGGGGGTATCTCGCATCGGGCGTTAAAAAGAAGGAGCATCCCGGCCTTCAAACCATTCACTACACGGTAACCATTCCGCTTAATTTTTCATTTTTTGGTCAACTAATTTTTTTTACACGGTAACCATTCCGCTTTAAAATATTGTATTGTTGTATTTTAATTTGTTTTATTGGTTTGTGCAAAAATGTCGGACGATGAACAAGATCAACCACAAAAAATGGACACCACGCCTCAAGGCGCTAGTCCAAAAATAGAGATCGCGGCATCACATCAGCGAATAACAATACAACCTTTCTGGCCACAAAGAGCAAACACATGGTTTCAGCTCGCCGAAATACAATTCGGACTGCAAGGTATAACAGCTGATAAAACAAAGTACCTGCAAACATTATCAGCCTTGCAACCAGAAACGTGCGATGTGATCTCGGATCTCCTCCTCATTCCGCCGACAACCAACCAATACAACACATTAAAGCAAACGCTGCTAGAACGACTAGCACCATCGGGCGAACGTCAGCTAGAACAATTGCTTTCAGGCCAGCAATTAGGCGACCAAAAACCATCTGACGCTTTACGCCACATACAAAAACTGGCTAACAACAATTTTAATGAAAATATCATTAAATCTTTGTGGGTACGTAAAATTCCGGAGTTGATTCGCATAGCGCTGGTAGCACAGCGAGGAGAGGGGGTACTGTAGCAGCTCGAATATTCGACTCACCGATATTCGATTCTGCCACAAACAAAATAATTAGTGAAATTCAAATATAATCCAACTTATTTGAATTAAGCGTTCACTAACCCCATCACATATCAATCTATCCAACCAACACTATCTAATAACCGAACCATTACTATAACATGAATAAAACCTTCCATCTAAAATTAGATGTATCAAAAATGTTTTCAGAAATACTTGAATACGAATTCGTATAAAAATTGTACGAATTCGTACCATTGGTATTTTTGAATACGAATTCGAACCAATTTTGTTCGATCATGAATGGATTTCTGAACGTTGATGAATTAGTTGACGACTCCATATAAAAAAACATTGTAAAATGTTTTTAGTGATTTTTGTTTTTTTTATATTACCATAATTTAATTAATTGAATTAATTGAATGAGGGAATTAAATAAATTTCTTTTATTGAATTTACATATTTTGTCTATTCTAAATAAAATACTAAATATTTATAATAACAAGTACTGCCATAATCGTTTTGTTGGTAAATTTTTTCCGATCCTATACCACGACATTTGATCTCACATCGAGTTAACGTTAGGAAGATGTATGAAGGAGTCTGAATAAAATCTTTTATTTTAAACCAAAATTAGAGAAGTTTATTTCAAAAATACTTATCTTAATTTTGAATTTCTTGTATCGTAATTCGCAACTGAGGTGATTTATTTTTAATAGGAAACAAACAACCAAATGGAAACTACATATTTTTATATTCAAATGTCAAAAATATATAACCAAGGTTTAAAATCCGTAGAGGTATAACCATTCAAATTAAATTTCCCAATGAATACATGACAGTTTAAAAATATTTGATACGATGGAATTCAGGAATACCAATTCATTTTCGTTTCGTATAGCGTTTTCGTATCGTGTAACGATACGTATCGTATTGAGGAATAGGGACCTCAGTTGAGACCTACATTTGATTCATCAAGGCCGAACAAAGTCTTCATTGTATTATTTTCTTTTGCATTTACACGTGCTTTCGTAACAAAACACTCTCGCCAAGTTTTGGGTAAATTCAATTCCTCATATTGTTCGTTCTCTCATTCGCAATGTTAGTGCGTAAGTCATTTAAGCAACAATAAGAGAAAGCCACTTAACAAAACAATAATTTAGTTCCAATTCATCCCTGGTGAGCATATGATTTATACGGAACGATTTATTTGTTATTTCGGATTTTTCCAACACTTTATAATATTATGCAGATCAACCTTACTCGACCAAAAAAAATCAAAAAGAACAAACACACACACACACGTTTTTATTATATGTATGTATATTATGTATATGTAGATATACTGAAAATACCAATTCAGCCACTGAAGTAGGCGAGTAAAAATTGTGTTTGTTTTGTTTTTCCACAATGTTTTCCATCATTTTGTTGTTGTTGTTGTTGTATTTCTTCTTAACTTGCAAGAAAACAAGAAACTGGTAAAACAGATTTACTGGAATCAATATCTAAGACATGGAAATGGTTTTTTTTGTTCCTTCGTTTTCCAATATTCTTGTACGATATAGTAGGACGTGGTTGGATAATTTGTTGAATTGTTGATTTGGTTTTTTTATTTTTTCATCGATATTTTTTTATTTTATTTGGACTGGAAATTATATTTCATTGAATTTGTATATAACGTCTAGACTTGTCAATTGTATCGAAAATATTCTTTTTCATTTATCAATTGACAACTTATATAAAAGATTATATGCAGAGCAGAACAAAAATAAGGAACAAACATTATTATTTCTAGACTGTTAAAAATAAAAAAAAATATTGTACAATTTTTGCAACCAAGGTTTTTTCATGACGATCAAAAGAAAACAAAAACATATTTATATTTGCACATCTCAATGCTGCTACTCAGATCGAGCGCATATACACAACTTTTGAATTTTGAAAAAACAAACGATCATCAAATATTGACGAGCATATTTACATACTTATATATACATATGTACATGTACATTTGATTTTCGATGTTTATATGTTGTCGTAACGAAGCACACGACGATCAGTCATCAATAATATAACATAAAACTTAAAGAAAACATTAAGAAAATAAATAAACGGTAAAAACAAATTAAAATAATATTTTTTCTGTGAGCTTGGCACGCGTTACGAACCCCAAAATACAAGTTTTAATAATGCACACACAACGCAGAATGGAACAAAAAAAATTAAGAAAGATTGATAAAGAAGAAAAAAGATCTCTTTCTTGATGTCTGATGCGCGTTCTTTCTAAATGATCACGGTTATTAAAGTAAAAAAAAAAAAAACGAAAAAACTTTTTCGGTTTCGAAACTTACAATAATTTATGTTTGATGATCGATGTGTGTTATTTTATTATTTAATATTTCTATACACATATAGTTATATTGTTCCAAAATTTAACAAATCAAATAATAAAAAAATAAGAAAAAAGTGTTAAAATGTCTTTTGTTTGGATGTTTAAGAGAAATAAAAAAATGTATTTTTGGTGTTAATTAAGAAATTAAGATATTTAAATTTTTGTTATTTTTTTGTTCATTCAATTTTACATTTAGTATGTGAAGTTTCTGACACATTAAAAATTATGAAATGCCTATATGCGGGATTAGTAAAAATGAAACCTTACAAAAACTATATATGCAACCCGATTTAAAAGAAAATCTTTATTATTGTAAAGGTGGAAGTGGAAAATTTTGTAGGTGCAATTTTTCAGACAGCATATATCAACACATCAGAGCATTAATGAAAATGATGAAAATACATGCTCCCATATGATACCTCTTTGGGCGCTTTTAGTTGGCGTAATCACCGTTTTGAGTTTTCGGGCATCTGATATTTGATGAGTCGAAAAGAAAATTCCGTATGCTAGTTATAATCGATAAATTGAAATGATTTGATTTTTACCATTAATCGATACGATGAAATGTTTACGAAGCTGTCATATCACTTTGAACGGATCTTCATAGGAAGATAATAATTCCGTTCGAACCTTGTCCTAACGAAAACAGAATCACAATTGTCATTTAGTGTAGGTTGATGTAGGTGAAGGGGGATATTAGACCAAGAACTCACCTTGATGGCGTGACCGTAAATCATTTCAGCTGGTGAGCGGTTCAGATCTTCCTTCACGGATTGCTCGGATTTCAATTAAGGCGATTAGGATTTCCGACCTCCAATGAATTGTTATAGAATGTACCAATATCCATTAGAAGGAGGCTCCAAGATGTCTAAGTGGCTATATTCGATAATCAACCAGGTGGAATTTTGATGTGCCAATGTTGAGATATCGTGTGCCTTTGCAATTTCGAAAGTTGGCAGAATAAACATGACTTTGCATGTGTTAGGTGGTTGTTCATACTATGCCAAAAAATAGAGAGCAGGATGTGAGAGATTGTGTAGTGTGACGAAGATGGATCCCAGTTGATGTTTTGCAAACGACGTTTGAAAAGCTCTAGTTTCATTGATGAACTAGTGTGACATAAGGAACCAGATAAATAATACCCCTATAATGATTCTTACCTCACCAAGCGACAAACCTCACCACTTCAAGTCGTGTGAGTTCAAATTTGGTATTATTATTTATTTATGTGTTAGTTTCGCAAATGACCTATATGTATCATAAAAGAAGTAAAGAGCCGATACTTGGACTCCAACAGGAGGTCATATTGGTTTTCATTATCAATCGATTCAAGAATGAACTATTTTTTTTGGCCTCCTCCTATTGAAATTTGAACCTCTTAACTGCAATTTGAACCGCCATACCTAAGTCACGACCAAATTGTTTGTGAGGATTTTTAACTCTATATATAGACTCACCGCACCACGAAAACAATAATACCAAAATGTAAATGTGATGACTTCAAGTAACGTTTATTACGTTTTTCGGTGAGGTGAGAACAATTATATTGGCATTAATTCTGAAGTTCCGAGTCTTCGCGTTTTGTGCTGTTGTGATTGTGTTATAGACGATGTGAGACTCGACTGACGCTGTTTCGTGAACTGTCGTGGGTGATAGCGTGTCTGCAACTTTAAAAATTAACCATTTTAGATATTTTGTTGGAAGGTCGGCTTCAACAAAATATCTAAAATCCTTAATTGATAGATAAACTGTCAGTAATCCCCGATTGATGCGGAATATTTCATTACGAAATCCACGAGTTTCATTGAAAAAAATCCCAGAAGGTTCAAACACTTGCCGTTGTACTATTGCAAACTCTGCCCCGACTGCAGTATTTGAAGCATAGTAATACTGAGCTCAATGCATGAGACAGAAATGTTGTTAATGCCAATTCAGACTTGAATGCCGCGTGAATGCTTCTTGACATTGTCAGGCCAAGAGAAGTTCTTGGCTATTTTGGGCTTACGTAATAATGCTGCCAAGTGGCTGTCAAGATCGATTATCAAGAAAATTTTGCTCTGTTTAAACAGGGCGAGATTTCTCCTGTGTCCAAAGAAATTTCTATTGCTTTGTGATGGGTGGCAATAAAAATGCCGGATTCATTATATAG
Source organism: Tipula unca (assembly GCA_951394425.1). Taxonomy (NCBI): domain Eukaryota; kingdom Metazoa; phylum Arthropoda; class Insecta; order Diptera; family Tipulidae; genus Tipula; species Tipula unca. Next base: position 5,842,751 of record OX596380.1, on the reverse strand, counting down.
AGAAGATAAAGCGCCCCACGGTATCTATTTAGGTCCAAAAGCCAATAAAATATAATTCAGGTTCGGATGTTACGTTAAAAGGAATATTGCAATATTAATGTCGGAACCGGATCACCATCAAATGTTAGGAATATTTGAAATCACCTGGAATAGATAGTTTTTTTGGCCAAACACAGTTTTACACATATACCAATTTCAGTGATGACTGAGAAATAGCTATATAAAGTTTGATTCGGAGTTGATTAAAAAGAGCAGCGCGTTTTCTTGAAAAAGGTACGTAAATTACGAAATTTTTTCCGGTCAGCTTTAACCTTTAGTCATGAAAGTATCATATATTTGTAAATAGACGGGGAAGTTTTGGAAATAGCCAGTTGATAGTGCCTAGGTTTGTGCTTTTATTTGTTTGAAGTGGTCAGCCAGCCGTTGATATTTTTTATGATCAGTTCTAACATTTTATAATCACATGCCGAAGCATTTTATATGCTAATGAACCGAAAGACGTGGACCTGTTCACTCTCCCAGCACTAGATTACCAAATCCAACGTGGTATGATTTTTATTTGTATTTTTATTATTTTAAGGTCGCCAAACAAACTTTCACATAAGGCTCATTTTACTATATGTAGGACCTTACATATATTATGATAAAGATGATTTGAAATTTGTTTTTGTAAATTTTGACATCTTATATGTATCACATTCTGGAAATTGTACGAGATGAAAATATAACGTTTACAATTTATAGTTTGAATTGATGAATTTTGAAATTTTTATCACTCATTGAATATCACTCAAATTATTAAATTAAAATTGTAGATTTAAAAAATGTTCATGCATTTTTAAAAGTAACCAATAATTTTTATAAAATTTCCGAGCTATACCAAAATTTCATCAAAATTTATAAAATTTTGTAAATTTTAATTTTAAAAAATTCGGCGCCTGGCCCTTAATATTACAATATTTTTCAAAATTTCACAAATGTTGAAAGATACTTCAATTGTTAAAGTACTTTTATATTTTGAATATGTCTCGTATATGATTTAAAGTTGAATGAACTTTAGTTAAATTTTCAAATTTTAACAATTTTCTTTAATTTTTAGGTGACTTTGTTATTTCCAAAAGTTTTCTTAGAGGGACCTATTTTTAACAAGATTCTTATAGGCCCTTACCAAATATGCTGTAACCGTTTGAATAGTTTGAATAAAATGTTAAAGTACAATAACTTCAATTTTTAAATTAAGTTGTAAGCTTTCAACAGACCTTACAGTCGTTCAGTTTAATTCAATTCGTCATAAATATACAGAATAAAATATCAGAAATCTATTGGGAATTAAAACCATGAAAAATTATATTGAAAAAATATTGCAAATTTCGAAAAAATTCAATAAAATTCAGAATTTTTAAAATCGGTTCAAGATGAGCCCTACGTATACTTGTGATTAAGACGTGCGATTTGTATAGATCATCAATTAAAAAACATATTTAAGTAAATTAAATTACCAAATTGACTATCACAATTCTGAATATTAATTTGGTTGAACAATATTGTTCTCATTGGAATAATTCATGCTCCGAATATCGTGCATATCAATGCATCTCAGTGCGTCCTTGACTTGGCTGTTAATGGCATAAGGCAAGGGAGCATAGTTATTTGGACGCCTTTTATTTATTAATGGCCCCATAATCCGACACTGTATCCGATGTATACATCTCAACACATAGCTATATGAAACATAGAGGCTTGATTTATTTGTAAAATCACAACACCAAGCTACATATAAGTATAAGACACCACATCTTGTAATCACATAATATGATCTGGCGCGCAAAAATGCCAACCATCAATTGAATGATACATATAAGTATATAGAGAAATTCTTTGAAAAATGCTCCATTTGTTTATTGAATTGTGCAGCATAATCAATGTAGATTATTGTTTCATGAATATACATATATAGTTGAATTGAATACATGACGTGCTATTTATGATCTCCAACTGAGAATAAGGTATGTAGTGTAAAATCATGTTTGATAACAACAATATTTCCTGTTCAATTTTTTGTTTTTTATTTTTAACTATTTTCAATCCAAAATGTGGAATGTGTGTATTTTTAGAGGTGTGATTTATTGAATGAACATCAAATGATTCGCGCTATAACTATAAATATACATATGAGAAGGATCAAGGTGAATACAAAACCACAACAAAATCTATTTTTAGATCAAAATAGTTTATTGTTAAAAAGTTATAAGACAACCATACTTTTTTTTTATTTGTTTTTTTTTAATTCATTCATAATTTGATTAATTTAAATCCGGAAATTCCCCCCGTATATAAAGACACAACCGCATATAAGCCAAGAGTTTCAGAAGAAGAAACAAAAAAACATGATCTTAAATCTTAATTGATCTTCGTATACATATTTTTAAAAAAATTTGGATTTTTTTTTCGTTTAATTTTATTAAAATTTATTCAAATCTCATTTTTTATGTACTATACGAATAATATAAAAAAAAATTTGATATCTGTAGTGCCTATATGTGTTCTGGATTTGGAATGGTGTACATATATATTCATACATTTCCTTCTTTTGCATAACATGAGAATACAAAAAAATGTATATATATATATATAAACTAATAATACTGGATTTGTAACGATCATGATCATTATTTTAACATGCTGCGAAGATCATCTTATATATGTATATTCTTTGTCTTAAACTAAAATAAAAAATATACTCGTATTATATATTAAATTAAATGTATATACCATTTTTGATGTTTAACATTTTCCTGTTTTCCATATGGAAAGGATTTGTTTTTTTTTTTTGCAAATATTATATTGCGCCATGTTTAAAATCAAGAATTTTTTTTTTTTAAACTGCACTGCAAAACAACAACCAACCTCATTTCGTACATAACAAGTAAATTTGTTTTACCATATTTACAACAACAACAACAAAAATCAAATATCACCTTTAAGAAAAAAAAATTAATAATAAATTTAAATTAATAACCAGTAGTCTAGTTTTGTTTTTATTTTTCCTTGTTTTAGATTTAGTTGTTAAAATTAACTGTTTTCTTGTAACTTTAAGAAAATCGTATATAGTGTGAAATAAAAATACAAATACAAAATGTTGGATATACTGGATAATATATAAAAACACACGTATAACATTAAATAAACAATCAATCTAGCTTAAAACACATGTCTTATACGAAGAAAAGTAAATTAATAAAAAACAACAAAAACTGTGTTTGTCACAACAAATTACCCGCAGACCATAATTTTATTCGTATATAGACGCACATATAAATTATTCATTTGGTGGACCGCATGATCCCAAAAACAAGATTATACTTGCGCGTTAAAGTAGAATAAAAATTCATTTTTATCTGTTTCATATACATATGTACATACATATAAAATTAAGACTGCAGAAATAAATATAAATAGTAAATAAACAACCTTTGCCCCATCACCTTGCAAACCTTTCCCCTCGCACATACAGCGGATGTTCGAAAATTACCAACAACAGCATCATCATCACCATCAACACAAAAACAGAAGACAATCATATTCAGTGATCGCACTTCTCGGAAAAATACCTAACTTAAAATCAAGTTTAGTTCAATCAATCTAACACTGTGCGTATATCCATATATACATATACATGATAACAAAAACTAAAACTGATCATTAAAAGTCAACAACAAAAACTATATAGTTATAAATGATCAATCAATCGATCATAAACACAAAAAAAAAATGTTTTCTTCTTTTTAAAGATCGATTGATCGGACGATCGATCAAAATAATAATAAGGTATACGATGATGTATGATCATAACTTAAATCTTAACCAAGAAACCAAAATAAAATAAAAATCATTTTAATATTCTATATGGTGATCATTCTGATGATGATCGTAAATGATCATAATATGATGATGGTAATAATAATAAACACTTTTATATTAACTTTATGTACATATGTATATGTGAGTGTACATCGTCAATGTTATAGGACATTATACATACACACGTACTATATAGATCACGAGATCGAATCGACGTATTATTATGGATTGCGTTGCACAATATAATCGAACACCGCGAGTATGGCTCCATCCCAAAAAAAAAGTTAAACGCATTATTTTTGATTCCAAAAAATATAAAACAAAATATATTCGAAATTTTTTTATAGAATTAAAAATTAACCACGGTTTGGTTTTTTTTCTGGTTAGTGCACAACGATCGATTTTTAGTTTCGAATTGCGCAAACGAAAACAAGACAGATAATATATGTTGTTGACACTCAGGGCTATAATAATGATTTTTTGATCATTTGAATTTTTTTTTATGTATGTACATGTATGTTTGTATGTAAAATGGCCTTAAGGTTTAATCACACCATTTAATATTATATAAATTACTACATGTTTGCACAGGGTGGAATCATAAAAGTGTTTTACATAAAATAAATGAAAATAACAAGAAATGGCTGGAAAATTTTAAATTGTTCTTATTTTAATGGTGTATATATAGACGTACTATCATTTTTCAGGAGTATCGCTCTAATTCGACTATATATCGCTTATATTTTAATAAAATGTGCCCCAATAAGATCGCCGAATTTTACTTTTAAATAAAACAAAACTTTCTCTTGGTATGAGGATTCGGGCCCCAAACTTTCATCAGAATTTGCAACGCATAGAGCTGCTCTATTGAGACAATTTAGATTTAATCGAAAATCGTCTGAAAATTGAATTATACTGTTTGGCACAATTTTATCCCTAGTTGGAGCGATATAAATAAAGCATCCTTTGTGTGCCGCTCGCTAGACCAAGGGCCAAGAAATAGTTTCGAGTATCTTCAAAACTTTGCTCTGCTAGATCGGAATATTTGCTAAGATTCGTTCATCATTTGAAGACCATTTATGTAACATTAATCCCCTTAAGGCTAACATTTTATTCAGCTGTTGTCGTAATTAATTTGATTAGATCGTCCAATTCGTTAGTTCCGGTGAAAATATCATCAACGTAGGAATTACGTTGCGTTACAATACTTGATTCGCGGTAATTAAAAGCCTCGTCCATTGGTGTTTCCTGCAAAATCACATTGAAAAATCATTTAAGAAAATTCAAGAAAAAACTTCATCTTATTGAAAATCAACAACGTAGGGGTTATTAGGCGTAGAACTTCTTAACTCATATAAAGATAGTATTCCGAAGTACGTCATTGGTACATTTATGACTTGCCAATCACTGCATACCCCTCTATGCGAAGTCTTTTTTATCTGAGGGAATGGCAATCTTGGAGATATTCGACGTTCGCTTACAGGATTAAACGGTGGCAAGTCTGATCGTGATGAATGCCGAAAACGGTTTGAACGAGATATACAAGGAATCACATTTTTTCACATGAAGTACCAACGGTGAATTTGAATTCATCCTCGTTTGAAAATCACTGGTCAACAACTGTATATTGATTGGGATTTGGTTTGAAACGATCGCACAAACGAACGTATTTATATCTAAATTCGTTTGTCAGAAATAATTTTATGAATTTGCATCTTATAAGGTTAGCGGCCCTGATGGTATTTCCCTGCTGACTTGCAGCATATGGCTTTCCTCTAAATCAGGATCATTTGCTCCACGTTTTTCAAGCGTATATTGCTTTTACCACTCTTCCAAAATCTTGGAGAAGGAGTAGAGTGGTTCTTATTCCGGAAGCTGGAAAGTTGGTAAGTCCTGTGAAACCACCCTACGCATGAACTTGTAACCAGGATTGAAAAATCTCTTAATAATAAGAAGTGACTTCCTTCTGTCAAGGTTGCAAAAAGGCGGTCCTCAGGGGGTTGAGTGTGCTTTCTCCTCTGCTGTGGCTTTTGGTCATTGACGATTTACTTATTAAGCTGCAGCAATGTGGCTTCATTGCACAGAGTTACGCTGATGATCTTCTTTTGATAGCCAAAGGCAAACATCTTAGTGTCTTATCCGACACTTATCCTTAGTGCCTTAACTATTGTGGAGGGATGGTGTATTGAGAATGGAATACTCTTGATCTATATAATCCCTTTCTTTTTGGGAGAATGATCACTAATTGTGACCACGTCAAGCACCGTTGGTGTTGTCTTGAATAGTAAACTTTCCTGGAAGAATCACCTGGATTACAAGCTGCAAAAAGCAACTGTAATATTTTAGCAATGTAGAAGAGCTTTCGGGAAATACTTTGGGCTTTAAGTCCTAGAATGTTGTTTTTATTCCACTATTCCTTCCGATATTATCGTACGATTCTATTGTATGGTGGCCAGTGGTTGACCTGAAGTCTCTACTTCTTGCTATGAAATTCATTCCTTCATTGCTTCAGTTATGCATCTTTATTTTAGACACAGCCTGTTCAGCAGCATTTCACCTGAAGTGCATTGGAACTCGGAATGTTTTCGATTCTATCGTGGGACATAGACAAATTTAAAAATAATTCTTTAGGCTTACCAGAAATTGATATGGTTCATGGCAGATTACTGCCCGAATTCAACTTCTCCAATTTATTCTCGATGGCTTATCCTTCGAGAGATTTGTTGAGGTCGCAAGATTTTCTCAATAAATTAGATAGTCTTCTTTTCTGATGTCTCACGTCCTAACTTCAGGCCGGTTTTGCAATCTACTGTCCATGGTTTGATCTGAAACTTTTTGGTAGTCTAGATAAAAGCGATTTGGTAGTCTAGATAAAAGAGCTGAAAGTAACACTTTAAGTAATTCCTTGACTGTCTCCAAACTTGTCAAGGAATGCAAATATTTCATGAAACTTCTTTGTTCTAACAATAAAGTTACAGTTTTGTAGGTACCCGCTCATTGTGACATCGTAGACAATGAGATCGCGGCTTGTTTAGCCAAAACTGGTTCAATTAACTTTACTTGGTCGTAAACCAGTGACTTATTTATCTTTCAACTACGAGAAGAAAACTAAACAGATCTACGCTCTGAGAGACCTCTAAGATTTAAAGGACCAGTTAAGAATCTTACGGGACATGGCTTAACTCATGATGTTATTTACGGGGACTGCCTTGAGGAGGATGATGACTGCCTTCACTTCGTGACAGCAGCTGTCCAGCTTTCCGTTCTATTCGGTTTCAGGTATTCAACTTTAGGGCTTTAAATTTAGGTCAGTTGTCCTCTCTATCTTGGTCAAAAACTTATTCAGTTTTAAATACCGATACGAGCTTTTAAAACATTAAATTTTTTGCTTTTTAATGAAAAGACTTTGTTTTAATACAAGAAATATAAAAATTTTTGTAAAAACATTCTAGATAAGCAACAATAAATTAATTTATAAATAGTTTCTGAGTTTTATTGTCTCTCGGGTTGTCATTCGAATTTCGAAGATTATCTCGGATGATTGATGTTATATATAAACCTGCCACCTGTCCTCCTTTCGTAAGAAATTTCCTTCACTCTTTATATTAAATTAGATTCAGTTATTTATTTATTTGGATTTTGCCGACGCTACTAAAATAGAATATCACTTTTCAGATAGTGAAATCGCTTTTCAGATAGTACATCTCTGAAAAGTTATAAATGAGGTTATGTCTTTGAGTGCAAGTATTTCAAGGGGTGATTAATTTTGAGCGAAAGATCGTTCTTGAGGAGGATGTGCATTTCAATATCTACTGCGATACAGTACGTTAAAGACAAGTAGTTTGAAATGGAATACCTTCATTCATATTATCCGTAATTATTGCTGAGGTAGGTGAAAAAAAGCACTGAATTGCATTCAAAATGGAGCAGACTATTTTGACTAACTGCTAAAAGAAAAATTCTTCGAAATATCAATAATAATCTTAAAAAAACTGAATGATTAAATTAAATGCATTTTACAGCTCTAAACCTCTATGACTTTTATAGCGGTCGCATTAATACTTTGATTTAGAATGCCCTCCTCTGGCTTTTTCAAAAGGTGGCACCCTATTTATATATCGGGTCAACACGTACATACAGTTTTAAACTTATTTTATTAATTTTCATGATATTCATATATTTTTGGCGTATTTGAACAATTTTTCGAAACCAGTCATTCCGTAAATACAACCCAATTACTAAATAATTACATTTAAAGTTACAGATGGGAAATATAAATATTGTAATTGTTCTTAATTTGGTTTATCCTCTTTCTCTGTATATAATCAAATCCAAAGATTAATTACATCTTTTATAATAACGGAAATAATGTCAATAACATCACCTTCTCTCTATATATTTTATCAAATGATTCATTAAAAGCGCGCGCAGCGCAGACAACAACAACAACAACAATAATTGAAGAAATATACTCGTATAATAGTGAACATTTAATTTACTTTATATATTCTAATTATCTAATCTTTAATGTTTCTCATTTATTTTCTTTGTATATATGTATATATAAGTATATTTATAAAAATAAAAAATTTATTTATTATTATTTTTATTACAATTAGATTTTTGACATTTTCAATTTTTCCAAAAACTCCTCCGCACACCAAAACCAGAAACGACGTCTATATCGTTTTGTTTTTATATAACACACATAGCTATATGTACATATATACTTACTTACATACTATAAGATTTTACAACTTTGAATTGTGTAAGTTGTGTATGGTTGTTGGTTGGGAATAAACAAAATCATTGTGGTTTGTCAATAATGTTTTATTTTATGGCTTTTTTTAGTTAATTATTTTATTGATTTGTTTTAAATTACGAGCTGTTTTTTTTTGCGGTTTAAGTATACGCACCTAGTAATATTATAAAGTATGTACATAAATTACTTTATTATTAATATTATTAGAACAAATAGATCCTGTTTGTTAAAATATTATTGTCGCACGTACAATTTTAAGAATAAGAAGTGTCGCACGTAAATCACAAATCGTATTTGATTGAAAAAAAAAAAAAAAAACCATTTATTGGGATGACCATAACATGATCGTGTGTCGATAGAAAGTTTTAGTATGATCATTAATCAAGTCTTATAGATTAAAAGAGATTAAAATATCATGATTATTGATCGTACATTTTATACACAATATAAGAAATAAAATAAAAAATACCTTTTTTATATATACATACATACACTGGGATCATTAAAATACAAAAAAAAATATTGGAGAACATATCTTCGTCAGAACCTTAAATATAATACTCATATACATATGTATTATATGTGTCCATTTATCATGGAAGAGATTGAAAGCCAAAGTGTAATACCATAATTCTTTTTCGTAATTGCCCAAGTTTTTATCGCCGTTTAATTTTTTTTTTTTTTTTTTGTTTAAATTATATAGTCGTAATTTTGATATTTCAAATGGACAGATTTTATTCTTACTTTTTTTTTCTTTCCTAAACGAAAAGATCATAAAATTGCCATGAGCAATTGAGACGCGAACTAAACTGCAGAAAAGTAAAACAAAAAAATTATAAAAAGGAATGTTGAATGGATTTTATTTCGATCAAATTGATCGATAAATAGATTTTCCTTTATATGTACTTACATATGTTTGGACGTATATGCAATTGACTTGAAGTATAAAGCGAAAAAGAGAAAGATCAGATAGGAACTTCAAGATTTTTATTTTACGCTCGTACTATGTTGTTCAAATTTCGATGAAAAATTTCGATTAGGTGATTTGTTGATTTATGGGTTAATCTGGATTATTTTTAACTCTCACCTGTTTTTGTAAAATACTTGGAATCGACTCCATCTTCATAATATATATATATTATACGTACATATATGTATATGTATATATGATTAATTAATTAACTAACATAAATATATAAACATATATATATAATCGTGCACGATTTGCGTGAGCATGCATACATTATATTTTATTGACCACCTTATTATTATGACTCTATATATACATATATAATTAGCAAACTCATATCAATTAAACTCAATTAGAAAGGTATATACATAGAGGTATCATGTAAATGATTTTTTTACAAGATGAATAAGAAAACAATTGTTGAATTCACCCCGGAGCCAAACATCTTTTAATGAAGGTGCGCACAAAATAACAACGAAAAAAAATTAATGATTATTAGATCGTGAAAAACGCACAAACCAGATGTAATTGTCATGATGTGCATATCATTAAAATACGTATATGTACTATATATAGGGTTGTCTCGTTAAAACTGTTACATTTCCTTTTTTCAAGTTAAGGAAAAACTTCCAATATTATTCCAGTAAGCGAAATACTAAACAATGACGACCTTTTAAAACTGCCCTATACACTAAAAAAATTGACGGTTGGCAATCGAAGGACAATAACATGTAATCAATCAAAATAAACTCACTTGTAGCAGGACGCATCAAAATGACCATCTATGTATACAATCCATCAATTGTAAATTTATTTATAGTGCAGTTTGCAAAATTTATATACTGAATTCTACAAAGCAAACAGTATGGTCATCGTCACACTGACGTTGATTTCCCCAGAATAGTATGGCAAAGACCATCGAATACCTTAAAATGGATACGTTACCGCTGATAGCAGGGATGGGCATTTACGCGTCATCTATTATTTTCTAATCCACGTATCGGCAACGTCGATAATGTAGACAACTCCTAGAGTGAGTTTGTCAATTTATTCTAAACTACGGTGAGCAAATTTTGTTTACGATCGATGCGATAAGGATGGTGGCAAGTTTATAGAATTTCCTTCAATACAATTTAATCTACAATTTTCACTAATTATTCTTTTTTCTGTTTAAACTACATTGTTTGCAATTCTTCGTTAAAACCGGTTTAAGGACGGGATTAAATAATTTAAAATTAATTTTGCATAAATACTTTGAAACCTCTCCGTCAGCAAAATCAATTTCCTCAAAACAACGATATATATACTGTTGTAAAATGGTATATAAAGAAGGTCTCAGCTCACAAAAAGAAGAAACGCGGCACTACTATGAGATAAAAAAATTTACAAAAGGTTATTACTTCCATTAAAAATAATTATAATAAGCAATAGCCTTCCTAAACTCAAACTCGTCTTAGCCTGCTCCATGGTATTAAAGTTTATGGCGCATGGTTTAAGTGAGAGCACTTAAACCATGCCATAAACTTTAATACCATGGAGCAGGCTAAGACGAGTTTGAGTTTAGGAAGGCTATAGATTAAAAAGCCAAGTCGTTCAGATAACCAGAACTTGCCAATCGAATTTTCTGTAAATTAAAAATAAGAAAAATATCAAAATTTTTTTTTTTTTTTAAAAAAAGGACTTGGCATAGACACTTTTACGGTCCATAGCCTTACCTTACATTCACACAACATTCATTCAATCCATTCATTCATCCCATTCACACAAGTACAGTATACCATCTGCGCATTGCATAGCTCCATGTCACCCTGTACAGTGACATGAAAGATGGGTCGGCCCATGAGTTCTACATTCCAACAGAGGGTCATAGATGTTTTCAATTTAATCACCGATCGTAATCGGGAGATGAAAAATCCCTTTTGCATCCCGCCTCTGTTGGGATTCGAACCCGGTACCTCCCGATCCAAACGTCGCAGCTTTAACCACTGCGCTATTTGCTCGGTAAAAACGGTAAAAATATCAACATACTTGTATAAGTGAAAAACCCAATCGACTGAAATATTGTTGTCCAATTATCTGAAGATGATTTCAAAATAATATCAGTATTTTCCATCAAATTGCCGGTAGAAGCGCTATATTCAGCTGAATTAACCCGATCTAAAGATGATTTATAAAACAAATCATTCGGATATATTGAAATTTATTGTTGATCTATAGACGAACTTGAGATGAGACCTCAATCTTCTGAAGAAGAAGTTGACGATGTCATGTTAACCATGAAACAACGTTTGAAATTAGCCATTAAAGAAAAAACTGAGCTAGAGGGGATCAAGTTTTAAGAACCTGAGATATCTTTGTTCGAAGTAGAAAAACAGGCCAGCAGATTTCACGATTTGCCATAAAATCATCTTCTTACCGTAAAATCACTGAGCGTGGAATCCGAATGATGTTTTTCAGTGTGGACAAATATCCACCAAAATAAGCGGTCACCTTAATTGTTAAGAATTCATCAGTTAATTATTTAAAATTGTTACTTATAAATTTAATTACTTATTTAACAAATTTTAAAATAATTTATGATGTGGTTTTAATTTATTTTTTATAAATTTATCGGTAAATTATTGATAAATTACCGACCAGATCAAAAATTATGGTTATGAAAAAATTTGTTAACAAAAAATTGTGGATATGTTTTGGTGGATGACAAAATGTACGTGAAATTGTATTTGAAACAGTTAGCAGGTTTGTATCTTGCTGAAATTCGTGGTAATGCTCCCGTTAAATATAAGCACTTCAAGTGGAGCTAAATTTGCAAAAAGGATTATTGGTTGACAAGAAATTGTTCATACTCAACCTGTACACAATTCCAATAGTAATTTATCTAGTTCGCACTCTTCTAAATTGGTACGAAACTGATCAATTCAATGCTGTTTTAGACGAGCTGAGCCCACCGGTTTCGAGCTATCCTTAATATTCGGCAATAGTGAAAACAATGTTGAAGAATTATGTCGGATGCGATTAGGTTGCTGAAAATGTGTATTCTAAATAGAATAATATTGCTGCCAAAGTAACACCGGAAGATTTGCAGAAAGAATCTAATGGAAATAACAACATTAATGAAATTTAGACCATTTCGACGTTCAGTGCTATAAATATTATTTAATTAAAGTTATTGCTTATTTATGTCGACATATATGTATTTCCAATGTTATAATATGTTATGTGATTCCCGATTTAATTTGAATAATTTTTTAATTTTTTCCTATACGAACTGAATCGCCCGTTTACAAAATTCAACTCCGAACTGTTGACAATATTTTAACTGTCGACGTTAACAAAACACATTGCCAAGTAATATATGCAATAGTTTACGCGTCAAAAACCACACAGATTACATAGCGGAATCTACCTCGCCTATCCCTGCTGATAGTGCAGCCTTCGTCGTTTAGAGAGTGTAGTGTTTTAATTTGGTGATATAACCATTAAACTTGACAAAAGCGAGTAACTTGAAAATAAGAGTAATCAAAAATTACAGGAGTTGGCACTGAAGGCCAAACTTTACTAAAATACACGAATTTGTATCGGGCCGCCACAATATAAACCCAGCATATGTAAGGGGCACACTGTAATTAAACCAATCAATCGGACAATTGAAGTTGGTAGAACAACTTTCCTTGAATCTACGTTGCGGTTTATTTCTGCATTATCTTCGACTTCCACACAGTCTCTACTATATATCAACTCGATCCTGTGCTAAAACAGATAAATTAGTTCGAGATACCTCAATAAAACTCATAAAATATGTGGTGTCAGTCCGTTGCGAAATCTTAATGCACCTTCCTCGTCATTATTGATATATTTATAGATGAAACTAAATAATTTTCAGCTGATAAATATTCAGATTCTACAACAACAACATAATTTCTGCAACTGTTGTGTATAATACAAAATGCTACAACAGTTTGTACAGAAAGCGATCTTCGCGAAATGGAGTAATTATATAGGTACAGGCCCTAATCAGCATTTATAACCGTTATTCCTCAGCAAATAATAACCAGGCGATGGAAAATCTCCAGATCTATAGAGTTTACTATTCCGCAGAACTCGCAGGTCATGTACTGATCCAAGATACCCTGCAAGAATGGCACCCATCTAATGCACCAATTTAGCAAATATACCAGTATTTGCCGGTAAGTTGAAACGAAGTCTAATTTCTTCGGTAATCTAATTAGTTTAGAATTTAGAGTTGTAGGCACAGTATGTTTTAATTATACTATAGTGTTAATGACTAACAAGAACTAAACATTCATTTAGTTTAGTCGGCTATTTAGTCAAAAATCGGTGGCAGGCACACACTCACACAGTATTAGTTTCAAATATATTTTAAATGCTGAATCTTAAAAAGTGAAAATGAATTTTAACTTAGAAATTAAGTTTAACATTTAGTTGTAATTTTGACTAAAGAGGACAGATAGTTATAGTTCAAGAAAATAAAATAGATCAATCAAAGTTAACAAATAGTTCTTAAGATTTAATTTCTAATGATTACGAAGTAGTGTTTTACGAATATTGAAACGCCTATAAATTCATACATACCAAGTATTTTTGCAACAGAAGCTTCACGGGAATAATTTTCAAAATTGTATCGTAGAGCTTGAACATTTGCTGTGGAATCATTGCCGGCAAATTGATATAAGGTCTTTCTTCATTGACGGTAATTTAAACGAAGGATGAGCATGTGAACACTTGATTTTTTTATTGTAGGAATACCTGAAAAAACAAGTCTACAAAGAATTGACAACCGCATCACAACGGGAAATTATGAAGGAAAGCATTAAAAATTATTGCCGAGATATTAATAGAGTAGTGGTAATACGAACTTTCTCAAAACGTTTTTAAAGTGCAAAGAAACCGAAGGACAACATTTCGAACAAATGTTAAATTGTCAACAAATTTGTTTTTGCAATCAAAATACCTTTCATTTAATATATCATAGGACCTCAATATTATAATTTAAAAATTTGGTCCCTTATCCATCATCTCAAATCCAGATGACCCGTTGTATATCTTAAATTATGCGCCCTTCCTAACAATACAAAATCTTACTTAACATAATCAAATTTTCATCGTCTAGGTAACAGGGTGTTGTTTACCGTCCTCGTTAGCACAGTAAGTAGCCCGCTTTCTTTCGTATTTGAGGGTCTCGGGTTCGATTCTCGATGGTGACCAAAAAAACATGATTAGGTGGTTTTAATGTATAAGTATGTGTGTTTGTCCGAATGTTGCACCGCACCGTGGACCCGTTTGTGACAAGTAATGCCAGAGACAAACGCCTAACTTTCGTTCAGAGAAAAGAAGCAACAAAAGACGAATTGAGAAAAATTCAAATAACCACAGCAGCTATTAAACGAATTCACCGTTGAACATGTCACTGAAGTGAGTTATCTTACGAAGTTAATAAGTTATTAATTCATTGGGTATGTGTTTGATAAATAAAACGGAGCGTGCAGGCGTACAAATTGGTGCATTCATATTTACATTTCATAACATGGCTATATAAGGTATACGAAACAGTACGTGCGGTACAAAACAAAATTGTAAACAAGTTGAATGGAAATGGGATTCTAAAATGATTTTTGGATATGGGCATTTAAGCGTTTTCTATTATTTTCTACGTCGACGTGTCGACAACTCGTATAACAACGTAGATATCGTATAGACAACGTAGACTATTCGTAGAAATTACGATTGATAGAGTGATTTAGTGAACTTGTTCTAATCTACTGTTTACAACAAACTTTACGTTAGAAAAGTTTTAAATTAAAATATTTTCATAAACTATCTCTAGAAATTTAGAATTACATTGTTCAATCTGAATGTTCACAAAATAAATTATAATAAATCTGTTATACATTTTTTTATACAAGTTGTGACATTATTTCACAACTAGGCAAGATAAAATTAAAACTAAACCAGTCAAATTAATTCACATGAATTTTATCTTAAATTTGTCTTAAAAACAACAAAAAATATTCATTTTTAGATTTTTAGATTTTTTTTAGGACAAAATTCACAATTCTCTATAGACGGGTAAAATTTATCCTAAATCCTAACAATTGTTAACATCAGTTAGCCAGAATATTATGTTTTATAAATCGAATAAATTATCCGATTATGTGGCTTTTTCTTGCCAAGCTATCTCTTTTGGCATGAGCTTACTAAATATATAAGTTTCCAAATTATCTTGGGAAACCCTGGAAAGCTAACACAATAATGATGTAAATACCAAAATGTCATTGGGTCCAAGCTATTCGAAAAATAGTGGAATAGGGGGTTCGCAGTGTCAAATAATGGGTACTCCTGCCCCTGCGGCCAGCATTAAATAAAGGGCAAACACATTGCTACCAATAATCATTTTAAACTTTTTTAAACTTTTGCATGAATTGATAAATCAAGAATTTTTAATTTTGCAAAACAGAATTAAAATTCAGAATTCTGCTTTAAAATATTTTATCAGATTTAAATGTTCAGCGAAGAATACATTTTTTAAAATTGATCACTTTTTATAAATATTTTGAGAAATTTAAATTATCTTTATGTAACTCCGATAAAACTTGATTGGTGCGTGAAACTTTGGGTATTATTTCGGAAATTTTTTAAAAATTATTGGTAACTGGCTTTGTAAAATCTTCAAAATTTTGTGTTAATTTTTTATAATTAGAGTGATATTCCAAAAGCAACATCCCAGCCCTTCAGTTAATTGGACATTTGTTAAACATATGATTGGCATTGGACATATGTTAAACATATGATTTTTCCTGAATTTCTTAGGAAAATCCTAGAAAGCTAACACCTAATGGCATATATACCAAGATGTCTTTAAGTCTAAGCTATCCGAAAAATATTTTTCTTTTGGAAACTGTAGGGAATTAGAGGGTTAAGGACTACGGTTGGTATGACCTGATATAAATATGTCGATTAAATGATTTTCCGTATTTTCATAGGAAAATATTACGAAGCTAACACCATAATGCCGAATATTTCAAAATGTCATTGCTCTTTCCGAAAAATAATTCAATTTTGGAAAAAATATAAATTGGGAGGTTCAACATGCCAAAATAACGTAGTTCATTGACTTTGTCTTAATTGGTGACGTTGATAAAAAATATTGAAAATTCATCTAAATATTTCCCCTATGGGTGTCGACAATCTCGTAGATAGCATAGCGTAATCCCTGAATATGGCGTTGTACAAATTACTCGAGCAACTCGACTAAATTAGGCTTATAGACAGTTTCTTACAAATTTTTTAACTAATTGACACAATGCCTTATTAATTAACACTTTTATCGATTAAAATTCAAATCACTTTAATTATTATATTGACACAATAAGATTAATGGTCTAACTAGCAAGTCTGTAACAAATCAGAAAGAAACCTTACGAAATTTAAGTAATATCATTTAACATACATATTACAGATGTCGCCTTTAAATGAGAAAAACAAACGAAACTCTACCGATAGTGCAAACAAAATTACTTTGACCAATTCAAAATATATTGGAAGTTAACATTTTTGTCAACTTTTAGTAATGGTGGCGCTGAAGTCTTATTAATTTATTATATGATTTTAAACTTGACAAAAATGTTGATTAATTAAGACTAAAGAAACCCCTTTCAATATAATGAATATATTTTTAATCGAGTAAAGGCCAATGGATACTATATATACATATATTTGCTCTATACTTTCGAATGTATGAATTAAAATTTGTAATGCAGATCACAAGGAATCCTGTTTAGTACACATACATACATATTTATATGTCTATAGTTGAACAATTAGTTAATGGGATTTCCTGTTTTAAAAGACAGACAAAAAAATCTTAATTTTATTCTTAGATAACATTTGGATTAAACGTAAAGTACAAATTCTAGATGTAACAAGGAAAAACAGAAGAAAAAATAAATTTAAAATCTATTTTGATTAATGAGTGTAAAGTAGTCATAAATTTATATATTTAATTTTTGTGTAGGATTATAGCAATATTATTTCTGAAAGGCATTTAAATATATTTTAATTTCTTAATTACATTGTCATGTAATCGTATATATTCAGATACAATATGAATGCTAGAGAATATTATTATTTTATATAGTTATAAGTCCTCAGGATTTATTAAGATTTCTTGATCACGATTTCAGTGTCAAAAATGGTTATAAAGTAAAATTTATTTAATTTCATTTCAATCAAGATGAGTAAGTCATCGTAATGTTGTGCTAGAAATTGAGCATAATATTGCTGGAGGAGTGCGCACGTCAAATATTATTTTGTGTCATATGTTTATGTATGTGCGCGTTAAAGAACACAAATATATACAATATGTCGCTTTAAAGTTTATTGGTCCATAAACATAAGACATTTTTCTTATACATATATATATTTATGTATATGCATTTCATTACTTCTTTTAACAATACAAAAAAAAACGAATTGAAAATTATTGTGTGTGTACAATAATTTGTAAGAAATCCGACATAACATCGATGACAAAACATAAAAATGCATTTTTTTTGTCGTTTGTCTCCTCGCTCGTATCTTGTCTTATATACATATATGCACAATATTTTTTGTTTTTATATTTTTTTTCTTGCCTTGTTGTTCAATTGATAAGATCTTAGCAACCAATAAAATGAAAATCAAGGTAAGAAATTATGGTTTAATGGATTTTATTTTATGTTTTTATCAGTTTAAAACAATATAAACAAAACCAAAAAAAAAATGTCCTTTGCAGTAGAAATTTGTGATCGTAATATAAATATATTTAATAACATGATTGAGATCAGAATGTTGTTATTTACACGCGGGATTTATGTTTTAACATGATGAAAAGGGCAATGAGATAATTGTGCGCGGTTACAATATAAAGGCCAACAAAACAGAACTTACTATTAAACTATAAACTAATTGTATTTTATATTGGATATTTACGCAAATCAATAAATCAAATTCAGCAGCGGTATATATACGTATACATATATATAGAATACGACGTGTTGAAATAACAAACCGCGAAAAAAACAATATCCAGTGTGATCAATTTCATCTGACATTAAAAGTTCAGAAATTATCGAGTATTTTTTTTTTTTATTTTTATTTTAAGGTTATCGCAAATCTGTGATCTAACCTAAAAAACTATTTTTATACTGTATTTCGGTAAAATTATATTAGGTTGATCCACAAGAGAAACCGTAAGAAAGAAATAAAATGACATCACACATATCGTACATAATACTTCTTATATTTTTAACAAGTTTCAATTACTTCTTGTAAGTTTTAAGGTTATTGTACGGGTATTCTTAAGAATTTAAAAAAAAACTTATAAATTTTTATTTTGTTGCAAAGCTATGTACATACATATATACATAACAAGACACGAGAGACACAGGCAAATTTTTATCAAAAATCAATAAAATATTTTATTTAAATTATTTTTATTCTTTCTGAAATATTAAAAGTATATTTATAGGTGATTAATAGCCATCTCATAATTTATCAATTAATATAAGACTGCATTTTCTCCTTTGTACCATTTTCTTCCTATTTACGCACGTATACGGATTTTTACTGTATATGTACATATATATGTATGTACATACGTAACTGAGTTTTTTTTACGGTTTATAGTCACTTGGTGCTAAAAAGTCACACCAATGTACATAGATGTACATATATACATATAAATATAAAGTAATCAGTTTGATCGATGATCGTAAAATTTGAAACTTACATATAAAATCGTCCAATTTTTAAAATGATCATTAAAATTTTAATAACCAATTAATGAGACCTCACAAATAGGCGAAATAATTTTTTTTATATAATTTTTTATTTTTAGTTGATTTGGTTATGGGATAATAAAAATTAACAGTCATCATCAAACTATAATATATATACATATATAGTTAAAAGTATTCAATTTCTAGGCATTATACATTTATTATAGTGTTTATAATATTATAAAATAAATTAAAATTATTCATTTATATATAATATAGACATCATCTATTAAGTTTTTCAAAGTATCGCGCAAACTATCGTATTTATATATAAAAAAAATAGTATTCTGCTTTAAATTATATACACACAATGATATTGAATTTTTTGTTTTGTCTTGAGGCTAACACACATAAAAATCCTTAATTTAAATAAAACTAATTATACAGAAAAACTATTATATAAATATTAGTAAAGAGTGTAAATAAAATGTGAGTACGTATACCTTAATATGCTAAACTTCAGACAAACAAACAAATAATTTTTTGTTGTTTCTCTTCACTATTTTGAATTTAATTTAATTAAATTAGTGTTTCAATTTAAATTTGCTATTAAAATGGTTAATCTATTGCTCAATAGATGGCCTTCTGCTTAATAAAAATGGTAGTGACATCTCTGTCTGAGTATGGAAACTATCTTAACTATGAATTATTTTAAGTCTTAAATCGAAACATAGCAGTCACGCTAAATGGTTGGAATGAGGAAGATCGTGTATTCACATTGATAGTGGCTCTATTCCGGAATATGATCGGTACAGCTACAGCAAAGTAGTGAAATTGCTGGATCGAAAAGATGGAAGTGACCATAACCGAGAAATGCATCGTATGGAGCTGAAGAGCCGCTAGAGGATACCGGAGCAACAGTCAGTGCAATAGTAGTAGTTCAGCAAGAAGAGCGTCTATCGAACTTGGAATAAATAACAGTGGTTTCAAAGCAGGAGATTTAGTATGGCGTAACAACCTGGAACGGAAGACCGTACCGTGACGTCACAAAGCTAAACGGCATAGTCTACCGGATTAGGAAAAGTAACATGGAAAACTGAAGGTGGTACACTTAGATTACCACTCTACAGAGAAGGTACATTGGATCCTGTTCAGGACGAATAAGGATTAGGTAGAGGGTAATGTTACAATCGCGGCAACATCCCTTTTTGAGTAGGGAAACTACCGTAAATGTACATTGTACTAAATATTTGGGTGTGGACTATTTATGAATATAGTCGAGAAACTAATGGAAAAATATTCAGGATTATTCTGGAACTATGTATACTATTTGGTAGATGAAATTGTTAGTTGTGTTTTAACCGTGAGTAGTAGTTAAAAGGAAAAAGTGAAAGTTAAGTGGTGTTAAGTTATTATTGAGAATTAAAGAAAATTAGTGAAATAAGCAAATTAGTCTTTTGTAAAATAATTTGGAAATAAATCAATTTAGTGTTATCTAAAATTAAATTGGTTGTTTTATTCACAATCCAGTGATTGAACCAAGTTTGATAAGGCTAAAACGTAACAAGATGATCACACGTTCATATTTTATGAGATGGGATATTCTTGTATTAATTGTATGCAAACTTAAGGTTTCCAAATCTTTCTTTTGAAATCTTGTAAGGTCTTAAAATTTTGAAAAAAAAATTGAACATTATAGCAAAGAAACGGGAGAACAATCATTTACTATCATTCACCAAAACATGGCAGCAATATAAAAGGTATATAATAGGAAAAAAATAATTATTCACCTTATAACGGCTGAAAAGGATAGAATTAAAAGGAATGACCCTATACTAAAGCTAAGACGAAATGGGTATGGAATCCTAGTTTCAAAATTTATAGTTTTCAAAATTCTAGTTTAAGAATTGGTAGAAACTATAGCTTTGTTTATATGTCATTGAAATTGCCTCTTCACCAGCGGTAGTCGGAGTCGTAGTACAAACCTCTCTCAGTGACTAGTGCTCCGCATAAAGTAAAACTATATATCTTAACTAAAATATTGAGGAGACCTACGATTATTGGCATTTATTGTATTTGTACGTGTAAAACACGTTGTTTGTGGTTAATAAATTATTCAAATTTCACTAAGAGCTTGGTAAAATGAAAGCAGCTAATCGGTCAATTTATTTGGAAAAACCAATTAATAAACAATGGGACTACTTGTATAATATGGTAATTAAACATATGGGTTAATCGAATTAAAAGCATGTAATGGAAGCAAACATGACCATAAAACAAAAATCAGAAATGTTTCCAAACTGGCAAAAGCCTCGAACAGCTCCTTGAAGTTTGTAAATCGACTTTATCTCAAACAAGTGCACATTATTGTTGATTGAAAGGAAAATTATAACGGGTAGTATATCGTACAACATATATATAGTTACTCTAAAAACGAAAATGCCCACTGGAAACAGAAAGAAGCCTCGATATACAACAACATTTTTAAAGGTAAAAAAAACACCAACCATACGGAAAACACGCAGAGCAATTGACAAAATTGATTTTTACATCGAACAGCTGTAGACTCGACATCTGTAACGAGCTTGTGTAAATGGTGAAAGGCTTGCAGACATTAAGTGTCCTGTTTTGGGGAAAGAGAAGCTTATTCGAGATTTTACTCGAGAGCTCGCATATACCAATGAAACTGAACAAGGCGATATTATTCTTAACGCTAAAGTCATAAATATTATACAATATAGCTGGGCTTTGCTGTAACCAATTTATCAAAATTGGATTTCATAGTTTACGGAAAATGTGGAAATTATTATTGTGTTTATTTATTATTTTTAATTCATAGGTTGATTGTGATTGTGAAATTATTAACCGAATAAATAATTTTATATATTGATTAACCTAATCTTAATTATAAGACTTAATCCATTTCAATTAAATCAAAATAAAAAATAATCTAATAATTGTTATATAGCAATTTGATATACTACGTACCTTACACTTAAAATACTAAGATGTTGAAAAGAATGTTTAAAAAAAATAAAAGTAAGGCTTTAATTTGAATTCAAAACATTTTATTTATTTAACCGAATCATTACATAAATTTATTGTCATTTAAAATAGGTGTATCTAAATTCGACAAACCACCAATTACTCTGAGTATACTTTGTGAATATACGGCAAACGAAAAATGATACATGCACTCTATAGGGCCGATAATACTGGGAGTCATTTCTATCCTTACTATGTGATAACTTATCCGCAATCAAAAAGACTTTATCAACCATAACTACATCTCATTTTACAAGCTTATCCAACAAATTAGTTCCATTGAATATTAGTTCGCCTAAGGCTCTACCAACCAAAATTTTTACCGTTTGACATCCTTTATAATGTGGATACAAGCAGGCTCGTATTTAACTTTTGCGTACAATCCAGAACAATCATTCTATTGGGAAATTCACGAAAGTATGATGATATAAAGTTTTTTAATTCTCTTCCCGTGTTTGCCAGTAAGTCAATTATTTCATTGCTTTGGCTAAAATATCGAATGTTTGTATGTAAATAATAACGATTAGTTGAATTAACGCTTAAGTGAAATAAAATCAAAACCTCCACAAAGCTCAAATTTGATTTTAACCGAAACATAGTTAGAAGAATATGATTTTTAGGCTCATTAGAAATGTATCGACAGGTCTAACGATATCTGCACATCGCTACGTTTTATTGAGAAGTGCTAATGATGGTATACCTAGCAGAGTTAAGCTTTATGTTATTACAGTTCAGTATAATTCCTAATTATCATAATCGAGTGGTTCTGCTACAGCTGGAACTTCAATTCTCCAATTGACCAATTCTGGGATTTTGTTATGCGACATTTTCACAATCAGTCACAGTTATGAATTAGTTTGATTTCTTGCTCGACATCATCTTCAACTACTACTTCCTTCATGATTTGAGAGATAACATCTGTATAGTAATGCCAGACACATGCCAGACACAGTAAAAAATTAATCAAATTTCCTACCGGCAAAATAAATTAATAAGACCACTAGCGCCACTATTACTAAAAGTTGAGAAAAGGTTAACTTCCCAATATATTTAGAATTGGTGAGTCATTTGTTTGCAGTAGATATAGTGTTGCGTTTGTTTTCCTCCATTAATGTTATTGTGTAAATATACTAATTAAAGTGATTTCAATTTTTGACTGATAAAAATGTTAATAACCAGTTAGAAAGGCTGTGTGTCAATTAGTTTAAAAAATTGTAAAATATTTAAAATTTTACCTAATCTTGTTTTGTAATATCCTGTTTTCTGCGACATCTTATTTTTTCAAGTCCTGTTATGAAATGTACTGTTTCGACCGGGACTCGTATATTTATATATGAACATGATCGAAGTGTTATCATGTTAATGTAAATTCCCTCTGCACGATGCACACCGGACCTCTAGTTTTATGATTTCTTCGAAAAAGTATCTATGTATTTGCTCCTCAAGATTTATTAGTTATTTACAATACCAAGAAAATAACTGGTGATATTACAGTTATGACATGTATTGGGAACTTTAAAATTACTTTATCAGAGACTCAAACCACGCATAGCCCACATGAGTTAGAGAGATGTTTGAATTTTAATTATAAATTAATTAAAAATCTACAATAACAAAAAACATAGTTTGCATGAAGGTAATCATAAAGAATTAATATATTTTCTTCATGGATTGTTTAAGTGATGAATTACACGCATAAAATTAAAGAAAACGTAACGAAAATATCAAACCATAAACCTAGCAGAAATTCAATAATTATATATATTCAAGTTAATGTAATGTAAATATCGCATAATATAATCACCTGATCTAATAAACATCAAATTTAATTTTAAAGCGGCCCACGTAGGACGTGTTTATATATTATACGTATATATAGTGCACACGCACATAATCGCGATTTAAAATTAATGAATGAAATGTGTTCAATGAATGAGATTTGACAAAATTTTATATATAAGAATGAAATCTCTTCATCTAATTCTGAGTAGGAAGTTATATACTTTGACATTGAACACATTTTTGTTTAACTGTCATGCATCGAAATGATCAATCGCGTGCGTATATTAATCTAAATTTTACATAAATTCTTTATTGAATATAATATTGAGAACGCTACTTGAAGCATCGATCAATGATATTCAATCGGTTAGAAAAAAAAATTAAAATTTCAAATTTTTTCGAAGTTTAAATCGAGAACCATAAATAAGACAAAAGTGCCAATAAAAAATATAAAAAGTCGTTTCGAGATCACACAAATTGGAATTTTTTGTTTTATATTTTCCGTTTCTGTGTGTGTATGTGTGAAATATGAGATTTCATTTCTTCTTGTCTTGTCACGGAATAATTTATTAGTTTTAGTTTTCTTCTTAAGTTCTTATATATATATATATATATATATATATATATGTATATGTATGTACATATATATTTATATATACACTCAAGCAACATTCTTCATGTTGCGAGATGTAATTTTATTACCGGAAAATGGTACCACTAAAACTAATTTGATTCAATCGGAAATTATTAAAAAACAAAAAACAGTGTGATAAATTAATTTATGATCGTTGGGAAATAATGTCTTTGTGGCATTACATTTGCATATGGAATACATACTTGATGCCCGCGTGGTATATACATATATATATATATATATATATATATATATATATATATATATATATATATGTATATATATATATATATATATATATATATATATATATATATATATACATATATATATACATATATATATATATATATATATATATATATATATATATATATATATATATATATATAGATATAAATATATATATATATATATATATATATATATATATATATATATATATATATATATATATATATATATATATATATATATATATATATATATATATATATATATATATATATATATATATATATATATATACGATTAGTATTTCCCATGAAAATAGATTCTGGAAACTGTGTGATGTAAAATCAAGACAATTTATAAAAGGAGGGGCCTGTCTTATAACTTTTATATTAAAATAAATAAAAAATAAAAATCGCGAATAAAAATTCTTTTGTTGGAAAGAATAACATTTTTTATATTTTTTGAAAAGTATATTATTGCATTATTCTGAAATGGTGACACCTTTTTTGTACATATATTCATATATACATATATACAAAGCAATTTGAAACCATGTAAGAAAATATAGAAATTTATGCAATTTAAGTTTTGTTTTTTTAAAAGAAAAAAAACAAAAATGGATTAATTTTAAATATCTTTACTAGTATGTATGTATATATGCGCTTATAAGATTTAACGTTTGCCGGAACATCTTTTCTTCGAAACCAATTATAGTAATAAATAAAAATTATCGTAACCAACGGCCTTTCGTAATATTAATATTTAATTTCATGGTTCGTTGTAGTAGCCAAAATCCAATAAACCATAAAAAAAAAAATTAAAATGATTGGTATATTATAATAATCAATGCGAACTCCTCGAAGCTAAATTGTAACGTGAATCTTAATCTTAATTTCCCTTATTCATAAAGAAGTTTTTTTTTATTATTACAATATGCGGTATTGCTTGAAAGAATTATTTTATTTTTTATGCAAATGATTAATTTTAGGTCGGGCTGCGTGTATTCCGCACGTTTAAAATAGCAGCTTGACTTGATTGTTGAAATATATGATATAAACTTATGAAAGTTTAACGAAATCTATTGTTACTGTTATATACTTGCTTCCGAAAGTGACAATTTTAAACTGCAGAATGAATATAATATAACAAAATAAGAATAATAATAATGAGGCTTTATCTTGTCATATTAATCACCATGATTCCTCACTTCCATATGCACAATTATGAAAATGAAAAAAATAAATAAAAAATATTTTCAGAACCACCTACATACATAAAAAGCTTCCACATAAAAATTTTATTTTATCATACATATATGCACTCCCTATATTATGTATGTTATATAAGCATAAAGCATTTAATTGTTTCAACGAAACGGAAATAATGACCCAATTTATCAATCAAAATTAATTACAAATTCATAAAAAATAATCATAAACTAATGAGTCTATATTTTATTGTTATAAACAAAACTAAAAATCAAAATAACAAAATCCTCCACATTTTCTGTTCAACAAACAAAACAATAAAAACGAATCCTTCAGTATTTTTTTTATTATTTTTTTTTCTGATATTCTTTATCTAACATTTCAATTGAAAGTCTCTATTATACAAATTCCATATAATATTCAATTCAACAATAAAATTTTCAATTCAACATAGTGTACACGGTAAATGAGACAAACATATATGTATGTTGTACGTTAATTACACGAAAGAAAGTATATAACACCAACCACAGCAAAAAATATACAAAACCATATGCTAGACCAAAAAGCACGTGGGTGCTTTTTATGTATATGGCACAAAAAAAAAATAATTATGAATTAATTAGACAGATATGCGGCTCAACGTATTAAAACAGTAATACAATATAGAGTATGGTGGAATGAGACAAATATAGCTAAATTTAAAAAAAATGTTTTTTGTTGATTGATATCCTTTAGTGGGTGCAGATATATATTATTTACATGTTTTAAATAAGGAGATAATATTATTCCGTATTTAACAAAAACCTGTCAAATTATGACAGCTGATCAGAATGTACTCTTGTTGAAATAATTTTTTACGTGAAGTGGTATTGAGGAAATGAATTTTCAACAAATTACATAGTTAGTACCTTGAGCACAATTTTCAAAGTTAAATTAAATTTGAAAAATATAAAATGTATGCCGATGTGTCTCAATAAGTCGCGGCGCCACAGGTTCTACCACAATTCTGAATGAGTATAGTGGTGTACACAGACAGTAAATAAAATTTAAACGCGGGTTCGTGCATAAAAAACACAACGAATCCAAATTCAAATTTATCGAATATCCGTTACTTAAATCTAGTACTCGATTTAAATTTATCGATATTTTATGTGTTTTTGTTTTTTAAATTCAGTTACAAACATGGCGTTGACCGAAGGGGGAGCGATTATTATTATGAAACTTTCGGTTTGGAACAAAAATGTAGTTTTTCTGTGATACAAAAAAAGTTAAAAGACTACAAAAATGTAATATGATAAAAATATATCTCAGTTAATGAACACATGCGGTTCCATTTAATAAATTATGATGACCAACGAATAAGTTCAGTAATAGAGTCGTGATTCGTGAAATATCGAAATTCAGTTGGAATGCAAACAACGCAATACGCGCGTTATATTGTCTTGAGACATCCCTGCAGAAACCGGCTGAATAGTGAAAGCACGCAGTAAGTATTTATGTGTAATATTGCGTGTTTATAGGTACGATTATTTCTGAAGACAGTTCGATCGTCTTGAATGTGCTCAAATATATGATAATCGTAACAAGTACTTTGAAGTTATTTGTATATTTCAACAAAAAATCAAGTTAGAGAACAGCTTTCCACAAAAAATTTCGTGAGCCACAAAAATTCATCGTTTGAATTTTTTTTTCCAGATTTTAAAGTAGTTGTTTTATATGGGGATGAACCATGAATTCAAGCATAAATTGTCTGGAGGATGTGAAACCGTAACTAAAGAGATGATAACTGGAGTATTAAGCAATAGTGTGCCAACTTTAAAAATTACTGAAAGGATGACGTGTAGAGTTGATAATGTAAAGATTAAATCAAATTGAGCTTTTCGTATACTTTTGAATGAATCCCATATGGTATGCAATTTTTCCAATTTTATGTAAATTTGAACATTGACAACCGGTATAGAAAATGCTGAGCCCGCAGTACTTTTGAATTTTGATTGACCAACGGTTGAATTTGATTTGTAAACTCATAACGCACGACAGCTGACATCCACATGTGCAATCTTAGTAATTTCAGAAAAGCTTCAGGAATATTTAAAATCTCGTCCGTTTGACTAAACTCAATTATACAGTGCCATCCAACTATCGCTTTTTTCAGCAATAATTTCGCAAAATATGTCTTCCAGGAAGTTTGAGCCCAACTTCGAACTTCAACTCTTCATTCACGCATCTAACCATTTTCATGAGAAGAAAACTAATTCGTCACGAACGATTAACCGCATGTAAACCATTTCATATGTATAATTTTACTTCATCGTGCACACCACCTTGTACATTACAATCCTATAATTCACAAAATTACGCCGTATATACACTACTATACTTATAGCATACGCTGACTAATCGACTTACGTCAAAAAATTATATTTTTTATCTTAATTATACATTACTCGTAAGCTTACTCATTTGATCTCATTAAAATGACTAAAAAAAATTAACTTTAACTAATTTTCCTCGAACAATTTTCAATTTTCTTGCTTATACATATATAAAAACTCAAACACACATGCGCACGCGCCATCACATATATATTTAATTATGTCATTTGTGAACATGTTCGAAAATGATTTATTTTAAATTTTTCTTAATATATTTTAAATTTTTATTACATAATGAAAAACCGAAAGAAAATTCTGTCATCAACGTATACCAACAAATTATTTTACATAAAAACAAAAAACGAATAATCTGATGTAATTTTTTATTTTAGTAATTAAAAAAACAAAAACGGCTTAATCATAATCCATATATGATGTGACGTCACATCGAAAATTTATCAAATTTCGAACACATACATATGAATATTCAACAAGTAAATGAGTTTTTAGAATAAAAACGTGTATATGTGTATAAGCACACATATATACATATAGTTACGAAAATATGAGCAGTAATAATGATAGAGATAGAATTAAATTTCCCCTTAACACATAATATTTTTGTTTTTAGATAGATACATGAACAAAAAATTATGAATGAAATAGAGAATAAAGCACATGGGTTATGTGGTGCAGAGACTATGAATAGAGTCGATTATATAAAATAAAAATTTAATTTCGGGGTGATAGAATGGGATGTACGAACAAATGTTTTGTGGGTTGTATTTTTTTTTTTTTTCATGGTTAATACTGTTATTATTATTATTGTTATTATTATGTTGTTGTTGCTATTGTTGCTAATGTCTATTTGGTTTTTATTCGCGAATTCATTAAAATTCTATTACGTTACAAATATCGCTATATACTACACATTTTTTAGTGCATTTTGTCATTAGGTATGTATATAATAGAGTTGTGCATCAGATTATTCTTTTAGGTGTCAACAGTGATACAGACGAAGATGCAAGTTATACAGCAAGGTTTGATGCACGGAATGCAAAGAATGTAAGTAAAGATTCAACCTGCCAAATTCTAGAAATATATACCATTTAAAAATATTTTAAACGAAATATGAGCAGATATTCCAATATGTATTAACTAATATGTTATTCATAAATTGTAATTTTGATAAATTCAATTCAAACTTCAATACAACTGTAAAAATAATAAAATTCTACAAATAAATTTCTAAATTGAATTACAATTTATTGTTAAATTCATAATTATAATTTTGAGAATTCAAGTACATAATTTGATATGTGTTCACCACAACTCCAATATCTAGAACCAAATAATTAGAACCGCAACCACTTCCCTTTTCCATTATTTCGGTAGATAACAAAAACAAAAAATTTGTTATATCTACTTTATTGACTAAATTAATAGAATTTATTTATAGAACGGAGCAGGCTGCCCGTTAAATTACTCAATTGTAATTTGCATAGTGCAGTTTCAAGTATGTATATTAAAAGTCAAATCATGGAAAGAAAAGAAACAAACCAAACGAAAGATTATAAAAAAGTGTTTATATATGAATTTCTTGAAAGCTTCAGGCTTAAAAACAAACGCTAAAATGATGAATGAAGATGTGATGAAACACCAAAAAAAATTAAAAATATCGTGTAATTATATATAAAATCTCCTAAAGTGGTGGCAGTTTAGCTATTGCGTCTCAATAATAGTGCCTTTACAATCGGACTACCGTAATATAATAAGTAAGTATATAGTTGGGTTTGGTTCTCGGCTTAAAATAAACAGCTCGCAGCTACTTTTACATTTTATCAAAAGCAGCTATTAATATTTTATTTAAGCATGGACACAAACCTAAGTACTTGCGGTGGTAGATGGGAAAGCCATTAATAGACAATTGACCCACTGCTATTAGGCCGCTAATAATATGGATATTGTCAATTTCATCGCTAGGTGGATTAGTGTATAAACCGATTGATGTATTACGTCAAATATATAATCAATTTAGTTCATTTTGTGTACCATCACCATTCAAAAACTTTAATTTGAATTTAAGGCAATATTTTGACCGTAAAAATCTATGGTAATATAGTTTCCATTCTTACTGATTTGAACGATATTTAAGAATTAATTATATTTTAGATTATACAATTCACCGAATGTACTGCGGCGATAGTAACTTTCGATTTCTCTGTTTTATGTATTTATTGAAAACGCCGAACGAATGAACTCGCGAGTGAAACACATCCTATATTATTCCAATAATAAATGTCATATACAAAATAACCATTAAATTTAATGCGGCTTTCATACGATGAGGTAGTTTTAGGTTATGTTTAGATGTAGTGTATGTGCGTTATTATGGTTTAAAAAAATTTTAATAATGGAGTTGTGAATTTATTATTACAAGAAATAAATTGTATTTTAATTGTATTGTAACTCTAGCACAATTTAATAACTTGGGGATGATGATGAATAAGGATTTGGATATTGTCAGAAACCTAAGGGATGGAAACATAACCTTTAAGGAAAAAACAGGCCACAATAAGCGAGAGCTTAACACTGGGGGCGGTGCAAATATACAGTTGCAATTTCAGCACTGGATGAAGAAGTAATATAGCTAGTATCACTAAGAAATGCTGTTGACGATTTAATAGGAAACCGGACACACGATGCAAACAATCAAATTGAAAATTTGCCAACCGCTGATGAATTTGTTACTTCTATATCCTCGTCATTGGTTGAAAATGATTTTAAAGTCGAAAGGAGAAATATCGAGACAGATACCGAAAAATCCCAATTTGCCAAAAATCCAAATCATTTGAAACTTTTGGAAAAGCAAATCGAGATATCACAAATTTGTAAGAGCTAAATTTAGCGGGTTACTTAATCAGCATTGGAAAGAATTACGAATTCAATGGAAGTCAAAAAAAAGATAAAGGATGTTTTTTTAGAGGTTCACAAGTTTAAGTAGGCCCAACACTGCTTTATTTGAAAACCCATTTAACAGCTGATAGTTGCTTTTTGTTTAGTTTGGTTTGACATTTCAGTATGGATAGACTGACATCAGAGCAACGCTTGCAAATTGTTGAATTTTTTTATCAAAATAACGGTTCTGTTCGTCAAATTTATTGTGCACTTCGTCCGTTTATGGCGTACATAATCGTTTTTCAGAGCGGTTAATTCGAATAACAATAAATCGTTTTCGGACCACGCTTGCTCTTAAGGATAATGTGCATCACGTGAGATGCAGAACAGTGCGCACTGAAGAAGCTGTAGCCGCTGTACAGGAAAGCATTGAAGAAAATCCAAATCAATCAATTCGTCGTCGGTCTCAGCAACTGAGGTTGTGTCCTTCCACTTTATTTAAGATTTTACGAAAGGATCTTGGCTTAAAACCTTTCAAGATTAAATTTGTGCAGGAATTAAAGCCAAACGACCATCATATGCGCCGCCAATTCACCGAATGGGCTGAAGCACAAATTGATATTGATGTTGAATTTCCACTCAAAATTTTGTTAATGCCAGCTAATCGAGGTACGAACAAATTTCTAATCAGGGACATGATTAGAAATTTGTTCGTACCTCGATTAGCTGGCATTAATCTAGCTGACAAGTGGTTGCAACAGGACGGAGCCACATGCCACACAGCGCGCGCTACAATTGATTTACTCAAAGAAACTTTTGATGAAAGAATAATTTCGCGTGATGATCCAATTAATTGGCCACCAAGATCGTGTGATTTAACCCCATTGGATTATTTTCTTTGAGGTTATGTAAAGTCACTTGTCTACGTCGATAAACCAGAGACGCAATTGAATTCCTGGAAATCAACGTTTGAAGAGTTATTTTCGAAATACGGCCGCAAATGATGCGAAAAGTTTGTGAAAATTAGTATTCCAGATTGCGCCTTGTATACGCGCCAGCCGTAGCGGCCATATGGCCGAAATCATATTTAAACATTAATGTCATAAAATTTTCTATCGAATAAACCCCGTTTTATTGATATTAATTATTTCTTTGTTTTATTATGATTTAAACTTGTGTAACTCTATAAAAGACACCCTTTATATAGAAGTTGAAAAATAAATATGTATTGAAAGCCCAAATTAGAAGAAAATAAGCGACACAACCAAAGAATGGGAAAAACTCAAGACAAAAATAAGACGCAACAAAAAATTTTAGTATTTTGTTATATATTGACATAAGTTCCAACTAATTTTAATGAAAAATATTAACCATTAAAAGATTAAAGTTGTTTTATTTCGAATTCAAAATTGAATAGCACTTGATTGCGCAACTCATTTGCCTCTGTCAAGAAGTACTTTTAGTACTTTTCTTGGAAGTGAACTAGATCGTCATAATCGTCATGCACCTCAAGTTCTTGTATAGCATTGGATAACAATGTTCAGCATTAAAATGTAACCGGGTATTTTGAAGAGCTGCTGCAAACGTTCAAAATTGGAAAGACCACCACGGCACTGACACCTGTTTTCCAGATGGGACGGACCCCAGTTTTTCCAAACTCCTATTACACGCTCTTCAATGTTCAGGCTAAACTATGGCTTTTGTTAAATCTACTATTGTGTGTGTACACTTCCGCTTGTCTGTATGGCGTAGAAGCCATAGCAGTAATGGGTATTCAGAGTCAGCTTAAAAAACTTAACGTTTAGCGTTCCCGCTGTTGTAAATAATTTTAAAATACTGTACGGTAGGGGGTTTTTCCACCTGGGGTAATTTTATAAAAAAATTAATTAATTTATAAAAAAAAATTCGTTAAAATGTTGCTTTATTTAAACGAAATTTTTTTTATAAATTCGAAGTAAATTTACATCGCATTACAATAACAATTTTTTCTTCATATATTCACAAATAATTGACAACTGGAATAGTTAATTACTATTTTTCTAGTTGTTAATTTGCACTATACCTCTTCATTATAAACCAAATATCGGCTTATCCGCTTATTTTATCCATTTTACATAAAAATTTTAATTTAAAACACTAAATTGAATAACAAACTATTGATAATCCTGGCGAAATTGCAGATCAATTGCGGATCGATAATGCAGTTTTCCGGCGGATGCTATAATGCTTTTAATTTTAAACGCGGATAGGATGAACTCCCGCCGTATTAAACAAGGCGAATTGTATTTTTAATCAAATATAAAAAATTCTTATTTTACTTATTGAAATTGTTACTGTTCAGTTATTAGTTTGAATGTTGCCACGATGACAATCACCAATCACGTTTACCTAAATGTCACTCCAGTTATCCTTAGCAAGTTCAACAACCTATAACTGCTATCGCAAAGACAATAACAGTTGGTCAACTTCTAGTTGATTAGGAACTAAAATTGTAATATGGATACAATTTTTATCACAAATAATTTTGATTGGAAAACTGTATTTTTCAATCAAAAATATTTGTGATAAAAATTGTATCCTTGTACGCGATTTTTCATCATGCTTCGGGTTAATAAAACTAATGTTAATAATTTGTTGTGTATGTTAGGCTCAAATATCAAAAATAAGCCATGACGTGATCTCTTTTATAATAAGAAAATATAAAGAAGAGCCCCTATACCCCTGGTCCTATCGAGATGTAAAACTTTCTATATGCTGAAGAGAGTTGACGGGTGCAGCACAAATTCTACAATGACTTGATACGTAAACCCATAAATAATGTAAACCTTTATATTTTTAGTTTTCAGCAGTACAAAAAAATATTAAAATTTCTCAATCAAATTTTAGTCGTCCGTTCGAATCACTCACACAGTAAAACAAACATTAAAAATTGTCTTGCATCAGTGCTATACAAATTTTCGTGTGTTTTACTACGTGAGTGCTTGAGAAGGTCAACTAAAATTTAGTAGTGACATTTAATTTTGTTTATATAATTTCATTTGCTATAATTTATGATATAAAAAAAAGATTCTTGATATAAAATTTTGGGCAACCTTTCCAGGCGCTCACATATTAAAACACACGAAAATTGGTCTTGCATCAGTGATAGATAGATTTCGTGTGTTTTATTATGTGAGTGCTTTGCAAGTCCTATTATTGTTGTGTATGGTCGATGGACTTATGTTTTAATAAATAAATATACTCTTGGCTAGTGAAATGAGCGATGTGGGCACTAAAAGAATGATGCATAAACCACTGTCCACCTTGCCGTACTATCAAATTGGGGAAATTTTGGTTTAATGGATGGCATTAAACCATAAAGTTTAAAGTCTTAAAGCATAATGTTATCCCTGTAAATATATGATATGACTAATTCACTGTAATTTATTTTGTGATATTACCCGCCTTAGGCTGTTATTATTTTGAAAAAAGAGAACTTCTGTAAAATCATAAAAACTTGTTGTGCGGTGAACCATTAAATCTCAAACATACAAGGACTTCTTGAATAAAAATATATTTTTACGACATACGTGTGAATCAAACATTATATAATTTTACGATGTTACGAGTTGCGGCGGCGGAGCGCAATAATGTTTTTCAGCACATAAGTCACTATGTATGTTGTAAATAATCTCCTTAGGCTTTTGTTACTTAAGTATAAGTATAAAAGTACTAATTATCCAAAAAATAATAAACTAAAAACACAACACGCCTTTGCAACAAAAAAAAAAAAAATTCAAAGTGTATTTTACAAAAATAAATTGCTGGCACGGGACAAATATAGAAAAACAAAATTATATAAAAAAGAGGTTGGACATGTTCAAGGAAACCCACACAGAATCTTTACCCACACAAAAGAGCACATACACACCAGAGCACAAACACAACATATGAAAAATGTAAGCAAGCACACAGAACAGAACAAGTAAAGCAGAAAAAAACAAAAAAAACGACACAGGGAATTTCTCTTTCACGAGAATTTTGTTTGCTTCTTTCTTACTTTTTTTTGTTGTTGTCGTCGTCGTCGTCGTCGTAGTCGTTGTCGTCGTCGTATTACAGAAAAAAAAGAAAAAAGAAAAACTCACGCGGATGACGGATAAATTTTCCCGTCTTGTGAGTATACATATAATATTTATTTTGTTGGTTTGTAGTTTGCGTTTTCTTTTAATAATATATTTTTTTTTTGTGTTTTTGAATTTTCATATAACGAAAAACACGAAAAACGATAAAATAGCGTTTGTAAGATTTTTTTATATATATATAAACGTACTATTAATACATTTAAAGAAAGCTTCGTGTTAATTTTTATTTTTTATTTTTTTTATTTTTTTTATTTCATACAATTTTGAATAAATAATTTTTTTAATTCATTTTATTTCATTTAATTTCGAACGTTTACGAATCGAGAATTTAACACACAAAAAAAAATATCAAAAAAATAATTTTTTTTTTCGAAATGAAATTTTTTTTTGTGTAATCGAAAATTGTGTGGAAATCTCGCGGATGCAAAGTGTTTTGTTTTTTTTTTTTTTTGTTTTCTGTGTTAATTTTTTTTTTTTTAATCGAACTTTATGTATACAGTGTTTCTTGTATAGTTCTATCGAGTGCAATGAATTTTTCGCGCGGAAAATTCTAATGTTTTTTTTTGTTCAGTTAGTTGGTCTCATTTAATTGTATTACCTAATGTTGAACGATAAGAAAAGAACATAAGATAATTACATTATACCAACACAAATACAATCATGCGTACATAATATATAATTTTTTTGTTTGTTTGTTTGTTTTCTAATAAATAAAAAAATAAAATTAAATCAAACTTTTCAACCTTCTATATAGTGTGTAACCGTGTTTAGTTTTCCAAAATCGAAAATAAAAAAAAAATAGTTAGAAATATATATAAAAAATATTTTAATGGAAAATTTGTGTTAATTGTGTTAATAATCATAATAATTATTGTGTTGTGTATACTAACCGTGAATCGTACATACATACATATATATATAATTATATATACATATATGTTTTACCGGCTGTGAATTATAATTTTTTTTTTGGAAATTGTGAATGTTTCCTTCGAACCTCGTCAATTTTTTTATACACATAAATATATTATAAATAAATGTTTGCCTTAATTAAATAAATGTAACCCAATATATACTCAAAATCAACAAGTGTTTGTCCTTAAATGTCAATTATAATAATCCGTCGAATTACCGTTAAGAAACTTATTTTTTTTAGTGTCACCAAATAATTAATTTAAGAACTGAAGTTTTTTTTTAAGTTTTTGGGACAATCTGTTTAGTTTATTGTGGTAATTAAATATTTTTTATTATATACACATTTATATACATATATATATATAAGAATACCAATTAAAAAAAAATAAAGCTTAAGATGAACGCGTACCTATGGCAATGTGACCTTTGACATTTGATGAGTTAAAATTATATAGATATATATTGTATATATATAGGTAGATAGATACATGTATTGCTTTTTTCTTTATGTTGATCAATAATGGCTGTAGAAAATAAAAATTGGTTAAATTAATATTTTCTAATTTTGATGTATCGAGGAGTTTTCATATTTAATTTGTTTTCTATCGTGGGACGTTACGAGTTCAATGATACTACATATCCGACGGCAATAATAATACTGTAAAGCAAATAATTTTTATTTTCATAATATAAAACTTTAAAGTTATTAAATTTACAAATTTCCCGCCAAATTATTTATGGCAATATAATATTCGTTAGAGCCTTATTTATGGGCTAACACCGTTCAAGATAAAATGTATTTAAATATTGTTCTGTGCAATGTGAATGCATGGAAAGGCCGATTAAAATCTGCTATCGAGATTTTTTTTTGTATAAATTATAGAAAATGGAACTATAATGGAAATATAAAAAAATGAAATTTCGATAACAAATTTTAGCCGACCTTCCCAAACAGTCACATAGTGAAACACACGAAACATTGTCTAGCACTGTTACAGAACAAATTTTCGTTTATTTTACTATGTGAGTGATTAGAAAGGTCGGCTAAAATATGGGATCAAACAATTTTAATATTTTTATGATTTATTTTTCAAAGTTAATTTATATGATTTTTATTTTGTATGGACGACTGTTTGAGACGCTATCTCTGATTGAAACACCCGTTATATCTAAGCGTAAAACATAACTTTTTAGGAGTCCGATTAATTTTTCAAAAATGGAATACAATCGCCTGATTTGCTACACATGAATAACTTCATTAAGAGATTATCTATAACCGTGAAACATTATTTTTGCTACTTAGTTTGGTCATCTCAAGGTTTCTTTATATATTCGGTTCTCTTTTTATTTTATTTATAAGAATTAACTTAACAAACATATGTTTATTATTTCGTTTTTTATTTTTTTTTTTTTTGTGATTTCTTGTATTTCCATATCGGTAGAAATTGATGCAAAACAAATTTCAAATTAAACAATCTACCCATCACCAATGACGAAACACAATATGCAACCCACACTCTTATACAACAACAATATATAAATTAATTCAATCGCATAAAACTCGCTTGAAGACTCCAAACAGAAAATATTATACAAAATTCAAAATCTATATTCAACCACGTGTTGAATATCTGTTCTAAGTCATTGACAATTATAAATGTAAAAATAAAAAATTAAAAGAAATCAAACCGGCTTAATATTATAACCTCCACCCACTTCAATGTTATATATTTAATACAACAACAATAATAAAACCAAATATGTTTGCAGTAACAAATTAATTTGGAATTCAATTAGAAAAAATTAAAATTTTCAACGAATTTTTAGGGCCAATGTATTGTTTCTTATATGATACGGGTTAAAGGTGAAAGACTGAAAGGTATCGTTGAAACTGAAATTTAGATTTTTATAAAGATTACTTACATCTATAGTGATGCTCCTATATCGAAATATATTATTCATCTGCGTTATCGACTAATTTACATTATATATGTTTCTTAGAAGTATTTACCTATATGACAACTTCTCGCTTCCTGTAGTCATTTAGTCTATGTAGGACGGTATGGCAACTAACAAAATTGATTACTAATTTTGAAGAAAAGATTATAATTTTTTTTTTAAATTACAGATTTATGTAAATAAAAAATCAATAAAAACAAATTCCAAGATTTAATTGTGACTCGTACTAATGATTTAACATTTCCATTTTGACATTTAGACTTAAATTCAACCTATACATACATAAATACAAAATATAGGAAAATATCAAATTTTTCACACGTAGGCCCTATATTGCTGTGTTTCGTCAGATTTCACAAAAATTAAATTAAATTTTATAATTCGTCATTATTTGTATATACGTGTATGTTTTCTTATCAAAATTGCTGAACATAATTTTTGCAATTCATTAATTATAAATTCTCTGTTGAAAATGTTTTACTATTTATATGGCATGCATATAATTATGATGAAATTTGAGAAATTGTTTTCCAAAATATGTGTCGTCTACCTTTATAACCTACACGCATTTTTCTTTCTCCTACACAATGTTTACGATATATATTTAGTTAATACATGGAATTTCCATTTATTTTATTGGGAATATGAATTTTTCTTTTCAGGAATATTCAATAACATTATTTTAAAGGTCGATACAAATTTATTATAATTCTAAGAAACTAATTCTCTAAGGTCGTGTATCATAAATTATTTATATATTTATACATTGTCTATCCCCGCTATTGTATACATGAAGTATGATCTCAGCGAGTACGCTGGCTCTGTCACGTTCTGCGTGCGGTTCCGGTACGAAAATTTTAGCTTCTAATTTAAAGTAAATACATATATTAATTTAAAATTAAAATGTTTACGTTTTAAGAAATTAAAATTTACGGCAGGAAATTTTTTAAAAATTGAAATAAGATTTACTAATTTTGTAAAATTATTACAATTTTTCAATTCTTAAATCTAAGATTTAATGAAATCTAATCTTAAATAGATTAATTAATTATGCCAATCCATTTACCGGTAAACAGTAAAAGATTGGGATAAAACCCGGTAAATTACCGGTAAACCGAAAACTAATTGCAAATTGTTAAAATCTGCTACGTATATACAATTTCTGAATAAAAAGACATATACGTATACTTTGATAACCCTTCAGGTGACATATGCAGACTTTCGAATTCTATATACTTGTAGGTTTAGTCATTAAAAGGCCGGTATAGCTACTTGGTCGTTGATTATTTCGTAAAACTTCTTTTATCATTTTATTATGTGATCACTGAAACGTTATTTCACGGTGAATTATGGTGTTAGTTTTTGTTTTATCCAAAAAATTAATTTTGACTTTAATTCTGTGTTGACCAGCATATTTTAGAGAACCCTCCGAAGTAAAATATTCTATACAACTAGAATCTCGAATTAAAAATTCAATTTCATTCAATTCAATGTCAATTTCATTTTCTACAAATTATCTTGATAAGTGGTCTAATATGACGTTACTCACATAATATGCTCTTAACCTAAAAAATACCACTAATAGGATGTTCCACCTGCGGTATTGTAATTTAAAATTAATACAAGCTCTATCTCGAACTCATCTGTGCAATTTTTCTGCTGTATTTTATCATTTTTCGTCGGCGACCGTCAAAACAGTGTCACTGTTTGTCGACTCTATATCTATTAATGTTTGAATCAATGTTGTCACGTGAGTACGAAATATCTGATTGGCCAATAGGTTGATCAGATGATCATCTGATGAAGTGATGTAGTGTCTGTTTAGTTTAAATTTAAATATTTAGCAGCAAAACGATATTTTTCATCAGAAATTTGTGAATTTTCAGGTAATTTCTTCTGATTTTCTTTACAAAAAATTATCGAATTTACCGGTATATTCTAATTTTTTGATCGATATTTTGGTAATCCAAATTGGACGGTAAAACCGGTCAAGCGATTAATCGTTTCCTGAGAATACGATTCCTAGTTGGGATGTACATTTTGAAGCGAACGTAATAATCATCTAAATCTAATTTTCTAACTATCTGAATTCTTAGGTTTTGTAATTCACAAATTTTCAAAAAACTAATTCTCGTTTTGATCAATATCTCTGCAACTCCTAAACTTTTTAATTCCCTATTACTAAAAATATCTTAATGTCTAGACTGTCTAATAATTCTTAATTTATCTTAATTAATCTTAAGATTTCCTTATATTCTCAAACAATAAAAATTCTGAATCATTCGAAATTTACCATTTGTAATCACATTTGAAATTATTGTCCCATTACTAATTATCGAATTTTGAACAATCAAATTTCTAAGTTAATTAAATTTTAATTCGAGATACAATTCAATACAATGGAAATAAGCCGCCAACAAGCTAACAGATTTATTCGAAGGATAATTTGTCTTTGGAACCTAGATCAGAGAAATACTTCTCATTCTTGATCGAGGTTGGTTTAACACCTCCTAGAGCTTGGGATAGTTTGGCCAAATTATTGCTCATTGTTTTTATTAGATATTAAGTTCTCACGTTACGACTACTTTTCTTATTGGAGTGTTCTATTCATTAATTCATTTAGTTTATTTATCATAAATTACATATTTATGAAATGCATTGTTCTTAATAGGAGACCTATTAAACTGTTTTATATTTAAATTGCATCGTTAAAGTCTAAATAGCAGGGATGGGTGAGAAAGATTACGTCATATAATCTACGCGGT
Organism: Tipula unca; assembly: GCA_951394425.1. NCBI lineage: Eukaryota > Metazoa > Arthropoda > Insecta > Diptera > Tipulidae > Tipula > Tipula unca. Next base: position 5,801,440 of record OX596380.1, on the reverse strand, counting down.
TGTCGACATGTAAAATATTATGTAAATTACTTGTCAATGTATTTTGTCAACGCCGACGTTATTAAGATAAGGTCAGCCACCTACGATAATTTAGCGTTTGAAATCGAATGAACAGCTGTATTTTGAAAAAAGCCAATTCAAAAGTTCTCTAACCTAACTTATTTTCCTGAAATGCGGGTAAGTTAGATAAAATGCATTGAAGGTTGATTAACGAAGACGAATATATTTCTATCTGGTATTTCTATCCGACCATAAGATAAAAATATTTTAATTTGAACGAGGACTACAATTTATGAGCTTGTTTGGTTATTTTAAGCGATTATTTTTGGTTTACATCAGCTTATGAGCCAATAACTTCTTTCAAGCTAATCTATTTATATCTTATGATCGAAAGCAAGGCTAAATATCGGTTCGTATGAAACAACCTTGAAGGAAATTCTAAAACTCTCGCCCAGCACTCGTATTGCACTGATCCTAAAGAAATCTGATCACCGTAGGTTAGACCTAGTTCACAAAATCGTTTAGTTGACGTTGTCTACATTGTCAACATTGTGTACCAGTTATCGACACGTTGACATAGAATATAATAGATGACACGTAAATGACCATACCTGCTAATAAGTAGTACTGATGAAACACTAATGCTATGGTTTAGCCACTTCTTCTGAGTCAAATTGATCGGGGAAATCATTATCAGAATCATGGTTCCTAATACTTCACGTTATACGATAAAATACAATTAACAAATATTTTTGCTTATCGTGGAATGAATGAATTAATTTAATTTGCTGTGGAATGCAACTACCTTTGTAAATAACCATACTATCACAATTTAATATTGAAATACCGTAAAATCACGACAACCCTGATACTAAAGCTTTTAATGAAGCCATTACTGTCATCTTCTAAATTATTATCAGCATTGTTCAATTATTTGTTGTGTACAAGATCTAAATGTTTTATTTCAGTTATACTAGATCGTCTACGATACAAAATCGCAGCATCTTTTGCAATAGTCGAATTTGAAAACAATTCCAACACTTCGTGCGGTTGATTTATTTACTATTATTCGAGGTTACAATTGTTATATTTAATCATTTTTCGCCGAAATGCACATTAAAAAGCAATTTATAAAGCTCGAGGAACTACCAAATTCACTTTTTTTTTTAATGGAATTTACTTTATTATTGTTTATCTATACGAATTGATTAATTTATTAATATTTATGATTTAATTAATATTATTCAAATAAAATTTGAAAAAAATGGCTGAACAAATTATAACTGTAAATTGTTTGACATCAGAAACGTAAACAAAATAACAGAATGAATATAGCAACGATTACGATAACAAAAAAAAACGACAGACGTCAGAAGAGTTTTAAAATAAAATTAGATTATTCAAGTATCCTCATAACTTTCAAAAATACATATTAGTATTTTTAAATGTCAAATGTCACATGTCAACGAATTCGTCTATTATTATAGAGTTTAGTAGTTTTCTATAACTTATATTATTTATTTTTAAATATTTTCAGATTTTTTTTAAAAGCCGTATAGTCTTAAATATAAGTGTAAAAGTTGTGTCAAGTGTGTAAAAATATATGTAGGACATTCATACATATACATACATATATTATGTTATAAAGTTTGACATTTATATATCCTATATAAACAAGTGAATCCAATTAAATGATTTGTCTTAGAAGTAATGGAGACGATTTTATGTCGGAGCCTTCAATTAAAGGCCCGATTTGTAAAAAATAAAAATGTTAGCGATGCGTCGTGAAAGTGAACAAATTTATAATAACAATAATAGTAATTATAATATTAATTTATATATATCTAACAATAATAACGTTATTGTTAGTACAACAGCGTCAACAACAACGACAACAACTACTAGTACTGGTAATAATACTAACACAAATAACAATAATTTATTAACAACAAATTCGTTAAATTTACAACAATCGTCGAACCAAGATCTACATCATCATCATCATTTACATCATCCACATCATTACTATTCAACGTTGTCGTATCCAGGCGGGAGCACGAATATCGGATACAATTCAACGGGATTAAGTGGACATCAATTGATTGGTATGTGTGTACGAGGATTACAGTATATTTAATATATAAATAATAATAATTATATTTAATTATTGTATATATAGGATCTCGTCAACAAGGAATTGCTAGTTCGAATTTACCAACCACATCTAACGTTGGGTTAGATGAGTACGTTGATATACTTCAAGTACAACAATTATTACTTGATTCTAACTCAACGACAGCGACAACAAATTCAACTTCAACCGTTCCTTGTTCATCGACCACACCCGGGTCTAGTAATCGTCAAAGGCCTAAAGTAAATCTACAGAAAGCTGGTGACTATTCCTGTCAGGTGCAAGGTATTTTTAAATATATTGCCCAAACATATTTTCGCGTGAGTATATTAATACAGGATTTGTTTTTTCACCTTCCAGCTGATTCACCATCTCGTCGTGTTTTATTGGATTATCCTAGTCCTTACTTATACGGCAACTATCATACATCGCCAAGCGAGGATTTAGTTGCATTATGGTTTGGCGGCAATGGAACAGGTTAGTTTATATCATAATATTATTATTATTATAATTGCGCGCATTGACGGAACTTTCGGTTTGGCCCATTAAATTAACGCGTCCATTCCATATTTGGTTCGAATAAAAACTATAAATTTAATTAAGTTTAATCTGTATTTTTAAAAAAACGACAATAAATACGCGAAGAAACAATTTTTAAATTAATTTAATTTTTATATATTTTATAAAAACGAATATAACAAAACAAAAACAAAGTTTAACTATTTTTTAATTAATTGTTCCCGTTTGTGATGATGACCTGACATTTTAAAATTTATGATGTGATAAATTTTATTAAAATTAAAAGCAATCTCCTTGTCTTTATATATACGTATATATAGTTTAATAAAAAATGGATTTCTTAAGTAAAGATTATTTTTTTTATATAAAGATGGAATATATAAATGGCTCCGATTTACATCACGCAGTTGAACTATATTACGAATTATTTTAATTCAACTTCCGCAGAAATTAAATGAAGTTATAAGAATAAACATTCTTCTCTACACATCATCATCTCGTTTCTAAATACATATATATACATTTATACATATATTAATATTGAAACGATTGTGTCACACATAAGGCAATAAAAGAAGAATAAATTGTTTGCAAGTTTTCATTTAATTGCCTGTACCTCTGCCTCACTTAATTTATTATGTTAATAATAAATAATGGCATTTATTATCATTCATATACCATGCTAGACGAGTTCTGTTTTATTTATATTTTTTAATTGTCAATTATATGGAGAGTAGCATAACAAATACGACAATATGTTATATAATTGATTGAATTATTTTAAAATCATTAACTTGACAACCTTTACGAAAATGTTATGCATATAAGTCCTTTAGAAAGAGTTACTAAATGGGTCGTAGAATAGTAACATTTATTCGTCTATATAGAAAACTAATATCTCGTAATCGTAGAATTTTGTATTAATTTCGATGGTTTTGTGAAATATTCTTTCGATTATGATTTTTTTCTGGTTATTTTGAAAATAAGTATCACCAGAATTTTTAAATCCAGGATTATGGAAACACGATTTTTAAATCAGGATTTCGTATTTCTCCAAATTTTTTGTACCGCAATTCTCAGAAAACTAACTAATATAATCGTTGGATTTTTTGTATTATTTTCGGTGGTTAGGTACCAAATGCTGGTTTAGAAATTCAAGCTAGTCAAAATCCTGGGCCCTACTATGACTTTCGCCTATACTATTTTCGTTTTCCTATAGTAGTCAAAGGAAGAAAATGGAAAACAATATTATAAATTTACTATTGTTTACCTTTTCCTACCTTTGCCTAACTAGAGGAAAACGATAACCGTCGAAAATAGTAGGCGAAAGTCATAGTCGAACCACTGGTTTTATGAAAAAGGTTTTTTTCTCCCAACGTTTCTCCCAAGCTAGACTTTTAATCCTTGGTGTCAAAGTAGGTACTTTTAATACTAGGAGAAAAATATTATATAGTGAAGACCCTATAATATGTATATGAAATAAGTATTTTTTTTTTCGGAAAAACTTTTTTTATAAAAGTATTATGGGCGGTTGTGTTTTCATGATTATTACTGTAGCTGGTACTAGTACTGTACTGTGATTCTTATAGCAGTGTTTGTTTTATTTGTTGTGGAATCTTCTAAGTATCCCTCAGTTACAGTACATATTAGATTTCCAACCAGCGTGTATTTTAAGGCAAGTGAGGTCACCGCCAAAATCTACAAGGAGTGTAGCTGAAGTCCGACGCAAACAGTGGCCGGTATATTCACTTGCATCCACTTCTTTTGCAACGCTCCTAATTTTGTGAATGCCAACTACTACCCAATGACACACTCCACCTTGGTATTTTATAAAAAGACGTCGTACTTCGAAATTTTCTGGGCGAAGAGCAAAGTATTTTCTGCAAATTCCCATATAATTTTCTCCCAAAACCGTAAAGAGTCGTGATTTGATTGTTTTAGAGTTGCAAATTTTTACCAACAAAGCTGATTGAACGTCTTCAATGTCATCTATCATTAAATGGACTAGTTCGTCGCAACGACATGCACTCGCTACTCCCAGTATAAAAACAACCTGCAAGAAAAATACCAAAGAATAAGTTTATATATATTATCTTTAAGTTTTAAAGCTTACCTTCATCATTAATCGGGAGCAAAATTTAAAACCAAGTCGATTTATGACTTATCGAGAACCCTGGTTATTTTTGTTGTGTAACCAATATTCTGTTTTTTTTTTAAATGCTTGCAATTTGATATATTTTTCGATATCTACGCCATTTTTATAATTCAATGTGGCCTTAACCATTAAATACTGCACCCGATATATATCTTACGTGATTTTGATGGCAATAAGTTTAACACAATTTATTTTGCTGTTTGAACCACATCCGGTGGTTAATTTGATAAATCTTCTAATTCAAACATTTTGTTCGAAAGGAAGAAAATATTGTAATTATAGCTTTGCAGTTCGATAGTTTGACGCGTACAATAGTCAAACCAAACAAAAGACATGATCTCCTTAGACATGATCTCCTTAGATAGTTTGTACAGAAAAATGAACGTAAACTCGTAAATCAAATTTATTAACAAAATTTGATACAAGTGAAATTCGAGTTAAATTCTAAATGGAAATCTGAATGGAATTTGAAAGTTTTTTAAATTTAATATTTGATTCATTAATTTTATATGTGTGTAATTGTTATCTATAATATATTTAAGAATATGTAAATCGATATTAGCTGAACTGAAGAATTGTAAATTGGTTTAGGACAATAAATCCACTAGCCGAACAGTCTCTAAATAAGGTATGTATGTGTTGGAATTAAAAATAAAATAAAAAATCGAGTTTAACAGAAATTCAAATTAATTACGATAATGTTTGAATAGTGCTATGTTGATTTTCACATGAATTTGAATTGAAGTTTAAATGCCATTTTGCCACTCTCATTTTCTTAAAAACAATTAAATTGATACAAATTTGACCTGCATATAAAAATTGATACCAGTTTGAACGGAGTTGGAAAAAAAAATAGGATATATTCTCGATTAATATAATGAGTGGTTGGCAGAACTCACCGGTTAAGGATCAACTGACTAAGATTTATTGCGTTTAATTCTATGATGGTCATCATATTTTATATTTTATTTTTTACACACAAGTCACAAATTATTTGTAAGTTTTTTCCCACAATTTATGTACTCGTATGTGAACTTGATTAATTACTTAATTCATTATATAAAATAAATTTTAAATGTTGAATCGATTTAATTAATTAATTCAATTATTAATTAATTAATTAGAACAAATCGTTATTTTCATTGGTTTGTCTAGAACTCGCAGATACTCGTAGTCGAGCAGACATTTTTTTTTGCCATCCTTGGCCTAGCTTGGCTATTCGCAAATATGGTGCGAATTGGTTTAGTTTTGACATTGGTTTGTTATTCACACTTTAATTTTGAATTAATCGTTTATTAAATTGAATTTAATGCACAATAATACTTACTTAAAAAACATATGTTCGCTTGACAAAAACGTTCTAAGACCTAGAAAATTTAACTTTGTCATAACTATCTGTATATATACATATATAATAAACTAATCAAACACCGGATGTGCTTGTCAGACAAACACAAATAAAATATATTATATTGTATATAGTGAATGTCACGAAATACACGTTCCTACACTTTGCATTATAGATCACCCAAAAAGCGAGTTTCTGACGAAATAAATTTGCCATTCATTCGCTGTTATATTATTTCATTCAACTTTTTTTCTTGTTGTAAATTTTATTCAATTTTAATTATATTTTTGTTGTAAAATAAAAACAAATAAATCTAATTTGCATAAATTTTGTCAAACCTGATTTTTTTGTTGTGCTTTTTTTGGGTTTTTTATTTTTTTGTATTTCACGATGCGAACGATAACATCTTATGGGGTTGGCTGTGTGTTGAATAACATTTTATTTATTTTTTCTTAATATTTTTTTTTCGATATAGACGATGCGAGATGGTGATGATGATGAAATTTGATTTTTAAAAGATCGTTTTAACATGATTAGCCATTTCGATTATATTATCATAATATTATATGAATAAATAAATAATGCCACAGAGTGTTAACTTGTAATACAACATTTAAATAAAAAACTAGAAAAACGCAAAAAAAAATTCATTCATAATCTTATTTTTAGATTTTGCAAATTTCATTGATGAAAAAAATTTGTTGTTAAAAGCTTTTATCGTGTGCGTGTGTGTGTGTGTGCTAGTTGTTCGTGCTGAAAGTTCATTTACATAGTCATAGATATAAATTATAATATTAAAACGATTCAGCATGGAATAGGCTTTTTACAAAATTTACAAATAAGCGCCTTAACTCTATATATATCAAGGTTAAGCTAAAAAAGCTTAACGAATTTTTGATTTGATTGGCATATCCTTTTGAACGCGGCGAGAGTGCCACCGCGTACCCCGATTAAAACCAGTTCGTATTGTATAAACAAATCTTTGACATTTCATATTTTAGTCATTACCACCTGCATTTATGGCATGGCACAAACCAAATGTATGTATATTGGTTTCTATGTATATTGTAATTTGTTGAACATCCAGTTTAAAAATCTCATTCACACATTTTAATAATCAACTTAAAATAAATAAAAAAAAAATTTGCATATTATTTTAATAAATAAATATTGGTAAAAAAAAAAAATATTAAAAAATAATTTTAAGTTTTATTTCAAACTCTTTTTATAATCCAGTCATTAATTTTTTTTTTGGTGGTTTGATGGGCCACGTAATGCTATGGATTAAATTTCATTTCATTCAAAAGAAACATAAGAAAAAATGATTATGTCTTAAAGATTTGTAACTGTTCAGTATATATGAAATTGATTGGACATAATATAATCATAATGTTTAAATCGACGTGCGTGTAACACGATGCCTATATTCACAGTTTTTCGTGGCGTCGTCAAACATTTGTCAAGTTTTTGGTTTTGTTGTATCGCGCGGCGACGAAATTTCAGCTTTCAACCGATGATTTATATTAAGTTGAATTGCCCAATTTTATACATATAAGTATGTATAAAAGCGTAAGGCGTATGTATGTATGTATATTGTGTATACACGATGACTAATTTTGAAAAATTTATAATTTAATCAAATTTTCAGGTAATCATATATTATACATTAGCTTGGGTGTATAAACATATGGCAACTGATTAATGTGTAAATATATCAAGCTTTCATATTTTATATGCGTAGATATATACGTATCCGAGCGTACTGAATTAAACACTTGATTTAATTCCCTGGCCAAATTTTATTTGTTTATAATAAAAGCTTTTTCCAGAAAATCTCCCATTTCATTCAATACAATACAAATATTATTTTTTCATTAATAAATTTATAATTTTTAAGCAATAAACCCAACAACTACAACAATATATTTTATGTTGTACATACATACATATATATAAAAAAAAATCCTACACAAAATTTTCAATTCACTTTGAAACTTCATCAATTTTGTAATTTCTTTGTTTTATCCGCATGTACATATATAAGTATATTGTGTTATGTCTTACAATAAACATAAAAAAGACGGAAGAGATCTTACATAAACTAAATCTATACGATTATAAAGCAAGATCTCATCAATGAAATAAATTTATTTCAATAATACATACACATACATATATACGTATATAATGTTAAGTTGAAAATATATATGTATAAGATGTGATCAAACAATTAAGTCACATCCGAAAAGACGCGTGTGTATAAATTATATATATATATATAAATATAGAATAAACTTTCATTCATGCGACTTCATTTAGTTGACATCCTTGGCTAAAATTTTACACATCACATGTGGGTACTTTCATCACAAACCGCAAACCAAACCAACAAAATCAAAAACACATCAGCATATTGAGTATGAATATATGAAATCTGAAAGCTTTAAGATTTTTTTTACAATTTCATTCATAAAAATTTGAAACCGAATACACACACAAAAAAAAAATCAATGCTAAATGAAACTAATATACCTCCAACCTCACCTCTTACATGTATTTCCCAAAACAAAAACAAAATGATAACAACAACAAAATCATTGATTTCTCTAATAATTTAAATTTAATAAACAACAAGAAAAAAGCCCACGCAGGATTTTTTTTTTAACTTTTCAAATATATTTTTTATTCATTTCATTCATAATTCTCCCCCACTTGTTGATGAATGTGCTTTTGCGAGAGTAAATTGATAATTTGTTGTGCAGCTAAGATTTTGTGGTTTATATATTTATATACGTATATAAGAAATGTAAATAAATGAACAACAAGAAAACCCTCCGGGCTATTTTGGTTTCGTGGTGAATTTCAAAAAAAATGAAATAAAATTTCATATATTCGCGCGCTTTTCTTTTCGTTTACTATGTGTACGTCTGCGTATATTATGTATATATAGCCACCAAAGCATAGAACAAAAGCAATAAAAAATTTGGTTATTACTGCTGGTTGGTATATATACATATATACGGTATGCTATGCGGTTGTGAAATCACAAACCAAAAATTTACATTTTTCATTGATAAAAACGATTTTTTGTGTTGTTGGCGCCTGATACCTTACAAAATCATTTGTTTCATTTTTATTGAGGATTAACATCTATATATGTATATATATATATATATGTAGGCTGAAGAAGCATTGACTTGCGACGGTTTAAAAAAAAATTACAAGAGAGTTTATACATAAGATACATTCAACAGATGTAAATTGTGAGAATTGAAATGCTGCGCATGCCCAAAATTTCAGTGTATATATAGTATACTCAATAATTATACATATTGTCTTATATATTTACACATTTTTGTTGAATTGAATTGAAAATCACCAGTTGATGCTAAGATTTCAATCAGCAATATTTTATATTTTCAACAAAATACTTTAATATACAGTAAAGCGCCCAACTTTGGAAAGGGAAAGACGTGGTAAACTAATAAATTAAATAATAAAATATATTTTTGTTCGATACCTAGTTTATGTTTTCGGTTATTATGAAATAAAAATTAAAAACAATGTCCTAATTTTTTGTCATTATACATATTGATATAAAAACATCTTTTAATTAATGTCTAATTGTAAAAATTATAGAAAAAGTCCTAAACTTATTTCTTGCTTAAGGGTTTGGAAAATCTAGCTAGCTTCTTCACTGCAAGGGGAATCGTTTAAAAAAATTTAAAATATCCTCGGAGTTGGGCTCTAAGACAAAAACGAACTAAAAATTTAGGCTGTAAATTTGAAACTTGTACCGAAAACCAACGTTTATACCGAATTATGAAACTATTTTAGTTAGTTGTTATTATGAAATTTATTTTTAAGCCGATTAAAACGAAATGAATGACGCATTTAATTTGTAATCATCCTCTTCTAATCAATTTAAGTTAAATATAAGAGGCGCGAGGTTGGTCACAACTTTATTAAATGTAATTCCATTATTTTGTCATACTAACTAACTAAACTAACTAACTACTAAACTTATTCAGAGCCTTTGAAAGTCGCATCAAATTATTCCCCTAAACTGTTTACAAAAAAAAACATTAAATTTTAAGAGAGGGCCAGTCGAATGCGGTACAGAACTATTGAATTCAAGATAGTGTATTATTCTCCTTGAAATGAGCACGAGTTAAAATACCAAAGTGATGGAATAGATTGGGTTTTAATAACAGTTGTCGGAGCTTCACATGAGGGGATCAGAAACAATTTTGTATTTTTTTTTAACTTTATCAAGATTTTTTTATATTCGACTAAATTTGAGAGCAACAAAACAGCCAGTTAAACTGAACAGAAAATAAGAAAAAGATTCCTTAACACCCAAATTGTTAGGGATAAAATCCTTAATTTTTAAATTCCAACAATACTGAACGAAAATTTTTCTAAATCATTCTAAAAGAAAAAAAATTATAAAATCAAATTTTTTAATATACAAATTCCCAAATTCGTTAGTCGGGAAATTTAGGAATTTAGAAATTGTAAATCTAAAATTACAATTTTAAGAGAAATAAAGGAACCAGAAATTTTAAAATTATTGAGAAAAATTTTAGAACTAACGAATTCCAAAACTTTTCTCAATATACCAAATTTTAAAAATTGTAATTGTTTAAGTCCCTTTAAACTGTAATGTTAAATTTGTTATTCCTAAATTCTTAAGTTTCCCAGTTCTAAATTTTCAGGAATTTCCTAGAAAAAACCAGAAGGTTCTGTTCGATATTTTTCAAAATCGCTCAAGCTTCCGATAAAGTATGGCATAAAGATTTTATACACACAACATTGATGAGGTTTAGGTAAACGCTAAAAATAATTGGCAACATCTCAACAATACCTAGTAAATTGAAAAAAATTACGGCGTTTTTTCATTGCACAATAACTAATGATGTAAAACACTTCAATATGTCAAATAAAATCTATCAAATCAATAGAGGTATTCGTAAAGTCTGTTTATACGTGTATGTATATACCTGGATCGTTCTTGATTGTTAATCCAAATCGATAATCCGTTAATAAGAGTTTTAATGATTTTTTAATTTTTTTTTTCACATTCAAATATAAACCATCATTTTTTGTGCTATTCTAAAATTATGAAACAACGCCCTAATTGTTATTTTTATTTTTGGTAAATTCATGTTATAGTTTATGTTTACTATTTACAGGAAAATTTATTGGCATTTAAATTTTGTTGTCTAAATTTTACATTTGGCCCCACCAAACCAAAGATAATTCCAAAAAAATTGTTATAAAATCATTAATTTTATTGATTTAAATTAGGTATAATCTTATGGTTAAAATGAAAGACTTTCATCGCAAAATCTGAATAGAACCTGGCCTTATTTTGGGTTAAGTTCAACTTTTATATTGTTTGGAACTTCAGTCTCAAATATAAATGGAGATTGAATTGTATAAAATTCTAATTATTTGATCTCGAGTTTTGACAGTAATGTCAAAATTGGTTATCTTTGAAATTTTAAATTTCCTTGACTGTTTTTAACAACTAAAAAGCTCCTAATCTTGAATGCATCTGAAATATTTATGTAATCTTTTTAAAATTATGAATTTTAATTTTCCAAATGTTAATCATTGAAAATTTTATTTTCAGAAGTAAGATTTGAAATTTTTGAGAATTTTATAATATACAACTTTGAATATAGCAAGAACTGACTTATATTCCTCTATCCCATTAGAATAATGGGACGTTTACTATGCAAAATCCGTCTCAAAATCGGATAAAATCATCGACATTTTTGATATTGTTGGCCGAACGGGATGGTATCATACGTACGGCGACGGGAAGCAACGAGTTAGTTAGCTCACACATTTTTCAAAATGCGAACGTTTGTCCATCTTTTATAATTTTCTTTATAAACTAAAAGATGCTATTTTGATTGAGCGAGTTTATTTTCAAATTGTACCACAGTAATTTCGGGATTATATAAATTTAATTTAATTTTCAATTTTTAATTTTCAATATATTTGTTGAAACCGGCCATTCTGCTTGTTGTTTTTGGTTACAATAGTTTGGTATAGTTTCATTTCATCTGCCCTCAGTTAGAGTCTTATATATTTTCAAACGATGGTATTCCCTCATAATTGGGCCTAGAACGTTCCACAATTAACTCAGAACATTTACATCAAATCATTTGACCTCCTGTAACCTGTTAAAAACAGATATATGTTTACTCGTAATGTCACGTACATATGTAGATATATATATATATATATATATATATATATTATATATATATATACATATATATATATATATATGTATATATATATATATATATATATATATATATATATATATATATATATATATATGTATATATATATATATATATATATATATATATATATATATATATATATATATATTTATATATATATATATACATATATATATATATATATATTATATATATATATATATATATATATATATATATATATATATATATATATATTATATATATATATATATATATATATATATATATATATATATATATATATATATATATATATATATATATATATATATATATATATATATATGTATATATATAACAAGCACTGCAATAAAATTATTCGCGCAAAAGACTTTGCGCACACAATTTTCAGCCAATAACAGCGTATATTACATGAAATCACCTTTTTATTCTCGTTGTGTCACAGTTTTGTGTGTCCAAATGAAATTTAAGCTGATTTTTGTTTTTGTCATCGTTGTTGTCGCGTTTTGTTATGAAAGAACCCATATCGCGAGTGGGCAACCGCATATATACAGTATAATTTTAGGTTTTAAAATTCAATATGTATATACATATGTTCATAATATGTATATGTGTATACACCTTTTGTGTGACATCATAAAGTTGTGTGTCTTTCAGAGACATTATTAAATTTAAGATTTTTTTTTTATTGTTTGTTTCGACTTGAGAGTAAACAGCGGATATTGCAAAATCAACTTAATATTTTTTTTTTAACTTGGTTTTGTTATTTAAGAAGGCGTTAATCTGGTTTTGTTAAGATGTATATATTTATTTCGATATGTGTATTTTGTGTTTGTTAAAAATTATTAAAATATTAAGAAATCATTTATACATATATACGATCACTTGATCTTTTCTATATGTACACAGGTTCCATGCTGATTTATATTATTTTTTGAGATCATTTTAAATTGATATTATTTTGGAAGGTGATCGGTTATAAGTTGATCATATTTCATATATATGTATATGTATGCACAGAGGTGATCGCATATGCGCATATCAAGTTACTTATATGTAAATCTATAGTAATTAATACTAGAACAGAGCACAGCACGAATACATATATACATACTTGAATATAAAAATTTAAAATGTATTTTCTAATTTGAGTTAGAAAAATATACATATATATGTACAGATCATGTAGGTGGAAAAGCATATATTAAATATAAATAAATGTTTATGAATGAAAAATAATTATCTATTATAGAAAAAAAAACTACTATATAGCCACAAGGTATAAGGTAAGCAGGAATAGTTTAATTCGTTTGTGGTGGGGGGACCGTATTTAATTAATAAAACAAAAACATATAGATAATTTATTAAAGTATGAATGAATTTTTATTTTATTTTATGAATGAAAAAGTTTTAACCTCAAACTTAAAGTATATATAAAATTTAAATTAACCTAAATTATGAATGAATTGGTGATGGAAGTGAGAGGAAATTATTACATTAAAATATATCTACATATATATAATATATACAATGTACATAAACTGACACCTACCTAATTTTATTGAAACAGTCACACAACAACGACAACTAAAATGCAGCAATTTAGTGTATATGCGAGAAATATAATCAAAATTCGATTAAAAATTACAACAAATCTTGTTTTTTTTTTTTTTTAATATTTTGTTGTAGGATGTACTCGTACATGTATGTACAATTATATATGAATAGACTTATAAGGAATAATTTAATTCTGCCACTTGGTTATAAAAATTGCAATATTGCAATAAAATGTTCTTCTTTTGGGTGGATTACCGTAAGAATTAGAATGGGTACCGATGAAATTTGTAATCATACCAATTATGCGTGTGTGTGTAATTAGGCCAACAGCAATTTACGACATTTTCTCTTTCCAAACAACATGCCAATTTTAGTAAAAAAAACACTGAAATATTCATAATTAATTAATTTAAGAAAAAACAAAATTTGGCTTAATAATAAAAATTCATATAAGTTATTCCTTAAATGATATATAAAAAATTGTCAAAAAAAAAAATAAAAAAATTAAAATTAACATAAATTTAAACAAACTTGCGTGCAAAGTAGTTTCTTTGTTATAAAAATCAAACAACTGATGACGATCAATTACCATTTCAGGAATGATCCCTTATTTGGTGGCTCTCTATAATATAAATTTTATTTTATTTTATGACTTAAAAATTATAAAGTCAAAAAAACATTTTTTACTGTTTGACTTTGAGTGGAATGATCTTTTAAGAAAAGTCATTTCATTGATACCGTGCTTATTTATTTTAGGTATATATATCGTGCGATCGTCATCATTCAACTATATATTATTGATCGATGATGTAATTTTTTTTTTGCATACATATAGGTTTAGCTGTAGTTCATTTATAATTTATATTAATTAAGTACCGCGGGTCAAACCGCAATGGTTCTTTCGATCGTATGCTATACAGTACGTTGATCATAAAACTATAATCGAATAATAGTAAATAAATAATAAATAGTCTATCAAATATAAATAATACATACGTCAATGTGAGATTAATTTATACAAATCAAACCGTTGTCAACCTGTCATATACGTATACATAATATATATTTATAATAAAGATGCAGAATGAATTCTAATTTAGTTGTTTAGTTTTTTATTATATGTAAATAAATTTGATTGGCTTTTTTTTTATTTTTGATTTGGAATAATTTCATAAAAAATTTATTGGTATAGATATAATAATTTTTAACCAATGATATAAAATTATAAATCGTGATCTACTTAATTAGCAATACTAATAAATATTAAATGGTTGATTTGAGTTAACAAAATGGTGGAATATATATATATACATAACTTCCAAATACAGAATATTGTTGTTTGTTATTGTATTTATATACGACGTTGAGTTTAATTTATTTATATAAAGAAATATTTGAACAATAATAACGAATGGGAATGGTGGATTTATATAATACATATGTATACATATATGATTGATTGATGAATTTATTACAAAATATGAATAACCATGAATAATGGGTTTAATGTAGTTAAAATTTAAGAAGCAAGTACTAAAAATAAATTATCGGACACGTACGTTAAATGTATATTGACTGGAGTCACTCACTTACCATGGACCATCTATATCAGCTCAGATTAATTTGAAGCAAATTAATTTGAAAAAGTAGTAAATGAGTACAAAGGAACTTCAGACATTCCTCAATCAAACTAACAACTAATCTAAAGTACAACACCTTATAGATCTAAGAAGTAGTTCAGAGTTTCCCATAGTTAATTCAAGCTTTAGAAACACTTTTCAAACTCCATCAGATTTTTAAATTTTTATATAAATTAAGATTAAAATTAATTTATATCGGGTGTTTTTTTTTAAGCTGAAACTTTCAAATATCTCGGAAAATAAGCCCTCTACGATAATAATAACTATTATCAAAATTAAATTACAAATCGAAAAAAATGTTTCAAGGAAATCCTACGTACTGTTAGCCGTAGAATCCGAATCTGCAATAAAAAATAGGGGTTGCTATTTTAGTTTCCAAGTTGCCCCCTACCCCTCTTACAAGGAGGGGCAGGGGATCCTAATTTTAGCACTAATGTATTTCCCTCCCGGAATGATTTAATTTTGATAATGGTCATTTTTATCGAGAAGGGTCTCTTTTCCGAGATATTTGAAAGTTTCAGCTTAAAAAAAACACCCGGTATACAGTCATGTGCGCAAAAGAATTTACAATTTGCAAAATGTTCGATATCTTAAACAAAACTTTAAGTTTTAAGTTTTTAATTATGAGATAATAATTATGAAAATTAAAATGTAAACAATTCTTAAACATAAATAAATAAAAAATTAATAATACAAACAAAATTCTTAGAGAACGTAAAGTTGTGTATGTTACATTGTGCATTAGTAATTGGAATTTTTAATATTTTAAATATTCGATGTAATAAATTTTTTAATTAATGCCGTGTAATATCATTGCGTCAATTAAAGCTCGAAGACGATTTGGCCCTGAATCCGCCAGTTTCCTCAAATATTCTGCAGTTAAATTAAGCCGAACCTCACGAGTTTTGTTGTCAGGCATTGCGATGCATTTTTCTATTAAATGTACCAATTTTCGTTTTATCGAAATATTTTCGACCACATTCTAATTTGGACTTTGTGAAAGCTAGCCTAATACATATGAAATCCAGAACCACTCAAAAATTACTTGCAAACTTTTGCGGTGTATATTGGTGCGTTATCATTTTGCAGTATCCATAACCGCCTCTAATGAGATTATCACAACAAACAGTAGCGTGATCATTTAAAATCTCAATGTACACCAATTTATTAACTATATATCTCGCATAGGGGCTGCATTACCGGTAAACGATTAACCGATTAAACGGTTTTATCGTTCAATTTGGCTTACCGAAATACCGGTAAAAAAATTAGAATTTACCGGTAAATTCGGTAATTTGTATAAATGAAATACCAAAAGAAATTGCAAAATATTTTATCCCGGTGTGGCACTATTGATTCAAATATTTTAATAGCCGATAAAAAGTGACCAATATTTCGACGGTTTACGACCATAACTGATAAAATACAGCAGATCTCCCAGAAGAGTTCGGAATAAGCTCTTATTACTGTTAGATTGCAATACCGCAGGTATTGCCTGTTAGTAAAGATTTTTTTAGGTGAAATTATCAAGATATTTGTATCGAAAAAGAAATTGGTATATTTTAAAATAACGATATTCGAATTCCTACCGGTGAATCTGTAGCTGTGGAATAATTAAGTTCGAAGAATTTCATATTACTGAGTATTAATCGTGCGCTCTAGCTTCAAGCACAAAGAACATGGACAAAGACGTGGAAAGTATTTAACGTTGGCGTTCAACCACATTTCAACAATAACGCCGACCAGCGTCGCATCTGACCGAGCTTTTTCAGCTGCAAGTGCAATATCCTGTTGTATTATGTCCTGGTCCGGACTTTTTGATTAAAACACACGTTGATATAATTTATTTATTTATTTTATTTAATTAATTTATTTAATCAATTAATTTATATAAACTTTATAATTTTTATGTTACTTCAATTGATTTTTAATTCATTAATTTATTTATTTATTTATTCACAATAATTTTATACTATAAGTTTTAAAATTTAATATATATATTATTTTTTTATTATCACCACCACGATTAAGTATCGAAAAATATTTTTATGATATTTTATGCGTGCAGTGCACAAAAGTTGTAATCGACGATTAATATTGAGAATGCGTTTTTTTATATAAAATGCAACCGGCCAAATATAGGCCGAAAGAGAAAAACTGGTATATATTTATATATATGTATTTTTGTATGTATATAAAGATGAGCGAGGAAAATGTGTGGACCGCGAGATACTGCTCAAATTTGTCTATGTGCGTGTCGGTCTGTACACGCGTGCAAAACCATAATCATCATGACGAAATGCATGTATATGAGATTTCGATTTTGTTCGGCCCAAATATTAGAGAAAATAGAAGTAATGTGCCGAATGATGATTGGTCAATAAAATATCACGCTATAAAATAAGAGTAAATTTTCGTGCGTAAATATTGTGCGCATAGGTATTCGAGAGCGTAAAAAGTATTTCTATATACATAGTATGAAAATAAGTTGTATATAGAATTTGTCGAATACGGAAATGCAAAATGTTCTATATACATAACAAGAGTATGAGTTGTATATAGGAAGTAAATAATTGTAATGCTAATGCGTTGCCTCTTCAATAAGTGGAGATGGGCAAACGCAAAATTGTAGTGATTACGATACAATTGAAATTGAGGCGATTGCCAGATTAATTGTATCGGTCGCTACAGGACTCCCCCGCAAGTGAATATCCCCTCCTTAAGACCTTGAATTATTTGGCAAAGTGTACAGCCTTATGTTTGCGAATGCCTGATATTTGATCAGGTGAGATAAGTATGCCGTATGCCGGTTTGATTCGGTCAATTGAAATGGTATGGTTTTTACCATTAATTGAAACCGTGAATTGTTTGCGAAGACGGCGTATAACTTTGTACGGGCCTTCGTAAGGAGGTGATAAACCCGTGCGAACCTTGTCTGTTCGAATAAAAACAAAATCGCAATTGTCTAGTGATTTGGGGACAAAGATATTATCTTGTTTGTTCGAACGCGGTGAAGTTGGGACAAGGTGTTGCATGGTTTGTCGCAGTTGGTCGACGACTGTGTCTTCTGTTGGTAATGGTGGAAAAGGATTTTCTACAAAGAACTCACCGGGTAACTTGATGGTTTGACCATAAACCATTTCAGCTGGTGAGCACTTTAGATCCTCTTTCACTGTTGCTCTGATTCCGAGTAAAACGATAGGAATCTCAGAGCTCCAATTGCTAGTATTTCCTCGAGCCATGAGTGCTGATTTTAGCTGGCGGTGAAAGCGTTCAACCATGCCATTGGCTTGAGGATGATAGGCCGTAGTACGTATACGATTTGAGCCAAGGAGTTTCGTTAACTCAGCAAAAAGTTTGGACTCAAATTGTGTTCCTTGATCGGTGGTGATATTAAGAGGAACCCCGAATCGGGATACGTAGTTGTTTACGAATGTAGAAGCGATTGTAGCTGCAGACATGTTGTCCATACAGTAAGCTTCTGGCCATCTAGTGAAACGATCGACACAGGTAAGTAGATACTGATATCCCTTAGATGGAGGAAGTGGTCCTACTATGTCTAAATGGATGTGTTCAAATCGACCAGGTGGAATCTTAAATTGTCCGTGAGGTGAAATTGTGTGACGTTGTACTTTAGATTTTTGGCAGGATAAGCAGGAGTTCGCCCACTGGGTTACGTCCTTGGTTATACTAGGCCAAAAGTAACGAGCTGTAATCAATTTTCGAGTCGCACGGACACCAGGATGTGAAATGATGTGCAATGTGTCGAAGATAGTTCGTCGTAGTGGTTCTGCGATGTACGGGCGATTATTTCCCGTTGATATTTCGCAATATATTTCTAGGCCTGGCAATTTAAAAAGCTCTAGCTTATAAGATGTGCTAGTGGGACGTCTGGAACCAGAAAGTAAATTCTGAAGTTCTAAGTCATGTTTTTGTGCCATAATTATTTTTTGATAGTCGAAGTGAGTCTCGACTGTGGCCATTTCGTTGTCTGTGGTGCGGGAAAGTGTATCCGCGACCACATTGTCACTACCTTGCACATGCTGGATGTCGGTGGTGAATTGACTAATATAATCCAGATGGCGAGATTGCCTCGGATTGCGTTCAGTTTTAGACTGAATTGCTCTGGTCAGAGGTTTATGGTCGGTGTAAATTGTAAACTCACGACCTTCGACAAAATATCGGAAGTGTTTGACTGCCTGATATATTGCGAGTAATTCCCTATCGAATGCGGAATATTTCTTTTCGGCATCCGATAGTTTTTTGGAATAAAATCCCAAGGGTTCCCATTGCTCATTGTTGTATTGTTGTAATACTGCTCCAACAGCAGTGTTTGACGCATCTGTTGTAATGCTGAGCTTTGAATCGCTCAGTGGATGCGCAAGCAGTGTTATTTTGGCTAATTCTTGTTTTAGTGACGTGAATGCCTGATGGCATTCGTCAGGCCAAGTGAAGTTCTTGGCTGTCTTGGGCATTTTGTTTAGATCTGCCAAGTGGTTGTGAATTGGTGCCAAAATATCAGCGAGTTTAGGTATAAATCGGTGGTAGTAATTTACCATACCGACAAAACGCTGAATATGCTTTATTGTTTGTGGAGCTGGAAACTCGGAGATTGCCTTGATTCGTTCGTCTGATGGCAAAATACCATCAGGAGTAATTTTGTGGCTGAGAAAGTCAAGAGCTGTTACTCCAAATACGCATTTGGCGGTCTTGATGTGTACATCAAACTTCACTAACCTCTTGAATAGTTGGTTTAAGTGCCGTTTGTGTTCTTCCTCAGATTTAGATGCCACAAGTATGTCGTCAATGTAGACAAACACGAAATCAAGTTCACGAACTACTTCGTTCATGAAACGCTGAAACGTTTGTGCGGCATTGCGTAATCCGAATGGCATTCGTGTAAATTCGAATAGGCCAAACGGTGTAGTAATTGCCGTTTTATAAACGTCTTCAGGTGCGACGGGAATATGGTGATAACCTCTGATTAAATCGATTTTTGAGAAAATTTTACAACCATGCAAATGCATGGAGACATTTTGAATGTGGGGTATCGGGTATCGATCAGGCGTTGTGACCGTATTAAGCCTGCGATAATCCCCACATGGTCTCCAATCGTCGTCTTTCTTTTTCACCATGTGAAGTGGACATGAGACGGGAGATGACGATGTCCGACAAATCCCTAATTCCACCATATGTTGGAATTCTGTAAGTGCTGCTTTGTGACGCATTTGATCTAGTCTTCGTGGTCGTGATACCGGAAGATGGCCTTCCGTGACTATATGGTGTACCACGTTATGTTTGACTGGCGCGTTGTAGTTTGGCTCGGCTGTTAAAGACGGAAATTGCTTTAGTAATTTTCCGTAGCCATTGTCAATTACGTAATGAAGTGGTGTAGGTGTGGTGGTGTGCACCATGAATGCATTGATTGAAAGCTGTGTCGCTGAATCAACCAGCCGCCTACGGCGTAGATCGACAAGTAAGCCAAATTTCGCCAGAAAATCGGCTCCAATGATCGGACGATTCACATCAGCAAGAATGAATGCATGTGTGAAGGATCTTTTAAGTCCGATATTAATTTGGAGAAGCTTGGTTCCATACGTATTAATGCCGGAACCGTTAGCTGCCGATAAGACTAGATCAGGATTTTTTGCATGAGGAATTATACATTTACGAAAAATCGCGACTGGAATGACCGAAAGGTCAGCGCCAGTATCTATTAGAAAATTGAGTTTGGTATTCTGGTCGTATATGAATAGTCGGCAATTTGATTGGGTGTTAGTGGCCGACTCTACCCGATTTGTGAGGAGTTTTTTTTGGGACTGTCAACTTGCATATATTCGGTTTGTTGTCCGAAATCACATGGTTTGATGCACTTTTTTGCGTCTTTGCCCCACCTGTGATGGTACCAACATGTTGGATATTTCTTGCTGGGGCTGCGGCTATTTTGCCTATTTGACCGTGATGATGATCGACCCCTTGACCAGCCGCGTCGATTATTGAATGCTTGGTTAATTTTATATTCTAATCGCGATAACCTGGCCTCAAGCGAGTTGGCCTGGTTTGGATTTGTATTTAGCGGTGGTCGATATCGGATATCGTTAGTGCATTGCGCTGTAGTTGACTGTCTGTTGGTTGCCGAAATAGATAATTTTGGGCTAATTGCCTCGTGCATTTTGTCAGCTATTTTGGCGATGTCACCAAGTTTATTATTATCCGCCTGTCCTAACATTGCGATTTTTATAACTTCTGGTAGTTTCCTGATCCATAATTGCTTTAACACTTGGTCGGTGAGTTGACCACCGGCTAGCATCTGGATGTGGCGCAGGATTTCTGTAGGACGTTGATCGACAATATCCTGTCCACTTAACAATTGTTCTAGCTTTCGTTCGGTGGATGGTGCTAACCGGTCGATAAGTGTTTGTTTTAAAGTATTATATTTGTTTGTTTCAGGAGGATTGGCAAGCAAGTCGGATATGTGCGCACTTGCTTGTGGGGACAATGCTGACAAGACGTAGGCGAATTTTTTGTTATCGCTCGTGATATCAGATAAACCGAATATGATTTCGGTTGTGTTGAACCAGTTTGTCGGGTTCTCTAGCCAAAATGAGTTAAGCCTAACATGCGTTGCTTCAACGTTTTGTTGGAAGTTTGTGCTTTCGTCATTGTTGGCTGAGTTTTCCCCATTACCGTTCTCTGATTTTGGTGGCATTTTATTTGTTGCGACGTGTGTCGCTATTCTTATTCTATACGGTTTTTTATTAAGTAAAAAACTGCTCGGCCAAGCGTTTTCCCTTCCAGGTACTTAGTCGGACCGAGCAAAAAAAAACTTTGAGTTCACCAAAATATGTGGTTCACCAATGTGTAATTAAGTTATTTTCGATTTTTAGTTCAATTTAGTTCATTTTGTGAACTAGCACTTAGATTTAGATTTCACCGTCGTTGGTGTTTTTATTTGTAAAAACCGTTTGATATTTTAGTTTGATTGGTATAATTTGATTTTGTACCAACGATGGTGATGATAGGAGTTTAAGCAACGAGAAACGACTGGGTGGAAATATTACAAGCAAAGTAAATCACGCAAGGCGGTGAGAAAATAAAACAATATATATATAAAAAAAAATTTTTACAAAAATACTCTACTCTACGTTATGAAAAAAAATTATTTGACGTTAAATGTTGTGATAAAAATTTTTTTAAATTTGTATTAAATTTGCAAGAGAAAAAAAAAAATATGTTTTGTAATATGTGTAAAAAAAAACTTGCCACTGCTGATGTTATTTTACTGCTACTGCTGCTGTTGGTTCCGTTGCGGTGAGGGTCAGCCGCTTCACCGAAATTCCCTCGTTGCGTGGGAGGTGTTGTGCCCTACACACGTCTGGAAATCCCTCGTTGCGTGGTGTGAATAAGAATTTTTATTTTATATTTGTGAATATATTTGAACTTTAGCTTGTTTAACTTGTTGGTTTCACTGTTAACACTTGTTGGTTTAACTGTTACCACTTGTTGGTTTAACTGTTAACACTTGTTGGTTTAACTGTTACCACTTGTTGGTTTAACTGTTATCACTTGGTTTAACTGTTTATTTATATGTGTGTTATTTCTTTACTATTTATTTTAACTATTTAAATTCGGTAAAAACCGACGTCGAGGTCACCACTTGTTGTATTATGTCCTGGTCCGGACTTTTTGATTAAAACACACGTTGATATAATTTATTTATTTATTTTATTTAATTAATTTATTTAATCAATTAATTTATATAAACTTTATAATTTTTATGTTACTTCAATTGATTTTTAATTCATTAATTTATTTATTTATTTATTCACAATAATTTTATACTATAAGTTTTAAAATTTAATATATATATTATTTTTTTATTATCACCACCACGATTAAGTATCGAAAAATATTTTTATGATATTTTATGCGTGCTGTGCACAAAAGTTGTAATCGACGATTAATATTGAGAATGCGTTTTTTTATATAAAATGCAACCGGCCAAATATAGGCCGAAAGAGAAAAACTGGTATATATTTATATATATGTATTTTTGTATGTATATAAAGATGAGCGAGGAAAATGTGTGGACCGCGAGATACTGCTCAAATTTGTCTATGTGCGTGTCGGTCTGTACACGCGTGCAAAACCATAATCATCATGACGAAATGCATGTATATGAGATTTCGATTTTGTTCGGCCCAAATATTAGAGAAAATAGAAGTAATGTGCCGAATGATGATTGGTCAATAAAATATCACGCTATAAAATAAGAGTAAATTTTCGTGCGTAAATATTGTGCGCATAGGTATTCGAGAGCGTAAAAAGTATTTCTATATACATAGTATGAAAATAAGTTGTATATATAGAATTTGTCGAATACGGAAATGCAAAATGTTCTATATACATAACAAGAGTATGAGTTGTATATAGGAAGTAAATAATTGTAATGCTAATGCGTTGCCTCTTCAATAAGTGGAGATGGGCAAACGCAAAATTGTAGTGATTACGATACAATTGAAATTGAGGCGATTGCCAGATTAATTGTATCGGTCGCTACAATCCACTAAAATAAGAACAAGTCTGTACGTTTCCACTCTAGATACAATTTGTATATGTTAAGAGCCTTTTTTCAATGCCCAAAAGATATATTGATTGTTTTAAAAAAATTAGTTTAAGTTTTATACCTAGAATTTAAGCTGATCTCCGTGGACAGCAAAAGAACTTTCGTATGTCTATAAAACTTTCCTCCAATAGTGCAGGGATTTTTCAAATGGTTTAGAGCCAAGTTCATTATTTATTTCTTATTTTGTTCCGTTATGTTAAAGATGGTTCTCACCATGCACTTTACAATATTAGCTTTTCGAAGCCCCCCGCGATAGTCGATCTACTAATTTGCCTTCCTACTATCTCTGTTGACCTTTTAGCGACACTGAAAACTTATTGAGCAGGATTCTTGACGAATTTGTTATTTTGTTTCGCTCAAACCTAGTTTCGTTTTTAACACTTTTCATTTTTTCATACTTTCTTATGTTACGCAGTAAATGGTACTGGTTGGCAATTTTAGTTATTGACTTAGATGCCAAATTGATACTGCACATTCAAATTTTGTAACGATTTCTTGACGTATAGTTCTATCGACAGCTCCGATTTGTTAACCATTTTTAAATTTATTTAATTAATAATTCCGCACAGGACAACCAAACAATTATAAAACAAACTCGTAATTGAAATAATAGATTAACGTTTCACTAAAAATAAAATTTCAACGTGAACCAATGAAATTCCAAATTTTTTTCATTAAGCTACAACTACAATAATATCTTTTTCAAAAATTTCATAGATTTTCATTAACTGATGCCCTAATTTTTCAATTGTTTGTAAAAACTTATAAATTGATGCGTTGTCTTGCTGCATAGCAAAATTCATACCTCGACCAATTGATAATCAGATACCATACTACGTGATTTAATACTTTCAAATAGGTAATTTCACCGACATAACTGAAACTGAAACACTCTAATATGATTACTTTTAAACTAAAACATGATTCACTTGTAATATATTGCTCCAGTACTCAACTGGCATTTATTCGTACGTGCGCTTAAAGTTGCTTTTGTTTATTTTACGGTAAAATCATGATTCCAGTAAGAATTGCGTTTCTAGCAAAGATTTTCCAGTTTATGATTAAATAAGAAAATACTGAATAAATTGTATATTTATAAAATAAATTAAACTAATAATTGAACTAAAAAATTTGCAATAATTTACAAAATTTAATTCAAAATTAAGCATTTCGTGGTTCGTACTATAAATCTTTTCTAGAAACATTAAAATGTTAATTTTTCAATTAAACTGTAAAAAACTTATTCGAGCGGCTCGTATTCGATTTCGTGTGCTTTTATGTGTAAGTATGTATGTTTGTCCGGGTGTTGTACCCGTTTGTGGCATTGAGTGGAGTCATCCGCCCAATAATTTTTAATATTGCCAAAAATGCTTTTCATTGTATATAAGTATGTGATTTACTTTTAAATAATAGCTAGTAACATTTTGAGAATTCAATCAGTTTGACAAATTTGAAATTAGGTAAAAATATCTGTGACAAATATTTTTTAAAATATGACTTTTATTCAACAAATCAAACAGATTTGGAAAATTGGTTTTCCCAATTCCATAGTTTGAAATTATTTTACAGGAATTTACACATTTAAAAATTGAGAACTTGGAATATTAAACGATTTATACCATGCCAGAAACAAGAAAGAGCAAATTCCAAAATAACAATTCAATTAATTCCAATTTGTGTTCTTTTTTCACTGAATTCTAGGTCTAATCTATATACTTAAAAAATTCCAATTTATCAGCGATCTACATTTAAATAATAGTTGCTAAGTCTTAATCAACTGTATCCTTCATTTAATTCATATTTCAGATAAAAAATTTAATGAATCAAAGCGTATTAGAAAAAACAACAAAATTTGATAATTTTCGAAACTTCATCCAAAATTAGTAAAATTCGAATGAACATTTGAAATTGGTTTATGAAATGTAAATTCGGTTATTAAATCGATATTCAAGTATATGATCATCGGAATTAATATTTCAAATAAATAAATTATAAAAAATGAAATGCAAAATTAGCCGAGACCCCTGCACCAAATGTAAAAATTCAAAATTAAATAATTCGGATTGTGAATTCTAATTCAGATTTTTTTATAAAATTATCAAAATTCAATGAATTAAATTATTTAAAAATTAAAGAATTAAAAATTCGGTACAAAAATAACAATTTAAAAGTTTTCCGATGTTAAATTAGTTCTGCCAACAACACGCTTAGAAACGATTTAAATCACCTGACAGCTCACATTTTAGAAAATATATTTTAATATTTTATTAAAATCAATTAAATTTAAATTAAAATTTAATTTTATGAATTTGATGAAAAGACGTAAAATTCAATTTCACAGTTGAAGTACAAGAACTTGAAATAACACACACTATGACAATTTTGATAATTCGATAATTCAATCAGTTTCAAAAATTAGGTGGGAGAAATGTTTCTTTAAATACGACTTTAGTTTGGCCTTATGACGTTGAAAATTGATAAATTTGTAATTTATAATTTTTAAATTTCACAAATCAAACAGAATTAGGAATTGGTTATTTTTCAATTTCATAATTTTAAATTTAACAGGAATTTATGCATTTAAAAATTGATAACTTGGAAGAAATAAAATTATTAAAATTTGAATAAAAATTGATTATTGGTTTATGAAATGTATGATAAATTGATAATTCAACTATCCAAAATTATAAAAAATAAATTACAAATTTGCTTTAATCAACAAACGAAATTTGTCGAGACCCCACCAAATGTAAAAATTGAAAATTCAATAATTCGGTCAGAATTTTGTGTAATTTAAGTTTCAAAATAAGTTGACTAAACAACTTGAAAAATTCAGTACAAAAAAAACACTTTAAAAATTTTCCGATATTAAATTGGTTCTTCCCATCGCTTAGAAACGATTTAAATCATCTTAAAGCTAACATGCCACAGTATAAGCAAAATTTGTACGTCGTCTGCCTCGACCTAACAAACATTTAGCTTAAATCATACCATTCGAATCAATTTGGAATTGAAACTTTGAAATTTTTTACCTGCCTTAGAAATTTGGATACGTTAGAAATTAAAAACAAAGTGCATGAAACACTTACTATAGATTAATTAACAGAGGAATAATCTTATATACCAAACAGATTACCAAACACGTTTACATAAAATAATGATGCGTTTTTCTTAGTCGCTAGTGTATATTAGCAGCGTCACGCACAAGCATGACTTTATCGATCTTCATTGATTTTTTTTTTTGCACTTTAGTCCATTTATGTGTTCTGGTCGGAAGGTATAATTATCAGCTTTAACTAAACTATTTTCCCTTAAGCTTTAACGTACAGATATTCGCCATTAATTAATTGGATAGCATGTGACATGATAAATATTTAATTAGCTAGCGTAAAATTATCTTAAATATACGTATTGAGAATTTCATTATCGATACCTCAAATCAAAATATTTTTGGATACACTGCATGTTTAACTATAATAATATTCCTTTGCCGTTATATTAATAAATACTGTGTACTCGTATACTATTTTTAGAAAAACAGCAAATGAAAATGAAGGACGTTTAAAAATAAATTGCTAATTTTTTTTTAACACGCTGAACGTACGTTATCTATAATTGCCTGTATCTTTTATAAATAGAAGATATCTACGTAGTTATATGTTTTACTATTATAAATTTGTTAAATTTAGACATGAATATTAAGGACTAATAAAATACTCCGATTAATGTATAACTAACCTTTAAAATTATTGGTAATATTTGATATTGAACTTCAAGGACGTTTATTTTTGTGAATTATTGTTCGATCTAATGATTTCCTATATTGCACTACATAAATAACTTGTAAAAACATCAATCAAGACAGATTTGTACTAAAAACTGATTTTTACGAAATTATTCACAACACAAATAATACTAAACGTAAAATCTAACATCGAAACGGAAAATTTTGTTTTTTCAAACTAAATTGTCAAAATCAACAAAATCTGTATTACAAAAATGTAATAGAATGTATAGCATAACATCGTTCGCGGGAGTACTAGAAATGTACAGGCGTTCTATGACTTACGTATCAGATTCGTTTCTAACTTACGATAAACAAGGACATACATTTGTCCTAAATCTGTCCTAAAAAACAACAAAAACAATTTCAGCTTATATGTGTTAGTGTACAAAGCAGAATGTCTCGATATAACGAATTTTTTCACTAAGAATATAAAATTTAATGCAATGAATACATTATTTTCCGAATTTTCTTGGGAATATCCTAGGAAGCTAACACCCTAATGACATAAAATTCCAAGATGTCGTCATTGGGCCTTAGCTATTCGAGAAATATTTCAATTTTGGAAAAAGTCGGGGATTAGGGGGTTTAGGACAACCATGTTTCGTATGGTCTCATGTTTGTCGATTTAATGATTTTTCCGAATTTTCTTGGTAAAATCCTAGGAAACTAATATCATAATGACATTGGAATATTTGTAGATGACATTGGGTATAAGCTGTCTGAAAAATATTTTAATTTTGTAGAAAGTAGGGGATTAGGGGGTTTAGGACAACCATGTTTGGTATGGCCTCATGATATATATCGATTATACGATTTTTCCGAATTTTCTTGGGAAAATCCTAATAAGCTAACACCATAATGACATATATTTCAAGATGTCATTGGGGCTTAGCTATTCGAGAAATATTTCAACCAAATTTGGTATGACCTAATGTATGACGATTATATAATTTTTCCGAATTTACTTGGGAAAATCCTAGGAACCTAACACCATAATGACATATATTCCAAGATGTCATTGGATCTTAGCTATTCGAGAAATATTTCAATTTTGGAAAAAGTAGGGGATTAGGGGGTTTAAAACAACTAAGTTTGGTATGACCTCATGAATGTCGATTATATGTCGATTATATGATTTTTTCGAATTATCTTGGGAAAATCCTAGAAAGCTAACACCATAATGACATAAATTCCAAGATCATATAATTGACATACATGAGGTCATACCAGATATGGTTGTCCTAAACACCCTAATCCCTTACGTTTTCCAAAATAGAAATATTTTTCGGATAGCTTAGATCCAATGACATCGTGAGCAAAACGTCAATATGATGCTAGCTTTCTAGGGATTTTTCAGGAAAATTTGAAAATTTATTTATTCGGCATACATGAGTTATAAAAAAATTCACTTAATTGGGTAAATTATTAGATTTATCGGTTTATCCGAATAAAATATGATATTTTCACTAACACATGTAAATATTTTTAGGAGTTAGGACAAACTTCATCTGTCTATATAGAATTGGGAATTTTGTCCTAAAAAAATCCTAATTTTTAAATATATAGATATTATTTATTCAACCAAATGACATCATATACATATATAGTTGTTCCAAATGAACTATTTACTTATGTGCGTAAACTCCAAAGCAATAAAACATTTTTAACCAAATCACAAAGATGATTAACGATCAAGTTAACCTCAAACAAAATACATCATATATTGTAAATGTAATTCAGACCAGGCCAGCTTGCATACAAGTTCTGAATGGAACTTCAAAAGTATATCGTTTTATTTCATTTTGGTTATATTCCTCTTTCATTCTCTCGCATATCTATTTATTGTACTATAATGAATGAAAATCATGATCATTAATTATTCTTACATTAATAAAACAATTTTTTTTATTAAAGTTACACAAAAAAAATACATAGAGATTTGTTGTTGCTCTGTCATACATTAAGTACATACTTAACACACTATAACAACAACACAATAATAACATAGTACTGAAAAAACGTATGTATATATAAGTGTGACGTATCATAGATGCGTTGGCGATTATAAATTATACATATCGTAATAATATTATTGGCCACGCGCTCTGTATAACCAAATATAGTGTTAAACATCCCAAACAAAGTATTTCTGAATTTGGTTATTTAATTAGTTCTTTCTTATTTATATACCATACATATATACATATATACTTATAGGTAGGTATTGTTGTTGTAATTGAATGTTGTCTTTAATAATAATAATAAAAAAAATTTTTTAAAAATATATAATTTTAAAACAAGTTTTGTTTAAAGGTTTAGTTGTTTTTTTTCTCTATGTAAATCTTACTGTTGCCTGTTTAGTTATTGTTGTTGTCTACTATTATTATTATTATTATTATTATTATTATTATTATTAATGTTATGTTGTTTTACATAGATTAGATTTGCATGCGCTGTATATATGTTTTTAGAAGTAAATAAAATTTAAAAAAAAAAAATGGAAATTAAACACGACATGCATTGTGAATGGCTTGGAAAAACTAAAATATATAAAGTGTTTATTTTGCTACACATAATATAATAAGTGTTTTCTCGAGTTGGAACTGAAGATGACATGACATTTGAAGGAAAAAAATGTTAGTTGAAATAAAATTAATTGTCGAGACTATATATCTGGTCTGCTTCCGGTTACGATACAACATATGTACGGTACATATAAGATCAATATTTTCTGAACCGATCATTACTTTCATAAATATATAAGTCGTTAATTAAAATGACCCATCTGAATTCTTTTGTATGCACAAAAAATTTTGTAAATTACTTATAATTAATTAATATGATTTTTTTGTTTTTTTTTATAATTAAATTTTGTTTTTGGTAAATGATCATTAATATTTTTAAAGATCATCGATCTCATTGACACACACAAAAACCTATTAAAATTAAATTAAAAAATATATTTATTTTTTTTTTTCCAAAAATAAAAAACAAAATTATGATTATTTTTCATAAAATAAATTAAAAACAAAAATGATATTCAAGAATATTTTTAATTAAAAAATAAAAAAATCGATTTTTTTTTTTTTTTTGATCATTTATTACAAATATGTGGATGAGATCGCTTCTTTTATTATAAATAAGTATCACTTTTATTGATAATAGCTTGAAAAAAAAATATATATATATACATACATATATTCTAAATTAGTCACACTTTAAAAAAAAAAAAAATTATAATTTTTAATAATTTAATTAAATTTCTTGGGCTTCCAGTTTCTTATTGTATAGGAAGATAATTTAAAAAGATAAGATTAGATATATATCGATCGAATGATCTAATTGGTCTCATTTTGATTAAAATAAATTAGGAGCGTGCGGTAGTTTAAAACAAAAAAAAACTGGATGTTATATGCGCAGGAACAAAAAAAACTGGTACAAATCTTTGTCTAATTTGGCGCGCACTCCAACTTTTTTCTATATATATTCTAAAGGTTCATATTCAAATCGTTTTAAATCAAATTAATAATAATATTTTTGTTTTGTTATTTTTTTCTTATACTATACATATGTATGTATGTATATATAAGAATTCCGTCGGTATGATATAAAAAGCGAAATAAATGGGATTTTAAATAAAAACCGTCGGTAAAATTTCAACACAAAAAAAGTTGCGATCAAACGATCGATTTAATAATTTAAAAAAAATATTTAAACGATTCAGTTATTAATAATCAGATGACATCCGTGATAAAAATCTACTTTGGGAATAAACTAAAAAAAAAAAAAATTGTTTATCATGCGCGAGAATAACTTCGGTTCGGTAGTCATTATAAATATTATAAATAGTGGCCGATATATTTTTTCGTGGTATATAATTATCGATGTTGACACCTTTTTAAATTGAGATGAAATCATCGAGATGAGAAATGTAATGGAATTTTTTTGATTTTTAAATTTTTACATGCGTATATTGAACCTAATCTCAACCTTATATATACTCACGCGTATTAATGTCACCCAGTAATATCGTATAGAACACCATTATAGGCTTAACTTTTAATTCATATAGGGCAGCGTTGTTCAACGGAAGGCACACGAGCCAAATCTTAATTGGTAATTTTAAAATAAGTATGGAGTATTGGAAATCCCAAATGAATTATATGATCTATATTCGGATTATTGTACCGCATGTTGATGGTATCGTGATCGAAAAACGAGATAAGCCGTAAATTGAATTAAGTGATTTTACGATAAATTTAAATACGATTTTAATCGGGTAACAGTATATTTGGATTAAATTTGAATTAAATTTGCTTAAATGTTTTATTAAAGCATATATACATATAAATGAAAGAAAAGAATAGCGTACATATATTAGAGAATTAGAGTTGTAATAAAATTATCCGATTATATGGTCAACAGTCCAAATTACATATTCTTAAAATCATATTAAATTTAAATAATATTCGCATATTGGGCGCCAAATTTAATTTATTTTTTTGTTTTATTTTAAATTGGTGAAAAGTTTGTCTGGAGAGACGACGACTAACTCCAAAACCAAAATAAAATTAAAAAAAATTGATTATGTTTTCGGAGAGTGTGTTTGTATTATTCGAACAAACTTGCTTTTGATGTTTTTATTTAAAAATTGAATTTCATAAATTTATAACTTTACGTAAACAAAGAAGCTATCAAAGGTTTGTACACTCATAGAAAGTAAGGTTTCCAAATCTCAAATTCATTCCGGTAATTTACATTAAAAATTATTTTAGTTTTATTATTATTATTAAAATTGGCTGGAAGCCACGACGATTCCGCACCCAATGCCACAAAGGCTCATGGTGCAAACCCAAGACTCTATTCCAATTTGCAAGCGCGCACTTCTGCCTTCGCAAACTGAACAAGTTTAGACCAAGGCAGAGAGGACAACTGATCTGAATTTAAAGACCTAAAGTTGAATATCTGAAATCAAATAGAACTGAAAGCAGGACAACTACTCACGATGTGAAGACAGACCTCGTAGATTACATGATGGCTAAGCACATACGATCTAGATGATCTTTAAAATGGCCATGTCTCATAAGAATCGCTACCAAAATTCTTAACTGGTTCTTTTTTAAAGATAATACATACTGCGTTGACCTCAAATTGGGCTCCTTAATGAAATATTTCACCTTACGACAGCAGCTAAAAGTCTCAAGCCACTGAGACCTTAGGTCTTTCAAAGCGTAGTCCTTTATAGCTTTCTTCCAGTAGTTGAAAGATACAGGGACCGTTGGTTCAGAACCAATTAAAGTTAATTGGGAACCACTTTGACCGGTGAGCCGGTACCCACATTAGGATCCGTATAATCGGACTTACCAGCTTTCGGGATAGAAACAACTCTACTCCTGCTCCAAGAATTTAGAACAGTGCTTAAAGCAATGCACGCTTGATAAAGGTGGACCAAATGATCCTGAATTAGAAGAAAGTCCTACTGTAATTCAGCAGGAACAATACCATCAGATCAGCTTGTGAGCCAAATTCTAATCGGGACTTGCAACAGACGTCCTAGTAAGCTCGGCAGCAACATCATCCGAATTGACGATATAACAACCAGGAAAATGGACAGAAAGGAGCAGCTCACCAGTTTCCTTGTTGGAAGAGGTAAGCTGTCCGTCCGGTAGACGAAGAGAATCAAGCTTATACACACACTGTTCTTAGCCAAAGCTTTATTGAGTCCAGCGACAGCAGATAGGCTGTTGATTTCCTCGCAGAAGTTCAACCACGAGGCTTGCAAGAAGTTATCCCAATCAATCTGTCGCTTAGACTTCTTTGCTTTGTTCTTCAGTTTCATAGTTGATTTCCTTAATTTTTTAAGGTCAGAATTCCAGAAAGGTTTGTTCCGAATCTTTTATTTAGTGATAACAGGACAATAGTTTTCGAAGGCTATCGTAATTGCCAAAGCAAGTGACGATGCTTGATCTTCAATGTCCTTACCCGACCGAATAACCCTCGGTGGCGTAAAGTAAGAACCTAGCTCGAGAGAGGGAAGACCCCAATCGGTTAATTTCCGATTGCGGTAAGGTTTAAGAGGCGACCGTTTAAGGTTGATATTAAACGAGATACACCTGTGATCAGAAGTGAGGATGTCATCCGTCACCCTCCAGTCTAATATTAATTCAATGATGAACATCATTGTACATCCAAAATATTTTATTTTACTTAAAGCTTTTTTTTATATAACGAGTTCTCGTAATTTTCGATAATATTTGACAAAGCAAAATATTCGCCCCGATTATATGTAGTGCGTAATCAATTAATAACTATAGGCTCATAATTTTATTATATTTACCCTCTGAAACCTAAATGCCTAAATTTTCCGAACTTCAAAGCTCATGTAGTACCCAGCCTCAAAATTCCTAGTTTAATTACTAGCCAATTTTGCATTGTTGCCAATTGGAAGTAAAATTACAAAAAAATGTACTCCAAATGAAACGGATTTACTTTCTTTCCTTAAATCAGATTATATTTGTTACAAATTTACCAAAACTATACAAAAATTAAAACTCAACATTTGTACGATTTTTAGCGAACAAACAATCTAATAAAATGTCTAACCTGTTTTTTAGGAATAAAAGGTGCTCCTGATAATTGATATTAAAATTAAACCTTGTACAAAATTCCTTACAAATTATATTCTCATTGCGGTCATTTCTCCAAACAGATGGTATGGCTGGCCCAAAAGCTCTTGGTTCAAACGAGTTGATAATAGGAATGGACAACACTCAAGGTTTCGAGGTTTATTTCGTACACACGGAATTATAGGAATTTAATAATTTCAAATGTCATTTAATTGCAGACCATACAATTAAATCCAATCTATACTGCCTTCGATAAACAAAACTGCGGTTAAAGTCTTCGGGTTAAAATAGATGAGCTGACAAGCCTATCTCGATTTTGTTCAGCTTCACTATACACACCGTTTGGCAGTCGTCATCTTAAAGCTTTCAAATTTAAATTATTTTTAGGTTATGTTTTATACAACGTCAAAAAATAAAACATATGAAATACAAATAATTGTATTTCTTTATAACAATCAGTGAATAATCTCCATAGCCAATTTCTATAAGTAGCACGTTTTGAAAAATGGATGAAACTCTCAGGAAATAATCCATCGCTTCCAGCGGTTTTACGAAATGTTATGTTTGTTAGAAATAGTAAATGGATTTCAATTTGTCGGTTTCTTTCATTTAAACTCCGATATTTTAAACTTTTAATCACTTTATAAATTTAAAAAAATACTTAAACCTTTACAAACATACAGAGTCACGATGAGGCCTAGACTAGGTACTGAAGATTTTGGGAGGTTGCAAGAAAGTTTTTAATTTCAACGAAATCTGGAGAAACTGGATTTTCTGGGTTTCCGATAACCTTATTATAAAAAAAACTAAAGATCCGAGGCCTCTAAAATTATACGAAGGAGTTGCTTAAAAGTTCGACAGAATTCAGAAAATTTCAATTTTCGTGGTTCTCAACTCGTATTTCCCTGTGTTGCCAACGATTTTCCGCACCTGAAAATGTAAAGTGTACAAAATATTTAATCAAATGTTCAAATGAATCCAATAAATTTCGTTTTTTGTTGCCATCTCGTGGGTTGCCACGAGAGGTTCTTGTGTTTGTCCTGTAATAGTAATCCTAAATAATTCTCATGAGATGTGTACTCATTTTTTATCTCTCCAAATATTATACGTACACTGTACGCCCAATCAGCATACCAAAATACTTGGCCCCCAGTCGTCTAGTAATTGGGCAGCGCTGTTTTATTAAAATTGTAACCGTACGAAAAAATTAATTTTTATTTCTATTTTCCGTCTAAAAATACCTACTTAAGGTTATATACCAAAACAAAAATTTGATCATATTGATGTGGTTATTGTTGTTGTTAGGTATAGATACTTTTAAGTTTTCAGTTAAAAGCTCGAAATTATAGAAAATCTTATGATCACGAATTAAATTGTATTTGTTTATGTGAATACATAAGTACATAATTCGATAGATTTAGATTAATCTTAACATAATTTAATGTGCGTTATATACGCATATAATATATACTCCGTAGTCTTAATTAATATCGTTCTGAAGGATACTTAGTATATAAATTATGTAACATACCGCACTAAATATAACACATAATTATAAATGACAAGTTTATGGGATAATTAGAAGATAGAATTTTGTATATTATATATCAACAACAAAACTTTCACATCAAAATAAAAATAAAATGAAAATTTAGGTCACACAACACATAAAAAGTTAATTTTCTTTTCTATTTTTAATTAACTGTTCGAAATCATAACAAAATTTTTCTATTATACTTCTCATAGATATATACATATACACACAATTTTCATCAACTCTCTAACTCTATATATACATATGTGTGTGTGTGTGTGTGTGGATCTTACATTACTTTATAACTATATAATATATAAATTAACTAAACACCTGCAAATAAATATTCAGTCTTTCTAAATAAATAAACAGATGCGGCGACAAATTTAATGTATACATACATATGTATATAGAAAAACTATATCTACAAACTTATAAATCACCTTTTGAAATTTATATATATATAAATATACAACAAACAACTCGCGCGCATAAGATAAAACAACAAATCTTAATTCGGAACTATATACATACATATACAATTATAAACCATAAGACATATATGAACTTCTTGAATTTGATAATATTCCTATATATTTGATGTAAATATATATACAGCAGCTTAAATTCGGCTTGTGTATAAATATACAAAATTATATAATTAATTCTAAAAACTAAAAATAAAAATCAATTAAAAAAAAATGTGTATACTCTAAATAAATAAATAAAAATCCCGACAATTTGCATTTTTATCTTATTCATTAAGAAAAGAAGTTAAAACGATTTTCTTTTGTTTTTTATCTTTTTAAGAAATTGAAAACCATATAAACAAAGTGTTTATTCCACAGACCAATATAATTTCTTTCCCAAGTTGACAATATATAAATGTTTCTATCACAATTTTATTTAACATAAATAACGCATCAACATTGTATTTGCGCAGAGGCGGATTATCGCACAATCTCGCAGGGGCACCAAACCCCGATCAAAAAATTATGATGATTTATTTCATTTATCATATCCTACGAAGCAATAAGTTTGGATAAACATAAAATTCTGTTGAGCTTGTTTTTTAGATTTTGCTAATTAGGATCCGCCCCACAGAATTTTATGTTTAACCAAATGACATATTATTTGAAATTGTCTGTTACAAATTTTTTTATAAATGCACTTATATACATACATACGAACAAGTAAACTATTTGTTAACTATAATTATTTATTAACTAAATTGCTTTGTTTTTTGTAAAATTATCGAAACGTAAATTAATATTTGCAATAAACAAAAGGCATAAGTTTAATCAAGTTCCGTCTTATACAGGTAAAATGTCTACAACAACAATTTCGTAAAAATTTCGCAAAAATTTCACATACGTATATAAAGCACTTCTTATGATATACATATGTATATATATATCTATATAGATATACTTGTAGAATATATTAGTCAATTTACGACTGATATTCATCACAAAACTTATCAAAATATAGTAAGAACTGTTTGTCTCGATCTGCGGTGAATCATCACACAGCGTTCACTGTCGACGAATTTGGTGTGAGACAGCAACAGGTACAAATATCGGGTTTTCCATTTGGGACTTGACAACTTTCTACTTTGACTTTGAACGCACCCTTAAACAAATAACCAAACTGCCAGTGTCCAAACATTCAGTAAAGACAAGATTTTTACATGTTGCAACGTTGTTTCTTTGGTCAATTGCATGAGTTAAACATTAATGATATGTGGCTTTCAAGAAGACTACGTTAAATCATTGGTCTATGCCAACAAGCCGGCGTCGTTAGAGGAGCTCAGAGCTAATATTGATAAACGATGGGTTTTATCTAAAAAAAAAAAGGTGTTAAGTCCTCATTGGAAAACTCATTATATTTTTTGTTCCTAAGGCCAAACGAGGGATCTTTTTGTATTGTCTGCATGGCCCTTCACACTCTGACATACGTGCATTGCGAAAATTATAAATGCTTCAAAATAGTTCTAGGCAAAAACGAATACTACGGGAGGCCGAGAATGAAATAATTTGGAGGTCTCTCAAATTTCGAAGTACCCTCAATGTTTCAAGCGGTTTACTTACAATTTCTACTAAAATCAGAATTATCGAAAAGTTCGATTTTCTTGAATTGTTTTAATTTGCCTCCATTTCCTATAATTATAAATAATCAAATTCAAAACTGTCTGCGAAAATTCACTTTTAAACACTACACGAAATTCGATCTAAAATATAGGATGATGTAATATGTTACAGGCGCGATTCATCATATTCGGTTCATAAATAAAAATAATACAAAAAATACAAAAAAATTAAAATTTTCTCAATACCAAATTTTAGTCGACCTTACTCACATAGTAAAACACACGAAAAATTTTCTAGCACTGATGCAAGACAACTTTTCGTGTGTTTTACTATGTGAGTGTTTGGAATGGTCGACTAAATATGTGTTATCGAGTAATATTAATTTATTTTATTTATTATTATTGTCTTGATGGTATTTTACAGGAGTGAAGTTTCTAACGTTAAGAAATAAACAAAAAACGAGTTTTCGAGTTTTGTGTTCGGGTTAAAAACCCGAACACAAAACTCGAAACTTTTCGGCTGGGCCGATTTGTTAATTTAATGAGAGAAGAAACTCAAAAGATAGCGACTTACATCATTTCTTCATATAAGTCGCTATCATGCAGATTCTGTAAAAAAATAAAAATTACAAACAAACTCTCAATATTTTTGGAAAAAGGTTTAACTCGATTTTCACAAATTCAGAACAAATCCAGACACCTACTACATAGTGCATTAAAACATCGGCATTCGATTCAACAGCGCAAACTTGTGTGTGCTTATACTTGGACGTCGAATATTATAATGGTTAACTCGAATGAAACCTCGTCAGTTCACGAAATCAGATCTAGTTTCTCGTTGGTCAGTACAAATAAAATTGTTTTATTTTATGCTGCATGTCCAATAACGTTTAGTTTAGAAAAAGATATATGTCCAGCAGCACTTTTCAATTGTATATGCATACCGACCGAATTTAACATTAGGTTAAAATAGATTGAAGTTGTCTCTAGTGACTAGTTATCCACATTATACATATATATATATATATATATATATATATATATATATATATATATATATATATATATATATATATATATATATATATATATATATATATATATATATATATATATATATATATATATATATATATATATATATATATATATATAGTCACTATATGCGAGACTCTCTTTGAGAAATAATCAGCTTAATCCAACTAAGTTACCGATTTACCATTACTGTACTGAGATTTGAGTTTCAATTTTATTCGAATATAACAGTTTTTGATCCACTGTATAAGTATTATTGTTTTTCGTATAAGTTATATCAGTCAATAATAATGTGATTACTTTCTGATAATAACATTAATATTGATCGTGTAATTCGATTTAATGAAGAATAATGTTTCAGAATGATGCGAATCCAGAATTTTTGATTTCATGACATCATTACCGATGAATGATGAAGATAATGTCAATAATAATGACCGTGTGCGATTTTCTTCCTTTGAACCCGTGTAGGAATTATTATTTTCATTGGCTAAAAAATTGTGCATAAACAACACGCCATTGTTAAATAGTTTCAGCTTTATTTGGTTCCAAATTAATTGGATGCTAATATGCCAAACGTATTTTCCACAACAATCCGCGTTCTTGACAGCCGTTTGTTGAACTCTTGTCGATTATGGTTTAATGCGTTTTGTGAATATGGTTTCATTAAATTTATATTTAAGTTAAATGCCTCGTAGGCTTTCGTTTTTCGAATCCTTTATGGGAATACTTATTTTATTCCGTTTTTGTAGTCAATCATTTATCTGCAGCGTCTGGGCCGGACGTTTTGCTTTAAAGATAATGATGTAATAGCAATACATGCTTTCTCCGTAAAACTCTTTATTAGCACAAAATATTCAGAATCATCGTGTAATGTTAAAAAACACTGACGGAATAATGACATAGCTATATTGACACTACTAGTAATGACATTATTATTGACCATGTATACATGGCGACGTTTAATTCTTGTTTTCTCGATAATTTTATTAATTTTTAATCTGTCGCTTTTTTGAAAGTATCCGATTATACTCACTGTGTACATACTCGTATATAAATAACTTTATGCAGAAGCAGGTTAGATATATGTATTGTTAAACCGCATAGTTATAAAAATGTCTTTAAATGGCGCTATGGTCAAAAATATAGAGCACACGACATTGTGCTATTTTAAAACTATTACAAATATTGTATAAATCGAAAAAGTCAGTTATATATTATTTTCCTCCTCCTTCCCCACAATCCAAGATACAAACATTCATATAGTAAATATATGTACATTGTACGTATACTGGCGATCGTGGCGAGCATCTATTTAATATTTATGATCAATTTTCTCAAGAAAAATTTTTTTTTTCAAAAAAAAAATTACGACAAACAAAATATCAAAAAATTTACAATAATAACATCATAAACCAAAATTAAAAATAAAAAA
Organism: Tipula unca; assembly: GCA_951394425.1. NCBI lineage: Eukaryota > Metazoa > Arthropoda > Insecta > Diptera > Tipulidae > Tipula > Tipula unca. The sequence continues at coordinate 5,760,689 of OX596380.1, read as the reverse complement.
TACAAATTTCTATTTCTATAATCGGAGGTGGATAATAAACGCGGCGATCTCTTTTTTTTTTTTGAATATTTTGTATAAAAATAAAATATTCTAATTTTAGATTATTTTTTAATTTAGAAAAATTGGATATTTTTGCTTTTTCGTTAAGAAAATCGTGGGCACTAGAATATTATCGTCATGATCATGATATTAATTTGTATAAACATACATATATGTTGATCTATAATTAAATTTACTGTTTTTCATTTGTTTTTGCGCTATATACATATATACTGATTTCATATATGTATGTATGTATGTACATACATATGTATGATCAAACAGTGTACTTTATTTTTAATGTATGATTAAATAAGAAAATGTTTTAATGTTGATCGTAAATGATCTTATTTTTATAGTTTTATTATTATTATTTTGATTTTTAATTAAAATGAATATATGTATAAACAAAATTAAAAATGATCGCGAGATCTAAATATAAACGGTATATATATATATATATATATATATATATATATATATATATATATATATATATATATATATATATATATATATATATATATATAAACCAATTCTTATTATAACTTTACTTTTTGTGTAAGGGCGTTAAAATTGTAAAAACACTGCGAGAACGTGGATTGTGTTTTTATTTTTTTTATTTTTTATGTTTAATTGAGGGGGTGTGAGAAAATTTTTAGTTTTTCTGTTTTTTCTTATACATACATATATATGTATATATAATTACATATGTGATGATCATTAAACTAAAATGGATTATTTTTAAAACGATCACGGAATGATGATTGACGTTCTATATATACGGATAGAATACCTCATATAGCACATATCGTGTGTGCGTATAAAATAATTTAAAACATTTTGTTGAACTCGGAATTTATTTATAACCATCACAGCGCGCACGTATACGTATATACCACATATTTTCAAACCACTTAAAAACAACAAACTGAACCAAAACAAACTGAATTTCACTAGATAATTTTACGAAATTCTTGATTCACAACGAAAATATTTTTTGTAAATAAAATTGTGCCGTCACCTTAAATTCGTAAATTTTATAGTATTTTTCCACATATAGAATTGACCATATGTATATATCCCCATTAGGGAATTACAAAAATATATATACAAATTCTCTTTAAACGTAATTTGATGCTAATTTTAGGAATTTTCATGTTTTTCGTGAAAAATGAAAATTAATTTCAAAATATATATAAAAATTAAACAAAGTTGAGTAAAATGTTAAAAATAGTTTTGTCTTGTGTGTTTTCGTATATATGTATGTACGTATATGTATGAGAAATATAAAAAAAAAATTTTATGGGAAATTTTTTATTTTCATTTTTCCATCATGATGGAAAATTTATTTTTATTTTTGGAATTTTAATTATAATTGTTCAAATATATATATATATATATATATATATATATATATATATATATATATATATATATATATATATATATATATATATATATATATATATATATATATATATATATATATATATATATAACCTATTTGTATATTATTTCGATATTTTGGTGCACGTATATCTATTTTTGAAACAAACAGTTTTTGAGTACGTGCGTGCTCGCGAGTTTTTATACCACGCGCATTCGACCAGACAACACGCCGTCTAAATGTTAAAAATTAAGGCCATGCCGATTTTTTTTTTTCAAATCAATTAAGATCCCACCAAACAAACAAACAAAAAATCAAAGACAAGACATAATATATATATACATACTATATATATACAACAACAATAAAGTGCGGCCTCCTCCACGATATGTTTTATATATTTTTTTCAATAATTTTTTTTGTGTGCGCGTTGTCTGTTGGCACGCGACTTATGACAAGAACCTGAAATTTCATTTCAAATTATTATCATCCTCCACGCAAAAAAAAATTGTAGATTTTTCATATGTGTATTGTACATATATATATACGTACATATATATAAAAATATGTGAAAAACGTGGTTGCGGTGTAATCATAAGCGAGTATCCGCCAATTTCATATATATATATATACATATATATGTATATATATATATATATATATATATATATATATATATATATATATATATATATATATATATATATACATATATTGTAATCGAACATCCTCCACCTTCATTTTTTTTTGTGTATTTTTTTTTTAATATGTAACGATGATCAAGATTAATTTATATAAGATCAAGTTCAAATGAGAACAACGTTTTTTTAAAGATTCCCACACCCTCGCAGCTATATAATGAAAGTGAAAAGTATATTTAAATGAACAACAGCAGTGTGCCAAAAACACAATTGTATATACATATGTATATATACTCGAATTGAATGAAGCCCGGCACTCGTTCTATCTATATATATTGATTTTTCTCATCCCAGGATTAAATTCGCAGAAGTATTATAGAAAATTCTATATTTCCAGGAAACCATTTCTCGGATGAAAATGCGCAAAAAACAAGAATAACAAAACAAAATTTTTAGAAATGAAAATATATAACAACAACAACAAAATTAATAAATCAAAATGCCTCATCCAACTTACACCCAGCACACGTCGCTGTTTATGTACAAGCGAAATGTCAAATGTATAAATACGATATCCAATATTATTTACGTATAATATCATATACCCATGACCTTACCCTATACTATACTAACTTCACACCGTGCACTCTTCCCTTGTTTCCCCCCTCGTTTATTTCATTCATAAATATTTTTTTTGTTCCGAACGAACACAAAAACTGTTAGGCCTTGAAAAATACAACCACCCTAATACATACAACAAGAAAAGGCACCAATACCTCTCATCCCTTTTCACACCATTGAATGAAAAAAATAAAAATAACATTTTTATGAATGAAAAAATTCCCGGGACACAGATAAACCGGCATAAACGACAAAATATATATACTTATATGGTACATGTTTTTATGAATGAACCAACCTACGCAAGCAAATCCCCGACCACGTTACATATACATATATAAGTATATGTTTATGTACAAAAATACATAGCAACCCCTATTTTAAGGGATGAATAATAAATATCATTTATATACATATATGAATGAAATATATGTACATATATACGAATACATTTATATGAAGGGGAAATCGTGTAAATAGAGAAACACCAAAAAAAAAATTTGCGCATGACGAAACTACCACCAGCCATTTTGATTTTTTTTTTTGTTCTTGCACGCAAAAGAACCACTATTTTATGAATGAAAAATATTACGTCACACTTGTAGTTATGGTAATATAAAATAATAAAAATGCGAGAGAGAGAAAGGTCATGGTACAAAATTATGGTATATGTACATATGAGGGGTAAGAGAAAGAAAACATCCCATTTTACAATTTGGTTCGGGATTTGAAGAAAAATCAATAAACTAGGTGAGAGTTAAATTTTCCAGTCGGTTTTTTTTGTGTATGTTATACTCGTATACATGTATTTCAATGTGAATGTGAAGTTCAATAAAATAATGAAATTGATAAGGTCGTCATGACGGTCATGGAAATTAGATCTGGGAAATGCGTTTATCGTTTTTTTTTATGTTTATCTATTTTATACACATATTCGAATGACGTCAAAACAGTTTTATTTAGTGTTTTGATTACCGGTTCGACAGGCTTTGTTTGGTTGCTGGTTTTGATTTTAACTTATATGTATGTTCATGCCGTGATAAGGTTGCGATGGATTATATATATATATATATATATATATATATATATATATATATATATATATATATATATATATATATATATATACATATATATATATATATATATATATATATATATATAAATATATATATATGTATATATATATATATATATATATATATATATATATATATATATATATATATATATATATATATATATATATATATATATATATTTATATATATGTATGTTTTTATTTATTTACCATATTATGACGTAGATGTATATATTGATAAAAAATGATTATCGTATATATATTTGCGATGTTCTTGCAGACAGCGCAGTATAGTAAATATACCTAAAATTTATATAACTGACCCAATTCCTTAAAATAACTATACGTTGTTAAGATTGTGTCAACTCGTTTTCAAAACTAAAAAACTATATCATAAAACTATTAATGAATATATACATATAGACGAAAACGAACGACCAACCATGTTGAATTTTTTTTTTCAACTTTCCTATAATGTAACATATTATGTATACATCTGAGACGATTCAACGTCTTTGGTGCGCGTATATATAAAAATATTTTAATTGTACGTGTACACGACAAGAAAATTAAAATAATAAATAAATAGATATATAAAACAACAATAAATATGCCAGGCAACAGTTTGATGCTGAAAATAGATTTTTTTTTTTAAATTTTCACAACAAAATATCACAAAATTAAAAAAAAAATTATTATTTATTTATGTTTGTCATTTCTTAATTACCATTATTTATATATGTACGTATAGCGCAAAGAAAACCGAACGACTTACAACTTTAACCAAATGCAGTTACAATATCCTTCTTTAAAAAATTTCTATTTTTACCCAAACACACTTGTTGGTCGCTTTTGTATATCGTATCGTATCGTATATGTATACCTATATACATAAGATAGAGGTTGGGTTTTTCTTTTTATATACATATATTTTCGTGTCACGTTTAGAGCACATATACTCGTATACATATATGTATACACATAATTCGGTCGATTATATAAATAACCACTTTGGCGTCAGAGTTTGCAAACGTATGTATATAAACTTTGAATCATCTTTTAAAAATGTTGTACTCGCGCGTAAACGATATGATTTTCAATTGTTTTCATCGATCATATGATCATTTTACACCAAATAGCATTGATGATCGTTGCTAAAAATAGATTCGAAATTTTAAAATGATGAATCGATCGCGTTTTTAGTTTATGTATGTATGTATGTATGTATATATTGTAGAAAAAATATAAAAACAAAAGAATAAGACATTTTCTTATTTTTCTGTTTTTCTTATAATTTTATAAAATCGACCATCGCGTCAGAAGATATTTTTAAAATTCACAAATTTTGGTTTCGCTAAAATTAGAATATTCATTGTATAACAGCTGATCGCAAATGATATTATAATATGAGTCTGATATAAATAGATGACCCTCGGGGGCGCCATATACATATATACACCAGAATTAATCGCACACTCTCTAAATATATCAAAACACCTCATATATACGCAACTATTAACTAATTGCGAAAATTACAAAAAAAAACAAAGAAAACACAGTGCGCGATGATTAATCCAAATTTTGTTTACATTTTAAAATTTACAAAAAAATAAAAATGTTCACATCATCCGCCATCATATACACGACGAACGTCAGCAAGTTGATTTTGGCGCTTTTCTAAATAAAATTTCTAAAACAAAATTTGCCAAAAAAAACGATTATCGCCACGCTGATGAATCATTTTCCGTGTATATATGTACATATGTGCGCGCGCGAGAGATAAAACGTCATAGCGGGGCGCAAACAAGAATGTTCCGCGCGGATTATATAATTCGGCGCGATATTATTATATATTTGAAAAATGACGTTAAATATTTCCAAATTTTTTTTTTTATTTACACAAAAAAATAAAATTTGAAAATGTTTTGTTTATAAGATAAGGAATTATAAAAAAAAATCGCGCGCTCGCTATCAAAACAGCGTTAATTTCTGACGTCAAAATGACGATTGTATTTTAGTAATTTTTATGAGTTTTCGCGAGTTTTCATTTTCGCTTTTTATTTATTTTTTTTTTTTTTGTATTCAACTTTAATGTGAAGCTTTAAATGGAGATTGTATTTGATTTGTGTTTTGTTTATTGTATGTCGTGCGTGACGTTTGCAACAAAAAAAAAACAATGCGGTGTATGATTTTTTGATTGTCTAAATATGTACATGCGATGCGTGTAATTAGATTGTGATTGTCGTAATTTTTTTTTTGTTATAATATGTTGACTGCGGATTACAAATTGAGAATTTTCTGATAAGCATAATCTTTGCGTATTTTCATTTGCGTATATACATATGGCATTACGTATATATGTAATGTTTGTATGATTAACAATATGTCTCGCATGTTGCTATTGGAATGAATATTATATGTATATAGGCAGGCTGATTAATGAAGCCTCGACTTATCTTAACCGCAAATGTAACCAAGACGCTTCCAATAGGGCATATTTTCCGAATAATAATTTCTTCAAATTTTAATTAAATAATATAATGTTTGGCATGACGTCATATTAATTATGATAGATTGCCACTCCTATACTGCTCGCGAATGTTCGATTGTTTGTATATTTCATGACACAATTGATTCTAGATTATAAGTCCGCTAATATCTTCGCGATCATATTTAACCGCAAGTCTCAAATAGGAGTATTAATCTTTAATGTAAAATTTTAAAATGTAAAAATTTTTTTAATGTAAAAAACTAAATTCAAATAAAACGTAGCAAGTCAAGTCAAATAACCCTATAGAGGTAAAAATTGAGTTGCAACCTCGGAAGTCGTTTATTTTTTCATACGAAAATGGTTTGTTGGCGGCTGAATGTTACGACTTATAATAATTTAAAATTTTTCAATCGAATGTGCCATGAAAGTTTGAAATCGCATGGTGTACAATTTGAGTGATATTGCCACAGTATACAAATTGAAATAATTTCGGCTAGACACGGCCCGTCATATTGGGCTCACCATCATAAATAAGAAGCCACACCGTTCCTTTCAGCATCCATGAAAATATCTACATATGTATTTATAAATACATTTGATCCATTGATATGTACCTAAGTGCATGGAAAGTTCGGCAAAAATCTCGTATCGAGAAATTTTACTATTTTCGTATATCGTTTTTTGGCTACTATATTCCTTCTACTCAGGCGATACTATATGAGTAGAGTAGACTCGTAGTCGTAGAATATAGTTTTTGATTTCTACATATATATGAATGTTCAAACGGTTGGTAAAATTGATAATTTTAAATAAAGAATTGTTTGTGATTTACATATATTTGCAAGTTAAATAATTGAAATAATTTGAATTTCCACTTCACATGAATATTTTATTGTGAATCTTTATCTTAACTCGGACACACTATAGTTGTACTCATATACAGAATTTTGAATATATACTCTCCAAATTCACTGTAACTTCTAAATTCGCTAACTTCAAATAATTTTCTATAAATTGAAATTTTCGTATTTGCGACTGAAGTTTTCGAATTTCCAAACATATCGTATCGTTTAAATTTTCAAAATATTGTAAACTGACTCAAAAATTCTAAATTCCTCAAATTATCGGAATTTCATAATTCCATTCCATTGCAGTTGCAAAAGTAATTTGTTTTTCCGAAATTCTGAACTCTACGAACTGCACATTTTCTATGAATAAAATTTCTAATACCTTCTATAACCATTCGGAATGTCCTAATTTAGGAAAATTATGGAAATTGCATTTTTTTTAAATTTTGAACTTGGTAAAATTCTCGAAATCTATACATATTTACAATATATATTACCCATTTTTCCAAGTTCTCTGTAACGTTTATGGCGGTGATTCCCTCCAGAGATGACTGGCTATTTGATTATGAAGTCGCTGGTTTCGGTTTTGTAAGGAACTTCTGATTATTATTTATTTCCGTCTCCTCGACTGTTGTAGCGATTTTCAAAATTTCATATGTATGTATATACTGGATGATTATTATTTTTTCCGACACGTTTAATGTTTTGTAATAAGACTAAGGCAATCCGATTATAAAATGTAGCAAACAATGTTACGCCTAAATTCCTCTCTTTCTTAGATATTAAACTATATTTTTTGTGCGGAATATCGACCTAAATAAAAATTCGGCTCAAAAATCTCCATAAAAAATTATTAGGCCGAATTTCACTTTTTGCCGGACACCTTTGCGAAATACGAACGTTTCCAATGTTTAAACTCAACTGAAGCAAATAATTCTATACTTTCCCACCAAGATTTATTACAAAATTATGGCGATTTACGCACTATGATATAGCAACAGCCAGTATATTCACGTTAATACGTTTCACTTCAGAATAAACTTTTTTGGCGTATAGGACGAACCACTTTGGCACGCGAAATACTTTTTGACTACATATCGAAATTGTCAAAGTTATTTGCGTTAAATGATTGCAAAGTATTTTGAATTGAACCTTTAAATAATTTTAAAAGTTGTGAAAAGTAAGAATAATTCAATAATATATTTACAAACAACAGGAATTTATCAAAATTGTGGTGAATCTTCATAAACAGTTTAAACTACAATATTATATTGAACTTATAATTGAAAAAAAAAATCAACAGTTAAAATTGACAAATTAAATCGTAATCCCGTATAACCCGTAAATCAAGACAAAATCAACAATAGATAATCAAAATTGCGCATCACTAAGAAATAATTTGTACATAACCGACCATGAATCACTCCGAAAACTCCTTAACCGGGCAATTTAATTCCCAGCTGTGATTCTAAAATTCTATACATCACCAAATTCAGGTCTTTATATTATATAATATATGTACATACATACCATACATTTTAAACATTTATTTTCTTACTTTTTTCACCTTTCAAGCTCAGTATAATTTAAAGACAGCTTCTGAGATTTATTAAAATAATACCGCACCGTGAATATATACATACATATATACCCAGGAAACATCAAACCGCACGCCAGGCACACACCAACAATCTATCACGGTAAAATCGAAACAAAAAAAAAATACAAAACGGTAAAACAACAACAAAACACCACACACACACACATATATACAAAAAAACCAACAACAATAGTACGTTAGGTATATAAATATAAAGGAAAGAGACGCGTGCCGAACGTCATGACGTCATTATGTATTAAATTAAGAAGAACAAAAAAACAATAATGAGAATAATAATTATGTATATGTATATAATATATAGTTATACTTGTCTCACTCTATTCGATTAAATAAATTACATGCATGCACGTATTATTATATACAATTTTATTTCTCCTACTATGTTCTTTCATTAAACAAAAAAAAATTTTTATGTGTAACGACGAAAACGATTCGGGTGGGGATACCGACAATCTGATTGGCTGGCAGAGCACATAACAAGAACAGTATTTATAAATGTATTCGTTATGAATTAAAATAATTCTCCCATTCGTAATTCCATTTTAGGAATGTGTGTTTTTTTTTGTTTTTCAAATTTGTTTTTTCGTTCGTATATTTTCTCTCAATCGGCTATTAGATGTGTATGTGTATATACACGAAATATTTGTAAAATAGAGTTTTTTTGTTTTTTTTTCTGTTGATTGAATAAAATACATTTTTTTTTATATTTTGTGTTCATTCATAAAATCATTTGTACCGTCGGTCTCGCGCTTCAGTAGTGTTCGGACGTTCACGGTTAATAGAACGTGGGAGAAAATACTAGTAAAAAAAAAAAAAAATAAGAAATATATTAAAAAGGAAAACAAAAAAAAGTTTCTAATTCTGTGTGTGGAAAATTCATAATATTGTAATTTTGTGAGTGCAATTTAAGTGCAAATAATTATATATATATACATATATCTATATCTATAAGAAAAAGTGAATTAAAATTATTTTGTTGTGTTTATAAATTATGCCTGTATATCTGGAAATTTAAATTTATATATGTATATGTTATGTTAAAAGAAAATTAATTTTCCAGAAAGTGAAATTTAAAGTTTTGTGAGTGATTATAAAATAATATTAAATTACAAAATTTAAAAGTGAAAAATATATTAAAGTTGGGGGAAAAAATTTATTTTTTCCGCAAATAATTGTACGTGGTTGATTGTTTAATTTCATTGAAAATTCCAGGTAATTTTCTCAATAAATTAAAACAATAATAATTTGTTCATATGTAGTATATGCGGTGTGAAATCCGTCGGTTTAAAGTTGTAGAGTAAAACGATTTTCAAGTTCCATTCAACAACAAAAAAAAAACAAAAACAAAAAAAATCGAAAATCGAAATTTTCTTGTGAGAGTGAAAAATTGTTGTTGTTTTTAAGAATTTTCTCATCGGAGCTTATGTACATTTTATACTGTCGCTTCTTTGCGACCTAAAAAAAATCGAATTCGGTGTCAAATGTCAATTTAATAAAACTTAATTAACAAAATTGTAATTAAGTAATTTTTGTTGAAATAGTTTTTGTTTTATTATTTTTTAAGATCATGGACTTGACTTAGATATTTTATATTTATGTGCGTATATATGTATATAGACATATGTATACCTTTATAGTTTATATATATAGTCCGACGGTTAAAATTAGGTATATTAACGCATTGTTTTGTTTTATTTGCAGGCGGCGTTGCCCCTGGACCACCTGCAACGGCCATGATCATGGAAGGGTTGGAAACCCTTGTTGCGTCACAACCGCACCATACATTCCTACTAACAGAATCAGCAGCAGCAGCCCATTTTAACGTGTTGAGTTTTGATACACTTTTCAAAACGGCTGCAACAACATCATCATCATCAACATTATCGTCTTCGCTAAACAATAATAATAATAATAATAGTTTGCTAATCAACAATAATAATATTAGTAATCACAATCATAATAGTAATAATAGTAATAGTATAACAATAACTTCGGGTACAACATCGCCATCAACAACAACAACCCTAGTGAATGTGAATAATACAAATACAAATTTAAACAATCACCATCACCATCATCATAGCAGCCATCATCACCATCATCATCATCATCCGCATCTAAGTTTATTAAATAGTAATAGTAATAGTAATAACAATTCCAATAATAATCAAACCCAAAATAATCAACAATTACCCCAATTAAGTGATCATCATCGATCAAGTGATCCACATTTAACCGCAACAAATAATAGTAATAATAATAATAGTAACAATAGTAATAATAATATCAATAATAACAATAGTGATTCACAACAAGGTGATTTAAATACACCTGTTACAACATCCAGTGATATACCGTCGTTTTTTGGCCCATCAACTGTCGTTGAACCACCACCAATAACTGGTAAGTCATATGATCTGCTTTGTTTTATATTTTTAAAATATAAAATTAGCTTTTCTTATCTCGAACAACGGAATATCTATATATCCATATGTACATATATGTATGTATGTAAAATATAAACCCAAACAAAAGAAGTCGAAAGAAATTTATCAATTTTTCTTAGAATTTATATTGTGTTAAATTGATACAAAAAATCCTTATCACAAAAAATAGAGATGTTGAGAATGCAAAAAATATGTAATACATTTATATTGTAATATGATCATTATTATGCGGTCGATGTGTGTGTGAATATTTGACAAAATGTACAGTGCTGTACATATTCATTTCCTTTCACTTAATTCTTGATCTATATATAAATAAATTACTGCACTTAAAATAAGAAATATCCGCATATGTATGGTGAATATGAAAGTCAACCATGTTTTATACATTTTTATCATATATATATATATATAGTTTTGTGTTAAAATAGGTACATAAATTAATAAAATAAATGGCGACTGTATGGCCGATCAAGATTGATCATTTATCCAAAACTCGTATGTATATAAAGAAATTTGATCTTAACCATATTAAAACGTTTGGAGTTTAAAATTTTTGTATATATGTATGTACATATATTGACAAATCATCATGACATAAAATAAAATGTTTGCCATCCTCCCCATATCTATATTCTGTAGATATATATTTTTTATTATATTATGGCTTCAATCCATAAACTCATGTCTTAAATCATATATACTGCGAACTCAAAAACAAACTATTAAGCCAAATAAATAAACATAAATTTGTCTATAAGATAATTTTCTTAAAACAAAAGAAAATTAAATTGGCAAATTCTCCTAAAATAGGCCCAGTATTTTTTTTTTTTTATAAATTTATTTATTATGCCAATTTAATTTATTTTTGTTTATTTATTTATTTATATATATATACATACATATATACATTTCATATTTATCTCTTTCCACAAGTCTCAAATTCGGCCATTTTAAAATTTAAAATCAACTAAACCGACATATTGGAATAAATTAGCAATTAATTAAAAAAATAAAAAATAAATAAATATCGTCATCAGTCTTAAGTGCATCCCAGCGTTTATGGCTGAGTATATAATAGTATATACATATATACACATGCTAACAAACTACTATATTTATAGTAATATAGTTGTTTTGTATTTATATACATACATATACACATACACACGGATAAAGGCGAGAATCACAATCAATTTGTCACTCATATATTTGTAGTAATAATATTCGCTTATCGGAAACGGAAATTCTCTAAACTAGAAGTTTTTGTTTTATCTTGAAAATGAAAACAAAATTTTTTCATATATATAAATCGTGATTACATTTCTTAATTTTATATTTTATTTAAATTTTTTTTTTTTTTTCGATTACAGGTTCAATCGAATCGGACGATTTATCATTAGAACCACAATCGGCATCAAGTCCGTGTCAAAGTTTGTGTTCGCCATTAAAACAAGAACGAAGTAGTCCAATTATTGATAAAGACGAGATTAGTAATACGAGTAGTGTTACCATGTATCCACATCACAATGATATGCAGCAGCACAATCAACAGCAACATTTGCAACAGCAAAATATTGAGGGTAAAATTTTATATCATGGCATTTTCACAACGCGCAGTCCTGTGCCAAACATAACAAATTTAAATTCACCGCAATTAACGATTATGCCTGGGCAAATGTCACCACCGTCGGCTGGATTAGGAAGTTGGGGAATTCCGTCACCCGACAAAACACTATTTCAACCGCAAATGTTTAGTTTGTTGGGGCCGGGCCCTCAAAACACAACCCAAGCCCATTTTCAAAATCAAACATCACAAAGTCCGTCGCCTGGCGTTGGCCACCATCATACACATTACACAAACGATGATCGGCCACACGTCGAACTATTAGGCTTAAATATGGATTGCTCCAGTATTATATTAAAACAATCACCAAATTATATGGATATGGGGGCATCCCATCAGAACCAAAACGATTTGCATCAATATACGCGAAATCAAAATATCGCACCAAAATATCAATGGATGGATTCACCGGTCGAGTATGGATCGCCACAACATCCAAGCCTTGTTGTGCCAGGGCCCTCGTCTTCATCGTCCCAAGGTCTAATACCAAAACAGGAGCCGTTCTCGACGGGATGCAGCTCAAGTGATTCGCCCCACCATCAAATACAGCAAAGCACAAATCAATCGACAACGCAATACTATCCAGTACAATTGGCGGAATATAATACGTCTACAAGTAAAGGCCATGAAATTTTATCACAAGTCTATCAGCAATCTAATATCCCATTAAAATTAGTTCCAGTGAAGCCCAGAAAATATCCAAATCGTCCATCAAAAACTCCAGTACATGAGCGGCCATATGCATGCCCAATCGAAACTTGTGATCGTCGTTTTTCACGATCTGACGAATTAACGCGACACATTCGAATACACACCGGCCAAAAACCGTTCCAATGTCGTATTTGTATGCGATCGTTTTCACGTTCGGATCACCTAACGACACACGTGCGAACGCATACGGGCGAAAAACCATTTTCGTGTGACACCTGTGGCCGTAAATTTGCACGTTCCGATGAAAAGAAACGGCATGCGAAAGTGCATCTAAAACAAAGGATCAAAAAAGAAAGTAAAATAAATCAACAGCAGCAGCAACAACAGCAACAACAGCAGCAACAACAGCAACAACAATTACAACATCATCATCTGCAGCAACATCATCATTCGCAACAGCATCATCATCATATGTTACACGGTGATGATCCAATGAATGGTGGCAGTATTGTTGTATCCCAGCCATCGTCCACCACAACGTCATTGTAGACCGAAACAATGTCGATCGATCCACTTAATTTAATTGAAGAAAATCAATTGGACGACTCGAATATAATCGAAATTGCTGATCAAATTCAACAACATCGTGACGCTACTACTATAATAACCACTAACCCAATGGAAACCACTAATAGTAACGATGATGACGATGATGATCAACAAGTTGTGATCGTATTATTTTTACAGTAAGTTTTTTTTTTTTTATTTGTGTTGTATATATTGTATATGTATTGTATATGTATATTATATATTCATTTCGATCGATCGACATAATAAATTTTTTTAATATTGTAAATTATAAATTGTGACGCCCAATGTGGGGCATAACTTTCTATATTATGTTTTATTATTATTATTATTATTATTTTTTAATCTCTAATACTGTGATCTCAAATTATAGACTTATCTCTTGTTGTTTGCTGTTATTTATATAAATGAAATTAAAAATAATTAATTAATTAATTATATATATATGTATGTATATACATATGTATATATAAATATATAAATGTTTATTTGTTTTTTTATATATAGATATATAAATATAGAATAACAAAAACAAAAATTGGTTGCAAAATATAAATATATATATATATATATATATATATATATATATATATATATATATATATATATAAATCAAATTCACTTATATTACTTTTATTTTTTCTATTCTTACAACGAATATAAATAAAAAAGAAAATTGTTCCTTAAAAATAAAAATAAATATTTATAAAAAAGCAAAAAAATAAAAATTAATAATTAATTAATCAGTTAATTAATTAGTAACCACCGATATAAATAAAAATAAATTGATGTTGTGATTTAAAACAAAAAAATTAAAATAAAGAAAAGTTAGAAAACTGCTGCCATATTTAAGATATAAAAAAAATTAAAAAATCGAAACAAAATGGTAGAATAAAAAATTAAATATTTAAAAATACGTGGATCCGCCATTTTATCGTTTAAATAAATTACCTAACCTCAATTTTATTATTATATATTTAACTTGCAATTTTATTATTATTTTTTTTTAACAAAATGGCTTTAATTAACAAATAATATTAATTATTTTTACATTCCATATATTATTTTTATTTAGTTTAATTTTTATTAATATACACACATACTCTATATATATATAAATATATATATATATATATATATATATATATATATATATATATATATATTTATATATATATATATATATATATATATATATTATTATTTGTTTTTATTTTATATTATTTAAAAATTTTATAAATAAAATTTATAAACAAAATTGTATGCAACCAAACCAATTTATTAAAAGAAATATATATATATATATTATTAATGTAATTAAACAGGTTGTAAATGGCCTTATTTTAAAAAACAAAAAAAACATAAATAAATAAAAAAATTATATATTTGGAAATGTGGCCTAAAATTAAATAAACAAAACAAAAACTTCATTTAAAATCAGAAAGTATAAATTTTACAAAAAAACATATTTAAAAAAAAAAAAAATACATATACATATATTTAATTGTCTTATTCTCTATATATATATACATACATAATAATTATAAATTCTTTCGGCCTATCCTTATAATGAAACATAATTAATATAAAATACATATTATTATTATTAAATGTTATTATTCTTAAAACAATTATAATAACAAAAAGTGATTTATTTATTTATTTATATTTAAATTATAAATGATTAAAAATTTGAGAAAATTCATTTTTCAGCATTTTTAAAAAAAAATGTACGTGTCAAATGCACAAAAAACGTATATTTTAAGACATTATGTAATTTAAAATTAATTAAAATTTTTAAAATTTTAAATTAATTTAAAACAAATTATATAACATAAAAATAAATAATAAAATATATATATATATATATGTAGATAGAAATTTAATTATATATATACTTTTTTTAGATAGAATATATTATTATTATTATATATATATAAATATTAATTAAATATTTTTTTAGTTAGATAACAATTATTAAAAAAAATTAGATAGACATTTTTTTTTGTAAATATTTATAAATATTAATAATTATGTAATTTTTTTTATTTTTATTTATTTATTACATTAATTTAAACAATGGAATTTTTAAGCGAACGCTATTTTTATCCTTGTGTATGATTAATTTTATTTTGTGATTAAGTTACCGAAATTAATTCAAAAGTGCCATACAAAAATTACAAAATAAATATCTTAATACATATTATAATAAATTATGTCCAATTAAATTCCAGTGCCAGATAATATTATATATTATTATTATTTTATTTTTTTATTTTCTTTCGCTAATTTAATTAATATATTATATTACTAATACGCTTAAAAATAAAAATTGTCAATTAATTATTTATATTTTATAATAATGTATTAAAAATTCCATTTAAGTGTAAATAAATAAATAAAAATAAACAAAAACATAAACTTTACTAAACATATATAAAAAAGAAAAAAAAACAATTTATTTGTAAAATAAATTTCAAAAATCCTAACTTATTAATTATTGATTAAATTACAATTATTCATATTTGTAAACTTTTAATAAAATTTATTATAATTATATTATTATTATTATTAAATGATTAATTATTATTATTATTATTATATTATTATATATTTAAATTAATTTAATTTTTATTATTAATATAAAATTTAAAACAAGATACTGATGTTAAAAAAAAATATAAAAAAATTAAATTTAATTATAACAATCAAAAAATTAAACAAACAAAAAAAAAATTAATTTAAAAAATTAAATTAAAAACAAAAAAAATCAAGACAAAAAATAATAAAAATTAAAATGTTGACACTAAAATTCGTTGTTTTTATTTAATATATGTACACCAGACATTTGTATATTTTCTATATGATGACGAGGACCATGACCTTCATACCAAAGGAACACGTATTTTAGGTAATTATAAAAATTAATTTATTCAACATTTTTTATTGGACAACGAGAAAATGTTAGCACGACGAATGGAAAATCATGATTGTGTTATTTTTGAGTTGAATTACTAAGAATTGTAGTTAAGTTAAATTAAAACACATCTAACATTTCATTTAGAAACAATTAAAACTGAATTACTAGAAATAATTCTTACTTTGCAAGTTTCTGAAATTTTTCATAAAACCTTTATAGTTCCAAAAATTTAACAAAAAATTTTTAAATTTTGTGCAAATGTATTTAATGTTTTTCTAAAAGAAATATCAATTTCTTAATGTAAGTTTTAAATTTATAAATAATACCTTAATTTTAAATACTTGTATCTCAATACAAATATCAAATTTTAAAATTAAATTACATAAATATCGTTTCAAAACATAAAATATTGAAAAACTTGATGAATCCTGACATTCGAGGGATGCATGTTCGGAGTAGGCGAGATTAAAGCTTTTAGGGGCTTTTTGTAGAAGAGGGCAAGCAGCGGGGTCGTCGGGATGTCTTTTTTGGGAACACCGTGCTTTTTTAAAACGGACAAATACCTGACGCCATCCAAACTGAACGATGGTCGCTTAGTTCGGAGTAGAAAGAATCAGATTTGGTCGAATTAACATAGATGTAATTATTTTTACCTCGGGTTAAGATATAGTCTACCTGGGAGTAGCTCTGACTATCGATCCAAGTAATAAGGCTTTTCAAAGTAAGCCCAGGGAAGCACCATTTTCGTTAGACTCACTGTGGAACAAATTTAAACGAATGGTCTTATTATCCCAAGAATTGCTAGAACGCGCATCGGTTTGAGGCATCCATCATAAGTATTGATAAAAGAGTAGTGAGAATTTTAGACGATCGCCTACGATTAATTTGAGAGGTGTAAGGTAGCACATATACAGCAGTGAAGAGGACCTCACCTAGATTCGAAACAATACTTAACAGGGTTATAATAGATCCAAAATAATTGCTGATCCGCTTTGATCTTTTAAGTGAATCCTTCTTGATTATTATGCCGACTCCATGCCTGCGGGCCTTTGGATCGTTGGCAAGATATCAAGTATAATGGGACGTTGAACAGACACTCGCACCGATGTTACATTCTTGAATGCTACAAACCTTGATATTATTTCGGAGTAAAATACCATCGATCAAATTGAGTTTTTCGTTCGAATTGAGCCCGCGAACATTCCAGTGCCGAAACAAAGAGTACAGGATAAGGGTGATAAAGGGGAGGGAACAGATAGTGACGCATCAATGAGTGTATAAGAATTAGTACTGCCGGTTGAATGGGACGATGTATACTGTCGGAGACATTTTGAACATAAGGACTCTGAGAATTAGATGATAAGGTTAAGAGTGAATGAGGAAGCAAGTTATCATAATGTGAACCAATGTAAGGTAGGAAAATTTCACTATCATATTCACCATTGTCAGTGCCGACATAACAAACAGTAATTTTGATATTTATTAATTTTGAAATAGTGGAAATACACTCAGCACCACCCTAGAAGCCATGAGTTCGAAGATCCAACAAATATCTGGAACAAATCGTACACTTTAATTTATCTTATATTTAACTACGTTAAATTATTATTTAAGGCACATAGTATATAAGAAATTTAACAAATGAGATAAGAAAAAAGGAAGAAAAAGTTAAAAACTAGACCTTCGTATTAATCCATTTTCGGTTGGATTTATTGATGATCCGTTTGAACTAATTTTTTCCAGTTGCAGCATTGAAAAGGCAATTACCATCGCCGGGGATCGGTACTAAACTATTTATCATTCATTACAGGTCTGTCACAGCTGAAATATATCGAATTAATAATAATAAATTGAACTAAATAACAGCATCTCTGCCAGTTAAACTTAAACTTAAATTAATTAATTAAAGGTTGGAATACAGAATAAAATAAATCGCAACTAATTTGAGTTGAATTTTCAGGAGTATCTCATAAGTCTGATCCAGCAAACTAATAAATTTTATTTCTATCATACTAACAGAACCTATCCAAATCCTATTTATGTTATATGTAAACGGGTGTTCGGCGAACACTCCATTCAAATCAAATCAATTCAAATTTCAATACATAAAATATTGAAAAAAATAAATATTTAAAACTCTATAATATGGAATTCTAAAACTATACAAATTGTTTAAATTTTAAAGGTCTAAGAATTATAGATTTAGAATGTATTTTAAAGTTTTAATTTTCATTTTATTATTTAAAAATTCTCAATTGCTGTCAAAAATCCAAAAACATGATTTTAAAAAATTATAAATTCCACTTCTTTAAAATCTTATTATTACATCAAATTTAAGTTAACAATTTAAAAATTAAATTAAATTCCAAAGTTAATAAAACTAATTTTTTAACGAATTACAGTTACTTAAAATTAATAAAATTATTTTGAAAATCCAAAAAAGTTCATTAAGTATTTGTAAACCAGTCGAAAATAAAGTTTAAACTTTCAAAATTTATAACTACGATATTTTGAGAATAAAATATAGTGGTAATTTATTATATACTAAAATGGTAGCAATAAACAATAGTTTACAATTTTAAAAATTCACAGACATTTTGAAATATATAAAAATATTAATATTTAAAAAGTGTCGATTAAAAAAAAATATTAAATTTAAAATCAAATATATTCTTTAAGCGTAGCTCAAATAATTTCTTTGAATTATAAAAATTCTATAAATGGAATTATAAAAATTTTCAAATTTTGTACTCTTAAAATTTTAAAATTATATTCAAATCATTTATTAATCGCTATGTGTATAAAACGAACAAACGATAAATATAAAAATCATTTGACCTTCACACATTTTTTTAGGTTACTATTGTTGAATTTAAATACAACGACTAAAAGTGGGATCCAATCTCGTTTACAAAAACACAAACCAATCGAAGGCACGGTCATTATATGGCGTTTAGATATCTGTAAGAATTGTATTTATGGTTGTCGATTTTATTTTTGTACATTTGAAGGTGAATTAAATTGTGAATACACGCATGTCATGAAAATATAATATCGCGAACGTATTAAATTTGAGTGTGATCATTTATGTACACTGCAGTCATTGCTTTTGTTGGTACAAAAAATAAAATTTGGGATGCAATTCAATTGACATTTTGTTTCATAAAATTTTGGGAGCTCTCTTATATGAATACATTTTTTAATACGTCATATTTTATTTAAACTTGACAGATTTAAATAAAAATGTATAATGGATTAATTTCGGTTAAGGTGATAGATGTCAACCTTTAAGTAAAATAAAATATAATATGCTTTCAATTATATATTCTTTGATTTGACAGATTGATCTAATTATTTCTGGGTATTATAAACAACGTTAATCCTCCTTATTTATTTGTTTTACGTTTCGAAATTAAATCAATAAAAAAAAAATTAAAAGATTATTTGGTTATTGTTCGAAAATATATTTCATAATTTGCGTTGATAATTTGCATGCGATCACCAAGAATTAAATCCATTAATTTTATAGACAGATATACCGTGTATATATAGTTAGAAACGAAAGTGGGTCAAAATATGAGTTCAAGTTGAATTATTTGTAGTTTAGATAAAGTTAATGAATTGTGTATAAGGTAAGTGATCGCGATATCAAAATACCAACGAATGTGAGGGAGTGGATATATAAGTTTTAAGCACATTTTTTTACATATATACAATACATAAGAACTGGTTACTATCTCTTATTCTTTATTTATTTTCTTCTTGATTTAAACTAACACCGAACATCTTATCATTTCACTTAAATTAAATTACAAATTTCTTAAGATCATAAAGTATTATAACAAACAAGGTCGTAATAATTTTTATTCTTAAAGTTTTGAGGTTAAAAACAAATTATATTAATTTAGTTTAAATATCTCTACCACAACAATAATAATAATAATGATAATAAAAATAATAATAACAACAATAATACATAATATATAAGAGGGAAAAAAGATCAACCGATTGCGATATATACATACATACGTAAAATAAAAATAAAAATTTAACATTCCAATATTCAATTTAGATAATATTATTTTATTTAAAATAAAATTATATCCAATTTTTATTCCAATAAAAAACAAAAAAAAATCATTGTAAATCGAAATCCATTAGTGAAGATCACCAGAATCTTAAGATTTGTTTCTTTTTTTTTCCTTATATGTCTTTTCTTTTTCATTTCTTGATCTTAATTTTTATGAATACTAAAAAAAACGATCACCTTATGAATATTTCGGAATTGAAAGTTGCGGGTGGATATAATACGATTACATAATTTACATATATATGTATTTATAAGTGTGGCAGAGATTTTCAACCATTTCACGTTACAAGACATAGTTTTTTAAATATTGATAAATTTTTAAATACACGAGAACCCTGGAGCCACACCGCATACAATTTATATTTAAATTAATTTAATGACGATATATTTATGGAATTCTATCTTTCATTATTTTAATCGGTTTATAAATTCGAAAATAGATTAGAGAGTTTCAGAACTTTATATACATATTGAGAAGAAAAAAAATTGGTTTGTTAATTAGAAATAGTTAACACTTAATTTAAAATGACGTTAATCCGATCATATACACACATATATACATATAGTTTGGTAATAAATTTGCAATAAGCTGCGGCTGATAGATATCAAAAGTTCCGTATTCCCTAAATTTTACATATGTATATACATATATATTTAATGGGTTCATGGTTCATTACCATTGCCCACGCATTTTGTATATTCATGTACGTATGTTCGACACAAACTTTTAAGAAAAAAAAAAAATTATAAATTAAAAACCAAAAAAATAAAATCTAAAAGCTTAAATAATAAATTTCTTATGTATATATGTTATTTTTGTTGTTTTCTTTAAAATTTGAGCACGCGTCCAAATGTCTTGACAGTATTAAGAATACATACATATGTATATACACACATAAATATATAAAAAAAAATTATAATAATAAACGACCGGAAATAGACAGCATCAAAAATATATATTTAAAAAAAATAATAATAATAGCACCAACAACAACAACAGCAAAAGCATAAAATAAGATGATGGAAGAAAATGAAAAAGAAGCAAAAACTTTTGTCATATTTTCTTATAAGAGTATTCTTCTTATTTGTATTCTTCTTCACAGTTTTTTTTTTATTTATTAAAAAAACATGTACAACGTGTCGTTGGTACTACGAGAGTACGAATGATGGTAAAGAGTGTTGCTTCATTTTAATGTACTTGTATATTCATATGTGGTATACAAAAACATATCGATATATGACAAACCAAATTATATATTTTCGGCTGTTTATGCATAATCATTTCAGACAACACCTATAACACAGAAAGGACTGAGGACCAACAAAATATATTTCAAATCACCGTTAAATTACACTTGCGATCAGAAATTGTATATGAAAGATTGAATGCTCTTAATTCGTTTAGTGATAAGATAACGGGTACTTCGGTCAGTCTTGTTTTATACTGGTGCTGTGGCCCAAAGTTAGGAACCATGGGGGGTTGCTCTAAAATTTTAAAAAAATATCCAAAATAAATTCAAATTTTAAATTGTATACGTGTATTCCGATACGTATAATTATAAGTTACGAAATTTTTCGAATATTAAAACTTAAATTCGAGCATTTTTAATATTTCAAAACCGAGTTATAATTCAGAATTGTAAACATCAAAATTTAGAAATTTCAGAATTTGGAAATCACTTTTAAAAATCTTACATCTGAATCATAAGCGATGGATTGGATCGATTTAATCAATAAAACTAAAATAACCTATAAATTTAAACTGACGAAACTGTAATCTTGCAAATTCTGTTGAAAGCTTACAACTAGATTTATAAATTATAGTAATTGTTATTCGAAGTTTTGCAATTAGGACAAATATTTTACCAATGTATATTTAAACTTTTTTCAAACTGATACTGTTGTGTCTTGTTAGTTCATTAAAAAAGAAATTAAAATATTTGTTAAAACCTAACTATAACTCGTTTCGCATCTTTCCAATATGTGAAGTATATATAGCTAGAATCCATCACATATGGACTGACTGTGTAGCATCATTGTCAAAAAAATTTAAAATTCAACTATAATTCATTAAATTTGAAATCAAATACAAGATATATTCAAATTTTAAAAGTGTTATAAAAAATGAAGTATCCTTTAAAATTCTGAAATTTTTATAAATACTGTAAGATTCAAATGTTCAGCACAGAATACATTTATTAAAATTGCAAATTGCAAAAAGTTCGGAAAATGACTCCAAATTTTAATGAATTTTTAAAAATTTATTTAAGTTTTGGCACGTAAAAGTTTGCGTATTAGCTTGGAATTTTTTTTTTTTAAATAATTATTGGGGACTTTATAATTCATGAAAATTTGATAAATCTCCAAAATTTTATTTTAAATTTGTTTTTGTACTCGAATTACATGATCCGAAATTTAAAAAATCATCAAAATTTGAAAAATATAATGTGTTGAGTGAGCATTTCAACATTTAGATAGTCTGGGCCCCCGGCCACTCGGACGTCATGGGGTACTGCAGGACGGACGAACTAGCTAGGCATTGTACAACTCTCCAACTGCTATTGGAAAGGGAAAATTTGGGGAGGTCTATTAAGGCACTCAAGACAGCGCTTAAAACGGAGGCAGTAGCCTCAGCGAACGAAATGTGGACTAACACCTTCACAGGTAGTGTAGCAAGACAAATCTGGCCAAAGCTGGACTTGAAATACTCAAAGATATACGAGGAGGCTAGGTCTAGAAGCAAATAATTTTTGCAGAAATTGTATGGACGAGGCGGAGGAAGTGACGGTAGTCCACTTCCTATGCTCATGTCCGGCTTTGGCGCACAGAAGACATAAACATATGTGTAGATTCTTAATGGACCTCCTCTCTGATCTCGTAAGATCCTGTGGTATCGCAATGGGCCGTCACCGGTCAAGTGTGCCGTAGCAGCCACTCTAACCTAACCTAACCTATTTGAGATATTCATGAACGTTTAATATCCAAATTTTCAAAATTCAACAATTCTTAAATTGTATCGTTAGAATCCGATATGAAAAAATAAGCTTCGGTTTATCAAATTTAATTAAGTAATTTAAGAACTTGTATGCGTTCATGAAAAAGTAAGGAATGACTCAAATACTTTTGGACCCACATTAAGTCAAAACATAAAATTAACAATTACCATAAACGACGTTAAATCCTGCGATATTTTTATGTCAAACATGTTTGTTGAGTTTATTCGATATTTAGACTAAATACAAACCGGAAGAAGTGGATAAAGTTATACAGAATTTTCATGGTCTCATTCTTAATGTTCCCAGAAAACGTGAGCGTGAGATAACCTCAAAATCTACAAAATCATGGAAACTATCAACAATACAGACAGATTACAAGAAGACAGTGATATTTTAGTGAATATCGATAAATATAAGTCCATACTAGCTCGATGACCTTTTCAAATTTGTTGCGGCTGTCATTGTAGTTGCGGGATAGTGTTATTCTCAACAATCGGATGCCAATAAAGACATTTATTTAGAACATGAACATAGTGACGTTAAAATTCATATTCCAAAGTACTTTCTTATACATACATATGAATCATCCGAGAAAATTAGTTGAAATAACTCATTGGAGATGATATTGCAGCAATGTATTCTTGTGAATCGTTTCATTTTAATAAAATGAAAAAATGTTTAGTTTTCACTAAATATTGTTATTTTAGATGAATTACTCTGTATACATCCAAACCGGTTCCAATTGAAAAAATGTGCACCACCTAATTAACCCCAAATCATCCCACTCCGCCTTCTCAGAAACGAGTTTTTATTCAATTTTAATCAAGGAATTATCTAAAATATTTACACTCAAATACAAAACGTATAATACTTAGGTCTTTAAACACAAAATAACTGTATGAATTTAAAAGAAAACATCATGTTATAAAAAAATTAAATTTGTATGTTTTTTTGTACAACATTACGGTTTAATGACTTTAAAATAAATATAATATTTCGAGTACATTAAACTTAAAAATACATACTCACATGCTAAAAACTCGTATTAACTGTATTTTTTTAAATATCGAAAGACACCTACTTACTATACTACATATATAAATATATGCCCAAATTCCGAGCAACTGATTCTAAGCGGCGATTTTTTTCCCAAATGCACAGAAAATCAAAAAAAACATTTAAACGAAAGTTTCAAAAGTATATAAAATAAACAAATATTGTTTTTAAAAAAACGAAACAATTGTATTAAAGATTTTGCTCAAAAATTGGTCTAGTTTTCTTGTCAAATTTTGTTTTTATTTTCAATTTGCGCTAGGCTGCGTAGTTACACCAAATTTTTTTAGTTTTATAATTTTGTGCGATTTTCTAAGTGATTCAGTTTGTGTTTTAATTAGTATTTTTATTAATTCTGATTTCCATATATACATGTGAAAGCCGCCGTATAAAACATCGCTATCATAGTGAATGAGTTTTGACAAGCAGATTGCGGAAATGAGATTAAGAGATTCTCAACGTCTTCCAAATTTTTGATCAAATGATGCCTGGATAGTATCTAAAATATTCACCACTATCCGCAAAATTAATTACAACGTCAACGTTTTTCATTGATCCTTCGATAAGTTTTGTAATAAATAATTATGTATTTAAAATATGCAATATTTTTTTATTTGGATTATTTCTTGTTGGTGAAAGTAGCACTTCCTTAATAATAAAAAAAACTTGACAACATTTATAGGACGTGCTAAAGGGTACGATTTTCCATAAACGGTAAGCGCATGTCCTAATATACAAGTAAGTAATCTTAAAATTTCGGAATTAATATTAAAGCCAACTTTAAAAAAATCATTGAACATATACTACCAGTGCCGAATTATGCGTACTCCAGGCGCTGGGCTGTTATTAAAGAAAATTACCAAAAATAATGAACTTCATGTTCATCCAACATGCGCCGAATTTGCTTTGCTTTGCTATTTGGTCTGAGGCTCTTCCAAGACTCTCGTTTGGTGTCTCTATATTGGGATTCAAACCCAGTACCGCTCGATCCAAATGCCACACCTTTAATCAGTGTACTATTTGTTCGATATAATTCGAGTATATATGCCGAATTTCTATAAATCGTTCAAAATTTGAAAAAATTTCCAAAATTCTGATTAAATTTCTCTAAATTTGTGAATTTTGACTATTGGAAAAATTGGTGGCGGATTTTCAAGGAGTAATTCAAAAAATGTCCATATCATAATATTCAAATTATAAATATTCAATAATTCTAATTTTAATCTTCAGAATCGTATACGAAAAATTCGATTTCGAATTTTAAAATTTGATTGTGTATTTTGATTTACGAAATTTCAGAATTTCAATAAACAGCGAAGAAATCAACCACATCATAAGTATGGATGGATTGAATCAATAAAATTAAAATAAACAAAACATTCGAAACAAAATTTTGGAAATTCTGGGTTTAAAAACTTTTTACAAATTTAGAGAACTAGTTATTGTTTTCCACCTGAACCTGCAGGAATCTCTAGGATTAGCTCATTTGAAATAGAAATTTGTTTTGCATCTTTCCAATGAGCATAGTATATAGCTGGAATCCATCATATATTGACTGCTTGTAGCCTATTTGTCAATCAGCTCTAAGATCTTTCTCACCTATCCAAGAAATTTAGCAAGGAATTGGCTGTGGCAATTTTATTAAAGGCACAACCTTTAATAAAAAATAACTTTGAAATCATAAAATTAAAGAATGTTTTCAAAATTTAAAGTGTTTTAAAAATTTAAGTACTCGTCAAAGTTCTGAGAACTATTCTAAAATTTAATACATTTTACAAACTTTAGATTCTGTTTAATTTTGAAAAACATTGCTACATAGATTTAAATGAATAGCACACAACACAGAATAAATTTTCTTAAATTGTTAATTTTTTAAGTATTTGGGAAAATTATGATTCATCGAAGTTTTGGCACTCGAAAGTTTGGTATTATTTCGGAAATTTTCTAAAAATTATTGGTGAGTTTTAAAAATTTGCGGAAATTCGACAAATTTCCAAAATTTTGTTTAATTTTTTTTTTTAATTCGGGTTATTTTCCGAAATTCGAAAAATCGTTTAAGTTTGAAAATTCTAATAAACTTTCTCGAAATTTCTGTATTTTGAATACATATTGCAAAAATTGGAGAAATAATCTAAAATTAAAAAACAGGTATAAAATGGAGATTTTCGTGTAATACTCATATTTCTAAAATTCAAAAATTCAAATTTTCAATATTATCTTCAGAACGTGGAAAAATAATTCGAAATTTGTCGAATTTCAAAAATTAAGTTTTAAAAAATTTTTGTATTTCTAAACCGAGTTAATTTTTTAAATAAAAATTCAGAATTATAAACGTCAAATTTAATTTGGAATTTCGATTAAATGTAATCGCACCTAATCGTAATATGAATTAATTTAGAATTTTAAAAAAATCGAATTTTCAAAATAATGTATTTTAACTTAAGTTTTACGAAATTTGGAAATATTTTCAAATTGGCATAAAATTTTATTAAATAGATATCGGTCAAAATTGTCTTTTGACTGATTTCATGTACTCTGCACTCTTTATAGAAAGTCATATATATTGTTTCATCCTGTCCCTAGTAGTATTTGTACCTGGTACCTTTCGATCCATGGGTCACAGCTTTAACCACCGTGCTATTTGCTCGGTATTTCGAAATATAATATTTGCTCCATACTCATTCTGTTTAAAAACTCCTAGTACAAATACTTGCTGGTTTGTGTTTGCTAGATTAATGCATTCGGTTTTGTTGCTGTTCACGCAGCTGATTTAAATTTAACACTGAATTCAAAGAGTGAGATGTTTCTGCAATTATTACCTAAGTAAATGCTAGCTTCGTACACAAATATTTAAAAGTTTTTAAAAGTGGAACTGCGTACTTTGATTTTTATTCTAGAAGAAAACTTATTACTTATTAGTTTTAAAAAATCGGTCGTCACACTCAGCTTTATGTATATCTTTTACGTCTTGGTCCGTGAGATTTTTTTTACTATACGCAGTTCCCCGACTTTAACCGCCTCAGTTCAATATTCCATATGTACCCATATTTCATTGGAACTTATATAGTAGACAATGAAGCAAAAACCGAAAATAGCGTCATAAATTATCAGCACGGGTAAGGAGTGTTAAGAACATCTACTCCTCAATATAGTTCTAGCATTTCAGGAGATCGTCTTTCTTATGAATTTTTAAATATTTCTTACAGAAGCTCTAGTACATAAATGTATGGAATGTATACTTATAAATTCCATGGTACCATAACCAAAGTTGATACGATTTTTGATAAAGAATAAAATAGTTTTCTCTATTGAAGTAAAGAAAGTGTTTTCTAACCGGTCGCATGTACCAATATACGTATATGTATATATGTATAAGGAATAAGCGATTATCCATCTATCTATAATATAATTCCGGAAACTTTTATTTTATTTTAAATTTAGATCATTTACACATAAGAGATATTTCTTCTAAAATATTTTCTTTCTCAATTCTATTTTTATACAAAAAATAAAAAATAAAATTAAATAAAAAGTAAGAAAATAATTTCATTTCTTTAAGAAACAAGACAATATAAAATATGTATATAAGTTTCTTAATCCACGCCATATTATTTGAACCGGTTCAAAAAATAAAAAATAAAAAAATAAATAAACATATATATATAAATAAAATAAAATAAAAATATAAATAAATAAATAAAATAAACAAATTCTTGATTTGCATAATTTAACAATTTTCTTAAAGTTTTTTTATTTTATTTTTTCAATTAAGATTTTTTTTTTCTTATTCTTTTCTGACTTGTGTTCTTTTATATACACACATATGATGTGTAATATTGAAAGTTGGCTTAATTTGCACAGCAAAATTCTATTTGAAATCGTTTTTTTTGGGACTTTCGTATATACGAATATATGAGATATGTCTTGTGTGTGAGGACTTCGCACCCCCCGGAAAAACAAATCAACTTAAGAAAACCAAAAAAAAAAAAAAAATCAGTAAACAAAATGGTTACACAAGGTAAAAATAAATAAAATTCATGTTACACTAACGAAGTGTCTTGTTATTTTTATTTTATTCTTAGTTGGTGTCTTTTTTGTTTCTGCAAGCTTCTATATATATACACACATATAATATTTATTTACTACTGTGCATGAAGGTATAGTTTTTATTTGCGGTCAAATCAATATTTGTTGGCCTCGCGCGTATTATATTGTATTTTGTATATTTTGACGTTTGTTTTTGTTTTCTTAAGTCGTCGAAATTTTAAATTTTAAATATGTACGAGTATATATGGACATATAACTATGAGGACAAAATTATGATCGATTTATTGTTTTCATATGATTATAGAACACAACAAAAATAAAATTAAAAAAACAAGAAATTTGAAAACACTTCATGCTGTGATTGATCTTGTGGTGCTCTTTTTTCCAAGACATAATATACGAATATATGAGTTTTAAACTTTTGTTGATGCAACCAAGACAAAATAAAAAAATAAAAAAAACTACAAAAAATTGGTGTTAAAGATATGTATAAGAACTCTGGTGATTGTGAACGAATATATAGAGGTACAATAAGGTGAGGCACATTTGTTCTTTTTTTTTCTTAATACAAAATAAAAATAAAAATTCATCTTCATTGTTGTACATAGTTAGTTGTTCATAATCAAAAATATTATATACACGTAGCATCCGAATATCACGGTACATAAATGGCCATGTATTTTATATTATTTGATGTCGTGTTATTCGAGGGTTACTTGTATGCATATAAATAACGAAATATACTAAGAGGAGACAATATAATTTTGTTGCTTTTTTTTAGTTTTATTTAATAAGAAAATATGATAAAATTGTAAGAGAGAAATTAAAATTAAAGACATATAAAAATAAGGTGGATCAAGAATATTTCTTTTGACCTAAGACAAAATGTTTATAACCGTGGTTATTGAATAAAACATTATAAAAATAAATATTAGTTCTCAATATCACGGTTAGATCAAAATTTTAAGGCGTGTATGGTGTATAGCAATAATTTTATCCTATATAACTCAGATTTATTTTAAATGTTTTTTTTTGGGGTCCTGTATATTTTTTGCCGATCATTCTAATAATATACTACTTGTACAATAATATCCACCCTGTATAATTACAATAATACCATAACTATTTTTTCTTCCAAATCAAATTATAATATTTAACGAACAATGATTATTATACATATAAAAAAATGCAAAAGAGGCTCCTAAAAGTGCCTCACCTCGTTTTCTAATATACAGTGCGCGTCATTTGAGTATACGGACAGCTATTTTTTTTTTGACATTTCAATTTTTGTTGTTGCAACTGAGAATATTTTTTGCTAATACAAGACGACTGAGGCAAAAAAAAAGTTTTCGAGAAGTACCATTAGCCCATCGTTCGATTTGTTTTTGATTTAATCAAAAAAATGCTATGTTTACCAGTTTACATTATCTCGAAAATATAAAATGATTTGGCTTTTTTATTTTAAAATTCATTTATTCTAATCAATCGAAATTTACGAAATAATTCCTGAAAGATTTTTTTTTTTTTGCCACGTAAGTATGACACCTAATTAAAATCGAGTTAACAAATAAATATACGATATTTAATTGAATCCATTTTTGAATATCGACAGCCTAGATTTGAACACGGTTTCCAAAAATCTATTTATTCGTGTGAAATAAAAACGAAATCTCTTTAGAGATTTTGTTTTTGACATATGAACTATGAGACATTTTCTACAATCGTCATCGTCGGTTTTGCGTAAACCCATACATAATGGAGCGGCCAGCCAAAATACGTTTTGTCGTTGAAGTAATTATTAAACTATTTTTGTGAATTATTATTTTATTCTTTACTTTCAATTGACTCCAACTGCTTTTGTAGAACTTTTTGGTAATTGGAACCATCGTTAGAACCAAAGAAAGGTTCATCATCGTTTTAGAGTAAATATTAATTGTAACGTACTATTTCTTGTTAATTTATCGTTCACTGAAGATTTAAATAATAGATATTTAGCACGTGGCTCGATGCTACGACAGTATTTCTGAGGTATTTACAAGCAGTCCATTTTTCCAGGAAAATTTTCAAAATACGTTGCCTTTTCCTGAAAACTCTCTGGTGGGTCATGCAACTTTACCTTTTTTTCGTTGCTGACGATGCTTTTCCAAACTAAGCTGATCGAAGAAGAAAGAATATTCCAAGCGTGAATATGAAAGAAGATAATGTTGCAATAGCTGCATCTTCGTCATTTTCAATCGCTTGACTGTTGTCTTCAATTGGGACCATTATTGGTGTAATTTCGTTAAGATCACAATTTTGGATGGAACAAAATTATAAAATAAATAAATCACGTTCTGTACTTAAAATCTTAATAGAAGATTATATTTCAGTTATTATTAAATAAGTTTAAATTATTGAAAGCATTTACCAAAAAACCCATCAGATTGACTAGTTCTGAGTCCTCATCTATAGTTTCTGACGGTATGTCATTATTCAAATCGGCGTAACTCAAGGCGAGTTTAGGCATTTTTATCTTGCTGCGTAATATTAAACGACCATATATTAGCCAATCAAAACTAGCAATTTCGTAAACAAATTTCCCCTTCCAAATTAAAATAATTTCAAATATCGAACCAAAATGTGCAGCAGGCTTGCAACTTCTACAAATTAAAAATATGCTCAAATTTTCACTCATTTTGTTAATTTTAGTACTTTTTCTATTTTTTTTTTTGCTATATTTTATCGAAACCGAAATGTCATTATCGTCTTGACGTTGTCAAAATAATGTATGTAGTTAATGGTAAAATTAATGTTAATTTTAATTTGTAATTAATTATATTGTGTTTTCAATTTTTTCATAGGAAAATATGTACTGGCATGCATTCCAGTAAAAATGCCTAGACAACTTTTTGCGGTCGGTGCAAATAATTTTAATTCAATTTAAAATATCGTGTTTTTTTATAATGGTGGATGATGGATGTGATATTTATTATTTAAGACAAGTATTTTGTATTTATTTTGTTTGTTTATCTTGATTGTAAATTTCTAGATTCATATAATGGATGGACTTCCAGTTGGTAGTAAATATTTCTGGCAATAATTATAAACTAAATTATATTATAGTGTTAAATCATATACACAATCGAGTCATTTGTGGCAACATTTAAGATTTCACCGAGGCGTTAAGAAATTTGCTTGCAGTGTTGAAGGATGTACTCGAAAATTTACGATTCGTCGCCTTATTTGTATGATCATATTCGAAAATACCACACTGATGAACGGCCGTATTAGTGCCTAGTATGTGGAAAACTTATTGTCACCGGATCGGTATTTTAACAACACAGACTTATACACCGTGGAGAACGTCGATATAGATGCGAACTGTGTGGTAAACGATTCTATGGAGCAGACGCACTACAAAATCATATAAAGAATCATACTGCCGAGAAACCCTATCCCTGCGAGTATTGTCCGAAAGCATTACGACAACGTGGCGATAAAACATGTAGACCGTAATTTCACTCCAATTGTGCCACGGCTCTATCAAGTTCAATGTTCATACATACTGATTCAGTATTTACAGTGGGGTTGGTTGTGAAGTTAAAAAATGTGTACAATTATTCTGAAAAATATAAAAAAAAATATAGTGGAACAGTGTTTCCAGAATTTTATGCAAAGCAACTACCAACAGTAGTATTTTATATTATATATTATCATGATACTTGCTTTGTAAATAACATCAATTTATTTACATTATGTCAAAATTATGTCAACATTGAGCAAAAAACCATGTACCAACATACTAGAATAAAGATAGAAATGCATAAACTCGCCTTCATTTTCGAAAAATCGGCAAGCTGGCAGTTTGATTTGTTGTGTGAGCGGACTTCTAGCACGGTAACACGACTAAACTAATAGCACGGTAACACGACAAATCACAAGGGCCAGCTACCCGAATTTTCAAATATGGGCCATTTCATAAGAATAAAAGGAGGTTGGGTTTTTATTTATTTTTATCCTGATTCCACATAAAACATGACCTGATACGAATCATAGAAGTTCCAAATTGATATCTCGCTTACATGATAAATTATAGATGGCGGATTGTCTAATTCTTTATATTAATTCTTAAAATTAATTTGAATGACTAATTCAACCCCAGAAACACAGGAAGACGTTAAAAGAAATTCGTTTTTGAATGAGTTACAATTTCAAACAGACGTATAATTATATACCGACAGTTTTCTGCTGAATCATAATATACGTCGATAATGCAAATTTTTTACTGCTGAAATGTTTCTGCTAACTTCAGTAGTATAATCATATATAGTAAAACTTATGTAATTGACGATTAGAGCATCAGGGATTCCACGTGGAATTTTTCTAAAATAAAACTATCTATCCATTGCTGTTTAAAAACTCACAGCCACCTAATTTCGAATACAAAAACAAGAACACAAACTTCAAATGGATCGTTATTTTTAATAATCATATTTTCCACGAGAGGAGCTTAGCCTACTTTTACAATCGTCAAAAGTGTTTGGCAATAAAAACAATAACACAATAAAAAAAATATTCGAAAAAAACCGAAATGTCAACTTTTGACTCGAAAATAATGAGTTGATGCATTACTTTCACGGGAAACTAGATTGGAGAGTCTCTGCTCGCCATCTCTGAAATAAATGATGTAATTAAATAAATTGAATTTTTTCGCTCGTTAACTGAGTACTATAAAATGAAATTAGAAAATAAATTTTTCGTTTCTAATTTCACGTTGGTTAAATCGTATGAAGATTTTACGCGAAATCGATCTATGAGCACTCTGTCAACTTATCAATGCAAGATATTTTTCAATTTTCTCCCGTATTAGAACGAATTTTATTTTTAAAAAAGTATAGTAATATCTTCCTGAACGTAGACATATATAAAACTTTGAAAGATTAGAAGCAAAATATTGTTAAATTTGGTTTTGTGCGTAAACAGTTTTTGTGAAAAATTCATCAACTTCACAGTATTTTATACATTTAAAGCCAATGCCTTCATTGAAGAATCTATAAATCACGTGCCTTTTATTATCACGTCACGATTAAATCGTTCAAAATAATTTAATATAATATGTAATTTATCTATATATCACTCACCGCAGTAAACAATATCTTGCAAAATGAAAAGTTATTAGAAATTAGATAAATATGCAAATTATTGTTAATAATATCGATTTTATGAAAAACAAGAAAAATGCAAATATAATTTATGAGTCATGACTTAGAAATAAAAATAAGTTATTGAGCAAAAATTAAGATCAATCAAATAAAATGTCAAATTGCATAAGGTAATATGTTTTCAAATTTGTAGATTTTTATTAATTCGACATAAAAGGTATGTGTACATATATACATGCATATATGTGAATGCATTCAAGTATATTTCATAATTAAATTAAAAAATTTAAATGAATTATTGCATTAATAACATATGATGATTGATCAGTGCGCTATACATATATGTATATATATAAAATTTACTGCATACAGTGTCACTGTATGAGATCGACAAACTTAAGATCTTAATCGTCACACTTTCAATGATTAATTTTAGTCAAATCAAACGCAGAAATCTATATATACGCGTATATATGTATATATACAAATATAAACCGCATTGAGCGACTATTAATTGTCTTTAAAATTTATGACGGTGATTTTTATCAGGTCTCTTAATCTTCAATGTGTTATAATTTATTAATTAATCTGTCTCCATACATAACTTTTGATTTGATCTAACAACGATCCACAAGAGCAATGGGATGCAAAACGGTTCAAAGAGAAATAAAAACTGTATTTATATAAACATATAAACTAAATCAATTATTGGCTCTGTTTTTATTTGATAAATTTTACGATTTTTGTGTGCTTTAAATTTATTTTTATTTATTTTGGAAATGTATTTAAGAAATAAACAAACAAAAAACTTGTGTACAAGAAATCATCTTAATAAAAATTTGATCACAGCATGTAAGGTTATTTTTACCTTTTTATTTTTGTTTGATGCTATTGTTAAACTTAAAGGTATTGGCTCTTTTTGGATGTATGTACATTATACAGTGGATCAACATGGTAAATTGTTTTAGAGAAAATTATCACACACACACACACATAAATAAATATCATCTTTTAGCACGGTTCTATATCTTCCGACTTTATACGTTCAGAACTATTTAATAAAAAATGTCCATCGTGAGCCTTTTAAATCCTTATACATTTTATTTATCTACTATACATGGTGCACATTATAGATTGCTCATTTGGCTGTTGTTGCAATTTTAAAATAAATCTTCAACATTAACATTTAAATTTGGACAAAAATAAATGTAATAAAATAAATTTAAACAACAAAAAAATAACCGATTTTGGATGATAATAAATTATTTTAAAGTTTTTTATTTTATTTTTTTAGTTGGAGTTAAGAATAAAATAAGGATTTTTTTTTTCTCAAGCAAACCACATTATTCAATTTGATTTTAATTTTACAAAAGCTAAAATAATTATTAAAACATTAATTTATATATTTCTATCGATGCAAAGGTCTTGGAATAATTTTAATGGTTAATAGAAGAAAATTATTTTCGAGTTGCATGTTAAGTACCACAATCAGTGGGGTGAATTATGCGGGAGTTATATTATGACCCCATAAAGTGATTTTTTACAGTACATGTCTGATGCGTTACGGTGCCAATAATTAAACCATGTATCGTTAATCAGTTACGGTTTTACAATAATCAAATATATGTACCATAAAGATCAACGAGACGACGACCATAAAAATAAAAGTAATACAAAATAATATTGAGAAAAAAAAAATCGAATAATATAATGATGAGAAACAATCAGTTCTCATTAACACGATTTTATACATAATTTATACAAAATGTAAAGGCACAAGAACAAAATCTTCCGAGACGTTGATGATCAAGACGGTGGTGAAGAAGAAAACGGAGAAAAAAATAAATAAATAAAGTAAAAAAAAAAATAAAAATAAATCCAAAGTAAGATAATTTAACACGAAAACCATTTAACAAGTTTATTAATGAAATTCAAGTTTGATTTGTCTTTGCTCTGTGTTTTTCTTTAAAACGAACTAATAAAATGAGCAAAATCTATTATTTCTTCATTGTGGTCGTTTCGTTTAAGAACTACTTTGTTTTTTTTTAATAATCATAGATTAACCATCCTTGAAGATTTCTTAAGGCCACAATCATAATGGAACCCTAGCGATCAATTTTAATATGCACATTAATCTAAATTTTATCAAATCAAACAAAAAAAATACAAATAAAACTCGAAAATCATCAAAACTATAAAGTATAAACCAAACAAATCAAATTATAAGATCAAATAAAATAAACACAATTTATAATATTGATGATCGTCTTAAAGAATTTTAACAAGGATAACCAAAAACACAAAAACTGATCATATTTTATTTTCAAACAATCTAAGATCTCGACTTAGATCGGACACACATAAATATTGTTTTTGTTGTGTATAAGGTTGAAACAAAAGAAATAAGTGTGTTATGTTTCAAAACAAATACTAAAGGAGAGCGTAAAAAAAAAAAAAAAATAGCGATCGATAAAAATCAAATTTGACAAATATTTTAACAAGAAATATAAATAAGAATAAGATGTTTTATTTTGTTATGAAAATCAATAGGGTGAATCTTTATATACTCGTATGTATATATTTATTTGCACAATAATTAGAAAGACATTATATGGCTCACCTTATACCATACGAACGCGGCTACTAAGCGCATTGTTGATTTTTAATTTTATTTTTTTACAAATTCATAATCTGATCCAAAAAATCTGCATTACAAAATATAAAATATATTTTAAATTGAAATTAATAAAATATGAAATGAATGTACATATAAGAAATGCGCTTAAGGATGCGAGAAACAGAAGTTCTTTAATACGATTTTTTTTTCACCTAGTTTCATGTTCATAAAAATCCAGGTGCGAAAGGATCGGCATTTTAATTAGATTTTCAAACTAAAAACTTTTTTTGTAAATTAAATATGTTACAAACACGTGTTGCACACTAGACATTGTATACATAATAGTAGCAAGAATTATTTACGTGCAAAGTTAATTTAATATTTTCCAACAATATCTAATAATACCGCTATAAGGAAATAATTAATGTAATTGCATTTAATGTAATACTAATGATCGCATGATTTGATCAGTAATAAAAACGAAATAGGATTTAATTTATTTTTTTCTATTAAATACAAATTTGATCCATAATATGTGAGTGCTAAATATGTGATAATGTTTTTTTCCATTAATATATGCAAGTTACATACAGATCAGTGCCGGAATTATTTTTTTCATTTATAAATAAAATTAAAATTTCGATACCAAATTAAAGTAGGCCATTCCAAGCACTCACATAGTAAAACACACGAAAAATTGTCTTATATCAGTGCTACACAAATTTTCGTGTGTTTTACTATGTGAATGCTTGGCAAGGTCAATTAACATTTTGTTTTTGTTAAATTTAATTTATTTTATTTTTGAACATTCCTAATTTTAATAATAAATTTCAAATTGATTTTCATTCATCAAAACTCAATTGGGATAAACCCGCAAGATGTGTTGCTCGTATTAGTAAATCATGGGGTGATAAATATAATTATAATTACAAAATTCTAAATTACAGAGAACAGAAGATAGTTCAACGTCTTGTGGATGTGGACCGAGCTAGGATATAATAGTTTAGCGATGGCGAAACGAGTATTTTTTAAGATCAATCAATGAATATTTATTCCCTTGTAATTAGGAAGGTATGCCATTAGCATTTGAAAACGATATCAGCCGAATGGCCGCCATGGCTACGCTTGCAGCACCATATCCTTTTCATGAAATTTTCCATGACTAATTCGCAGATGTGCGGCTGTATGTCCACGATAACTTAACTAATTCCATCTTTGAGGTCTTGAATTGATTGTGGGCATTGGCATAGACCTTATCTTTCACGTGGCTCCAAAGAAAAAAGTCTAAAGGTGATTTTCTTTTTTTTTTTTTTTAATTGCGACTGTTTCGTTTCTTGTGTTGCTGATAGAGTCATCTTGCTGAAAATAAACGTCGTCCGTTCTTGTGTTATCTGAACTTAAAAAGCCTTAATACCTAAGTCGTTATGCAAAATACGGTGTAATGTCGTTTGAGGAATGTCTAATCCCAAAGATCTTTAGTTTTGCGAACTGTGACTGTAAAATTTCCACCATTTTTGTAGTGTATTTTAACAATTTCAATACGTTGTAGAAACATGTATTGTACCATTTTTAGTAATGGCATAGTTTTTCAAAATGAAACATCTTATTCGAAAACCCTATATAATGCATATATATAAAATGCAAAATAACATTAGCCTCATCACTCGTGCTATAGTAACTATTATAGAAGGATCCAAAGGCACGACTTTGGCAATTTCTAAGTCCTCAGAATATATATCAGTTTCAAATTTATTTTTAAACTGGGGCCCTACTATCACTTTCGACAACGATTTTCGACGACGGTCGTTTTCCTATAGTAGGCAAAGGAAGAAAAAGGAAAACAATATTATAAATTTACTATTGTTTACCTTTTTCTTCCTTTGCCTACTATAGGAAAACGACCGTCGTCGAAAATCGTTGTCGAAAGTGATAGTAGGGCCCCTGTTTAATATTTTTCCACAAGTTTTTCAAATTTACATTGTTAACATATTTTCATAAAATCGATTCATCGCAAAATACTTCTCAGACGATACCATTTTGTTAAGACTATAACGTTGATTTTGAGAGTCTAATGTATAAAGTTTTTAAATTCTATTGCGTTTATCAATGAACTTCCATAAATCATATGTCATCCAGGGGTAAAAACTATTCTCAGAAATCAAACATCGACTTTCTTAGTAAAGAGTGACTTTTTTTACGAATTTTTTAGTTCAATAGATTTTAATTTAACAATAAACGAGTCGTGTACAACTGTCTTTACATTATTAGTATTTGCTTCAGTATTCCTTTTATTACTGAGAACTACTTCAATCGACACTATGCCATCTGGTTGGATTTGAACATCAATTTTTTCAAAAGTGTTTATGACGGGTCCACGAATATCTACATGCTTCATTGGCAACCCAGTAATAGCAACACTGGATATATTTTGCAACTGATTCGGCCTATCATATATAAAAACCTGCTCCTCCAATATTTACACTCTGGATTGTAAACTACAATCAGAAATTTACTGATGAAATGTTTTCTCTTAGATCTTCAACCGTGGATAATATCGTATTCATTCGTTTTAATTTATGAATAATAATAAAGAAAATTTCGATACTAAATATTAGTCGCCCTTTCAAAGTACGCACATAGTAAACACACGAAAAATTATCTTGCATAATTGTTAGACAAATTTTAGTGTGTTTTACTACAATATATATGAGTGTTTTGGGTCGACTAAAATTTGGTATCGAAATTGCATTTTTATTAAAAATTACATTAACTATAATTTATAAATAATAATTTTGAAACAAATTTAACATTTAACTATATAAGATGTATAGTTTGTATAAAGAAAAATATCAGAATTTTAAAGTATCATAAACCAAATATAGAGAAATCTTCAAATCTCTAAATCTCAAATTTAAAAAACCACAATTGGACAGGTGCTCGAAATGTGACCGATTTGACATGAAAATATAAATGAAATTGTAAGAGAATGTAAAAGATATTTAGATTTCTCAAAGAAACACACATCATGAATATGCTGAAATAGCATATAAAACAAAACAAGTTAACACACCGATGAAAAACAACTGTACTTTGTGTGATTTTACAGCAGTGTTTACCAACAACATACTTAAAATGTTCCACAACATTTTTCAAAAAAATTGTGGATTTTTAAATTTACGATTAGAAATTGTAGCGACAATACGACACGGCTTGGAATGAAACAATTAGTGGGCGAGCTACTAATGAAATCATTTCTTGTATTTCTAAGTACCTGACGGATTAAAAAAAAATTTAAAATCTCACATAGTCATTTTTAGTAACACATGCACTGAACAGAACGCAATAGTGTTGATGTAACAATGCTCCAGTATTTAATGACTCTTGTTTCTGATAAACCTGAAATATTCTATTTATATTTAAAATATCCCGGCTCGAACGACAACTAAATTGTCTTTAATAATTTTAATTAATTTATTTTTTGAATTCAGAAATATACGTGTTTCTCCTTTTACAGTTCAAAAAATCCTGCGTAAAAATGTCGAACGAAAAGGAGAGTAATTCTTCCCTCTGTATTCCATTCTAGTAAATTTGACTAATTTCGTTACTGGTCACTTGAAGATATAACGGTTTTTCTCTTGTTGTCTATAACTCGAACTCGCCCGTCTTTAGCGGTGTAAACTTGAACGACAATTCCATTTGGCCAACAGTTTCGGGGATTTTCGGAATCTATTACGATGACAAAGTATCCAATGTTAATGTTTGGCAACTCGGTTGTCTATTTGTTGGAAATAATGATGTGGGCCAAGAAATCTTTAACCCATCTTTTCCAGAATTGTTCTAACAGTTGTCGAGTGGCCTTCCTCGTCGACTGCCGAATTGGCGTAAAACGAACATAAAGACGTTACGTTGACAAGTCGCCGACAATTTCCAGGTGTACTGCACGTGTGGTCATGCAAGTGAAAATTACACCGTAACGTTTTATTCGGCTGCCCGTAATGGTGACCTCAAATGGTCCAAAATAATCAAGAAAGTTGTCCCCTGGTTTGAACTTGAACTTGAGGCATTGCCTTTTTATTTCTACAGTGTTGACATTTACGAACGATTTTCTTGAGGGTATTCCTTAACCGAAGAATCCAAAATCCCCCATGCGATTATTTTTTGCCCATTTGATGATCAATTGTAATTCAGAAGATATCGACTTGCTTTCGTTGAAACAACAGTTTCTCAACTTTGGCGATATCATCAGTTTCAAAACATATTTAACGACATGCGCACTTTTTCGTTGTTCTGCATCTCTCGATGAAAAGTAGCATCTAGGCTGGTGATCGTAGAATTGCTCAGTACTTTCCAAATTTGTTAACGTCAGGAATTGGAAAGATGGTGAAGTCGCCTGAGACAACCATGACGTACTCGATTTTTAATTCTTCGATTTCCGATTCGTTGAATGTGATCAATTTTTGTCTTATTTGGGCTATATCGTTGTAGAACCATATATAGAAAGAGGGCCACTTGAACCAGCTATTTGGTTGGCTGTCGATACGTAATATCATTCGGATGTGTTTGTCAAATTCTGGATTACACCTACACTCTGCGCGACGAAAACTTTGAATCGTTTTGCGTGTGACTTGATCCAACGAAAAATATTTTCTGAATCGCTCCAAAAATATGTCTAGTTCACATTGAGATTTAGCAATTTCTTCAAAGATGTGGCCAACCTAGCACCTAAAAGCTTTAGAATAGACATAGCCTTAAGAGGGGCAATACGAGATTTCACATTAATTAATGTTCCGCTCTATACAGTGTCAACGTGAAATCGTGACGGTTTTACATTCTGGGAGTTTTGGATTATCATCTTTCCATAAAATTCCACACTCGAATTTGCCTCCGTCGAATGGTATTTTCGAGTATCTTGGTATATGGTTTAACGTCTAGGGACAATCTAAGTTCGGTTTTTGTTCCACATTCAAACTTCCACAGTTCTTTCACTAAATCTTTTAAAACGTTGATGCCGTCTCTGTTCGTTTATACTTGCCGGTCTTGATGTTCACGGGCCAATTGTTCTGTCCAATTAAAATTATTGGTTTTCCGTTGTTGAATGAAACCTTTGTGACGGTAGGCGAATACTTGAAATATTCCGCAATCTTGTCGAAAGCGATATACTGTGTCGGTAGCGAAAGGTCCTTGATCGTGTTGAGACGACGTAGAATATAGGGATTTGCGTGGTCGTAATTTCCACTGACTGTTTTCAAACTAGTCTGCTGCTTGGTAGTTTGTCCACGGTATTTTGAGTGTCTGAATACGACCATCCAATCCTTATTGGTTGATAATGTCTTCATCAATGAGTTAGACTGTCGATGCGTCGTCCAATAACGCAAATGTCTCAATCGTTTTAGGGGCCTTTAAGTTTTGGCACTATTTTGAGCAACAATTTGCATCGGTCTTTTGGAATTTAACACAAACAATCAATCTATGAGTAGCTGTTCTTAGAACTTTCATGGCTTCTGAACGCTGTCGTTGGTGATAGTATATGTCATATATTTTTTTAATGCCGGTCGAATTCCACGTGATTTTACTGAAAGTATCACAAAATGACTCGATGCGTTGGCGTTATCCCCAAGCCAACTAATGAATTTCAAAATTTTGACTTTTGGCGGATCTTTGTTCTGACGGTCAAAATACTCGATGAATAGAAATTTTTTGTCTAGAAATAAGTGTTAAAGACAATCCTCGGAACACCATAATATATCGAATCCGTAACAACATATATATGTAAATAATAATAATCAGTTTTTAAAGGCCATTACTAGCCCCTTACTGAGTCAACTATTTGGCTCCAACGTTTTTCGATCCTGAGCATGGTCTTCATACTGTCTAAGACAATCTGAAGAGGCCAAGTCGTTCTCTACATCGTGGAGCCATCGTCGCCTGCAATGATCTCTGCACCTACCATATGGTAGCTCTCATTCGGAGATCGCTGCACAATTCGTTCCGGATTAGCACGCAGAACGTCACCGAGCCAGCGTACTCACTGAGATTTTATTTCATGTACAATGTCGGAGATCTTCATCAGATCTCTGATCTCGATATTGTACAGAGCTCGGTAGGTATACCATCTATTACGCGTTTCGGTATCTACCATCTATTTCATTTAAGGACCCACCTCTCGGACTAATCCGTCAGCGCCCAACTTTCACATCCAAATATAACAACGGGCCTAATCAACGCTTTGTAAAGCGACTATATATATAATTTATACAAAAATCATAGTTTTGTTAAAACTAGTTATCTTTACTTAAAATTAACATTGTGTCAATTATTTGTTTAAAAAAAACTAAATATATTCATATATCAACTCGAGGGCGTAGTGAGAAGTCTGGAAATATTGCAACAGAAGGCGCCACAATCGCAAATCCTAGATGTCATGTGTCAAAACCATCTGTCACTAGACCAAATTGAAATTTTCAGACAGATCTGTCATTTAGTTCCGTTTTGATACCCATTGAAAACAGACAACCCATTGTATTTATGCAAACATATATTTTTTACGTGGAAAAACCATTACACAAACCAAAACAAAGCTTGATAAATATTATGGGACTCTTCACCATCGATTAAAATGATTCACAAGTGGTTTACTAGTTTCCGTTGTGGTCGTACAAGCACAACTGATGCCGAACGTTCAGAACGCCCAAATGTAGTCATCACACCAAAAATGGTTGACAAAATCCATGATACGGTATCGCAAGATCGCAGAATGAAAGTGCGCGAGATAGCTAAGATAGTAGTCATATCAGATGAACATGTGCGCAATATATTACACGAACATTTGAACTTGAAAAAGCTATCCGCACGTTGGGTGCCGCGTTTGCTTACAACCGACCAAAAACGCACACGTGTGATAACTTCAGAGGCAGGTTTGGCGATGTTCAAGCGCCATAAAAACGAGTTTTTGCGTCGTTTCATAACTGTGGATGAAACAAGGATCCATCGACTATACATACCGGAGACCAAAGAACAGTCTAAACAGTGGATTTCTACTGGCGAATCTGCACCGAAAAATTTTAATCGGCATAATCCACATCGATTACCTTTAAAAGGGGAGAACAGTCAACTGTAATTATTACTGCAACTTATTGGACAGTTTCAACGACGTTTTGAAAGAAAAACGACCGCATTTGGCGAAGAAAAAAGTTCTCTTCCATCAAGATAATGCACGGGTGCACACGTGTGTAGTTGCCATGGCCAAAATCCATGAATAACATTTCGAATTACTTCCGCATCCGCCATATTCCCCCTGCGACTATTTCCTGTTTCCGAACTTGAAGAAATGGTTTGGTGGAAAGAGATTCGGCTCTAATGAGGAGATCATCGATGCAACAAACGCCTATTTTGAAGGGTTGG
The DNA here is from genome assembly GCA_951394425.1 of Tipula unca. Classification (NCBI taxonomy): domain Eukaryota; kingdom Metazoa; phylum Arthropoda; class Insecta; order Diptera; family Tipulidae; genus Tipula; species Tipula unca. Next base: position 5,716,379 of record OX596380.1, on the reverse strand, counting down.
AGAAATCGTATTATTCGGAAGGAATCGAAAAATTTGAAAAACGTTGGACTAAGTGTATCGAGCTAAAAGGCTACTACGTTGAAAAATAAATTTTATTTTGGCCGAAAATATAATTCCTTGTTTCATTTTTACCAGTGCTGGGATGTTCTATCATCACTTCGATTCGCTTCGATAGAAATTTGTGTCTCTTTTTTTACGAACAAAATTGTGCTCCATTGCGTTTTTTGAATTACGTTTTGTCTATTGCGATCTCAGCCTGTTATAATAAATTTGCAAACTATCTCTTTTTCCTCTTTTCACTTGCCATCGAAAATAAAAATATTGGTGATATTTTATCGAATAAATTTATAGAAATAGAATCGAGTAGGCTATGATCACAATATAAATTACGAAATAGAATTCAATTTTGTTCGTGAAAAAAGAGACACAAGTGTCTATCGAAGCGAATCGAAGTGATGTTAGAACATCCCAGCACAGACTTCTCACTCCCTTATGTGAATTAAATTCTGATACACTGTAACAGGATTACTGACATATTTTCAAATTACAGCATAATACAACTATTGGTAAGTAATATGTTTGTGTAAGGTGATTTCTGTCATCTTGAGTCGAGAATATGAATAAAATCAATAAATATTTCTAAAGTGCGATTTCCCAAAAAATGAAGATTTTGCAGATAACTAGTTTCTCAAAATACCACAAATATGATTTCTGGGTATGTAAGTAGTTTAGGCATTTTCAGGCAGATTTTCTAACATTGTAAGAAAATTCATATGAAAATAGTTGGGTTGACCTATAGAAATTCACACCAGAATGTTATTTATGTAATTGTCGGCCACACAAATATACACACAGAAGGACAAAGCGTTAAGAATTATAATATATATGTATATAGATAAATACATCACATGAATAACTGTATAATTTATGCGTTAAGGAAACGCTATTTCAAAAATTAATTATAAAGAAATCAAAAAAAAAAAAAATATTAAGATAAAAAATATATATTATCTTTCTTATCTAAAAACATGAAATAAATTGGGTAATTTAATCAAATCCAAACCAGATTTCTTGACTGATTAAAAACAAAAACGAAAAAAAAAATATAATAATAACTTAAACAGAATCTTTAAGATCAGATCACTACACTATAAAATTAAAAAAAATATCAAAATCAATAAAACTATCAATATGTGTTTTATGGTTTTTGAAGAATCTTCTTAATTTGTATATATTCTTCTTATACGCAACGTATATAAGTATATATATATTGGTAAAGGAAACATATCTTAAGTTATGGTTCTTTTATTTATTTTTTAACTTTGATTATTTATTTATTTAAATTAGATTTAAAGAAACGAATAATATTTATATTTCCAAAACACCAATATTGTTTGTTAACCCTCTGCAGGTAAATATATAAATAATCTATATGTATAGTTATGTTAATGAACATACATACATCTTGAAATATGTACTTTGCATTTATACATACCTGGAATGTTATACTGGAAGGGTTAAACAATGTTTTACTATTAATAATAAATATGTATCGCACGGGATTTAGTGACAGACTGATTGATAATTTATTGCATTTTTTCTCGTTTCAATTTCTGGTCTTTCAGACTTGATTCTCTTCGTGTGTCGTATACACAGACACACACACACACACATAATATACTGAACACTGTATGACAGCTACAGTTTTTTCCAATAATTTTTCTTAAACTAATTTATGTAAAAAAGATTCTTAACGTTTTAAAAGTCTTTTTGTTTTTAGTTTTGGTTGGTCTTGTTGTCTGTTTATTTGTTCAAAATTAAGAAAAATAAAATGTCGGTGATAATTAATTTTATTGTATTGTACATATATGTATATAAGAAAATAAAAATACCAAAAACAAAAAAATGTGTGTGATCGATCGATATTTTATTAACATACATATATGTGTGTTATATGATGTTGAAACATGATCTTGTTTTTGATAAGAATTTTAATTTTATTCAACTTGATGGTCGTTAATGATTGTAGATTATATAATATTGGATCTGTTGTTTTTTTTTTTTTTAATTTTTTTTATGGTATTTAAAACGGGACAGGAATTAGAGGAATATTTTCGTCTGACGATCTTAAATACTTACCATTTATCACTATTAAATTATATTGGATAATATATAATGAATGATATATACATAATATACTTAAATTATAAAAATTTATAGGTATGTTAACGTGCGAGGCACATATCAAATATACGTATACATACATTACATAACATATAGAAAAGTAATTGTTCACTTTGTAATTAACATATTTTAAATATGTTCGAATATAAATTTAAAAATTTTCTTTTTAAATATATACATAAACAACCTCTTAAGATCGTTTAAAATGTAACATAAAAGTTTATAAACGTATTTTTATAAAAAATAAAATGAAAAACTAGAAATTTGTAATTTACATGAAATGCTTTTTTCGATCAATACTCTTGTAACATATAACAGTTTGTTGTTTTCTTCTGAACAATTAGTTTATATATAGAGAGAAAATTTGATTGAGGTAATAGGTTATACACAAGTTAAGGAAATGGAATATAATCTGCAGTAAATTTAAATATGTACAATGTCTTGTTATATGTATATATAATACAGAAAATGTTATTAACCCATTAATGGAAATACCAACAACTGTTAAACTTTATAATGATCCGTCAAAAAATGTTTATGGATTGACCAAAACTATTTTAAATAATTTGGTATTACAAAACTTTTGAGTATATATACACTAATCGGGAAGTTGATTTGTTTTTTGATAAGTAAACACTGTTATAAACATACATATCCGGGTATATTCAGCCATTAATTGTTTAGTGTTTGCCCTGCTTTTTAATTTTTTAACTTTCTTTGTTGTAATCTACAAAATCAAGAGCATATAAATAGATTTGGAAACTGCCCGTTTAGGGCAGCAATGTAGAGGTTAAATACGGTCTTAGATTATAACATTGACCTTTCTAGAAATGTTTAATATACTTGCTTTGACACGTTATAACTTGATTATACATCAATGGCATTTTGAAATTCTGATTAAAAAATTCGATTTATTATTATATTATTATTAAAGTTGGCTGGAACCCAAGCAGGTTCCGCACTCAATGCCACTCTGGGCCCATGGTGCAAACCAAGGATTCTACCACAGTTCGCAAATGCGCTGTTCTGGCAAACAAGCTTAAACCAGGGTAGGAATGACAATTGACCTATACATTCAAAGATCTATGATTAAGAACAATTGAATGCTGTCATCGTCACCTTCAAGACAGTTGTCACACAAGGAGTCTTGAACAAGTCCCATTCTTAGTAAATGGAATGTAAAATGGCCATGGCCGGTTAGAATAGCGACCAAAACTCTCAGTTGGTCTTTCTTCAAAGATAAAGCAAACTTTGTAAGCCTCAGATTAGGTTCACAAATGAAGTATTTAGCCACTCGGCATGTAGTGGAAGCTAGCCAATTACGCTAATCCTGCAAAAACATGTAGTTCTTAATAGTTTTCTTACCACAATTAAAGGTTAAGGACACTGCCGGTTCAAATCCAATGAATTTCAAAATTGAGCCTTCTTTAGCTAAATCATCACCTATCTGATTACCTTCAATACCACAATGAGCCGGAACCCACATAACCCTGGGGGTCGATTATGTAAGCATTACGAGTTACGAGTTTTTCGAAATTACGACCAAACGCGATTATGTAAGACATTTCGAGTTCTCGTAATTGCGACATGTTGTTGTTGTTTTACTCGTACAAGTTTTTGAGTACGACAAGCAACTCGTAATGGTTGAAATGATTGTTTTTAAGGAAAATTTGTCAAAATTAACTGTTCAAATAATGTTTTTAGACATTTAGTAGTAATTCAATAGTCGAACATATGATTTTTTATTAATAAATTACTATTAAACATGAATTTAATAGTTTGATTTATTGCTATATTCATTCCATTTTGAAAAGTGCGACAACCATAGTAGTGTGGTGATTTTTCGAAAAACGATTTAATTGTCAAAAATCGTTTAAGTGTTGTTGAAGAAGTGATTACAATTTTTTTAATAAAAATAATAAAAAAGTATTTTCCAATCTATTACATAAAATGAAAATATATTTGTTTATACTAATCATAATTTAATACTTTATTTTGTATTTTTAATATAAACACATAATTAATATAATTTTTATTTTGTTTACAAAAACTATTATTTAGGGCAAACCGAACAAATGAACAGCAACTAAATAAAATTATTAGTTTTATGGAAGACCATCCTGATTTTGCCAAGGGTGAATGAATTCAACAACAGGATCCATTAATACAATGTTTTCCTGTAAATAGAATTATGATATTATGTCAAATTAGCTTGGTTATAATGTTAAAACACCAAAACATTACTTACTTTCAAATAAATTTTTAAATTCACAAAATAATTTTACTTTTATTTTTTTTTTTTTTGTTTAAAACAAATAATTTTGATTTAAAACACAAACAATTTTCAAGCGCGCCAATTTTATTTTGACATAACCACAAAATATTTGTAAACAAAATAAAAACCAAAACAAAATATGTGTCCGAAAATGAACATATCGGGCCACACCTTTTTTCGAAAAAACTGTATCTCGTACTTGCTTACATAATCGCGCTATCTCGCAATTACGACTTCATGGATTACGGGTTGTCGTAACTCGTAATACGAGAGATACATAATCGACCCCCTGACACGATTATTAGAGCAAAGGAAGCCATCTTAATAAATCAAGCCTCCATGTTCAAAACGAACTTTTATTAGTGAGTCTAAAATGACAAAAATAATCGCTCTCTTCATACATTTTATATGGAGAGACATGATTTTCGTTTATAGAAATATTTGAATGAAAAGTAACTCAAAATTAGAATTTTTTGAAATCAATTGAAACTATAAACATTGGTTTTCACCTGACTTGAAGGATTTTTCTTAATTAAAGGAAAATAAGATACTTTATTCTCTAATAAAACTCAAATAGAAATAGAATAAAAATTTGTAAGAAAGGGACATTGTGTACATAACCAACAAAATAATTTATTCCCATCAAACAAATAAACCAAAAGAAGAAAACATCAATGTTTTTATTTAAAATGGAACAAACATACTGATCATAAAACAACGCAAAAAACGAGAAAAAATATATGAACACAATTTTTTATTTCATAGCAACAACAAAAAGTAATCGCATAAAAATAATATTGAGAGCGTGATCAAATTGTCCCTCTCCTAATCCTAATTGACATATTGTATATAAATTATGTAACCGTTTGTAACCTTCAAAACAAAACACAACATTTTATCATTTATTTGATCGATACGATCAATATTTTTATTTTGGTTTAATGAGAAATTTCCCAGCGTTTATCCGATTAATCTCCTAAATTTTAATTTATCGTAGTTATCATAATTTTTATACATATTTTTCGATGTTTAGATTTTGAATCGAACTATTTTATTTCTGTTTTGGAGTGAATGCAGTATATTGAAAGAGAGTATTAGAATATATCAGATATATATTTGTATATACAAATTTAAAAGCGCAAATAAATTAAATTAATGTCAATTTTATAATCATAAAAATTATGTTTAATTAATATAATTTCGAAAAATAACCCTGACCATCACCTAATTCAATTCTTTATCTATTACTTTATGTAATAAAATATTAAAAGCTCTCACTATTAATAGTTGAATAATTCAAAATAAGTTTGTATGTTTTGTCATGGGATTGCATAGACTTCTTTGTAAATTACACATTTTTTGGTTAAATAAAAAAAGCTCGTTTGAAAATATCGCTCAACATAGAGGCTTTATATATTAAGATGTCTTTGATGGAAGTCTCTCCTATTTACATATAGTACGGTTTACTATATGGTAATCATTGCTATAATACAGTCTAAATTAATATATCAAATGGGAATACTTCCTATACATACCACATTGGTACCGTTAAAAAAATTCATATAATACAGGGAAGTCCCTTTATTTTGATATAGTTAAAAAAAAGATTTCTTCTGTAAAGTATTCAAATTATATTGTGCATTCATAGTGGAAGGAGCTAAAATATAATTATTAGTCGCTTAATACAAATAATATTTATACGTAACATGGATAGTATTGGTGAATTGTTGGATCAATGGGACTTCCGGCTAGAGTTCCGGCTTATCCGGCCTAGACTCCCACATGATCGTAGGTCATGTGCAGGAGTACAGGAGCCACCCAGTCATTGAACTCTTTTTGTTTTTTAATAATTTAAATTACCTGGACTAATGAGCAATTTTATTCTAACTTAATTTACTATGTTGTCAATCAATCAATAGCTTCTACCCACTGGTGTTCCATGTGTCTGATAAATTGAAGCAAATCACACCGTTATTGTGGATTTTAGATCAGCCTTGGATTTCCTTTGAAACAGTGTTCACTTTAAGATCCCTATGGAGGTCTCTGTTTCTAACATACCATGGTGCCTCAACGATGTACCTTAATACTTTGTTGTGAAATCTTTGGATGATTTCTACGTTGCTCTATTTGGTACAACCCAAAAGTTGGATACCATAAGTCCAAACCGGTTTTAATATTTGTTTATATAATAGAAGTTTGTTGTATGTTCCTATCAGCCAATACATCTTTCTATATTTAAGCCCTATAGTTCTTCGTTTTTGGTTTTGACGCGTAGTTTTGCATCTAGTGTCATGCCAAGATACTTAGCCGTGTTGGCATACGGTATTATTCCTTGATAAATTGTAACCGGAATATGTTCGAGTCGTTTGTTTGTAAAATTGATGTGAACTGATTTAGTTTCGTTAAGTTTAATTCGCCATCTTTTGGTCCAGTTATGTATTTGAGTAATATAGCTAACTGTAAATTATGAGTTGATTCTTCGTTGCTATCTCCAATAGCTAAGATTGCCGTGTCATCAGCAAAGATCGCCACAGTGTTGTTTTCTAATACAGGGAGATCATTAGTGCACCATAGGTATAGGACCGGACCTATTACACGGCCGTGCCCTGCCCTGCCCTGCCCTGCCGGTACTCCTGCCTTGATTTCTTTCAATTCAGAATAGGAATCGTCTAATTTTCCTCTAAAGAATCTATCTTTCAAGTATGATTCTAATATTGTAGTGAACTGCATTGTTAGTACAGTTCTTCACTTATAGTTAAGTCTTTCGTGCCAAACTTTATCAACATCCTGTGCAACGTCTAAGAATATCGTTGAGCAGAATGTTTTCTCCTCTAATGCTCTTTCAATAATATTAGTTATTCTGTGTACTTGATCTAATGTTGAGTGTTGGTTGCGAAACCCGGACTGATGATATATGCCAATAAGCCAACAACCATCCAACAGCTTAAACCTAATATCCGAGAAGAAGTGAGGGCGTTGGGACTTGAAATTCTATGAAAAATTATGCAAAATGCTTTTCAAAAATCTTGGCTATGGTTGAGTATGGATATCGATCTGACGGACTTTTTATCGTTAGATTGTTTGTTAGGTTTTAAGATCATGATTAACTCTACCACCTTCCATTGCGTTGGAACGTATCTTAGTCTAAACCCAGCATTAATTATATGGAGAAGTTTACGTATCGCTATATTTGGTAATTCTTTAATGATTTGTCCAGTTTTCATTTTTAAATTTAGAATTTCCTCTTTTAGCGCTTGTACGCTTGTAGAGATACACTTTGTATTTCAAGCTCATGAGATCGTTTCAGTAGGTTAACATTTTCATCCGCAGTTTGCCTGGGTAATGTTTGAAACGTTTCTTCTAGGTGTCTCGCAAACAACTCAGCTTTTTGTTTAGTGCTTCGAGCCCAGCTCCCATCCTCACTGTTAATTGGTGCCGTCGAATTTGTTTGTCTCTTAAGTTTGGTTGTTTTCCATAATGAATATTGGGTATCTTTTTGGCTAGTAAGTGACGACAAATATGTACTTATTGATTCATTCTTAACTGTTCTGATAAGAGATTTCAGCTTGTTAGATAGGTTATTAAGGACGGTTTTATTTTCCTTGGTTCGATTTATTTGCCAAGTCTTTCGAGCTATACGTTTCTTTGCCACAAGCTCTCTTACCTTAAGTGGATAGTTTTTACAGTTGTTGTTATTTGCGTATTTGAAAGATGTACTTTGCCACGCAGCTTGTTGTATGTTTTCTATTAGCCTTTCTACTTCCTCTTCGATTTGTTTAATGTTCCTTATTGGTGCTTGAAGATTGATGCTTTGTTCTAATAATTCTCGAAAAAATTTTAAATTGGTATTCTTATTGGACAGTCTCGCTGTGATTTCTTTTTCAATTATTGTTTCACTGACCGTCATAATAGCAGGAGAGTGGTCCGACGTAAGCTCTTCATTATTTTCCAAACGAATATAGTTATCTGGTATATACCTTTTGTCACATAAAAGTCTATAAGATCCGGTGTTTTGTTTAAATCTGTTGGCCAGTAAGTTGGTGAGCCACCAGATTGAAAGTTACATTTTAATTTTGTTCCTGCTTCATACAACTCTCTCCCTTTTGGTGTATAGTAATTCCCAGTATGTGTTTTTCGCATTGAAGTCGCCACGAATGATAAAACAACCTTCAATGGTGTTAAAAAGTTTTTCATAATCGCCTCTTTTCAAATTATGTCGTGGTGTACAGTATGTTGCTGATTTATTTATTTATTTGTACTTTGTGGGAGTTTTGATAGTTGTAACTTTCATAGATTCACTTTCAATTTTTAATTCTTCGTTGTGTTTTATATGTATTCTCTTTAATAAGAATGGCAGATCCGCCTCTTGCTCTCTCTGATGGATTGATAGTATGCTAAAATCTGTACCCACGTATTCTGGCATATGAGGAGTTAGTGAAATGGGTTTCAGAGAGATTAGACAAATATCAATTTTTGTTTAAATAGAAATATTTCCAGCTAGGGGATGTGTTGGATCAGTCCATTCGCATTCCAAATTACTATTCTGAGCGTTTGCAAATTTATTTTTATTTTCTAGTCGTGTTGGGTAACGATGATGTCAAGTTTATCAACTGTTCAAATATGAGTTTATTGGTCTCAGCCTGCGAATCAAGTTTTTTATTTACAGCATCTATGCATTTCACGACATCTATCAAAATTTGACCGTCGATGCTGTCTTTTGCTTCTGCCTCCTTGACCTTGGCATATGAAATAACATTAAACGAATATTTTAAAACCAAGCATGTATCAAATAAAATCATACAAGTCTTAATATAGGAAAGGTATATAATTAAACTTTCTCGGAAGCATTTATGATGTAAGTATATTGATTCACCAATATAACTGAATAAAATATCATCCGAACGTTGCAATTTAAATATTTGATTTTCTATAGATTATAAAAATATTCGCGTTTACAGAAAATAATTATCTTTTATATATAGATTCTGAGATATTTGGTTGCGTTTAGTCACATATTGGGAATGAGCTTATGGACTCGTTTCTTATTGTGATACCCTCCATTATTATATAAAACAAACACCTTATACAACGTATATATTTAACTCTTAATAATAATTTCAATTTTGCAAGGTGATTATACGAGAATATATATATTGTAAATATATGTATATACCTTTAAGCGATTAAAATGACAAATCTTTAACTTACTATATTGTAAAATATTTTTATAAGAAAATTTAAATAACATACCTGTATATTATTTTTAATTTTTATTGTTATATTTTAAATTAATTTCAAGTATGTACATATATTTTAGTACTCTGATTCATTCAAGCACACACGCCATAATATTGGAATATTACTTAAAATACACCCCTCATTCCAATAAAAAATAAAAAAACAGGTTTACACGTCTATATATTTTTTCTTAACTTTAATTCATTCATCTCTTGTTGTTATTATTTTCATTTGATTTAATTTTTAAATTAATCCAGTCATCCACAAAGTACATATATAGTCAGTCATATATGTACATAGATTTTCTAAATATTTTACAATTTTTATTTACCAATTCAAAAAAACTTCCTTGTAATAATTAAAATAATCTTAATTCTGTCTTTTCATTTCATTATTTGTATATATGCATATGCACATATATAAAAGAAATGGTAAATTAATTGTCAACCAACTCCATTACATTTGGATTAATTAATTTAAATATTACAATTGTTAATCGATTGAAATTTGTCAATATATATGTATACTTATATAGCAAAATAATTGCTTCCTTTAAATGATTGTACATGAGAACACGTACTCATCTATATATATATATATATATATATATATGTACCTACATAATATGTAGATTAAATTACTGAACGTTAAATGTATATGCGGCTATTTTTAAAATGAAAATTTATTCACCCGCAAGCATAATCGCGGATTAAACAATTATATAAGCTGACTTGATTGGTCGAGTTAACCTTAAGTCGAACACGATATTAATTATATTAGGGGACATTATAAATTAAATTTACGCATGCTATAGATCAACAGGATCAAACCTATAATGTATCTAAATAACAAAACTATAACTGCCCCTCTCTGTTTATGTATGACTACCAAAGAATGTTAAAATCTACTTTACAAAGGTTAGAGCGGGCTGAAGAAACCATCAAAAATACAATTATTACGGCGAAAACAGATCCTATGATGCACAATGATCGCCCCGTAACTCGTTCACGAACAAAAGCAGCGGCAATTTCTAGTTCACTAAATAATAAGCCGGAAATATCAACTAATCCGAACATTCACCAGACTGCAACTTCTAACAGCCTAACTAATACTAACTCGCAGCGATGGACAGAATCGTTATCAACTACCAATTCACAACATCACCTTATGATCACCTTATCCCCACAGGAATAATTGAGGAAACTGCGTACTTGCGCTTCCAATGCAACTCATCCATTTAATTCGTGCTATCACATCTTTACTTCATCACAGACATTCTCAACAATTCAAGATTATACTGGATTTGTCGTGCAATGTTGATCGTCTAGAACATGCACTCAACTTTCCGTTTAATGATTCGGTCAAGTTTGAACGAGCTTTATCATCACGCTGGATTGTGGATATATCTTCACCGTGGGCATTGAGCATTGATAAACCTTCATACGCAGTAGTTCCTCCAACATTTCCTTTTTACTATTCTGAAGGGAAACCCGATAGCTACTATCAAAACTCTATGAGATAAATTCTGCATTACATGAAGTATTCAAACGCTTTTATTGTTGAATATTTACCATCGCTTAAAGTTTTTGTATACGACAATGTGAACCAGGTATATTTAGAGGATCCTGTAGCTGGTCATGAATGGGGGTTCGGTGGAGACACTTAGATAGAGTTTGATTCAGATAAAAACCGTTTCAAAACAACCAAAAGATACATCTTTTGTTCTAATGCTGTACAGAAGTAATGTTGGACCAAACAATTTTTGAAAGAATTAATAAACCTACTTTATCACTGGATAAAAGTAAACTGGATATTAATTATACAAATCATGAATGGTTAAGCCATCGCGCTATATTAACCGCCAAAAATAAAGATGTTACTGAAATTAACATTGACATTCAAAACACAATTACATAGGCCAAATAAAAACATACAAATCGATCGATAGCGATCTGGAAGAAGATGTTAATTACCCATAATAGAATTTTTGAATTCACTAGACTTGCCTGGAACTCCACCTCACATTTTACAATTAAAAATTGGTGCCCCAATAATTGTATTACACAGTTTAAACCATCCACGCCTTTGTAATGGAACAAAATTGATTGTAAAAAAATTACTCACCAATATCATTGAGGCCACCATATTAATTGGCAATTACAAAGGTCAAAACATATTAATTGTATGCATACCAATTATACCATTTGAGTTTAAATTCATCTAATTTCCTGTACGCCTGGCATTTGCTATAATATATATAATATAATATAAATATAATATATATATATATATATATATATATATATATATATATATATATATATATATATATATATATATATATATATATATATATATATATATATATATATATATATATATATATATACCTATATATATATATAAATATATATATATATATATATATATATATATATATATATATATATATATATATATATATATATATATATATATATATATATATATATATATAATAATTAACAGTGTTAAAGGCCATTACTGGCCCCTTACTGAATCAACAATTTGGCTCCAACGGTTTCGATCCTGAGCTTGGTCTTCATACTGTCTAAGACAATCAGAAGAGGCCAAGTCGTTCTCTACATCGTGGAGCCATCGTCGCCTGCAACGACCTCTGCGCCTACCATATGGTGGCTCTCCTTTCAGAGATCGCTGCACAATTCGTTCCAGATCAGCACGCAGAACGTGACCGAGCCAGCGCACTCGCTGGGATCTAACTTAATGTACAATATCGGGGATCTTCATCAGATCTCTGATCTCGAAATTGTACAGAGCTCGGTATGTACCATCTGTTTCGCGTTTAGGGCCGTAAATCACACGCATGATTCTTCTCTCAAATGTAAGGAGCCATCTCTCGTACTCATCCGTCAGCGCCCAACTTTCACATCCAAACATAACAACGGGTCTGATCAACGCTTTGAGTGATATCGTGAGTGATAAGAGAGCCCAAATATTTGAACCTCCTCACTCCCTCAAACGTGTGGTGGCCACTACTAAAATCTGGAGTGCCATTGTCTCTAAAACCAGAGATCAGGTATTTCGTTTTGGACTCATTGATCTGGAGTCCAACTGAAGCTGAAAACTGTACAAGCGGATCAAGTATTTCTTTCACTCCGTTGCTATTCAGTCCAATCACGCATATGTCATCTGCATATGCAAGCACTTGATTGGACTGGTGATATAAGATGTTGCGCTGAGGTGTTTCAGTTTTACGAAAGATGTACTCCAACATGAGATTAAAGAGTATCGGGGACAGAGCATCTCCCTGCCGAACACCCGAGTTAACTGCAAAAATTTTCGATAGCCTGTTCTCAACCTTAACACAGCATTGAGACTGCGTCACTGTCATCCTACACAGTCGTACCAATTTTGTTGGCATTCCTAGGTATTCCAGGGCAGACCACAAACTCTCTCGATTGATCGAGTCGTAGGCCTGCCGGAAATCCAGGAACACCTGATGTACGGAGATGGATGTCTCATAATATTTAGATAGAATCATCCGCAGCGAACAAAGATATATATATATATATATATATATATATATGTATATACCATATATATATATATATATAGAGGTCGTTGAAGGCGACGATGGCTCCACGGTGTAGAGAACGACTTGGTCTCTTCAGATTTTCTTAGACAGTATGAAGACCATGCTCGGGATCAAGACCGTTGGAGCCAAATTGTTGATTCAGTAAGGGGCCAGTAATGGCCCTTAAAACTGTTTAAAAAAAATTAATATATATATATATAGGTATATATATATATATATATATATATATATATATATATATATATATATATATATACATATATATATATATATATGTATATATATATATATATATATATATATATATATATATATATATATATATATATATATACCATATATATATATATATATATATATATATATATATATATATATATATATATATATATATATATATATATATGGAGAAAAATACGTCAACTCACAAATTGATATATGGAGCCGGAAGTCATATCAAAATTTTATATTTTTCTGTTTTTATTGTTTAGTACTTGATGAAAGTAAAACTTTGGAAAATGATATTTTTTGTTGGTGTCGTAGCCTAAGATACAGGGTGTCAAATATTTTAAAAATACGTGGACATGGTAATGTATTTGTGGCTATTAAATAAAAACTAGTTGTCACATAATTATGATAGAGCCCTCTACTGTTTGTTAATATATCAAAAAACAAGAGTACGGAAAATTTTTGTTTTCTTTGTTGTACGATTGGATCACCTTTGTGACACAGGGTTTTTCCAATTATTGAGATTATTTTTAACATTCGTATAGATAATTATAGTCTAAGAAAAAATGTATTCTATGGGACTATCAAATCCGTTATCGTTAAGCCGTTATAACGGATGAAATCTAATTAGAGCATTATACATTTTTTTTTGTTTTAGAAAATTATTTGCCGTTTAACAGATTTTTCTTTTCACTATTATACTCAGTGCTGGGATGTTCTATGATCACTTCGATTCGCTTCGATAGACATTTTTGTCTCTTTTTTTACGAACAAAATTGTATTCTATTTCGCAATTTATATTGTGATTATAGCCTACTCGATTCTATTTCTATAAATTCATTCGATAAACTATCACCAATATTTTTATTTTCGATGGTAAGTGAAAAGAGGAAAAAGAGATAGTTTGCAAACTTATTCTAACAGGCTGAGATCGCAATAGACAAAACGTAATTCAAAAAACGCAATGGAGCACAATTTTATTCGTAAAAAAAGAGACACAAATGTCTATCGAAGCGAATCGAAGTGATGATAGAACATCCCAGCACAGCATTAAATTGTCTTTATCGAAAAAATAAGTTTTTATTACTATTTGTCTTATAAAATGGATAAATATAGATCTTAAATCGTAATTTTAAAAAAAAAATCATAAAAATTTAGGTTTCTTATTGAATATCTAAAAAATGAGGTCTCTGATATAAATTTTTTATTTTAGAAATTGATAGACCTAAGCTTTCTTAATAAACCAGTAAAAGATTGGGGAACTGTAGGGCAAATATTTTTTAAGTTACGAGTGTCATCATACACAACGCCCTATTTTAGATGAAATCCTTTATAACGGCTTAACGGTAACGAATTTGAAAGTATCGTAACACAAGTTTTTTCTTAGAATTTAATTCTCTATACGAATATTAAATAAAATTTCATTAATTCACAAAGGTGGATCGTACTTAAATTGGTTTTTCAAGAAAACAAAAAATTAGAAAAAAAATTACATTTTTAGAAAATTGAAAAACAAAATGTTGGCGGGAATTTGAAGATGATGCAGATTTTATATTTATTATATATTTAAAATATTAATATTAATATTATTAATATTTTCTTAATTCTTAGACTTTTACCTAAAAAATGAGCCCTATATCATAATTATACGACAACTAGTTTTTATTTGACAGCCACAAATACATTACCATGTCCGCGTATTTTTAGCTACGACCCTGTATCTTAGGCTACGACAACAACAAGAAAAAATCATCTTCCATACAATTTTTTTTTATCAAGTACTAAACAATAAAAAACAAAAATCACATAATTAAAATATGGCTTCCACAAATTTGTGAGTTGACGTATTTTTTATATATATATATATATATATATATATATATATATATATATATATATATATATATATATATACATATATATTTATATATATTATAATAGTTGCCAAATTTAAAAAAAAAAAAAAAAAAAAAAAAATAGGTTTTTGAGAAAATTGTAAAAGAACATTTTGGCGGGAAATTTAAAGAAGAAGAAATTAAACAACATACTAATTTTATATTTTTTTGTTAATTGCTATTAACTTATCTTTAAAGTGAGTCCAAAATCATAATTATCGGACAATTAGTTTTCTTTTTATTGCCATAAATACAACATCATAATTATCATTTTTCTCAAAATTTGACACCCTGTATTTTTAACAACAACAACAATAAAAAAAAAATTAAGTATTCTTAAAATTTTTTTTTAATCAAGGCTATGCATTGAAAACATAAAAATCATAAAATTCAAATATGACTTACAAAAATTTGTGATTTCACGTATTTTTCACCATATATATATATATATATATATATATATATATATATATATATATATATATATATATATATGTATATATATATACATATATATTTATATATTTATGGTATATATATATATATATATAAATTATATAATAATATGTACATATGTGTACATATTATGTATATACAGCCCAAACATATAAAAGAAACAACATACATAAGTACGATGTAGTTTATTTCTATTTGTTCCTCCAATTATATTGTTATATGATTTTAAATCCACTTCATTGTTTAAAAATAATTAATTTAAATTTAAAAAAGAATTCTTACCGTGCTGGTTGCACTCACTTGTATTGCAAAAACATGAATGGAACATAATATTTGAAGACGATCGCTTTTTATACAGCTATTATAAAGAAAGTGAAAGAATAATGTATGATTTAATCCAACAACAACAACAAAAAATCGCTGATCATATCTCTCCAAAAATATGATCTGTTTTAATTAATTTAAATTGAGTTACGCAAACTAATCGGGGCGTGCACTTTATATTATGTAAGTTCGATTGTATTGTTATATATATATCCTAGCTTTATAGCTAAACCAAAAATTTTGAAGATCGGTAGTTCGAAACGTCATGTCTAATTTATGCTTCCATCTAAATTGTATTAAACATATAGTTTTATATAGTACACTTCAAAATTATGTTTGGGTTTTTTTGCACCAAAACACAAATTTCTTTCACTTTCTGTTGTATAAAAACCAGATTCTGCAACAGATCGGTATCATTCATCATTTCTGAGTCGACTTGAACACATATCATCATTTGTAATTATTCAATAAAAAAGTGAAATTATAATCATTTAATTAATCCAATATTGTAATTATTATATTTTAGCAATCATGAAAATCGCAGCAGTAGTAGTTTTATTACTTGTGTCTTTGAGTAAGTTAATATAGTTGAAGACGATAAATTAAGATTTATAATTAATTTTTCGTTCGTTTAGGTTCATTTACGTCAGGAGCCAAAGTTCAAAAGAGATTTGATTATGAATACAGTCAACCACAAGCGTACCCAGATCAACACTCTCAACAAATCGTACATGTATCATCGGGATCATCATCATCATCGGGCAAAGGTGGTTACAGTGCTGGCAGTGGGCTAAGATCGATTGCTCAAGGATCTGCGGCACAAGCTAATTCTGCTGTAGTAACGCAACACGCTGCTGGTAAACAAGCTGCATTTACCGCTAAAAACACTTTGGCACAAACAGCCGTCCAAGCATCAGCGACTGCTCAAGCTGCTCTAGCTGGCAAGAAAGTTCTACTCCAAGGATTGGAACAACAAAATATTGAAGCCCATCAAGCTTTAGAGGCAGAAATTCAACAACTACAAATATCTCAACGTGCCGCCAAAGCCGTCCAACAATCAGCCCAACAGTCTCTAAGCCATATTGCATCTCTACAATCGGCGTTAAATAGTGCTCAATCATCATCCGATCATGCTCAACAGGCGGCAAATGATGCGGCCGCCGAACTAGCCTCTCAAACGTCTATGGTCGGTAAGGCTAAGGCACGTCTTTCTGCGCTCGACCAACAACTTCACAATGCACAGGTCGATTTTGAGGCAACTAAAGCATCGGCCCAAAAAGCATCCCAATCGGCACAAGCCGCTCAAAGCAATGCGGCCGAAGCAGCTAGCCATGCAGCCCAAAGCGGTTTAATCGCACAATCAGAGCATGGAATTTTATCAAGCGAATTCCACGAAAGTGATCAAACTTACCACCATTCAGCAAGTTATTAAAATAAAACCAGAAATTGTTGATTTATATATATTATACAAATAAATAAAATTTTAATCTTAAAACATAAACTGATAATTTAAATTTGTATTTGTGTACATACCAACAACAACAAAACACTCCAATTAATTGAACATATACAATTCAATACAATCTTTAAAATCGCGCATATCTGCGTTATAGAAACATAAAAATAAATGAAAACTAATGCAAATTGGATAAAGGTAAAACAACCATGTATATAGATAAATCGAATTAATTGGTAAAATTTTAAAACATATTTACTACCAAATTGTAATTTATTGAACCAATTTGATTTAATTACTTTCTGGTTTTCTCTTGTCGAATTTTAATTTCATTGAATTTACAGCATTTAATCATTTCGCACTACTGCAATGAAATGTTAGAATGTGTATATAATCTATATATATATACGAATACATATATATCAACATGTATGTATATCTATACAAGAAATCAGCATGAAGTTAAATTTGCTAGATTACATTTTGCCTAAATCCAAATAAAATCAGCCAATGATATCAATCAATATACATATATTCATACATACATACAATATATGAACGGAAAGATTTCAAATGATAAATGAAACTAATGAATAGTTTCAATAACATGCAATTTACTGTCAACAAAACATAATTAAATTTAACTGTTATACGTATATACATACATATGTATGTATAACACTGTGTGCAGATAAAAAAAAACAAATAACTGATCCTTTTCTTTCTTGGTGCGCGGGCTTATTAAAATGCATGATCACCATGAAACTCTCACCAGTACACGGCCTTAACAAATAAAAGCAGCATGAAGTTATTTTCAATTTATTAAATCGCCTAAATCCAAACAAAGCAAACCAATAACATCAATCAAAATAAAACAAAAATCTAACGAAAAAAACAAAATGCAATGTTGGAATGATATTTTAGTTTTATTTAATTATAAGCGCATATAAGACAAATGATTATGATCGTAAACGATCTGTGATTTTAAGTATGATAATACATAATACTAAATGTAAAAATTTTAAAAACTATTTAAACTGCAAATAACTAAAAAAGAGATCAATCGATAATCTGTTTTTATTGCAATTTTTTTTCTCTACATACGAGTACATAACATACATATATTAATCTTGCATAGTTTTATTGCAACTGCAATGCTGGGTACATAAATAAATTTCAATCTTTTTATTTTATTTTTAATTAAATGATTGCAATCAATTAAGATAAAAATAAAATCAATTTTACTTACTGTTACAACTATTTTATTATTATTATTATTATTTATTCTAATTAATTGATTTTAATAAAAATAGACGAAAACAAAATTGAAAATTATTTATCAATAATTTATTGTTTTTCTCTTTAATCTACATACCTGATCTGTTTAAGTGGATTAAATGTCAGCCATTTTAAATGTTCCGTTATGCACCAATACTTAAATATGTGTACTTTGATTGGCACACCGGATAAATATTTTGAAATTTGAACATACTTGTGTCTACTGATCCCTGTGGTCGGGGGGCATTTAAATATCTCGTAAACCTAAATTGAATGGACGTGTTTTCCAAGAATACAGGAGGCGACTAAACGGTTGGTTCGCTGAGCTGACGATCTGCACCCGTTTATAACGTCAACAAAAGCGAAAATGGACATCCCTCAAGTACCCGGACACGAGATTAAGAATCGGCAAGTGGAACATGTAGTCACTTAAGAAACGAGGCGCGTTGAGGACATAATCGCATGCTGGCAAGCGTTTTACAGTTGTCGACTTACAGTTGTCTTTGTGACATTCAGAAATTCATTGTAAGCAATTGATCGTGAATCGTCATGGCAAATCAGTGCGGCAATTAATTATTAAATTACTTTCAAATTTGACATATTGGATGGCAACTGGGTCACGGAACAAGGTTAATTTCTTGACTGTGATGGAACTCGACATGTTGGATATAACTGAGATTTTAAAGGTGGAAGAGATTTGTCTTCAATTCAAAATACAAAAAAGTATTTTTAAATTTACCTTAAATTAACATTCATTCCAGTTGGCCATATTCCACAATATGATACAAAAATAATTTTTTATTCCCCACAGTTAATAATATTCTAGAACTTTATTCAAAAGTCAATTTATATAATCCCATTTAAATCCAACATGTCGGTTTTGAGCAGAATCGATTAAGAAATAGCTCAGTTAAGTTTCAGTATAGATAAGCCAGAAATTCATTCTAAAATCATTTTATAATCCCATTGCTGAGTTTCATCAAAATTGGTCATCCATAACTTTATTCAAAAATCAATTTAAAATCGCATTTCCATCCAGTAAGTTGAGATTTATCATAATTGATCAAGAAATAGCCTATTCCTCATCTATAGTATAGTCCAAATATTAGAATTTTGAAAAGGTAACGGTAAATTGCTTGCAATGAACTGGCTTGAGATGAATTACTTGCGATGAATTGCTTGTGATAAACTAGTCTAGTACCAAAGTTTTGGTCTTAATAAGCTAGTTTACACCACTCTAAAAACAAACTCTATAGATGAAGAAGAAGAATGGCGGATGCGATAAGATTGCCAAAAATATGCTAAAATATATTTTTTGTTTTTTGGACATTTTACTTAATTTTGCCAAATGAACTTAAATTGAAGACAGTGATTCGGCTAGCTTTGGTAGTAATTGACCATTCCGACGAATCGCGGAATTTGTTGAATTGAAGTTAGCGGGAAATATTGAATTGAAGTTAGCGTTGAAAAGTTTGCGTAGTGTTTTGAGTCTTTCGTACTCTTGTGATCTCGAACAAAACCAGAGGGAGTAGTTCGGGCGCAATTGGGATAAGATGATATACTCTAGCTAAATTAATTCTTGAAAACACACTACATCCATTTAGGTGCATTTAAAAATTTTGAATGAGGGATTGGTTAACGGTGTTTTGTCGACTATAATCACCACATGGGCATCAATCGGCGCCATCATAAGCCTAAGTTGGACCATATGCTCGAACTCGGTAAGCGCAGTTTTATGTTTAACTGGGTCAAGAACACAGAGAAAACCACTTTATTATTTGCTTCATTGGCATAAATACGAAAGAGATTCAAATCCATTTTTAGCAGATGGGTGGATTGGTGCAGGCGTTTTGACCATTGCTGTCAATGCTTTCACAGCAAGATTCTTCGTGGGATATAATAGGCGTCTTCCACATACGTCAAAAGAAGACCATATTTTCATGTGAAGACCATTTTTCATGTGAGCCAATGTTAACATTCGGTAATTTCGCCCCGTATGTCTGAATTACTAAGCCATTAGCGGCGGACAAGACTAGGTCACAGTCTATGTTAGACGCGTTGTCTGAATAATATTTAACTGGGAGGACCGAAATATCAGTACTGGTATCTACGAGAAATTCGAGGTTTTTTGTCGCGTCTGTAAGGTTAAGGAATAAGCGCTATAGGATATTGTTTTTTATTTGGTAACTGTTGGTATATTCCGGTAAGTTGCTGAACCTTCATCAAAGGAGGAAGGTCGGTATTTTCTTTCAGCACTTTAAACTTTTCTGTGAAAATAATAAAACCCGTTGCCACCGATCTTAGTGAAAATATTTTGGGAACTTTATGGTGAGTTTTATTATAGTGGCTTTATTTACATACAATCAAACTTTTAATGTTTTTCTGGTCCGTTCATATTTTATCGTGCGAAAGTGATATAGGGTTTTCGCATTGAATACTTCTGTTGCCCGCCACATCGTAGTATCACAGCTGACTAGAGCTTTAGAATCTTCTTACCTCAATCCATTAATGACGTATATACTGCATCTATACTAGAGTTGAGCTAATTACACAATTACATATTTGGAAAATAATGAAAGCTAATACGCTTTCACGTCGAATTTGGCGCACTCACCCATCACAAAAGTTTATGTTTAATTTATTTTATTCAGGAAATTGTAAAAATTTGTTTATAACAATTGATTGGTAAATGAAACAAATTAGTTTTTATAAAACAATGTCTTTTATTACGGATATCTTTGGAAATGTATTAATCGACTCGTGTGTCTATATATAGAGTTAATAACCGATTGAATGATATTTATCGTCACCTTCATGAATATCACCTGATGAAACAGCATGCTCTGCTTGTGCTACTAATCCACTTTGTGCAGCATGTGCTGCTGCTTCAGCGGCTGCATTTTGGGCTGCTTGGGCTGATTGTGATGCCTTTTGGGCGGCGGCTTGGGTAGCTTCAAAATCCACTTGTGCGTTATGTAATTGTTCATCGAGAGCGGCAAGACGTGCTTTAGCCTTGCCGACCATACCCTTTTGAGAGCCTAATTCGGCGGCAGCATCATTGGCGGCCTGTTGAGCATGATCGGATGATGATTGCGCACTGTTTAGTACTGCTTGAAGAGCAGCGACATGGCTTAATGCTTGTTGAGCTGATTGTTGGGAAGCTTTGGCGGCACGCTGAGCTAATTGAAGTTGTTGAGTTTCTGCGTCTAGAGCTTGATGTGCTTCAATATTTTGTTGTTCCAATCCTTGGAGTAGTACTTTTTTGCCAGCTAGAGCAGCTTGGGCAGTCGCTGATGCCTGAACGGCTGCTTGTGCTAGGGTATTCTGTGCGACAAACGATGCTTGTTTACCAGCTGCGTGTTGAGTTGCTACAGCTGAATTTGCTTGTGCAGCAGATCCTTGAGCAATCGATCTTAGCCCACTGCCAGCACTATAACCACCTTTGCCTGATGATGATGAACCCGATGATACATGCGCTACTTGCTGAGAATGTTGATCTGGGTACGCTTGTGGTTGACTGTATTCATAATCAAATCTTTTTTGAACTTTGGCACCTGATGTTAGTGCACCTATAAATATAATCGATATACATATGTTTAAAACTATTACAACTTTCTTTATAATTGTTTGTGAACTCACCCAAACTTATGAGAGCGACCACGGCTACAGCGAATTTCATTTTTTAATAATTAATTGTCTAGAATATATGTATATAAATATATTAAATTAATTTTATTTTATTTTATTAAATAATAACTTTAAGTTTTTGACTTACCTGTTCTCAAATAAACGAAACAATGATGAATGTTAGAAAATTGTATAAAGTGTTCGGTTTATATACGCAATAGAAAGTGAAAGAAATTTTCTGATATAATCGTGCAGCAAACAAAAATCAAATAGGTATATATATGTACGAGTATACATATACAGTACGCCAAAATAATTATTTCATCTTAATTAACAAAAATTGTTTGATGAGAAATTACTATAATTACCCACCTGGAGTGTGTACAAAATCTTATATAACCGCAACCACGATGATTTAATGTTGGAGTTCAATAGCCCCAATTTTTGGGGAAATCTCGCATTTTATTCTATTGTTCGACCCGCAATCTTCATAAACTATATATATGTTCATTCATCATTATGAATATTTTCTATATAAATCGGTAATATGTTGTATCATTTGCATAATCAAATGACATAATGCAACTTTATATCGTTTATATCGGTATGTAAGTATATGAATAATTGAGATACAGCTTAAGTACTAAATTATTGTAATTAGTAATGTATGAAAATAAAACTATAAAATTCTTATAATAATTATATAGATTTTAATATTTGCATATATATATATATATATATATATATATATTTATAGTTTGGTTTATCATTCATAATGTCATTAAAATATACATATGTACATAAGATATAGGTAGTATTTGTTTTGATATTTTACCGCTTTGTAATTAAAAATCTTTGTGCAAAACGACAAGTAAAAGTTTCCAAGTTGATTTTGATGTGTTAACGGTATAATGTAATTCTAATAAAAA
The DNA here is from genome assembly GCA_951394425.1 of Tipula unca. Lineage (NCBI taxonomy): Eukaryota > Metazoa > Arthropoda > Insecta > Diptera > Tipulidae > Tipula > Tipula unca. The sequence goes on along the minus strand of OX596380.1, from coordinate 5,692,894 downwards.
CTATATGTATGCTTAACTTTATGTCGATCAAATAGAATAATATTATTTTATCTTATAGGGCCGTACACGTTAAGGACATTTCGATATATAAGTATGTATTTGAAATAATAAAATATTTTAGGTGTGAGGGTTTGTCGTATTTATAAATATTTTTATTAAATCTATCAGCCTTTTCCAAAACAATAAATTTAAATCAATTCGAATCAAACTCGTTTCAAACTTGTATTTGATTTTTTAAGGACTGCGTACAAAAGCCATAAATTTCAGACATAGATCTTGAACAAATAAAATTATAAATATTTATATTTATTTATTGTTAACTTAACGTTTAAGTACACTATTAATTGTTTCACGTATCTATTAACATATACATGAACACAATTTAATTGGTAATAAATAATATCAAGATTTATAAATAATAAAAATAGAATATTTATATTTTTTAACTGGCAATTATCCCTAGGGGGTTTATTTCAACAACGGTTTATTACACTTCGCTGGGATGTAGAATAGAATATACATATGTATATGTCTTTCTCAAACGTCAAATGTCTCGTTGAGTTACACGGATTTTGTATTGTAAATTTTTGATTTCTGTCTGTGCCTCCTGAGGAGTCACCGCAAAATAATTGGGGTTCCTGGATATCTGGTGGAACGGACCAAGTTGCAAGTTTTCTGCTAAACCAAGGAGCAGATGAGAAAAAAGCAGTATTTGAGACATCCCACGAAAAAAGATAGACACCTAATCCTCAATTAATGAGTTAATCAATACAGACAATCATCTCAAAAACTATCTACACGTTAAGATGGTGGGCAAAACTTCATAAGGAATAATACATCAGAACGAGTAGGATCATACTCGGCAGTGACAAATCCCAAACCAATCAGTAAAAACCGCACACTTCGTTCATTGCACCCGTTTTTGGATCAAACCGGCGTAAGTAGGAAGAGATCAGGTTGGAGATCAGACCAGACTATGCGTTCTCAATTGGCAAAAGTGGGTATTCGAATATTTACACCGTTTACAACAACGACCTAAGTGGCAACAAGAGAAACAAAATCTGCAACAAGGAGAAATCGTATTAATGCGGGATGCAACCACTAACGCGGTGGAAATTACGCAAAAATCGGAGTTACCGGAAATGACGAACTCATCCGCGTCGTCACACTAAAAACCGGCGATAATCCTTGCATTAAGAGACCAGTGACCAAATTTTCACCATTACCAATCCAAGAACAGCCGAGCCGGAAAATAAGGTACTGCTTGGTCGACCAATTTCGAGAGCACTTTGCAATCTCCTTAGAGAAAAAGACCGCGTGTCTAGAAGCATCCAATAAGCTGCTGCTACGCAACATTCAAACACCGCATGTGGCAATGCGAACGAACAAAATATGAAGTATCAATGTTTTTACACGCACCGATTTAACACGTAAGCTGCATTATGGAGACTGCAGCAACGCAGTATTTCACAAAAAACAATTACACGCAATAACCAACTGGGTCAGTAGCCGAAATGAATCCTTCATCCCAGTATTTAATATCTCAGCAATCTCCAACGAACCAGAAACCGGTTCGATCTCGCGCTTCAGCTTAGAGATCAAGACTCGAAATACCACTGCTCTATATAAAAAGGGAGTTGAGACAACAACAAGGCGACGAAGACTGCACATTAAAGATGGAGTGCACATTATATATATTTGCTATCCTGGGAACAACGTTTTTTATAAGCCTCTTTTTTTTTTGTTAGTCATAAGTTGGTCGTCATACCCTATAGAGGGTATATATTTCGTCTGCTCAGGGTTACGGGAATGAATAGTTCAATGCTTTTAAAAAGTATTCACTTTTCCAATTTATTTGTACAAAGCATTGATGAAGATTTATATCGACTTTTTTGAAGTTGTAATAAGGTTTCCGGTTGTGGCAGTTGCTTAAATCATTATTCCCTTTACTTGCAAATATTATTTCAATGGCTTTATGGTGATCATCATTAATAACGAACGGTATTGGTGAATCATCTGTTTAAAATAAGGGTTTAGTAAATTAGTAATTAGTAAAAATTAAGTATATAATGAATTCGTCGCGTAGATGAACTCATTATCCGAGCTCATGTTTAGAGGCATAATCTGGTATATTGCTTCATCAAATGTCCATCTAATATCTGCGACAGATTAAAATCCCCAGTAACTAAAATTAGGTCCGATGAATCAGCCGCATTGGTAATTTCCATAATTGTATCACAGCATATAGTGTATAAGACGATATAGGTGAATCAGGCGTCTATATACGACATTAATGAATAGTGATTTTTTATTGATCGTAATTTTAACACATACTCGTTAAAATTGATTGATTGATTTGTTACACCAATTAATTTATTTTGTTTTGATATGTCGGATGATGGAAAGTGGCCGCGATATGCCCCATCTTCAAGAAGGGAGACCGCTTGAAGTGTGAGAATTATCGCGGTATAGCTCTCCTTTGCACAGCATACAAGTTACTGTCATACATTTTATTGGATAGAATCACTTCTCTGGCGGAAGGCTTGGTTGGTGACTATCAGGGAGGATTTCGTCCGAATCGATCAGTCACTGATCAGGTCTTTTCGCTGCGGATGATTCTATCTAAATATTATGAGACATCCATCTCCGTACATCAGGTTTTCCTGGATTTCCGGCAGGCCTACGACTCGATCAATCGAAAGAGTTTGTGGTCTGCCCTGGAATACCTAGGAATGCCAACAAAATTGGTACGACTGTGTAGGATGACAGTGACGCAGTCTTAATGCTGTGTTAAAGTTGAGAACAGGCTATCGACAATTTTTGCAGTTAACTCGGGTGTTCGGCAGGGAGATGCTCTGTCCCCGATACTCTTTAATCTCATGTTGGAGTACACCTTTCGTAAAACTGAAACACCTCAGCGTAACATCTTATATCGCCAGTCCAATTAAGTGCTTGCATATGCAGATGACATATGCGTGATTGGACTGAATAACAACGGAGTGAAAGAAATACTTGATCCGCTTGTAGAGTTTTCAGCTTCTGTTGGACTCCAGATCAATGAGTCCAAAACGAAATACCTGATCTCTGGTTTTAGAGACAATGGCACACCAGATTTTAGTAGTGGCCACCACACGTTTGAGGGAGTGAGGAGGTTCAAATATTTGGGCTCTCTTATCACTCACGATAACAGTGTGGGTGAGGATATTAAAGTGCGGCTGGCAGCTGGCAGTCGTTCTTTGTATCCTCTAAGGCCACTGCTAAAATCTAAACACTTATCAAGTGCCGTGAAGCTGAAGCTTTACAAAGCGTTGATCAGGCCCGTTGTTATGTTTGGATGTGAAAGTTGGGCGCTGACGGATGAGTACGAGAGATGGCTCCTTACATTTGAGAGAAGAATCATGCGTGTGATTTACGGCCCTAAACGCGAAATAGATGGTACATACCGAGCTCTGTACAATTTCGAGATCAGAGATCTGATGAAGATCCCCGATATTGTACATGAAGTTAGATCTCAGCGAGTACGCTGGCTCGGTCACGTTCTGCGTGCTGATCCGGAACGAATTGTGCAGCGATCTCTGAAAGGAGAGCCACCATATGGTAGGCGCAGAGGTCGTTGCAGGCGACGATGGCTCCACGATGTAGAGAACGACTTGGCCTCTTCAGATTGTCTAAGACAGTATGAAGACCAAGCTCAGGATCGAAACCGTTGGAGCCAGATTGTTGATTCAGTAAGGGGCCAGTAATGGCCTTTAACACTGTTATTATTATTATTTGATATGTCGGCAGCTATAAATACACCGACTTTCCTTGATGGTTTTTGGCGAGCGGTCACATCTATAAACCACATACTTACTAGGAAATAACTCGGAACTTAAACCGGAAAAAGTATTTTTTAAACCAAAATTGTGAAATTGCGCTGCCTTTGGAGACATTTTAATTACATTTTGGAGATTGGAATTTTACTTCCTAGTCTTATGTGGTGTCAAAAGTACAGAAATTTGTCGATTTTCCTTATTATGTCGAGGCTTTAGATGGAGAACACATTAATATAAAAAAGACAGCCCATTCTGGTTCTTTATATTTTAGGTATTGGCACCAAGAATTGTATATAATATTAAACCAACGGTAGCTAAAACTAAATGTACCTTTACCAGAGTTGTTACTTCCTGACGGTAAAAATTTACAATAAGCGTTTGTTGCAGACGACGCGTTTTTCTTGCGATAACATCTCTTAAAACCATTCGCCCACACGCTAAATAATGTTATTTTAAACAAAAATCTGAGTTCAGCGTGGGTCAAGATTATAAAAATCCTTCTACCCAGCAAAGTAAATACCTAGAGATTTTTAAAATTACCGAAATATCCAGTTCATATACATCATTTAAATATTTATAACATTTCTAATGGCTTTTTCCTACCAGTCGTATAGTTCTCAGCGACATTGCGTTTTAGTATCATTTTAGTATTCTAATTGTGTCTAATTTTGCATTGTTAGTAGCACTACAATAAACCATTCCTGGTTTTTCTTTCATAAATCGTTTTAGTAACTTTCAATTAGTTGGCAAATTTTTTAAACTTTGAAAGACTGACTTTGTCCATTTTTACTTTTCCTATAAATTTAATAAATTCTAGAGTGTCTAAACGTGTGTGCGTCTAAATCAGGCATACATGCCGCTGCAGATTATCGGCTTCGTCCTTCAAAAACCAAAAAAAATTATATAATTTATAAATAGTTTAAAAAAAATTATGGAACCAAATTTTAGAAAAATACACAAAAAATTGTCTAGCATCGATGTTAGATAATTTGCTCTGCGTGAAACGTTATTTTGTGTATAATCGTGAGGAGGAATGGTACGAGGAAAATTCCTGAAACACTGGTGGAATTTCATGCATTATTTAAATGGTTCTGTGTTGCACGAGACAAATATACTTTGTTTTTTGCCTCTATAGTCTATTCTTTAAGAAATGGCATTGAAAATTACGGCTAAATTGGAGCAGAGTAAATTAAGGGCATCGAATGGTTGGTTGCGTTGTTTTCGTAACAGATAAGTTATATCATTCAATAAATGTATAGTGGACAAGCAAGAGATGTACAACAAATATCAACCATATAATGCTTAATATTTCGGGATGGAACCATTTATAGGCCAGTTGTTATATTGGGAAAAGTAACAACCCCCGATGTTTCAAAATTGGATGACGAGCAAAATTTTCGAGAATTATCTCGTTGATTTAAGCTTCAGCATATGGAGAAGTAAAACCGTAACATCCTCAAATATTTTTGCTCAACTTGAGATTAGATTACTTTCTACCAAATAGAACATCAGTGCTTCAGCCTTTGGATAATAGACACTATAACTTCACTATAAATTAGTGCTGAAAACAGTGTTGCTTCAAATTGAATATTGTGATAAAGTGTTACTCGTCACAAAAGCAGTAAATGGGTTGGATGCAATAATATACGATAATGAAGCTTTAAAGTGCATTAAAAAAGAGACAATTCAAAAATGCTTCTAAAACTGTGGTTTTTTCTATGATAGCATCCACGAGGAACATAATGATAGCGACAGTTTCGAAGCCGTAGGTCATCGTTTGGATGAACTACAAAAGAGAAAGCAAGCTTAGCCATTCTTCATGAATTTGCCCAGATAGTAGACAAATGTGATCTCTTCCAAAAAATTAGGGATGTCGAGATAAAATTAACTGATCATGTGACGTTGAAACAGAACCGTCAACATAGATGCACTTTAAAAAATAACGTATGTTTCTGAAACACATGTTTATTTGCAATCAACAAGTTTATTCGAAAGTCATGAATTATTTCAATTTATATTTTTGTATATTTGAAAGAACAAACATTATAAAATTTAAATGCAATTATTTTTTTAGGTTTATATGAGAATCAGAACACGTAAAATTTTGTTGGTCCCTTGGGATTCTACCTTTGGAGATTTTCACTGCACTAATGTATATGAGCCTTGCCTCTAATGGCAAAGTGTGTATTACAGAAAAAATTAGTGCGGAATCGTTATGGGCACTTAATCAACTTAAATATTTTAACTGTGAAAAAAATGATTGAAATTACGTTTAAATTCAACACTTAAAGTTGTAAATTCAACAGTTAACATTTATAATTAGATGATTTACAGATTCAAATCTAACCACAAATTTAATTTATGTAATAGGTCATATAAAAAGTCTCGGTGGTTTTTGCCACTAGATGGTGCTGATGCCTACATATATCGGGCGACACTCATCCGATGGTCTCAAATGTACATGTGCTTAAAAGGTGATATTTCTGTTTCCATTGTTTGTGTAAAAAGTTATATTGATTTGAAAATGAGTGAAATATCTGAAAATATAGTGGAGGCGTTAAACATCAACCACATGACAGTTTGGAATCATTTGAAAAGAGCAGACTATACAAAAAGAAGCTCGATGTTTGGGTGCCACATGAATTAACGCACAGAAATTTGATGAACCGAATTGACATCAGTGAAATGCTGCTGAAACGCAACGAAATCGAACGAGACTTCAAAGCCTGGATTGACGGAAAACCAGGTTATGTTGAGTGTTTGGTGGGATTGGAAGGGGATTCTCCATTATGCTGCAACGTGGTAAAACCATCAATTCGGTCATGTACTATGCTCAACTCGACCGTTTGAACGAAGCAATCCAGAAAGAGCGACCAGAATTGGCCAATAGAAAGGGAGTTGTCTTTCATCATGACACTGCGCGGCCACACGCATCTTTGATGACTCGGAACAAATTGACGGAACTTGGTTGGGAAATGTTGGCGAATCCATCGTATAGCCCGGACCTTGCACCATCTGACTACCATTTGTTTCGGTCTCTGCAAAACTATCTTGATGGTAAAAAATTGGCATATTGAAGGGCCGCTGAAAATCACTTGGCCAAGTTTTCCGACGATAAACCACAGAAGTTCTATACCGTTGGAATTATGAAACTACCGGAAAAATGGCATAAGGTCATAGATAATAATGGTCAATATGTACTTGATTAAAATTTATTTTCAATAAAGAAATTTTTGTTATTGTTCTAGTTATACAGTATGCAATCAGAAGATGTAATATAAAGATACGTTTTAAAGTCATCCAAATTCAGGTAAGGATTTTTAACTGTTATGTTGTACATACAACCCCAATAAATAATTATTTGACTTATGTTATTAAATTCAGGTGGCATCGAACAAAAATGAATGTACATCCATTCGATTAAATTTGTAATAATCACAATACTCTCGCCCGCATGTCTGCATCCCCGTATTCATCCAAAAGCTATATACAAAAAAAAATCCAAACCAAAAATTTGTACAATTTTAATTTATAATCAAAACAAACCAATGTAAATAATTATATTGGCGCCTTACCGATACAATAAATATGTATATACGTATATAAATTTCCAATATATGTATACTCAACCAAAAAAAAAAAAAAAAAACATATTTTCCAATTTACACAAAATAAAATTTGCATATTAAATTGTATAATAATATTATTATAACTTGAAAAATATCAAAAATAACTATTTCCGATTAATGTTTAAAACCTCACACAGCAACAGAAAAACATACAACAACAATTAACTTTAAGGTGTGTCATTAACATTTCTGGAGAAACAATTCAACAAACAAAAACCAAAAAAATTCTTCTTATATACTCGTACCTTAAACTTGGCGAAAAAATAAAACATAACATGCACCCAGAACAGCTATTAAAATTTTTCAACTCAATTTTTTTTACAAAATTTTAAATTCAATGTCAAGGTAGTTTATTGTACAATTTCTTAATGACCATCTTTTGTCGATGTATATAGGGTAATTTACACAAAATTTAAACCAAAAAACTCTCTAATTTTAACAATTGGCCACCATCAGATACAGATTTATATGTACGAGTATATTATACCCAGTGGAAAGAAATATGTTCAAGTATACATATGTATACATATATACAGAACAAAATCAATTACAACTTTAAATTTAATAATATGTCGCCAAAAGTGTTAATTAAAGTTAAAAACGTAAGAGAGTATGTATGGACGTACGAGTACATACATATTACAAAAAGGTAGAAATAAAAATTTAACGCAAATTATAGATTATTATGCGCGGAAAAATCGTTGATTTTTTTTACAAAGCGTCTTTAATGTTTTTTAAATTAATGATCTTCATAAATTTGTCAAAAAAAAAGAGTATATATATGCACATTTATACGAGAATAAAATTATCAATAAACTCATTTCTCATTTTACATATGCGTATACTATGGAAAAATTAATGAAAATGATTTGTTAACCCAATGCCACCGCGACGTCGAATAAGAAACGAAACGTATTTGGCACCGAACACATTTTCATTATACGTATATGGGTTAAACATGTTAAGTAAGTATATATAAAAGGTTAATAACTTAACAATTTAAAACACATACATATACATATATATACACATACATCTTTAATGACCGTATCAAATCACATTTCAAACCAATCAAACAAATAATAAAAGAAGTTTGTGATATTTATAACATGCATGTATGTACATACATATGTGTATATATATTTTACCGATTTCTGGTACAGAACAAAAAATTAAAGAAATTTCCATTTTCCAACTGAAACATATATAATTGATAGCAATCTTAATCAGAAATATGCAAATGACGCGGATAATTTAATGAAATCCAAGCGCGGTGATTAATTTAAATGCAGATTTTCTATACTTTAGAAAAATATTAACCAGGTACAAGAATCATAATACATAGTATAAGTTAAGATAAAATTATGTATCGGCAATTCTTTTCATGGTGATTATAGTTGATATCAATAATATGTATTGCTATTTGGTAGCGCGAGTACGATAGTCGAGACACAATTAATTTATTATAAATACAACTTTATGATGATATATTCTAGAAAATTTTACTAAATTTTTTCATTTAGAGGTAGATTACGCATTGTAATCTACGCGGTTGTGGACACGTAAAATATTACGTAGATTACTTGGCAATGTTTTGTGTTAACGTCGGCAATTAAGACAACGTCAACAAACTGCGAGTTTAGCGTTTTGAACGCGAATGAACAAGTTTATTGCAAACAACGTTGACTCTGCATTACAATAGGGCAAACCAATTTGTTATCTCTAATCACACACCAAATATAAACGAGGTCAAATGTCGTTGTTTTTCCATTTATCGTACCAACCAAATCGCTTTGTTAAATCAGATTTTACAAACAAATAATGCAACTTTCGTTCCGGTAATATACAGAAACAAACCATGCCACGAAACATCTCACTGGTTTACTCCACGGTCTTGACCAATAACTCTGCCTCGGATAATGCTAAAAACTAAATGCATCGAAATTTAAAAAGTTCAAACACAATTTCTAATTTTTTCAGATATTGATTGCTAAACGACTTTAGATTGCGTAACAAATCTACGTTGAAATACTCTATAAATTATAAATAAAATTTTATTCAAGCCCATACTAGAATTTTCGCTAGAATTTTACTTCTTAGAAAATTCAACATAGTTCAAAATCTATTCAAATACAAATACGATATTCACTCGTTTAATTTAACTAAAGATTTTGTTTCAAATTTACTTAAATTTCGCTCTAAAGGGAAATTTAAACTTGACTTAAATTCTTATACCTTAAATTATAATTCAAAATATTTTTTTCAACTTATTGTTAATTTTTAACTCAATTTAAAATTTTGATAAAAAATTACTTTATTTTCACTCAAACAATTCATTTAAAAAACCATTAAAGATTTTGGCTTAAATTCATTCTACGATTCTATTCTGGAATTTCACTTAAGCAAATCCACTCAAAAAATATATACTTCGAAGTGTATGCAAACTCAAATATTTATAATTTAAATTGCACTCAAATAATCTATAAATTTTAACTTCATAGAACAAATTGTACCCTAACTTTCACTTAAAAAGTTCCACTCAAAATACATAATTCAAACTCTACTCAATCACAATCAAAAGTAACAAAAAATTATTTTTAATCAATGTTTGAGTTTTAATGAGTTAAACAGTCTGCAAAACGCGTTTAAAATTTAACTCAACTCCATAGTACAAATCTACTTGGAATTTCACTTAAAAAAATCCACTCAAAATTATAATTATCTACGAAAGATTCAATAAGTATGAATAAATTAAATTTTGAAAAGCGGGCATTTTTACCTACATCCTTCCATTTCAACCAATGTTTTTCGTTTGCTATTTTTCCTCGGTATCTCTTTCCATGTGCTCAGTATTCACCAATATAGATCATATGTATAGCTTCATGTGCATCTATAGCCTTTGACACGATGCCTAACGCCGCTGCTAAGGAGATCCTTATTGATATATTTTAATACTTTAAAGCTAATTTAAAAGTTCAGCAGGATCGCTAACATCAAGCTTTATTTTAGATCAGCCGAATTATCTTGCAAGATTAGTTGTTTCGATTTTATTTAAGTTTAGGTCATTAACGTTAGTTCATGAGATTATTATTAAAAGATTTGATCTTTCCAATTCATTTCCAAATACGATTTTTAAATTAGTTTATTTCTAACTCATTTCAAATTTAAAATTTATTTAAGGAATTCCTTAAAATTTGTTGGTAAGATTTTGCAATGAATCTTGTTTTTAGTTAGAGCCAATGTTACTTACCTTTAATATAACCTGGTCTAGCCAAAGTAGGAGCGGAGCTATTTTATAAAATAGCGATTCCGTAGTTAACAATTTGACCGTATCGGGTTTAATTTTATCTCTCCTATAGTTAAACAATATATATTTTTAGTTTACACTTAACCAACTTTCTCCAATTTCACGAATTATACACAAATTTTATAACCCTTTGCGAGTTTAAGAACTTTTTGAAATCAAATTTTTAGGAATGGACGTTTACGTGCGTATTTTGTGAATTAATTCTTAATTTATACGGTGACCAAATTTCTTTAGGATTAAAGCGATACGGGTGGGGTTCTTCAATAAATGTCAATTTACAGTTTTCAAAAATAGCGGTCAAATGTTATTTTTATACCCCCTAAGAAAAAGAACTGAGGTAAGAATACTTTTAAATTATTTTATTTCCATAATTTATCTCCAGAACATTATAAATTCTTGACAAGAAGATATAACTTCCACTACAAATAATTCGGGGATCCCTGACTATGACCATGCCATAAAATTGAGTACATCCTGTTCCATGGTGAAATGTATTGAAATCTGAAGGGCATAACAGCTACCGAGTTATTAAAAAGGTAAACCGTTCCGATAATCAGAACTTGTCCGCTAATTGTGCCCGACTGTGCTCTATGACCAAGTTTTGACCAGATTTAATGAATGTGTGTGTTTTGATGGATGACGAAACGTACGTAAAATTGGGTTTTAAACAGGCTAGCAGGTCAAAAATTGTATCTTCCCAAAAATAGCAGCAATGCTTCCACAAAAAAAAAAAAATTATAAAATAAAAGTTATGATAACATGCAATTTGCAGTCGACTCTAAAAGCCAGGTCTTTGTCACATCTTCTATAGTAACGTCAAATGTGTGCATATAAAAGAATGACTTCAGAAACGGATTTTACCTCTAATTCAATGACATGATTCAGCAGTAAAGTTTCGGTAATGAACAATTCATCGCGATAGTAATACATCGCAAGCCATTTATCGCAAATTGCGATAGCAATTCACTGCGGCAATTATTTATTAAATTATTACCAAATTCAACATATTGGATGGAAACTGAAACGGAACAAGGCTTGTCTATGATGGAACTCGACATGTTGAATTTTAAAAGTAATTTTGGATAAAGTTCTGAAAAATGACCCACTTGAACGGAACAAAGCTAATCCTTGACCGATTATAATGATACTCGACATGTTGAATGGAAATATAGGATTATTAAATGTTGTTTGTATATACAATTCTTGAATATGGCCTACTAGAATGGAGCTAGTCTATCGCCCGATCGATTGTGACGAAACTTGATCTGTTCGATCAAGTAGTCGAAATTTCAGAATTGTACCAACTAGCGTCGCTTTCATATGTTAATTTGCCATCCTTAGAGCTTATTGTTTGTTTCATTTCAACAAATATTTCCAAAGTTATTTAAACCTATGTGATTCCCGATTTAATTGGAATCATTCTTTAATATCTTCTTACAGCTTAACTGAATTGCTCTTTAACAAAACTGTTGCGAACTGGCAAAATATTGCCCAGATCTACATAATATTTTACGTGTCGATAATCGCGTAGGTTACACGAAATCCCTGCAAGTTTTACAGAATTTTGGGAATTCATATTGCTAATAAGTTCCAACACAATAGTTGACCCTAATTCTTTTTTTCTGAACATCAAAACATGTACATCGATTTAAATGTTGAAAAGAATTTTATGGATCGTTTGCTCAGCCTTCTTTACTGAGAAATCAAGCATGAACATAGAAAAATTGTTGATTTTTCATTGAATTATACACAAAACTGGTAAATCCAGAAATAACCGGAAAGGTTTGAACTTTGGTACAATACGATAGTACGTTCATCTTGTTTTTTCACAACGTATAACTTTGATAACTCAAGTGGTGGTTACCGCACCTTTCAAAGTATAAATGCATGACTTTGAAAACATAAAGGTGTTTCAGTGGTAAAATATTACTCACTTTGAACAGTGGCCATGATGAATTCTTGAATTAGATTAATCCCCATATGAACATTTGGGCAGTAACTGTATAGGTCGACCAGTCTCATAATAAGTGCTACCCAGCAACAAATACCATTACCCAGCATAGGCTAATTCATAAGACATGGTAAAATATTTAACAATCCCTTTGAAACAATTGGTAGATGTTCCTAATAAGTGAATGAAAAAAGTTTCTTAGATTAGATATATGACTATTCGTCAGTCTAACGAGCCTTACTGTAGGAAAAGCGAGACTTTTGAAAAATGAAAAAAGCAAAGTTTCACCAAAATCATTAATAAAATGCTGTCACTCTTTTATGAAATCAATCACAGATGTAGCATTTAATTTAAATTAACTGTTTTTTATATTGGCCTGCGTGTTTTGCTAGCTATACAGAGTAACCGGTATATCTTTTAAAATATCTGCGATACTCAATAAGAACAATAGTTCATCTAATGTTGGGTGTATTTTTTTGAAATTTCTCCAACGATTAGAATAGTCTCAGACCAATACATCAATCGAAAATTAGATTATATCAACGTTCTGGCAATCTGTGATAGTAGAGGAGAATTCCTAAATATTTTAGTTGGAAATCCGGGGTCAGTTCACGATAAAAGAGTTTTGCGAAACAGCAAGATATATAAAGGTATCAATTTTAGTGACTAAAGTAATGAATTCCCATTACGACCCATGCCAATTATCACTCCAATTCGTCTAATAATCATTGAAATGATTAATGAATCAGGAGAAAGAATTTAATAAATTAGATAGTCAATCACGAAGTATCATTGAAAATTCTTTTTGGCTGAAAACCTTTCGTATAAAATTAAAAACAGCATTAAAACAGTAGTTGCATGTCATGCACAATATTTGTATTAAAGCTGGCGTAGTATTACATGAAATGTATTTCAGGAAGAATCCGTAAAGGAAACGAACGTCAGATGGTCTAACGCCAGTTCGTGTGTAATAACCAGACAGATCTGGCCTGGACTTGATCAGCCCAACTGATATCGCTTCGACAGCACCATATTGGTATGGTCGTGGGAGCTATAACGGAACATTGTCTCATTGGAATACATGCGAGCAGGCTGGGTGTCCTTCCCCATGATTTCTTGGTAAGCTCAGGATGGTTTAATGAGTGAGAGGAGGTAGCTCGAATGTGGTATAGCTACGGACCAATTTTGTGTGTATGCCCAATTTTGTGTCTAGTCCTTTAGGACGGCCACCCTTACCTAACCTAACCTAACCTATTACATGAAATGCCAGATTTACTCGATGATGATTTTCAGCACCCACAAACCCACGGAAATAATGAAGAAACTGCATTAGAGTTTCGAAATATATAAATTTATACGTACTTGCAGATTCCCCTTCATTGATGCTAATATCATAAAAAACTTAAATTATCCTCCGAAACAGCTGCTTCTTCATCCATTCTCCTATAAAAGTAAAATAAATGTTTAGAAAAGTACAACAAAAATATTTACTTCCAACTTGTTCGAAGTCATAAAATTTTCCCACAAAAATATAATCCAATTTTTTTCGAGCGGTTATAAATGTTATGGTTTCTTCATGTATCCCTAAAATAACAAAAGAAGTAAATTTAAATAATTTAATTGTATATGATACACAGAACAAAATATGCAAATCCAAAATATAACCTCAAATTCAACAGATATTTTACAATTAAACAACACTATTTAACTAATTATTTTTAATATATTTCCATTAATAAATTATATTTTGAATATTTTTGCGAGTTGTTTATCTTGTTTTGGTCATAATGACATACGATAACTAAAATGAAAAGTTACCTCACGAGGAGACTATTCGTCAGCCGCCTGGTGGCGAATAGCATAACGTCACCTCGAAAAATGTAGGCTGTTACTTAGGCACACGGCATGAGTATTGACGATTGGAGCATCACGGATTCCACGTAGCGGAACTTTTCTAAAATAAAACTATCTATCCATTGACGTTTAAAAACACACAGCCACCTAATTTCGAATACAAAAACAACAACACAAACTTCAAATGGATCGTTCTTTTAAATAATCATTTTTTCCGCGAGAAGAGCTTAGCCTACTTTTACAATCGTCAATACCAACAAAAAAAATTGAAGAAAAGATGATGTAAGGTTCCCTTAACTCAAGGCGTAATTTTTTGGTGTTGGTGATAAACAGTGGAAATCTATTTAAAATAACATTATTAGTTTAGATTATAGTGATGATAAGCATTTAAACAACCGCGAACCAAAAAGTATACGTTCCGCTTTCCCCTCCGTTCATTGTGCTTACTTTTCCGTTTTCCCATGCAAATTGACACTTCTAATAAAATGGAACGGACAGAATGGATACATTCCGGTTGAACCTTTATACAAATGTCTAAAATAAGTCTTAGCCGAACATTGATCTGTTGATGGAATTAGCGATGGGCCCATTAGAACATGACTGGAATATTAAGGTTATCTATAGCACTTTATGACACAGGTCAACAAGCGATGAATCACTAAAACAAAAACAAAAAAGTTATGTTTTTACTATTTGCGTTCCTCGTGCATTCATGCCAAGGTTTCAACGTTTTATAATTACGCATGTAACTAAGCACCAATATGAGAGAAAACCATGACAGAAATATCGATATTAACAATCAAAACAAAATTTTGACATTCCGCAATAGTCAGCATATTTTAAGCAAAAGCTGTATTGATATACCCGTATATATGGCTGAACCACAAAAATTAGAAATGTTACGAAAGTAGACTTATAGTAATAGCTTATAGGCGGGCAGAAAATCAATTATTTAAAATACCTGAATCATGATTAACATCTGACACAAGAGTGGAATAATTAGAGATATTGTAAGCAAGAGCCATGGTTATTACGGTTAGCCTCCAGAGCCAAAGATCTATAACTAACATAATCATCACAGCGAACTCTTCACGAACAGAGCAGCAATTATTTTAGAACTATTACTACCTTCATGAAGTATGGGTTCAAGAGTTTAATTAAAGCATATTCTATAAAACCGAATTGAGAAATACTAAAATAGTTGAAACCATTCAAAAAATTAGCGTTTTTGAGCGAAATTTATTTGGCGCGATTTTTTTACCTTTATTGTTTAAAATATCGTCGAAAATTGCACCAACTTATCCATTCTGTTGTTTAACAGTACCACAAACCATTTTAAATCATATTTCAACAAAATGAATAAAAATGTGTCGAGATTTTAGCCAACCAAATGTACTTATAAATGCGTAAATTTCTCGTCTCATCGATAAACAGCAAGAATCTATATATGTACATCATGATAATGTATATAGTCGAAACAATAAAACTTCTCCACCTTATGCTCACGTTTTTCACGGACAATTAAATTAATTTTAAAATAAATAATTACTAATTAAATATAAAAATATAAAAATTTAACAATGTGTTTTATGTGAAAATCGTGTCAGAATTAGCGGTTTGATATCTCAACCCCCTTTTATTCGTGCATTAAAACGAAATTAAAAATTTTCTTATTAATTTCTTATAAATTTTAATTTGGTTTTTTCCGATTTAAAATTAAAAAAAATTAATTGATTTAAAATAACATTAAAAATTTATTGATTTTATTAGTGAGTTGTATATACGATTTATACGATATATCTACATATATGAATGTACGTATATATACATATATAGAAGTTGAAAGATTCCAAATTATATTTCTGTCTGTTCATCAGCACTCTCTATATATGGACATATTATGTATACGTATATGTACATACAAATATCCTTATATATGTTTTGAGGTGGAATTAAACGAAGGATTGGAATAAAAAAGCAGGTGCACACTGCAAAAATATACTAAAAAATTCCTGTAACATATTTCAAAAATTTTTGTACGATTCACATCAACGAAAAAAAAATCGTTCCAATTAATTTCGATTTTTTTTTATATTTTTTTAAATTTTGTAAAAAATATCTAAGATTTGATTTCTTTCACAAAAGATAAATAAATAAAATTCAGGGAGTCAATTTGGTACGCCCACTTTTATCGTTTTATCGTGAATTAAAGTTAAAAAAAAAAACAACACAAAACTACTGTGTTTATAACATTTCTGTTGTTGTTGTTGTTGTTTTTGTTTGGTTTCGGTAGAAAATGAAGAGTTTTTTTTTTGTGGTAAATGTTTTAATGTCTGGTAGCAGAAGAGTTTGAGCTTTTCTTCTTCGTCTTACGTTAACTCTTCATATATGTATATATATCTGCATTTATATGCAAGATGATTTCTTCCTTTTTACATCTCATCTTCATTTTCTTTTTTTGTTTTTTTCTTTGTTTTGTCTTAACATTAATTTTTAACTACTTGTATTTGTGTTATGGCAATAATGTGGTATAAGAGATTGTAAAGTAGCAAAAACAAATAAATAAATTTTCGATGTCAATCAAAAAGTTGCTGAAGAAAATTACTGTTGTGTTTTCAAATTTTAATGGATTTTTGAGGCAAACAAAAAGTATTTAACATAAACATATATGATTTTCATATTATATGTACATATGTATTTGAATATAATATGGGTGCGAGATAAAACGATAAAACCGTTCATCCTCTATAACACTTTATTGTTTATTTTAATGATTTTAATTTCCGGAATGCTTGTGTAACCTTTAAACTTTTTGAGGCTTATAATATATGTATATACACATATAAGCATAGGCATGTGGGACAAAATTATTCATGTTATTGATAACGAATTCCAGTATATATCTATATAGTAGATTAAAGGCTAATTTATCTGCCGATACCCACTTATGATAAAATTTTATTCTTCATTGAACTCCTCCTCATTTTTATATATATATATATATATATATATATATATATATATATATATATATATGTACATTTATTACTAAATCCTTTAATCTTTTTTAAGAAATCAATAATTTCATTCGGTTGTTAAAATCTTATAAGCGCAATGTAGATTAAAAGTAAATAAATCAAAAACCGAGTAATAATTATTACCTTTTAAATCTACATATACACATGTCGATATGATAGATGGTTGATTTACAGTGAACAGTTATCGGCAACAATAAATGCATTTATATGACAGCTCTCGTATTAAGTACACATCGTGGCGGGAAAAAAATTTATGTTTTTGCATTACAATAATAGAATTAAACTTTCTTCTATATATACTAAATATACCCACGAGTAGATAATTCCCAAATTTTACATTTAATGAAATGATTTAAATTCAGGTGTTCTAGTATATTATATTTGTATCTATATATGTATACAGACATTATGATTTTTATCATAGAAATAATATATATATTCTCAGGCCAGCCGCCAAACGAACTCGAACGACCATCATAGTATAGCTGCAATAAAAATAATAAATTTGTATTACGTTTCATGTACGATATGAGAACGGATAATGATTGAATCTTCTTTTTACTTCAAATTCTCACAGATAAACGTCAACTGTATATGTATATTATGTACATATAAGCAAATGTTCATAAATTATCATGTAGGCAGGTATATAATTGATTTGTTTGCCAGAAGGATAATCATGCACAAGAACCGAATGAAAGTACATAATATTACAATTTCTAATTTCACATGGTTATACAATGTATAAATATATGATTTCATTCATTCTAAATTTTCATTCAACTTTTCTCTGTATAAATATACATACATACATACATACATATATGCGTATATTGTATACCCATATAGAAATCTTAAATTAAACAACAACAAAAAATCGAGTTGATTTCCTAAAAAGATAAAACATAAGTATGAGTTAAGAAAAACGTAAGTAGTTAACAAAAACAAAACCAAATATCTTACAAGTTAAACGTAGAATATAATTGCGCGGTGTTTTTGAATTAAAAACCAAAAAAAAAAAAAAAAAAATGAAAACATCACATTTGATTATCTTTAAGAATACGACATATTGGACTTCTTATGTGTTATTCTATAATAAACTAAATGACACGTTCTAGAAATGTTATTATTGTTATTATTTATTTTTTTGGAATAAAAAAAAAATTTATTAAAACAACAATGACAATTTCTTAACGAAATCATAAATGAACGTGAGATCTTTGTTATCATTTTTAATGATTTCATTTCTGAAAGCACAAAACAAAAAAAAAAGGAAGAAATGTTTAGTTTGGTTTTCTTGCTTGGTGATTCATTCAGTTCTTTTGTTTAATCGTAAAGCGTCTTCTATATAGCAGGTTTTATTTGTAATTGAAAGTTTCAAGTGTCTGCGATGTATATATATTCAGTTGCCATGACAAATAAGTACGTGTGTTCAAGATAAGGCAAAATATTCATTATTTTCGTATTGCTATACTATGCATGGGTGTGGTGTTATCCTAGGATTCCATTCCAGGCAATACTATTCTGATCCCATCCCAGAATTTTGAAAATCATCCAAAAACCATTTAAACATTTGTAGTCAACTGTTTTGCTTATATATTCTTGTCGTACGCAGTAATTGGTACAAAAGGCTTAGAAATTCATATGAATATGACCCCATATATAAAATTAGGATTTTAACTAAACATTAACTCATATATGTATGTGTCGACTTAGTATGGTGTCAACCTGCTGTGATAAATCGTTGAAGACCAGCCGTACATGTAATACGAATTTTAATTAATGGTTCTCGAGAACCACCGGTTCCAACCAAGAAAAACTTTCTTATGTTTTCGACCTGGCATGGGATCCACTTGCTGTTGGGCTCGTATGCATATGACCTATAATAAATGCGTTTAGTTTGGATTTGCATTAATCCATATTACATATGGATAGAACCATGAGTGCCCGAAAAAGTTTCTTATGTTTGCGTCTTGGCATAGTAGTTAAGTGGACATCATGCCAAGAAACAATTTTCGGCACTCATGGTTCTCGAAAACCATTGTAGTTAAAATCATAATTTTATATATTGATATGACTTTTTGAGCCTATATTGTACCAATTACTTCGTACGACATGAATATATGTATATAGGCAAGAAAGTTTCTGACAAATTTGTATTTTGATCATATAAAATTATGGGATGAGTTGCAAAATTATGGGATGGGATCGGAATAGTATTGCCTGATGAACATTTTTAATTTTTCTGGGATGGAATCCAAATACATTTTGGGCCTCAAAAATTTTTTTTTCAATGGGTATATTTTTTAAATAAATGGAATACTTAGGTGATTTTTCTTGCTTATCCAATTCAATGGGCGCATTCAGGTCGGCCATAACAGTTGGCAACATGTTGAATAAATTTAACATGATAAGTTTTGAATGCATCCGATTTATCGCAAATTCCATGTCAATGTTATAGATTGTATGTGATTTGTTCTATCAGTAAATTTTCGATGTTGGGAGACCTGAATGTGCCCATTGTTACCATTATACTACAGTTAATTTTTATTTTAAGGCTAAATTTGTAAAAAATGCATGCTTTTATAGCTTTGTTATTAAATGCAAATAATTCTATTATCTCGGTGAAGTCGCAGTTTTCAGTAACCAGCTCGATTAATAACACACTTAACTTGGTCAATCGATTTTGACTCATTGTGGATCTTAAAACATTTTTAACTCTGGCTAATGTACTAAAAGAACGTTCAGCAGCTACGACTGTGACAGTATACAATTTAATATGCTTAGTATAAATATTAAATTTGGAAAGAAGTTTCCAAATTTTAGATTATTATAAATGAATTTAGAAGGTTAATTGGTTTTAACGTATTTAGTATCTCCAAAATTGGCCAGATAAACGTGTCCTTAAAAAGTGTGATTTCTTCACAGATGTTATCATTGATGTCGTTGCTATAAATCTTTTGCATTTCTTCTAAGTCCATGAATCTCCGCAAAATATCAAATGTGCTGTTAATTGGGTTAACATTGGGTTAATTGGTTAAAAATTACCATTTGAGGGATCATCAATTAAATTACTAGTTCCCCTATATGCTAATACACGTTCACCAATGAAAAAAGTCACGTCTAATAATCAAACAAATATTTCCAAATTTGTGCTTCATTTTGTATTTGTTTATTTGTTCAATAAATGATAATCTATTTATTGTAGAATTGATTTCCAAGCTTTTTTACAAATTGCGCCATTCCATATAACACATTTTATGATTATTGCTGCTCTCGTGTTCTGGTAATCGATTTTACAAATTTTTATAATCAAGTATTTGATAAAATAGAATTATGATCCTCAGGAAGTTTACAGAATAAACGGCACGGTAAACAATCAAATGCTTGTATTGCATTACTCCATATATCAACCAGTCCCGTGTAATCAATTAATTATTATTTAAGCAACGATTTGATACGTACATGGGGAAGTTAATATACCATCTTTGTCTAAAGAATTCTATTTTTAGAAAAGATTCTCATTCCATTCTAACAAAATTTTCAACATCGAATTTTAAATCATGTTTGCCAATATCAACATTAATAATTTTATTTTGCTATGATGATGTCTCACAAGTGGGAATGAGTGTCTCACACATGAAACTCGGATTCTTTTCTCGCATTGTTTCAGTTATAGACATTTTAATTTCAGAAATTGGCCATATTTTTTTTAAAATGTCTTTATTACAAAAAAAAAAATTAAATTGTAAATAGCCAAACGGCCCCTCGGACATTAAAAGCCCTTCGGGTCTAGTTAAAAAATTTCGCCTGTACCCCCTTCTTGCCGGACTTGTCAATAGAACGTCTCTATATAGGTCCATGAATGGTTATAGGTCGGATTAGGATTCCGTACATAATAATTGTATAACTGCAAATGTATAAAGCACATTTACTCACACCGAATTTCATACCCAACCCCTTATTTATTTAGATTTTAAATTCTTAAAAAATTTAATAAAATGACAAGTTTTATGAATTTGACAATTCCGCGGTAAAACGAAATTTTAAATTAGTACTCAAATTTTGGGAATTCTGGCTATAAAATTTGATTTTGCGCTATGCGCGAGTATAGACACTTGTTTTCGCCTTTTATTTTCGACCATGTAGAGCATGACGGTGAGAAATTTTTTAGGAATCCTACACAATATATTACTTGTCAGCCCGACCAAATCAGTGTTGTACAGGGTTTTTCAATAAGAGCACTTCAACTTTTTTTTTGAATAAAACACAAACTGTTCGACTTTAACCTATATAACCTACTAGACATGCCGATTTAGAAAAAAAAATCAAAATAATCCTTATTATTAAAAGAACTAAATATCGATGATTTTCACAATTACCTGCGCATGGACCATGATAGTTTTAAGACTTGTTAAGTTTAGCATTATAGTTCCGGTGACCTCAATTTATCAAAGCCTTCGTCATTACCTACAACTACATTAGCACCATATCTGTTCATTGGAGAAACCTTATCCGCCGACAAATTTAACCAGAGAACAGAGAGTGTTTAACTATACCGGTTATTGAGGGCCAGGAAAGCTGTTGAGAACGTCTTTGGAATATTATCTCCACGGTCGTGTGAGAACGTCTTTGGAATACTATCTTAGCATTTGGCATCGTCCTGGAGCTCTTACTTTTACGAGTTGCATTATGAATTAAATAAAGCAATCAAGCGTGGAAAACGATTTCTGGATTTTCTATAAATATATACAAGTATATTGAAAAAATGTTAAAAGATAACTACAGATTGGCTACCTAATCCAGATACTCAAAATCCCTAAGAAAAATACTCATCACACAAACGTGCTTACAAAGGGGTAATTTTTCGTTGCTCAACAAATATCTCAGGATTATCAGGAGATCATAAATCTGATACATTTGATTAATATACATTTGATAAATCACCTGAGATAAGCATAGTTAAAAATGTTGGCCCATCATCCAGCATCTGTGGTCCAGGTGATTTTTTACAAAACTTTCTATCCTCTAATCCATTTCTACAAAACTTCAAAAATTGTAAACATCTGAAGTAAATGTTAAGTTTTCGTTGACAGAAAAAATCATTCAAATACTTTTTGTGAAAAAATTAAAATCTGAAAACCAAATTTTTTACCAATTACAATTTACCTTTACAGATAAAGTAAAACTCTGGAAACTGATAATATCGGAAAAATTGAAATCTAGAAAATAAAGAACAATATCTGAGAAATTGCCAGAAAAATTCCAAATACATTGTTTTTAATTCCCGCTTAAGATTTGCATAAATTTAATTTATTTGATTTGCACAACCGAATGCATAACTCTTGCTATAGTATGTATGGTTTTATTAGTCTCAATGTTAATGATATGTTTACAACTTCGTGGCCCAATTGATGGATGTAGATTTCGCCTGCCTGACTTGTAATCCGTTTTCGACCTGGCATGAATTCGGGTGTTCGTTCCGGTAGAGCTGAGTAGGCATCTTTCAATTTAATTTTAAGCTGGCTAGTTTCAATTATTTTAAAACATCATAACTGTATACTAAGCTATAGTGTTCCTATAACGAGGCAGTTAAAAGGTATTCAATTTTGCAGATAAAGTAACTGGTTGTGGTAAACAGTAATCATTAATTCTCATATGTTTGCATTTTGTGTTTATAGGACTATCAGGCGTCTGCCTCTCTTTTGCTTGTTGAGAAATTAATTGCTTGGGCGACAATGATTAGGTTTAGTTGAGTTGTTTTTAATGCTGCTGTGGTTTAGGTTGACGTTGGCGGTGTTATGCTATTTTGATTAGTGTATATGGTTGATTCTACACTTGAAGTCACTGGTGGAGTTCGTAAAAATTTGTAAATATATTTCGCATATTATAATGTTTTTATCACCTAAAATCTAGGTCATTGACATCTGAATCAAGATATTTTTTTTAATGGCACTGCACTTTTAATTAAACAAATATGATTTATTTTTTATTGAAATTAAAATAAAAATTACAACAAAATAATTTTTTAATTGTACATATGTTGTTAGCTATAATTGTATATATATGTTCGCACAAATAAATAGTTTAACACATAAAATAAATTGTATAGTTGGACAACGAATCCTGAATTAATGAAAATGTATTTGTTTACTGGCTGTATATTTTGAAAACTGTAATGATTCTTATTCTTAAATTTGAAAAAAATTATACCATATGAAAAATACATTATGATTGCAAATATGTCCATAAATTTATGTTTGCGGTCAGCCAATTTAAAAATTATGAGTTCCAATTAATTTTCATAATTTAACGTAGCGACACGGGATGTTAGTGATGTACTAATTGAAAAATAAAGTGTAAAGAAAACTTTATAAATAGCTACTAGTCAACTAAATCTGTTAAATAATTAATTAAAATGTATGTATATACTCAAAACATAATTTACTTTACTTTCTAAAAAGTAATAAAATACATATCTATATATTATTACAACTAACTATACATTCATTCTTATAACCGCATTACTTATAACTTATAAATAATCATCGCGAATATAAATTCTCCTGTATAACGTATACAAAAACCATAATTAATTTGTTTTAAATTTAATTATAAATAAATTTATTTTAATTAATTATATTTATTATTTATATAAATTTTAAACAAAACAAAAACAATAAAATAAAATTCTGTCTTTAGAAAATAAAAATTAAGTTTTCTTTAAAAAATTAAATAAAATATTAAAAAAAACATAAATGGAACGACATTCAACTTCAAGCAAGTTGATTTTTAATATTTTTTTTATTTTAAAATTAACAACAAACTAAAATTCCTTATTTCTTGTTAATAAATTATTTATATTATACATACATATATACATATATAAATAAAAGTAAATTTATATATAAATTAATATAATAACCATTTGAGCTAATATGTATATATACTCGTATATATGTGAATAAAAAAAGTTTAAATTATTTTGACAGATTTGGTTTCTTATAATTTTCTCAATTCGCGTGCCTTTAATTTTTTATTTTTTTTTTAATTACAAAGCCGCTTATTTTTCATTACGTCAGTTAAATGTATATACTTACATACACATACAATAAAATAATTTTAGTACACATACACATAATATACTTATGTATACATACATTACCGCGCATATAGAGTTTTAATAATTATTTTAGTTGGGCCGCGTGAATTGAAACAATGAATTTTCGATAATATTATTTTGGTGCATCGCATACGCGAGAAAACCAATTCAAAACAACCGTCAAAATTTAACATATAACATTTGCATAAATTGATTTATCTCAGTTTTGCAATTCGATTCATTTCATCTTTTTTTTTTTTTTTTTTAATTTCGCAGTTCGGTTTTTTGGTAGCGGCCAGCAATAACTATAAAATTTAAATAATTGATTTTAAATTGGTTATTCTGGGTGAAATATTATGTGCAAGATTTAGATTTGTTTGTTCGATATATAAGCGGGCACTCACTCAGACACACACACTCACACGCATATAGGTATAATATGACGGCTTAGAATTTAAATTCTTGATGAATTTGTGGTGTTAAATTATACGTTCAACACATTGACGAATTTATGACCCATTAAAATTTTAATGACGCAAAATTTCTAGTAAACTATTATATATAAGAAAATTCCAACAATACGTCTTCTTTACCTTTATTAATATTACTTTTATAATTATGTGTATCTAATTTAAATATTCATTCAAATACTACATTTATCATTAATAGTTTTAATTTTTTTGTCTTGGCAATTTGCTACTGCTGATTTTTTTGTTTACATGTTTTAAAGAAACTTATAAGATGTTGCACACACGTATTGTATACATAACATAAAATAAGAAGAAGAAGAAGAAGAAGGGGAAATTAATAGTCAAATGATATTTGTTTGGTAATTTTAATTTTTATGGATTTTTCTTTGTTGATTTGCATATACATTATTTCCCTGCGCTTATCTATATCTCAATTAATCGAATCATACCGTTTCGCATATTCGCTGCTTAAGATATGTATTTTTACATTTTTTTTTCACATTACGAAAAAATAACTAATCGATTAATATTTTAACGGCGTATATAAATTAAGCATTTTGTTATCTCATTTTACAATAATATATCATTATTGCGTTTAATATATAGTTTTAAATACTTTCCAAAGTTGTGTACACGCATATAGAGTATATTAAATCCTTTAATTAAATAAATTTACGAAAACAGCATTAACACACCGAAAACAAAAAATTACCATAATTTACAAATTATTTTTAAAGGGGCACACCTAATACAAAAAATAAAAATAACGCACAAAATTAAAGATCACATACTTACATCCACAAAGTACCCAGAGACTTATAACACAGAAAGCACATACGTATAGTTTTTTGTTTTGTTATTTTAGTCTTAAATTAAAAATGAAAAAAAAAATAATGTGTACAAGAAAATAATCTCAAATAATGGAATGGAAGACCTTCCCATATGTTTTGACGTCTCCTCACCATAGGCAGTCATAATTTTTATAAATTTTTTTTTTTTTTATAAATTTACATGCATAAATATAATTTGTATTTTTTTTATATATAAGAATATACATTTTATTTTTAAATTTATTAAATAACATTTCCTAAATCAATTTAAACGAAATAAAAAAAGACACCGCACGTCTTATGGATTTATTGGATGTATCAAATTCAAATGGGATGTATATGGGGCGCATCTTTACAGATTTAAATTTATTTTACTAAATGTGATGAGATGTATATACATTTAATATATTAATTTCAATTGAATTTTTTCGACTTTATCGGATATGGTGCTGAGAATACCCATATTCGGGAAAATCTTATCAATTCCACTACCGAAACTACTTTATACGTTCTGCATCTGTGATGTTATCTCTGTATAATTTGTATTATAACAAATTGTTTTTTCTCAAGAAAAGACATTGATTTTACAGAAAATAAAAGTATAAATAAATTTTTATTTAAAAAAAAAAAAATCTTAAAACTGATAGTTTATATGCAAATTTTAACAGGGACATTTATAAAATATATTCAAGCAATAAATTGATATTGTTATAGACTTTACAAGTAATTCTAATTAGTTTATATACAAAACTGGAGAACTCCATTAATCGAGAATTTATTATACGAAAACTAATTAAATAAATATTCAAATTATTATAATTTAATTAATTTTTTTCTATAATTTATTTTACCAATTAAATTATTAAATTATATATACGTATAGTAAATTAAAACAAAATAAAAATAATGAAGAAAGTTTGCATCATTTTGACGTTTTGTGTATATGTATTCTATAGGCGTGTAACGTCTCTGGAAACTGAGGAGGCACTGCTTCCCTATATAATTGGTCTTTAAAATGTAGATTTATCTTAAAATGTATCTCGGCTACTGGCTTTTTGTACAGATCTACAGATCTGGAGTCAGAGCATGCCGTTAGTTTAACGCGCTCTTGATATACCATCTAGCATATCTACTAGGACCTTCAAACTGAGTTCAGTGCGTTATAGATGAACGCATGCTCCTTCACGATGTCACAAAGCTAAGGTATATGCACTTTGTGAGCAGTTCCTTTTTCCGTGTGAAATTTGGCCCGTTTGCTGTCAATCGGTTCCAACTAGGGCTTGCAAAACCATATTTTCGGTAAAACTGACCAGTATTCTGAATGCTGAGCGTCGGTTTCTGTAGCGCTGCTTCGACAGAAGGACGTTGGAAGGGCTGTTTCCAGAGTGCCGAGAACAGAGAAATAAAGGTCCACGTATACGCAGGTAAGGCTACTAATAATATCCAAAGGGCTCCGTTATTAAGCGAGTGGACGAAAAATACTTCTGTACAAATTTTCTATTTTTGCCTTAAACAATCAGTTAATCGCCTATAATTTGGATCTTTCAACATAATAAAACATAAATTAATAATACTAAAGCATTGTATTCGGTTAAAATCTCGCGAGTTTAATGGTAAAATAATCACGTTTACTTATGTATGTCTTATGTTATATGACGGTGCTCAATTGGAACTATGTAATTCATTGTCTTAAGATGGTTTTACACTATGCGATTTGCATGCAATGTTTGTTGTACAACGGGGAAATATATTATATGCGATTTTCCCCTCAATTTCGATGGGATAATTAACCTTTTGTTAACTAAAGGTTGTATGATCTGTCAAAGCATTTAATCTCAGCTCCGATATTATGGAAAACACAAACCATTTAGAAGTCTTAAGGTGATCAAGGCGAGAAAAAACAAAAGTACAATTTGGGCAAGAAAATATCTACAAAGGAGAAATTTAGATGAAACGGATATCCATAGATTACTATGATCGAAAGCTAGAAGATCCGATTGTGTTCAGAAATTTTGCAAGAATAGCCTTCGTCTTTATGATCTTACTAAATATGGTTAGAAGTCAGATTAACAATTGCTGAATTGCATCCCGCATAATGAAGCCTATTGGAAGGTGTTATTTAATTATAAAATTTTTGACAATGCCTTCAGAATTTTACCAAACAGGTTTGTACAATTTTTTATTTTTAACTACTAGAAAACAAAATTTAATTCCTCTATTTAGTTTCCAGGTTCATCAAACTGAAATTAAATTAGATATACGTAAAGTACAAGAAATAATATTGCAATTATGTGTTCTCCATAATTTTATATTATAATATGAGGGTCTCAAAGATCAAACTTAATTGGCATTCAAAAGTTTGAACGACCAATCTTAAGACGATAAATGTTAGACCAAACTTTAGATGTCCATAACGAATTTCTCCGTTATTTCAATGGTCTTTGAGCCATTGCCTGGCAAGAAAACGCTATAAAGAGCAAATTAATTTTTAAATTATAATTTAATTTTATCTACTCTCTAAAATAAAATTAATTAAGTTTATTTGTTAAAAATATAAATAAAATAAGTTAAAAATATAATAACATTTTTTTTCGCGATCGCACCGGCACTAACAGGAAGGTGACTGTTTTTAGGTTAGTTGTCAAAAATGTTGTATAGAAATTTTATTAAAACGCGTTTGACTGTAATCTGCTTAATTGGTTATATGTACAAATTGTAATAAGTTTTCGAAGTTACCGGTTTATTAATTAGTTTCCATCCCAATTTACCGGTAGTTTTAAATATTTTATAAAATTCCCTTTACTATATTTTAAAACAAAAAATTCTCGGTATATAATTTTAATCAACCTTTACAACGACTCACAATAGCAATATTCACGAAAAACTGTCTTTCAGCAGTGCTAGACAATTTTTCATGTGTTTTACCATATGAGTGCCTGGCAAAGTCGTTCAAAATCATTCGGTACCAGGAGTGTAAACTAGCAGATTCTTCCCAAACTGTTCGTAATAATTTTCGTCATCGAAAAAAAAAATAAAATAAAATAAAATTGGGCGGATTACTTCAGCACTCAATGCCACCAACGGGCCCACGGTGTAATACCCGGACAAACACATATACTTACACATTAAAAACACCCAACCATGATTTTTTGGTCACCACCAGGAATCGAACCCGAGACCCTCGAATAACAAAGCAAGCACGCTATACTTGCTGTGCTAACGAGAGTGGCGTCATCAAACTTCTAAGCAATTGATTTGTATTTCTATAAATAAATTATTCCTTGGGTGGCGAAATGAACGGTGTGGGCACACTATATGAATGGAGTGCCGAACGTAATGGGCCGCATCTGATTATTATATTCTTAAAAATACACAAATATTACTTTATAGACAGGCAATTATAATCTAATTCTTATTTTAGTAATTAATAAGTATACCTGTTCGCAAATTTACTTATTATTATACTTATTAAATTTGGCTGGAACCCATTAAGGTTCCGCACTCAATGCCGCACAACGGGCCCATGGTGCAAACCTAGGATTCTATCAAATCACGCACATGCGTTCTGCAATGGAATTAAACACATGAGATCTAATACAGTCGAAAGCAGGGCAGCTGCCGATGAAGTGTATGCTATCATCATCATCTTCAAGACCTATGTCGCATAAGGCATTGCTGGCTAATCCCGTGCGATGGAGATGACCCTTGAAACGGCTAGGGCCAGTAAGAATTGATGACAGTATTCTTAAGTTATCCTTTTTTAATGAAAGAGCGTACTTAGTCAGCTTTGAATTCAGCTTACTAATAAAGTATTTCGCCTTACGACAGGTGGGGGTGGATGACTATGGTTGCTTTAAGTGAAGTAAAGCAGAATTTTTGATAATTTTTTTACCAATATAAAGAGGTCCAACGAAACATGAACGTCAGCCAATTTTTGCCATTTCATTACCTTCAATGTCACAATGCACAGGTACCCAAAAGACCGTAACTGTGTTATTACGGCAGAGAAGATTCATATAATTCTTACGATCCTTCAACAAATTCAAGTTGGTCAAAGGATTATTTAAGGATTTGAGGACAAATTTTCTGTCAGTACAGAAAATAATATCTTATATCAGTATTCCTACGTCTAGTGAATTCACCCTGTCTTGCAGTAGGCAAAAATTTAATAATTTCATAATTTCAATTAATAACGGGTAAAGCTAGTTTTTCACTATACTCCAGCACTAGCGGGACGACTTAAAATAATATTTTAAAATCAAAACTTTGCCGGAAAAACACATTACCACCAGTTGTTAATACAAAATAATAATTTTCAAAATTACAAAAAAATTGTTGTTCAAATTATCAATCAAAAACTGCTTTAATCTCTACTGTAGTATCGCCTGAGTAGAAGAAATACAGTAGGCAAATTGACCTCTCCAACCACTCACATAGCAAACTACACTTACAAAAATGCGTTGCATCAGTGAAAGAAAATTGTTCGTGTCTTCCCAACAAACATTTCGCAACTATAGTTATTTGTGCACAACCGATTGCTGGTTGCGACACAATTATCACAACCTGTATTTGTATGTGAAATAGTTGTCAGATTTAGCAACAATTTTAGCAGAAAATTATAGTTGTGAACTGGTTGTCGAATGTAATATCGACCACTAATTCATCTCCACCTAATTGGTTCATAAAGTTGGTTTGGAAATGCATGTCACAATCATTTTAATCATCTCTAATGAGATATTACCGATTGGTTTGCAAAATTGATTCGCACATGGTTCGCAAAATTATTTCGAACATGCATGGCACAACTAATTGAATCACCAATAAGGAATTCATTTAAAATTATTTGTGGAATAGTTTGCATACAATCATCACCAGGAGTTGTGAAATGAACCAACTAGTTGTAGGGTAGTTTGACGTTAGATTTGTTCAAAGTATGCTTCATAAACGATTCACAATTTTGCTTCTTCATTTTTCAATTGGATTTTCTTAGCGCACTTAAACAAATTATCCTATTCGTGTTCACAATGTATAGAAATGCCAAAAAGTGAGTGGTGCAAATAGTTCTTCAGAGCTGTTTCATTATACATTCACCAACAAATATTGTGAGACTGACATTAACACATCTAATTGATATTGAAAAGTTGCTTCATAACCGATCTACAATTTTGTTTCGTTATGCTAGTTCTGAACACAACCAATACGTAAAAATTGATCGTTCAACATGGTCTAGAACGGTTGTCGGCGCACAACTTTACAATTTCGCCAAATTTACAAGAATAGCATGTGACATCATTGTCAAATATCAGTAAAATAATATATTATTTCTCACGAAGTCACACCGTTGTGGGAACCAATTATTTTCGCCAAATTGGTTGTTACAACCTTCGATGAAATTACGAAATTACTTGTACCAAAGATGTAAGGACCGTTTACCAATTCGAAATGCTGCTTGGGTTATTATGTCAGGGCCATAAGGTTGATTCAAATTTGATTAAAATTTGGTATCGTGAATTACTAAAATTTAAAAAAGATATCTAGATACCAAATTTTAATCGACCTTTTCCATCACTCTAATGTATTCCGAAATGAAAGTTATTTTAGTAAAATTCGAAAATTTGGTACTATCTGACACAATTTTCAAATTTAAATTTCCAATTATCGCCAATTAATTCAAAAAGTGAATGTAATCCATATGTTTAGAGTTTGTCACACTATTTGTTTAGATTTTCGATGAAGACGATTCAGTAGAAACCTGAGGATCATCTCCTTACAAAGAATGATGCAGTGCTAGACATATTCAAACATATGTATATAGTACATTTTTCCGTATTCCTAAAGCTTTAAATAAAACACTACAACAATTTCACTCGATACAAAATCTTCAACGTTTTTAATTTAAATAACGTAGTTGCCTTAGTGTAACCCGATTTTGAATGTGAAATTGCACATTAAGTCGGATGGCAGTTATAGGCAACTACGATCCGATTCAAAAATGTTACGTAGGCCCTTTTCCAATTATAGTTACTTATTTGTATGGAAAAGTTATTTTCGATCTCTTTCTAGAAAAAAAATCTAAATGAAATAACATTGGCCGACAAAAATTTGGTATCAAGTGGTCGTAATATTTTTCTTCAAAACTTCTAAGCAATTGATTTGTATTTTCATAAATAAATTTTTTCTTGAATGGCGAAGTATAAATGATCTTTCTAATTAAAAAGTATATACCTGTCCGCACATTTACTTATACTTATACATATATAAGCATTATCAACAGAAATAAGTTCAGTGTTCTAATTGAATGTTATAAAAAACTATACTATATAATTTATTTAATATAATAAATTTATATATATGTATATAGTAATAAAAAACAATTAAAAATTCCTTAACAATAACATATTTCAAATTTCACTTAGAAATCTTAAGGTATAAAATTTTGCAACAATTACCTTTATAGAAATTCTTATTATTTTATTTATTTACTTTATTTTTAATTGAATTGATTTTGCTTGTATATCCTACTATATTGTATATATAAAATATAATCCAGAAAATTTTAAAATACAAAATAAAAACTCTTTGGTTTTGTTTAAACAAAAAATAAAATATATGAAAATTGAAATAACAATTGACCAACAAAGACAAGAAGTCTTAAAGAAATGTCATAAAGAAATATGCGTTATGTATTTTGTGTATTAAGCGGTAAAATGTAATCTATACAAGAGGCTAATTCTATATATAATATAGTTTTGCGCTTTGATTCCATTTTATGTATCTGTTGTTATGTTACTCTACATTATATAGTGGTATGATATGGTGACTTTTTCAATGCTTTCAAAATCGTATATACGCGAGTATATTGAATTGCGCGCGGTAGTTTCATTTATATTTAAATTGATTGCGAACTACAAACAAACGTACATACATAATATATTATAATTGAACTGTTAAGATTGCACATTAAAATCGAATAGTGACGGAAGATCTAATTTCAGTGTGCTCATATACATTGGCTTGGGCACACTGCCAAGTGATTTCTTATTGTCGCAACAAATTAAATTTCAATTTAACTCTAAAATTTAGATTACAATCTTTAATTTTTTTTTTTTTTATAACAAATTTAAATAATTTTATTTAACTTTTTTTTTTAAAAAAAACGTATACAACTTATTAGAGTTGCGAGAAACAAAAACAAGTTTAATTGAAAATAAGTTAAAAGAAAATTAAGATAAATTCAAGATAAACGAGAATAAAATAAAAAGCAAATTACACAATTTTCACTTTCAATATATAAATATATATATTATGATTACATTTGGATTAATTTAAATTTTTATTAAAAATATATTTATAATTGTTAGTTAGGTGACACCATGAATTTGGTCGATTTGACTTGTTGTTTTCACTGTAAAAAGATGCATTGTGTTATATGTGTGTTCAAATTCAATACCTCGTTATGGAACGGCCCACCGAGTCAAAATTGGATAAAACCTTTTTCATTTACCTAATATACGTAGATATTTGTAAATAGAAACCTGTTCAAGTTATGTATGCTTATAAAAATAATCTACTCGCAGTTGGAGATTTGACCCGTCTTGAAAGTTAGTATATACGTATGTAGATACACCAACAAAATCATATGTCATATAATTTTATCACTTGTAATATATAGAACATACATATATACCGTCAATTTATTTATTGTTATTTTATTGAATGTCACATAAAATTACGTAACTCATAATTTATATGATTAATATTTATATACATAAAAAACTAAGATTTATCTAAAATTTTATCTGGGTTTTTGTTAAAAAGGTTTCCGATATTCCTACCGTATTGCTAATTGAGGTTGAATATATTTGCGATTGCATCATATGTATGTACATATTATGTTACACACAGATGCCCGTGAAAACACAAAACCCTATATTTTTGCATTATACCCGTAAAATTGCTAAGAGTGGCAAAGTGATGAATTTTGAATTTTTTTTTGTTGCTTATTTCTTGTGTTTTATGGTAATTTTTAAGTTTTTTTTTTGAGTCGAAAGGTGCAGTTGTCATGATTTGAAAATATAGTTTTTGTTTTGAAGTGAGAGTGATTAATTGTAAATTCAAGGATATGATTTGTTTCAATTTGTACATATATACAACGTATACATACATTATATATTTTAGTTGACAAAAAAGGTTTTTCTATTCATAATTCTACATAAAATAAAATATGTAATAGCATAACCTCAAATGGTGTTAAATCGAGTAATATAAATTTCTTTGAAACAAAAAGCAAAACGATTTTTTTATGTTTTTATCGGAGGTCCAATGTCATGATCCAAATAACGTATTAAAATACTATAGTTATAATACATTGTGATGATGATGATGACATAATTGTAGTTTTCTTATAATTTTTCATTTTATTTATTTTTTTTAAATGATTTGCGGTTTTCCTTTTGTGATGATCATCTAAAAATATATAAATATAAAAATAAAAATATATTATAAATTGAATTTAAAATAATGAAATAATGATTAATACTATGTGGTGAAGAATTATTATTATTTGTAAGACTTCGATAAGAGTATGTATGTATGTATATTACATATGTACAATTTTCTTATCTTAGAAATTCTTTGTCGTCCAAGCGATATTTTGAGGTTTAATTATAATTGTCATACCAAATTCTGATTTAGTGTTCCAATTTCGCACGTACATAATTTGAAATTCTTAAAATAATATGCGCATACTGCAAAAATTTGCTAAGGTCGTGCCGAATTATAAGCGTGCGTATTTTATGTAAATATATAGTTGTTTCTTTCACCAACCTTGAACCACTTAAAAATTCACCTACTATAGTTAGTTTGTGTAAACCTATAAAAAATCTTTTATTTTAAAACGCAATCCCAAATATTAAGGATTGTAACTAAACCAGAATGAGGCAAGTTTCCCTAAATAAAACTGTGATGAAGTCGGATTTATATATGTATAGTTTAGAGTATATATAAGTATATATAAGGGCGAGGTTGCCTAAATCATTTTCCATTATTACACAATTTAAAAGGGTGTCGGGTCGCTATAGTTCCGTCGCTTCGCTCCCTAGCTATAGACTTAGAAACGGAAATAGCCATTTCCCAGAATTCGAATTATAAAAAAATTATTTTTTTCGGTCGAATTTCCTAAAATTTCTTCTAAGTCTAATTTGCTGTTTAGTTGGAAATTCAACAAAATATTCAAATACCTTGTTTCACAGAATTTAGGTTGAAATTGCAAAATTTTTAGGTTGGAGAAAATAAAAAAATGAAAATTCAGCCGAATATCCATACAAAATAATTAGAACGATTTTTATTATCATGGAATTAGGCGAAAATATTTGGGTTCTCTTATCACTCACGATAACAGTGTGGGTGAGGATATTAAAATGCGGCTAGCAGCTGGCAGTCGTGCCTTGTATCCTCTAAGGCCACTGCTAAAATCTAAACACTTATCAAATGTGCCGTGAAGCTGACGCTTTACAAAGCGTTGATCAGGCCCGTTGTTATGTTTGGATGTGAAAGTTGGACGGTGACGGATGAGTACGAGAGATGTCTCCTTACATTTGAGAGAAGAATCAGGCGTGTGATTTACGGCCCAAAACGCGAAATAGATGGTACATACCGAGCTCTGTACAATATCGAGATCTGATGAAGATCCCCGATATTGTGCATGAAATAAGATCGCAGCGAGTACGCTGGCTTGGTCACGCTCTGCGTGCTGATCCAGAACGAATTGTGCAGCGATCTCTGAAAGGAGAGCCACCATAAGGTAGGCGCAGAGGTCGTTGCAGGCGACGATGGCTGCACAATGTAGAGAACGACTTGGCCTCTTCAGATTGTCTTAGTATGAAGACCATGCTCAGGATCGAAACCGTTGGAGCCAATTGAAAACAGTTTATCTTTATAATAAGCGAAATCCAAATGGAAAACTTTCTGATCGCAATTTTTACAGACTACATAAAAATAAAATAAAAATAAAACCAATAAATAACGACATAAATAAAGAGACATGACACAACTGAAATTTGCATTCAAAACAACCCAGCAACATTTTAGAATTCTTCGTACCACG
Organism: Tipula unca; assembly: GCA_951394425.1. Classification (NCBI taxonomy): domain Eukaryota; kingdom Metazoa; phylum Arthropoda; class Insecta; order Diptera; family Tipulidae; genus Tipula; species Tipula unca. Next base: position 5,656,793 of record OX596380.1, on the reverse strand, counting down.
GAATCAAAGAAACTATTGCAGTCGTTGTTGCAGATGTATACTGTAAGTTTGGGATCTAAACGGATAATTACTTATTATATGTCACCTTTGAAACTAAATAGTAAATTCTGTAACAACTTTCACGTTTTTGATTTAAGAATGATCAGTTGTTGGGTGCGAAATAAATATTAACTTATTTAAAATTGACAATTTTTATATTTACATCCACAGTGTCCTTTCGAAGTGTACCTCTAATCCATGTATGATTCAAAACTGACCTCGTCCTACTTCATAAATGTGACTTGAAGTTATCGTGTGGAAATTTGTTACTATCGACATCGTTCTCACGGTGAGTTTAGCTGATTGAGGTGAGGTATTGTCAAAAATGATCACCTATAATTTTGTGGTGATTCCATATAATATTTTACAGAGGCGTTTTTTTATTTTATTGAAATTATTCAAATACATAATGTGAAAAGGGAAAAAGAGAATAATCATCTAAAAACCGAAGAAATTTTTTCAAAATGAAAACGGCGGATTTTTCACACAATTTGAGAGAGCCCTAATTTTAATTTGGTCCATCAATAAGACTATTTTGTCAGATTTTATTTTCACACCCTTTTTCACATTGGCAACTTAGTAAGGCTTCCAGTTATTCACGCGAGTGAAAAGCATGTTTCTGGTATTTTGTGTATATCCAGAAAACGACAGGGAAGCACAGTTTACAAGAACTAAACTATGAAAAATATTTAAACTTTTACAAACATTCAGAACCTTGCAGAGCCATGATGAGGGTACTGAAGATCTTGGAAGGTTGCAAGAAATTACATCAATTAATTATCTTATTACAAAACAGACCGGAAGTTCGAGCCACTGAACAGCAAATTTGACGTAAAACGTAACATCGACAAGTTAATGTTGGCGATATTTTACTACTATGTCACATAAATAAGCTAACATTAGCTTTAGATGGGAGCACGAAATCGAAAGTGGATGGTTCTTGTTTAACGTAAGCATACTGCTTACCTTTCAAATAATAATGTATCGTTTGATTATTTTGTTGAAATATAGAAGTGTGGCATTGTGAAAAAATGTATAGATAATGCGAAAATCTGACACCCGGAGCACTATAACGTCATTCTAAACAATTTTTTTTTTATCTTATGTTGAGTAGTCCACGAGATGTTAAATAAATGCTTTAGATGATGAGAGTATGAAATCGTCATTTTAGAGAGGTGCAAGATTATTCGATGATTCTTTTTTAATCGTGCATCCATACTCTTTATCTTTCAAACAATGTATCGATCACCGTTCTAGCTAACGTAGGAGCGGAGCACTGTGAGCAAACATATAGGCAATGCGAAAGTCTGACATTGGAAACTATGAGGTAACCCTCATACTCTATTGTAAAACGTTTTTCGTCAAAATAATTGCATTTTAGGTCCCCAAAATTACGAAGAAGTTACTTAAAAAATCAACTGTTCTCAACTATGCCAATGGCTGCTAAAGCTTTTCTGCACAGAAAAATAGAAAAATTTAATCAAATGTTTAAAAATAAATTTCTTGTTTATGCTTCTCCGGACTAGGAAATGGAAATTAATTCAAATAACTAAATTGCTCTGAATTTCTAAGATATGTACAAGGACTTTAATAAAACTTCAATTTAATCGCTGCTTTCAAAAATTTTCTGGGGTTCGAGGCCCCGCAGTTGCTAGGTAATTCATTAGGTTTCCTACAAGGGCATCGACCCAAAAAGATATAATGATTCCAGGTATAATAAATATAAGGGTTCTTATGAGATGTTTGCTCCTTTTTTATATGTCCAAATATTGTTTTCTATCTGTATTTGTTCTAATATTCGTCCAATTATTCAGTTAGAAAATTCAAGAGTACATTCAAGACTTGTTAGTTGTGGTAAACTGTTTTTGGGAACATATTTTTCAAAAGTAATAGATGGTTTTTTTAATTAGAGTAGTTTAGTTTTCAAATGATTTAAAAAATAACAGAAAACGACATTACTTAAGGACAAATTGTTCCAAAGAAGTACAGTTCTTTTTAAAATGAGACGTCTGGCAGGTATAGAAAAAAGCTGGAGTTTCAAGAAGCTCCCTGAAAAGTTATGATCATTTTACGATTGCAACAAATATTTCATCCATTTATCACTCGATAATAATATCAGATATTGTGGTCACCTACTATGCAATTCGCCTACTCTTTTAGAGGGCTATAGTTTTGCAATAGTATAAGCAAAGGAAGAAAAAGTAGCCAATAGTAAATTTGTAGTATTATTTTCGTTTTCTTCCTTTGTTTACTATCCCTAAATCTCGGTCACCCTAAATCTAGGTCATATTAAATTAAAAGGAAGTTAGTTTAAATTTATTTAGAGGCCCAATTTGAATATATTTCATAAAATACTTTTAACATAGATTTTTAGAAACGCATTTCCAAACTTAATAATTCAAATTTAATTAAAATAAATTTGATTAAAATTGTATAACAAAAACCAGTGAATATTGAATTGGGCACGATTGGGTTAGCGATTAATGTGTGCCCCCTTCCCCCCCCCCCCCCCCCCCTATAACAACAGGCCTCTAAATATCACATTATATTTATTGATAAAAACAACACTATAAATTATAATAAATCTATCAAATATATTAAAGACAAGAACGAAAAATAAAAATTCAGTAGCTGATTAATATCTCAGATAAAAAGAAAAAAAACACCAAATAATTAAATATCTGTCTGTTTATGTGTCTTACGACTTTAAAAGCTTTGAAAGATGAGATGATACAGGATAGTTTTTTTTGTGGATGCTGTTTAATTTTTTTTTTTTTTTTGCCGCGCGATCAATGTCACATATTCAATACATATTATATACATGCATACTTATAAAACAGTCATTATATATAGGTAATATATATATATATATATATATATATATATATATATATATATATATATATATATATATATATATATATATATATATATATATATATATATATATATATATATATATATATATATATATATATATAAATATATATATATATATATACAATTTAAAATTGAAAAAAAATCCACTTTACATATTATTTATTTATTCATAATTTTTTTTTTTTGTATTATTTGTTGGAAGATTTTGTGATTTGATAAGAAAACTTAAATAAATAATAAAATGGGAAAAATTAATATTATTTTTATTATTACTTACAATGATGACGATGATCATCATAATAACAATGAAAGATGAATCTCAAGGTGGTTGCTGCTGGAATTTAAATTCATTAAAAGAATTTATTTTTTTAATGTATATAAATAAAAGGATAGACGGATGATTCTTATCACACATGAGGTATTTTAACTTTTCTCTTCTGTATACTATACTCGTATATAGAATACAGAAGCGTTAGATTTGATTACATGATTTTAATGAAAAATATGTGAATGCGGTGTTATTAAACTTTAAGTATAATGATTGATTAAGTATGTATGTATGTGTGTGTGTGTGTACTAATATCACCGTTGGTGGTACATATTTTCCGGTAAGTTACCCGAGTTTGGATATGCATTTGATTAAATTGTTTGACTTATATAAAAACATTATATAATCTTTCTATGACCAATATTTTTACTATTGTAGTAGCATAGCAGTCAAAATTAATTTATAAATATATTATAAATTTGAATACACTATAAATCTATAAACATTAAACATGTATACATATATAAATATATATATATATATATATATATATATATATATATATATATATATATATATATATATATATATATATATATATATATAAATATATATATATATATATATATATATATATATATATATATATATATATATATATATATATATATATATATTTTATTGATAGTTTTATTTTTTCTATATATGTATATAAATTTTAACATACATATTTTATATTTTAAAATTAATATTCATTAATTTTATTCTAAAGAAAAAATACTAAACAAAAATAAACATAAAAGTTTTCAACAATACCGAAACGAAACAAACTTTAAGATTAATCAAATCAAAATGGTACATGACAGTATATGAACTACCACCAACCCAAAATACCTTAACCAAATAAAACATAACAACAACAAAAAAGCTATAAATAAATTTAATTTTGTCTCAATCTTAATTCAAATTATAATAAATTTTAATTAAACTAACATTTAAAATTACATAAAAAAAAATAATTAATAAATTCTATTCTTTCAACAACTTTGAAGATGATTTTGACCAAAAAATAAGAAAAAAAAACACATTTTTTTTTTTGACAACGTCGAATGGCTATAAGATTTTTTTATTTTCTGTATTTTTGGTTGTATTTTAATTTAAAGGCAATTAATTTAATTTAATTTAGAAAAATATATGTATATGTATATAAAAAAAATAAAATTGTGTTAACACGAAATAAAATGAATACAGTAGAATTCATTGTTATGATAAAGGTGGTTTTAACAATACATATAATATGTATATATATATATATATATATATATATATATATATCAAAAATCATTGGTCATGTTTCATGTGGTCAGCAAAAAAATCATCACCATAGATTATGATATATTGTTTTCCGGTATCGAGCAAACACAAAAATAAATCTAAATCGATCTTTATACGAAAATAACGCTACGATGCAGAGCAAATTATGTAGACATAATGTTTTGGTCAAAGTATTGTTCTATACAAAGTGATTTGAATGTATTCTGACACGAAAGTTTCGCATATAGGTCAGAGATTCCCATAGTAGGCGTTTTTACGCAGTGCCGGATTATTAAATAAACGGTTCCTAACAAATTTTCACCATAAATCATGGACTACAATCATTGTTGTTTTTTTCTAGTTAACCTACTCAAGGCACTCCCAATTCGAACCCTTGCTTAATACATCCTGTCACAGCTTTAAGCACAGTGTCATTTGCTCGATATAATTCGAGTGATAGGTCAAATTTTTATAAATCATCATAATTTTTTTTGGGCCAGAAGTGACGTAGAAAAGGCCACTGCTTTCTCTAACCACTTGAAAAAAGTATTCACACCAAACGAAAAAACTAGCAACAGTGAACTACCAAAGTTCACGGAGGACCCTTCGAAACCAATTCCTTTAAAATTTAAGTGGAAAAATGTTAAAAATACCATTAAAAATTGCATAAATCCAAAGAAAGCTCCAGGACACGATTTTATTGCCGGAAAAATGATCAGAGAATTACCTGATAAATGCATAAAACTCATAACTTATATCTTTAATGCGATTATGAGATGTGGCTATTTCCCTGAAAAATGGAAAATATCGCAAATTACAATGATTCCAAAGCCTGGAAAAGACGAAACACAAGTCGCATCGTACAGGTCAATAAGTACATATATACTTCCGGTGATTTCTAAACTATTTGAAAAAATGGTATTACAAAAATTAAAACCAATATTATCTGAAGGACAGTTTATACCAAACCACCAATTTGGGTTTCGAGACCAACATGGCACTGTAGAACAGGTGCACAGAGTTGTTAACACAGTTAAATTTGCATTAGAAGAAAAGAAATATTGTTCGGAAGTTTTCCTAGACATTGCGCAAGCTTTCGACAAAGTATGGAATGAGGGCCTTATATACAAAATAAAAACTCACCTGCCAAAAAAATTTCATACAGTCCTTGAAGGCTACTTGTTTCAAAAAAAATATCAGGTTAAACACAATTCAGCCATTACTAAACTAAATAATATAAACGCAGGAGTTCCACAAGGCAGCGTATTGTATTTGCTGTATACTGCCGACCTACCAACAACTGATAAAGTTGTAACATCAACATTTGTAGATGACACTGCTATCATGTTTTCACACAAAAATCCTCAAACTGCATCAAGAGAATTGCAAGATCATTTATACAAAATTTAAAATTGACAAAGAACGTGGCGGATCAAAGCGAATGAAAACAAATCAACACACATAACATTTACGTTGAATAAGCGTACATGTCCAGCGGTTAAATTAAACAATGTTACATTCCTCAACAAACAAACGTCAAATACTTGGGTCTTCATCTTGATAGAAGATTGACATGGAGAAAACAAATTAAATGAAAGAGCAACCAAATAAAAATAAAATTCTCAAAAATGTACTGGCTGATTGGAAGAAAATCAAAACTGTCCCTATAGAATGCAAGGTGCTACCATACAAAATGATCCTAATTCCTATATGGACATATGGAATTCAACTGTGGGGATGTACACTCGCATCAAATATAAATCTTTTACAACGAACGCAATCAAAAATACTTCGCTGTATTACAAATGCTCCGTGGTATATCCGAAATTGCAACATCCATATAGAGACCTTGGGATTAAAACGGTTAAAGATATGATCCAATCACACAGTTTGAAGTACATTTTGAAACTGGAAACTCACCCCAACGAATTAGCAAGACAACTATTAAGGCAACCGAAATATAGATGGCTTCGCAGAGTATAGATCCACTAGATCTAATATATTGATAAATTTAATTTAACTACATATTTAAGCTAACACACATTATTAATTATTATTTATGCATAGTAATAATAAGTATTTAACATAGGTTAAGGACTTAGATAATAAATTTTTGTTTAGATTGTAAGCTTTGCACACTTCTTGTTAGTTTCGTATAAAGAAAGAATCAAGAATAAAGCCATTGGCAGTTTAAAAAAAAAAAAATCATAATTTAGATTTGAAAAATTAAAAATTTGAAATACGGTTTTAAAATTTTTCGAATTTTAAAATTTAAAGTCTGCTGTGAATTTTTAGTTTTTCAAAACCGAATTAAAATTCAGAATTGGATTTCGGATTTTAATTTTAAAATTCGAAAACATTTTGAAATTCTAAATTTTATATTATTTTAAATAAATGCAGGCTTGCAAGTTCTTTTAAAACCTTACAACTTAATTTTAAGATTATATGTAGTTATTATGTTATTCGAAGTTTTGTAATTATTTTACCGATGTATTGTTGAATTTTATTCAAAGTGAAACCGTTGAGTGTTGTAATTTTAGATCATTAGAAAAATAAATTAAAACATTTGTTGAAAGCATAACTATTCTCGCACTGTATCGACTGTGCTTGTAGCATCATTGATCAAAATGCCTTTCTCTAAAAAGGTCTTTGAAAAAACGTTGATTTTATTTTATTAAATCAAATAGATTTTTAAAAATTTTATAATTAAATTAAAATCCACTCAATTTTAAGTATTTCGGGGACTTTGAGAAATTTTGTAATATTTAAAATTTGAGTTCGAAATTTTTGTTATTCATCGAACTTTATAAATTTTGGTAAATTTAATTTTAAATTTTATCTTCAGAAACTTAAAATTTAATTTAAAAATTTAAACCAAGTTAATATTTCGAGTTAAAATCTAAAATTTGTAAACGTCAAAATTTATTTTAAATCCTCCATTACCTAATCGTAATTCGATATTTACGATTTTATTTTCAAAATATAAAAATGTTGAAATTTACAAAATTTAAGTTATTTTTGTAACTTGTGATGACCACACAACCAGGTCTACTATGTCTAAATCATAAGTACGTTACGTTTACATATTTATGATTACCTAAGTAGCAGACGTAAATACTCGTTTCATATACAAATATTTCAAAGAACTTTAAAACTGGACAGATAGTTTAAATTTTGGTTCAGGAGCAGATTTATTACATTCTATATTGTGTAAATAATTCTGTGATATTTTTGAGACTACAAAAATATCATTTCTGGGAAATCGTATTTAAAACAAAAATGACTGTATTTTATAATTGAGAAATATTTAAGAAGATGGCAGAAAACACCGTTCATATTTAAAAATATGAATATCAGATATCCTGTTTTGGTGTATCAGAATTTAATTCACATAAAATTGATATCAGGTGGCTTAAATACTTCACCGCCTTTATTTTCAGTTACAACGTAGGTACGGGTGGGTTTCATCAATTTGTTACAGTCAGTGGACACCATGCCAAGCCGAAAACAAAAGAAATTATACCCGTCACTCATGGTTCATTAAAATCCGTATTCGATATATTGGGACTATTTACATAATATTTATAAGCCTATAATATCAATTACCAGATACTTTTTTGTTTAGAAATTGTTAAATTGGCAAAATTATATAAATTAGTAAAATAATATTTGTCCTTTACATATAGTGCCATAACACTGTGTCAAATTTGACGTTTACAAATTTTAAATTTTAACTCGAAATATTAACTTGGTTTAAAATTTTTTATTTGAATTTTAAAAGTTTCTGAAGATAAAATTCAAAATTCAAATTAGTAAATTTTTGAAATTTCTGTACTACACGCTCATGAAAATCGAATTTATGGTGGCTATTTTATGAGTATTAGAGCATTTTTCAAAGTTTTGCAATATGTATTCGAAATTCAGAAATTTAGAGAAATTTTCATAAATTTATAAAATTCCATGAATAGTAAAAATTTCGAACTCACATTATAAATATTACAAAACTTCTCAAAGTCCCCGAAATATTTAAAATTGAGTGGATTTTAATTTAATTTTAAAATTTTGAAAAATCTCTGATTTAAAAAACATAAAGTCCGCCGCGCTCTCATCAGGTACTTTCCTAACATTTCAAATTTAAATAAAATCATCTGAGTTAGCGTATCTAGTTCTGAGGTTGATCTTATCGGATAAGGTGAATTAACACCTTTTAAATATCCGTGATTCTCTAAAAGCAATTTTAAATTATTATTACCCTTTGTAATGGCAATGTATGAGAACGCCATTGTTTTTGACAACTGCCCAATACTTTCTTTTCTAAAATAACTCCGCTTTCCACTCTATATTTTAATGTATTTTTGTGACATAACTAATGCAAACCAAATTTTTCACTAACAAGCAAATAAAATTTAAATGTCATTTTTTTTATCAGTATTGCCAATCTTTCGAAATAAAATTTATCAACAATATATTTTGACATCTAGTAGTCGGCATTGTATAATGAAACATCTGATTAATGCTGTAAATAAATCTTTATTTATTGGATTATTTATAATTTGCGATGATTTATGCAATATAATTGTTTTTGTAACTGTGTTGAGGATGATTGTCTATATTGATACTCGTAGCTCTATATAATTGAGAGATTGAAAGTGTTGCGGACTGAAAAATTATTTCATAATTATATGAGAATAAGTGGTTTTTGTTATGTTGCGTTAAAAGAAACGTTTTATAAGAGCCAATATAAGTGTTTGGCTATAAAACCACTCGTGATTTTTGTTTTGTGATATTCAGGTTTGAATATGTAAGTAATTAGATATTTATACAAGATATGTAGCGGGCGGAGTTAGTTTACATGATTATATTACGCATGAGGTAAAGAATGATCCTTCGTTAATTATAAGAAAACCCATTCAATAGTACTGATAGTTAAAAATGTGACAGAATGTTAATACTTTTGTATTGATATATCGGGTCGATAGGAAATATAAATAACTTTCATGTCAAATATAAAAAAATAATTTAATTGAATTTATAGGAAATGAACATCATTTTTAACATATTTAACCGATTGTTTAGCTATTCTGGGTACTTGTTTTTTAATTCACCCGAATTAATTTTTTGTTTTAATTAAACGAATGCAAAACCATTAACGGTAAAAACAACGGTACTTGTTTAATTATTTTTTTGTTTTATTTAAACGACGATTATTTATTTTTAATACTGTATTATTTTTTGTGATTAATAAATGTATATTCTTTATAATTTATGAATATAGGGTCTATATATTTTTTTTTAAATAATTTATTCGTTTTAAATTTAATTTCATTTTTAATTAGTTCTTTTATTAGTTTGAGTAATATTTTTCTGTTTTATAATTTTAAATTTATATAAATTAATTGGTTTTATTCGAAACTGTTTAATACATTTTCATGAGACAATGCGACATTTGATAGGTTTTTTTTACATTTGTACCGTTCCATAAAAACTCCATAGAAACTTCATGCCCTTTATAATTTAATTCATTGTATACATATGTAATTTTAAGATGAATTTAATTTGTTGTATGTATATGAATCTAATTCGTTGTAGTTTCTTAACTCAAATATTACAATTAAATTTTCTTAATTTACTTGTAAATTTATTTATAGTCCACAACAAAATATTATTACCATTTAAACGCATACTAAAATAGAGAACTCCTCAAAGCCGCTTAGCATTGGTCCCTTCTGCCCAACATCTACACGTATGTACCAAATTATCGGTTGAAATTCAAATATTAATACCATTTAAACGCATACTAAAATAGGGAACTCCTCAAAGCCGCTTAGCATTGGTCCCGCCCAACATCTACACGTATGTACCAAATTTTTCGGTTTTGCGTTAATTAATAATTCGTTAAAAAATAATTCGGGTGAATTAAAAAACAAGTACCCTGTTCTGTAATGTTAAATATTTTACAGTTATAATTTTTTATCCCGCTGATCCTGATACCATTGGAGAGGTCGGCTAACAAAATGATGGCGGAATATTTAATGTCAGTAATTCTGGTGTAATAGATCTCCAGATCAATGCGGACCAAAAATAAAAAACAAAATAAAATTCGTTAGATCTTTGGTTTTTATTTTGATTAGTTTGATGCCTGGATACAATTATCCGAGAAAATAAATAAATGTTAACACTTTAGCTTGGCGTATCCGTAACCTGTCTCGCGTAACATAATCGATGGGAGATAATGAGAATCCAAAACAAAACTAAACAAACACTCAAACCATTTTATTTTGGTTCTGCGATCTTCATTTTTCTAATTTTTTGTTCAGGTTTTTATTCTGTTTTGACGGTCCATACGTAAAAAAATCCAACATCAAGTTTTCACCAAAATGTCTCCCGTCAAGATCATATTTTTCTCATTAAATGGTTGTTCGACTAACAGCGTTTGACTCTGACAATATAATAATAAAGTACTCCTATATGTATTCTTTCTATAAAGTATGGTTTTGGTTGATTTTGCATTATGCGGACTATTCAGGTAACTCAAAATGTTTTAATCTTTTGACTCTTCTTATGATACCCTTTTGATGAAGTAGTTTTACAGCTTCGATGTTAGGGTGATGATGGAGGCTCTTCTGGTGTTTTTGAGCTCACTTTTTTATTTCACTTACGACTGTGTCTATTCCGAGATCTCTATGAAGGTCACTATTACGAGTGTACCAAGGGGCGTTTACTATCCCTCTGAGTACATTATTTTGAAATCGTTGAATTATCTAGTGATTGCTGGTTTTGGTACATCTCCATAGTTAAATACCATATGTATAAAGCATAAGTTTATTATGAATGGATAACTGAGATTTTCTACCAACCAGTAGATTTTTCTATTTTAATTGAAGCTCTTCTGCTTTCTTTTTCACGTGGACTTTCCACATTCACTTTGTTTCAAGGTTCATACCAAGATATTTTGCTTGAATTGCATGTGGTACAGGAATATTATTAAGAATCGCAGATAGTGGTTCTATTGATCTAGTAACTAGTTCATGTGAGTAGACTTCGATTCATTCATTTAAATTCTCTACTTATAGCTAGCCAATCTTGTATATTATTTATGGTAAACAATACGAAAAGGAATGGCCCTAAGCAAAGCCACCTTAATTATTAAGGTGGCTTTGCCCTAAGACACTCCCTTGCGGGAGTCCTGCTATAGCTTCTTTTATGCTGGAGTAAACTCCTTCCAGTTTAACTTTTAAAGTTTCTTCTTTTCAGGTATGACTTAAGCAGTTCACAATACTCAAATGGCAGAGTTTTCTCCCATTTAAATATTAAACCATCTATCCAGACTTTGCCAAATGCGCTATGTCCAGAAATATGGCTGAACAAATCTTGTTCTCCTCTAAAGATTTTTCTATTAAATCTGTTATTCTATGGACTTGGTCGATTGGGGAGTGTTTCTCTCTAAATCCAAACTGATGGGATGGAACAGCTCCTGATTTTACAATTTCTGGTTTAATTCGTTTTAATAATAGTCTCTCAAACAGTTTTTACATAATTGGATGAAGTGATATTGGCCTGTACGAGGCTAATTCACTTGGTGTCTACCTGGTTTAGGTATCATTATTACTTCCGCAAATTTCCAAGATAAAGGGGCCTAACGGAGTCTGAAAAAAGTATTAATCATGTCATGTCCGATATTTTTTAATAGGTTTATTAGGTAGTTGTTTGAGAATATCTCCAGTTATCAACTCATATCTTGGTGATTTTTTAAGTACTACATGGTTCTTGATTTCTTGTTTCACTTCTTTAGAATTAGTTAATCGGATTTCCTGTCTCAGGATAGTTGTATGGTTTTCAATCAGTATATCCCGTTGATTATGTGTTTTTAAATTGGGCTGAAAGGTACAGTCGAGATGATCCTCGAAACTTTCTGCTTATTGATTTTAGCCAGGCAACCATTATTTGTTCTTATTCGTGGTAGGTGCATAACTGGCCTTTTCAAATATTTGGTTGCTTTCCACAATAAATAATCACTATCTTTATCGTAGTTGAGTGATTGTAGGTATGAATTTATTGATTTCTTTTTAAATTCCCGAATTTCTCTGCGTATTCGTTGTATTAAATTGTTTAATCTATTTTTGACGGCTGGGTCTCGTGTACGTTGCCATTCCCTTCGGGCACTTCTCTTCTCTTTAACTAGTGATTTAATTTCCATTGGATAGCATTTCTCAGCTATTTTTTTGTTTATTGTTTTAGTGGTTTTCCACGCCGCTTCATGTATATCTTTCAAGAGCTTTTCCACCTCCTGTTCTATTGTTTCTTCTAATGAAAGTTGTGTGTTTAAAATGACGCTATTGTTTAGTACATTCCTAAAATTTTCCAATCAGTATATTTATTTGTTAACATTGGCTGTTTATCATTTGTAATTATTGTATCATTTATTATCATTAAAAAAGAGAAGTGGTCAAATGTGGAGTCAAATCTTTCCTGCACTTGTATATAATCAACCGGGATTTTTCTTGTTATAAAGAAGTCAATTGGTCAACTGGTGGTTTATTTTGATCGCTGGGCCAAAAAGTTGGTTTTCTAGTAGAATGCTTGTATTTCATCACTTTCAAGTTTTTGTTGGAGATCGTATATTTAATATCTTTTTTTATAATCATGGTACTGCCCCTCGTGCATTATTATTAGGATGTACTGCTGAGTGAACTTCGTAGCCACAGATTTTTGTATGACTTTGAGTAGTAAGGTGTGTTTCAGATAATGTATCTATTTTTTCTAAATCTAGAAATAGTTTTATTTCAGGTTTTCGTTCAATATACCATTGCAGTTACAGGCAAGAATTTTTAGATTATGTGCAAAGAAAGGCTAACTCTGATATTGGCTCTGATGATGGGTCTTTCTTGCTTTTCTCCTTATGAACTAAAAGTCTATTAAGAATCTCTTGTAGTATTTTGTTAGTTTGGTTATTATTTGAATCATTAACTGACACAGAACTATGTTGTCTTCTCGAATTTCCAATTGCGAGTGAATCAGCATATGTTACATTTCTATTAGTTCTTGATAGCTTGTTTAATGTTTGCTGTGGCCTTAACTTTGTGGATATTCTAGTGGAGGCTGAGTTGATTTCTGGTCTGGTACTTATTGAAGTTTCCCTTGTTTTGTTGCGAATTTTGTGCAGCTCTTTTATAACAATGCAACCTGCGTGTAGTTGGCTGGATGTGCCTCTCCACAGTTGACACAGTTTGGTGGAGTGTCTCTTTGTTTCGTAAATTTAGCCGTACGGTGTTTTTCTACACATTTCACGCATCTGGGCTCCTTATTACAAAAGTTTAGCGTGAGCATCTACCACTCTGACCAGTACGAGTGGGTCTGGTTTGAGAACATAATTTACTAAATTCTCGATAGTTGGTTATACCGCCGTGTCTCGATCCTCGCTAGTTACCTGGCAGGGTGCACTGCGTGCAGGTGAGGATGACATTTGAGCTGTTTGTAGACCATTTAACATAAGCCTCCTCCCAGCCCACAGAATGAAGTTAGCTACATTATTAAAATTGTCAATTGTCAACAGAGTTGCAATCGTTTTAGTTTATGTTATTTATAATACTTTGACACGTAAACAAACACCGATGTATATACTGAAGTTTGCTACAGTTTTAATTTTCCTTAACCATTATGAGGATGTAAATTTTTAAGTAAAAGTAAAAGGCAAAAGTCAAAAGGAAAATGTTTTTTTCTTTGGGGATGAGGTGAAATTATTATGCGAAATACCTGAATAGTATAATTTCGAGAAAAACATGGAACAATGCATAATTTAGGAGAACGCCCGCGGATTACATGTAATTTGTATGTAAAGTTTAGCTTTTTCTATTGCCTAAAATGTCTGCAATATTGAGCATCGTTTTAGAATTTTGAAACCAACATTAGGTTGATTAAAAGAAAGTTTTTCTAGATATTTAGAATGAGGCCACCTATACAGATCTCAGCCGTAGCATTTTTGTTAAAAGTCGTCTTGAAGAACGTCTATACGGAGCAACATCAAACGTATTGGGCAAGAGTATAGAGAAAGAGTATTTCCTTATGCCTAGAATGAATTATAATTATATCTGCGAAGTCATCTATATACGGCAGTGCAAATTGAATAATTTAAGCATTTATTATTTATATAATATATGTATATCTGCATAAAATAGGATTTCTTGGAAAATATTGACGACAGTGTAATAAAATAATAAATGAGTTCGCCCGAAGCAATTGTTGAAAGAAATTCATTAGAAATATGCACACATTTACCTAGCTTACCTATATATTATACATTAAAATGATTGTTTATTATTACAAATATTAAATTTTTATTTTATAATGAAAGAATTATATCTATATAACTATATAAGGTACCCGGCGGTCAATATTCGTTTAAGACGGCCCTGGGTTGATCTGCATTCGAACCATAATATGCCAGCTTGAGCTATCCAGATATACCTGGTGCACATTAAACACATTTATGATTCATATATAGTAATCATCTTATTTAGTACAAAGGACATTTTATGAAATACGAGTACATATGTACACGTATATGTAAATCTAAGAAACGAACAGTTAAAAATATGTTAACGATTTATGGTATAATAAAATATTTTAATGCAGTTCTTGTTGCCTTTTTATTACTATCTCTATTATTACTATTATATTGTTGATTATAAACTAAATTTAACACTATATATGTTTATTATATATATATGCATATTTAGACGCGATTTTTAATCGCGGTTTAATTTATTTTTTGTAAGAATTTCATGGTTGTAATAATATGTTGTTTGGACAGATAAATAAATAAATAAAAGTAAGAATAAAAATAAATACATATGTACATACATATATAATGGTATATATGTACAATAGTAATAAAGTTTAACACATTGAATAACAAATGTGGACAAATTATTGTTGTACACATCATGACGAAATAGGCATACGTTGTGTTAAAGTTAAAGGAATGTACAAAACAAAAATTTTAAGTGACAAATTTATAATATTAAGAAGAATAAAAATTGGTTATAAAAGGAAATAATGTAGAATAATAAAATCACAATATATAAATAAGATAGGCAATCCTGATAAGGTTTTTTTTTTTTTGTCTACACACTTCAGACATTCGCAAAATTGTGTTCAATTATGTAAAACCAAACAAATAATAATAATAATAATTGGTAACCCTCAAATCAAATTACATAATTCATTAGTAAATTTTATCCACAATGTCAACAATTCCTTCAACAACATATGTATACATACATATAGAGAAACAAAACCTTCAATTGAAATTATTATACTTCTTCACCATTGCCGATTTTTATTACGAGTATCTTTTCTACTCATTCCCAATCATATATAAATATATATGTACAGTATCTTATATATGATTGTGTATATAAATAAAATATCTTATTTTAATTTTATTTAAACCTATATGTATTTTCATAAGAAGAATAATAATAAAATAAAGAGAAAAAAGCATTAAAAGTGTTTCGCAAAGTTGTTATCGAAATAATTACCAATGTCGTTAAAAATCGATAAGAAATTGTTCAGAAAATTGTTGTTTACTTGTTAAACTATACATGTATACATGTATACGCATATATAATTATATTGAATGGGTAGTAAATATTTATTTAAATCTTCAAAGTACATAGAATTTCGCTTTATATAATTCATGTGCTAAAGCAGGAACGTGCGCATCTGCGGTATATATTTAGATGCCGCCGTTAAACTGTTCTGGGCCATTCAAAGTGGAGGGGTCATTCTTAGTAAATGGAGTTACATAAAAAAATAATATTTCAATACCAAATTTTAGTCAACCATGCCCGAGCACTGACATCGTAAAAGACGCGAAAAATTGTCTAGCACTGATCCAAGATAATTTCTCGTGTGTTTTACTTCGACTAAAATTTGGTTTCAAGAATTCTAATTTTTTTATAAATTGCATTAAATGGAATTTTATAAAAAAAATGTATTGGCACACATTTTATTCGACCTTGGAAGTGCTTGGCGGACTATTGCCAAGCACTTACAAGGTCGAATGAAATGTGTACCAATATTTTATTTTTGTTATAAAATTCCATTTAATACAATTTATAAAATATTGTAAAAACTGACGCTAGACTATTTTTCATGTGTTTTACGAGTACCAGTCCAATTGCCCATTGTAGAATGTTTCCGATTAAAAGATGAAATTCGATTTGTTGGTTGGAAATTTGACTATAATGGTTTGTGGATGTGTTCTTGATTGAAAACGTTTGAATCACGTAGGAAACAGGATATTACAACACGGTATAGTATAAAATAATATGTGTACGGAACGGTACTCTCCTTTTAACACAAAGTGTCTGAGATCTCTCAAAATATTTTAACTAGAGCAAAGATGGTCATGCCTATATAAAATAAAATTTTCTTAGGCAATTTCGCAAATAAACAAATGGAGTATGGCAACAGGGTCGGAACTAGACCATTCAGAAATGAGATTCTAAAATGACTTTAGAATTAAGTTCTAGAATATGACCTAGGAACTATAGATCATACCTTGACCAATCTTGATTAAATTTTACATGTTAGATGGAAATGCGATTGTAAAGTTATTTTTCGATAAAGTTCTGGAATATGGCCAACTGGAACCGATAGTTGACTATTGCTTAACCGATTATAAATAAATCTCTAACTTAATAGAATTTCAATTTCCTTCACTTAATAATATAAGAAAATATGTGCTCCGGATTTTACCGTCCATTATCGTTTGGTTTCGAGTGAATATCATAATCATAAACCCAGAACAGGTTTGAATCGTGAACAAAAGAATCAGGTGAATAGCAATAAAGATGAATGTTTTAATAGGATAAAAGGCGTCTTGTTTATATTTTTCCGAAATTTCACCTACTCATCCATTGTTCCAAATAGTAAGCATCAAAAACATTTTGTTAGTAAAATTCTTTAAATATTGTTTATGAAACACCACCTTACTTGGAAATATTTACATTCTCTATCGATACAATAAAAAGTCAAAATAAAAATATTAACTAAGGGTTAAATATTTAACTCTACAAAATCAGCTGGTTATTTTAAACTATAGAGAACCATAAGTTAAATATTTCGTGGAACCGGGCATAAATATACTTATTTATAAAAAATTAGTAATTAACAGACTGCTACCACATAAAATATAATCCAATTCAAGCATTTATCAATGGATGAATATATTTTCTATTTTCATCAAACAAACCATAAATTATCACTCATCACTATGAGTTCACAAAAAAGTTTATTTCATTAAATTAGAACAAACAAACCGAATTTCATCATTAATTCCGAGACACTATAACTAAATTATTAAAACTCAACTGTTATACGACAAACTAGCATACGATAAACTGTCCATA
Source organism: Tipula unca (assembly GCA_951394425.1). Classification (NCBI taxonomy): domain Eukaryota; kingdom Metazoa; phylum Arthropoda; class Insecta; order Diptera; family Tipulidae; genus Tipula; species Tipula unca. The sequence goes on along the minus strand of OX596380.1, from coordinate 5,638,877 downwards.
TGATACATTTTGTTTACGATAAACTGACAGTAAATCCTATTATTTGTATAAGAGGAATTTTTTATCAAATTGTTTAACATTACTGTAATTTCCTTGCAATATGCATGTTGAGATTTCGACAGATTTTCCGACAAAATCGCGCCTTTGTTCTGTTGAATGCCTCTACAAGTTCTGTTGAAAGGTTACAACTAAATTTAAAAATTATTATTATTGTTATGCAAAGTTTTGCAAACAAGTGGTTTATCAATGTATACTTTTGAATTTTCGGAATGATATACCGAAATTTCAAAAAGTTTCTAAAATTAAGAATTTAAACGTTAAAATTGATTTCTAATCGTTTTGCGATATTAATAATTTTCAGAATGGGGAAATTCAATGCCTCTATATTGGAATTCAAACCCGATTTCCGATATCTCCCAATCCCGACGTGACAACTTTAACGACTGTGCTATTTGCTCGGTATATGTCAAATTTCATCATAATCCTTTAAGAAATGGCCTTGCTTCGTCTATCCCATGCAGAGACGTTTTCGAAAATATAATGTTTGTTCCTTACTAATTCTATTTAAAAATCATATAACAAACGGTTTTCGTTATGTGTCGGTTTATTAATGTATGCGGTCTTAAAGCTCTTTACTGTGTTCACGCAGCTAATTTAAAATGACAAAATAATAAATTAGTTTGATATCCGCGCGGTGATGCGTTGTCTAGTTTGCGCATGACACTATATTCAGTACTATGAGGAACAGTAATGGTGATAGTATGTTAGACTTGTAGTATGTTATACTCTGCTTTCCTTTGCGCTGAACATTTCTTAGATGAGTTCGGTTATTTTCCTCGGGATGCCTATTTCGTAGATTCCTAGAGTGCTTTCCGTAATGCACTTCTCTTGATGGAATCGAATGCGCATTCAAAATCCATGAAGAGTATTTATAACGATTAGTTAATGTGATATGTACAGCTTCTTCTTGGTCCGAAACCAGCCTGTTTGGTTCTTATATGTTGGTTCTCAGCCTGAGAGATCGTTCCAGGATGATCCTTGCTAATACTTTCATTGTATTATTAAATATAGATGGATCACCAGTTTCTGCATTCTCTTTGGTCGCATTTGTTTGGAATTGTTATGGTTAAGCCCTCTTTCCATTTTTGCGGAATTCTACCAGTATTCCATATTTTTCTATAACTAATATAGGTGTTAGTGCACTTGCAAATGCGTCTCCATTGAGTAGTTCAGCTGGTATGTTGTCAGTTCCAGAGGCTTTGTTATTCTAGCTTTATTAAGGCACTTGTAACTTCCCGCTCCGTTGTTGGATGGGTGTTAATGGTTTCGTTATAGTTGCCATCGGAAAAATCCTCATTTTGTTCAGCATCTATATGCAGTTTTCCTCCAAGAATTCTATCCATTTTTTTTTAGTTGTTAGTTGTGTGTGGTAAGTGCTTGTCCATACGCATTTTTTATAGGTAGTATGTTTATAAACTTTCCGATGACCTTCCTTACACATTGATGTAATGTGCTGCTGCTATTTTGGCAGTCACGAGAATGTGTTCTGTGTATTTCCTACGATCACTCCTGGTCATTTTCTTTACTTATCGAGCTGTATCTTCATATTTCTTTCTAATTGCCGCCGTATTTTGATTGCATACATAATACAAGTGTATTTTCAGTTGGCGGCGATCCTCAATTCTCTTCCATGTATCATCTCTTATCTCCGGTTTTCTTATGCTAGTTTTCAGCAGTTTTCACGTAGACTTTTTTATTTGTTCCCATTTTTCGTCCATAGTGCTGGTTTCGTGATTAGGTAGATTGAGTTGGTGCGTTTCATTAAGAGTATTTCTTGTGTCAGTACTTCTCAATCTACATTTAAATTTCCTCCGTTTAGTTCTTGAGGACTTCGCCGTTGCTGGTTTGATTCTGAAAGTTGCTATTACCAGTTGGTGGTCACTGTGCACATCTACTCCTCTCATTGCTCTGACATTTTTTAAGAATGATAGAAACTTCTTAATTACCAGCAAACAAATCTCCTTGGAAAATCTTAATGTCATTACGGTGTGCACTAGATAGTGTCACTTGTAACTGCTCGTAGAATTCATCTTTTGTTGAGTCATCCGCTTCTTGTGTTTCTTATTTTCGAGTGTGGAATCTTTATTATTCTCCTACTTATAGGTTTCCATTCGAGAATAGTACTTTCTTTCCTTTAGCCTTATTCCTACGCCTTGTTAGTGTGTGTCTGCTCTGCCAGTGAACATCATATAATTACCTGTGCTGGTTGTTATATCTCCAATATCCTTCCATCTTACATTGAATTCTTACAAAATTAGAAAATTACCATAATTTAAATTAAATTTTATTTAAATTGAAAATCTTAATTTAACAATATTATCTGGCGAGTGTCTCAAACGAAATTTCTATAACGTATTCAAATTTTAGGTGACAGCAGAATATGGAATATTAAAAATCTCGTCTTAGATCTTATCGATTAGTTATATTGAATTTATCATATAATTTTATTTGTCGAACGATGCAGATTCGATGTAAAGAAAAAACTCAATCTGCGTATAGAGAATTATGATAAAATAAGTAATTGATTGTAGAAAATCAATAATTTTTTAAACACTAAAAACAGGTTTGATTGCCAAAATTGTGTATTCACCAACCCATAATCTTAAACTTAAAAGACTGATTTTATCAACCAATCGATTGATTACTATAATACATATATATAACTTAAAAAACAAGAATTTAATTTCTCGTCTTATGTATATATCTGCTTCGGAGGTCAACCATATACATACATACAAAATGGTCCGATAATTAAATATATCATTTAGTATCTTTTTTATTTAAAATAAAATTACAATCAAACATTGAAACCATCATAATCAATCGAAATTAGATATTTTAAACATTATCACCGTTAATTTATAGTTTATATTCAAAAACTACAAAAATAACTTTAAATCATTTTCTTGTCGGTCTCTTATCTCTATATACAGTTTTCTAAAATACGAAACGAACACAATAATAATAATAATAAGTGTGATTGGAAATAATTTTTTATATTTTTATATATATTCTTTTAAGATCCGATCTTTTCTCAATCAAATCAAAAAAAAAAAAATGTTATAACAAAAAAGGAATATTTATACAAACATACATATATACAAATGTCGATGAATTTATCGTTTTGTTTTCTCTCGATCAAATGATATATTTGACATTTTTTATATTCAAATTAATCCAGCGACCTAAACAATATATACTGTTTCTGAAAAATGTCCCCCCGAGAATTTTATTTTCTATGTTGCGTTGCGGGCAAACATTTCAATTATATAAATAAATGAGTGTGATCGATATATATATATATTGGATGAATTAAATTATAATTCTGAATGATCATTTAAGTGACGTCATTTTGTCTGGTATAAAAACTATGCATGTATATATAGTTTGAGTGGACATAAATAATTCTTGACACAAAAAAAAAACGAAGAAAAGGATAAAATTTACATAACTTTAACATTTATAAACTCATAAAGTCGGATTTTCGAAAATTTATTGTTCGTCGTTCCCTTTATGTTGTGAGGTATAATTATTTTATATTTTTCATATAACATATATACGTGAACATACATACACTGATTTGATTTTATTGATAAAAATCCTGATTGTCGTAAAATGTAAGATAACACAATATGGGACAATTTTGAATAAATTTTATACACAAACTAAGGTTGATTTATATATGATTTTTAATTAATTGCTATTATTTCCATATGTACTTATGATTCAAAGAATGCGACTCCGCAACGCGTTACCCACCGCCTTTAAGTGTATTTCTAATTAAAAATAAAAAAAAATCTATAATTGTTGCGCGCTCAAATCTCTCATATAATTTCAAATTTAGAAAATTTCTTTTTAAAATTTAAAAAACAAAAAAATTTGTTATAATAATTATGTTTACTTTTTACCTATTCGAAAAAAATTCTTAGAAAAATTAAAGAATATCCGAACACCATAGAAACGTATAAGAAGAAAATATATTATGTATCTGAAGACTATGATAAATAATAAACAATAATAAAGAAGCATATAAACAAAACTCAGTGACAATCATTTATGTTAAATGAAAAAAAAATCGTTCACTCGTAACACTCGTTGGTTAAATTGAATTTGAATAAGTAACTAAAATATATATAAGATACGATATTCTGGGCGATGAAGGGTTAACACTTGCGAGATGATATAGAAAGGAATGAAGAAGCGATCCATTGAAAATCTTCTGTAATTTATCAATTTGGTTGTGTTTTCAACAAAAATTGAATATATTGAGTTTTATGGTATTTTACATAAAACATGTATAAAATACGACAAACATTTTATATTTGTTTTGGTTTTTTTTTTTTGCTTTTTTGAAGATTTGTGATTGAGAATTAGAAGTAAGAAATTTTTGTTGTATTTAATGTTGGTAATTTATTGAATTGTTATAGTTAAATGGAGTGATATGTTTTTGGACAAAATTGAGTATAAATATATAAATATATGATTGGAACACTGCAAGCACAGAAAATAATAATATAAATACAGAGGTAAACTTACGAACAAAACATCACTTAGTTTTTTTCAGGGGTTCTTACATTTTATTTATTTTATCGATTTAAATGTATGTTTATCAATGTATATATACGAGTATAGCAATATCCTTATTTATATTCTAATTTGATTTTTGATAATCGTTTGCAAGAAAAATAATTATAATTATATATCTATAAGTGCACTTGCCCTCGCTTAACGGATGCTCTTTATAAATAATTTCGCTATAATGGAATTTTAAAATTACTCCCAAAATTCGATATACGGAATAAAATATTTCGATATTCGGAAATTTGAACATTTCCACCGATTTTTTATTTTTTATTTTTATTAAAATGGTTGGAATCCCCAGAGGTGCCGCACTCAATGCCACTGCAGCTTTAGGAAACTGTAAATGTTTGAACCAAGAAATGGATAATAACTGATCTACGTTCAAATGCCGGATAGCTGCAAAAGTAGTGAAGACAGTCGTTCACTTCCTCCAGAGCATCCTGAACTAGTTCCATGCGTTGGAGATGAGCCTTGAAACATTCATGGCCAGTAATAAGTGCAACCAGAATTCCGAGTTGACTCTTTTTTAAGGATAACACATATTTAGTCAGCCTCAAGTTAGGTTCAATAATAAACCGTTTCGCCTTTTGATAGTTAGGAGTAGAACTTCTTAATAGCGTCGTTACCACCATTAAAAAATAGAGATATTGCTGGCTCGGGACCAACAAATTCACTACGCGATCCAGCTTTCGCTAAAAAATCAGCAACCTCATTTCCCACAACGCCACAATGAGAAGGCACCCGCATAATCCTTACTCTCGTATAAGAGCAAAGGAGATTAATGTAGTGTTTTTTTTACCAGTTTGGTCGGATAGTCAAAGGATTATTAAGGATATTAAACACGGCTTTACTATCCGTGCAGATAATAATATTCTTCCCTAAATCACGAAACTTAAACAACTTGAAAAATAACTATCGACTACGGCACCTGTCTATAGAAATCCTGAGGGAGCCACAGTTCTCTCGAAAGGAAAACGACGGAGAATACATTGCTGAAGTTAAATTCGGGCAATAGTCTGTCATTCACCATTTCAACCTACGGAATAAGTGACAAAAATACTTATTAAGAATCTGTCTATGCCTCGTACAAGTTTCGAAGGCATTCCATGCCTCAATGTACATCAGTCGAAATGCAGCAGAGCACGCAGCACCAAAAATGTAAACTTGCAATTCGGGCAAGCCTAGAATAGGTCCGGTTATAGCCCTACAAGTTGTCATCTACAGTCCATCCAGCCTTGCTACAGAAAACGTCAGTTGCACAACTGGCCACCATACAACTGAAGGATATCACAGTAAAAGTAAAACCAGTGATTTGTAGATGAACGACACCATTTTGTAGGTCAGACCCCAGGCATTGCGCAAGGCTCTTCTGTATTGCAAAAAAATAGTTTGCAGCTTATAATCAAGGTGGAATTACCAGGAGAATTTACTATCTAGAATGTGACCTAGGTTCTTGACGTGCTCTATCCTGAGAACAGATATATTAGAATCTGTTCCTGGGTTTCGCCACTTTAACGGACAATGACGAGCCATCCAGATCACTCTTAATTATGTGAGACTTGAGCATAGAATCGATGAATCTAACAATGGTTTGATTAATATTGAAATTGTTACACGCACTTGTGATCGTAGAAAACGAAGTGCTATCAAAAACTCCCGCAACGTCCAGGAAGGTACCTACTGGAAATAATAAATTTATCAATGATCTTCTCTAAAGCTTTAAAAAAAAGTAGAGATCAGACTTTTAGCCTTTATGGATTAGTATAATCCCCCTTGCCAGCTTTAGGTATGAAAACTAGTCTACTCCTGCTCCAGGATCGTGGTACAGTACTAAAGAAACGCACGCCTGGAACAGATTGAGCAAATGAGTACTGATGGGTAGTAAACCATGCTGCAATTCAACAGGGAAAACGCCATCAGCACCACTCGATTTGAAAGGTAGAAACGAGAAAACACTCCAGCGTAGAACATCAGTAGTGGTCAGTCTACGGGGTAAGTTCCAATCCGGAGTACCGACAAAAATGTCAGGAGGCTCGGAGGGAATCACATCCAGGAAGACTATCGCGTCTACAAGTATCATTCTTAGCCAGAGTTTGTTTTGTTAAGTCTAGCGAGAACAGATAATCTATCAATATCCTCTTAGACGTTTTTCCACGCAACCCTGTGCTCGGATCTTAGGCTGTTTTTATAGGCTTTCTGAGCTACCAAAAATCGATTCCAATCCGAAATGAAATTCGTATTTTTGGCTTTATTTTTACGAACACTCTTCCTTATTTCTTTTAGTTCAGAACACCAGAAAAGTTTGTTATGCTTTTTCTAGTTGTTAATAAGAGGGCAAGACTTTCCAAAAGCAGTAGAGATTGCTTTCGTTAGTACATTTGCCTGCAAATCTGTGATAGATCTAATCTGGTTAGGCAAATCTAGTAGTGAAACGAGCTCAGAGGAGAAACATTCCCAATTTGTAAAAGCAGATAATACCCTGAATATGAGTTATACGTGAAGTATATGACAAATAACAAAACTAAATGTACATTACATTATAAAAAAACATTATAACAGCGATAGCAACAAATAAAGTTTAAAATGATAACATATTATTAAGAAGTCAAAATGATGATGAAACGGCCAAAATAATAAGTAATCCTATATGGATTGCTCGTAAATATTTGCATTGACATGATCTTTGCGCGACCCGTTGAACAATAATTTGTTGAATTGTCTAAAATACTTAACACTGAAAAAAGTATTATTTTGCGTTTAACGGCCAATTGACGGATTGCACAAACATTTGGTGTGATTCAAGTTACTTCACTGTTTGGGAAGTATTCCCAATTCTCGTGAAACACAAATAGGACCAAAACTATCATTGTTAGTGTAATATTTCATAAAATCAGAAATACTCTATTTATTGTTAATTCGCTTGTTTCTTTCTGCACCCAATTATTGTAGCAGCATTCACAATACAAACGTTAAACATTAATTATTGATTTTTATTGTAAAGGAGTAGCTTTCATGTGGATTCTTGATAATCAACGAGTTCTCATCTATATATACCATCTACCACTTCAAGGTTTTGAACATTTCAAACTTCATACTTTCTTTGCCGATCATAAGTCTTCCGATCATTATTTATTAGTCGATATTAATATTTATAAATATTATTTTTTGGAAAGAATTTAAGTAATATATCAATTCGAATTACAAACGAGTAATGTACGAGTAAGTACATTGTTTGCACTGCAAATTCAAAATTTTGTAAATTAATTTCAGCATTTTGACCATCAATTTTATCCTTTTCCAAATCAATTTGGTCCTTTCGTTACTTTAACATTTTGCAAATCAAATTCAACCGTTTGCAAAACAAATTCAACCTTTGGCAAATCAAATTTAAAAGTACTGCAGACCCAATATATACATAGTTTTATAATAAAATCATCATATGATTACAACTTTAGTTATGATTTCATGGGATTTTTCTATACCAGTTGCCAAAATTTTCATAGGTACATTCAAGAGTACGGAGAGATTCAAATTAACATTAAATTTGTCAAAAGTATTAAAGGCAATCTTCTATTTGTCAACTGTACTTAGTATTTCTATAATTGAATTTTGGGTTCAATTCTCTGATCATATATACCATTAAATCAGTAAATTTCATCAATTAAATAAGTTCAACAAATTACAAATTAGGGTAAGGTAGCCGAAAATTAATTTTTTTTATCTTGAGAATTTGATCTCATATCATATATCGTATATAACTTTAGTGTAACCTAATTTTAGAAAAAATTTGAAAATTTAAAAAAGGTTTGGTAAAATTGAAAAAACAAAACAGATTTTCCTTTCGCGAGCCACAAAAATTAAAATTTATAAAACTTTAGTTTATCTATGACCCAGAATTTAGATATCTAAATTTTCATTTTGATATGAAAAATTAATTATTTGGATTATGCAATTTCAGCTGTCTTTTCAGATTTTGCTGTCATTTTCGTAAAAGAATATATCAATGCTGATTTTGAGGTTAATTAACTGAGCAAATTGCATAGCGGTTAAAGCTGTGACGTTTGAATCGACAGGTACCGGCCTTGAATCCCAATAGACAATACAAAAGAGATTCTTTATGAACACATCTCTATGGTCCTCTGTTGAGAATGCAGATAAAAACATTTATAATTATTATAATTAAATTATAATTTTTGCTAAGGATGATTCAAATTATTGAAAAAATTATAAAATCTAATAATTAGTCTAAATATAATTTTCGGCTACATGACCGGCTACCTAATTAATTTGTAATTATCTTTGCAATTGAGCAATTGACATTTGGTGATTTAATGGTATCGGAGAATTGAACTAAACTTTTACAATTTAATGTATCTGTTCAACGTGTCGTAGGATAGAAACTGTTGACAATCGGTATGAAATTTACTAAAGGTTGAATTTGTTTTGCAAATGGTTGAATTAGGTTAGGTAAGGGTGGCCGTCCTAAAGGACTAGCATAGACACAAAATTGGTCCGTAGCTGTACCACATTTGAGTTTCCTCCTTCACTCGCTAAACCATCCTGAGCTCACCAAGAAGCGTTTAAAGTCACGGATCTCGATCTTGCTAAGATCCGTGAGGTCATTCAATGGGGAAGTTCCCATAAATTTTGTTCTGCTGTACGCTAGACTAGGACAGGTGCAGAGCAGATGGAGTACGTTTTCCTCCTCCTCCTCCTCATCACCACAGCTGCGGCAGAAATCGTGGGCTGGGACACCCAGTCTGCTCGCATGTATCCCAATGAGACAATGTCCCGTTATAGCTCCTACGACCATACCAATATGGTGTCGTCGAAGCGATATCAGTTGGTCTGATCTAGACCGGTCAAGACCAGGCCAGATCTGCCTGGTTATTACACACGAACTGGCGTTAGACCATCTGACGTTCGTTTCTTTTATAGCTTCTTCCAGAAGCAGCAGTTTACATGAAGCAAGCGGTATTTTTATATCCCGCTTACTTTGGTTTATTAGGCGTGCTGTACCCTTGCGGGCCAACTCGTCTGCCATTACATTCCCTGCGATATTGAAATGCCCTGGCACCCACGTCAAGCGGATGTTGAACTGATCAGCCATCTCATTTAAAGATGCCAGACAGTTCTGGGCTACCTTCGACGTCAGGGAGTATGATTGTAGCGTTTTAATAGCAGCCATACTGTCCGTAAAAATGCGAATATCCCTCGTAGATATTACATTATACTTCAACCAGTCCATGACTTCCATTATCGCGATCAGTTCAGCTTGAAAAACGCTGCAAAAGTCGGGAAGACGAAGAGAGAGGTTAACCCCTAGTGCCTCACAGAATACCCCGCAGCCAACCCCTCCATCCCTTTTTGAGCCATCCGTGAAGAAGCTTAGCGCCTCATTGTCCATAACCGTTTCGTTCACCCAGTCCTCTCTGGTGGGAAACTCAGTTTGGAATTTCATCTCAACAGATGGCAAAGGAATAGCATAGTCGGTAGCTTCCGGAATACCCCTGTTGCATAGGATAGATGAGTGCCCTGCATTATTACAGGTCCACATAGATATGGATTTGAGCCGAATGGCTGTGCAAGATGCGAGCTGCTCGGCCGCAATATCCAAGGGAGTAAGATGAAAGAGAATCTCCAGAGCTTGAGTAGGTGTGCTCCTGAGAGCTCCACTTATACACAAGCAGGCCGTTCTTTGGACTTTCATCAATAGTTTAAGGTTGGCCATAATTTTTAACGCTGGCCACCAGACAACAACCCCATACAGCAGTATAGGTTTGACCACTGAGACGTAGAGCCAGTGTACTATGTGGGGCTCCATACCCCATCTCTTTCCAATGGCATTTTTGCAGGAGTAGAGCGCTATAGTAGCTTTCTTTACTCTCTCTACGATGTTTGGTTTCCAGCTTAGCTTGCTGTCCAAAATTAGTCCGAGGTATTTTGCTCTATCCGTAAAGATCAAGCGAGTACCATTTAGTATTGGCGGGTCACACTGAGGAAGTTTGTGCTTCCTGGTAAAGAGGACCAGCTCTGTTTTCTGTGGGTTTGCGTTCAATCCGCAGCCGCGTGCCCACTCATTGAGATAGCCAAGCGCGCACTGCATGCGCTCACTCAGCGTACTAGGATATTTGCCGAAGACCGCAATAGCAACGTCATCCGCGTAAGCAACCACCTTGAAGCCTTGTCCTTCCAGGTTTAGTAACAGGTCATTTATGACCAAGTTCCAAAGAAGGGGGGATAAAACCCCACCTTGAGGTGTCCCTCTGCTCACGTATCTGGCGGCAGACGTCCCCCCCAGATAAGCTGTCACGATCCTGCCTCTAAGCATATGATCTATCCAGCCTCTGAGTGACCCGTCTACCCCCAGACACGCAAAGGCCCGAGTGATTGCCCCCGGTCTGACGTTGCTAAAGGCCCCCTCTATATCCAAGAAGGTTACCATTGAATATTCCTTATATTCAAGTGATTTCTCAATCCGGCCTATAAGGGAGTGGAGAGCTGTTTCCACCGATCGTCCCTTACAGTATGCGTGTTGAGATCCCGACAGCTCGCCCGGCTTGATTGAGCCTCTAATATGAGACTCTATTAGTCTTTCCAGTGTTTTCAACAGAAAAGAAGATAAGCTTATAGGCCTAAAGTCTTTGGGATAGCAGTGAGAGCTCTTTCCCGCCTTAGGTATAAATATTACTTTTACTTCAGTCCACTTTCTAGGAATGTGACAGAGTTCTAGGCTGCCTTTGAAGATAACTTCCAGCCAGGGTAGGGTTAAGTCAATAGTTCGCTGGATATCCGCAGGGATAACGCTATCAGGTCCTGCCGACTTGTATGGCTTAAAGCTGTTTATTGCCCATAGGATATTCCGCCTTTTTACTATATGACTTACGGAGTCTATACCCCTATTTATCATGGGTTTCTCCGGAGCTAGTACCGAGCACTCCGGGAAATGCGTTTCTAGTAATAGCTCTAGGGATTCCTCACTACATGTAGTCCATGAACCATCCGGTCGTTGTAAATAGCCCGGAATGGAAGGACTAGAGCATAGTACTTTGCGTAGCCTGGCCGCCTCCGAGGACTCCTGTATATTGCCACAGTAGAGCCTCCAGGCTCTCGTTTTGGCTGCTCTCAGCTCGTACTTATAGGTTTTCAGGACTTCCTTATATCAGTCCCAATCCGCAGCAGCATTTGTGTGCCTTGCTCTCTTGAACAATCTCCTGCATTTCATACGAGTACCTTGGAGCTCTCTCGACCACCAGGGTGGCCGAAATTTACCCAAGGGCCTACTGATAGGACATGCACCTAACATGGCCTTATTAAAAGCATCAGATAGCCTGATTACTAGAGCATCAAGCTCCTGTGTAGATGCAGGAGGGTTTGGAACCGATACCGGTAATAAGTTACCCAGAATGGTTCTGAAACACTCCCAATCAGTTTTCCTCCTATTTCTGAAGGGTGGTTTGCTAGTGGGTTTTGTATCCACTTCGTACTGGAGATAACAATGGTCAGAAAAGGAATGGTCTTCGGACACTTTCCAGTTCAGTACCCTCTCCTTAATAAAATCCGAGACAAGTGTGATGTCCAACACTTCCTGTCTATTTTTAGTAATAAAGGTTGGTTTGCAACCGATATTACATATATTTAGGTTAGTACTTAAAATAAAATCAAGGAGTAACTCACCTCGCCTGTTTATATCTGTACTTCCCCAGATTGAGTGATGCGCATTAGCATCACTGCCCATGATGACTCCTACCTTTCGTTTTCGAGCCTCCATTATTGCACTGCGCAACCTACCTGGTGGTATATCCTCCTCCTCGTATGGTAGGTAGGCTGATATTAGCCAGAGATTTTGCCCACCCATCTCAATGCTAGCCACCACTACATCAGCGTTGCTGTAATTTAGTAGAATAAAAATATTCAGATTATTTCTAGCGAGAATGCAGGAACGTATCTTACCTTCATTTTTCGCGTGTAGTAATTTATATTTGGGAGTTCTGAGGCCAAGCACCCGGTCACCATTGACCCAAGGCTCCTGGACCAGAACCACATAATGGACTCAGATTCCATTTTTAGCAGAAGGGCCGCCGAGGCGGCTTTACAGTGATGGAGGTTGATCTGAAGGATCTTAAGCATTAGATATTGCTTCCCTCCACCACTGTTGAGTCAGACTCCTCTGACGTCGATTCGTCCGTTTGGAGCGCACAGCTTAGTCCCAATGATCTCGAAATCTCCGAGTCCAGGGATAGTGTCTCCTGAGCGTCCTCCGGGATGCCGCGGACTTCTGGGTCACCAACACCAGGCGGGACACCACAAGTGGTTTCCCCCCCTGCTGCAGGTGCCCCAGCTCTGTCAGCCTCATCACGCTTATAGATTTTGAGCGTAATCGCTCCAAAACCATAGCTGATTTGGCCTCCAGTTTTTGCCAAAGCACCCACGGATTCTCTGTCGATGATAATGACGGCCGATCTGTGATCTGCTACCGCCTTTACCTCTTCTAACCTGGCAATCCTCCAGGTGGTCGTTGGCAGATCCGGATTGCTGATTTTCAACATTTCCAAGATCTCCCTTGGATCACTAGGCTCCGCAGGTATCCAGGCTCGCGCCCTTGGCCTGCAGGGAATTTCTTCCCTCGTCACCACTTCTAATTTGGCCCCCGGCCAGACTTCGCCCAGGCTGCCGATCGCCTTTTTATAGAGGGCCACCGACCTTTCATCGGCACAGGCAGTCAGTTTGACGTGACCCCGATGCCACCCTCCGTCTCGGCAGGACGGAGCAGGTCCTGGGTTCTCTCTCATGATTTTTAGGAAGATGGCGGCTAAGGCCTTCTCCACCTTCCTCCAGTTAAGGGCCGTAATGCTCCCATCTTCTTGAGCCCTGTCAACGACTGCCATGAGCAGGTGCTCCTTTAGCACCTCGTTGAAGGGCTTGGTAACATTTCCTGGAACCCGTTTCTTTTTAGCCTCCGTAGGCGGTTCATCATCGGATCTCTGCCTTTTCGGCTGTGAGATCTCGGAACCCTCCTGCTTTGGCTCAGTGATACGCCTTGCCCACGCAAGCGTATCCCTATCCCTATCCGTTCTCTGCTCCAACGGAATGTTGCTGATCTTGGAGATCATGCGCCAGGCCCTGTTCCTGGTCTGGTAGTTGACTGACGCTGGAGGGCCAGCATTCGTGCCTCTGCCCTTTGGTTTCGAGGGGCCAGCCTCATTTGGTCCTATGCCCCTTTTTGCACTTTGGAGACCTGGCCTAAAGGCCGATGTCTCCATAGCACTGGTTTCCGGTTTTTTAAGAGCACCGGTCTCTTTTTGTTCACTATTTTGACTTTCCATAATAGTTCCCACGAGTAGCGGAGAAAGGAGGTCCACCTGTGCAGAGATCCGCAATGCACAGGTAAGGCTGCATGATCCGGAGGGCGCCAAGTATCCGGATACACCGTTAGAGACTGTGCTAGTTTTTAGACTGGGCCCCCAGCCTGGCCGGTTATCAGCACGGTACGGTTGACACCTTAACCCGGCCCAGTTGTTTAGCGCCGTGTTTTCGCCTAATACACCACAGAAGAACATGGTGTATTAGTTGCCCGGTGGTTACCACGGGGAGGTAACACGCGCACTTGTGGAAGCTGCAAGATACGGAGCTGGCAACAAGTACCAACTTGATTCCCCCAAGACAGCTTCACACCTGACCACCAAAAACAATTTGAATTAGATTTGCAATAGGGTGATTATTTATCAATCAACGGAGTCTTCATTCTATGAAATTAATAAGCTCTCTTCGTGGGCTGAATAGCGCGATCTGTTGCCAAGCAGCAAATTGAAAATTTCAACAAAATTAGATTGAAATTGTATAGAGCAGTCTGTATCGAAATGCTTCCTAAATGGACGCATGAGTTTAAATATACGTAATTTTCTATCAGTTTCCCTGCGGAACAATTCGCCAATGTCGTAATTCTACATGGCCACATGGGCAAATTCATATGACCAACATTGTATCGGAAATATGTTTACCGAGATTTTTAATGTAATGGAGGATATATTACAAGATCGATTTGTGATAAGATACCATCAACCATTCTGAAAAATGTTGGCTCTGAATAAGTTGAACCGCTTTATCTGCTCTTTAATCAATCTCTTCAGACTGGCAAGTTTCCAACTCTATGAGAAACCACTAAAATTATACCGATCTTTAATCTGTCAATAATTCCTAAACTATTTGAATGGGTTAATTGCAACTTATTTAAACCAACTATTCCACATTATTTATCCACAGCTCAACACGGTTTCCTCTCAGGAAGTTCTAATCTGACTAAGTTTCCTATAGCAATATGTTGATTGGTGGTGTAAGATCAAGACCAATTACTTCACATTCTGGAGTTCCGCAGGGCTCTCATCTGCGACCATGGTTTTTCAATGTTTTCATTATTGATATAACGATATGCCGATATATGCTGGCGACATGAAAATATTCAAAGTAATCAGAAACTTTGACGATTGATTATTCGACTAAATATAAACAATCGTTCTCGGCTATTACCATACATTGAAAAATATCATAAATATATAAAATTGCAACACTGTGATTCAATGAAAGGAACCGACCTGCATAGTGACATGTATATTGACCCACCGTATATCCTGGAAAAAATATCCCAACATGTTTAATACTTAAAGCCAAGATTACTAGTCAGATTACTTTAATTCCATTCGACCAAAATCGCACAGTATATATATATGGTGAGAATAAACCTGGTGATTCTAGATTTCAAAATTATTCAATTTAATTTACAAATTCTTACACAAATTTCTAAATATTGAAGATTCTCGATGTCAATTTCAAAATTTTATTTTCACGATACTGAAATCTAAATTCCAATGATTCTGATATTCTAAATGTTAAATTGCTAAAAAGAATCAAAATGTTAAGTTCTAAGTATTTAAGATATGCATAATTCTAAAAATTCGATATTATAAAAGAGAAGATCTGAAATTACAAATTTTAAGAAGTTAAAGATTCCAAATTATAAATATAACAGAAATATTAACTCCACTTACAAATATTAACGGTTTCAGATTTTATAAGTTTTTAAATATTTATTAGAAATTCTCAAAAGAAGATGCAATTTGAGTTCAAACTAATCGAGTAAGCATAATGGTGCCAACGCAAATTGTAGAAAATTATGCGTATCGTGATTCATTCATTATGTTGCAAAATTTCTAAAAAATTTCATATTTAAGTATAAATTCGCAAGGCATAATTTTATGATAGCAGATACAAACGGCAGCCCTAATCACGTGCCCCATTCAACTATATAATACTTAATTCATAGAACCATATATAAATTATTTGCCAATTAATACGCAACAACTAACCACGCGTTATTTTCTTTCATATTATTAACATTTTCATCTAACAAATATAAAAATCGAGAGGCGCAGAAGATGGTTGTTTAACTTTAACAAAAATTAAACAAAATTATTGATTTTTTAATATAATAACAATCAATATATATTAAATAATTTATATATACACTTCCACCTCATTTCGCATCACATCCAAATAAATTCTGCGATAACAAATAATCTCTAGAGAGGCGAGGCGGCTCGTTCCTTAAAACTTTAATTTACCAGCACATTAGCAACAAAAATAAATACAAAAATTGTTTTCATTCGGCAATATTAGATCTGCTTATTAATTTCGTATATCATTTTGATTCTGATGCTCGCATTTTCCCAGAATTTTAATCTCAAACATTCATTCTAGTCCTTGTCCGTTCTCCTCGTGTACACAATCTGGTTCCAAATAATAAAAAATAAAAAAATGTATGTATACGTACATATAAACAACAACAAAATCCAATACTAATGTTTCTTATCAATATATAACATGACAACAACAACAAATTAAATTGGATAAAATATTAAAAATCGAAAATAATAGCAGCAACATCTACTATATACTCGTACATACACACATACATATGTACAATGCTATCGTATATCCTGAAAATTCCATCAACAACTCTATTTAAATACATAGTACATACATACATATTTACAACACACACATCTATGTATAATGGTTACCATAGCACTTGTTGAATTTTCCTGAATAAAAAACAACAAAACAAAAAAGAAAAATCGAATCGCTCATATTTTTGTTTATTTTTTGCGTAATTTTCAATTTTTCTTGGAATGACGTCACGCCCGGCTAAAATTTTCATTGTTTGTTTTTCGTTTCTCACATAATAACAGACACACACACACATACTACATTCATTTATATACATTATAATTTGACTGAGAATTATCGGAAAATGAGAACTGGGAGAGAGGATAGATACATAATATGTACATATGTAGTACATATACAATACATACATACATGCATGTTATGTAAAAGATATAACAAAAATGTTAGTGAGCTTTGGAATAAGGAATAATGAATGAAAATCACGGTACACAAAAAAGAGCAGCTATAATACGATGAGGCGAGAAAAGGGTGTAGATACCCCAATAAAATGTTTATTGTATATAAATATATGTATATACGAGTATGTATGTATGTATTTTATATAAAATATCAATTGTATAGAGGTTTTGTTGTTGTTATCTGGAAAATCGAAAAAAAAAACATTTTGTATGTTTGAGGTGGTATCATACTATAATATGCTTGCGCTTTGGCATTGGGGAGGTTGGGGAATTTTTTTTTTTTCTTAACGTTTATTTTGTATGACGTCGATTATGATGATAGTTTGGTTTAGTGATTTGACTAATTATTTATTTATTATTAAGAGCTAATGTTATTGACAATCAAAGGTCATGCACGCACGAATGTAAATGTATATACACGTGTGGTATAAGGCAGCATAAACTATGTATTTGATTAAATTCGAATTTTTGTCATTTTATTGGAAAATCAATTTACTTCACAATCCGAACAATTTTCTTTTATGATACGTTTATGAAAGAACATTACACCGTGAACTGAAGTTTACTTCCTGTATACACGATACGTGTAATATGGAATAATCGATAAACAAAAATGATAATATGATGTAACTTCCACATTAAGTGGTGTAATCCAATCGTGGAAATACGCATTCAACCTACAATCGAATGACCTGCACTATATAGTCACATCAAAACATCATAAAAATTTATAAATTATCAATTAAACACACCTATCAATCATTTGATGACCATATGCTAAAAGAATATTATTTGTTGCGATATATAAATGCAAGTGATGATGATAATAATAATAATAATTATTATTATTATTGTATGAACAAAAAGTAGGTGTGAAGCGAGCCCTTTTTCATTTATAATCAAATTAATAAAATGATTCAAATATTTTTATATATATGCGATAAGATATACGATTGCATGAGATTAGCGGGCGCGATATTATTGTAATTGTGATAATTGAATTTATACTGTTTTATTGCATAAGAAAGTAGAAATATCGCGTATTTATGATGACGTTATAATAATATATTGATGAAAATATAGGTCAAAATTGGGTGCGAATTTTCACATAAATTCTAAACCAAATTCTTCTCACTTTAAAAATGAAAATCGCACAAACCTGTTGCGCTTGAACAACTTGAAAAAAAAAAAGCACAACACAAATTTCTGTAGGTTTCGTTTAACCTTCAACGAACTGAAGAAAAACCGACAACAACAAAATATGTATATAAAACATATAAAAATTGATTTTCTAAAACAAAACAATTCTCGTCTTATATATTCAACTTTTCATCATCATCGTCATTGATCATATCATGATTAACATTTTATAGAATTTTCCATTTTTGGGTTTTAAAATATTTCTTGTATACGTATATGTACATACATACATACATTCATACATACATATGTTCATAAATATACTTTACAATAGTAATCATACGACCACGCCCAATATGCTTCGGTATATACATTGAGATAATGTTGTTGATAAGCATGATAAGGAAAATTAACAAAAAGGAAAATTCGTCCTTGGAAATTCGTTTTTCTCGTTTAAAATTGTTTTATATTTAATTTTGATTGGAAATTATTTTAAATAAATAACATGAACGAATTCGATGGAATTATGGAAAGTGAGTTACATACATATATACATAAATAACGGAATAACTTAAAATTTTTTAACGATCTAGCCATTCCTTGAAAAACAATTATTTACCATAGATAGATATAATCTATATGCGAAAATGATCGTTCAGCCTCTTTTGTTTTTCACGTAAAGATGCCGCAAAATTTTAACACTAAACATTTTCTTACCATTTTTGTCATTTTGTATATATAGCCGCTCATACAGCAAAAATTGTATTCCCATTTAAAGTATTTTTTTTTGTTTTGTTATCCAAAAGGAAACCTAAAGATTCATTCCGTATATACATATGTATATATCGTAAAACTGTGTTGTAATATTCTCCAGGGTGGGTACCAGGCAAATTTCTATTAAATGTTGTTACGAAAATATCACTGGCTCCGTCTCTATCAATATAAATGTAAACAAAACACTATTGCATATACACAATAATAAAAAATTAAACGCATATATTTTTTTTATATATTTCTTAAATCAAATTTAGTCTAAGAAAGAATCTGTAAAGTAAAATATGTATACATACAAAATCTTTTTTGTAAAAATAAAAATATCTACATGACATTGCGGCTTTTTGGAACTTAATAATAATAATACAAATTCTTAATCTTTGGGATTCGCGTCATTGTTACAAAAAATTAAATGGTAAAAGATAATATACAATAATATAAAAAAAAAAATATTATACAAATATATCTTCTTACGTATTTTGTGTTACAAAGATCAAGAACCCCAACAGCAGCGCAATATTGTAACCTCATGTACCGCGCAACTTCAGTGGAAGAGAAATTAAATCCACAATCTGCGTATTTCAACTTAACCCTTCATGCTATATAAAATGTGAATTATCATCTCTTATTATGTGTATTTGAACCAGAAAAGGGGTTTTTTTAACAATGCAAAAACCAACTGAAAATACAAATACATAAAATAATTTATCATTTTCCTCAATGAAATGCTGCATAACGTACGATATATGTATGTATAATTCGTAAAGAATGAATGAATGATAATTTTTATTTTATTTTGGTTTTGAGATTTAGCATAAATTCATTGTACTTATATACGTGTGTATATTTTCTTAATTCCATTTTCATTTGATAACAATGATGAGAGCAAGGCCTATTAATTTATATGTATAACGATTTCCAGAATAAGGTCATGCATGAATTTTTAGTATTTTGCGCTCCTGGATATTTTACTACGATGTCCAGTGGCGGGCCTCGCTAAATTGGACATAATGAACATTTCTCATTCTTTTTTTTGTTTGGTTGTATATTCGTTGTATACCTCACAGAGAAGGTAATTGCAGAAAACATAAATAATAACAATAAATAAATTAATTAAAATATATAATTTCAAATCATAGCGGAATTTTTTCGATCTCGGTTTAAATAAGTGAGATAGTGTGCTAATTAATTTGTATAAATAAAGACGTAAACTCGTTTCTTCCTTTTTAGATGAAATAACCTCACCATGATGTAGCCGAAGTGAATCGAGTATCTAATCGTACACGTATTATTTCTACTCAAGGTTTTGTTTAGCCTAGCACAGCAGGTAGCTATTAATTTCCTAACATAGAATCCAAGATGACATCTGTGCAGATCTTAACGCTTTTTTAAACACCTTTTGTGCGTCTAGGAAGCTGTCCCAGTCAGCCTGAAGATTAGATCTCATGGCTTTATTTTTTAGCCTCCTAGTGGTTTTTCTTAACCTTTTAAGATCAGAACCAAAAAGGTTTGTTCCGAGTTTTATGATTAATGATAAGTGGACACGAAATCTCGAATGCAGTTGAAATTGCTTTCGACCATGCAGAAGCCTGCAACACGATATCCACAGTTGAATAAATTTCCTACAAGTATGGAACCAAGCTCAAGAAAGAATCAATCGCAGTCGGTCAACTTCCTATAACGGTAAGGTTTAAGCGACGGTCTTTTAAGGTTGATATTAAAAGAAATACACCTATGATCAGAGGTGAGGATGTCATTCGTCACACTTCAGTATAAAATTAACTCAGTAATGAACATGGAGCACAAAAGAATATCAAGATCCGAGGAACTTACGAGTATATAGTTAAACAGAGCAGAACCCCTGTTGTTAACATTCGTACTTCCCCATAGAGTGTGATGGGCATTGGCATCACAACCCATAAGTAGAGGAATATTTTTCTTTTTACGCAATGTTTCATGGTATGTAAATTCCTCAGAAAAAAGAGGTGCTATAGAATCAAAGGCAAATAAACTGATGCAATCAGTTCAGTATGGGAGTTAAAACAATCAACAGTAATTCGTGCAGCTGCGAGATCAGCCGCGAAGAATACCTTGAGAATGCTGATGATAGCATACACTTCATCGGCAGCTACCCTGCTTTCGATTGTATTAGATCTCATGTGTTTAATTCCAGGAACGATTAGTGTGCATCTATACTATCTTCTCTGCCTTGGTTCAAACTTCTCCAATTTGCTAAGGATGCAGAACGCCTGTGCGTGATTTGATAGAATCCAAGGTTTGCACCATAGGCCTTTTATTGCATTGAGTGCGGAACCTTAAGCCAGCAAAATTTAAAAAAAAAAAAACACATATAGTAAAACTAAACGAAAAATTGTTTTTTCACAGTGTCAGACAATTTTTCGTGTTTTTTACTATGTATGAGTACTTGACAAGGTCGACTTAAATTTGAACCTGACATATTTTTTAGATTTTTTAATTCCATTTACTACCATTGCCGCAAAAGATTTAGAAGAACCCGGGGTAGGATGTTGTAACATGACTATTTTCAATATTCGATAGACATTTGTGTTTTTATTGCGTTCTCAGCCTATTAGAACAAATTTGCACACTATCTTTTTGTCTTCATATCATTAGCTACCGAAAATAAAAATTTAGGTGATATTTTAAATAGAATCGAGCAGGCCATGGCCACAAAATGGAGAACGAGTGGAATATAGCATTTCATTTTGTTCTTGAAAAAAGAGTCACACATGCTTATCGAATATCGAAAATAGTGATGTTAATAACATCCGTCCCCTGTACAGGGAGTTTGGTCGTGTCATGACATTGTGAGACAAAATTAATCGGAAAATAAAAGTATTGGTTTCAGTCCATCAAGTGTGCTTTTCTATTATTGTTGTTTATTTACTATGGTTGCCATGAACATAACGAAAGTAAATAAAGTTATGTCAAAGTTATGTGAATTTAATAAAAATTTCCTATTTATTATTACATATTTAAATGTAGTTTTCATTCATATAAATAATTGAAACCTCAACAATAAGCATTTACAAAAATAGTAAAAACATATCTTTACCCAATTTTATAACATTAAACAATTTTGGAAATATTCTTGCGAAGCAAACGTAACAGTTCCTATATACACAAACTTATTTTTATTGTAACTTAATTCACAATTATTTTTATTTATTACTTAACAAGTGTACATAATTTGAACTAAAATGTGGTACACATATTAATAGTTTAAATAAATCACAACACCAAACACAACTTATGACAATTCTACTAGTAAAAAACGAAATGAACCGATTTGAACCGATTAACATAAATTTGGTGCTTCATACCATGGCAATAAGTACTAATGCAAAGAAAATAAACCCGTATGTGTCACCGCTGACTGCACCGTGTCCTGCAGCATATTTTTCAGTAGGAAAGAAACGTATTTAGCTGAGATTATAGTTGGTTTTGGTATTGATTGCCAGCTTTTTTCAGTCAGCGATACCCACTATCATGTCTCCAAATGGCAAATACACACAGTTCCGTGGAGTTTAGTTATTGCACGTTTACAGATCAAGACGTTCTATAGTTTACTTACTCCAACTTGATGTCAGTAAAGGTGTTAGTATAGAAGAAAGAAGATGAGCAATTATCGTGTGATCGCGATCACTTTATCAAACACACAAAAAAATTCTGATGCATCTTGGTCATAATGCACTAAGTAAACTTAAAAAAGTAAAATTAACAAAAGCTTATACGTTAAGTTATCCTATTCATGTTAAGTCAAATAACCACATGCTTTATCAATTTAACAAAATTGAAAAAGTAAAACTTTACTGAATTGTAAAGTTAACATTCGAACAAGGCAATATAACTGGTCTGAAACTACCAAATATTGCTCTCTAATAAAACATTTAATTTGTCACACTCTGGTTATGTGTTTAGGATTTAGAGAACAGACCAACGCTTTAGCGTTTTCCATACCAGATGTTAAAAATTGTCTGTGACACATTCAAGTGTACGGATGAATTCAAATTTACATTAAATTAAAAAAATTACTTTGGGACTTTTTCAAAACTATTAAAAGTTGGCTCAAACATTCTATTTGTCAACTATATATGTATGTAGTTATGGTTCCTAGCCCTATAGATCATTTTCCAATTTCTTGGGTGAATGTATTTCTTATAGGTGAATTTTAAGGGGGCCTACAGAATATTTTGCCAATTATGTCATATGGGCGCCTACAGAATATTTTAACAATGTTTTGTGGTTAATTCAAGTATATAGAAGTGCAAACCCTGTAGTAATAAATATATTTTTGCTTCTTCATTTTCCATTGATTTTCTTTCTTATTCAATATATTCCATACATAATTACGTAACGTTGTGCATTCATACGCTTATCTCACTCCTTTCTCGCAATTTTTAAGATCATAATTATTTTAGCGAGAACTTATGAGAGAACTTATCGGTCAGCAACCAAATACGTAGGTAGCGATCATCATTTGGTCGCTGCAAAGCTACGAAGGAAGTTTTCGTACAAGTCTGGGAACACAGCGAACCGCATGGTACGTTTCGACTGTGAAAGTCTGGTAAATGAAGATCACAAGAAACGATATCAGGATCTTGTCAGCGACAACATTGAAGGAGCCAATTACCAGTCTGACTGCGTGAACTCTGTCTGGGAGGTACTGAAAACTTCGGTTGTCAGTGCTGCTCAACAGACTTTACGTATAGTGAAAGTCAGACCCAAGAATGATTGGTTTGATGACGAGTGTCGTCTTGCAGTTGAGCAACAAAATATAGCCCATAGTGAAGTGCAACAACGTCTCACAATCGCGAGGAAAAACAAGGTTGCTCTGGCGAGAAGGGCAGCTAAGCGGATTTGTAGACGGAAGAAGCGAGAATGGTGGAAGGCCGAGTTTCTGAAAGTACAACAACTCAGCAATGAGCGCAGTTCACGTAATTTCTTTAAACGAATTACTGGATTGCACCATACTTTCAGGCCTTCGTCAACCGCCATTCGGGACCGGGATGGAAACGTCTGTGTCAACATCGACGCAGTACTTGACGCATGGAGTGGACACTTTACAGAGCTGCTTGATGTTCATCATGCGTCACAGACTGTTGTTGAGCCACATCTAAGACAGACTGCGGAGATTTGCACTGAGGATCCATCCCATGAGGAAGTCACTAAGGCCATGCAGCGATTGAAACGAAACCGCTCACCTGGAGTGGACTGCATTAATTCGGAGCTCTTGATATTCGGAGGGGATACTTTGTGGAACTGTCTTTTCGACCTTATTCGATTAGTATGGCGAACCGAAGTTATGGCTGACGAATGGAAAGTGGCCGCGATATGCCCCATCTTCAAGAAGGGAGACCGCTTGAAGTGTGAGAATTATCGCGGTATAGCTCTCCTTTGCACATCATACAAGTTACTGTCATACATTGTATTGGATAGAATCACTCCTCTGGCGGAGGGCTTGGTTGGTGACTATCAAGGAGGATTTCGTCCGAATCGATCAGTCACCGATCAGGTCTTTTCGCTGCGGATGATTCTATCTAAATATTATGAGACATCCATCTCCGTACATCAGGTGTTCCTGGATTTCCGGCAGGCCTACGACTCGATCAATCGAGAGAGTTTGTGGTCTGCCCTGGAATACCTAGGAATGCCAACAAAATTGGTACGACTGTGTAGGATGACAGTGACGCAGTCTCAATGCTGTGTTAAGGTTGAGAACAGGCTATCGAAAATTTTTGCAGTTAACTCGGGTGTTCGGCAGGGAGATGCTCTGTCCCCGATACTCTTTAATCTCATGTTGGAGTACATCTTTCGTAAAACTGAAACACCTCAGCGCAACATCTTATATCGCCAGTCCAATCAAGTGCTTGCATATGCAGATGACATATGCGTGATTGGACTGAATAGCAACGGAGTGAAAGAAATACTTGATCCGCTTGAAGAGTTTTCAGCTTCAGTTGGACTCCAGATCAATGAGTCCAAAACGAAATACCTGATCTCTGGTTTTAGAGACAATGGCACTCCAGATTTTAGTAGTGGCCACCACACGTTTGAGGGAGTGAGGAGGTTCAAATATTTGGGCTCTCTTATCACTCACGATAACAGTGTGGGTGAGGATATTAAAGTGCGGCTGGCAGCTGGCAGTCGTTCTTTGTATCCTCTAAGGCCACTGCTAAAATCTAAACACTTATCAAGTGCCGTGAAGCTGAAGCTTTACAAAGCGTTGATCAGACCCGTTGTTATGTTTGGATGTGAAAGTTGGGCGCTGACGGATGAGTACGAGAGATGGCTCCTTACATTTGAGAGAAGAATCATGCGTGTGATTTACGGCCCTAAACGCGAAATAGATGGTACATACCGAGCTCTGTACAATTTCGAGATCAGAGATCTGATGAAGATCCCCGATATTGTACATGAAGTTAGATCCCAGCGAGTGCGCTGGCTCGGTCACGTTCTGCGTGCTGATCCGGAACGAATTGTGCAGCGATCTCTGAAAGGAGAGCCACCATATGGTAGGTGCAGAGGTCGTTGCAGGCGACGATGGCTCCACGATGTAGAGAACGACTTGGCCTCTTCTGATTGTCTTAGACAGTATGAAGACCAAGCTCAGGATCGAAACCGTTGGAGCCAAATTGTTGATTCAGTAAGGGGCCAGTAATGGCCTTTAACACTGTTAATTATTAATTATTTTAGCAACACTTATGTGGTGTCGCAAACTCGGAAAGAAGTTTTTCAACGGTGAAAACTTGAAAACATAATTTTTACTACTTAACCTAATATTTTGGTTTGTAATTTGAAATATGATAACAAACTTTATTTTAAAAAATGTATTTTATGTAATTTTACTTTTATTGCTCCTCTCTCAAGGCCATCTCCCGGATCCGTACCTGATTCAATTGAGTTAAATTAACTTATCATTTACGTTAAATTTAGCATATTATTGCATTCCGTGTATCCCAGCTCTTTGAATTCATGGTTCACAGAGTCTTACACTTCTGCCCAGAATATGGGTTTTATCAAGTTTCAGTTCACAGTTACTAAACTAGTTTCGTGTTGAGGTAATTTATTTAATAGTTTTATTAGCAACTCGACGTTATTTATATACAGATTCTCATTGAGTGGTGAAATTTTTACAACTCCGACCGCTGGCAATCCGTTATGATTTTTGATTTTGAATCCCAGTCATTTCACGCGCATCATCTGGCGTACCTTAAGATATTAACATTGATCTATTGAGCTTCGAATAGGAACTGAATCCGAAAATTAAACCGTAATTAACCGAAATATTTTCCGAATTTTAATCCGAATTGCAAACGATTTAATAAAAAAAATTACGTCCGAAATCATAACTGGAACGATAAATGTGTTCGTTCCGTTTTGAGTTTTCATCGTTCCTAGTTTTAACAAAACAAAAACAAATCAAATGACAACTATGGTTCTTTCTAACCGCGAATCATATAGTAAGTACAAATTCTAATATGGACAGGGGATGTAAAAGGGACTTTGCATCACATCTATTACTGCTCTGTTAAGAGTGCAGAATTCATAGGATACAGCATGTTCATGTCAGTATATATATATGTATATATACTATAGGCTAGCATGGAGCTATGCAATGTGCAAATGGTAAAATAAAAACGGATATGTAGCCGTTCTTCTTCCAATTGGTTAGTAATGGTTTAAGATAAGGACGTCAAAAGCAAACTGCGAAACAGTTGGAAAAACCTTGTAACTTCATCCAGTTTATATAAAGCTCCATGATACAACAAAATATATGATTCGGATTGATTTTTCATGATCGCCGTGGCATGATCGAAAAAATCATGTACGATAAAATCAAAATTGATTTCACGTATAAATTGATGATAATTCTGGATTTTTGAGGTTTTAACTCTACGAAAATACAATATTTTATAGGTTCAGTTCGTTTTCCGGTTGAGCGATAATTTTTTTTTTGAAAAATTTTCAATTTCCCCAGGTCAGATTGTACAATGAAAATGAGAAAAATGATTTTTTTAGGCTTTTTAAAAATATTTTGTACTAATTTATCGTTTGAAAATTAAAATGAACCTGTTTTGATACAACTGTCCATTAATCTCAATTTAAATGCATATAACAATATATACATAAAAAAATTGTAAAAACGTTTAAACGAATTCGTTCGTATTAGTTTTCCTGAAACTCTTAAATTCGTGTGTAATCCTAAATTTAATCCTTAATTTACACAAAGCAAAATAGCTAGCTAGTTTTTATTTTTAAACGGTTTCAGCTCGGTTCAGTTCCGGAACTAAACTGGAGCAGAAAACCGCAACAAAAAATCGTTTGGAATTGAATCCAAATCCGGAACGATAAAAAATATCGTTGGCTGCTTTGAATTTGCAAATTACCTCCTATTCGCCGATGATGAGAAAAATTGCGACTGAGTCGCTTATCCGACTGACCGAGTCTACAGGATTGGGGTGACCAGATATACTATTTTCAAGGGTATTAGTACTTGTTTTGTTTCGTTTTACTCTTTACACTTTTGTTAGGCAAAACTCATCAAAATATGCTCATTTTGCGTTGCTGACCTCATTTTTTTGTTAAATCAACACATATGCTTTTATGCCTCAAAAATATATAATAGTAAATACCAATACAAATTACGCAAGACATGATTCCTATTAGGGTTACATTTTAGCACTTCGACGTATCAAAGTTTTAACATGTAGCCAAACAATGTATCTCGAAAGAAACATTAACTATAGTCTGTGGTTCCAATTTGAACTACGTAGGTAGCATTGATTAAGTTAGTCTGAAACTCAATGTACCTGTGCTGAGCTGTACTAAAATATTTAATATTTGAAGCTGAATGCGTTTAAACGAATATAGAATGGATAATCCAGTAGAAATTGATATAACATCAGCCTTTGCTGAAAAACTTGTCACAGCATATAAATTTTGTCAAATGTGATTGGATTACTTAAATACCTAAATCATCCAAGGTTTGCCTTCAATTTCTATAATCATTTTTTTTAACATACAAAAATGTCAAATTTAAAGCGACTTGTCAAATAAGAATCGAAGTGGAATTTTTAGGATGCCATATTTTCAATTTGAAAATTGAACCCAAATTCAAAATTCGACAGAAAAAAATTGTATTTTGTATTCGCCGCGATTTAAAATTTAAAATTGTTAAATTTTTAAATTGAATTTCGATGTGTAATTTGTTAAATTAGAAATGGAATTTTGCTTACATATATGAAGACATAATTCAAGATTTTAAAAATTAATTTAAATTTAAAAAATTTGCTTAACTTAAAAAATGTTTAATGATAAAATTAACAAATCTGAAATTGTTCAAACTTTTGAAATATTTTGGATTTATTAAACTTTTATGTAAATATAGACAAAATAAATTAATTTAATTTTAATTCGAGATTTAAAATATTTGTTTAATTCTAAAACTTCAATTCGTTTCGATAATTTTTCTTAGCTTAAAATGATGACTGAAATGTTTATGAAATTTGTGGATATTACTGGTACATATATAATACAATACAGTGTTAACCTGTTTATGCATAGTCGTACTCTGTCATCAGTCTATTGGCTTGATTTCTTATTGACAGAACATCATGTTAAAGTTTAAATAAAATAACGATTTTTTGGCTCAAAATCTTGGACTGATTTTATAACGAGTGAAATAATTACCCATATATGGACTGCAAGAACTGCATAAATTGTTTGTTGCTCGGTTGGAACGCGTTAAAATATTTAAATTTTGTAAAACATGCTAGTTTGCGTTCAAAAATATCTGGTTAGCCTATATATAAAGGATGACCTAAACTGATTTAGTATAGCTGGTCAATAGTTGGTGAACAAGACCCTCTTGTCAAACAAGTGTGAATATTAATTGTTTTGCAACCTTTTCAATTTTTGAAAAACTAATCAAATTGTTAGAAAGGAACTTTTGTGGTATATTGTGGATTTATATCACATACAATAATTGCAACCAGTTAACTGATAATGAAATCTAAAATATTTAATTTTGGTGAAGACAATTTAATTGCAAAATTATCTAACTTCAAAAAACAAACATCGCAACTTCATTACCCAGTTTAATATATTTTTTGAAAGTTGTTGAACTTTTAAAAATTGTATAATAATAAACAGTATTAAAGGCCATTACTGGCCCCTTACTGAGTCAACAACCCGGCTCCAACGGTTTCGATCCTGAGCATGGTCTTCATACTGTCTAAGACAATCTGAAGAGGCCAAGTCGTTCTCTACATCGTGGAGCCATCGTCGCCGGCAACGACCTCTGCGCCTACCATATGGTGGCTCTCCTTTCAGAGATCGCTGCACAATTCGTTCCGGATCAGCACGCAGAACGTGACCGAGCCAGCGTACTCGCTGAGATCTTATTTCATGTACAATATCGGGGATCTTCATCAGATCTCTGATCTCGATATTGTACAGAGCTCGGTAGGTACCATCTATTTCGCGTTTTGGGCCGTAGATCACACGCATGACTCTTCTCTCAAATGTTAGGAGCCATCTCTCGTATTCATCCGTCAGCGCCCAACTTTCACATCCAAACATAACAACGGGCCTGATCAACGCTTTGTAAAGCTTCAGCTTCACGGCACTTGATAAGTGTTTAGATTTTAGCAGTGGCCTTAGAGGATACAGAGAACGACTGCCAGCTGCCAGCCGCACTTTAATATCCTCACCCACACTGTTATCGTGAGTGATAAGAGAACCCAAATATTTGAACCTCCTCACTCCCTCAAACGTGTGGTGGCCACTACTAAAATCTGGTGTGCCACTGTCCCTAAAACCAGAGATCAGGTATTTCGTTTTGGACTCATTGATCTGAAGTCCAACAGAAGCTGAAAACTCTACAAGCGGATCAAGTATTTCTTTCACTCCGTTGCTATTCAGTCCAATCACGCATATGTCATCTGCATATGCAAGCACCTGATTGGACTGGCGATATAAGATGTTACGCTGCGGTGTTTCAGTTTTACGAAAGATGTACTCCAACATGAGATTAAAGAGTATCGGGGACAGAGCATCTCCCTGCCGAACACCCGAGTTAACTACAAAACTTGTCGATAGCCTGTTCTCAACTTTAACACAGCATTGAGACTGCGTCACTGTCATCCTACATAGTCGTACCAGTTTTGTTGGCATTCCTAGGTATTCCAGGGCAGACCATAGACTCTCTCGATTGATCGAGTCATAGGCCTGCCGGAAATCCAGGAACACCTGATGTACGGGGATGGATGTCTCATAATATTTAGATAGAATCATCCGCAGCGAAAAGACCTGATCGGTGACTGATCGATTCGGACGAAATCCTCCTTGATAGTCACCAACCAAGCCCTCCGCCAGAGGAGTGATTCTATCCAATACAATGTATGACAGTAACTTGTAAGCTGTGCAAAGGAGAGCTATACCGCGATAATTCTCACACTTCAAGCGGTCTCCCTTCTTGAAGATGGGGCATATCGCGGCCACTTTCCATTCGTCAGGCATAACTTCGGTTCGCCATACTAATCGAATAAGGTCGAAAAGACAGTTCAACAAAGTATCCCCTCCGAATATCAAGAGCTCCGAATTAATGCAGTCCACTCCAGGTGCACGGTTTCGTTTCAATCTCTGCATGGCTTTAGTGAATTCCTCATGGGATGGCTCCTCAGTGCAAATCTCCGCAGTTTGTATTAGAGGTGGCTCAACAACAGTCTGTGACGCATGATGGACATCAAGCAGGTCAGTAAAGTGTCCACTCCATGCGTCAAGTACTGCGTCGATGTTGACACAGAGGTTTCCATCCCGGTCCCGAATGGCGGTTGACGTAGGCCTGAAAGTATGGTTCAGTCCAGTAATTCCTTTAAAGAGATTACGCGAACTGCGCTCATTACTGAGTTGTTGTACTTTCAGAACCTCGGCCTTCCACCATTCTCGCTTCTTCCGTCTACAAATCCGCTTAGCTGCCCTTCTTGCAAGAGCAGCCTTGTTTTTCCTCGCGATTGTGAGACGTTGTTGCACTTCATTATGGGCTATATTTTGTTGCTCAACTGCAAGACGACACTCGTCATCAAACCAATCATTCTTGGGTCTGACTTTCACTATACCTAAAGTCTGTTGAGCAGCACTGACAACCGAAGTTTTCAGTACCCCCAGACAGAGTTCACGCAGTCAGACTGGTAATTAGCTTCATTAATGTTGTCGCTGACAAGATCCTGATATCGTTTCTTTTGATCTTCATTTATCAGACCTTCACAGTCGAAACGTACCATGCGTTTCGCTGTGTTCCCAGACTTGTACGAAAACTTCCATCGTAGCTTTGCAGCGACCAAATGATGATCGCTGCCTACGTATTTGGTTGCTGACCGATAAGTTCTCACATCCTGCACAACCTGAGCCCGTCCTTTAGAAACTAACACATGGTCAATTTGGCTGCGGGAAGTTCCGCGAGGATGTGTCCATGTCTCAAGATGTATGTGTTTGTGAGGGAAGAATGTGCTTGCTACTCTAAGATCATGAGCAACCGCAAAGTACATCATTCTCTCACCATTATCGGTCGCAGTTTCGTGTCGGGAGTACGGACCTATGTTTTCACACAAGTCGGTCTGATTTCTGCCAGCTCTAGCATTAAAGTCCCCAATTACCATTCTAACATCGTGTTCGGGTATAGATCCCATCAGATCGTCCAAGTCATTGTAAAATGAGTCTTTATCTTGGGGCTGGCTGACCTCTGTGGGCGCATGTACACAAATTATCGACAGGTTAGCTAACTTCATGCGCAAGCGAAGCTTACACAATCGGTTATTAACTGCTTGGAAATCCAAAACAGCGTTCTTTACCTGCGGCCCAAGAAGAAATCCAGCTCCAAGATTTCCGAGGTCATCTCCACTGTAGAACAACGTATAGCCCTGGGACACATGGTCTCCACTTTTAGGCCAGCGAGTTTCTTGAAGAGCAACGAGTTCCAGCCGATACTCCTTCATGCACGTGATTAGGCCCTCTAACGCTCCTGGTTTCCTTAGTGATTGCACGTTCCACGTGCCGATCCTAAATCTCGTGTCCGGGTACTTGAGCGGGGGTCCGGTGTTGTTTTGGCGGTATCCATTTTTCTTTTTGTTGACTTTATAAACACTATATTTTTTTACGGATGCGGGTCGTCAGCCCAGCGATCCAACCGTTTAGTCGCCTCCTACGACAAGCAAAGGATACTGTGGTGGTATTCTTGGGAAACATGTTCGTGCAATTTTGATTTACGAGACATGTGAGTGCCCCCCGACCACAGGGGCCAAAAATTGTATAGATTTAAATATATATATACGGACAAACTTTTTGAAGAAATCGTGTTTGTCCATGGGCACCAAAACTAACATATCGTGAGCTGATCTGAAAATGTATATATAAAATTGAGATCTGTTCTTGTTCTGCGAAATTAAACATTGTTTTAAATAAAACATTTCTATTTTACTATTACGACATAAAACATAAATTACTATCGTTATATCAAGACGACATTACCTACGCACGAATGCCCTAGTTACGCATATGGAATTTTATTTTAAAAATATTGTTTAGAATTATACCATATTACCTATTACCTACTCGTATATAATTTAATATAAAAACGTCATAAATATATTTTTTAACATTTGAATATTTCTTCATATACGTATTCTTGTAATGTGTTAGGCATTGTTCTCATTTGATAATTTATTTTCTGATATATCGATTATTTTACCATTAATAATTTTTGAAATTACTTCCGAAAAGTTTTGGAACACATGATAAAACAACACTCGTTTTGTATCATTTCTGTCGAAATCATAAATTACATTTCTGAAAACAAACTCTCAGATCTCATTCACTTGATGCGTATTAATTATAAATTAAATCGATATCAATTTCATTGAATACTAAATTTTATGAATTAAAATCGATATTACACAACTTTTAAACCGCAAGTCTAATTTATATTATATTAAAAATTGTATTTATTTATATATATATATATATATATATATATATATATATATATATATATATATATATATATATATATATATATATATATATATATATATTTGTATTTTAAGCTAAAATTATTTCCGAAATGAATTTATTAAAATAAGAAAATTGAAAAACCCAAATTGATAAAATGGAAATTGATTTTTCTTTTATTTTTGTAAAAATTAAATTGAATATAGCAAAATATATAATGATAATTGGAGTAGGATAAAGAAATTTCCATTTATATATTTATACGTAAATGAACATAACTCATCCATGGGAGGATAATATACATAGATAAAATTTCTTATTTATCTATCCGCATTAATTTTAAAATTCAAGCTTTCATAAATTTTTAGGGTGTGTCACTAAATCAAATTGTTTGCTATTTCAAATTTTCAACACAAGAATCAAATTCACTGATTTTACCTAATTTTTCCATCAAGTGAAAACATACATGTACATACATATGAGTATATGTTAAAAAAGGCAACAACAACAATATGGAATTATCACTCACAATCATCAACGTCCTTGAAAAATAAAATCAACATTATTGCCTGCCGGCCGGTAACATGCGCAACAAATACCGGTCG
Organism: Tipula unca; assembly: GCA_951394425.1. NCBI lineage: Eukaryota > Metazoa > Arthropoda > Insecta > Diptera > Tipulidae > Tipula > Tipula unca. The sequence goes on along the minus strand of OX596380.1, from coordinate 5,605,264 downwards.
ATAATAATTTTTCCATTTTCATTTTCTATATATACATATATACATACATACATATGTACATATATACGAGTACCATGTATTTATGGTTGTTGTTTTTGATTTTTCCGTTTTTTTTTTGTTTGTAAGATTTTCTCTAAGAACTTCTTTAAGAATAAAAAAAGTATAAATTAACAAAGCACCAAACAAAGCAACAACGATGTTCAAATAAAATAATTTAAAAATCGGTTGAAAATGGAAAGAAGATTATTGTCGGCAAAGCTCAGAAAAACCAAAACTGTATATAATAATGATAATGAAAAATTGAAAATTTTTCCATCGTAACCATAGTGACAACAAAATGCGAAGTATACACCACACGGTGAATGCTTTTCTTTACGTTTGTGCCTATTTTCTTTCTTTCATTTCGTTTGCCTCTCTTATTTGATGGCTGACGTCAGAGCATGGAAAACACAATAAAAATTTAAAAGTTTTATTATTTTTTGTTTTTTGTTTTTCTTTACTTATTGTAACGTTTTACGTCAGTAAGGGATTAATTTGACGTCACTCCGATAAAAATGAAATATGTATGTATGTACAACAATTTTCTGTCTCTTTATTTATTTAGAGTATGTAAACCAAAAAACTTGGGGGGAAAAAAACTAAACAAACATAATAAAATCGTATATAGAGTATTGTATAGTAATCGTTGGAAAATTCTGATTGAGAATGTTCGTTTTAATGAGAATGAGAGGGCGCACATGGAAAAGTGCGCAATGATAAGTTTTCTCAATCGCTTTTCATCGTTATTTAACAAGCTATCAAATTATTATTTCAAAAAAAAAGAAATCTTGTTACTCGTATAAAAAATCTCGAAAATTTGATGTTCATTTGGTTTGATTTGTTTTTATGAGACTCCATTCCCGACTGCGCACTTTAGAGTACTTGTTGAACGCTTATATAATATATTGAAGATAAATAATTTAGATATTTGGAAGTTGTTTTAAATGAACCGCATATATTCTTCCATATGGTGGTTTTATCATATGTATGTACATAATATTATTCGATTCAGTTCGAAAGTACGGACTGAAGAAAAATAAACGCCGGATACGCCCAAACAAATTAGAACAAAAAAATACAACAACCCCAAATGCTATACATACACATATATGTGTTCTGAACAAATCTAATATTTAATGCGAAAAACAAAAAATAATAAGTAATAATAAATTTTCATTCATTTTCTCGTTTTCGAAAAAAAAGAAATAATAAATTCACTAGAAATTCGGAAAAGAAAAACAAATAATTTTTCCATTTAATTTTTTTTTTTTCTTCTCTCTGTTATTATTCGTCCCTGACCTTTTAATTTTTCTTTTATTTTCCCTGAACCATTCCATCTTCTCGGTATACATATGTATGTATACATACATACATACATAGATGTATATTCAGGTGTTTTGTTGTTGTAGGTTAACGCACGTGTCATATTTTTTCAAACATTTTCACCGGATTTTTTTGTGTTTTCCCTATTTCTTATCTTAGGAAAATTTACACTGACATTAGGCGAGTAATCGAACAACGCGATTTCGAGTTTCATTTCGAAATTTATGTTATTTCAAAAACATAATTTAAATTAATTGTAAAAGATTTTTTATGTTAAGTCACGATATTGCTTTTTTTATTAACTTTAAAATATCCTACATTTGTCCTTCAAAAATAAAAACAGATTTTTCTCGAATTCATGGTTCTGTTTCTATATATCGTATATATCCTGTGGAAAATGCGCAAACGCAGTAAATTTTCATTCATAATTTTGTTTGTGGATACACATGCATGAAAATGGAAAATTGTTTTCGCTTGTATCGGAGGAGTCAATTTTGTATTTTTTTAAATGAACATAGATTTACATGTTGTATATTATATCAATAGAAACTAACTATGTACATATGTGCATAATATATCATTGAGAAAAGGTAACATTCAGAGCCAACAAAGTAAATCAATAATATGTGTATGCGCCATCCCACTCGTAATAATTTAAAATGTATTAAGGATAAATAATATAATTTTAATATACACAAAAGGACGAAAAATTCTTTTTTTTTATTAATTATACAATCCCGTATAATTCATTAATCACTTGTTGAATAATAAAAATTTGGGTGTATTTAATCATAATATTCCATATCGTATATATGTAGATCCCACATTTATTGTATGATTTGTTATATTGTTTATCAATATTGTTACATAACGCCAATTAAGTTAACCCACCATTCTGGGATATTAAATAACAATTAAAAATTCATTTAAATTGTTTTATCCAAAATGTTGTATCGTTAATAGCAGCACTCGTTGAAATAAACTACAAATATACGCAGCACCAAAGGCAACAACAAAAACACTCAACATCCTTTTATTTATTTCACAACCAAAACCAAGCCAAACTCAATAAAATAAAATTTTCATTCATAAAAATAAAATGAAAATTTATGAATGAAAATGTTATTTAACAAAAATGTATTTGTGACTTTATGACCTTTATGCTAAACAAACAGGATAACACAAACTATATATACCACACATCTTATAGGCATTCTCATAAATTTTATTGTGAGTTCAAAAATTGTTATGTACATATACTGCGGGATAATAATATATTGTTATTATTTTAAAATTAATGAGTATCAATATAAAGAGTCCTAATTAAGAAACAAAAACACTATATGTATACGTACTGACGCCTACGACTCTATTTTAGAATAACCGAAAGAGGATATTTATGTATATATATATTAAGAATTTCTATAAATACCAAACGTACCAAGCGCGCATTATAGTATATATATATTTATAAATTTGTATTACGAGTATAAATAAACTGTGGTCTCCTTATTAATCCTTAGAACATTTCAATAAAATAGAGACTATAACTAATAAACGTTTTAACTATTAATTTTAATTTAACTTGTCGTTCTATTAACATTCTACATATATAATTCACCTCATACGCATATACATATTAAAAGCTTGATAAAATTAAAAATAGAGATGTTTTATTTTTTGTTTTATTTCTGCTTCTGTTCCTTTATTTTATTAAGATGATAAATAACACAATGGTTGCGTCTTGCATGAAATAACAATGTTTGGTTATTTTTAGAATTGTGATCCTTAGAATGTATAATAAATAAACGTATACATATATTTATTTTTAAAACATTTTCGTTAATGAAAGTTTATTTTAAGGTTTTCTATTTTATAAATAAGATATATCATATGTAATATTTATTTTTACTAGTTTGCTAGAAGCCGGCTAATTTATATTTCTCATAATACATATTCAAAAACCACTCTTCTACTTTTTAATTTTATGGAGAAATTGTTTCATCTCTTTTGTTTTGTATTTGTGGAAAATCAATATCCTCAAGGTTGAATTTCATTCATAAAATTTCCCGGTTTTCCACCATTTTTATTTTCACAATCTGTATGGTATTGCACATACATATATAAGTAAATATCTATGTGTGTACAATATTATTATGTTGATAGGAAAATACTTTGGACTTATGATATATCTTAAACGGAAAAGCTAAATGAACAATTCCAAGTAGACAAAAAAATATTAATACATATATTGTTATTGAATTTTGCGAGTAGCTAATGGATCTCATTCCCAGGTAGCCTCCTGCTCAATATTTTCTTTTACTTTATTTGGTATCTGTGCATGTGGTATCATAATGCACAAGTATATTGTTCATAAACTTTGGTATAGCTTTTCCAGGTTAAATTGAACCTTTTCCATGTTAAACGCAACATATTCCAAAGTAAACGAAACTATTTCCAAATTGAACGCAACCTTTTCCAAATTAAGTTAAACTTAATCAAAACAGATTTCACTTTTTTCCAAATTCATTGAAATTTTTTCCATATGAAATTAAGTTTTTTCCAAACGGAATTAAATCATTGATGAATATAAATTAAACTTTTTAAAATTAAAATTAACAATTTTCCATTTCAAATTAACGTTTTTCCAAACAAAATTAACCTTTCATAAAATTGCATTTTTTAAATCTGCCAAAATTGTCGTAATGGTACGTTACGATAGAATTTTCTCGGTTTGCTCAATAGAACCGAGATAAACTATTTTCGTCGATGAATGTGTGTATAACCTATACATTTACACCGGAGTCACGCGCGATGAAAGCGAGGAATAAAAGCTGTGGTAAAGGCTCCATATATTAGAGTTCGAAATATAACAATTATATGCGCCATTAACGACCACGGCGTCGTACACTAAAAAATAATTTCTAATAACACTTGCAATTCCAGTAACTTTTGTATATTTTTACGTGAATTGAATGAAAAATTAGTACATGCGCCTACTAATTTAAATGCAGCTTATTTATGGATAATGTATAGCTATCCAAAAAACAACGCAGTTCAGAAGCTGGCCGAATCATTTAATTTAAATTTAAGATTTTTGCCTCCATATTCTCCAATGCTCAATCTCATAGAGAAGTGTTTTCCTAAAATGAAACTCTATGCAAGGCAGGTGTTGGCGGATGTTGGCAAGGCAGGTGATGCCAGTTCAGAAAAACCTAGTTGAGGTTATCGAACAATCGGCAAACCAAATTACAGATACCGACTGTTCTAACTATATTTTAGACATGCTAATGCAACTCCCTGCTGCATCTTCTGGTGAACCACTTCATCAGTGGTTTGTCTACTATATGTATAGCTTATTTCCAGATTAAATTGAACTATTTCCAAGTTAAACGCAACTTTTTCCAACATAAATGAAACTATTTCCAAAATGAACGCAACTTTTTCCAAATTAAGTTAAACTATTTCCAAACAGATTTCACTTTTTTCCAAATTCACTGAAACTTTTTCCATTTGAAATTAAATTTTTTCCAAACAGAATTAATTATTAATGAATATAAATTAAACTTTTTAGATTTAAAATTAACAATTTTCCATTTCAAATTAACGTTTTTCCAAATGAAATTAAACTTTCATAAAATTGCATTTTTAAATCTGCCAAGGTTTGTCGATTGACATTTTAATAATCCTGTTTATTTTTAATGATATTATTAGACTGACGGTGAAACAAATTAGGAAAACGGGAAAACGAGAGTGAAAGTCAAAATAATGATACTACACTGCGCCAATTTAAAACCGGAACCGAAATTTTCTTCGCGAAGATACCCAAATTTGAAAGCTTGTATATTGGTGAAACAACGCCTTTCAAAAAAAATTTTTGTTTTATAATTGCAGGAAATTTTGCTAAATGTTATGGAAATTTCTGTGCGGCCACTCCCTGCCGAATTATTGAAGTTTTAGAGAAAACGTATCAACGTATGGATATCGATCCATTTCATTTCATTGAAATGGAGCTTTCTAAATTTGTAGGTACCAAACTCTGGGCAGTGTAACGCCCTCCTGACTCCAGCGCTATTTCTTTTACTGACTTTTTGAAAGCACAACTCTCGAACGATAATAAATATGATAATATTTTAATTGGTGTTATAAATATTTCAAATTTCAAGATTTTGTGATAAACTATATAACAACTTATTAAGTAGTTTTGGTTTAATCGTCACTAAGACGAATGATACTCGAACGGCTAGTGGGAATATTCTAGATCATGTTGTACCAAGTTTTTTAAACTTTGATACGGTTTCTACACCAACCATATATTCGAACTTAATTGATCATAATTTTGTTTTCTCGAACTTTCGTTTCGCACTGAAATATACTAGAAGAACAATTGAAAAAAAAACCACTAACTTAGATAAAGTGAATGAAAATTTTGGTAATTTTTTGAATTCATTACCATTTAATAATATGGATCCGAATAGCATTTTTACAATGAACATTGGAAAATATAATGAGTTAATTGATAAGTTTACTATAAGTGTTGAAGCCAAACTTAAAAATAGCCCATGGATTACGTATGACATATGACAACACATCCGTAAAAAAAATAAAATTTTGAAAAATTATAAATTGAACAGATCTGATGATGCTGTAAAATCTGAACTAGATAATCTTAGCAAACAATTAAAATTGAAAAAAAAATTGGCAAAGAAACATTATTTTGGTAAAAAGTTCATTTGTGGAAAAATGTTAAAAATGTTTTTTAATAAAAATCATATGAGCAAATCTAGAGGTAATGATTCCCTCTTCTGTTATGGTAGCTTCGTTAATAATTCTATTGATATTGCTAACTTATTTAATAACCACTTTGTTAAGGTTGGTAGTTCAATTGGTGACTCAATCAATTCTGACAGAGATATACATAAATTTAATACGATTCACAAGAACTCTAAATCCATGTACTTTTCGTCAATAACGTCAATTGAAGTATTTAATATTATCTGCTATATTAGATAACAATAATGGTGGTGGTCCTGACAATGTAGGTAGTAGTGTAATATAAAATAGAGAATTCTTTTTTTCGGATGTATTGTCGGATATATTTAATGAAATACTGAGAACTGGAGTTTATCCGAGCTGTTTAAAGGTTGCGAAAGTTGTTCCAGTTTTCAAAAGTGGTGATCGGAAAAATATTAATAATTATAGACCGATCTCAACGTTGTCTGTATTTGATAAGATATTGGAAAAGATTATTGCCTCTCGTTTGGTTGACTTCTTATTTTCTTAAACAGTAACAATTTTTTCTCCAATTTTCAAATGGTTTCAGGAAGGGGATGAATACTGAATTAGCATTAGTGGAAGTTTGTAGCATGATTTATACTGCCCTTGATAAGCAAAGAGTTGTTGGAGCATTATTTTTGGAACTGCAAAAGGCGTTTGACTGCATTGACCATGATCTGCTTTTTGATAAAATCAAGGACTATGAAATTCGGGGTGTGACATTTGATCTACTGAAGAACTATTTAGCCAACACAAAATAATATGTTATGTTTAATGGAGTATGCAGTGAAGCGTTAGAAATCAAATGTGGTGTTCCGCAGAGAAGTGTTCTGGGGCCACTCTTATTTCTTATATTCATTAATGATATATCAAATTTACCACCGATTGGTCAAGTTAGAATTTTTACAGACGATACTGCTATACTTTACGAAACTTAAGATCCTGGTACCATATGTGGTAGTATCGAACATGATTTTGATGTGCTTTTGGAATACATTAAATCCAATATGATTGCATTGATTGTGTCAAAAACTAAATTTTTAGTGTGTCACTCTCCACATGAATTAGTAAGTAGCTTATACTTTCACTTCAAGTCTGTGATGTCGCTATTGAAAGAGATAGTTCTGTTTTGGGCTAATTAGAAAACTATCATGGTTTATTCCTACGAACGTATTGTTAAAGATCTATTTTGCATTTATTCACTCGCGAATTAATTATAGTATCCTAGTATATGGCACTGCTTCTGAAACTAGAATCAAACAATTAGCAAAATAAAAGAGTGAAAGCAATATTTAAATTATCTTCATTGTTTCCAACCTATGAATTATATGCTAAAGATGAACATTTAATTTTGCCCATAAACGTTTTATATAAACTCCAGATCGTTGTTCGTATACTATAAATTCATACAATTTCGCATGCACAACTCTTAAATTTTAATTCGTTTTATTGAATTTTAAAAATACTGTAGCTTGAAATGCCGAAGTGCAATTTTTAAGAAATTTGTAGATATTACTGGTATATATAGAGTGTTTCACTGTTTATGCATATTCCTAACATTGTGATCACTCTATCGGTTCGATTTATTTTTATTCACTAAACATCGTGTTAAAATTTTACGGTTAACCCGGGATTTACACCAAAAAAAAACATTTGGTAAGTATTGTGATCTTTGCGTCGTCTAGTTTATATTATACGATAGCTTAATTCTCTATCGAAGTTATTAAAGGATAATAAACTCGACAATAATTACTGTTCATTTTATTGGGTGTAAATCCCGGGTAAATTTCAAATAAAATAACTATGTACTTGTAATCAGCTTGGGACCGAGGCCAGCTAAGTTGAAAACGTTCTTCATCCATTTACTACTAGAGTTACTGGCTTTTGTGATATCGTTCGATTCAATTAAACTTTGTAGGCTTTTATCATTTGTGCTTATATTATCAGGGTTCATATATTTTCAGAACAATTAAATTTTAACTTCTTATTCAATATAACTAGACTATTAAAACAGAAAATATGAAATTTTACTTTATAATTTAACATGAAAACTTACTTTAACATGAACAACATGACACAAATGGGTTCCAGACGCATTATAATTTTAGAAACTAAATCTGTACGGAATATCTAGAAATATTGAATTAGTAATACATTTTAAACATTATGTATCTATCATCAGAAAACAAAATGAAGGAATCGTCTAAATAAATTTCAATTACTAGAATGGCCCATCTACATCTGAATCGATCGTTCTTCTTTTTTATTTTTCAAATTTTTAATAAATCACAGAAATTCTCAGAAAAGACATTTCTAAAGCATGATTTTCTTAGAGCTAATGTATTTGTTGTACTATATTATTATTTTTTTAATAAACATGTTATATTTCATTACATAACTCTTGAAAATCATATATTTCATGAATGAAATTGAGGAAGACAAGAAATACTAGTACAAAGTACATGCTGCAGCATAACATGTTAATTTGAATATCAAAAATAATGTCATAAAGAAAAAAATAATCATTACAGTCCTTATAAATTGTAATTTGAAGGATTACAATTATGTACAGCAATAGGACTGTTAACTGTAAAACCCGTTCGATATTTAATGTTGGGATGGTAAGAAATTTTATAATTAAAATTAAAAAACAAACAATTAAATAATTCTTCCAAGGATTTAATAACATCTCTTAGACAGGCTATACATTTTTATTATTGTTTATAAAAAAAATATACATAATTATAATAAATATAAATCACAAAACAAAACAATATAATATTTAAGTTAACAAAAAATAATGTCTAAACTTAAATAGTTTAGTCCCCCCAAAAAAAATAATAATAAAAAATCCCGTGCAACATAAGTAATCATCATTTAATCAAATCGCTTGAATGAATATTCTGTATGAATGGTTCACTTTCCGATCTTTTATGTGTTCGACGTGTTAAAATATCTAAATTATCATTACTGCTTGTCTTACTATCCTCGTTATGATAACCGCTATTAACACTCATATTAGTACTATGATTTATATTTATACTTGTAATATTACAATTTTCATTAATATCAATTAATTTTATTTTATTATGTTGTAAATCAGGCACACTGCGTGTTATATCTTGATCAATTTGATTCGATAGATTTGTTGGTTGAGGTTTTATTATTAAATTATCATTTAAGCAAACATCGTCTAAATCAACATCGCTATTTGAGAAGAGTGCGGTTGCACCTAAATTTGCTGTATCATCTATTATTTTACTATTCAATGGACTCGTCGTATTTAAACAGGAATCATTAGATGAAGTTGATGAAACTATTAGTGTTGATTTTATTTTTATCTCAGGCAATTTATTACTGTGTGTATGAAATGGGGATGTTGCTGAATCAATTGTTATGGTATTGCGATTATTACTATTTGTATTATTATTATTATTATTATTATTGCCCGTAGTTTTATTAGGTGCTGGCGTAGATATTAAATTATTATTGCTGTTTGAGTGTTGCTCCATTAAATCACAAGCTTTACCTAGCGCATAAATTGTACTACATATACGAGTAGTAACTAAAATTAAATAAGCTAATAGAACTAATAACAATGATGCAATAGTATCAATAGTAATTGCATGATAAAGTGCCTTGAAAAGTACAACGGCTAATGGGAACGCAATAAAACCCATTCGTCTAGCAACTAAATCTGAATGATCAGAAAATGCGTGCTTTTGTCGTGTTTGTGTCATGTCATATGCCAACGACAGTGTATATTCCTTGTATACATCAACGGGCAATTCATTAAACCGAGTGATGAATGCATGTTTTATCCAATCAATAAATAATTCTGTTATTAAAACAAGCATACATGGACCAAACATAACCCAAAATTGTTCTCGTTTCCAACTAAACTCTTTCATTGTTTGTATTACAACAATAAAGAGTAACACAGCCAAATGAAAACGTTCACGTACATCGCTGCAGCTTAATTGAAAGAGATTATTTTTATCGAATTTTTTAAAAACGCTTCCTTTCAGCTCAACAAAATTATTTGACATCATAATCATAAGCAATCCCTTATTACTTGAATTCACAGCCACATTTAATGTGGTCGATTGGAACATAATCAAAGTTGAATGAAGTCCCATATAAATCAATGCGAATATAATATGCGAAACCAATCCTAAATGTTCTTTTCGGCTATTTTTAGATTCGGTTGCTGTCCAAAAGAGAGCATCAATTGTATCCTGCCCAAATGACGAGAGTAAACGATCACCAACTTCAAGCATATTATAAAATATGTATAATTTAATAAACGATTGACTTTTTATCACATGATATATCCGATTTGTATCTATATACAACATAACAATACAACATATTATCCAAATTGTTCCTTTAAGTAGGTCACATATTTCCGCTGATGTAAGAATTCGATTTCGTCTACTAAATCCAAATAATTTGGCGATGGGGCGATATATAATAGCCCATAGCGCTAAAACATACCGTATTGGCAGAAATGTATGAATATACAAAAATGAATCGGCACATTGGAGCACTCCGTAGAACATAAACTTTTCTACTTCCCTTGGTATTCGCATAAATGTATACATTTTCTCCCGTCTGGCTGTATACCGTTCTTCGTCATGTTCCAATAAATATCCTCTAGTTAATTCCAACTTAAAAAAATCCATAAGTGAAGGTTTCTCGTCTTTATGTAATTTTTTATCATCGCCTAAAATTTGATTATAAATAGCCAATATTTTTTAGAATTGAGAATTGCATTATGATATACCTATTACCTTTTACTTTAGCACCACTACTTCCATCACCACTAAATAATTCTGTTTTTACATTTGCCCCACGGCGCTCATCACCATCTAAAATATCTTCGATGCGTTCATCGTATTGTTGAAACAGATTACTATTTTCGCCACGAAAGCGTAATTTTTTTGCCGGTGGTGTAACAAATAAATTATTTTCTACATTTATATTTTTTCGTGACATTTTATTTATTTAATATAACTTTTGTAAAAACATTGAAATTTTCAATAAAAATAAATTGCATAAAAATAAAAATAAAACAAATGATTTTGACGTACGGGACTACCAATACAGAGAAACTAAAATTTATTTAAAACCAAATGGTACGTTGCTGTTCACAATGCGTAATTTGATTGCACCAATTCATGTATGTACTAAAATAAATGACTAAAATAAATATCGTTTTCGAGAATTAAAAATGCATAACTAAAGCAACGACAAATAAATTCAAATCCATTACAGTACAAAATTTTATTAATTATGATATAAATTACAATTACTTAATATTTTATTTTAATACGAAATTTGTTATTAATTTTGCTATTTGGCTTGAATTAGTTTTGCTAGTAAACTTCTGTCACAATATTTCTTTATTTCATTTAAAGATTCATTATAGTTTTAAAACTATTATGAAAATAATTTCAATTCAATATGTAATTGTTTCACATTTTTCTGTAATTTACGTTTTGGCATTCTAATGGATAAAGCAATTTGAGCAAACTGCAAGTCTGCAACGTTAAATTTTAGAACAATTTACAAACGTCTACCGTTATTTTTAGGACAGTAAATAATTTACTACTTACACTGTTAAATTTCATTATTTACATTAGTGGCCAGCACACATCAGTGCTACCACCTTACAAAACTCCGATTTGACAATATTAAGTGTCAAAAATCAAAACAATCAGCTGACAAGTACAGACACTTAAAAAAGGTGTTTCAACAAAAAAAAGTATTGCAAAAAAAAGTGAAAAAATTTGGTTCTTGATTTGCAAATATTATATGAAAACAAAAGATAATAGGATATAAGTTAAAAAACAGCGGAATAGATAAATAAAAATGACAGATCATAGTGATAAAATAAAAACAAAATGTAAACTAATAATAATTGGTGCTGGAATGGCTGGTCTATCTGCAGCAAATTATTTAATTCAAAATGGTTGTAAAGATTTTAAAATACTTGAAGCTAGAAATCGCATCGGCGGAAGAATTATATCAATTGATATGAGTACTGAAAAGGTAAACTTTAATTAAATCATAATTAATATATGTCTTAAGGTCAATGTTGTAGATACATTTTTGCTTTATATTATTATATAAGATGGTCTTTCGTAAGTTGTAGAAAAGCCATTTGAAAGGTACTTTTGCAAGAATCTTTTATTAATTTATGAATTATATATATAATATTTATACACAAAGAATAATTTTCTAATTGAATGATGCATTTTTCATGGTTCGGTTGATTTGCATGAACTCCCTTAATGTATATTACTCTTCCGGTAGAGATAAACATTGCATGAATATATTTATAAATACCTATAAAAAACTGAAATAAACAAATATCCATAATAGTAAAATTCTTTTTTACAATAGATCAAAATTAACTATCTTATCAATAAGTATAATACATGTAGGTATTTATAGTATTAATAAAATATGTTTCGTATTGATTTTATGTGAATATTTTTCATTTACGTAAATATGTACATATGACGATGTACATGTATGTATGTATGTACATATATAAAACTATTCTAACCTCAATTTTAGTTTTGCTTTTGAAATCGAGGTAGCGCACGCATCCTGTAATATCCATCGATTATGAATGTTTTGTTAATACTACAGCAAATACAATTATAGTCCTAGTTATGTTGTCTACATAAAATAAATACTGAGAATTTTATTTTTCCTAATTTCAGATTGAATTAGGTGCGAACTGGATTCATGGAATTTTAGGCAATCCTATATTTGAATTGGCCATGTCTAATGGACTAATTCCAATCGTTAATATTCCAAAACCACATAAAATTGTTGCAGCTACCGAAGATGGTAAACAAGTGCCATTCACTATATTACAAGAAATCTATGAAGCTTATATATGTTTCTTAAGACGTTGTGAAGAATATTTTTTATGTCAGTACATCCCACCACCTGATATATTGAGCGTTGGCGAACATATCAATTTAGAAATTGAATTATTTTTAAATTCGGTAAAAGATAAAACCGAGAAACATTTAAAAGAATTAATTTTCAAATGTCTACTGAAACGGGAAACATGTATTACTGGATGTCATAGCATGAATGAAATAGATTTATTAGAATTAGGAAGTTATCAAGAATTGCAAGGCGGTAATATTGTTTTACCATCCGGCTACAGTTCTATATTAGAACCACTTTCGCGTGATCTTCCGAAAAATTCCGTTTTAAAAAACTGTCCAGTTAAACTTATTCACTGGAAGCGAAAACTTAAAAATGTAACCATGACTTCATCCAAGCTAGGTAATATGAGGCCAATAAATAAAGAAATTATTCCATTAAATTTGGCATTCTAATTTTTAGATAATTTAGGCACAATTGACGAAGAAGAAAACCAGTGTGATTCAGATGATTCTGATAAAACTGTAACCGAGTTTCCCATAAAGTCTACATTGCATGAAAACTCACCAAAAACATCAACTTCAGATGAGATTCCATCACAAAAAGATGATTCTAGCCATTACAACATAAAAATAGAATGTGAAAATGGAAATATATTTTACTGTGATCATGTCATTTGTACAATTCCTCTTGGCGTACTTAAGTCGAAGGGCGCGACTCTGTTTAATCCACAGCTACCGCAGTATAAATTAGAGTCAATTGAAAATTTATTATTTGGGACAGTTGATAAAATATTTTTGGAATATGATCGGCCTTTTTTAAATACCGAGATTAGTGAGATAATGCTTTTATGGGATCAAGCCAATGATTCTCAAAGTGAATCGAACGAATCATATACAAATGATTATTTAAAAAATAACTGGTATAAAAAAATTTATTCGTTTTCAAAAATTAACGACACATTACTCCTAGGATGGATATCAGGTCGTGAAGCAGAATATATGGAAACATTGGAACAAAATGAAATTTTAAATAAATGTACCGAGATTTTACGTAAATTTTTAAAAGATCCTTATGTTCCAAAACCTAAACGGGTTGTGTGCACTAGTTGGGGAAAACAGCCATACAGTCAAGGATCATATACGTCAATGGCGATTGGAGCATCTCAAGAAGATATTGAAAATTTATCGCAACCTCTATATTCTAATCCACATCAATCAAAGGTAAATATATCGATATGTGTAAGCGTATAGTTAATTCATACAATTGATATGCTGTGTGTTATGATATTTCAGCCTTCAATATTATTCGCGGGTGAGCACACTCATACAAATTTCTATTCAACCGTACACGGTGCCTATTTAAGTGGACGAACTGCTGCTAAAATCATTTTAACACCAGATTCGCCACAAGAAATTATAATGGAATCGGATAGTAGTGACTTAAGTGCATGGATTCAAGGAATGTCTCTTGGCTAGAAAATTCAAAGCGAAACAAAGTTTTTTTAACGAACAAATTGTGATAGTTAGAGAATTATGTTGTTTAACAAAAAAATAATGATTGCTTTCCTATGTCTTAATTTAATAAAATTGATTGAGAAATGCTTTAACTATTAGGTGATCCCAAAGTCATGTCGTTTATTTTACTATATTTTAAAAATTTTAAACTAATTGTATGTATAATTAATACAAACATAATATGTAACAAGATTAAAAAGTATCTATGTACTATATTCAAATTTAAATCAAAAACGCCAGGAGTGGACACATTTTAACGATTATCATGCACTTAAATGATAATTTCGCGCCAATCTTAGGCCACAAAATCCTTGCACGTAATATATAATATATACATTTATAACGTAAACTAAGCATTTGATTATAAAATTAAACTTAAATTAGAATAGATAATATTTTGTATGCCTATTCAATAGTTTTTAATAATTTAATTTTTTGTTTGTTTCTTTCCTCTTAAAACATTCTAGTCGCAATTTTTATATAGAAAAAGAACTGTATTACTATAATTTTATTTGCATTTTATTAATTAAGCTATATTTAATTGATTAATTATGAAAATAAAAAGATTTTTATGCAAAATGTTTTTTTCAAAAATTTGTTTCTTAATAATTGTGTATTCGATAAGTATCTTCCAAGTTTCGTACACAATGCGATTAATGAACGAGTACAGAGAAAATTGAATTCAATCTCTATCCGTTGCAACTCAAAAAGTCCCTGTCGACGCAACAAAATTGTTGCGTTGTTTTGACAGTTTATTTCATGCGGTCGTCTGCGCTGAAGTTCATATTCTATCATTGTGTTTTCGGCATAAAAAAGAAATGGTTTTCAAACTCTGCGTCATCTATAAAAATTTTGACATTAGAATACATTTAAGTTTTGTTGGTTAGGGAATAATCAATTTTATTTATTATATTATAAATTAAAATAAATTCATCTAGTTATCTAAAGTAATATAGAATTAAATAGAAAAATGTGAAGTATAGCTTAATCTAAAGTGTTAATATATGTATATAAAAATATATTTATATCCTAATAGTGTCAATTCTAGAACAAGAAAAATATTAATTTCACTTCTCGGTCTTCGAAAAGTTTTTGGATTATCTCAAAATTATATTTAAATTATCGATTTAATATATAATATTTCATTTAATTAATTTAAAAAGTTTAATTAATTGTACCATTATCATGATATTAACCTTTTACTATATGGCAGCAACGTGGATTCAATCTTGGAAGCTTCGTTCCATTTATTCGATTATAAATCGAAACTTTTTAGAAAAATCAAGTTTTGTATTTTATAATTTAAAAAATGATACAAATGGTAAATAATAATTTAAATTATTGTTGTGTGCATATGATTTAGAAAAAAATATTTGTTTTTTATTCTCAAGATGATATAACATTTACGTCACCATCATCTGAACAATGTTCCAATTATAATAAGGCGCGTATCGTTGACCTAATTTGGCACAACAATTACCAAAGAGGATGTACGATTCAGCCAATGCAAAAAATCCAAATTGAACAATGGATCTCGTTTTCAGATTTAATGAATTTCCTGCCATTTAATTTTGATAATAGCTTAAAAACTAATTTAAACGAAACTAACATCATACATTTATTGCTTGAGTTTGATTTGGTTCGATGTAAATCGAATAATTTGATCGGCATTGAATCGTTTGGTGAATTAATTGCATGGAAATTTGATTCCCATTTATCGTTACTATTAAAATCTGATTTTAAAAATTTTTGTGAACTAATTACTGTTGTATTTTTACAAAATCAAAACTATATTAATGATGGTTTTGAATTAAATCGTATAGAAACTGTTGATCTAAATGGGATACCACAGCCGGTTGAACAATTAAAAAATTATTCAAGAAAATTGATTATCAAGCGAAATGATTCAAAATGTTGGGAGAAGCATTTGGATATATTGAAAAATATGAGTAGGTTAGCATATCAAGCAAATGAATATGAGATGAAACACAAATCTGAAGTGGTCAATTCTGTAGTTAAACCAGATTTAATAACATCGGATACTATTGAGAAAACACTACAGGAACTACCAGAAACTTTAGATGTAAACGAAACTAAAGAAATTAGTTCAACTACTACTACTTCTTCCACTAGTCCTGTGCAGGAAAAATTAGAACGTAAAAAATCACCAATTCGAATAAATTTCACCGATAATCTAACCAAAATTGAAAATCAAATAAAAATCGAGACACCAGAAAAGCTAGAAATTCGAATAGATATTGATATGCCAAAGCAAATTTCTGAAACCGTAACTACTTCATTAAATGTAACGGAAACAGAACCACCGAAAATTTTACCTCCTGAAATAGTACAAGAAACATCAACATCACAACTTGATCATAGTGGTGCGAGTGCACCTCAAACTCCTCCAATAATTAATCCACCACCAAATTCAACATCCCGTCCAAAATTAAAACGCACAAAACGTAATTTTAAATCGTCCAAGCCACCAAATATACTAGTATATTCTGAAAGTTCTGTAACTCGGGATAATGTAACAACGACATTAAAATGTGTTCTCGACAAAGATAAATACACAATTTATCCGCTAACCCAAAATCATATTGACACAAAAGTATGGCTTGATAATGCTACACTGCTTGTTGTGTGTGGTAATGTTGCACAAAGTATTGGAAAAATATTGCTTGATTTTTTCTTAAAAGGTGGTAAGATGTTGTGTTTATGTTCCGATTTATTACATGTTGTGCTTCCAAATTATCGTACGGCCGAAGTAAGAGAAAATGAATTGGTTAGATTTTCATATAATAAATGGAAAAATGTTAAAATGATGCATCACATATTCTGCTATCAACCATCACCTGTTAAAAAGCACTTCTCACATGATAGCGATGAAGTTTACACAGTTTCAAATAATAATCAATCGTAAGTGTGTTCTTTTGCTATATATACATAGATTTTAAATTTGCATAAAATCATCTCATTTAATGCATAAGTTCACTTGTAATACGTACATACGTACTGGAAAAACAGAGTAAATTGTACCCCCAAATCGCTAATTATGTTACGCATTACAAGTTCAAAATTTGCGCTTATTTTTGTGTTTATAAAATATGTACACAATAAAACTACACAAAATTGTACATTGCTTCATAATACGTTAATAGCAATTAAAACTATAATTTTATTATTATAAAAATTATATCTAATATAATTATATAAACTTATTTAGAATTTTTTTTTTTACTTTCATTGCAAACATAAATGTTTTTGGTTGCAATTCACAAATATAAATTTGAAAATACAATTATTATTGGCTAACCGTTAATAAAATCATCATCACTGAAACGTGTTTTCTGTACATAAAAATCCCACTAATCGTATATATATATATATATATATATGTAATATGTATTTTAAACCAAATTGTGTATGTTAAATTTTATAAAACTATAACTTTTGTGTCTTATTTGCAAATTATGTATATTTTGTTTGGAAATTATTGTGTCTGGCGTCTTGCGTTTTTTATTTGTTCTTAAATTCATAATTTATGTAAAAATGAAAATATAAAAAAACAACGATACTAGAATGATGATGTGTCCAAGGTCTATTGATGTAAGAGATCTTCAAGGAGTTCTTCACAGCCTGGAAGTAAAAATTTTGGGTACAGAAGATACGTGGAATACACCAAGTCTTATGTTAGCCAATAATGAAAAAAGTGGTGGCAAAGCTGTATTTTCACAGGTAACCTAGTTAGCATGATTGTGTGTACCTGCTTATACGATAAATACTTAATATATGTTTAGGTACATCTTGAAACGGATCCAAATCAATTTGAAATAGATGAGCGTCAATATTCTGTTTTACAAGAAAATGAAACAGCTCGTTTGGAGATATTAGCCGATATTTTGAAAACTTACTTAAATATATCGTCCGAAGTACAAAATATAACACATCCAAATTTTGAAAGTGGTTTTTTCTTGGGAAAACACGAAACTAAATTTGATTTATTGAAAATATTAAATTTGACAGAAAATTCGATTTACAATGGGAAACTTAATATACGTTTCATTGGTAAAAATGAAGTTGTGCCAAAAGCTAGTGCCAATTATCTTCCAATTATGCTACATTCATGTCCGGATAATTTTTCGACTATAGATTATTTTGATGTAAGTTCAATATATTCTATCAATAATGAATTAAATTAAATTTCGAATTATACTATTTTATAATTATATAGAATTTGCAAACAGATTTTATTGGACGATTGGTAATTTACGTACCAGTCATTACCTCTTCGATGGATATAATAACCAATTTAAGTTTGACGCATGGTACTGTTGTGATTCCAAGGCAACAAACTCAAGGATCGGGAAGAAATCAAAATCAGGTAATGATATGAATTCAAAATTAAATTTTAAATGTTTGGGAATTTTTGAGAAGCAATGGTTGCATTTATTAATTCAAACAGTAGACAAAATAATGGTGAGTGAACATTAATCAATAATAACAATGATCGTGATAATGGATATATCACTTGTAGAATTCTGCAATATCTACATTTTAATTTTGGTTTGTGTCTTAGATTAGCTTCAGTAAAAGCTCGAACCAATAAACAGTTAAAGATTTACATTTTTTTAGTGAGATATTTTATATTCAGCCCATGATAAGAGAGGCCGATATGGGCTGGGCATAGCTAATATCTGTTTTTTAATTAGACATTATTGAATGCGATTAATTACCATTAATGATCAATTATATTTGATATTAACTGTTGATTTATTTGTTTTTTTTTGTTCACAGTGGCTGAGCCCTGAAGGTTGTTTAATGTTTTCATTGCAATTGCATGTTCCATTGATGTCAGAATTAGGATCTCGAATATCTTTGATGCAGCATTTAGTAGCAACGGCAATTGTGCGGGCGATACTTAATTTAGACGGTTGTAAGGTGAGTAAGAAAAATATTTTTGTTGCTTTAGGTGTGGTGAATATATTTTAATTAGTTATAATAATATTAAACTATCGCAAGTAAATTAATGAGTGAAATATTTATTAAATTAAATGGTTTTGAACGTAAAACTAAACAACAAACATTTTAATTATATGTGAT
Source organism: Tipula unca (assembly GCA_951394425.1). Taxonomy (NCBI): domain Eukaryota; kingdom Metazoa; phylum Arthropoda; class Insecta; order Diptera; family Tipulidae; genus Tipula; species Tipula unca. Next base: position 5,585,591 of record OX596380.1, on the reverse strand, counting down.
GTGTGTGTGTGATGGTAGAAATCTAATTTATATCGAGAAATATTAAGCGTACCGCCGTAACTTCGTTTCCAAATACAAAATCCGCCCGATTGAGTTGAAAATTAGTTTGAGCTCATTTTTAAATAAAAATAACAAATATTTCATAATTTTATTTATATTTTTTATTACCGTTTTTAATATTTTTAACAACTACAATAATTTTCATAAATTAGATTTTTTTTTTAAACTATTAATAATATAATAATTTACAAAGTTTTTTTTATTTAAATTTAAATAGTTTTTTTTTAATTATATGTTTAGAAAGATTTTTTTTTTTAATTTTTTTATTTTATTAATATTGTGTAATGATATTTGTTTTTAATAATTAATTTATTTTTGGAATAAGTAGAAGAGAATTGTGATATTTTTGCTTGTAATTTTAATAATAAAATTAATTATATTTATTTATTTGTTTTTTTTAAGCAATAATATTTTTTGTGTATTTTTTTAAACATTACATTGAAATAATTTTTTATATATTACAATTGAATAATAATAATTATTTTTTATTTTCCATTTTTTATATTTTTTTTTAATTAAGTGAAACAGTAAAGTGAAAAAATATTTTTATTAAATTTAATATTTATTTATATATATATATATATATATATATATATATATATATATATATATATATATATATATATATATATATATATATATATATATATATATATATTTAGTTATATATCACACGTTTAATTTTTTATTTAGTTTTTATATATCAGTACAAAGAAGGAATGAATAAAATTGTTTGTTTTAAATTAATTTATTTAATAATTTCTTTTTAAGTTTTTTTTTTGTATTAAAAAATTATAATAAATTATATTATAAACCAAGACTAGAGTCATTACAGGTTTGTGTGTATGTGTGAAATTTAGATATTTTTAAATTTTTGTGTGGTTCCAAATTAAAATAAAAATAAATATTGTTTTATTTTTATTTTAGTTTCACATATAATTTAAAAATAAAATAAATTTTTCTATGGCACTTTTTGTCTGATAAATAAAAATAGTTAATTTTTTTTTTTTTTTTTTTTGTTAATTTTATATTTTAATTAATATTATTGCTCTCAATATATAAATTTTTAAAAATAAAATTATAAATTTACATGTGCTCTCTGATCACATATATTTTTTTTAATAAAAATAAAAATATTTACAAACAAATTAATAATTTAAATATTACTAACATTTTTTTTATATTTTATGTATATTATATATTTTTTTATTTAAAGTTATCACGTGAGAAAAAGATAAAATGACAATAATTTAATTATAATTTTTGTATTTTATTCATATGTAATTGAAAAAAGGAAAAAATTGTTTTTAATTAGGTTTTTTATTTACCAAGACTTTTTTGTTCGTTTAATTTAATTTTACAATAAAAATGGTCATTTCACTTAATTTTAATTAAAGGTGCAGAGATACCTTTAAAACAATATCTAAATTGTCGATGAATCCACACCCCAACTAACAAAAAAAAGGCTTTTGAATAATATATTTACATATCATATTTAATTTAAAAAACAGATTCAGCTGATCTAGATAATTGTACTGGATGGGATGGACTTCGAGCTAACCGTTTTTTAGGTAAACGTTCTAAAAGTGTCAGAAGTTTTGTAAAATCAGGTCTATCATCAGCTTGAAATGACCAACATAACATTAGAATATCTTTTACGTCACGTGATGCTTGTATATTTGCTAGAGTTTGTTTCATACCACGTCCTACTTGCCATATTATTGCTTCAGGTGATTGAGATTTGAATGGAAATTCGCCGCATAGAAGTTCATACCATACAGTTCCGAATGCGTAGACATCAGATGATTTTGAAAATGGTAAATCCTCGTCCGTTGGTTTATACGGTAATAGTCGACAAATTAATTCGGGCGCAAGGTAACACAACCATCCCTGAGGTATACCAAGCCCAAATTTACCATAACTTAATTTCGTTGCACTAAATAAACCAAAATCCGTTATTATAACTTTCCCATTTTCCAGAAAAATATTTTTGGTCTTTAAATCTTTGTGGACAATACCGCGAGCATGTAAATATCCCATTCCTTGTGATATCTGTTGAGCTACCAATGTTGTTCGATTTAAATTGAATTTATCTTTGCGTAAATGGATATGTGTATAAAGTGTATTTCCTTTACATAATGAAGTCACAATTGCCAATCTCGGTGGTTTCATGCAAGCGCCCATAAATAATACAACATTTTCGTGGCGAGTTTTTTTAAATGTCGCCACCTCCAGTTTAAATGCCTCCAATCTGCGTTCATCATCTAAATAATCGGGTGTTAAAATTTTAACAGCAACATCACCATGCCATAAGGCTCGATGTACAGTACCAAATCGGCCTTTACCAATCTTTTCTAGCAAATGTAAATCATCATATGGAATGTCCCATTCCTTAAGCGACAAACTATTTTGTCTTGGCCAACTAACCGAATCTCTTTCTTCAGTAGAATCAAGACGAACTGGTGTACGATCAGAGTCAGTAGATGCACTTGTAGATCCAGTTGATACCGTTTTATCACTATCATTACTTTGATGCTTATTTTGAGTAACGGATAGAGGTGGACGAGGTGATGTAGGTACAGGAGATGTTTCGGACACAATTGGATGTGTCTCTAATGTAATATTTCCTTGTGGATTTTGTTGATGTATATCAGGGAAATTAAATTGTGTATATTTTGATTGAATAATAATTGGTTGTGGAGGCGGTATTGGCAATAACAATGGTGCAGGGGACGATGGTGATGAACTATTACAACTTGATCCCGCCGAACTACTATCATGTCCATGATATGCTATATTTTGTCCTTGTGATCGATTTCGATTTAGATTTGGTGAATTTGAATTTAAATGGGAATTTTTATATTCGTCATTATACTTTTGATTTGCCCTGCATGTATTCGGAACATTTGACTCACAATCTTTATGGCATAAATATTTACATCCTTTACATTTTAATCCAAAAAACATTTGCTTATTACATAAATTGCATGTGCTCATTACTTTAAATTTTTTAGTGAATTTATGTGCTATATTATGGCCTATCGTGTGTGGTAGGTTTGTGATATTTGGTGTACCAGGCGATCGTGGTACTGTTAAATTATTTGATGATTTTTCATTTAAATCATTATGATGGGAATCAAGCCCAGGTTCCGTATGCAAACGATTTCGACCAATTATGGTTGTTTGTTGATGATTATTTGTGATAATATTTGAATTCAAATTCGATTGAAGTTGATTATTTATATTATTTTCTTGAGTTAAATTTGATATGAATTGCGATTCATCAGATTTTGACTTTGGTAATGTTAACGAATCTATAATAACCTTGTTATTATTTATATAATATTTCTTTTCAGGTGGTGGAGTTGTAGGAAATCCACCACCACGGTTACGCGATCGATTTGTCATCCCAATTGTGGATGGAGAATTTGGTGGTGATGGGGATGGGGTAACCGTACTTGTTGAAGTTTCCTCGGGTGATATAATACCCCCACCACCACCACTTTGTAATTTATTATTCTCTAAAATATCACTATCGTTTGGACTACCGATATTGGTTATATGTGTATCGGGATTAAGACGATTTTGTTGGGCATGCTGATATCGAATCCCAGATCGATATGTACGCGGAGATGCTCCAGTTCTATGATGAATATGATGATGTCGATCCCAAGAATCCCAAAACAAATCATTGGGTTCTTTCTGACCAGAATTCAAACATTCCCGGCATCTTTTTAAATTTATCATAGCTCGTGTTAATCGATTCACTTCTTCATCTCGTATATTAGCATTACAACATAAAATATCGCGAATTTCTTGTTCGTCTTTCTCTAATAATGTCTCTAATGTATTTACTCGTTGTAAAACTATATCCAAGGATTCCAGACTAAGACCTATCGGAATTTTAATTTTAAAAATGACACAAAAAAATAATATTTCTAACAAGAGGGCTTAAAAATTAAAAAATAATCAAATTTTTCACTTACCGACTACTCGTAGCCACTGTTTCAACTCAGCTCCAGTTGGTGGAATACCCCTTGGCAGTCTTTCAGGTAGCTTAGCTTTAGTTATAAGTAATTCTGAAAACATTTTAACTAATTTCGTTTCTAAAGTTCGAATCTCTTGCTGTGTCAATTCAGCACTGGTCGCACACTGTGTCCGTAGACCTTCCAGTCTACCAGCCGATATATCTATCATACTTTGTATCACATCCAATCCTCGTCTAATATTGGTCTCATTGTCATCTTCTCCTGTTTTTTCGTCTGCCATTTTTTCTTGTATTTTTGCTTTACACTTTTTTTTATTATTTAGTTACAAAAATTTTTTATTTTCACTACTTTATCACAAAAATATAACTAATTTTTAATATTTCCATTAATAAAAACATAAGACAAATTATAATTTCACACAAAAATGGAAAACATTTTCAAAAAAAAAAGAAATTAAAAAAAACCTTGGTTGTTAAATAGAATAAAAATGTCATGGATTTTTTTCTCTGTACTTTTTTCTTTTTTTCATTTCATACAAACAGTACAGATAAAAACTAAGATTTTCTTTGTTTATATAATTTCACTTAGATAATTTTATTTAATTTGTTATATTAAAAACACAATTTTTCAGACAAATTTTTACATTTTGATAAAACTTTAATTTTACTAAAAAAAATTTATCGATAAAATAAAATAAAAATCGACTATTTTATGATATCGTCGCCATTTTGATTGTCAAAAATCAAACGATGAAAATGACACCTTTCGGTAAAAATGTTGAACGAGATTAAAAATATGTTGCTCAATTTTTTTTTTTTTAAATAAAATACGTAGCTAATTATCTTCAATATGTATAATAATAATTTTTAATTTTTTTTCTAGAATTTAGATATTGGACTGAAGTGGCCAAACGATATATACGCGAATGGTACAACAAAAATCGGTGGTCTAGTGATAAATTCACAAATCAATTCAAAAAATGCGATTTGTAACATTGGTTGTGGTATTAACTTTAGTAATTCAAATCCTACAGTATGCTTGTATGATTTGATAAGAGAATATAACTTATCAAAGCACGAAAATATACTTTTCCCAAAATATGAAAAGGTGTTGGCCAACATATTCAATGAAATTGAATACTTATACAAAAATATTCAAGACAACTGTATCGATAAATTATATGAATATTATTATCAGGTATGGATAAATGGAGATGCAGATATCGTGATTGTTGATAAGAAAGGCCATCAAAAACCAGTCAGAATAATTGGTATTGATGATTATGGTTATTTATCAGTGCAGCATGATGGGAATAAAATCGAATCGGTACATCCAGATGGCAATAGTTTTGACATGTTACACGGTTTAATCGTTCCAAAATAATAAGGATGCATTCGAAATGCCGATTACCAAATAAAAACTTTAAACAATTTTAACGTCCATTTTTTTCTTACATTTTTTTCTTTGAATTGTGCTATCGGTGTAATATTTATCATCACTCGTTTATTTATAAATTTAAATTAATAGCCAACATTTATGGCGATTGTCTAGCTAGAACAAAACAAGACAGGATTTTAATGGCTAAGCATGGAGATATATATCACTAAAAATGTCAAGTAAATAAACCAATTCGCATTGAAAATTTTTGTTTATTATAATAAGGAATGTATAAAATTATTGTTTTTGTTTTTTAAAATCATTCAAACCAATTTGTTTCAAAAACGTAAATACATACCACCTACCTATTTATACATTTAAAATAAGCAATGAAAAATTTGAATACGAGTGTGTAGTGTATCGTGTTGCAAGTGTAACTTTTGCTAGTTTGCCTCCATGCTTCATCATATCGGTCATAGCTCTCTCATCATGTTTTAGATGTCACATGATAATCGATAGATAATTTATGTAGGTGTATTACATAAAGAAAACTAATGAATTTTGAAATTATAATATATAATATATATATATTCTTGTTAAATTTTCTGTTATTTATTCTGAGCAATAAAATTTCATTCTTGATGTATCCATGTTCTGTTTTATTGATGATTATTTAGTAAATATTTGTGATTATATAATTTTTTTTTTTCAAAATCTTTTGCTCCACGACAATACAAAAATAATGTCTGAAACTCCTCACTATAATTATCACATTTTAATAATATCTACTTGATTTCTGAAATTACTGTCATCGAATTTAATAAAAACAAAAGTTTATTTTACAATATGTGGTGACGATAGATAGAGAATAGAGATTAACGGTTTAATTTTTTAATTCGAGTTGAGTAGTACACAAGTTATTCGGTTCTACAAGAGAGGCGCTGAAATTAATAAAAAAGATTTATTTTAAGTTCAGTGAACAATTAGACCAAAATTTGTTCGATTGTTTTATCTGTCAAATTTTTGTTTTTATTTATGTGACATCGATAAATGGCGTCAACTATGGATCGTGAAAAATCAGAAAAGTCCAAAATTTCCAATCATGTGAAACATATACCCAAAGATGCTCAAGTTATTATGTCTATACTCAAAGAATTGGGCATTCTGGATTATGAGCCTCGAGTGATAAATCAATTACTAGAATTTACTTACAGTTTAGTATTTATGTTTTGGTTACGGAAAGCAACATAACCAAATAAGTTCTTGGCGATTTTATTAATTTTTTTTTAAATTTTGTTTAGGATATGTTACATGTATTTTAGATGATGCAAAAGTATACGCTAATCATGGTAAAAAGAAAATAATTGATTTGGAAGATGTTAAATTGGCGTCCCAATTATTGGTGGACAAGTCATTTACTACTCCCCCGACTCGAGACGTCTTATTTGATTTGGCCAGATCAAAAAATAGTACACCATTACCATTAATCAAACCTCACTGTGGATTAAGATTACCGCCAGATCGTTATTGTCTGTCCGCTTGTAATTATAAACTTAGAGCAGCCACACAATTAAAAAAGGTAGTTTTATATTCACGGTCACATGTTTTATGGATTAATGTATATTACATTTCAGTTGAAGAAACCGGCTGGGGAATCTTTAATAAATCGACCGTTTAAATCGACTACACCTAATTTAATCACTCCGAAAACGGAGAAAATGATAAAAAGACCTATGTCGTCGACTTCGATAACTCCGTCTTCAATTACACCGAAATCAATCGCTATCCCTAAGCCGTTCATCAAATTCAGCACAACGCCGAAAATTTCGTCCGGAAAATCTAAATCTGATGACGAAATCAAAATGGAACTGGATGATGATGACGACGATGGAATTACCGGACAGAAGCGAAAACGTGAAGAGGAAGATGATTTTGAAGTAGTTTAATAATTCGCGTAAAAAACAATTTTATTTTGTATTTATAAGATTAAAGATGTGTTACAAATTTATTTGTGGTTTATTTTTTATTGAAAGTTAAAATCATTTGGCATGCGAGATCCATAATTTGTAAATATTCTGAGGCACCATCGTTTACTTTGAAGCAACATTCACCTAATTTATCGCATATAATGCTCTTCTCTTCGTTTGTTAACTCCGAATGATGTACCAGAAATTCATTTAGCTGTTCGAGAAATTGATCTATAGTATACGCCTCACAATTGAAATCTTTTACGAATGTCATCAATTCATCGAAAACACCTTTTTGCGTAATGGCTAGAAATGTATCCAAATATTCTTGTGGAATTACACCGGATATTTCAAAAATATCTGCTTTGGATATTGGTTTCAACGAGCCTTTGAGACGATATGTTGACTGGAGAATTGTAATTGCTCGTCTCATGTCACCACCTGATATTTCGACAATACTCGGATACATTTCTTCGTCTACTTTAACATTCTCATTTTCGCATATAAACCTTAAGCGTTCGATTATCTAAAAAAAGAAATAGTTTAGTGTATGCGCATGCAACTTATTTGTAAATAGTTTACTTTATCCTCCCCAAGTGGTTTAAATCGAAACTTTGTACATCTTGATGTAATTGGTGCAATAATTCTAGTGACATAATTACAAATTAAACAAAATCGTGTAGTTCGACTTTCTTTTTCCATAGTCCGACGCAAAGCAGCTTGTGCCGCATGTGTCATAGCATCGGCCTCATCCAAAATAATAATTTTAAATGGAGGGCAAGGTTTCCCGCTAAATAGATTTATAATATAGAACACTTATATAATAACCAAACATTGCTGGGAACTTACTCTGGATGCACCGAATTAACTGTTCGCATAGCGAAATTTTTGACTTTTTCACGAACAACTGCAATACCTCTTTCATCAGAAGCATTCAATTCCAGTATTCTTTCTCGGAATAAATCTCCAAAAAGCTGTCTAGCGGCGGCTAATATAGTACTATAAAAGACAAATATGAATTAAAATATGTATTAATCTAGACATTATAGTTTTTTACCTAGTTTTACCGGTACCTGGAGGTCCATATAAGAGCATATTCGGTAGATCGGCCCCATCTAAACATTGCCTAAAAACTTCTACAACCTCATCTTGTTCAACTACTTCACTGACATTTTTCGGTCGACTTAATTAGAATAAAAATACTAAATAATTAAAATGTTCAACATAAATTCGAAAATATTCGAAATCTTACTATTTTTCCACCCATGGCTGGACCGGTTTCTTCTTCTCTTGAAATGTGGTACTTGATGTAGACGGTCCCGCTCCACTTCTATCGTTTACACTTAATTTACCACTTTTCAAAAATGCTTGCATTTTAATTTTTTATCTATATAATTTAATTTAAATTCTAGTAAACAGCAATCTGTATACTACAAACGTTAAGGCAAACAATGTATAACATAACCAAAACATATCTGAATATACATTCAGAATGACATTTTGAATGAATTGGCGCTAAATTTTTGGATTTGGGATTGAAATATTTGTTCAGTAAAACAAATAAATCAGCATTATGTTTTTATAAAAATACTTTTCTGCATATTTTTTTTTACTGAACCAATCAAATTTTAACAAGCTGTACAGCACTCTCTATCTTTTACTAGAATAAACAGAGTTTTATTTGGCGGATAACACTTGTACTAACGTTTATCCTTGACCTAATTATGACCTAGAAACATTATTTATCAATTTATATGTATGATTGTATGCAAATATTTTGACAGTCAGTTTAATCAATCAAGAGATAGAATCAGTGCTCGTGTTATTAATATTTTTAATATAAAAAAATGAAATTTAATTAGTTCAGTAAAAACTATTGTGTACACATTTGAGTCTTATAAATATAGTATAAGGTTAATATTTATATAATTGATAATTAAAATGTTTGTTTGCTAATTAATAAATTGTGATAAATACAAATTTTTATTATTTCCGCCCGGGCTTTTTGATGTTTTTCGTTAAGAAAGCATGATTCATAAAACTCACGAAACGCAAGTTGTACAAGGCTATAAAAAGGCCAATAGATTAATAAAATGGCTTAAATATTTATTATCATTTTAAAAATTAATTTATTATTCTACATATTTGATTATTTTGTCACACACACACACACACACACACACACACACACACACACACACAAAATTGATAACGTAACGTAGCCAAGATTTTCGAAGCATATTTAAGATGTTCGCGTTTATTCAAAATTAACCGGGTGTATATTATACTCGTCTAGCAAGCAAGTTAACAATATAAACAACAATAGAAATTAACGATTGCGAATCTATTTAATTTTTCCTTCTATGGTAAAATAACGAAAACATTAATACAATACTGCATAGTGCTTAAAACAGAATCGCAAATTATTTATTTTTTCATATACATATTGCAAATTGGTTGTGTTAAACGTACGCGGGTACGAGTATCGTACGAATATTTAAACAATTTCTAGTATAATCCAAAAACATAAATAGGTAAATGTAATTATTTGCACTTTATTTTGCATCTCAGATTGGTCTGGATTGGATTGTTGGTAATGATTTGCAAATTTTTAAGCTAAACTTGGCATGCGAAACCATATTCCAGGTTGTTACAAAAAACGTTACAAAAGGTGTGTTATCCAATTGACCACTGTATGCAGTAGCAGAACTGTATATACCAGCAAAACCCTGTATTGCGGGCAAAATGGGAACGATAAGATTCCGATAGCAAGAAGGTTTATATTTTATTACGACAACAACTGCGTTTATTATTTTCATCATTTTTTAATTAAATCCAAATTTGAAATTTCCAATGGTATTTGATACTCACATTAAGGTGCTTCGACCAATAGAAGATTCAGAACCAAACATTCAAAAACCATAATCTGATAAAAATGTTTCAAGAAATTCAAAATTTGTATTTAAATAAAGTGCAGTAAATTACATTATTATGAATTGAAATTTCATTCGAAAATCTGGAATTGAGAAATTTGGGAATTTAGAAATTGAGAATTTAATTATTTTCATAAGGTTTGCTTGTGAAATTTGAAACTTGCAAAATTGACAAATTTGAAAATTTGTAATTCAATATTTTGGGAATTTAGGAGTTATTAATTTTGACCTTATCAATTTGGGGGCTAACAAATCTAGAGAAAAATTGAACTAAGAAAATATTCTAAATCAACGGAGATTAGATTTATGTGTTAGATAATTATGAAACTCTAATGTAAGAAATTTAAAAATAAAATTTATTTTCAATATTAAATTTATTCGAACCCGGCAGATCTTCCCAGAGCTGGGGCCAATCGATATACGTATACTCATATTTTGCAAGGGACACAAAAATGTTTTGCCATTACCTGAATGGATTATGTATATTGTATATATACATAGTTGATATAAAATTTAAAATTCTTTTCAGAATTCCTTAAATTGGGAAATATTACGATATGTTTTTCTAGAGAAAACAAAATTTCTTTAATGCATTATTCTAATCTCGCCTAAAAATTTAAATATTCAGCAAAAGTTTTAATCAATTTTCCATTTTATTTTTAATACATACCGATGTACATAGCTATCGTACATACATATTACAAAAGTAAAATTACTTGAATTCTTGTTAGCTTGATATTCTTGTTTATTTTTTATTAAGGATAGATGGAAAATTTCAGTTAATTTTATTTTTCCGTAAGGAATTTGGTACGTAATATGTATAACTAAAATACATAATATATATTTAAATATTTCAATTATTTTTTCATCTCTGATCCTTCTGGTAATAATTGGAAGACGATTATGACTGTAGTAGATTTTATACCATATCTAACGATTGCCTATTGACTTCATTCTAACTAGTTTTATTTATCTAACGATTGCACTTTTATTCACTAATCAGTCGATGAACAATCAACGTCTCTATGTGTACATTACCTAAATGTACTAAAAAGTAAAAAGCGAAAAATAAAACTATCATCAAATAAATAAATAAAGCATGATGTAATATGTATAATATACATATCTACCGCGTTCGTTGATTTACAAAGCAAAAATCGTGAAACATTTTCAAAACAACCAGCCGAATGTGAAAAGATAATGGTGTTTTATTTTCAGTCTACCGATTTTGTATTCCATTCATTCAGTCGCTTCTTGGACACCAAGTCTATATAGACAGTAAATGCGAATTTTGAATAACTTATTTTTATATAATAAAACGCGTATTTAATTTTATTAAAAAGGTGACACATCAATATACTCGTAGTAGTTAAAAAAAATAAAATTATGCTTACTTAATTCAGTAGTTTCAAACAGTCTAATTGTTTAACCATTTTATTTGAATACATTTAATTTGTTTTAATTGCTTAGTTATTTTGTATTTTTTTAGAAAATATTTAATTTTAATAGAGTTTTTATGGTTTTGTATTAAGCAATTTGATATTTTTGGGAAACGCCTTTAATACATTTATATAGTTTTATTTACTATAATTTTACATTAATATACTTAAATTTATTAAGACACAATGAGGTTTGTGTGATTTTATATTTTTTGTTGTTGTTATTGTTGTTGTTCATTAAACAAATGTGTTAAAAATTACAAAAAAAATAAAAATGAAATAAAATAATATTGTACAGTGTGATTACTAAAATTGTAAAACAACCTTAATTTATAGTGAGTTTGAGGATTCAATATCACCGCCTAAAGACCAAGTTGAAATCCTATCAGCTAATTCGGAATCCGTTGAAATGGCGAATGAAAGTAAAGAAATTTCGCCCGAAAGATTAGCTGAAGAAAATGAGAAACTAGGTAAAACAACCGAGGATGGAATATTTTCAATGCTGTATTCAGCAGCTAAAAAAATTGCAACTGTTGGAATTATTTATTTGATTGGATATATGGGGTGGTCTGTTGCCTGGCTAATCGGTAAGAAAACATTTTAAATACATACATCAATGCGTTTTATGTTATTTATTATAAATTTATTAAATCATTTAGCACCAGTTATATTGTCCGTAACTCGTGACCAATGGAAAAAAGTCAATGAAGCCAAACGTAATGTTGCTAAAGCATCGGCATTAGCATCTGAGAGAGATGTTATATTGGCAAGAATAGATGAACTCCCCGCTTGGGTAATTTTAAATTATACATGTAGCTAAAATTTGTTTGCCAAATGATTATATCATTTTTGAAATCTTTATACGAAATTTTAAATTGGATTTACTCAATTCTGTCACATTAACTATACGGGAGGTACTATCTATTTACATATACATATGTACATCTCATGGAAATTTGCCATATGGTTTTGGATAATGTGTAGATAAATCATAATACCATTTGAATCCAATTGAATTATGAATTAATTTGATTAAAGTGGCTATAATTAAATTTGTTTATCAGTTTCTGAAAATTTCGATTAAAATGGATGGATTTTCCTTATTTGTTTAAGCGATAATTTAATATATAGAAAATGTTAGCCGGCCGATTGGGGACCGCTAAATTTAGTATTTTCGATTTACCCCCGCTACTTTAATTAAGATTTACGATTAGTACATTGTAATTCTACATCTTATTAATTTGATATTTTTCACTGAATTCTAAATTACGCATGAAAACATTTAATTTTCTGTATCAAAATATATTATCGGAGCCAGAAAAATAAACATTTCTTAGTAAACGAGAAATGGATCTATTACTAAGCGACTTTAATTTGGGTATATGTATTCATCGTAATTTATTAATATATATATGATACAAATATCTTGTTTAAAATAAAAGATTTTCAATCAAAATTCGTGTAAATACCACAAAAATTATGTTCTTATCGCACTAAAACACATATCAATGGGTCATAAAATCCAATGATGATTTCATATTTAAAATTGGTAATACAACGAGATAAGCCATTGGATTGGAATGTTAACTGTATGAATTTATTGTAAATTGAGTCATAATTTGTTTCCTTGTGTGCTAAAACTAATCGTATTAGTTTTTAGTTCTATATTTTATAACATTAGCGTTTCAAACAAGGATGCAATATGGTTTTTTTTGCGGTAAACGATTTTAGCTAAAAATTATTTGTATCTTTTTGTACGTGAAAATATATATAAACAACTCACCAAAAATACAAGATATTCATAAGAAAAAATAATATTAAAATAACACATATGTGTTGTTTTTTTTAAATTCAAAATTCAGAAAAAGAATGTTAATTTTTTTTTTTTAATTCGAAAATATCAAATAAAATTGGTGATGTCATCAGTATGCCTCGGTATATAGCGCGTGCTTATGCCATTGAATATGATTTACAGGAGTGATAATAAATTACAGTACAGACAAATTTTTGTGCAATTTTACGCGTTTAAATATTACGAGTGATTAGGTTGCTAATACCATTCGTATTGTTGTATGTGTGCGAATGAGAAAATTAATTTTCATTTTAATTTTTTAGTATGATTAAAGTATGTAATTTTAATTTTGAATCTTTTTGGGATTCTCTACTGAATACTTTTCGTTATCTTTCTTCTAAACAAAAACAACACAACGTATAATATACATTATAGACATTATATATAGCGGTTAAGATTTAAATAATTAATAACATTTTCCTTTTATTTTTTTTTTTTAATTATGTTTGTTCTGGTAAATCAAGTTTATAAAATGTAATTTTTATAAAACACGTTATGAAAAATAATATTCCATTTCTAATATCAGTATACTTCTCATTTTATATTTCTCAGAGTATTTGCTCCTATCAAAATTTTTCAATTATTTTTTCGAATATGTATAGCACCCTTGCAATGCAGGCCTGATGGTATTTTGCGAGAAATTCGCCCATGAAATTATATGATAGACAATTTTGTCAAAAATCATTTAGACCACAGATGCTGGTTTAAAATTTTAAATTACAATATGGGTAATGTGATATATCAAAGTAAGGTATCTTTATAAGTCAGTGGCACATAATTATGTGAATTTTTAATTAACATTAATTTGTAAAATGTTTTTACATTTATTGCATAAATTAAATTTTTTAACAAGTTAATATATTATTAATGTGCTTAGCATAAATTTTAGTTTGACACAATTTAAATTTTAATTGTTCGATTTACAATAGATTAGATCCTAAAATATTTCCTTAGCAACGAAAGACCTACATTACCTTTGAAAGCAGCTGCACTAGATTACTTGACCGTATAAAATCTAAAAAATGCAAATTTAACTTAACAAAAGATACTGAAGTTTAAAAATTGCTAAACAATTTACATTAGAGAGTTTCACAATTTCTAGCTCTTAACTCTTTAAATTTGGTTAAATTTCTTTATTCCAATTTGATAATTTCTAAATTCTTAATATTTTAAATTCCTTAACACCTAAATTGTTAAGACCATCATTTTTAATTCCTAAATCCCCAAATTTTGCGAGCGCCTTATCTTGCCTATGTGAAACCAAATTTTAAAATATCATTCTGAAATGTTAATTTAGTTTTCTGAATGCCCATCATGTAGTTCCGCTACTGTAGAACTCGCTGTTGACTTAATATGTCTACAAACATCCTACATAATGAAGCATTCAATGTATGAAATCACTGAGGAAATAGCGGATTTTTCGGGATCACTACAATTGCCCTAATAAAACAAAATAACAATTAAAATCCAGAAATTATCAGAAAAAAAACCAAAATTCAGTTAAATTATTTCTTTCGTTATTTTAATGAAAAATTCTATTTTATTGAGTTTTGTGTAGTGGATATTGAAAATATCTTCATCAAAAAAATGCTAAGCTTTAGAAAAACTCACTCGCTAGTCGCTTTAGTTCTATTAGAAGTGTAAATTGTCTAGTGGAGCCTTTTTTGTAAACTGAACGGTTTTGGAGATGTTTAAAAATACCTCTATAAGCTGACCGAGTATTTTTTTGTTTCGATCAAATTTTTCAAATCGTTGGATGTTAGATGTTAGAATTCATCCACTTATGGTATTATTAAATTGTTGTCTGTGGTATTATACAAAAAAGTATTACCAGCGATTGTCTGGTTGGTGATCTTCATTCAATTTGAAACAATTCATTCGATTTTATTCATTTGAAAACGTTTTTAATTTTGACCTCCTAAAATCGTCTTCAATGTACTATGTATTATTGTTGCTGCATATCTAGGTGTATAATTTCATTTATGATTATTTTCAAATGGGTCTATATTTATAAATTGTAAATTGAATTAAAAAAAATATTTTAAAAACGTACAAATAATAATAAATAAGTTGAGGCATACTTAGAAATTGTGCATGTTTCAGAATAATGTTGTGCTCAATTAGTAAAATTAATTTGTGTATCCAAGTAAGGTAAGGCGTTTTTTATAATCAATAATTCGATATTTTCTTCAAATGTATGTTTATGTAAAATTTATTTGGTAACGTTAATGTTAACGTTCTTGCTATAAAATTTACGAAATCATTCGTCCAGCGGCACTGAATTTGAAATGTGGCTGTAATGTGTTATCGATTGAATTACAATTTTCAACAAATTTATTTTGTTTCTCGCATCGTTTTTGTAATTGGTACCTTGTCGCCGAAATGTCGCATACACATAGAAGAACTGTGGACAATTTTTTTTTGGAAAATTATCAAATTTCTTTTATACTTTGTTCTCAATTTGGATTAATATTTATTTAAACGAATATGTTTTTAAACGACTTATTATTTATACATTGGAATTTTGAAACATCAGGGAAGTTCTAATTGCAATTTTTCAATAACCGTCCATAGATATGTACAACAGGGTTAGTGGCACATTCAATTTAATTCATTGATTATAATTTAATTGATATTTGTGAATCGTGTATTCAATTGGTATATAAAACTAAAGTGTCGACCGCTGTAATGATATGACCTTGAAGATATACCATATGATATACAAAATTAATACTGATAACTGATTCAATCAATAAATATTAAATCAACGATAACAATTAAGTGTCTATTAATCAAACAATTTAAGTATAACTAGTAATCTTTTAAAATTATGTTATCAAGACATGTTAAACATTTCAAAAAAAAATGTTATCATTTGAATCGGACAACTGTAATTATATGCTTATCTTTTACTTTGCTCGGTGTTAATTGTATTCGTCTAAATTTTAGGTATACTTTCCTGATGTTGAACGATGCGAATGGTTGAATAAAATATTAAAACAAGTGTGGCCAAATGCCAATCATTATGCTCGCGGCTTATTAAAGGACACAATTGAGCCGAACATAAATAAGGCAATTGAATCATATAAATTGCGAGGATTTAAATTTGATCGAATGATTTTAGGAACGATACCGCCAAGAATTGGTGGTGTTAAAGTCTATGACAAAAATGTTGCACGTAATGAAATTATATTAGATATAGATTTATTTTATGCAAGCGATTGTGATATTAGTTTTACGTTGGCCGGGGTACGAGGCGGTATTAAAGATTTTCAAATTCATGGTATGCTACGCGTTATTATGAAACCATTAATTAAATCCGTACCATTCGTCGGTGGTTTACAAATATTCTTTTTGAATAATCCAAATATTGATTTTAATTTGGTTGGTATTGTGGATCTATTGGATATGCCCGGTTTGAGTGATATGATGAGACGTATTATTGTTGAGCAAGTTGCAGCTTTAATGGTATTGCCAAATAAACTTCCAATTCAATTGAGCGATGAAGTACCAGCTTTAGCATTAAAAATGCCCGAGCCAGAAGTAAGTTGTACATATATTCCATTATCAATTACATATAACATATTAATTAATTATTATCTATTTACTGTAGGGTGTTCTTCGAATTCATGTTGTTGAGGCCAAAGATTTAATGAAAAAAGATATCGGTGTATTAAGTAAAGGTAAATCTGATCCGTATGCCATTATTACAGTTGGTGCGCAACAGTTTAGAACACAAACAATTGACAGCAATGTTAATCCAAAATGGGACTATTGGTGTGAGGTAAATCTTTTTAAATTATTGTTATTTTAATTTTTAATTTTAATAAATAACGATTCTTTTGAAACCGAGATTGATCTAACCTAGTATACATATACATACTATCCGAGGAGTATAAGAGTTATTAGAAAAAATAATTATATTCATGTATAATAGTAGAAACATAAGCCACAATATGTTTGTGTTATATTTATGGTTTTAAATATTATTTTACATATCTTACAAAATTTAATTAACCAGTATAATGCCTTAGGATGTTTAAAAGAAATGCGAAGAAAATAATTTCGGTTTCACAATAGAAGTAATTTATTTGATACCTGACCGGAATGAATAAAACATATAAATTGTTTGATAATAGCAAAAGCAGGGTGTCTCTAGTCCAATCTCGATTTTTAAAGTAATCTTATAAATTAATTATTAATAAATCATAATATAAATTTAGTATTAACTATTAAAGAGATAAGTAAACTTATTTCAGAAGTAATTTGTTAATTCAATTACTAAATTAAAAAACAATTTTGTTTTTGGCGATTAACTAAATTTGCGAAATTAATAATTATTGATTCCTTTTTTTATTGTTATCATTTTTTATATTTATACTGAAATTTTTTTTTATGGATTTATTGGCGAGAATTTAAATAATTTACTTGTTGAAGATAATAATTTTTTTTTTGTTTTCGCATGACAGATGAATTAATTTATTTGGTTGATTTTTCTAAATTTGTACAGTTTTTGTATGTTCATACATCTTTTTATTTTGTTTAAAAAACAATCAAAAAGTCAAAATGGGTCGTGACTATTTAAAATATGTGTATTTTATTCATATAAAAATGTATACGGTAAGCTAATAAATTGATATATTTTGGGAATTAATATGAGAAGGTGAACTGAAATGAAATTTTTGGTTTTTTCATTTTATTTTTTATTTTTTGGTTGCTATTATAATATACAATTTTGTATGTTTGATTTTATATACGTCATTATACCAAAATTTGTCTTCTATGTTACCTAACTAAAGTTCTGTCCTATCTGTAAATATCTTCTCGCCCCGTTTATATTTAAATGTATGCATTATTATTAAATCAACATTTAAATTATTTAATTAAGAAAAAACGTAAAGTAGCATGAATTTAATATTTTATTTTTTTTTATTTCTGAGTTTTAATTTTACAACTAAATATTTATTGAATAATTAAATTAAAACATATATTAAATAAAAATAATAAAAGCAGATCAGCGCCAGCTAAGTATGCAGCATTAAAAAAAACGCTAGTTAGCGAAACATTTTTTGTATTTGATTTTGTTATATTTTAACGACACATTTTTTTAAAATTCATAATTAACTTCACCAAAATCTATTGAATTAGGATTTTTTATTATTTATACTAGTGGAGTAGACAGCCTGAAAATCGCATTTTATTTTAGATTTATTAAAATTAAACGACATCATATAAATAAAGAATTAAAATTAATATTTAAAGCATTATTATACTGCGACCAAATTAATTAAAGTCCATTTTTAAATTAAATTTATACATTGCCTTATCAGCTCAGGAAATGGCATAATATATATTTTGTTAATGTATTTATGTTACCGGTTTTTGTTTATTAAATTTTACGACCATTTCTACTTTAAAACTATATTTTTGTAGTGTAATAATGCATTTTACTTAATTTTAAAATAATATTGATTGCTTAGTAATTTTAATATAAATTGCAGCCGTTAAACTTAAATGTTATTCAACCATACTGAAAATATCAAAATTTATCGCCCAACAATAAAAATTATTATTATTATTTTTATTATTTTAATGACTTGGAATGATGATTGATTAACTTTAAAAATTCTTATGAACGAGTATTTAATAATTTGTATAAATATCCAAAAAAAATTTTTCTATAGGCATGCTTATAAAATTTTCGATAGCTAATTATCGTACAAATAAAATACATTTTTATTAACCAAAGCAAAAATTTCTAAGAATTCAATGACACGCATTTAATACAAATTCTCATTCCAGTCTAAGTATATAAATAAAAAATAATTATTATTCTTTTTTCCTATTTACAATTACGTAATATTTTGTATTTTAACTTATTTTTTTTATTTATTTTAATCTGTTTTTTATATATTTTTTTTTTTTTTATAACATTTATAAAATTTTAAACATATTAGGGAATTGTACATGCTGAAATGGGACAATTTCTTCAAATTGAATTAAGTGACGAAGATAAATCAAGTGACGATGAATTATTAGGAAGGTGAGATAAAAATAATTAAAATACAACCAAAATTATCATAATTTGGAATTTATAATAAATCAAAAATATGCATAATTAAAAATTATTGTATATAAGTTATGGTGAAAGGATAAATAAATATTGGTTCCATGTTATTAATATTTATGTATATGTAGTGGATACAGTGTTTGTTAAACCCGAAAATGCATTATAAATTTTATCTTGTATGTAAATTTTTAAATCAATAATTTCTCAATTGTTAACAAATTTTAATATTGGGTATTAAATTAAATTTGTCTTGTATTCAAGGTAATTAACCAAACATCACTGTATTCATGCAGACGTATATAAATAAGGAACATGTTCAACAGACATAATATATTACAATTTTTTGTAGCAAATTAATTTATTTTGTACATAACCATTTTAAGTGTGGACCAATAGGTTGACGTCTTTTTTTATATAATATTTTTGTTGTTCCATACCGATTAACATTATTATATATTTTTGGGTTTTGGTTTTTGTTTTGTAATTCTTTTATTTATTTGTATAAAGGTAGGATGAATGTAACGTATTTTTATTAAACTGTATCTAGTGTGGAATGCTATTTTATTTTGCTGCATAATTTTTAATGTTAAGATCCATATAATATTCATGCTTTAGAAATGCAATATGCTTATAAATACGCTTAACGAAATTTATTAATTTAATTTCAAAGAATTTAAAAAGTTATAATCAAATTTCTAAAAATAATGTATCGAATGTTTATTTTTTATGAATGGATCATTTTTATATATTTCCAATAACAGATTTGTAATTATACAAATAATATTTTAAAATTGATATCACGTTTCGGTATTTCGTTTGTAAAACTTTACTTATCAAATTAAACGTGTTAACTAATGCTGTTTAGATCCATTATAATAAAAATAAACTTCGAAGAATTATTTTTAAAATGAATAATGTAACTAAAATAAATAATGTAACTAAAAGAAAAATTAATAATTTTAATTTAATTTAATTTTAAATGTTATTCTTTTAGATTTTAATTTATATTATTTTAAAAATTAAAATTTATTATAATTATTATTTAAAAAAAAAATGTTTTGGAATCAGGCAGAGGTAAATACAGCACTTGGTCAAGAAGTTTATTTGGAATTGTGGGATTATGATGCTGGAGTACCCGGGGTTCAAAACGATGATTACCTTGGAAGGTGGTGGTTTTTCTTTTAATTTAATTTATTATTTTTATTCATTGGTTTGGTTTTTATCACGAATAGAATTTATTCATATTATTTCGAAATTGTTTATAACGGTATGGGCATATAATCGAAATGACAACATAAATCGGAACAAATTAATCCATTGTTGTTGTTGCTGTTGTTAGAAATAAAAATATATGCTCCATTATTATTATTATTTCATAATGTCCTCTGCCTAAAATACAAAAAAAAATCAATATTTAAATTTGCTAGGTTAATATTTTTTAATTGCTTTACTAATCAAATTAATCATACATTAATCAAATTATAAATCGATTGATTTACAAAAAAAAAATCAAAAATATAATATATATAAAAAAAAACTATGGAAGGTGTGATTTCGACATATTGTGTGACTTGGTTGCAGGCGTACATTGATGTTTCTCATCTGACGTTGGTTGGAATCAAATTATATGACTGGGATCGTACTGGTGATCATGATCCACTCGGAAGGTTCGCATTTTACTTTTTTTTTTTTAATTTAAAAAAACCTCTCAACTCTCTTTGAAATAAAATTAAATATTTAAATATATTTAATGAAAACTTTAAATTTATTTTTCCAGTCTTATTTATTATTATTTTTGGTATATTTAAATAGACACCGAACAAATGACATATTTGTTTTTTTTTTGTGATATTTTTATTTATTACACTATATTTGCTGTCCACAAACACGGACCACCGTTTGGTGCAGAACAAATATTTCATTCGTTTATGTAGATAACTATATAACATATATTTTATTATTTGATTTTTTTTTTTAAATTAAAACAACTTAAATAATTTGCTTAAAGCACCCTTGTAATAAAAAAGACATACACATACACATTTTATGCAAAGCTGTATATGTTTTAATCTTTAACAATATCAAGCTTTTTGGTTTTGGGATTTACTTTGAATTTACATAAATTAAAAAATAACACACTGAAGTTATTATTAGTATTTTTTTCTAATTATAATTTTTTTTTTATATTATAGAATTAGAAGAAAATATTGGTAAAAACATTTTTATAATTTATCTTTTTTATGTTTCTAGTAATCTAATTAGAAAGCATAACGTAGACAATAATTTCATTTAGACTAGACTTATGAAATTATATATTAAATATGTTATATACATGTTTATATTAAATTGATTTAATTTTAATGTTACACTATAAAATTAATATAAATATTTTTCTAATCGATTATAGAGCTACAGTTGAAATAAGCAGTATCGTTAAAAAAGGAGTGGTTGATACGGTAAGTACTCAAAATAAAACAAAAATATTTATCATATTATGTGATTTTTCCTGTTTTCAGTGGCTCACGTTAGAAGAAGCAAAACATGGACTGTTACATTTACGACTTTCGTGGTTGAAACTTAGCAACGATCGTAATGATTTAAAATACGTAATAATAATAAAAACTCATTTGAATTTTATAAATCATCAACTAATTGTATTTATATTCTAATTACAGGCGCTTCAAGAAACTCAAATGTTACGCGTTACATCAATGAGTACCGCACTTGTTACAGTTTTTATTGATTCAGCTAAAAATTTACCACATGCTCGCGTTCAAAGTAATCCAGATCCATATTTAGTGATAACAGTTGGTAAAAAATCTGAACAAACCGCCACACAAATGCGAACTGATTCACCCGTTTGGGAACAAGGATTTACGTTCCTCGTTAACAATCCTGATAATGATACGATTCAAATGAAAATTATTGATCAAAAAACAGAAAAAGAATTGGGTCGATTTACATATATTTTGAGTAAATTATTGGAAAAGAAAACTTTGGAAATCGTATCACAACCGTTCCAATTACAAAAATCTGGCCCAGAATCTAAACTATATATGTCACTTCAATTGAGAATTTTCAAAAAAGCGGATCCCATCGAAGATGATGTATCAACTTCTTCATCTGATAAAATTGCAGGAATTGGTGGGCCAAGTATTACAAATGCTAGTGTCATTCCTGAAGGTAGTGTTTCTCGAACATCATCTTTCAAACAACCACCGCCGTTTCAACCACATGCTGACACCATAACTCAATTAAATAAACTAGATTCTAAAATGTCATCATCATCTGGAATGGGTGAAGATCTAAGTTTCTCAGAAGATATATTAATCGCGTCGACAAACACTATTCAATTAGCATCATCGCCACCACGGACACCTGATCTATCGGAGGGCAGTGAAATTTATCATCGCCAGTCAAAATCTACATCAAGTTTGGCCAATCCTTCGATCACTCCTGATAATGAGTGTAAAATACAAGTGACATTACGTTATAGCGTTCAGCGACAGCGATTGATGGTAATAATTCATAAAATTGTGTAAGTAAAATTAAAGATCATTAGAGTTCTTCGATGAGATTAATTAATTAAATTGTTTTTTGCTTCAGCAACATCCCAATGAAAGATCCATCGAATATTCCTGATCCGTATGTTAAATTATATTTATTGCCTGGTCGATCAAAGGAATCAAAACAAAAAACTGGTGTTTGTAAAGATAATTGTAATCCAGTTTTTGATGCCCAATTTGAATATATAATTTCGGCGGCTGAATTGAAAACGTCCGAATTAGAAGTGACAGCAGCAACACAAAAAGGTTTCTTAAGTAGTGGCACGCCTGTGATTGGTGTTGTACGAATCTCATTAAGTGATCCAGAAATTTCACAACAAGGCGTTACTTCATGGCATGAACTATTACGGGATTTAAAAGATGACTAATAATTTACACGAATTATTGATTAGATGTATTATTATTATGTTTTGCACGTTTTATTACTAAAAAATCGTAAATTACATTTTTATTTAATTTTCGGTAAAATTATACCTTTTAGATTCTCTCTATTTCTATATAAATATATAATTGTTTAAAGTATATATAATATGTGCACTGCCTTCATCGAATCACTTAATTTAATTTAAAGCATGCAGTATGTATACTAAAAAATTAAAACACTTAACACATGTTGCTGCAAGTCAATATGTATTACCTATTGACTTGTAGATACAAATTACAGAACGAATTTTCTTCTCGGTGCCTTCCAATTTTATTTAACTATCGTAGATTTATTTTTTCTGGTTGAAAATACTATCTTTGTAGGCATTTTTATTTGCATTATTAAATAAATATTAATTGTATACACAATATTTTATATATTATTCATGCGTGTGAACAATTATTATAACAAAAATAAATAATATAAGTATACAGTGAAATTTACAAAATAAATATTATTATGCTTTATTTTTAAATATAAATGGAAAATGTAATTATAAGTTATAGAGTATTGTACTCGGTAGTGTGATTTGCAACCTTTAGTACGGTTCGGCATGACGTGTCCAATACATAAAATCTGTGGTAAGTTAAATAAGAATTTATCAATTATTTTGCAATAATTATTTGGAGCAAATTTACAATTTAAAAGTCACGGGATAACGCAAGATGGCAAGTTTCGTTAAAGACTCATCTAATTTCATATGACAGTTGGTGAATTAGATGATTGAGGCATAAACGTCCTTAAACATTTTTAGTAAATTATTAGGCTTGGTTACTTGCGAAAGGATAATCGATATGTTTATTCACGAATATCGATAATTATCGCAAGTATATGCGTCGCCGCGTATTCCCCAAAAATTAAATTTTCCTCAATTACATTATTCTAGTTCACTGTTATTCGTCGCCATACAAAGTAAAATTTATTTCCAATGATGTTACTTGAACTATAATACCAGAGATGTCACTATATTCAGTACACTTCCAGCTGGAATAAAATCACATGTGACATGATTATAAACACAAACAACTTCCCCTGCTAGTGACGTCAACTTTTGTTTTGTTAAAAAAAATCATAATAATAATAATAATAAAGAAGGGTACACGTAAAGAAATGCTTATTCTTTTATTATCGATTTTTTTATTATACAATTCACTGAATTCAGTATCCTGCTAACAATTCAATTGAACCGTTTTTTTTTTTTTTTAAACAAGTATACTAGATATTTTCTTAGGGGTTATTTTCCCTTTATAATTATGATAATCAGAAATATAAATATAATAGACAAAAAGTGAAAATTTGTGTTTAGCATGTGTGTGTGTGTATAGGAATTACACATATGGGAAATAAAAACGAACACTTTGTTTTGTAAACACTCCACAATTATATATACACAAATTCAAGTGAAGAAAACGAAGAAGAAAACAAAAATATAATATAAAAAATTACAAATGGCCGCGTTGATTGTATTACTGAAAGCGTGATTTTGTTTTGTGCGATATTTTTTTTCAAAAAAACTACAATAAATCGAAGGTATAATTAATCAAAATATTATAAAAGTGATTATAAAAACTAGACTAATGGTATTAAACAGTTTTTATAACCAATCAATAAATTATTATTGAAATATTTGGTGTTTTAATTTAAGCACATTGTTTTGTTGTTGTACTTTCTTACATATATATATAAAGTGTTTTTATTATTTTTTTTGTATGGTGATCTCTATATGTATATTTTAAGTATAAAAATAATTTATTAATTTTGATTTTAACAAAGCAAATTAATTTGTCTATAAATATATATATGTAAAAAAAATAAAAAGAATATACAAAAATTTCGAGAAAAAATATTATCGTAGTTTTTTGAGATTAAGTGAAGTACCCCCATATGGGGGGTGAAAGACAAGAATTTCTTAAGTTCGTTTATTTTAAACAAGAAAGAAAACCTGTATGAAAATATTAAAAACCTGTTAGAAAAATATTAAATTTAAGGTAAGTTATGAAAATATAATTTAAAATGGAAAGCAAAACAGAACCAGCTGGAATCATATTCAAATGTACAAAACCAATAACAAAATTCGTCAAAATCAATTAGCCAAAATAAATGTTCAAAATATGTATGTTTATATACAAAAATTACAATAACAAAGTTGTTTAATTTTTTTTTATATACATAAACATCCGCCATTTTAAATATTTTTGATAATCATTTCAGCAATTTATTGTTTTTCTATTTTCGTAAATATATTTTTGTAAATAGAATTAGATATTTCTCAAAACCGATTATTATATATAATTATAGTATTTTTATGTTATCTAAATTTAAGTTTTTATTTAAAAAAAAAATTTGCTAATTCTAATTATATAACATAATCGAAAGAAAATTCTTAAACACCCTGTATAGATATGGCGTGTGTTTACAAAAAAGAAAAAAAACGGATCATATGTAGTTGTATTGTGCAAATTGGTTTATTTTGATGAACAAGATATTTTTTAGTACATTTACTGCCAACTTGATTTTACTATTTGTAGTTAAAATTTATTGTTTAATAAGAATTTTTGCATAATTTCTTTGTTATATATATGTGTACATACAAATGTAAGTACATATGTAGACTTTTTAAATCGAAATAAGCGAATTGATAACCTAAGCCCCATTAAGACCTCATTTCCCCCTTAATGAAATTTGATCTAGTTGATTCTTGATTCTCTTTATTAGAATATTATAATCTTATTATTTTCGTTAATATAGATTTGTTTCCGGAGTAGTATATATTGTGTCTATATAGCCAATTTGTGTAACATGCATTGATAATAATTGCATATTTGTTTTAGGATAGTATCTGTATACTTCTTCTTAGTACAGTAGATTTGATTTAATTTAATTAAATTGCTGGGGTTTTTCCCATATGTGTAAATATCAGATGATTGTTTATTAATTATTACAAACATATTTTCAATCAAAACTACTATCATTCAACGATAAATTATGGTATGAAAATTATATCTTATCTTTTTTTTTTTTTCAAAACATGCTTTTTAAGTTCGTGAAAGATACTACTAAATTGTAGTTTTCTGAAAAAAATATCATTACTAGCTTGCTTTTAAGTGTTTAATATTTACTAATTTGTAAACATATACGTATATGTATGTACAAGTCGGTGCTACAAGGTTATTTCCTCTTACTCCTAAAAAATTTACACCAACATTTTGACGACGATACAGAAATAAAATACATAATTAAATTTATTACATTTTTATTATTTTTTTAAGAAACATAAAACCAATCGCGAATAATAAACTTACAGTATAATCTTAGGTATCTAAGTATACTCGTTATCGTATTTTCAACACGAAAGTTGGACAAAATTAATTTGGACACGTGAATAATAAATATTATTATAGTTTTTATTAAATCCCATACTGTTACTATGTACATATGTAAATTAAGGTTAATTTCCATTTTCCACCTTGATCAAAAGGCATTTGTTTTATTCTTAACTATATGAACTTCTACATATTGGTATCCTCTATAAATTATATTGTGTTGTGTGAAATTAATTGTTGTTTCATTTTTATTAACTAATACATTCATCATATTGTTTAACAAAAACAAATGGAATTATTAATTTGCACGAATCTAATGTATTTACGTATGTATGTATTATTTATATAAGCTGTGTGTTGTATTGCAGAAGGAACGAGATAAAAATTCATCGAAAAATATAATATAAACAAACAAAAATAATAATAAATGTATTAATGAATTTCAAGCATGCGCATTTCTCCTATAACTATTTATTTATTTTGTTCGCTTTTTTTTCAAATATCAAAACAACAATATACATATAATAATAATTTTTTCAAAGTGTACGTACGTACATGTAATTGTGTGTAGGTGTGATAAAAATTTTTGAATTAATATTAAAATAATCACTCGCAATTTTACGAAATTAATAAATGGTGTGTATGTAAATTATAGAGTGGCCCAAAAGGTAAAAATAAGAATAATGAAACTACTTAGGTTTTTTTTCATGCATGTTATGTCCACAATTTTGGAATGACGTAATGCCGTCAGCCGTGGTGATAGTGTGTCTTGTTTACATTTTTTTAAGAATTTGTTTTGATTTTTTCTATGAATGATTTTAGTGTATTCCAGACGTTCAATCGTATCGCGTATACATATTAAAACCAATTTATGTACATATCAAGTTTAGTCAAATGGTACATAAATGGTTATTGCGATTTTTTCTTAGAATTTTATATTGCTTGCATAAAATAACCTTGATAAATCTCTATTTTGTTATTCAAATTAATATTTACATATTATCCATGTGACTTTTTATAATACACGAGAATAAAATTAATACTTTTAATCTTAAAATATTTCTAAGAATTTGATGTGTCTTCTATCTCCTCCTTCCACACTATGATTGATCAATGATAAACTATTAATATATCTGCGTTTATTGATTATAATTGATAGTTATTTTTACTGTCATCATAAATATTTTATTGTTTTAATAAATTCCAATAAAATATAAAGAATATATATTACATATGTATGTATTTATAATGTAATATGTACTATCTTGTCACAGTTCGACAGTAAAATCAAATTAAAATGTTTTTTCCCAAATTTTGCATAATTTGTGCTATGGGATTGTGATTTGTGATTGTATAATACAAGGCCATAAAATAAAATGCTTCCTGAAGGGGTTAGTATGTAAATTTATACGAATATATCAGTTATAATGTTTTGAATATCCCTCGTAAATGTTATTGTGCTACCTTGAAAATCAGCTTTATAGTTTTAATATCTGTTTAGTTTTTATTTTATTATTATATCTGTCAATTAATGTTAATTTTATCAAAATTTATATTCAATCTTTTAATTTTATTCGTTTGAACTTATATTAATTCATATTATATATAGGGATTGTATCGATTAATTATTATTTGTGAATTTACTTTAAAATGCAAGTTACATATTTATGTGATTTGCGTACATACAAAATATGTACATTCATTATTTATTTTATATTTTAAAGTAACTGTTTCCAAAAAAATTTTATTTCTACTTTTTTGAATCTGGTTTCCATGACGTGAGTTGTTTATTCAATTTCTTTCTAAGAATTAAATGATGATTGTTATACAAAAAAATATATAATATGTACCTAATTGCTTCGTGGAAAATTTTAAATTTCACCTGAAAACTTAGTAATGTGGTCGAAAATAGGTTTCAAATTCGGGCAAATTTTAATTGTATCGCCCCCATGGCGTTCGTTCTAGAATTTCAATGTAGGTTTTATTTATGGGTTTTAAAAAGCTCGTTCAAGTTGTTTGTTGTGATTCTGTTAATGAGTATGTGATATAAACAAATCAAATTGAAAATGTTGATGTATTAAATAATTGGTTCTAGATAATTTCACAATAATATGTAATTATCTATGTACACTTGTGGATTGGAAAGGAAAATACCAAACAAGAATTAATTTATTTATGACAAATTACTTGTTGAAATTTTCATTAATGAAATTCATTAAAATCGTCAACTTCTTTAAATCTTATGTTTCCGTTGTTTAACCTCGAATTAGATCATTCATATATAATACATACATAAATCATTATAAATTTTAAAAAAATGTGAAATAATATTTCAACCTTGCACTTGAGACTTACGACTGCTTTTGTTATTTTGTTTTATTGTACCTTAACTGTAAAAATTAATTAATTATATACACAAATAGCCAGCCTACTACATACATATGTATGTATATAACTATACTTGTAAACAAAAAGTTTATTATTATTTTAGCAAAGCATAATATACAGACTAACAGACAAACTATAAAATAAAATAACACAAAAACCAATGATTTTTATTTTTATTTTTGTTAAAATGATACATCATCATCATAAATAGCTTGTTTAATATGTATATTTTTAAAGTAAACTGTAAGTGTATTATTGTTCCACTCAAAATACATATGGTTTTTTAATATGTGTTTGTTTATAATTTGTCAAGTCACTGTATGACGTATTCCCCGACATATATTCATAAACTAAATGTTGTTAATAATCTTAATTTTTTTTTTCATTTTAATTTTCCCAGCTGATGATGACTACTATTGTTATTTTTTTATTGAGATATTATGAAGTCATATTGTGTATAATACTATAATATTCTTATTGTTATTTATACTGTATGTAGATGTAAACAAAATAATAATATATATAACACAGTCTCACTAATCATTTCAAACTTAAATCATTTGATTTGTAGTGATTTTATTATCATCATTAATTGGCGTAATTTCAACATATATGTATATGTACACAAATCATAATATGTAGATATTTTTAAGGGGCGACATTTATTTTCATTCATTAAAATCAATTATAATTGCAAAGGGATTAGAATTTTAAATTTTCGGCAGAGATTTAGTTAATTTAAAAGTACATAGATGTATTTTCATTAAATGTTATTGAGTCATGGTATTTTTTGTGTATATTTTTTGGCAACAGGTAATAGTTCTTTGTTTATATACTTCTGTTAGTAGCTGTAGTAAGTTTAATTTATATACTATGTAAATATTGTTTTCTTATCTAACTAACGTCAATTAATACAAATAATAACACAAGTTCAAAATGATAACTATCCAATGTATCATATTGATGAATCAACAACATTCCAAAACAACTAATTCGCGTGCAATAAAATACATACATATATGTATGTATATTCTTATTTAAATAATTTATTCTTAATTTTAAATTGGCATATGGTTTTTACAATTCAATTAAATAACAAATCGAATTAAATTTGAAGTATAGATAGAATGGTTAATGAACTTAATAATATGTTTTCTAATTTTTTAATGTATAAGTAGTAAAAAATATTTTTTATTTTTTATAAATCTATTGGCCATGCTCGCTAATTATTTTCGAATAAAATCTATTTTATAATAAAATGGAAAAAAATGTTTGGTCAACGAACCGAAGAACGATTAGAAATTTTAAATGTTCTGTATGAACAAAAATTAGAATACGGAACCAGTTTTTGGCTAATTTCAAATTTATATTGTTCTCTAATGTTTTATAGCAACTATATTGTATGAATATAATAAATGGCAGCTTTTACAATTAAATACTTGTATATAACAAAGTTAATTATGTATATGTATTTGCAAGCAAGTAATACACGTTTTGCTTAAATTCGCTACAGTTTGTTCGTAATCACACTTCAAAGTTTCAGAATTATTAACAAAAACCATTTACACACAAACCAAATTAATTTATTTATTGGTATGTCTAGCAATTTATACACCCTTTTATAAAAATTCGTTCTAATAAGTGAAAAATTGAAAATTTAATGGAAAAATATTATTTATCGATAAGTTGACAGATCTACTTATTGCAATATTTGTAGAATTCAACTAAATATCGTGACTTTTTTAGTTCACCTTTTTTTAATTAGATGTCATACGTGGGAAACAAAACAAATTTATTTTTATTTTTGTTCAAATTTCGATAGCAAAGATTTACACTATTTTAGATTTTATTTTAGACACATTTTAGGACATTTAAATACCGACATCTATTTTAATTCTTGGTAAAGTAGAGTTGGTTATCCGATTAGTTTGTCTAAATGGCTCCACAATTGCTGTATTCCAGTACATGTGGACTAAAAACAGTTTTAAATTCTTTTAAAATATACATTCAAATAGATAACACTATCCGAAGTTGTTTCAATCAATTTAATTTAATTTAACGACAATTTGGATTTGGATTTATTTCCCTCATTAAATATTATTTGCCCAGATTCGAAATTTTTCTTTTTTTCTCAGCACAAATTTGCCCAAAATATTGGGGTTGTTGTAACTTAAATAGTGCCAGTAATTTATGAATGACAATTACATATGTCCGAACAATTTTTGGTGCAGAAGTTTTTTTTTATCCATATGCCTGGTTTATAATTAATTAAATTTTAATTAAAAATTTCTAATTGTTACATAAATTAAAGTATGTCCGAAAATTTTTGTTCATCACTGTAGATTTTGAATTGAGTAAACAATTGTCATTCTATTTTATCTTACAACTATGTATATAAAACGTGTTTGAATAAATTTTTCCATTTTCTCTCATTGTATGAAATGTATATATTTTAAAAATTCCTAAAACAACACAATATTATTAAGATGATGTAAATTTCAATCTAAATTGCAACATCTAAATTAAAATTTAGTTTTATCTCATCTTTTCTTTTGACTATTTCTCTTCTGTATTTTATTTTTTATACCAATAAAATTCCAAGGTCACATAATCTCAGCTGATTTTTTGTTTTGTTATTTCTGTTCTATTCCTATATACAGTTCAACCCTCCGTATACAACGATGGCATGTAGATCACGCAAATTTTTTCGATCAATATGTGAATTACATAAATGTAGAAATAATCATATTATGACGCCGAATATTTAAATTTGGCTTTTGAGTACTATAATATAATCCAAATTATAAATAAATATTTTATAAGAAGGTTCTCATTTTACACTTATCAACGTAATATTGAAACTATAACTATCAAATTCATTATTTGTACAAAATATATTTGACATATGTACATACTTACATATGTTTCTTTAAAACTTACACACCGAAATTTAAATCAAAAATCATTGTACTGTTTTGGATGACAAAATGATGTAGATATAATTGATTTTCTCGATGGAAGTAGTTAAAATGTAAACTTTTTCGCAAATTTAAATAGCCTTGAATGAGTTTAATATCGTTTAGTTTCCATTCCATGTTGTTTATAATTTAAATTCCAATAATATTTCATGGAACTACTTACATATTAATATACATTTAAACATATTTTTTTTTTGTTTTGTTACAGGACATAGCGATTTTTATCGACAGCACCTTTATAAAGGATCATATTATAAATAATTAATAATTATAATTATTATGGAATCATTACGTGATAATCCAATGTTAACAACCGCTTCAATGCCAATACCAACACGTGGACGCGTTGCAGCTGATTTTAGTGAATTTGGTTTAATGATCGAATCATCATCATCACCACAACTTTTTCAAGATTTAGGAATACCATCAAATTCAGGAATGATGGATAATACTGGATATAATAGTAATCAACAGGGTACTAATAATAGTTTAAATAATTCACAAATGTGGAATGATTTATCTTCTTCTATAATTACATTAAAATCAGAGCCATTTCATATGGACGAGGATGATATTTTTCAAGTTGATAAAAATGATTTGATACAAGGTAAGAAATTAGTGCGTTCTTTCTTGGATATTTTTTTTTGTTTAAGTTTATATTATAAATATTTAAGAATTTATTTGCATAAACCATTATTATTTTATTGTTACCTAATTGAAAATAATTGGATGTTAATTATACTTGAGATCAAAATGATGTGTATGTGCTTAGATTTAGATCAAATTATGATTAGATCTCAATTATGGTTTGTGGTGTATACGTTTAACATGAAAGTTCTAAAATTTATTTAAATTTGCCTAACATTGTCCAAATACAGATTTAAATGAGACAAGAATAAAAAAAAAATTACTTCAGGGGCCCAAAATCTATATAAACTAACATAAATTTACTTTTTTAGGTCCCACCCTTGCTGAACTAAATGACGACGCACTACTTGAAGATTTAAATATAGATGATTTAATAAATTTACCAAATGATAATTACATTTATACAAATCATAATAATTTACATCAGCTTCAACCAGTTTTATTAAATATTTCATTACCACCACATCAATTGTTACAAGCCCAAAATAATTTATTCAATAATCAAAGTGGAGGTATACAGTCTGGTATTGCATTTGGCCAAGATGTATTGTACGATGAACAAACAAACATATCAAATAATTCGTTTGACATGTATCAAAATCCGACAACACCGACAAAATGTTCCCTACTTAATTTAAATTCATTGGCCACATTTTCACCGGGAAGCCATAACAGTTCAAATTCGTCACTATTATTGAATAGTTCATTAACGCCACCGCCTCCACAGTCTATGTTGTCTATGTCACCACAGCAGCAGCAACAACCACAACAACAGACAAATCAACAAAACCAATTCAATAAACAATTAAATAGTAATGAAAATATATTGAAACATTTCAATCAGCAGCAGCAATCATCATCACAAGCATTTTCAACATTACATAGCCTTTTAAAGCAAGAATATTCATCATCGCCTGATCGTTTAGTATTAGGCCAATCGGTACCATCAGCTGGTCCGTCTGGTTCGTTTATAACTGGAAATGCATTAAGTCCTGGCAGCAGCGGAGGTGGTGGTGGTAATCTTAGCGGGAATGGAAGTCTTATATTAAATAATAGACGCCAATTATTAAGTCAATTTCATGGTAATAGCAACGGAGGTGGTACTATAAATAGTAATCAAATGCCCTCAAGACTTTCATCATCGGCTCCAACACGCATTGGATTAGACCAAATATGGCAAAGACGAGAACCAAGACAACATTTATTATCGACAGGTAAATAAAAATAAAAACTATATTACTAGTTTGTATACATAATTTTATTTATACCATTAAACAGGAAGTTTAGCCGAAGCTGGTTCAACGTCATCATTAAGTACTGGTGGAGTTTTAAGTCCAGAAGCTCAGGATTTTTCACACGATGAAGGATATTCTGATGACGACGACAGCGAACACTATGAAGATTATTCATCGGATGGTAAGTTAGGAGAAACATTTTTTTTGAACCTGTGTCAATCATTATTTTGATCTCAATTAATCAAAATGTTTAATTTTTAAATTGTTACCAAAATCCAATTCACAATCATTCTGTTTGTCGAAAGAAATAATTTCTAGTTTTAATATGTAAAGTTAATTTATACTAAACTAAAATAATATTATCACTTTACATTAGAAATTTAGGTAAGTTTATTTACAATTATTTCACTATTTTAGATTCGGATGATGATACTCCAAGAAATCATAACAACAATAATATACACGGTAGTAGTAAAAAGGAGCGGTTTTTTTGGCAGTACAATGTGCAAGCCAAAGGACCCAAAGGACAAAGGCTTGTGATAAAAAAACAAATGGAAGATCCACACATATTAAATGAAATTACAGATCCAGTTTTTAGTCCACATTGTTCTGTGCGAGGAATAAAGGTAATATATAAATATATAAGTATGTATGTATGTTAAATATATAAGTTGTTATACTTTACAGCACAGCGGAAAGGCACGTAAAGGTGATGGTAATGATTTAACCCCGAATCCACGTAAACTGCATAATATTGGTAAAGAATTAGATAAGTTAGGTAGAATAATAAATGATATGACACCAGTAAGTGAATTACCATTTAATGTTCGTCCAAAAACCCGAAAAGAAAAAAATAAACTAGCGTCCAGAGCATGTCGTTTAAAAAAGAAGGCACAACATGAAGCGAATAAAATAAAATTACAGGGACTTGAAATTGAACATAGTAAGTGGCTTTCTAATCACGTTTTTATTTCTAACGGAACATTTATCAATAATTCAGAATTAATTAAATGTTTTTTTGTAGAACGCATTTTAAATGGTATTGGACAAGTAAAAAATATTTTAGTCAACAAATGTAATCAGCCAACATCAGAGATGACGGGCGAAGAATTAAATGTACATTTAGAGAAAATAGTTAGATCATCGACAAGTAAGTTCAGTATGTAGATTTTATATTTGAAAGATATTTATAAAGCATGTTAATGATCATTCAATTCATACTTGATTAAAATTTCGAAAAATACATTTACATTAATTTGATACTTTTATTAATATACTGTAGTCAAGTCAGTTTTTTTTTGAAATCACCTCTAATGATCAATTATTGAATAGCATGTAGATCGTTTTGGTAATCAAAACAAATTATAATGTTTTAAATTTGAATCACTAAAAGGGGATAAGTTGTCTATGAACTCAAATTAATTCTTTATATGGTAATTGTATTTGTGTGTCTTAATATTTGATTTGGAGAGGGGTTAATTTTATTTCCATTCAAATATTCGGACTAGCAGGTAAGAAAATTAATTAAAGTATTTTTATTAAAGTATCAAAGAGCGTACATGCCATGAGCAATGGTAGGGCTGGATAACCCAATAAATTTTAATACCAAAAGAAAACTGTGGTCAGTTGAATTGGACAACCCGGGCGAATACCGTAATTATATTCATATTGATATTTGATAATTTAAAGTAATGATTTATACATTTATGACCATTGAATAATTTTTATGTAAAATATCCATTTGATCAAGAGTAAGGAAACAATAGTACATAATTCCATTCTGTTCTGAGTTTGTCTTTTATTGATTTTCCTGAAATTGGTTTGGATTTAACAGTAAAAAACATGGACCCGAAACATCTATTCAATATATTCAGATTACCAACTAAAATCAAGTCATCCCCTTCAGTACAAAATAGCTGCATATTTTTCCAGAATTAAGGTTACTCTCCACATACCTTGGGTGGCCATATTATTAGAGACGTACTGAAAATTATTAGCAAATAATGAATTACTGGTACAATGAAAACATAATTATGTTTTTGTAAAGAAATATATTCTTTGTAATTCAATCTGTCTAATATTATTGTTTGTTTAATATTACTAAAATAATTTAATTTTTAGTAAAAATTAACAATATTAAAACATAAAATAAAAATTCAATATTTTGTAACTGAGCTTTTGGCAGTAGTAATGGCATTTATTCACCGTGGCATGGTTTCTATGCAATTGTTTGCTATTGTTTTCAGCTCTGGAGATCGGTATCATACCGTAATCACCTATTCTACCAGTTGAAACTTTGTTGTTATGACTTCTTAAGCAATCCGTCGTCAGGTGAATTCCAAAATATTTTCGATAGGGTTCATGTCCAGGTAATTTCCCGGACAGGGCGAAACTTCTATTCCATTTTGGTTTAAAAATGTCGATACACTTTTTGCCTTATGGCATGGCACCGAATCATGCATAAATACATTTTTCTTGCATTTAGGTTCGGTTAAATCTGGCTTAGAAATCTTGATCTGCTCATTTTTAAATATTCCAAACATTCTTAACACTGCAAAAAATGTTTAAATTCAAGGAAACTTAAAAAAAATATTCATAAATACATATGAAATATACACAAGTTTAATAAAAATGTTACCTACCGTAGCAATATTCGCACTCAAACTGAATTAAATAATAATACAAAACACGAATCCTCAATACTGTTTATAGATTAATGGGATAACGGTTAAAGAGTATCTGTATAAAACTGGTTACTAGACAAAATTTGGAAACAATTGAAACTGTGTTTCAACCCTCTTAGTGTCTAATCTATAAATTTTGTATAAAAATCAACCTGTATCTCATACCATAAACAAACACACGAGAATATGCAATAAGTGATTTCTCCTCTGAGAAATGCAATAATATTTCATAGTGTCCCTAATAATATAGCCATCCACTGTAAATTCGACTCAACATAATGAAATTGACATGAATACTACAAACATGGACATACTGTAAAATGAAAAAACGTGAGATATGGTTTAAGAAAACTGTAAAATGAGAAAACGATGAACTGTTTTTTCAAGGGATTTAAGATGAAAGCTGAGTTATTTTCTCATTAAAGTTGATTAATTGAAGATGAAATCGATATTAACAATTAACATCTACTTTTACAGATCATTTTAAAAATCTACTTTTACCGCAGTAAATGATTTACCTGACTATTCGACCCATGAAATACAAACAAATAATTTTATTGATTGAATGTCAGACAATAAAACATAATTAAAAATAAAATTAATGATTTAAGTGCATTTTGCGATTCTAAAATTAGTTCAAGATGATTTTTAATAATCCATGCCACCCCGTAATAAATCTTTGTATCATTACAAGGTTTAGTAATAAAATAATTTATCCTCACATTTAGCAAGAATATTGTTTGTTATTGTCATCTTGTCTGTCGTTAGCAATTAAATATATCTCGGAAAAAATGAGACGATTTTATAGCGAATTTTATTAAGATTAAAATTTGTTATATCGATCTATATTTTAAGTTTTCACGGAAATCTTTTCCTTAGGCTGGACATTTGAAAAATTATTTGCAATTTAAAGCATTCAAATTAATTTGGTTTTTATGGAATTAGTTTTAATTTAAAGATTTGAACAAATTTCGTAATATCAATTTCTTTTGTAAATGTTTCCCACTCATATTCCATTGGCTTTTAAAATAACAATTTCGTTCCAAATAATAATTTTTTTTTTCTAATTCCGTTTTTTTTCTGATTTTTTTAGAATTAAAGGTAGCTGGGAATTCAACAGAATTTGTGAATAAAATTCTAGAAAAGGTAAGAGGAGGTGTTCCTAGTGGTGGCCTAGAGGAATACTAAATCATTTGCCTATAACGAAGATCAAATACAATTTATATGATTTTTCTGGGTCATACGGAAAAACAAAATAGAATTTAACGAATATTTTATTTGCATCTAACAATAATTAACTGATAAAAATTTAATTAAAAATTTTACCAAAAAACAAACAAATCGAAGAAAACTTACTTATATTTTAGTGTTTAGAATTTTAAAAAAATGTTAAATTGGAATTTGAGAAAAGACATATTTTGGAATTTAATAATAAGCCGAGCTTATTATTAATAATATTATTATTTATTTTTTGGGATTTAAATTTTAAGTTTTGTTTTAATTTTTTTTATTTTATTTCTAAAGAAATTGAGTTAGGTCATTTACATTATTTCATTAAACGATTTTGATTTTTTGTTATAAAAAGTACCTTATTAATTAAACAAATAAAAGAAATAAATATTTATATATTCATATATATTTTAAGTAAAAGAAACGAAAATTATATATCTATTCTATATTATAATATATACACATATAAATATACAAACACATATATTTTTAATACATCAATCAAAACCAACACAAATATACATTTGTGTTGGTTTTGCATAAATATATAATTTATTATGATTTTAATATTAAACATTTATTTTTTATATATTAAATACATATAAATATATATACATATATGTATATATATACATATATATTTGTTTTTGAATTGTTTTAAAAAAAGAAAACGAAATGTGAGAATTAATTATGTAAGATGATTTAATTAAAATTAATGAATAGGGTTACCAATATTTTTTATATTTTAATATTATAATAATTACTGTATATATTGTTTGTTTCATATATATATATATATATAATATATAAATATATATATAAATATATATATATATAATATATATATATATATATATATATATATATATATATATATATATATATATATATATATATATATATATATATATATATATATATATATATATATATATATATATACACATTTTTTAAATAGTTTTAAGTTGGTTTTTTATTCAAAAAAAAATGGGGTACGTTTTTTTTTGTTATTCTTTGTTTTATTTTTCTGTTATAATTATATATTAATAAATTATAGAATACATATGTATGTATGTTTAACAAAAATAATTTTGTTTTGCAAAAAAAAATAGAATATTGAAATAGAAGTTCCTATAATTAAAAAAAAAAAATTGAAAACAATATAAAATATGAATAATATTTGTAATCTTTTTTATTTTATTCAAATTCCATTTTTTTTTAATTATTTCATATATTAATATTTATTGGCAGCTGTCTAAAAAATCAAATTAAGGCCTATATCATTTTTAATATGTTAAAATGTAAAAAATAAAAATTATGTAATAGTTTAATAGTTTCTGGATGTCATATATAACAGACTGTAAATAGCCACATTCTGATCGAATAACGAACGGGATAAGATTCCTCTCACTTGCACTTGATTATAATTGTAACAAAAATTATATACATTTCTGTTTGTTAATACATATCTCTGCAGTATGACTTCTGCGTGGAGTCAATAATCATCCTTGCAAAACCCATTTAATTAATATTTTTTTATTATCAATACATAAAAACAGTAATAATAATACAAATAAAATAAAAAATGCTTTATTATATTCCTTTCTGTGATTTTTAATATATATTATATACATATATTATTATTATAATTAATCAATAAAAAATTATGTTTTTTATGTTGTTATCATTTTTTATTTTTATTTCTTAAGTATTTTTTTTATTTTTTATTAATATTTTAATGTTATTTTTAGTTTTTTTAATAATACGTAATGTACTAGAATTATAACAAATTAAAAATATATAATTATATAATAATGTGATATATTAATTACAAAATATAAAATATATTTATTTTTATTTAAACAAGAAAAAAAATCTCGTTATAATTGAATACGGCGGGTCGGTAATGCAGTTTTTTAAAAAAATTATTTAATATACAATTTGTTTTTTGTATATATCTATTATTAAGTTTGATTTGAAATTATAACAAATTGAACGAGATTTGATTATTTTTTAACACATACAAGAAAAAAAAATTACTGTGTCTTAAATGTTCAAACTAATATAACAAAAAAAAATATAAAACTGTAAATAAAAAAAGAATAGATTTTAATTTTAAGAAAGAATGTAAACAATGTATTTTGTTTAAGAATTTATTTTGTAAAAATAATATATATATATATATATATATATATATATATATATATATATATATATATATATATATATATATATATATATATGTATATATATAATATATATATATATATATATATATATATATATATATATATATATATATATATATATATATATATATATATATATATATATATATATATATATATATATAATATATATATATATATATATATATATATATATATATATATATATATATATATATTATATTTTTTTTTTTATACAAAAGTCTATAATAACGATGTGATTTTAAAAAGAAAATTTTTTTTTAATTTTTTGGGCCATGTCTTTTCGTTTAAATTTTATAGATTCTAATTTGTTTATTGTGTATCAATAATAAGTCAAAATTGTAAAAAATACAATTATTTTTTGTTTAAAAAAACAAACATGTGAAAGAAATAAAGCTTGTCGATTCTACCTCAAAATTTTATTAATTTAAAATCAGAATATGTATACAATGATATGGATTATAGAGAAATGAGAAAAAATTAATAATAACCTGAATTATATTTTTTTATTGTTTAATTTAAAAAAAACAAAGAAAATAATAATAATATTGAAACTATGTTAGATTATCAATAATTAATTATTGTAATAACAAAACTGATAATTTAAAATCAAATTAATTAATAAAAATTAAAAAAAAACAATACAAAAAGTGGAAATATAGCTGTGCTTTTAAAGAAAACTAAAAATTGAAGTTTAATCTATTCGCTAAAACCATAATAACTTTCCTTTTGTTGAAACAATAATTTGTAATTGCATTATATATGTACATATATTATCAATTATAATATTATTATTTGTAAACTAAAATATACTTTTGAATCAATAAAGTTCAAGAAAAAAGATTTAAAATATCAATACGAGCGCTAACCGATTCTAATGCGTAAACAAAAACGAAAAATTTTCCGATTACGAACCGGTGACCCGAACCACCAACCCAAATATTAACTATTGGACCTATTACAATAAATAATATGAATACAAATATGTAAACAAAAACTACTAAACTCGGAACGCTGATATCGGTATAATATGCAAGCTGGTTTTACTCACATCACATCGATTATTAACGTTTCTCTCTCTGTACACTGATTACATTATTGAAATGATTGGTAAATTGCAGTCACCTTATTTTTATCACAAATAATATATAGAATAAACGTATTTTTGCATTAAATGACCTCTCCAGCTGATAACGCATTGCCATGAAAATAAAATTATGAATTATTTTGTTTCTATACAACATCTCTCGTATACGGTAACATTTTATGACGTTTTCATCCCGTTAAAAATTTTATTATCATCTGTGTAGTGTTCACAACAACAAATCCGAATTCGTATTTGAGCCGAAACCAAATATGTATGTACATAATATATAAATCAATTTGTTGTTTGTATAAAATAATTATGTATTTAAAAATCTTAAAGTAAATAAAGTCAGTACAGTAAAAAAATAAATTAGTCAAACGTTAATAATCATAACGAAAGATTGCATTGAAACGGTCGAGTAATGAAAAACTAAAAAAGAAAATCAACATATTTATTTTTTATTTTATTTTATTTGAATAACTCTCGAAGTGTAAAAGTTTTACGATTTCAAAATGTTATACAAATTTTAAATTAAATTATTATTTTAGAGAGAATTTGTGAAGTGTAAATTTTTAATTAATTTTAGTAGGGCGTCCCGTATGCAATCCCTGGATATTAAATATTCACAAAATCAGACAATGATTAGTGAAAAAATTTATAAATTTAACATAAACGGTTTTAAACTGTTACCGAG
Organism: Tipula unca; assembly: GCA_951394425.1. Classification (NCBI taxonomy): domain Eukaryota; kingdom Metazoa; phylum Arthropoda; class Insecta; order Diptera; family Tipulidae; genus Tipula; species Tipula unca. The sequence goes on along the minus strand of OX596380.1, from coordinate 5,543,437 downwards.
TGATCAAAATTCGTTTAATACTTTAACTAATAATAATAATAATAATAATAATCGAAAAGATGAATCATTTGCGATACGTGTAAAATTTCCTACGAAAATACCTGTAAGTGATGATATAGTTTGTATTCTTGTGATTTAATATAAATAACATTAATGGTTTACTGCATGCTAGCCTAAATTTATAGAAATTGCTATATTGATAAAAAAAATAATTAACTTACCTTTGACATTTAATAATCAATTTCCGATATAAAATTAAATATAAACAATTTTTTTTTTATTGTGTTATAATTTTGTTTTATAGATAATTGTTGAACGATATGCCAAAGATCAAGAATTACCATTGCTCGATGGAAAAATAAAGCGGAAGTTTTTGGTACCCCAAGAAATCACCTTATCACATTTTATGTCAATCTTACGCAGTCGAATGAAATTACATCATAGCCGGGCCATATTTCTGATAGTAAATAACCGTTCGATGGTAGCGTTAAGTAAAACAATTGCCGAAATATACATGGAATATAAAAATCCGGATGGGTTTTTATACATAACGTATGCATCACAAGAAGTTTTTGGAAAATAATGTTTTTTAATATTTTATTTTATGTATATGTAAATCATTTTATTGTTGTTTTATAGTGTAATTTGTAATTAATTTAAAATAAACATTTTTTAATAAAACCAAAAAATATTTTATTTTATTTTAAGTGAAAATTATTTTGGTTTTTGGCTATGGCAGCGATTGTGTTTTAAAATTTAAGATCAAATATTTTACCATTTTCTCTTGGCTTCGTCGAGAGCACATAATTGCATTATCGAATCTAAGTATTGGTTGGATATTCAACACTCATTTTTTTGTGTATTATAAGTAAATACCGAATCGTTTCTGTGTACTCGTGACCGCGTGTATAAACATTAGTATTCAATTAGTTTTAAATAGTTGCTACAATAATAGTATAAATGAGTAGTCATTTGTGAGAATAAATAATTAGTGATTTGAGATAAGTCAGTGGATTTTATCTTAAATCCATATCCAGACCTGCCGGTGTACTTCAAGTCTAAGTGTTTTTAAACAAAATTTATTAAATTATGAAGATTTTAAAATGTTTAAATATGATTCGTATTTTTTTGATGGAGGGAATGGGATGGAGGAGCTTGAAATGTACACGTCACTAATCATGTGTAATTTATCGATTCATCGAATACTAGTCTAATGGACCCGCATATAAATTCACTACTTGTTATTTATTGAAAAGTTATTTTATCGTCATCGTATTTTCATCCAATAGATCGAGTTTCATAATTATCGACTAAGGAAAGGCCTAGTCCCTTTCTAGCTGACCATATTCCAGAATGGTTTACAAAACTCATTCTATGACCCCATTTCTAACGAATTTGTCGAGTATCATCATTACCGGCCAAGAAGTGGCCTAGTTTCCATGCAGTTCCCTACCATCGACTTGGCGATGTCAAGTTTTAACATAATCGGCCAAGGAATTGGCTAGCTCACTTCCAAAGTCAGATTCCATAATTGTATCCAACAATTATTTTATAATCCCATTTCTATTGAACACGTCGAGTTTTATACATTAGCGTCGAAGGAAAACATTATATCTATAGATCGGACATGAAATCGACTCTATCAACAGGTTCGTTATATAGACGGTAATGATGTAAATTAGGTGAGTGGATACGATAAAATGAAAGTCTTACACTTGCTCACATACAGACTCAATATGTTGTAAATTGACCAACTACAAAATTTATTTAAGGTTCCCAGCAGGTTCATGCAGTCCATGTTACGAACTTGTGTGAACATTTTAAGATCATCGGCGAAAAGCAGTCAACGATATCGTTGATAAACAACATAAATAACAATATGACGCCACGCGGTGCGCCGGTTGATGAGCGATAAAACTGAGAAGAAAAATCAATATTCCTAACGGATTGTCGGCGGTCGGAATGCAACCAATCAACGGGAATGAACTAACAGTTTAAATACTCCAACATGGTGATAAGGATTGAGTGATCAATCTTGTCAAAAGCCTTAGCAAAGTCTGTATACACAATGTCGAGTTGCTGTCTGAAGTTTAAACTTATGAATAAATTAAGTATTGACCGACCGGGATAATCATGCTGGACAGGTGAAATAAATTGTTTAGTATGAAAAAACAGGGCTCTGTGAACCATGGATTCAAAGAGCTTGGGTATGACAGAGAATGGTAATCCCCTGATAATTACACATCTCGTTTCTTGAAAATTGGACGAATACAGGTAATATTCCAAGGCTCAGGAAAAAACCTCTGCGTAGGCTTTCATTAAATATAAACGTAATCGGAAGGGCTAAACTCTTCGAACAATTCCTGACTAGAATCGATGGAATACCGTTGTGACTAGCACCTTTATCGACATCAAGTTGGAGCATGCAATCTCGAACTTCTTGATTTGTAAATTTGAAGTGAAATAAACGCAGCCGCGGTAGCTTTGAGACTTGACAGCGGGCGTCGCTGCTGGTTCCTACACTGATGTAAAAATCTAGCAAACAATTCACATATTTCAGTGGGGTGATTAGCGGTAGATCTTTGGTAAGTCATGGACGACGGAAAGCCAACTACTCTTCTCTTACTGATCATAAAATTGGAGAACTCTTTAGGACTCGATTGTCAGATTCGCACTACACATACATATATTGATTGCACAAAAAATGATCTGCTGCAACGGAAAAGGCCATTCCACGATCAATTACGGTAAAACCCAACAAGAGTGAATGATAATGGAATTATATAATAATTCTTGGATAAAATTCTGGGATTTGACCAACTGGAATTATGTAGCTCGACAAGTCCGATTAAAATTGGCTTATAAAATGGAACCGAACTGAGCAATTCCATGAGCGATTATGATGAAACTCGACATATTCGATGGACAGGATTATAAAATGGTTTTTGGATAAAGTTCTGGATCTGGCCAACTGAAAAGGAACTAGGTGATTCCATGGTTGATTATGAAGAAAATCAACGTTTGGTGAAAATGGGATTCTTAAATGATTGATTGATTTTTCCTTCCTTTTAAATTATAATATCATATATATATATATATATATATATATATATATATATATATATATATATATATATATATATATATATATATATATATATATATATATATATATATATATATATATATATATATATATATATATATATATAACAGTTTTAATTACATATGTATGTAGTTTCAAATAGCTTCTTGAGTACTTGCTTTAATAATAGAATAAATTATTAGTAATTTGTGTTAATAAATAATTAGTGATTTGGAACATGTATCGCGTGAGATGACATTTTTTTTATTCAACTTATTACTTTTGAAGGGAAGCGGTCAGATCAGCCCTCGATTTTCTTCAAACTGTAAGTTATTTTAGACAATATTTATTAAATTAATGTATATTTTTATTTGCCCGTGTGAGTTGAATAAATAATGTAACGTTTGTAAAATGTTTAAATAAGATTAGGTAGTTATTTTTTTATGAAGAATTGTGATGGAAAAGTTTGAAATGTACAATACATGTGCAATTTATTGATGTGTAGCAATTTATCTATAATTTATATTCAATAATATTTATCCTTTGTATGCAACAATATTTTATTTTAAGTAACACTAATATATCATACGGGCCTACCTTCAAATAGTTAATTTTTGATTGCAAACGTGTATCAATATGTACATCGAATCTCAAAAATAAATAAAAAATGAACTACTCTTTTGTTTTCATTAATTTAATATTTAAATTTTTAATTTTTTTATTTTTATTTATCTCTTTTCTTTAAGAATAATACAATTTAATTATTTTTTTTTCTTTTAAAAAAAGTCTGAATTTTTTTTATTTTATAATAATAATAATTAGAAGAAATAGCAATAATAATAATAATAATATTTTATTTTATCATTAATTAATTAATAATTAATAACTGAAAAAAATTATAAATATCACAAATAAAAATAATAATTATTAAAAATTTATTTTTTTTAATTTAATTAAATATTTACACAGAAAAAAATCTCAAATTTTTAAATTCATATTTATAACTAAATAATTTTTTTAATTAAATTAATAGGTGTTTCATTTATTTCGTTAAAAAATAAACTAAAATAAAATTATAAAACATAATTAATAATTTTTTTTAAGTTACTTGTTCTCTTTTCATTTAATTTTATTTTTTTTTTGTTTATCGTATTTTCAATTTGAAATAATACTTAAAAAGAAATAATAATAATTATAATAATTAAATTAAAGAAAAAAAAAATATTAACAATTTTATTTGTTTCTTCTTTTTTCTTAAATTAAAAATAGTAATCGCGTGATAAGTTTTTCCATTTATGTATGTATTATAATATTTTTTTTTGTCATTAAATAAAAAATGAAAATGTTAATTTTGGAAAATGATATAAATATACATTTTTTTTTATTTATTTGTAAAATCAATAACTTTATTTTTAAAAGAAAATTTATTATTGATAATCTAAATAAATAGGGTTTTTAAATAAGTTTATTTTTTTATCAATATTTTTTTTTTTGCTTTTTAACTTTTTTTTTCTAAAAAATAAAATTATAAATTAAAAATAAACTTTTTTTTTATAACGGAAGTGTCGGTGTATTTGTTGGTGTTGGTGTTAAAACTGACGCAGATGGACAACGTATCGTATGCTGTGATGTTGCCTGAGCATAATCTTGGCTTGGGTTTAATACACTATCACGCGAATTTGAATGTGAAGTTGCTCGTAGTAAAGTAACAGCTTCACGTTCTGGACTACATTGTACTGCTTCTAGTCATTTTTGACGCGATGATTTCTTCTTCTTTCGTTTAAAGAAACAGCAACATCTGTAAAGAAAAGATTTTCTATTTTTTTTAAATAAAATTGCAGCTCAATTAATTTTATAATTTTTATGTTAATAGATTTTGTATGATTGTTTTGTGCATCGACCGTATCTTCTTCTTGGAATCGGTTCGAACATGAATTGATACTTGTGAATTCGATGGAAAATAAATTGTACACTGGCATACAATGAAAGGGGGAATTTTTTATTGGTTATATCTGTATGGAAAATATAAGTCTTGATTGCAATTTTGATGTTTATGTATTTGCGAATTTGTTTTCACAATTTAAGAATTTAATGAATATTTTTTGTGGGAGCGGTCAAAATGGCAAAGGGATATGAAAAACAATTCTTTTTTAATTAAACGTAGCGAATGTTACGGAAAAATAAAGGTGTAGCATCAAGTATTTGCATTATGGTATGTTGGTTATAACATCAGACAAATCATTAATATTTTGTGTCTTCACTAGCAACTGTTCGAATATTAATGGTATACTATGATAGTATGTATATCAGAATGATATAATTCTTTGATTTTTCATATTATTTTGTGTCTCCACTACCTAGTATACAAGTGAATATTAATACTGTAACTCAATGGTAGATGGCAAGTGGAGAGGCCAGATAAATCAAGTCAAAATTTTAGTTAAGATACCTATCACTTGGAGTTTATTTTTAAATGTATGCAAATAAGATTTAATTAATTATGTAATTTCGTTTTAATGTTGATTTTTTTAAATAGGAAATTACGAATCATATGTACATGATTTTACACCAACACATTATACTTAACCAGACAAAATCGACGGATAACTATTTAACTGAAGTGTAAAAAGTGCCTCCATAGCTCGGAATTCTCTACAGCATCTTAATCGTGCAAGAACTTAAGTTCTTGCATTTGTAATTTTGAGGCTGCGATTAATCTGTCAGAAATGATCGATGCAGTAAAAACGATTCAATTTAATACTTTCACAAAAAATAAGAACCATATTGAAAATTTAATTTAACCTTTTAGAGAAAATTTAAGAATATGAAAATTTTTATAAAGGTCGTGTTACATTACAATGCATCCGTTTTCACTTCATTAAAATTGTACAAATTAATTTGAGATTTTAAGAACTTTAAATTGAACTAACCTTTCCGTTTTTGAAGCAAATTGTACAGAAAACGTCAAAATTAAATTTTGGTGAAAAAAGAGTCGATGCATTGTAATTTGTAACTGAGCCTTAGGTGGGTTCAGTAAATTTAAATATCGACATAATTATCCAGAGATTAGGCTTACTAACAACTGCTAAACTCATAGTCGTTAAAGCTGCGTTTTTATCGGCAGTCGATCCCAATTGATGGATGCGCAAGGAATTTTCCATCATTGCAGCGTACTACATCATTGAGGCTGCCATGGATCAGTTTCAATGGGCAAATGGTCAATTAAAACCGACCTCTCGGAGTGCGCTCTCGATTTGAAGAGACGGCATGAGGGAATTACGCGAAATCAACTATGCGAGAGTTGGGCTAGCTTCGATCCCCAGAATTTCAGGATAGAAAATTAAAATTAAAAAGCTTAATACCATAGTGTGATAGACCTAGAGATTAACCAATAAGTTTGTTTTATTTTGGTAAAACTCTACGACAAGAAAATTTTGACTACAGTATTCAGGCAATACGCTTAATAAAAAATAAATTTGTGGTTAAATTGTATGCAAAAAATGAATCTTTTTAAAATATATTTTCACCAAAACACTATACGATTGAAAATACAAAATTTAATGCGAGCGCGTTCACCATTTGAACAAAACCCGATTCTAAATCCCATTGTGTCAGAGTATTTGGATTAGTGGTAGATTAGCAAAATTCTAATCTTTCAACTACGATATAACCGTTTCAACTACGATATAACCGTTTCAACTACGATATAACCGTGCAACTAAAATTGCAAGTAAACATATTATTAATTATACTCACTTTGTTTCATCGACAAGTTCAACTTCCGGTTGCTGAGCAATTGGAGTATTCGAATGTCCCGCTGTTGGATCATCTGCATTCAATTCGCCATTTGTTGAGCTCACAACCTGAAATAAATACAATTAATACAAATTATGTTATGAACAATAAAAAAATGTAAAATAAGTGCTTTTTAAATAGCATAATATGAACAATATAAAAAAAGATAAATTCAAATATTAATAAGTGTATTATGTTATATACGTTTCTCAGTGGTTCAATCGCCGAGAATTTTTTCTAAAAACTTGATATATTTACAAATAGAATAATAAATTCTAAAAGCTTTTAGTTTTTAATTTTTTTTTTTTTTGATTAACTCATGCATATTTAGAATTGTCCATTCCATATTTTTGAGAGCAATGTAGTAATTTTGTTGTAAATTAAATAAACAATGATAAGGATCCAAAGTGTTTCAGCTATTCACAAGTGATTATAAATATAATTAACAAAAATAAATAAAAAGCTAAACATCACACACTAACCGTGTTTTCAGCTACAATTACAATATGATTATTAACAACAATATTTTTATTAATTGTACTTTTATGATTGGTATTATTACTACCATCACGACAATTAAGATCTCGTTGATGAAATGTTGTTGCGAAATTTTTAAATTTTTTATGATTTTTGTTTGAATGACTTGTAATTATATTATTCTAATAATAAAATATAAATGACATTAATTAATTAAAAATTAAAACAAAATAAATATTTAATAAAGTAAAATATTTATTAGATCTACAAATTTTATGATTTGATGATGTTCATTTTTTAGGCGAATATGATTACGAATAAATGATTAATTTTTATGTCACTCAAGGTAGTCTAATGGATTTCCCCATTTCGAGTTATACATATATTATGTTATGCGCTTTTTCAATTAATTATATATTCGATGATCAATAAAAAAGTAAACTTGTGTGGAGTGGAAATGATGGTTGTTAATCCAAACTCAAACAAAAAAATGCAATTTAAAATATAAATCCCTTATGACATAAAAATAATGATGCATGGATTATTCGGAAAGTACATAGCCTAACCTAATAGTATGCAATAATTCAGCGAAATATTCATGAAAAAAATGAGCTCGGCTAAATCGTTTTTGCGATAAACATTTGCGCATATTTTTTGTTAGGCCACGAATTTTCCGAACGACACTCGTATACGTATATTTTGATTAAATGTATGTAATTAAAACCAAATTATTTTGTTCACAACGTTGGGTTTGGACATATAAAAAATATTGGAATCGTTCAAAATAAATATGAATTACTCACATTATTATTAGATCATTTCAAATGTTGATGTATTGCCATGAAATACTACTTATGTGAAGCTTAAATTTGACTACGCTTACTTCCGAACTAGATTACTGCTTGCTTAACGTCATGCGAAATTACAAGACAGAGTACTAACGAGAAAACGAAAGCTCAAGTGATGTGATATGTTTAGAAAAACATTAGGATGTTTAACAATAACAGAGTTTCAATGTCAATAACTCTAGGAATAACCAAACCAATGATTTCATACTCGATGTTATTAAAATACCTTGAGATTATGTAGAAGCAATCTAACGAAAATATTAGAATAGAAAATGCCAAAAATAATAGAATCTGCATAAAAAACAAAACACAAAAAAATTAACACGACAAAATATATATATTTTTTTTAACACTAATAGTAAATTTTATATTAAGAATTTGATTTGAATGTACACCTAAATATTAATACCATTTGTACACCATTAAATTATTAAAAATATTTTGTTTATTAATCCCACCGTTAATCTATAATTCTATATACGATGTATATATGCAAAAACTTTTCCATCTAGGCTAAATAAAATTAAAAAAAACTAATTTAAACATATACATATATCATTTCTGTAATAAATATTACTAACTTAACCGACCGATTTTATTAAGTTTATTTATCAAATTTTTTGTAACGTCCCGTTAATAATAAATGCTGCCAAAAACACTCTCTCTCACTTTTTCTTTAACAAAACAGCACGAAAATTCATCCAAATAAAAACCTATGTAACTATCCGTAAAATAAATATTAAAACATAAATGTTCGGTTGTTTCCAAGAAAATAAAATATAAATTTTCCAACAGAAATCCAATAAATATGTACAGGGTGTCCCAGTTGGTATAGTCCAAATGAATGGAAAAAAGTCCACTATACATTTGCCCAGAAATAGACTGGTATGGCACTTTACTCTTATGTAAATGCTATAACTCTGACAACAGTTTAAATAAATAAATAAATAATTTTGCATTCTTTTAAAAGTATTGAGATCATCCTTCGAATTTTGTAAAAAAAACCTACGTGGAATTCAAAAAATTGTCCGAAACATAAAATTATTTTTTATTTCAAAGGATTTTGTAAAAAAAATACCTAAATTAGTAAATCCATTATACGAGTTGAACATATTTAAAAGCAAACGACTTATTTAATAAAATCAAATTTACAAATAAGATTAAATTTACAATATTCAAATATACATATTGTGATTTTCAAGTTGCCACTCGTCAACTTGTTACATCATCTGTCCACATATGGAAGCCAAGTATAGGTATTTGTTTTTCTGGGCAAATGCATGCGTATTGTCGACTTTTTTCACGAAATTTAATCGTTTGGATTATACCAGCTGGAACACTCTGTTCATGTATATAAATATAAATAATATATAAAAAATTTTCTTTACATTTTCTCGACAATTTGTATACAACATTATTAGATATTATTAATTTTCGCAATACAGAAACTTACAAATATTGATGGTCAAAAAACAACCCACAAGAAAACATAATTAGTTGGCATCAAGAACATCCTATCAAGATATTATATATACATACTCGTACATATATGTATATACATATATGTAATATAAAAAAAATATGTAACTTTCTGTGCAATCGGGGATGAATAATCTTCATGGCCTTATTTTTCTTATTAAAAATTTACAAATACCCTTTGTAATTGTATACCACAATTTCTTTAATATTTCGGCGGATTCGAAACAGTTCGATTATCATTAAAAATAATATATAACTAATACTAATAATTAAGTAATAATATTTATAAAAAAATATGGTTATTGTTCTTCCCTAAACAAAAAATATTCATTGTTTCATTAAAAAGTAAATACATTATTAAGAAAATTATAATTATGTATTATATCAAAAGAAAAATATGTATTAAAAACAAGTTAATTTGATCTTAACGGATTTTTTTATCATTAAGTATTTGAGTGGGTTGAATCGTTTTTTTAGAAACCTTCAGATTACAAATACATAGTTTACAGAGTGGACCACCATTAACATATGAAGGAACTATGTATAAAAATTCATTAAATCTATTTTCTTTTTTTTTTAAAAACTTCATAAATTCTTAAAGTTGAGACCGCTTCGAGTATTGTGGATCAATTCCCGAACACAACGTTACCGCGCCTTTTCGGAAAGTGACTGTGTTTTCATAAAATGTATGTTAGTATATTATAAAATATAAAATCTAAACACTTATCAAGTGCCGTGAAGCTGAAGCTTTACAAAGCGTTGATCCGGCCCGTTGTTGTGTTTGGATGTGAAAGTTGGGCGCTGACGGATGTGTACGAGAGATGGCTCCTAACATTTGAAAGAAGAGTCATGCGTGTGATTTACGGCCCAAAACGCGAAATAGATGGTACCTACCGAGCTCTGTACAATATCGAGATCTGATGAAGATCTACGATATTGTACATGAAGTAAGATCTCAGCGAGTACGCTGGCTCGGGCACGTTCTGCGTGCTGATCCGGAACGAATTGTGCAGCGATCTCTGAAAGGAGAGCCACCATATGGTAGGCGCAGAGGTCGTTGCAGGCGACGATGGCCCAACGGTGTAGAGAACGACTTGGCCTCTTCAGATTGTCTTAGACAGTATGAAGACCATGCTCGGGATCGAAACCGCTGGAGCCAAATTGTTGACTCAGTAAGGGGCCAGTAATGGCCTTTAAAACTGTTTAATAATAATGTTAGTATATTTACATTTTCAACTCAGACAGATTAACGAAACGGTTGTGAGATTAAAATTTTAGTCACTAAAATTGGCAAAGTGTTCAGATCAGTATCGTACAAAAAGCAATAAAATATAAATCGATTTCCATTTAATTTACCAAGATTTTAATAATAATAGACCACTTACACCAGCTAATAAAATTAGAAACAATGTGATGAATTGAGTTTTTTCATTATGAATATAAATTATGGTAGAACAAATACATATGTATTAGATCTAAACGCAACATTTTGTGGAAACCACAATAATTTTTAAAATCACGTTAATCCTGAAATAATAATTTGTTGTTAACAATAAAACAATCATAAAATATATAATTTGAGTTTGAACAAAATGAATTTCCCTATTCCTAGTTATTCCACTTGATTCGAGGATTTGCATTCTCTGTAGATTTGTATGGGAATTGAGATTGAGGAATTTGGGTGATCATTTCAAATTAAACAACACTTTAATTTAACGAGTTAGGATTCGTTTGGATTGTCCTTCTATTGGAAATCTTGTATGGATTGGTTCGTTTCCGTGTGAATATCACTGGAGATCTGCGTATCATTGGAATATTCTCGAAAATCTAACTCACCTTACTAATATAAACGAAATTTTTGGGATATATTACTTCGACTTAAACTGCTGCCAGAAAGTTTATGTTCACTTACGATTTTAATGTTGTCATCGAAATGTTCATATCGTTACGATCCAGCCGGATAACTGTAGAAAAATGCATTCCGTATTGCTCGAGGTTGGTTCGCGAGGACGAATATTTACCCTAGATATTTACACCTGAACATAAACATATTTTATCTTGATAGAGAAGAGCTATTTCAGAGAGTTTAGAGCTATTTCGCTGTAAATAGCTAGGGTAAAATTCCTTCCTTGTAAATCAACCTGAAATTTCAAATTTTTAATAGTGAAGTACATTGTATCAATGTGTTCTACAATATATAAAGTATTGTTTTATCGGTTTTCAATGTGACGCATTGTTCTAAAATAATATTCTATTTTTCTTAAATTGAACAATAAATAATAAATCGATTTTTGCTATTTTCTGTGTGTGAGTTCTCATTTTATCAATTTATTTTCAAAATTAATCACTTGGTGCTTTAATTTTTTTCCGACACAATATGTAAATTCAAGTGTTTTTATTTGGCCTTCGCCCTACGAACCACGGAATTTAACTACCTCAAATTAGTTGTGTGTTCAAACATACATTACTGCTGAAATCCGAAGTTGGTAAATTAACAAAAAACAATTTATTTAAAAAGTTTTACGTGTTTTGAAATAACTAGTTAATCATCCTGTATAATCTAAAGAAAACCGATCTTCAGGGTTGTTACCGGCACAAATATTTTTTATCCGTATAGTTTAGGAAAGGCTAAACAAATTAAAATGAAATTACAAATAACCAAAAACATAAATTAAATCGCGTGTTTTAAAAACAAAAATCGAAATTGATTTTATTTTTAGATTGTTCGGTATTATGGTTGAAAATTATGGCATTACTAGGTTTTCATTTCAATAATACAGCTGAAAACGTGTAGGATAATTCGTTGTATTGAATTTTCAGCCCAATTTTTTCTTTTTGATATGGGGAAATGAAACCTACTATTCTGTACTGGCAGCTTAATTTTAAAAGTTTATTTTTAACCAACATATGAAACGATCACATATTACACAATTCATTGTAAACAAACAAATTTAAGTATAAAAAAAACACAAACATATTTCATTATCATTTTAGTTCTATGCCAACCATCTAAAAATTATAATTAAAATAAAACAAAACTAGTAAAAAAGTTTACATACCTGTACAGAACCATGTCTATCTGCCGGTGTTAAATTGCCTAACGTTCCCCCAGGTTTTGGAACATCAGGCCATGCAGCAACACCCCCTTTGGCATTTGTCTTTTTTTATTTATTATAGCATTTTAAAATTAAATTGATGAGATGTTATTCAATGTGCGACACATATGGATGAATGAAGTAGTAGTGGCGCAGTAGTAGTAACATTGATAGCAGAGCATTATTATTATTGTTTTTGTAGTATGTATAACAACACATCATAATATTGGTGGTTTTATTATTAATATAACGTTTTTTAAAAGTACATTTTGATGTAGTACCCACGCAATATATATAGTTTACGACAGGCAGTTGTAAAAACGCATATATATATATTTTTTTTTAATACAAGTATAAATAAAATAAAAAAACAAAACAAAAACTCATGTTAGTATGTATTATTAAATTATTAAACTATATAGTAAAAATAAAATAGAATAAATAAATAGAAATACCAAAACTTAATTAATTAAATTATAATTTAAAACAAAATTAAATTAGAAAATACAACTTTGTTTATACTTTCGCATCTTTTGCACAAAATTGAATGACATAATTAAATGAAGGGTGAATACAGTTATTGTTATTTGTTTCGAAAATAGAAGCATAATACATATTTTATCTGTCTAAGAATATATTTTAGATGATATACTGATATATATTTGTATGTATAATAAATAAGTTCAACATGGAAAATATATAAAAACTAATAAATTTCAAAGTGACCAAAACAAAGCATTATAATTTAATATGTAAAAAAAAATTAAGTTACAATAAAAATCGATACTACAAGAAACTTTTGTTTAATTCTGTGCTTTGTTTGCACAGTGTTTAACGCACAGTAAATCACCCTTCTATACTAGCGACATCCTACTGAAAATAGCATAAATATATAATCTTTTAATGCGTCTACATTTCCAATGAAAAGTAGAAACCTAACCTTCATTAACATTAAGAATGCTTCATCCGATAGAAAATCATCTTCATTGTAACTGATTAAATCCTATTTTATATTCATAAAAAAATATATTCAATTTGTTTTGTTGTTGTGCATATATATGTATCTTCAAAGGAAATTTTAAAACTTTTATCCCGAACAATTTGAATCACTTTTACATGTGCTATTTATTATAAACACTAGAATATCGAAACTACCTAGGCATCTGACTTAAGTAAGTATGTACATTTTAATAAGCAAATTTCATAAAACTATGTAAACAATGATCATAGTTATGACCGATAAAATTAGATTGGCAGAATAATCGCTAGATGATTTAAGTTTACTACAATTCATTTATTGTATGAAGTATACCTGAGTAATTGTAACGCTAGCATTTTTCATTTAAACTACGACAAAGTATCTAAATATTAAAGCATACTAATAAAATCAATATAAACATTAAATTTCTTATTTCGTCTGAAACCACTATATTCAACAGCACATGTAAAAATATCAAATTTAATTTCATATTCGCACTCTATCGCTGATAGATAAATTTAAAATATTTCACAATCTTATTACCGTATAAAAAATTAATTAATTTTGTTTTATTTAAAATTATTAAACATAAATACATTAATCATCATTCATGCTTTTCGATATCGATCGATTTGTTTTGTATTAAAAAAAAAAACAAGTCAAAATATTTTTAATTCTTATTTTAAAATATTTAATAAAAAAAAAAAACAAATATTAAAATAAATTAAATAAAAATAATTAAAAAAATAAGCAATATTTTCCTTATTTCTTTTCAGTAATAAAAATCAAAATCAAGAATTCTGAATTATATATAAATTTAAATAAAATAATCACCTTATTAACTTGTGTATGCCGATCACGATTTGGAGATACAACAACTTCATGTCCTGTTTGTAATGATCCAACTGGGGTTGACTATAATAAAAGAAAAATCACAACCAAATTAATTAAATGTATTTCTACATATTTTTATGAGACATACAAATAAATTACTGAAAATAATTTAGATTAGTTGAAAAAGAAATTTTGAAGTGTGATATTCTTTTGTGTTTAATATGTGGGTAAAATAATCAGTTGGAAAATCTTTATGCCTGCCTGTTAACAATTAGCTGTTATTTTATCTTCTAGAAAAGTTTCTTGAACTCCTTTTTGATATTACATCGTAAAGCATATAATATAAATACTTTAATATTAAATATGATTTTCTTCGCCTCCAAAATTACATGTCAGCATCGAATTCATGAACCGCATAAATAATGGCAAAATATATAAGTTGCCTCCAAATCTATATTAAAGAAATTATTTAAATATAATTTTCGGTAGAATATATGCATAATTTATTCCTCTTACATATTAAATTACCATATATCTTCAAGTTCAAACAAAACATAATTTATCAACAAAATTTTGAGAGCGATGATTTTGCATTTCCAAAGTTACATTTAAATAATTTATGATAATCACCAAAATAAAAATAAATTTTTTGGCGCACATAACTCCATTAAATATTTAATTTTCTTCAAAATTTCTTTTTATAATCTTAAAAATTATCATCTAAGAAATTTATTTAATTGATATTTTTAATTTCTAAACATAATAACCATCAAGAACGAGTTCTTAATATTTAAATCTATCTACATATATGATGAAAATAATACGAATATTTTAGCAAAGCAAAATCAATTAAAAAATTTAGTTGAGTGACCTGTTAAATTAAGACTCCGTAATTTAGGAAATTGATAAAAATTAACACCTCTGTGAAAATTGTAAAATGTATAAAAAAAATCATCTCTAATTGAGTTAATAAAACTAAAATCACGTTTTTCTGCTACAACAGAAACCAAACACAGTTATTGAATTTTTGTGAAAATCCAATTACAAGCTTTGATTTCCTATTTCCCCTCGTAATATTTGATGTTAGTTAAAGCGAATTTTTATATTTCAATTGTTTAATTATTTCATCAGTAAAAATTCAATTGCTATATGAGAATTATGCTATTAAAATTCCTGGAATTTTTAAGAACTGTGTAGCAGATTTCTACACGTGGCTATCTCAAATATTTTTGATTTGGTTTGGTTTTGGAAAAATTTCCAATTCTGATGGAATTAGGTATTTCGCTCAGGCCAATTTTTGTACAGTTATAATATGGAATTTGTACACGGAACGAATTATAGATTCTATAAGGCTTTAAGTTCAACAACGACGGCTGGGAAAATTTTCCATTGAAAGGATGGAAAGGATAAGCGAGAGGTTTCACTGGTTTAAAGGCTCTGAGTTCAGGTACCTGTGAGTCTAAAATAATCTAAGGTTGTCTTCTGCAATACTGCAACTGACAAGTGTGAATACGATACATGAATACAATAAGGTATTATAGGAAACGACTCTACAGACGAACTAGTGAAGAAGGAAATGGAATCTCGGTCCAGCGGACAAAACCCTCTCTTTGAATACCTCGCTAGTCACAAGTCACAAAAGAAAAACTTTGTTGTCAAAAATAAAATAAATGTTGTCAAAAATAAAATAAATGTTATCCAAAATAATAATAGAAGAGAAACGATGCATTATAAAATAAAACTGTTTTTAAAGGACATTACTGGCCATTTACTGTGTCAACAATTTGGCTCCAACGATTTCGATCTTGAGCATGGTTTCCATACTGTCTTAGACAATCTGAAGAAGCCAAGTCGTTCTCTACCGTGGAGCTATCGTCGCCTGCAACGATCTCTGCGCTTATCAAATGATGGCTCTCCTTTCAGAGATCGCTGCAAAATTCGTTCCGGATCAGCACGTAGAATGTGACCGAGCCAGCGAATACTATAGAAGAGAACCGATGCATAATATAAGAGAAACTCCTTCAGACATTAAGAACTTAACCCCTCGAAATTTTGAACTGCTTTCATTTAAAAGAAGATTCACATAATATTTAATTTCAAGTAGCAATGAATAGGAGAACTAGAACCTCAGTACTCTAAAAATAGAGTATATTCATAATTAATGATGGAATCTTTAGAGCGACTAAAGTTTTAGAATTTAACTAAAATCATTTGACGCAGTAACTACCTAATAACAGCGTTGATTTTTCTTTAACCTGCTGAGAAACCGTGGTGCAGACATTTTTTAAAAATAAATATTTATTGTTTGCAGTGTCTCTACATTTTTCTATATTACAGAGTTATTGGCACTCGGAAACGTCGTAATTCGCGGTTGACCTGTATTTGCAATACCATTTCCTTAAATGGAAATTTTAAATACATATTTGGTTGTTTTTTATTCTAATGTTATACCCCCCTTTCCTCATATACATAACTATCTTCCTCTTTAGAAGTTTTATTTGGTATAAGGAATATTTTAAAAATATCAATTTTATTATTCTAATTCTTGTTGGAAAATTTCGTTTTATAAAATAAAATGAAAAAAATAAATCGAAAATATAACCTTTAACCTTCTTTTATATAAACAACAACAAAACCATATATATATATATATATATATATATATATATATATATATATATATATATATATATATATATATATATATATATATATATATATATATATATATATATATATATATATATTTGGGTAAACAAAACTACTTAAAAAAATCAATAGATAAAATGGTTTGGGTAAATGGCTAAGGAAAAGTTTATACATGTTAGTTACGGTTTTGCAATAAATTTTTTTTCATAATATTTACATTCTAATACATTAAGGTAAATAAACGTAATGGATAACTTTTTTTTTTGGATTGACTAAAATATTAGGGCAGTTTTAAAACTATATAGAGATATTTTAAAGTAATAATTGGGAATTAATTTGGGTCCGTAAATTACAAACAATAATCAATCAAATAATGTTTTCTTCGGTTTAATTACGAACAATGTGTGTGATGTTTATACAGCTTTTGGAAGTGTATATAAGAAATGTTTTTACCCAGAAATCATAGAAATATTATAAACAACATTGATTACACTAATTTAACATTAACTATCATAAATATAATTAATTACAAGTTTAACTTTAATGAAAATCCTTTAGACAAACTCATTCATATACATAAAATTGATTATTGAGTAATAAAAACTACAAAAAAAAATGTAATTAAAAACAAATCAAAATAAGAGACAAAAATAAACTAATAAATTTTTTAAAATAAAAACATATTTTTTAACATAAAATAAAAATAATAAATAAATAAATATCACCTTATCAGATTTAGTTTTGGCAACATGCGATGGTGGAGCATTCCGCAATTGTCGCATAACATGAAAGCTTGCCGTCTTATATATTTAAATAATTTTCATAGATTTTATGTTTTTTTTTTTGATTAAATGAATTTTTAATTTAAAATAATAAAAAATAAAAATATAATGTTGTAAGAAATATATAATTTTTCTTGTTGAATTTTCAATTTCAAAAATAAAATTAAACAAATATGTTAGAATTTTAACTTAATTTTTCTTTAATATATGGCCTAAATTACAAGAAAAAAGAATTTAAAATTTTACTTCATGCTATTTATATTTTGTTGGTTTTTATTTATTTTATTTTTTTGAAAAACTTCCGTAGTTAGTATGTATGTATGTAAAATACGCAAATATTTAATAATTTTACTTACCATTGTCTTTCCTGTCCAATCGAATTCACCATCGTCTACATAACCCTTGCGATCAAATAAGTCTTGAAATAGTCTACGCAAATAATCATAATCAGGTGTTTCAAAAAAATCTAGCCGCCTTACATAACGTAAATATGTTGCAAACTCCTCTGGATGATTTTCACATAATACCTAAGAACATTAAAATAAATTTTGTTATAATTATAGAAGAGAAATTCACAAAAATAAATTACCTCTATTGGTGTTGCTCGTTTAGTATCTCCTATTTTTTGATATCGTTCTTTAAGCGTATCGGCTTTTAAGCCTTGCCATGGCAGTGATCCTCTTAAAAAATACATAAACATATGACCTAAGGCTTCTAAGTCATCACGTCTAGATTGTTCTTTTCCCAAATGTGTATTTATAGACATATAACGTGCAGTACCTGTTAATGATTTGTGTTCCCGATATGGTATATGTTTATTTGTATCTAAATCAATGTATTCTTTGGCCAAACCGAAATCTAAAATATAAACAAAACAAAAAAACAATTATCATAATTTTTTAATTAAATTTTTTGATCTTACCTATAATATGAATAATTTTTTCTCGTTTAGTTGATGTTCGCCCAATTAAAAAATTTTCTGGCTTAACATCACGATAAATAAGATGACGACCGTGAACATATTCGATACGATGAAGCTGAAATTATAGTTAAATTATTTTATTTAATAAGATTAAGAAAAAAACATTGAGGTATAAAATTACTTTCAAAAAACAAAAAAAATTATATATTCCATTAACTCTACGAAAAAAATTAAATATATGTATACAAAAAATTAACTTATCTATAATTAATTAAATATTTAAAGAAAAAGCAATTCACTTACATGCGCACATGCAATAAATTCTAATAAAAAACAAAATCAACAAAATAAAAGCAAAAAAATTTTTTTTACAAAGATCTTAAAATTTTAAGAAAAATAATACTTTAAACTTCCTTTAAAATATAATGAAAAATATTTCTTGAAAAAAATAATCGATGGAAAATTAATTAATTATTGAAATTAATAAATAAATGGATGATTGTTTGATTTATTTTCACTGGCGGCCAACATGTTCAACAATATATTATTTACATTTATATTAATTTAAATAAAATAATATTGGGGAAATTACGGAAATATTTTTTCGTATTTAACTATTCCAAAGCGACCCAAAAGTTAAAGTTACTAAATATTCTAAATTTTAGTTTAGTTATACGACCATTTACCAAAATTTTGGATAACACAAGCAAAACAAAAATTACGTGAATTAATTATAAAGAAATATATAGGTTTTAAATATATATTTTTTAATTTATTAAATTATTTTCAAAATGTGAAAAATGTATATGTGATATAAATTTGTGTATACAATGAGATAAAATGAATAAATTTTCATTTAAAAAAACAAACTTTACAAAAAAAGATAAACTAGATGATGAAATGAAATATATTAGAGTTGACTCTACATTGCTTTAATGTTTCTCAAAATTTAGAGTTGTCTGACGTAAAATTTTTATTATAAAATATATAATATATAAATAATTAAAATAGATAAAATACTTAAGAATTATTTAATAATTTAAATAAATATGTAAATTAGAGAAGACATTTTAAGGTATTCTTTTGCATTATAATTTTCTCAAATGACTTAAGGTTGATTTTAAACGCGCCATTCGCAATCATTCAAAATCAAAGCTTAAGCCCAAAAACATAATATTATATAAATAAATAAATTTATTTTAAATAACTTAAAATCCGTGTTAAGGAGAGAAGTGTGAACTGACATTTTGTTGTGTTTTAAGTACTTACTAATTGTATTGCTATCATGAGTACTGTCTTCAATAAAAATCTCCTCCCACATAAATCAAATAAATCTTCTAGTGATGGACCAAGTAATTCCATAACAAGTGCATTGTATTTGCCGCATGGTCCGAAATAATAGACCTCGGGTATCCCCTCTGCTACGAATTTTTAGTTACAGAATTTTTTTGTTTGTTGGGAAAAAATTGTAAAAATTAAAAATAAAAAAAAAGTATAAAAATTGTAAATAAAAATGTCATCACGACGTCAACTTCCTTTCGTCCTTCATTTAACATATTGGCAACAACAACAAAAATAGGATATAATTGGGAGATTTCTTAGGAAAATAGGAATATTTGGACAATATATTATGAACGAAGCCTAAAAAAACAGTGGAATTAATTCTCCGGATCGGCATAATTCAATTTTAATAAAATTAAAATGAATTGAATATTAAAAAAATTTTCCATCGATTAAAATTTCACATAGGAAAAAATACAATTGAAAATTGTTCATGCCGCAAACCAAATTAAATAAAAACAACATAAAAAATCTACATAAATAGTTAAAATTGTATTTGTTAAACTTTAAACACAGTTAAATACTCATTTTCTTATTAGAACACCACGTCGTAAAACAGTGAGAATGAATGCTCTATAATCTAAAATCAATCACTCAAAACACTTATACCTAATATTAAAAATTTACGAGATTTGAGAAAAAGGACAATATTATGATTTTGTTTTAATTTTAGAGTAGCAATAATTTATGTACATAAAATATGGAGAAACCCAATTACATTTTAGCGCGCAATCATCCAGGAAATTAATTATACGAAATTATCACGAAACATTGAGTCTATGGCCGATGATCCCCGCTAAAGTGCTATATATTGTTCAGACTATATTTAGACTGTGTCCGAAAACCTATAACAAATATTTTTAGTACTAATTTTTGACATTAATTTGAGAATTATTCTCCTACATTCACAATACTGTAATAATTATTTGATAAATTTCCCCTGCATGTTTTACAAATTTTTCGCGTGAATACATAAAATACATGAAATTTTATTTTATATCTATTTATATAGTACATATATGTATATAATTATGTGTTATAAATTATGTAATTATTTTTTCTATCGAGTTTAATTTGTCAACCTTGAATCGCATCGAATTACAAATTATTCGATGGCTGTCAAAAATTATCATAGTAATAGACTAGAATAATTTGGGAAGGGAATTATCAAATAAATGTCAAAATCATGTACTAACAAATATTTATTACAGGTTTCGGATATAGTCTTAGTATGAAATTAAAATACATATGAAGAAACTTTTGAAGCTTCAAAACTCGAGTAAAAGCATTGAGAGCACAACTGATCGGAAGGTGGATCCGCAGGATAATAGCTGCTTTATTCTAAAATGTATAGACCCTTAAATAGGCCCCTCCGAAATACAAGAATAAACAAAAAACATTTCTTTATCAAAAATTCATTCAATTTACATATTTCCTTAATAGTGATTGCCAAATCTCATTACCACCCATCAAAAATACAATATTTCCATTTCGTATATGAATATGTGCGAAAAGCAAACGAAACCAAACTTCCAAACAAAAAAATGATTTTGTCGGTTTATCAATAAAACAATATTAAAAATTCATTAGAAAACTGTGACGTTCCTCAATACGATGATAAAATAAATTTAAATTTTTATCCAAAATGTACAAAAAAAAATAGTATCTAGAATTATTTACCAAATTTTGAAACTACAATTTATTTGAGACTTTGTTTATAAACAAATGAAAGCGAAATATGAAAATTATATTGTTCATTTACGTGTGATCATGCTTAAATTATTGTATTGTGAATGAAAAGACACATGTTAGTCACTATGCGGTATTACAAGATAAAATGTGTAAATAAATCAAAATCACAACATTCCTGTATACGCTACTTTAGATACGGATTCAACCCAATTTTTATAACATCAATGACATAATATTTCTATTGTAATATAATGTACCTTCCACAACTTTGATTACCAAAATAATAATAAAAATTACAATAAAAGCCAATAGAAAATTATCTATAAATTTCAATATTATCACTTCAAAACAAATGACATAGATTTCATTAGAAAGACAACAGATTTCATTATCTGATTTAACATTTCCGCAAATATGTATGTTATCATTCCGTAACACATTGATGAAAATTGAACACGAAAACAATATAAAAATTCCCCCTGTCAATCTATTTCACATTTTTATAGGTTGCTTGTAAGATAAATAATAGAATACACAAACTTTAAGAATTTTTTAAAAAAATTGTATTAAAAAATAAAAATAAATAGTTGAATATAAAAATATTAATTTTATATATTTTGATATGGCAGTATAGCCATGCAGCAGCCTTATGAAATAAGAAAGGCTACCATATAACTCTACTAATCTAAAGAGCAAAACAAATTGATACAATATTCCGTTAAACTACGAAAAATAGAAATAATTGTCAAAATTAAATATTAAATACAAAAGAATTTATTAATTGAATTTTTACTCAGTTTTTTGTATGTGAATGGAAAATAAGTATTTTTAATTTATTTTATGTTTATGTATATTTATATGTAATTAAAATATAATAATTCATATTTTATGTTTACCATAATAATCGTAATTTTAGTATAATTCACTATTAAAAATATTAATTTGTTTGATTGGAGAAAATAAAATTGTATAATTTTAAAATTAATAAAATATATTTACAAATGATTAGAAAAATTAAAAATTATAATAAAAATAATAAAACAAAATAACACAAACTAGTAAATGAAACAATACAACATAAAAAAAATAAACAAATAAACATACACACACACGATTTAATGTTACATATTTACGGGTACAGTGAGTTAAAATATAACTTATAAATTGAAATTGGATAGAAAGTTTTACTTTAAGGGAAATAATGTCGAATTAAATTGGGGATTAGTCGGAAGATAATAATTGCTCATTCATAATTCACTCACTGTACTTTTTTTTAATGATATATCTGAATTTCATTCGTACACCAAAACATAACCAATAACTTTCACACGGCAGCAAAAACACAATTCCAAGCCACCACAATTTTAATCTCATTTAGATATATCAAAGCGTTTATTCCTTTTGGAAAGCTCATCAATTTTTAATTTTCTACATAACAAAAAAAAAATTATAATGAAACCACAAAATAAAAAATTTAGATCTGACACTGCACAATTTTCCAAAAAGAACAGAAAATTTAATGAAATTGTTAACCCAATTTAGATCTGATCGTGTTTATTTATCATACATTACCAAACAATAATAAATTGTAATACAAATATATTGTCGTACAGTTTTGGTAGATAACATGCAGCTAACGTGTCTTAGCAACAATTATACTCTTATTGTCTCAGTTGAACGAGTGACTTGCTTGAAAAAAACATATGTGAATAAAATTGGCAATTAATAAATAAATCTTATATTCTATTTAGATCAAGTTTTAAGAAATTAAATAAGATTGAATTCTACATTACAGCTAGTCTAATAAAAAAAGAAAAGTGAATTTCGAATTCAACCCATGCAATGCATCGCTATTCCAATTGTCATAATACAACTTTTAAACTAAAGAACAAGAAATGTCCAATAGATTTTTCAGATCCATTTGTAGTTTCACCTTAACAATTTCATTTAATTTTCACAAACAGTAAGAAAATAATAAAAAAATTAATTTAAAAATTATAAATAAAACTTAAAAAAAAACAAAAAAACAAAACAAAAGGGGCGGCGGCCGACCCGGAATATAATATATAATTTTTTTATTTTGTTTTTTTTTATTCTTTAAAACAATCCTCTATTTTTGTTTCCTTTTCTTCGAAAACAAAACAAACAAAAAAAATAATATAGCACACTTACTAGTTGCTTAGAAATCATCAAAACAGTCTTGAGTGAAAATTTTCTTTGACATATATTGAAGAGATCTTCTAGTGATGGTCCCAATAATTCTAATACCATTGCATTGTAACGTCCTCCGCATGTTCCAAGATGATAGACTCGAGGTATCCCTTCTATTTTAGAAACATTATTATTTGTTGAAGACAATATTGATGATCTTGATAAAGCACGCGATGAAGATTGATTATTAACATGCCTTATAGCTTTCGTTGAATCGACTTGTTTTTTTGATTTTCATATTTTCATTATGGAAAAGGTAACAAGGAAAAATAAGGTTGAATGGTTTATGGAACTTATAAAAGGATATTTATACAAAATACACACAAAAATACAAAATACAAAAATTATAATACAAATCAGGAATTACAGAAGGATACAAACAATGCTGGCTTTTTCTTAAAGAATTATTCAATGAGGATATTGTTTTGTTTCTTTATATAAAAAAAACAAGGATTTTGACGACATGATTTGACATTTTCTTATAACTTTCATAAATTCATCTTTTTTTTTAAATTATTTCAATAAAGATTTCATATTTATTTTCAAAATGATTATGCTCTTTTGTTTCATAAAGTAAATAAAACATCTTCTGTAAAAATTTTCATTAAATATTGAATTTTTTTGTATAATTTCGCCTACATAAAATCAAAATTGTACATAAAATTTCCATAAAAACGCGCGCGTATTTCTTTACTTTTTTTTCAATAAACGTATGTATGTATATACGAGCATGTTTTATGATTTGTTCATTTTGAAAATAAAATATAAATTAAAAAAGACACAATATATTTATTTTAATATGAATTAATAAATTAAAAATTTCTTACCATGAGCTCCTAATAATTTATAAAACCTATATTCTAAGTGAAGTTGTGGAGCCTTTGATTTCATAGGCTCCATTTTTATTGCTACATGTTCATTGTTATATAGATTTTTTCCTGCAAATATATATGAAAAAAACACATGATTAGTATTTTAATTTAACATGTACGTATAGTAAATGTGTAATCTAAATATGTATATATGGATATGCATAAGCAATATTTCTATACCAAATATGTACTTTTAATCTTTAAGAAAATTATAAATAAGAAATGAGTAAAGTAAAATAAAAATTATTTGTTTCCTATATTAAATTTGCCCATTCACGTATTTTTATATTCGGTTTAGGGGACCAATGTATAATTAAAAAGTATATAATGTACAACTTGTAGAATTTTGTTGTTGTTTTAGAAGCATAAAGTTAGTTGAATTTGGAGAAACAAAAAATCGATAGAGAATGGAAAATTGTTGTAATGCCTTTGGTTAAATATTTAAAATGTTTTCAACTTTTGTATTAAAATTATAGCCATTCTCTTGTTAAGCGCAGTAGTTAGTTTTGTTTTCGAAATGGAAAATTGTTTTCCTAGCACCGTGAGTTATGAAATATAATAGATTTAGACTTATCTTCTCCCATTTTCAAAACTTAATACTCTACTTTACTTAGAACAAAAATCAAAATTGAAGTAGATATTTAAATGCTTTAAAATGTGTCTAAAATAGAGTAAATCTCCGCTATCAAATTTTACAAAATAATATATGAAAAAAAAATTGATCGAAATTTAGTTGAGTCCTAAACCATTTTTGAATCGAAGACATAAATTTATCGATAAATAAATCTATCAGCATATCGATATAAAATATTTTTCAAATAAATTTATAATTAACTGGCTTTTTGGAACGAATTTATATAAAATAATGTGTTAATCGCTAAATAATATCTTCTTGAACGTACTCGTACATATATACAAGTTTAGATTAGTGAGCTTTAAACAATTTTTGAAACAAATTATATTAAAAAGTAAAAAATTGAAATTGAATATAGAAATAATAATTTTATATATTTTGATATGGCAGACAACAGTATGAAAAATTATCAACAAACTTAAATTTTAGTACCAATTGAACTGTATAAGTCAAATGAGTCATGACTACAGGCTAACTATGACAGATACAAATTAGCATTATATTTAAAGTAACGGTTAGTTTGAAATACCCTATACAATTAATTTTATAATCGTTGTCTCGCAATAAATGTATGTATTTCACACCATCACCACTAGTCTAGGTAGCAACAAATGTGGATTAAATATACCACCGTATATGGAAATTCGCAAAATGAAAAAACTGATTTACCAAGAGAAGCAAATAAACTGTTTAAATCATATTTTTTCAAATATTTATTAAAACGAAACGTATAGATCCCTGGATTATGTGTAATAATTTTAAAAATTTCATTCATATTGTGGCAGCTAATATATTTGATGATTTTAAACCTTTTATTGACGTTTTAAGTGGAAACATATTCCTTACAGTTTTCAGAATATGAAGTTCAACTTATCTCAGCTGACGTTTTCGAAAATATTTTGAAGAACATCGTGTGTTAGATAGATTCTGCGAAAATCTGCTAAATATTATTCCATAAATTCTGTAATGAATAATGCGCCGGTAATGCCAATGAATCAAAAATAAATTTTCCTAGAATTATTTATTTGCACAGCTCAGCCTCAAATCACCCAAATGTAGCTTTAGGTATTATTTTGATGGCTACGACATATCAATATATATATTTATATAATCCAAAGAACGCCAATATGAGCGGACCCAATGCGGATGAAAGCTTACGTATAGCCGTGGAATGGAATCGATATATTGGTCCCAATTAAAAAATTACATATTTATATTTTACGAAGTAATATACATAGCAGTTTATTAAAATATTACGGCTTTTATACTTTTGAAATTTGTAACTACACTTAGGGAATGGTGCAAAACTACTATAACTTGTACTGTATCTGTACATGCATAGCCATATGTAATAAACTAATAAACTAATATAATTTAATTAATATATTTTAATTTTTAAATCACTGACCTATTCCAATTTAAAAAAACGCGATGACACTCGTCACCACTACATTTCGAGTAAACACGAATCATATAAATATTTAAAAAAAATCTAAATATGTATATTAAAAATACATTATACTTATATCAAATTTGTTTTGTAAATGTGTATATTGATAACAAATACGATGAACTAATTTTAAAGTAATACATACATACATACATATTTGTAGTTTTATATTTAAAATTTGAAATCAATCTGATTCATAGGCGAGATTTCTGTGTCCCGTACACAATTAATTTAATAATTTACCAAAGCATAATATAATAATTGCATCTGATATTGGCGCAGGCACTCGATTAGTCATGGCGCAAGCAAAAAATGTTCATAATATAATGAAATAAAATATTTCCGATTCAATTTATATCGTCATAGTATTTATTGTCTTGTTTTATTTAGAGACTTAAAAAGAAATTGCTCGGCTGTACAATCGTTAAAACAAACCAAACTTCAAATTAATATTTATTTGTCTGCTCAATTCTGTTTATCTAACTTTTCCATCTGTCAATTTTCAGATGTCAATTTAATGTCTAGCTATTTAAAAACAAAAAGACATAAAATACAGATCTCTGAAACCAAACCGAATATTTAAAAAATTCTAACCTATGCTAATGTAAAAATTATTTTATAAATATGTAAGTATGTAGAATCGACGGATCAAGTAGCATTTATGATTATTCTGTTTATTAGATCTTTATATACTGATTAAAAACACGAAGGTAGACTTGGGATGATACTTGAGTGGTTGATTTCTGGATTGTCAACATTTAGTTTAGTAATCATCAACGATGAGTCGAAATATGAAAGAACATTGCTGATAAGATACGAATTAGACGTTATTGTAATCAGACCACGGTTCAAAATAAAAAGTAAACAACAACGAATTAATAAGAGTGACTGACCGAGCCAGGATCTACGAGGCAACGATGTAAAGAAGTAAAAGAACTGGGAAAGCAAGGACAAATGGAAGAAATGTATAAGACAACAGAGTTGAACGAAAAGGGACAAAACGAAAATAGGCAAGCAATAAATGCTAACCAAGCAGGGAAGAACATTAGATGGATATTATGTACATGTTGCCGAATTTATTTTTTTTTTTTTAAATCTTGGGCCAGTTGCCAGTTGTTACGGATAAGTTGCTACGGATAAAAGAAAAAAAAATTACAACCGAGTCTGTTTCCGATTCAACTGTTTACTAATACGTTTTAATTTTTTTACTTATTACAAAACCAACACACAATACACATATGTACTTGGATTTTAATTTTGAATTATGTTTTTTATTAAATTGGAATTGATTTTCCAATTGGTTTGGTATTGAAAATAGATACAAACTATCTTAGTAAGAGAAGTCAATGGAACAAATAAATTGAGAATATTAATTTGGAATGAAAACATAAAACATGAATTATTTCCTGGTGTTTTGAATGAATGCCATTTTGTTAATTTTACAAATATTTTCAACTTCCAGTCAAATAATTATTGATTACTGATGAAAATGTATATGAAATTACAGTTATTACATATACATATATATGTATGTCTTCTATTGTGGTGATGTATCAAATCGAGAAAAAGGTTTTATTTGTAACTGTTTCATCACATTCCTATTAAATATCTATTTTTAGATTTGAAACGTGAAAATCTTATTTTCTTGTTAAGCAATTCATTCAAGCAGTAAAAAAAGGTTCAAACCTCCTTTTGTCGCATAATATAACTCGATAAATATCTCAATTGGAAAGAAATGAGTTTGTTACTTTTTCCAGATGTTTGACCAAACTGTGGCGTTTTATCTCTCTCCATGGTGGGATCAAGAATTTTATCCTAATTAATTTTTCACTTTCAGTTGTACACGAATACGAATAGATAATTATATATTACAAATAAAATATTTCCATATTTTTTTTCCAATAAGTAATAATTTTCCTCGTGTCAAAGCGACTAAATTATCATGCAAAATATATTTACTTGAAAAACCCAAAAACAAATATATTCATGTTTATTATTTTCACCAAATGATTGCGTCATCATGAAAATTCACAGTTTTTCCCTTCTACAAGATAAAAAATAAAATTAATGAGATAAGGAGAATTGTAATAATAAAACGCAAATATGTATATTGTGATGAGTGTACATAATTAAATCTAAGGCCTTGTTTTATGTTTCCTCTCTGTACGTTCTGAGAATTAAATTTCAAATTATGTTGTTGCCGTTATTAGTTTTAAGTATCTATATGTATGTATACATAATAATATAAAATGTATAGTATATGACTCGATAAATCGAGAGAGTT
Organism: Tipula unca; assembly: GCA_951394425.1. NCBI lineage: Eukaryota > Metazoa > Arthropoda > Insecta > Diptera > Tipulidae > Tipula > Tipula unca. Next base: position 5,514,008 of record OX596380.1, on the reverse strand, counting down.
TATGGTCTGCCCTGGAATACCTAGGAATGCCAACAAAACTGGTACGACTATGTAGGATGACAGTGACGCAGTCTCAATGCTGTGTTAAAGTTGAGAACAGGCTATCGACAAGTTTTGTAGTTAACTCGGGTGTTCGGCAGGGAGATGCTCTGTCCCCGATACTCTTTAATCTCATGTTGGAGTACATCTTTCGTAAAACTGAAACACCTCAGCGTAACATCTTATATAGCCAGTCCAATCAGGTGCTTGCATATGCAGATGACATATGCGTGATTGGACTGAATAGCAACGGAGTGAAAGAAATACTTGATCCGCTTGTAGAGTTTTCAGCTTCAGTTGGACTTCAGATCAATGAGTCCAAAACGAAATACCTGATCTCTGGTTTTAGGGACAGTGGTACACCAGATTTTAGTAGTGGCCACCACACGTTTGAGGGAGTGAGGAGGTTCAAATATTTGGGTTCTCTTATCACTCACGATAATAGTGTGGGTGAGGATATTAAAGTGCGGCTGGCAGCTGGCAGTCGTTCTTTGTATCCTCTAAGGCCACTGCTAAAATCTAAACACTTATCAAGTACCGTGAAGCTGAAGCTTTACAAAGCGTTGATCAGGCCCGTTGTTATGTTTGGATGTGAAAGTTGGGCGCTGACGGATGAATACGAGAGATGGCTCCTAACATTTGAGAGAAGAGTCATGCGTGTGATCTACGGCCCAAAACGCGAAATAGATGGTACCTACCGAGCTCTGTACAATATCGAGATCAGAGATCTGATGAAGATCCCCGATATTGTACATGAAATAAGATCTCAGCGAGTACGCTGGCTCGGTCACGTTCTGCGTGCTGATCCGGAACGAATTGTGCAGCGATCTCTGAAAGGAGAGCCACCATATGGTAGGCGCAGAGGTCGTTGCCGGCGACGATGGCTCCACGATGTAGAGAACGACTTGGCCTCTTCAGATTGTCTTAGACAGTATGAAGACCATGCTCAGGATCGAAACCGTTGGAGCCAGGTTGTTGACTCAGTAAGGGGCCAGTAATGGCCTTTAATACTGTTTATTATTATTATAGTATATATACGCATTATTTGTGATTCCTGGAAAATGGAAAATTTAATATTTTTTATTATTGTATTCTATTCTTTCAACGAGCAAGTTTTGGGTACTTACGCTAAATAATCTTATGATCTACCATCTGATTTTGATTTTCTTATAAGAATAATCTTAATAAACAACTTGAATTATAAAACACGATACAATTGTGTGACGTAATAATACAATCGGATTCAAAAAACACAGAAATGTATACAGTATACTATAATAATCTTTATGAAATAGGGTACCATCTATAGAACAATAGATTAACTCTATAAGCAATATATTCTATAGCAAGATCTAGATGTATAACATTTTATGTTGCATTATTTGAATTTACAAACATACTCTTGTATATAACAATACTTCTTTAATCTGGTGTGATTTAAATTTAGAAGCTAGAATTAAACTAGAATATTAAATACATATCCACTTAGAATTAAAGTGACAAATTTCAGAAAATTGGTGATTTTATTATGATTTTGGTAGTAGCAATTATTGCTAACAAGATTATTGAAGATTATTGAATTTGAAAAGAATCATAATTCGATTCAAGCATGGTAACAGCCGGTATTACGAAATATGAAATAAAACGACAAAGAAAATTAACTCATGTTTCTAAATCTAAATAAATAATTGGTTGACTTCTACAAATGTATAGCAGTATTTTCCAGTAGATAATTAAAATATATTTAGTTATATAGACCGAGGTGACTAGATCCTAGGAAAACTAAACCGTATTTCGACGTTGAATTGGTTAACGCAAAATGAACTCTGTAAGGTTGAATTGGTTAACGCAAAATGAACTCTGATTTTTGGTTTAATTTCAACATGCGAATTTACTCTTATCTATGGGCTCCTTCAGGGACACTCATGTCCATTGTCCCGTAAAATTAAACTGTCATGGTTAAAACTCAACAATTTATAAAAATTCTAGAATTACACACCACGCAAATTACAATAAATTTGTTTACACTAGTATGTGTACTAATATCAAGCCTAATTACAGAATTTTAGAGCTTAATCATTAAATATCGATAATTTTGTGAATTATAATTAAAATATCTTTATAATTTAATCTTTCTTCAAATTGGACAACCGCTGATATAAAGCAAGTTTGAAAAACAGTTTATTGATGTATCCCCGTTACGGTTTAGTTAAACTATGTTGTAAATTCTTTAAGTTATATATATTTCTTCAATTATGGTCTTTATTCCATCATGATGGTTAAAATAAAAAATAAAAAGTATAAAACAAGAATATGGCTACGAAATAAAAGTTAAGGTAAACGGAAATCATAAATAAGAAAAAAATGAATTTAATCTCTATTGTGAATTTTGTATTTCCTTCTTCTCCAAAAATCGCTTAATTTTCAAATGTGATTCACCTTACGAGCTATAGAAACTTTCGATAGTGTTATTTTTAAGAGAAGTAGAACCACAATTGAGAATTATAACAATAAAAAAGATAGTATGTATTATGGTAACGGTTTGTATGTATGTATCTATCGATAATTTCAGTTGAGTCATACAATGCGATATATTAAATATTAATTTGTTGTGAACAACGAAACCGCGGATAATATAAGTCTGTGTGTTGCAGTTAATGGTATAAAGTTGACGCAAAATTACCATGATATTATTTTTTTAATGAAACGTAGAAATGATGACGCTCTTGAGATTGGTTGTAATGTAACATTCAAAAGTGTTGACACAACAAAAATTATGGTTTCTAATACAGTTTGAGTTTTGTTCAACTATAAGTTCGTTTTCTTTGTATAGAAACCAATATGAAATCAACATTATCGCGTGATTATATTATTTATAATAGGCGGCAAAGAAACGAGCATAACTTAATAATAAAAAATTAAACGTCTCTATTCATTTGAAAGTCTTTTTTTCTATATCCATAAAGTAAACCCTTTCCGAGGTGAAATATATTTCTTTTAATAGAGAGAAAGTAGCATTGCACGTTACGTATGTACACAGTAAACACATACATTTGATTTTTTGTTAGTCTTCAAAACAGTTAACAACAATACGTACATAACTAAGAAAACGATAGTTAAACAGAAATAATACTTATATACCAACATCGTTTGCTAAAATAAAAAAATAAATAAAAACGTACACGAATAAACATGTTAAAACCTGTCTCGACAATGGTGCAGTGGTTTTGTTGTTTGATATTTTATATTCTAACATATTTTTCCATTTTCTTTGCTATTTGTTAAAATTGTGTCTTAATACATATTTTTATTACATATTTTGTGTGCCTTTATGCACTATTATGGGAGTGCGTTTCGCTTTTTACTATTATTAAGAATTTTATTGTTGTATTATCATACAACTATCGGAAAAACTTGGAAAATATATACATATAAGTACATATGCATATGTTTTAGTTTAAATTACGTGGTTAATTTCCATATTTTGTCAATTCAATTTTCTGGTATTTACCATTTGACTGCCTGAGTAAATCCTCTCTTCCAGAACGCAAAATAACTAGCTTCGCCATCGAATTTAATAATAATAAACTATAGCCGAATATAATCAATTAATTGTTCATTGTAATTAACTCGCTGGTTATTTTATCCCAGCGAATAAAATTAAAAATCATAGCTATGATATCCTGCGGCTGTCAGATTTATCCGAAACAGCAACTTGATGCATTTCATTGAATCAAATTATTCGAAGGGAGGATAACCAAGACAACAGGCTTTTTACCATATCTCGTAAATAATTAGTAGCCGAAATATCATGACAGTGAAACATCCATCATTCTCGTTCTTTGCAGCATGACCACTAATCCACCTTAAAGATGTAGAAGGTAAAGTAACCTTAATTAACACGAATTATTTCCATCTATTGAGAACAAAATGAATCTTTAGTAATAAAATATCTGGCATTAGTGATATAACTTTGTAATTGTTGTTGGAATAATATACAATTCCAATTCCTAGGAAAACTCAAAATAAGGCCATACTGGAAAATATATCATTAGCACTTCAATATTGTGTGACTTTTGTTTACCAAATATTTCAACACAATCAGGTCACGTAGGGTTGGCAAAGATGACATTAACTATCACATAGTCATGTATCAAATGAAATAGCTCCTGTATCAACATTTTGTTGGACCTGAATGCACTCTGTTTAAATATCGAATTGTTTGAATTTTATGAGTCATCGCAAAATTATTTAAAACCCACATTTGGTTAGTTTAACAATAAATATGGACTTGTTTTGAATTAAAATAAATTATCATGTATGTATATAAACTTCTGCTTATTACCAACAGATATCTAACATACATGGTACATAAAACTGTTAATGGTCAAATTATTTTAGTTAGACTATAATTATGTAAAATGAATTTATATCTTTCTCTTATCATTTAATTATTGTTTGATCTAAAACAAAACTATGAAATAATTTCTCATAATTTAATTAGGTACCGAATAATAGTGTTCAATATATTTTTTGGCTTCGATAAATTATGCGCCTAACAAAACTAATCTGTCATGAAGTATTGAATATGGGTTGATGGTAAATAACGATAAATTTTTTTTTTATTTTTTCCCTGATAATATTGTTATCAGTCTTTTTATATTGTTTAACTGCTTAAAATGCTTTAATATTGATAACTGAAATGAAAATTGATAATATACAAGGCAACAAATGAGATAGAAAAAGCAATTCTGATATAGCTAAACCATAATTGATATTTTGTTATTGTGTAAAACAAACAGTTTGAATCACACAAAATTAGAATTGAGGTAATAATTATAGTAAAGGTTCAGTTATGGATTTTTATTTATAGATGCATGCTATACGCAAATGAAATATATTGTATATCCAATAAACTGAATTTTACCTCATAACATTTAGATTTTCATTTAAAAATAGCCCATTAATGTCATTCACATTAGTCAAGGACAAAACAGTAAACCGCTTTTTAATTAAATCACATTATGAGTATTAAAGAAATGAAAACTGTAATAAAATATTGTACAGTACAAAAAGTATGTGTATGTGTTTGTTTATTAAAAAAAATAAAAATTAATAATTTCACCTTAATTTCAAGTTTTATCGAAACATATAAACCAAACAATGAAAAACAAATAAAAATAAGTCTATATATAAACATTCTATTTTCTTAACGAAACCATCAACAATTATGCAAATATTTAGAATCAAATATGTAAATCTTTCATCTGTATAAATAGTATATAAGTAGAGTAAAAAATTTACTATATATAATCTCTAATTCTAATTCAAATCGAATGAATTATATTTAAAACTTGTTATGGATCGTTACATATTTACGATAATAATTGCAATCGCAATTAGTCCAACAGTAAGTTGATTTTATGGAAATTGATAGTGATACACATATTTTATAATTTATCGTAAATATAATTTTTAGTTTATATTGTCAAATCCATTATTTTGGTCAAAAACGACAACAACTACAGCTGCAACTACCACCACCAGTTCCAGTACAAATTCATCAACTAATATAACTAATTTTAACAATGGTAATTCAGTTTCTGTGCCATTAAGTGTAACGCAAACGGGAAGTACTGTCGATATGTCACTTGTGTCAACTCTTGATCAGTATATTGGCGATTTAAATATTACAGTACCAACGGGGCGGCGATCAGCTAGATCAATTCGAACAATATTTACAAATGATGCAGCAAACTACACATCAGATATTCAAAATTGTATAAATCTATATCCATTTGATTATGAAACTGCTGTCAATAATGCAGTTTCCAGTGTTATTAGTTGTATTTCAGATGGTTCTTTACGGTCATTATCAGTTAATGACCACATAGTTATCCATAATTTTATCGAACAAAATATAAATCGCACTAATCATGTTCCAGAGGGAAGAATTAATACACTTATTGATGGAAAGACTATTTTTAATGGTATACCAACAAATATTATCCAGTGTGCCTTGCAGGCTACTGATGAAATAGCACAACAAGCACTCGACGCTGCACAAAATGTTAATGATTGTATTGCAAATGGCACATCAACCACAAGCACAACCACCACCACCACAACAACAGCTGCTCCATGATCTTCATAATTTTAATATTTTTAAAATACTATCTTCACATGAACACTTATGATACATAATTGTAATTTCACTTAATCATGCACATCAATAAAAAAAATTATGATTATGTTTTTAATTAAATCTTACCTAATCTTAATTCACCGAAATTTCCACATCCGATTTTTTTACCAACACGAAAATTTGGTCCAACCATTAGTACACCGGACGATGAACTAACGGAATGGCGTGCTGAATACATACCGGTGGCACCTCTTGTACCACCACCTCCTCCTCCACCACCACCACCACCGCCGCCGACTCCACCACCAGTTGGTACTGCTACCGAATTCTGTACGCCGCCAACACCACTAGAAATAAAATAATAAAGAATACAAATTATTATACATACATATATGGATATAAGTACAACAACAACATAGGCAAATAAATATAGTTAAATTAATTAAACAATCACCAATAATCGTATTTGGTTATGTATGTATGGAAATTATATTTATATTCTGTTTAGATATTGCATGTTATAGAAAAATTGAAAATACCATTGAACCTTGGAAATACTAATATGTATAATATACATACATATTTCACACAAATATAGAAATTCCCCATCGCAAGATTTGATATTGTGCGCCAGTCACATAATAAAACTATAAGGTATAGGTAGTTTCAATTCTGTACTATTTCAGTTGTATAGTATACATACATATTATAACATACATATGTACGTAAATAGTTTGTAAACCAGTATTTCTGCTGGGCGTATCCGCCTCACGGAACAAATTAATGAACTGTGTATGAATCAAAAATCCAATTTTCAGTGCATTTGCAATTTCCATGCAAACCTATACAAATTATATTTCCACTAACTTACAATTTTATGACTATGGAGAGTTCATTTAAATCATACTACGAAGGGCATAGGCATATTCGTAGAAAATTGATTATTTATTTATATAAACGTTTATAAATGTGTATAAATGTTTAATTAGTCGCAAGTTAAAGTAAGTCAGTTTATGGCAAATCTGAGTATAAATATTGTACAGTATCCACAGCGATAAAATTATCCAAACGTTAATAAGAATCATTTGAAGTCTCATGGAGGATAGCCGTCTATAAGTGGCGCAATTAAAATTCTTTATCAAAAGTGACTGCCATATGGATAACATGTTCGCTTACTCCAACAAAACCAAATATTTTGCATTTATTAAAAATAAAATTTTCGATTCCAAATTTTAATCGTTGTTTCTATATACTAGTCGATTAAAATTTGGTATCAAAAAATGTTAATATCTTTTATTATTATTATTTAAAAATTAGAATAATTGGAATTTTATAAAAACATACAGAACAATTTCTAGTTTTATTTGTACAATTTATAAATAATATCTTAAAAAATATTTTAGAAACCCGATATCAAATTTTAATCCACATATTAATACGCACGAAAAATTGTCTTGACAATTTTTCGTGTATTTTACTATGTTACTGCCCGGTAATGTCAGCTAAAATTTGGTATTTTCTTTTCTTATAAAGTTCCTTTAATATAATTTATAAATAATAATAAAAACATGTCAAAAGTACATAGTGCAAAGGGTTAAACTCGCATTCAACTTACAGTGCAATTTAAAATAATATTAAACTTAGTGTACTGAATGGACTAATATTTGTTTGATTTATGTTTTTATAAATAATTTTTGCTTGGATGGTGAAATGAACTGAGAGCATTAAATGAATGATGTCCAATAAGAAATTGCCAACATTATGCAAAAGCTTTTGAGGAAATTAAAATGCGTTTTCAAGAAAATACAAAATAGTAAATTTTATATTACATTTTTCCCCGAATTACTGTTTTATTTGTGAATGCGAATCTTTTTATAAAACATCAGTTTTATTGTTCATGTCAATACTACGGAAATATTGAATGTCCCTCGCAGGATTGATTGTTTATTAGGAATAGTGATCAATCAGATGCGATGTTGTCTCCTTGTTTTATTTGCGTACATTTTCATACATATATACGTTATTATCTTCTGAGTTTAGTTCGTTGTAATTTCTTTTGAAGACGAAACAATAAAAAAATGTCGGCGCAATTTAACCATATTTCCCTATGACCTAAATATAATTTTCCGCCCGAGTTACCACTTTATAAACTCCTTTTTATGAAATCAGTCATGTGAAGTCTACAGGAAATCAAGCACGTGGATATTATATTCATTCAAAATTGTACAATTAAAAACTAATAAAGGGTAAATTACACATGTCTGTCTTTTAATAACTTTGTTAGTTTCTATCAGCTTATTCCTCCAAAGAGGCGAGGATGGGAAGGGTTGATATCGATTTGTGCAGAGTGTAAACAAAAAACAAAATTTTATATTTAACAGCTAATATTTCAATGTTCAATTTTGAAAATGTGTCTCCGAAAAGTTCTGTTTAATAAACATTTTTCAGAATACTTATAGTTCTCTAGAAACTAAATAACCGAAAAAATCGACGGTTTCATAAATGTGACGGCACACAAAAATGTATTATAATTTTAGAAAAAACAAAACGATTTACATAGTCAGCTGAGTATGTTAACCGGGGTCTACACTAGATTGTGTAGAAATTGCTCAGATTTTCTCTCATGAAATTTTATGTATGTGTATGTTTTTTTCAATGTATTGATAAAGATTTGTTAAAAAATTAGCATCACTGAGCATTTTACTCTCATGATTTCTTCAAATGTCAAATAAAATTCTGTGAATACTGTCTCAACTCGGGAAAAAGTTAAAAACATAACCTTAAAAGTGCAGTTTAATTTGACATTTCGTACAAATTTTATGATAATTTTTTCGTGAAATAGCCTCCTGATAATTTCCTGAGAATGCCAAAATATGTATAACATCACATTGATAAATTTAATTTCATGAGAGAAAATCTCAGCAATTTTGCATAGTGTAGACTCCGGGTTAATTAGCTTCGGAGATATTAAGCTGAATGTCAGTATAGGCATTTCTTCGAACAATTTTTTAAAGACGCCCTGTATATCAGCGTTTATTGAAGTTAAACTCTCCCCTTTACGAACAATTTTTTGGGTAAAATTAGGATTAGCTTAATCAAGTATATAACACTGTATATAAACTGATTATACATACATATATCATTGGTATACTTATCTATATACGAACATATTTTTATTTATTTATACCACTTTTTATGAACTACATACATACTCGCAATCACGTATTGATTATGTACATTCATATTATAAATCCAAATTTTTGATTTCAATATTCTTGTAAATCCAGTTGAAATACTAAACAATAAACACGTGCCATTAAGTAATGCCATATGCATATATACACAAGTTGTTTTATTGCCACGAAGATGTTACTATTGATATCACAAAATAATACTTTAACCTACACTAACATTAGAACATTAGGCTAGGTATGTACATTTATGTATAATATATATTTTTCTAAAGGAAAACACTCTTATTTAGGTTATTCATATTATTGTTCTTCTTTTATATTATGCAAACAAAATAAAAAATACATTTTCATATTTCCAAAGAAAAATCAATACTAAAAAGTTGTGGAACATAAAAAAAATTAAGGTGGGGTTCTTAATATTGACCGATAAAATCAAATTCTATATGGTGCATTTTATATATGTACATATTATGTATAAGTATATGATAAAATCGAAATATTTACTCGAGAAAACCAATTTTACACCGAAAATTTTTAAACAAAAACATTTTTCAAATCATAATTAAATTTCTAGCTAATTTTCACGAAAATAATGACGAATAGCGCCACGTTCGACAGTATACTAAAAATCAAATAATCCAATTTCACATTGTCACCCACAAAATATGAAAATAAAATAAAAAATAAATAATTACAAAAAAAATCTAAAGAATAATTATTATACAATTAACTGAGTGTGTATGTATCAGAGCAATCAACTTTAATAATTTCAAGGATACAATACATAATATAGCAAGCAATATTATTTTCACGAATGGTGATTGGCCAGCGACAACAGAAAATTATTAATTTTTCCTTACCCTTTTTTCCACTGTCGTTTTAGACCAACATCAAAGAAATCAAATACAACTAATAAATTTATTGCTTGTTGTAAATAATTTTCCCCCAAAAAACACTCTATACATTAAAGATTATATTAAATTTTCTTCTTTATTTATGAAAATTGAAAATACCACCACATTCTTTCAAAGCGTATATATACGAGTATAATACAAGAAAATCATTTCCTAAAATTAAAACAACACATTTATTAATGGCTTTTTATTCGTTTTGTTTTTCTTAAAAGAAAATCAGTTTCATTTTTGATTTCCTTTTTGATTTCTCGTGTTCATCGAGTAAGAAATAAAGATGAAAAATTCTACAAAAACCGTATACAAGATAAAATATCACTTTCGAAAAACATCTTTTCATGATTGATTGTGACAATGAGAAGTGATTTCACACGAATTTCCATCAATTGAATGATATTTTTCGAATCAACAATTTCACTTAACTGATATTTCTCTAAGTGACATTAAAAGCACTGATCAAATTTCTGAACGAGTTGGTTTTATAAAACGCAGTAAGTCAAACATACGTTGGAAAATAAAAATAAGCAATAATTTTTATATATGGTCATGATACTATAGAGGGGAGGGGAGTGGGATCACGAAAAACTGCCAAAAATAAAATCGAATATTTTAGCGTTCAAGAAAATATAACCACACTAGTAGCTAGATATATATAACGTACAACCCTGCAAACTTCTTGTCAAACAAGTAATAGAAACAAGCAGAGAAATCAGCAGAACATCAATTAAGCGAATTTCATAAGATAATAATAGTTTGGTTTAAAATTAGATTTTCTCGCGTTCGAGGCTTTAATTTGTACGTTGGAAAAATAAAAAAATGTTGGTGATATCATTAATTTTATGGTCGAAACATAAATAAATGCCATTTATAAAATTATTATGCGATTTTCTGATCTTGAATATGACTAATACTAATGGGGAAAATATTTAATTTCAATAACAAAACAAGTAGGAGACATATTAAAAATAAACATATTTCAAAAGGAAATTATTAAATTGAAATTTATATATGTAACTAACCGTAAATTGCTATTTAACTTGGTTTTCCTTCCCAAATATGCCATTATTTACGAAGCATGCAGTAACGCCAGATGCGGGTGAATACATATTTAAAGATGGCAATAATGCAAGATGGCAATTTTTTTTAAAACTATATACATACATACTTATATATTTTTTCTGTATTAGTTTTGTTTACAATTTTTAGGATTTCGATAAGATGATAAAGTTAAATAATTAAAATGTTTTCACAAGAATGATTCATGCAATGTTTTACAATGTTTTATTTGTATTAACTAAGTTAGAAAAATGTTTGTAAATGCACTTAGGCTAAAGATTACATATTATATTTGTATACGAATTAATCGTCATCATTAAATCATAATACTATTTCTTAGCAACCTTGACCTGATCAAGAATATATGTGTGTTGCAATACTTTATTTTATTTTTTTTATGATGTGACATAAATTTAATGCTAATTAATTATATTTCTCTAAATAAGAAAACTATGTAAATGAAAATATGCGAACAGAAAAACTTTGTGTTTGGGTGTCACAGTTTTAAAGAAGAAAACCTTGAAATCCAATTAGAAATACAAAAAAAAAGCAAAAAAGTTAATTTTAGTGAATATTGTGGAAAATAAATTTTCGTTATTTTTCATCTTAAAAACTATATTATATACGAGTAAAATAATGTAGTTTAGAATACCTATTATATCAAATGGCAATACATACACACATATTAAATATAGATCATATATAAATAATTTTAAATAATAATTAAAATAAATTTAACGTAGTGTTTGTAAGTATGTTTAAAAATTATTCAGTGGAAATTCATGAAATTTCCTTATTGTTCTGCTTCGAAAAATAACTTATTTGGTTAAAGAAATTTTAATACTTTAAACCCATACTTGCGTCGATTATAACAAACGAATGATAAACTTATATGTACATATGTAATACATTTTTACATTTTTATCGTGGTCAATGGGTTATAAAGAAACTCAACATAACCACTTCTCAACTCAACACAAACTTTATCAAAATTACTTAGAATATTATCTACTTCTTCGTTTTATAAATGTTGTTATTATAATGATTTAACTTAAACCGGTTTTTTAACAAAGTGTGGAATATGTTAAGTTTTTTTTGTGCACATTTTAAAATAATTAAAAGTAAATAAGTGAATGTAGAGACAGTAAAATGTGAAGCCTAAAAGAAAATGTATATTCCCACAATACTATAGGGTTAACATTCATAAGTGCCTATTGGTGGATATTGCATCTAACAATAATGTCATTGAACTTTACAATTATTTATATATATTGTGTACATATACATAAGTCCATACACAATAATTATAAACGTAAATTCAAGACAACATAACATTTAATGGGCATCACCAATGTTTATCTTTAAAACACACTTTGGCTTGTTCTACACATGTCCAACTACATTTTTTTAATTAGTACTCAAACATATAAAATAGTAAAAAACATGATACGATTAGTAACGCCGCTTAATTACATTTGGAACCTTATTTTGTAAAACAAATTTATATTTAAAATATAAAGAAATAAAATAGAAATTAAGATAAGATGTACACACGACTATTATCAGTGTGTAACTGTAAGTAACTGTTGTTATGAAAAATAAATATAATGATTTATTATTTTTTCCTCTACTATTCTCTGTGCAGTGTAGCTTAGTCTGTCTAGGTGTAGCGCAATAATCACTTACATTTTGTAATTTTTCTACTCCAACCTTACATAATAATATACACACAAATCATTCATCCAATTAAACAAATTACATAAACATAAAGTAGTTTGGTATTTTTAATTCTTAATTAATTTGTGTTTATTTCATTATTATGTTATATTATATTAAACAATATACTCGTACATATTATATTGTATAGTGTATTCTACAAAAAAATGTGTGAATATCTTTTAATTTTACTAGTTTATTTAGTACAGTGTTATGGACATATGTAATTAGTTAGTGATAAAAATCAATAAACACACAGAAACTGACAAAAATTACATCGCCTTAAGACCCTTTGCCCACACACTAGACCATTAATCAGGCGCAGCTCGGCATATTAGGCAAGATGGACACTGTCCACAACTATTCATGGAGTAGGAAAACCATTCTAGCACTGATGTAAGCAAATTTATAGTCTGTCTTACTATGTGAGTATTTGAAAATGTCGACTAAAATTTAGTACACAACCAGAAATTTTAATTGTTTTTTTGTATTGATTGTGTTTTTGTATATCGTTCTGACATCTGTATTCTATCTACTCAAACGGTACTACAATCAAAGTAGAACAGTTTTGAATTCTCAAAAAGATTGATAAAATTGAAAAGTTTTGTAAAAGTAATGTATCTTTAAGAAGTCAAAATGTGAATTTAAAATTTTTTATTTTGTATTGACAATTAGTAAATGGCAATTTGTTGCCGCAAATTTTTGAGGTACCTTAAATATTTGAAAAAAAAATTGACGAGACCATATTAAGTTGTACCGAAATGGCTTTTAAATTTTAATTAATTAATTTTTATTATGTACTATATATTTACGTAAGCTTCTTGCAATAATCTTGCCCACTTTCATGTTTCAATTTTAACATTCCATTTTAAAATGTTGCCCATTCTGGTTTTAAGACCTTACTATTTAGAACAAAACAATGTTTGTGTAATGGCATACAAATTTTATTAACTTTTTAATGTATTTGCTATTTAGCGCAGTGTCTATCTGATGAAAAATTATCAAAATAGAGCGAAAGTTGATCAAGGTATATAAAATAAAAAAAATCCTTGACAATTTCATGTATAAACTCACTTTATCACCTTTCGATCGTACGGACTACTACCGCCTCTAGTGGCGCTTAAAGGGCAATTATGACTGATTAGTATACAACCAATACCAATTATCCAGTAAGATCATTTTGTAAAAATTGAGATACAAATTAAAGCAACAGAGAGAAAAAATTTCAAAGTAGAAAATCAAAAAGTTAGTAATCAAGGACGTTCTAAATTATAAAATATTGTAGCACTTTTTAACATTTTTGTTTTGATTTAAATTTAAAAAATATTTTTGGCAGTTGTTTTAATTTTTAAATGCGTATTTAATTTTTATTAATTAGATATGATAAAAGAATATTGTGCAAACCACAGCAACGTATATTAATGTCCGTTTTAAAATTATGAATTAGATATACCTAAATAATAAACGTTATAATTACATTATATTTTAAAGTTTTAAGATATTTTAAATATTTTGAAACGGATAAAATAGATATTCATTTATTTTTTCGTACGACAAATATGCACCAAGCCAGAATTTACCGAGATTGAGTTATGGGAATGGATTTTGTGATCAATGCGGTGAGATCAACAATTACTGTACATATTTACTATAAACTTCGGTATTTCATAATGTTTGATATTTCAACGAACGATGATTTTATTGAAAGAGCAATTACTAAACTATAAATATCCCAACTAAATTTAGAATTAAGTTAGTTATTTGTTCTGCTTGGAAAGCCCTCCAAAGGATTATTTGATTCAGAAAATAGTACTGGTTTATCGGATTATAATATTTAATTAAATTATAATTATATTGTATGGGAACCAAGTGCAAATTTTAGCGAAAATAATAATCAATTGTAAAAGTACAAAAACGGGTCTTTAGTGGAAACAAATGTAATTGGGCCAACGCAAAGTCTAGTCTTTCCTTTTTAATTAATTTATAAATTAAGACAAAATTAAAGTTACTTAATTTAAAGTAAAATTAACGAAGCGCCATCAACGGAAAAACATAAAAAAAATACGCAATTACAAAAAAGTAGTAATTTTATAAACGATATGCCGAACGAAACGTAACACATATTTGCAATCAAATAAATACATATTTATTTGTTTTAATTAATTTACGAAAGGAAATTCGTAATTGTCACTTTATATACTTATTGGTTGTTATCTTTTTAATAGCATCATTTATAATAGTCGTGTTTTTTAATTCAAAAAATTTTCTTATTGGAATGAAGTTCTGGATAGAATTTTCTCATTTTTTCAGTAAAATCCAAATGAATTTAATTTTTTATCTATAAATAAGATACATTTAATGTTAAACTACACATTTTAATTCACTATTATCGAAATAAAATCAAATTTAACTTTATTTTTTAATGTTCTGGATAAAACATTGGTTTTTTCAAGTTCGCGATAAATTCATAGTACACGAACTCGAAAAAAAAGGGAAATTTTAAAAGGAAATATTTTAAACAAATATTTTTCATTGTTTTATGCTTGATACCTGTATTATTTCACAATAGACGTCAAAAAATGTTGAAATTTATTCAAATAAATAGAACTTAAATTAAATATATTGGTTAAACTAAATAAAATTTCCCAGTATTATTCCCGATGTTCTTATAGAACTTGAAGTTCTGTTAATAAAAAAACGCACCAAATGTCAAAAATACGTAGTTACCATGATTTAAAATATATGCGCTACGTGGGATTATTAATGGAGCATCACGGATTCCATCTAGCGAATTTTCTTTTAACTGGACTAGCGCACAACTTCGAGGTTTATGTAAAATAACCGAACATAAATTGGTACACATTCCAAACGTAATTTTACTGCGTTGGCCCAATTACATTTACACTACAGGCGGGTTTCGTACTTTTACAACGACAACAAACATGAAATATTCAAGCTGCAAAAATCACATGAATATCACAGAATTTGCAATCTCCAAGACATCGAAACAAATTATTTTTAATAAAAAAATGGAATCGGCGATGCTCGGATCGTCAATTGATTGATTGTAAAAGTAGGAAAAGCGCCTGTGAAAATATGAAATACTCAAACTGTAAAAAATGACAGAAATGAATATGACACAAGATTTGGAAACATTAATACCACGTTTACACCACACGTACTTTAATAGTGTAATGCTTTTTTGCTATTGAAGTATTTGTTTTCTCGTTCGATTACACCAGAATTATTTTGCTATTTGCGATTGTGTATTTATCGTCCCTTGAAAGCTGATCAATAGTCCTCTTTGGTACACGGCTACAGGTCCCTCTTTTAATTGGTCATCTGCACTAGCTTCATGATAGCCGCTTGTACTAACATAAATGATGGATCGGTCCATGAGCTCTACATTCTAACAGAGGGTCATAGATGTTTTCAATTTAATCACAGATTGTAATCCATTTTGATTCTCTCGTTAGGATTCGAACGCGGTATCTGTCGATTCAAACGTTGCAGCTTTAACCACTGCGCTATTTGCTCGGTTAGAAGTCAAAATCTTGAATTATTATTATAAATGATATTTCGAAGTTGTTTATTGTTTATATTTTGTATGAATACTTTTTTGATACGTAGAATACTGAGATATCAAAAAGTATAAAGGTGCTATTCCATGGACTGTGTTACTGATTTACTGAAAAAAATGAAAGGAGAAAAGTTTTCTAAAATTCTATTAGGGTGAAAAGAATATATTTTTGTTTGTTTGTTTTAATTTTAAAGTGCTGTCGTAGCGTTGCTATCGCATTAATAATAATATTCAAATAAACAAAAATAGGATAGTGTCATAATTCTAAAAAAAAAATCCACTTATTCAAAATTCCAATTAGAAAATAAAAAAAATTCCAAATTACAAAATTCCACAAAAACAAAAAACTATATAAAAAACTTTTAATTTTCAAATTCCAAAATATTGGAATAAATTCCAAAAATTACCAACTGTTTAGGGACTATTCCGGACATAATGAGCATTTTAAGAAAAGTCTATTTTTCTTTGGTTATTTTTTGTTTTTTATTTTTTAAAGTTAAAGTTAAAAAATAATTTCATTATAAATTAATAAAGTTCATTTTAGAAAGAAAAAGTAAAAATAAAATATTGAAAATTTTTAGTATAAGAATGTTTTGTGCAAGTCTTTTTAGATATTCAAGTTTGAAATAATCTTTCCTTTTTCTTATTATTCTTTTAATCATTTTAAAATTTTTTTTGTTAACTGGTGGGCGACCTCCTGATTTTTTTTTGTCAATGGCGGTGATTGAAATTATGATTTCCTTTGAGAAATTCCCAATTAGGTTTTAAAATCCGCAGTTTTTCTATCCAACAATTATTTTAAGCCGACGGTGCCATTATGTATTTTTCTGACACATAATATGGCGAAGCAAGTCTATTTTACAAAATTCAGTTATTTTATTTATTATTTTTATAGAATAATTTGCGCGCGCAAATTATTATATAAAAATAATAAATAAAATAACTGAATTTAGGAATTTTTTTTTTCGAATTTTGGTTTTTGAAATTTTTTTTCGAATTTTAAATTTTGGAATTATAAAAAAGGAATGTTGTAGGAGGAATATTTTTTTTGGAATAGCATACCCAATCCAACAAAAATATATCCTTTTCACCCTAATAAAAATTTAGACTACTTGTCTCCTTTCGTTTTTCCAGTAAATCAGTAACCTAGTCCATTTAATAGCACCTTAAGTATTAAAGTATTTTACTTTGCGTTTACACCACAATACATGTTTTGCTACATACTTTTGTATTAGCTGATGTAAACGTGATATGACCGCTTTGAAACCAAATTATTTTTAATAACAAAATTATTACACGTCCAATTAGCAAAACTGCTTAATTTTAATTTTTCCACAAGATGGAATGAAAACGTGATCCATCATCAATCGGATTTTGCTTTTTTTTGTAACACTTGGATGGAAATACCTGGTGGGCCTAGCAGAATATGTGACTTTTTCAGTATTATTTTTAAATACTGTGGAAGAAAGCAGCACTTGCTTTACAACTTGACAATTTCAAAAACAACGAAATTTTTATTTTGCATTATTAAAAAATAAAATATAGATTTTGTTTTTCCCTATGAAAGTGTGTTTATTTCATATTAATATGCATAATAACCACCGTCACGAAATTTTTACTTTTATCAGCTTTCTGACGTCTATTCTGATTGGATGAAATTATTTTGATACAGCGCCAAATAAAAATATAAACCAAACGTCAAAAATAACGTGATACAAAATAGCTCGTTAAGTATTTTTCAGACCTGTATAATAGGTTGAGCCACTCATTTTACAATTATACACCCCTAATACATCACTTCTGTTTGAGAATTAAAAATATATATGTATTAAATGAACATTTTTGTATGTTAAGTGTCAAGGTATGTACATAAGTAGTTGTTGTGTTATTGTCAATAATACATACACAAAGTATATAATCAAATACTACTATTTAGACATTGTGTCATAATCGTAAAACTATGATAAATTGCCCACTGGCCGTACTTACAACATACAAATTTTTATGAACGAGAGACTACTGAATAATTATAAAATAAATTCATGAAAACGTTTAATTAACTTCAATAATAAAATTAACAAAATACAAAACAAAACACACAATTGACAACGATATCTTTGTCTACTTTAACCGGAAGTCAATCAATATAATATTATTATACATAATATTTTAAAAGAAAGAACTTTGAGCACTTAATGCTTAAATATTGCTTAATGCTTAAATAACTAAAATTATACATATAAACTATATTAAACTAGTGTATTTCAAACCATGCAGGTTTTAAACTATTCACAAATTATTCATTTGCGGTTAGGTTTCTGTGGAATCAAACCTCGCAACATTAATATTCAACCAGTTTTGCTATAAAAATGTACATTTAAGTAGTAACAGATACCAATATGCATAAGCAGAAGCATAATTATCTCATCTATTACAATTACAGTACAAGGTCAATTCTAATAACTGTTTAAATATAAGACTTACAAACACTTATATACCACCAGCAAAAATATAAGCAAAATAAAACAATCTCTACAATTTAACCTCAATATGTTTTAGTCATAATATAACAAATTTACTTAATTTTCTTTTAATAAAAAGCACGATGTGTTATTTATACGTATGTAAAAATTTTATAAACATTGATAACAACTTTTAAGAACGATGTAAAACGAATACATATATAAGAATTGCACATTGTTACGCTATTCAACCACATTAGCTTAAGAGCAATTACACAGCCATTGATGATTTTCAATAAAATATAAACTTCACTTACAATAAACTCTACGACAGTATAAATTCATAATACTATACACATGATATTTCTTTAAAAAAATAAAAAAAATATCTAGTTATTGCTATACTATGTTAACGTCACTATTTCAATAATTTTCTAAGTACTCTGTACTTCTTATTTTTTAGTACTCTGTGCTAATTTTTTTCTAAATTTTAAAATCGATAAACACAAAAAAACAAATTTGGATATTATTTTAATATAATAGTATTTTTTTGTTTTGTTCACGGTTGGATATAATTTGTAGATGGATTGAAAATGAAACGAAATTTAAAATGTGTATTAGAGCCGCTAAATAACAATAGAATGTTCAACAAAGCCGTTCAAATAAAAACTGACTTAAAATTATTTTGAAATCAACACAAAACCATTTTTTCTGTTAATTATTTCTTCCAAGAAGTACACAAGAAATTGAGAGTGAGAAGTAAAAAATGAATATTATGTACAGTATATAATACAACTACACAAGAATACATTTATATAAATCGTTCAAAATTGTAATAAATAATAATTATGAATTGTACAGTACAGGCTAAAATTTTTATTATGTATTTGTTAATTACTGATAACATGAGAAGATAATATTTTCGACTAACTTACAACCTATTATACTTTAGCATACTAATATGTGAAACAAGTCATTTCACATAATAATTTTATTGGCAGCAGTCTGCAAAAGAACTGGTCACAAGGTCAATACACAGTTACTAGTTTACATGTTCAAAGTTCACTTTCACTCGCATATGAATCAATACTGACGCATAGACATTTTTATTAAATTAGCCAAGAATCACGCGGTAAACTAAAATCCACGTACATGTTTGTTTTGTTCCACTACCAGATCATTAAAATGAATCATATACCAAAAAATATATAAATACCAAATAAATAAATTTAACCAGATTATTTATTGAGACTTATATATAGTTTAATCCTAGTTTTAGGTGTAATCCTATTTATATTCCCAACTGTAATTTTAATTCAACTATACATGTATGTATATGTATATAGTTTGCTGGTATAGTTTTTATTTATAATTATGATGGTGGCTAGTTTGTATGTATGTGTGGCTGTTTACGTACATATTTACAAAGAGCATGCAATAATTGAATAACCTACTCATTCCATAACAACACTAATATAATATGTACATTCAACATCCTCTTCTACTATATGTACTGTACATACATGTTAATCAAAAATACATAAAATAAAACAACAAAGCGATACTAATATGAAAAAGTAAAAAAAGGAACTAAAATTCGCTTAAGGTAATTATGGTTGGTTGGTAAAAAAAATTCTGGAAGTAGAAATTATGTTAGCCAATACCCTCGTCTAGTCATCATAATGATTACACTAAATTTTAATTTATAATTTAGATGGCTAGTACTTTTTACTCATATAATTATCTCTGTGATATGTACACGAAAAATTGTTAAAAAATGAGTTCATCACAAACTAATCGTATATATATTATGAAAATAATTTTATATCTTGGAAAGTTAAATCACATGAGCATGATATATCTATCCTCAAAATATCACAATAGTATCCTAATTCCTAATCCTAAGTAGCAGAAACAAAACTGATAATCTGCGTCAGTAAAATCTAAACTGTTTAATAATGTCAACATTATATTTTATTAAATTATGTATATTTTTATTGTTTACACGGTATGAAACGTATACAGTGCCCGAAACATATATAGAAACAAATTTAAATTTCGATATGCAGTAAATAAAACAACATTTATTTCAACTATCCAGTTTTGTAGTGTCAATTATAATATTAATAGGAAATTGAGAAGTACATATTGATATTGTATTAAATTATAGGTATTATAGGAACATTATTTATGGTGGAAAAATATAAAATGACATAACCACATAAATTAAGACATTTAAGAATTTTGTCATATGCAATTTCAGAAAATATTATAATAAATCGGTATTAAATAAATCGGTATTAATTACATATTATGTATATACACAGATCAGTTATGCTTAGATGCTTCTCTATGCTTAGAGAAGTATATGCAAACAAGTAATGAATTTTAATTGACAAATTAAAACATGTCGTAGTGATATTATTTTATTTTATGATTGATAGTAGAAAGATAAATTTATATGACTATTTCGCGTAGTGTATTCTTGTAAAAAAAATCATGGTAAAGTATGTATATACATATATATGAAACTACTACCATGTTTATATAGTACCACCATGACTCCGTTTTATGTTGTATACAACATTTTACGTCATAGACACACCGACGCTATCTATTATTGCAAAAACAACAAGTTTTATTTGGGGTCATTTTAATGTATATAATACATACATATAGAGTTTTAGGATCTCCCACGTAATATGTAAAACAAAAAATATTGCTGTAATGTGAATGTTTTAATATTCGTAGTATATACATATATTTTATACAATTAACATACAAGCTGTATTTAAGTTTTTCCCAGTTAATCTTTAGAATGTTTTATACATATTCCAACTGTAGAAATTATTTTGTCTAGTTTGATAAATTTTGTAATTTTATCCATTTTTATACATACATATTTCTTAAATCAACATTTTTGTTTGAATATTATTGCTTATTCACGATAAAAAATGAATATATTTTTAAATGTATGTATGTATGTATGCATTGTATACATACACATAATTTTATGTCGTAATTATGTATTTACAGTTTGAAAAGGAAATATGTCGGTACAATTGTCGGGATTGTATGTTACGTATACATATTATAAAAAACGGTCATACAACATAGTGGAAACTAACGTATCTAAGAGTTTCATACAATTTCACACCAATAACTATTATGGATTAAAGGAGGCTAAATAACAATTAGATCACTGCGCTAATTATATCCAAGCAAAAAATTGGTTGAAACTCGTTGCCCTTCAAGAAATTCAATGCCTAAAAGTGGAGGCTGTGGTATTAGATTTTAAAGCAGTCCAGAGCCCAAGGTTGTCAAATGATTTTGTTAAAAATTTGTTAGGCAAATAAAGCAAGCATGGAGACCACCATTCCCTCAACTTAATCAAAGTATCTATTCGGTTCAAATATTCCTTCAAACCTTCGATAAACAACGCTTGTTGCAGTTCAACTGAGGTGTTTTTGTTTTTTGCTTATCAGCTTTCAGTTAGGCCATCTGCCATGAAATCCAGCATTCTTTACGCGACGTTTCATTATCCTCTATTGTTGATTTTTCACTTTCTACAAATCGATGAAACATTCCGACCCGCAACATTTCTTGATCTGCCTGATCTGTTTAATATTTTCAATTTTGCTTAAATTTAATCATTTTATTATCGATTAACTTCTCTTCATAAATTACAAATATATCTGGTACATAATTTATTCCTGACAAGAATTAAAGACCATGATCCTGTTTCCATGGAAAATATAAACATTAGACATCGACATCGATAGGGATGATAAAGTTCAATAAAAAACTTTAAATTGTATTTTAAATGAAACTCAATATAATATTTTACAAATAAGTATTATATTTGTCTTTAAAAAGTATGACATAGGTTGTGATCGACACTTTCGAACCATTGTTATATCTTGTGAACACGTTGTAGCAGGTGCTGAATAATAATTATAAATTAATTAATTAATTTGTAACCGAATCGAACTCATTTCCAGGCATGGTAAACAGTTATCTTAACCATTACCGACGACCGTATTAAACTGTAATTAATAGTAAATACAAATCTCATTAGTGTTACTTTTAACTATATGTGCATACGTATTTTTGATTCAACAAATTGCATTTGTAAAATAAATAATAGTGTAATAAAATTTTACGTTTTCGATTTTTATTATACTGTACAAAATTGTAGCTTCTACAGAGTACAGCAATTATGTATAAATTAAACTTGCAAAATAAACTTAGATTAAGAAATTATAAGGATTTTAATAATTTGCTTTACAGTAACTAGATCAATAATCTTGATATAATAGATCAAATAATTGGGTGAGGGCAGCTTATAACATATCTATTAATAGAATTATTTTTATTTTGTTTAATTATTATTTTATTCCGCATTTAAGTAAATATAAAAATATAATTAAATTTTTTTATGAACGCATTTAATACTCATTTATATTTTTATATTAATAATAACTAAGCTTAAACAAAACTATTGGTAAGCAGTTCAATTCAAAAATATCGAAAAAAGACAATTAACTTTATCTAAAAATTAAATTAATCTTCAGAAACCAGTTAAAGATAAATTATTTGATTACAGAGAAAATAGAACAATTTTATTTATTTTATTTTGAAAATTGTAAATTCTGTTATCTGCTTCTGTGATAAAATAATGACTAAATAAGACTTACTAAGCATATAAATAAATTAAAATATCTTATTTTTATTTTTGTAATTGTAAAATTCATCTAAATTTTATTTTGCTGAGAAAATAACGAACGAGAATTTAACCCAAATCTGAATGAGTCTCTTTGGGTTTAAATCGGGCTGGAGCCGCCATGGTATAATATTCTATATCATCACCCTATGACCGAAACATAAATACATAATATGTATATAGTTTAGATAACATTTGACGACAATTATATAAATGATAATTCACATTAATCCAAAGATCAAATTACTCAACATCTAAAATCTAGTGAAAATACGAAATATTGAACGAAAGAAAGCACTATTTTTTTGTTTCTGAATGAAGCAAAACATACAAAAATGTATACATTGATGATAAAAAAATAATGAGTGTGTAAGTAAGTTTTTTTTTTATTTTAAGGATTTTTCAGTACAATTATGGCGTTAGCGCACATTATAAAAATTATGGTGCGTGTTGGTTAAAAAATAAAAATAATTAAAATTATTTTATGTTTTAAATGTAGTATACACATATATTGTACATATATGCATATTTATATAGAATATATGTAAAACATCTGTTTGATTAAAAAATAATTCTTTGTATGTGTATTTAAAACATAATGAAAAAAAGTTTATATGTATGTATGTATAAATTAATCTACACATACTTACATATACATATATACATATATATGTACGTTCATAGTAAAAAAATTACCATAAGGGTTTGGTTGAAACATAATATCACTATAATATGGTACCATCTCCCAAGTTGTTTATTTATATAGCTTTACAATATTGCTATAAAGAGTACCCTTTAGATATCACACGAATTGTTTCCGTCTTTAAGAAACCAAACATCACAACATACTATTTATATGTTATTATTTTTTATTGTAAAGGGCTAAAATTCTACATTGTTTAAAAAACATCAATAATTACTTATTTAAATTCATTCCATTTTTATTCCAAATGACTAGAATTAAACATTTTTTGGCTGATGTGCTCATACTTATATATTAATATTGTGTTTATAATACGGATAGTCACAGGCAGACACATTAACATGACAGATGAATGTATATAAAGTAAATGCAGTTGAATGATCGAATAGTGAGAATATATTGGTGCTGCATTTCCACAATATAATAATTATTACATACGATAGAACAAAAAAAATGTCATTTTATATTACATGCCATATATTATTTATACAGGGTACTCTCTTATATTAACATACAACATACTATGGATTTTAAAATTATTTCTGCACGATATAATTTTAGGGTACTGCTAAGTAAATTGCTTATTGATTAGTCTTTAACTTAGTTTATACTTTAAACTTTAAATCGCATATTTTACTTGCTTTTTTGTAAATAACAAAACAATAAAATTAAATTTATCTGTTTCAAAATTATTATGTAAAACATATATGGTAAATTCATTTTAATTAAAATAATTATAATTTATTATAGCTATATAATCACTAAAATGATGCATGGCCTAGTTATAGCTATATTACTAATCTCATATGGAAATTCCTTCTATGTATATGGTTTCTCATAATTTTTCTATGACGTTTAAATCGGGACTATGTGCTGACCACGGCAACATAGTTGCCTGAATTTTTTTTAACAATCTGTGAAATTTTCTTTGTTTATGCAAGCATTGCTCTATTGCAGAAAAAATTATTCGTTTTTCGTCAAATATTAATTAGTATTTAGTCAATTTTCTTTAGCCAAGCACTAAAATTATATCGTCTACAAATTATTTTGAAAGCATAGTACATAAATATACCCATCCGCTATTTTGTATACATATAAATAACACAAATCTGTAACCAATTAGAAATTCTCACGCGTCAATCAATTACTTCCGTGATCAATTCTGCAATTCTGAAATTGTTCAATAGGGCAATAAATTATACACAAATTACTTTCTACTTTGAAATAGGCTTCATTTGGTTAACTAAAAAAAAACAAATACGTTTAATAAAAAAATCAAGGAGTAATAACGAATTAAATATTCATTTATACAATTTATATGAAAACCAAATTTATATTTTAAAACATTTGTTTTTTATTCGTGCGTATTTTAAATATTTTCTTGCAATTTTCTTGCACGCACCAATTTTTTGATTTTATACAACAAATTTGTTTATTTTTTAAAACCAGTAGTAAACAAAATCAAAAGTTATATTAAATGTAACCAAAAAATCCCAACCTATTTCTATTAGCGCCGCTAAGAATGTTCACATTAAAAACTAAATTTGCTAATATTTTGTAAAAATAATTATTTTGATAATTTTAAATTATCGTGCTACGCTCAAGGCAACCTAAAACCAACCACCTTCTTAAATGTCACTTTATTAATTTTTATGTTTTAATAAAACACAATAACTTTATTGTTAAAAGATGCACCCTATGTCTATAATTTACTAATACATATAGAAACTATATAGACATGCAAGGACATAGGACGTATCAAAATAGAATTGATTTTTATAATTTATATACATATGTATTATTAAATGTATACCTATGTATATTATAATTTAGCAGCATTTTTGAGTTCATTCGACCAAATCAAGGTTATTGATTGGTGGAAAATAAGTGGTATGAATCATTTCAACGCAAAGTAAAAGTTGTAAAGGTGCAATCATACGATATTGTATAAAATACATACACTTGAAATAAAATAAAAAATTATGTGGGTGCATTAAATTTCACATTCTATTATATATTTCTCTTTAATGAATGCAATTTCCTTAGTTATATTTTATCTATTTCTTATATAAATTCTAATCTTATACTTCCCGAAAACAACTTTATTGATCATTTGTTTTGTTGTGGCTTAGTATTTGTTAGATATTAGTTTATTTCTATTCTACACAAATATTATTCGAACATGTTTATACGTTACCTAACTTTTATTTGATTTAATAACCCAATTTGGAACAGCGAATTTGTAATTCTATTAACATTTTATTTTATGTTAATATTATTTGTAGCATTATGAATGGGCAACACACGTAAATTTAGACAAATATAAATGATAATAATAGTTTTTATTCTACCAACCAGGAGAAATCATAATGGCCATCAGTTAAGCCAAACGTACCTTATTTTTATTTTACGCATACATAGGGTTTAAATCAATAATCCATCGTCACTGAAAATTAAATCACTGTACTCTGCTATGTAAATTTTATATATAAATATGTGTGTATGTATGTATGTATATGCATTTAAAATACGAAATGGAATAAAAATACCACACTATTTAAAAATCAATCAATTTGTTATAGACTCACACATACACACACACACACTTCGATTTAAAACAAAATATTAAAGGACCATTTTCCCACAACACCGTCTTGTCTTGTCAATACGACAATCGATTTTTTTTTCTAATTGCAGCACCTCCATATATCACACTTTTTCAATTAGGTCTAACGAAAATTATATGTACATACATACACATATAGATATATTATATAGTACTTTTATATACATATTATACCTTATATATTTATCACTTTCATATTTATTTATTACCTGATTATATGTTTATTTCTCTTTTTTTCACGTATTCGATTTTTATCATTATTAGTCATCAGGATATACTGTCGTCGCATACTTTTCAATTTTATTTATTTCAGTTTAACAGTAAAAAATTTTATTGGGTATATTGAATTTTTTTTTATAATTTATGTAATAAAAGTATTGAACAAAACAAAACTTGAAAAATTGATTGTGAAATCTAACAACGATCAATTCAATTATGAATTTGAAAATAAAAAAATATAATATTATGAAGTTCATAGTAGAAAATACAAAAAAAAAAATATATAAAACCAAATAGTATACTCGTATATAGTTGAAAATTGACAATTATTAATATAAGTATGTACTCGTATAAGCTGCTACACACATTTTTTTCTTTTTAATTCAAAGTAGATAGATAACATACTCGCATACATAGTGAGATTATAGTATAAATAAAATAACCAATATATGTATTACAATTACAAATAATAAAAAATACGAATTAAGTATATTAATATTATGTTGTTTATTTTAAATACATGTGACGACAAAGTCGGCAAAGAACGACTACTATAACGAAGACGATATGGAAACACAAAAATTATTAATATTTTTGTTGGTATTGACGAAAGTGAAATGCATGTGTAAAAAAATATTTTTCATGTTATAAGAAATAATTTTTTTATGCGTCTTCTATGGTGAAATTAATTAATAAAAAAAACTAACAGGAAATAGAGATACACAAACATCCATATGTACATATATATATTTAAATTTTAAATATACGAGTATGATTAAATATAGGGATAGCACATTTCAACATCAGTATTCAATCATGCGTTGTTACCGCTAACAAGATACATCTTAAGTTTATTTTAGTTATTTTTTTAATTTAAGTTGAACTTTAGTTTACATAATAACTAAATCAAGGGATTAAAGAATAAATCTCTTTAAATTTTTTGTTGTTTCAAAATGGTTTTTATTTTTGAGAAATTATCGTGCTTTTGCTAATAAATTTATTGATTGTGACGAAACTAACAAAATAGATGCGAAAAGTTAAAATTTCATAGACAAATATAAATATACAAGTGAAAACCAATCAGACAGATCTTGGTGAACGTTTCAAAAGACAATCTAAATTGTGACGTGACTATACCCGAAATCAAAGTGTAATTATTTTATGATTATAATTTTTACACATTCGTGATTCCTTACTCCGGGAGAGTAAGACGACATAAGTGCAAATTTTTTCAAATTAAATTAATTTTCACCGATACGATATATTATACCTTTTCGAAAAGCTCTAAGATAACGGTCATTTTATATTTTAAAATGTCTGATTTTATGAAATAAAAGCTTCTAAAAGCAAATGATTTTTTTTTAAATTTGAAATCTATAAATTTTTGTTGAATACCATGAATTATTTTTTCAGGTTATGATTATAGTTACGATATTAATGATGGTTTGTTTGAAAAGAAATTTTATAAGCTTTCAAATGAATGGAATATGTAAAAATTCTAGTAGTTACCAATTTTTTTGTTATAGTAGTTTCTTCAAGTTATCTTGGTTATCCGTGTCAGCGACTAATGGAATACCCTGTATACACTTACATACATATAAATTCGTAGATTATAATCTAACACAACGAATTAACATGTATTTTTTTATTTAAAATAATTCCAGGCATAAATATATACGCGAATAAAAGCCCTAATTTTTTTTCTGACCTTATTTCACTGCACTAAATTAAATTTATAATTTTAACTGTTGAGTTAACGATCCTTGTGGTTTATGTTAATAAGATGTTTAAAATGCAATTCCAGACAATTATCAGATTATACTAGATGTAATAAAAACACATTCGGTTTTTCTAGTCGACAATCAATTGTAATTTAAATATACCACACTGAACATCTATTTCACAGTGATAAATATAATAAAATTGATACGCTGTAATTAAGTGATTTAATTATAATTATTTAAATATATGAAACTGACAGATTTTTCCCAAATTCCACAGTCGAGTAAGTTTAAAAATATCGGAGCATTTAACATATTAGGTATGTAAGTATGTATGTATGTATATAGCGTTATCTAGATTTTTCATCAATATACCTTTATGATTTTCAACTAAATCAATTAATGCTTTGTTTTGTGTTTTTATCAGATAACCACATCTGCTCTATTTTAATACTATTTTCCATAATCGGTAAATATTAACATTCCATTTATACAATTTTAAATATGTAGGTAGTTTCAATTTTTTTGATAATCTGAATTTTTCAGTATACTTTTTCAGGGTATAAACCCTATCGCAGTTTCCTTTTGGATCAAATTCGATTGATTTGTCAGAAACGTCGCCACATGATAGAAACAAAGGTGACACATATTATATGAAAATCAATCATTAGGTATACAGTATAAACACTGTACAGTTATACACATAAAGAAAGGAAAATCGAGCTACCTTGTTACACATGGAGCACAAGTGATTTTAATATATTTAACGAGTTATAACTTTATCAAAATATGAAAAGAAACTAAAGAGCGCAAACATTACACGAGATAGAACTTCAGGATGAATTGAGTGAAAAACTGAAGAAGAGAACTAAGGAGGGAATATTTGAATAATCGGAAGTAAGAACTAATTAAAGCAAAAACGAAGCGAACACATTCTAATAATGATTAAAAATGATAATAATAGTAATACAAATAAGGAAGCAAGGATGATCTGGGTGTGGTATGGTGTGGTCAATATTAAAATAACTACAATTACATAATTGTGTGTTCGATTTGTTTTCATTATTACATAAGTATTTGCTATTTATTTTAATTTTAACTGCTTATTAGGAATTATGTATATTATAATTATTAAATCGAAAATCAAAAACTTAAATTGAAATTGAATTATTGGCCAGAGATTCTGTAGTTTCTCTTGGTCATAATTCATAAATAAATAAATAAAAATATTATTAATAGATTTGAAAAATCTGAGCCAATAATCTAAGACGAGAGGAATTTGAATTATAACTGTAATGTGGAATAACGCCAGATCGCTACAATATATAACTTTCCTCAGAAATTTGTATTAGTCTAATTTCACGTATGTTTTATTTTTTATTATTTCCATAATGACACAAAAGTTTACTACATACTGATATGGTTTACAGGACCTTGCTCACGATTTTAATATGAATTATGTATATATTTATATTTTTGAATATAAAAATCTTGATTACTCAAAAAGGAAAAAAACATAGTTACACACGACATATATTATTATTATTAATAACACATAATTTTGCCAACAGAAAATTCAAAATATGTGGTAGTATTTATAG
The DNA here is from genome assembly GCA_951394425.1 of Tipula unca. NCBI lineage: Eukaryota > Metazoa > Arthropoda > Insecta > Diptera > Tipulidae > Tipula > Tipula unca. The sequence goes on along the minus strand of OX596380.1, from coordinate 5,483,312 downwards.
CATTTGTGCATCCAAACTGTAACTAACCAAACCTAATATATGTCTTTGTAATTGAGACACGACTTAATAAAAATTATAAATCAATGTTTATTTAATTATATTATGTACATATATGTATATAAAAAACAAATCTTATCTTATTTAATACATATTATTATTATTATTTAGTATAAGGTTGAGGGATGATATTATACACACAAACACACATACAAAGTTCATATTCACATACAAAAAAAACAAAGATAAGATAACTAAATATTTTCTTAAAACCAAGATGATATTTTCATTAAGATTTCATTTGAGAATTAAATTCTTTAAATTAAACTTTTATAGAATATTATGTATGTATATATTAATGTTCATCATTATTTATAATTAATAATTAGTTTTTAATATTCAAAGTGAAATTAATTTCTTTTTATAATTTGTAATATATACACAAAAAGTGGTTTATATAGTCATTTTTCTTATCAATAAAAATAAATGTGTAATCTAATCTTAAATATTAAAAAACCTGTTATCAAATTTATGTTACTTTACATTTTTATCAAGAATACGTTTTATTTAAACTAGAATATTAAATTCAGATAGTAATTCTTATTTTGTATTTATTACGTATATCAATTTTTCATTCATAATGGTGAAAAATAAATGATATTTTACAATATACATAACATATAAACTATAAAATATAATCGATATAAACCACCTTTACAAAAATAACATAAAACTGATATTTTAATTATTGATAATTGTAATTATAATACAAATTAAAAAAAAAATTATAAATAAATCGCTGTTAATAAGTAATGACACATGAATTGTTCATAAAGTTATGTGGCAAACATATGTATGTATATCCAACAGATGAATCAGTTGACTAAATAAACCAAATTTACCAAGAAATAGAAGTGATAATGTTGATAACTAATTGGGTTCGAAATATTGATACCGGGTTTGAAATATCAATTGAACTTATCAAAACTGAGCATGTTCTAGTTAGATATATTTTTAAAAATCATTATACAAATGACTTGCGAAAAAAAACTGCGGAATAATTATCTTTATGCAATTGATCTTTGATGTCGTATTTTTATCTGTGTGAACATTTTGTGCCTTAAAATATAGTCATCATAGAATTTATTAAGGCAATGAGCATAATACCACCGATGAAAAAACATACATATTTCAGTAAAATATACGTCATCACAGAGGAGAGAGTGCAAAAATGAGTTTGGTAAATTTATTTAAATATAATAAACGAATTTATTTGTAATATAAATAATTATATTTTACAGAATTGAAAATATGTTGAGAAGAAATAACGAATTGGAATCATCTATAAACTGAAAGTGGAAATATATTGATATAATTATTTATTATATAAATATATAGAAATGAGTTGTAGAAATAAATGAATGCATACGTAAATTTACAAGGCGCTTTGAGCTTACTCTTTAAATCGAAAAGTTTCCTCTTTAGAACTGTTTTGAAAACTGAAATCCAGAATATTGCATGACCAATCTGATTGATTATAGAAGATTAAATATATAAAACTAGACTTTATTACAATAGGCCAAATTGGTTTGAACAGTCTTATAGATTACCATTTATAAACCATAGTTTATTTTATAAATTACAATTAAATATTTAAGTAAATGTAAATTTATTTGGAACATTCTAGTAAGGTATTAGTAGTACATACAAACAATTTTGTTGACATTTTCATTTACTTTTACGTTATACATATTCTAATCCATTAAACAAAGATTTCATCTGGAATTTATTGGATGAAAAATCGACCTCAACTTCTTTCCATGTCTAATTCATAGCGAGTGTAAAGCTTAACATGTTTTTTAATAATTGTGGTGTAAAATAGTACATACATACATAATATGTATATCCTTATATTACTATAGTTTATACTATTTTAATACATATTATAAAATAGAAAATTTAATTTTTCTATATTATATTATGTATAATAACGTTACGTTGTTCGATTGAGGATGCGCAGAATTCACAAGGCACACAACAAACAACAAAATACTGAATGAATGAAAAAATAATGAACAATTTTATGTAGGATATATATTTTAAAAAGAAAAAGGAAAAATGAAGTAACAAACAGCCATTTTTTGTAGCATTCAAATTGATTGTTGTTGTTGGTTATTCATCGCTTTATTCCGCCATATGGTTAGAAGGCATAAGTATTAAGTAGTTTTATATTTCTTGGGGTAAAACAGATTAAACGAGTGGCCTAGTTTATCCGAGAAAATCAACATATTTAAAATATAGGAAGGAAAATGAATGTGTATTTGTAATTAAAGAACTGAAGCCAAAAATATTTGCAATGAATGTTTGTATTTTATATAAATATGGAACTTAATTAAGCCGGACTCTAGTATTCCTAGAATATTGCGACAATGATCTATTGATATGCATCAACATAAGCTTACGAATAAAAAAATTTAAATCCAACAACATCTGCTAATCACTATCGACTACACCTACTGAAAAATACTACCTTACATAATTTGATAAGAGTAAATTGATTTCTCTGAGAATGAAAAGCAATTCATGCTCAATATTGAGAATTAAAGGAATACCATTCAGAAATATTCATAATATTTTACCCAATACAAATTTGACAGGTGGTTGATGTTTTTACGTTTTTTATTATTATAATTTTGCAAATATTAAAAATAACGAGTATACCACCTACGTCATAATAATATGCGTAATTAAAAAATCAATGAAAAAGAGTAGAAAATATTGAAGTTAATTTACCTTGCACGAGGTGCATTGTCACGGGTTGTATCTCTTGTTTCACGACGTTGCATATTGATGATGATGAAGAAGAGTTCTTTTCCTTATAGATAATTATGGTTGGATCGATATTTTATTTCAATTTTTATATATTTTCTCTTGTTTAAGTTATTATTCCGATCAATTTCTTATAGAAAATTAATTTTGTTCTATCCTATAGTGAGGAAAGAAATATATATTTTCACTTTACACATTTCTATTATATCACATTTCCAAAAAAAAATATAAACAAGCAAAAACACAAAAACATAATTGATTTATAATTAACTCCACCCTTTTTATTTAAATTATTTTAATTAATCAAGAATTTTTAATTAAATTTTTTTTTCATTTCGAGTACGAAAACTCCAAAATTGGGTAAAGTCACATGAATTATTAAGCTGTCACAAATTAATAATGTACATACATAATTTGTATTGAGTTAAATTTTAGATAAGTCTTATTTCAATTACGATAAAATTGATAAAAATAATTAACTATATTTTAGTTAAAAAAAAAATTGAAATTAAAATTTAAAAAAATTACTTATTTGTAAAATGTCAAAAAGCAAAATTATTTTTTAGTGTAGACCAGTTTTGTTGCTCAATAAAATGACAGAGCCGCTTTTGTTCGACATTTTTTTTACAATGAAAATCTAATTATAAATTACATGATTTAATTAAATAATCTATAAACAAAATAAAATAATATTTTAATTCCTTATTAAACAAAAATAAACAATTTCAAATTTAGATTTACAAAACCAAAATTATCTAAATTGAAACAAAAATTTATTTTCATTTTTTTTTCGGGGAGTCAACCTTTTTATTTTCTATTGGTTACTTTGACTTCAGCATGTTAATGAACTTTTTCTTCACTTGGAAAAAAAAATTATTTTTTTTATTTTTTCGTCACACAATTTATACACAATTTAAATTTACTTTTTTTATAAATATATATTTTATATACATATATAAATATATATATATATATATATATATATATAGATATATTTGAATATTATACAGAAAGATATTTTCTTATTTACACCAAAGTAAAATGGAATAAACTTAAATGAAAAACTTAACAATCGAAATTTATGATTTTTAAATTAAAATTATAACAAAAAAATTAATCCGAAAATTGATAATAATTTTGTTTAGTTTCTTCTAATTACAAATTACCGGTTAATTTTATTGTTCGAACACACAAAATTGACTCGATGCTCGCCATCATTGCATTTTTCTTAATTTTTTTTTTGTTCAACTCTCTCACGACGAACACGAAACTTGTCTACTTATAAAATATTTGTTATTTTTTTTTTTTAGCCTTCTTGAAATCGGGTTTTACTTTTTTACCACCAACTCATACAAATAAAATTAATAAAATAAAATTCAATCCCACACAAATAATTTAAAAAAAAGAATTATTTCAATATAATAATGAAATAAAATAAAATAACAAATTATAAACGATAATGAATCAATTTATTTACAATAAAATAATGTCTTTATTTTATTACAATTTCACATATTTTATTAGATATTTTTAAGTAGATGAAAGTTACAAAACGACACCCTAATTTCTAATATTTAACCCAAATATGACAGAATTTTTTTTCTTGCGTTTAGGCTGCAGATTTTTTTTTGTGTTTGGTAAATATTGGCAATACTGAAATTTTATGTTTTTTGAGCTAATTTTAATAAAATAATAAATATTCAATAAATTAAAAATATATATGTATATAATAATTTTTTATTTTATTTTGATTTATGTTTGATGCCAATTTAAAATAAATTTCGTTTTAAAAAAAATAAGTTTGCTAGATTTTGTAGAATTTTTACCATTTTCTGTAAATTTAACCAATGCAGCCAACACATGGGATATATGCAATAAAGAAGAAAATCAATTTATTGCTCAATTTGTATAATTTATTATTATTGTGCATGTGTATTTATTATGTAATTTACAAATAGTTATTAAGAAATGATGAAATAAGCACGGTAAAATGTTATAATATTTTTGTTTAATATGTAATTTTATTACAAAGGTGTGGTTATTAATCATATGTTTCGTGGGGGTAACCATGGAAACGCAACGTCAATTTTTGTTGCTCTAATAATTTTGCTCAATTTTCTAATTGTTTGGATAAATTAATAATTTTTTGTATCAATTTCGATAATATTTGATCACCATTGTCACATTTTGTTTAATTATATCAATAAATACATTAACATTTCTTGAAAACTATATGAAAGTTTTGTCTAAATAGATTAATGGATTTGAAATTGTCGAAGAATCCAAACATGGCAACGTATTTTCCTTTTACATATACATACATATAATATAACGAAGTATGTTTACTACAAGAATGGCGACGACGAAAACATCTGTCATTTGTTTTGAAAACTACATTCAGACAATTTTGTTATTTTTCATATATTTTATAATAATTTTGTTTGTTATTTAAAATATAATAATTAGAACCCAAATATGAATTCATCAGAAGATTTAATAATAATATTAAATATTCATCATGGTAATAAATAAATTAATATTACATTTTAGATAATTAGATTAACAGCAACACTTCACAATTTAATATTCATATTGATTTAAATTTCTTCAGATACACACATTTATACATACATAATAATTTAAGATTCTATTTTGATTTCAGGTACTGGCTTTAATAAATGTAACAATAGTGCTATGGCGATTGCCACCCTTAGTGGTAATCAAATACAAACAGATATTGTTAATACTGCTCAGACAACATATTTTAATAACAATTTCATATGGGAAACAGATCGAAATTCCGTTAAACAACTTAAAAATGACAATCATCCTGTAAAATTAGAGTTTTATGCAATTACTTTAAGCACTCAAGCCTTACAAGGTGAAGGAAATGGTACAAAAGAGTATATTGGACACGTTCTATTACCAATACGAAATATACCCATTCAAACATCGAACAAACCGTTAAAATGGGGACCTCATTGGTATAAACTTGTTGGTATTTCAAGTGAATGGCAAACCATGAAACCTCAAATTATGTTATATTTTACAATAACAACCGTTAAAATTTTTGCTAATGGTCCTCCAATACCAGTCGAAAATGAACGTCCATTAACTGCCTATTCATCTGATTCGAACTCTAGCTCCAAAGATTCTAATGACCATAGTGAAAATGAATTTATTATTGGAGATTGTAAAAATGATTCAGAGGTCTATGTTTATAACATACTTTTAGATTCGATCAATAATGTTAAAAATGTTAGTAATCTTGGCTATTTTAAATTATTGTGTAATCCCAAAAATATTTTCTTCTTTTTTTACAGATTCTGGACACCGCAAAGCCCTTGCGATTATCTTACACATTTCTTAATACAACAAAAACCGCAGTACTTAATGTATTAAATTCAAGAAAAAGTGCTGTCAAAATTGATAAAACAATTTCGATAAAATTTTATTATAATTCGAAACAATTTGAGGCCCAAATCAAAAATCAAAAGAAAAATTTTCTACAATTCAAATTAATGGGCTATAATGATGAGGATGATTTAATTGATTTGGTGAAACTTCCAATTGATATTGGTGAATGGAATCGAACGAATTACGATGCAAAATTTATAAAATTCGATAATTGTGATATGAATTTAAAATATTTTGTATCAATCGATCGGAAAATAGATCATTTAGAAGAACAAATTGATCAAATCGGTGGCGGTGACTCAACAAGTACTTATCCAAAAGAAATTGATGTTCGAATAAAACATAATTTCTCATTAGAGGTGATTATCACTTTAATACGTTTTGGCCGGCAGATTGAGAATGGATTTTGGCAATTAACGTTTAACCACCAAAAGGCAGACATTACATTTGCCACGGAAAAAATTCACATTCAGAGCGATTCAACAGAATATACAGGCGAAATTCATTTAACGCTATACTTTACGGCATTTCAAGATGAAATAATTAATTTAATTGAATCATCTGAATGTATATTAACACTAGTCGGCCCAAATAGGTTTTCGAGCCATGTGGACTTGGACACAAAAAAATTATTAAATTTCACCAATGAAACAAAACCGGGAACAATCCAAATAGAAAATTTATGTTTTATCGATTTATATTTAAATTTGATTAATTTAGGAATTAATTTTAAAAATAACACAAATGAGAAATCAAATCTATATTTTGATGATAAATTAGCTTACAAAATTGTAGAGGAACTCGAGGAATGGAAAGCATCGGAAATGGAAAATTTCTTAATCGATTTGAAACAAAAGGAAATTACATATTTAGCTAAATTATCGTCTGAATGGAATTCGAATAAAATTCAACTTGAGACTAAACTTTTGAAGCACATTGATGAATGTGAAACATTGCAAAAGGCATTAGAAAAATCGTACAATCAGATGCAAACCAAATCAATCGATGAACTTAAATTTAAAAAAGAATTACATGATTTAAATTTAACGCTAGAATCTCGTTATAATTGTGACTTGATTAAATTAAAGGAAATAATTCGACGTAGTGAAAATGACTTAGCACTAGCAAACCAATTGAACGAGTTGAAAATCAATGAAGCGGATAGTGAGAAAATAAAATTAGAACAAGAAAATCAAGAGTTAAAAGAAAAAATTGATAGTTTGGAGAAAAGCTTGTTATCAATAAATAATAATTTTCTAACTGAAGATGATATAAAACAGTTATATAATGATTTGCTGGTGTTGAACCAACGGTTAAATGAGGAACAAAAATCGAAAAACTTTTACAAGGAAAAATGGGCGAAATTATTTCGGAAATTGCATAAAATGAATAAAAATAATAAAATTAATATGGATACTTTTAACATGATAGATGTTTAATAATATATAATAAATTTTTCTTTGTTAAAAATTATATAAAATTATTTAATCGATTAAATTACATTTTCTCCGTTATACTAAATATAATTATACTCAGTTTTTCGCGTATTTTAAATACTGGGTGTATCTGTATTTGTAGAATCCGCTTTCCTTATCGCCAGATTTTTAACTCAGCTCGGTGGTTGAGAAATCTGAAATCGAACAATTTCCTCTGCTACCAACATGTGGTCATTGGTATCTGTCATCTGCCTACCCGAAGTAGTACCAAACTGTCCTCGTAGTTTCAGACGGCACTCTCGAACACGGAGAATATGTTTGTTTTTCTTCCTAGATGTTGCGCAGAGGCATCCAAATGATGAGCAGGACGTATTCTTTTGGGATGGGGCTTATCAATCTATCCTGTTTTCCCTCTTAATTGATTAAAGTCTATCGTACATGATTACGAATGTAAGCCACTATATCCTTTCGCATATTCGGTCAGAAATATTAGGTCGGAATAATAGTTCGTAAATTCGCTTCACGGTGAGCTGATATAGACACACACGAATCCCTTCGTTATACATGGCTCTAGGTACGAAGAGATAATCAGATTCTTTAATGTTTTTGTACACAATAGCATTATTGGCAGAGTAATTTTCATAAGTACTTGATTAAAGCAAAAATAATGTCGGGCATAAACTCTCATCATTTTTCTGATCTGCTTTTAACATCGCACATTCTCATCGACGGCAGAAGCATCAGCACGTAGTTGAACTGTAGTGAAAGGCGCGATCCTCAGCACTCTGCTGCAACAACATTGCGCCCAAGTCAAACTTACACTCATCGGAAGAACAGCATCTGTCGTCAGCTTCGAGAAAGTTTCCTTTTGCTCTACCCCAAATGTAAATAGAACGTTCATCGCTGCTGAGTTTATCGATATCACAAGAAACTGATATTTCTCCCATTTGATCTGTAGGCTATTTTGTTCTGCAATTAGCAAATTTTAGTCCTCAATATTGTGACATCTTTGCCTAAAGAAATGCAAAATCATATTATGTAAAAATAAGAAGTTTCACCAAACGCACAGTCATGTCTGTGACATAATAAATGCTAGATAGTAACAAATTTCTAACATTATATTATTTATTTAGTCAAATATTAGCCATTAAATTAATTAAGTTGAAACGGTATATGTACTAAATATGTAAAGGACATACCACCAAATTTAATGTTCTGAAAGGTCCATATTAATTAAATGTTTGAAATAAAATTAGATTAATAATAATAATAAAACAGTGTTTAAAGGCCATTGCTGGCCCCTTACTGCGTCAACAATCTCGCTCCAACGGTTTCGATTCTGGGCTTGGTCTTAATACTGTCTTAGACAACCTGAAGAAGCCAAGTCATTCTCTCACCGTGGAGCCATCGTGGCCTGCAACGACCTCTACGCCTACCATATGGTGGCTCTCCGTTCAGAGATCGCTGCACGATTCGTTCCGGATATCAGCACGCAGAACATGACCAAGCCAGCGTACTCGATGAGACCTAATTTCATGCACAATATCGCGGATCTTCATCAGATCTCTGATCTCGATATTTTGCAGAGCTCGGTATGTGCCATCTATTTCGCGGTTTGGGCCGTAAATCACACGCATGACTCTTCTCTCGTTTAGATTTTATCAGTAGCCTTAGAGGATACAAAGCACGGCTGCCAGCCGCACATTAATATCCTCACTCACGCTGTTATCGTGAGTGATAAGAGAACCCAAATATTTGAACCTCCTCACTCCTTCAAACGTGTAGTGACCACTACTAAAATCTGGTGTGCCATTGTCCCTATAACCAGAGATCATGTATTTTGTTTTTGACTCATTGATCTGGAGTCCAACAGAAGCTGAAAACTAGACAAGCGGATCAAGTATTTCTTTCACTCCGTTGCTATTCAGTCCAATCACGCATATGTCATCTGCATATGCAAGCACTTCATTGGACTGGCGATACAAGATATTGCGCTGAGGTGTTTCAGTTTTACGAAAGATGTACTCCAACATGAGATTGAAGAGTATCGGGGACAGAGCGTCTCCCTGCCGAACACCAGAGCTAACTGCAAAAATTCTTGATAGCCTGTTCCCAACTTTAACACAGCATTGAGACTGTGTCACTGTCATTCTACACAATCGTACTATTTTTGTTGGCATACCTAGATATTCCAGCGCAGACCACAAATTCTCTCGATTGATTGAGTCATAGGCCTGCCGGAAATCCAGGCACATCTGATGTACGGGGATGGAAGTCTCATAATATTTAGATAGCATCATCCACAGCGAAAAGACCTGATCAGTGACTGATCGATTCGTACGAAATCCTCCTTGATAGTCACCAACCAGGCCTTCCGTTAGAGGGGTGATCCTATCCAATATAATTTAGGACTGTAACTTGTATGCTGTGCAAAGGAGAGCTACACCGCGATAATTCTCACACTTCAAGCAGTCTCCCTTCTTGAAGATGGGGCATATCGTGGCCACTTTCCATTCGTCAGGCATTACTTCAGTTCGCCATACTAATCGAATAAGGTCGAAAAGATAGTTCCATAAAGTATCCCCTCCGAATATGAAGAGCTCCGAATTAATGCAGTCCAATCAAGATGAGCGGTTTCATTTTAGTCTCTTCATGGCCCTAGTAAATTCCTCATGGGTTGGATCCTCAGGGCAATTCTCCGCAGTCTGTATTTGAGTAAAGATGCACACCACCGAGCAAATAGTGCAGTGGTTAAAGCTACGACGTTTGGATCGGGAGGTACCGGGTTCGAATCCCAACAGAGGCGGGATGCAAAAGGGATTTTTCATCTCCCGATTACGATCGGTGATTAAATTGAAAACATATATCTATCATCCTCTGTTGGAATGTAGAACTCATGGGCCGACCCATCTTTCATGTCACTGTACAGGGTGACATGGAGTTATGCAATGCGCAGATGGTATACTGTACTTGTGTGAATGGGATGAATGAATGGTTTGAATGAATGTTGTGTGAATGTAAGGTAAGGCTATGGACCAAAATAGTGTCTATGCCAATACCATTAAAAAAAAAAAAAAAAAAAAAATAATGCACACCGCAAGCAGGTCGGTACAGTGTCCATTCCATGCTTCGAGTATTGCGTCGACACAAAGGCTGCAATCCAGTAATTCCTTTAAAGAAATTACGTGAACTGCGCTCATAGCTGAGTTTTTGTACTTTCAGAACCTCGGCCTTCCACCATTCTCACTTTTTCCGTCTACAAATCCGCTTAGCTGCACTCCTAGTAAAATTAGATTAACCGTATGAAAAAATAATTAGAAAACAAATTGAAAAAAAAATCGCTGTGTACTCTAATAAAGATTTCGGGTAATAGAGGGTGTACTGTATATTTTTAAGTAATTTACTACTTAAAATATAAGCGAATGAATTTTCCGGCATGACAAAACTGATAGTGATAACCTTTGAATAACTTTGATTTAAATATTGTGCGTATTGTTTTGAAATTTTTGCTCAGCTTTTCAGTAAATGAAATTCTAAAAACTGTGGGGTATTTTACCCCATGTAGTTTTTATAATTTTATTTAAGATTTAAATCGGAGTGATCGCACTAGAAACTCAAAGAAAGGGGCTATTGTTATAACGCCTAATTATAAAATATTAGTTTTCACTATCTGTAACTATTAAATCTCCACTTAACTTAATTAATCTTTCCCACTTGTAAACAGGAGTTTTAACATAACGTGTTTTTTACCCCTTGAGTGCTATTGCATATATAGATAGGGCATACTTAACCACTGCAATTTTATTTGTTTTAAAAATATTTGTATTTGTTTAGAAAACAACAAGTTGATTATAGTTTATAAATTGTGACATCATTTATATGATTCGCGGCTCAAAACCAATATAAATACGGGCGATTGCCGCTAAGTGAATGTATTCTAGTTTTAAAAAGCATACGATAAAGTTAGTGAATTAAAACTATACCTATATATAATATATAGTTTAAAAATAAAATGCTGAAAGTATTAATAACAAGTTTGATATTTTTAAATTATTGTCATCAAATTTATGGAGACGATGCATTTGATATTAATGCCGAAGTGAAAAAATTACCAAGCGGTCAAGCTAATTTAATTATCTCCCGTGGTAGTACGCAAGTACAAAGTATAAGGTTTGATGAAAAATTTATTGGTGATATACAGTTGGTAAAAACTATGGATAGTTATGTGATCACTGGGTTAAATGCAAGCGGTGAACAAAATATTAAGCTGCAGGTTTATAAAGAGGCGAAGGACTATATTATATATTCGGTATCAAGGACCTATACAAAAGATACAGTGGTTTCGGATTGTATTGATTTGGGTAAGTGTTCGGTTAACCTTGGATGTATAATACCTATACAAATAAAAAATATTAAATTAAATAATTTAATTTAATTTTTTTATTACATTGTGCAGAAAATCATCATTGGTACGGTGGACCACAACAAAAATATCAATACTGGCCTATAGAAAAATTAATTTTGTCCGATTATTCATATATTACCAAAGAAGCTGACAATGCAGCCATCACTGAACGATATTGGTTGAATTCTCAAGGTGCATTTATTTATATTGATTTAGAAGTACCGCTATTTATAAATCAAAATTCTATCCACATGAATCAATTATGCTTCACCGTTAAAAAAGCATTACCATATGATACACGAGACAATGAATTTAAGTTTAAGTATTACATTGGGGTTGGCGAAAGTCCAAGACATTCGCATATGCTTGCGATTAAACATTTTCTAAATAAACCTACTGGACATCCAGACGAAATTATGGTGAAATATCCTATTTGGTCAACATGGGCCCGTTATAAACGTGATATCGACGAAAATGTGGTACTTAAATTTGCTGACGAAATAGTGGAAAATAAATTTTCAAATTCCCAATATGAACTTGATGATGATTGGGAAAACTGTTATGGTGCCTTAACGTTTAACAAAACTAAATTTACGAATATTACACGAACGGTTGAACAATTAAATCAAAAAGGATTTCGTGTAACACTATGGATACATCCATTTATAAATAAGGGCTGTGAACCGTATTATTCGGAAGCAAAATCGAAAGGGTATATATAAATTAAACTAAATTCAGGCAGTCGATCAAAATAATAATATTTTCAATATTACAATTTATATAATATAGATATCTTGTAGAGGACCATCAAGGAAATACAGACACACAATGGTGGAATAGTGAAAAATCACAAGCAGCGTATATAGATTTTACGAAAACTGCAGCAGCAGAATGGTTTTCGAATCGATTGCGTGCGGTGTTAGAAGAAAGTGGAATTGATAGTTTTAAATTCGATGCTGGTGAAAGTAGCTGGAGTCCACCTGATCCCATTCAAAATGGATCATTAAATTTACATCCTTCGATTATTACCCAGAGCTATGTCGAAACCGTAGCAAAATTTGGTGGTTTAGTCGAAGTACGAGCCGGACAAAATACCCAACATCTTCCAATATTTCTTCGAATGATAGACAAAGATTCGAATTGGGATTTTAATAATGGTTTACCAACACTTGTCACAACTTTACTACAATTAAATATGGTTGGGTATCCGCTCGTTTTACCCGATATGATCGGTGGAAATGGTTATAATGGTAATCCAGAGAAAGAAATGTTTATACGATGGCTGGCGGCAAACGTTTTTATGCCAAGTCTTCAGTATTCATACGTGCCATGGGATTATGATGATGAAACAATTGAAATTGCACATAAATTTACAGATCTACATGCTCAATATTCGGACGTAATTATGAAACGTTTTGAATTGGCAGTTGAAACAGGGGAACCAGTTAATCCGCCACTCTGGTGGATTTCACCAAACGATCAATTGGCACATGCAATTTACGATCAATTTTTGTTGGGCGAAAATATTATTGCGGCCCCCGTATTAGAAAAAGGAAAAGTAACGCGGAACATTTATTTACCACAAGGCAAATGGAAGGATGGTAATTCTGATAAAATTTATGATGGACCTTTTGCAATCGCCGACTATCCGGCTCCATTGAATGTGTTGCCGTATTTCATTAGAGTTGATTAAATAAAAAATATATTCGGCTTTATACAGTTTTATTCGAAATTTAATTATATAAAAGAATAGTTTTGAAACTAAAAAAAACTGTGTTTTGTATTTGCATTTAATTATTATTATTATGAACCGATTTTAGAGGTCATCCGTACTGGGTGAACAATTGGACTCCAGTGGTTTTCTTCTCCTTTCAGAGATCATCGCACAAATCGTTTCGGATCCGCGCTTCATGTACAATATCGGAGAACTTCATCAGATCACTGATCTCGGCATGTACCATCTTGCTCGTATTTTGGGGCGTCTTCTCTCAAATGTAAGCGTCCAACTTTCTCATTTGCATTTAATCAAACACTTGAACTAGGTAGATTATCAAATTTTATTTAAAATATAATTTTCTGTTGTACATTAATAAAATATTTTGATTGTAGAGTGTCATACAAATAAGATAGATAAGATTATTGTATATACAAATGTATATATTTATGGAGGACATTCCAGCTATATTTTTTAATTAATAAAACTTCAACTTCTAGATAAACACTGGGAAAAAATTATAGGAATTACAAATTATAATTATAATTAAATAACAATTCCTTCATCAGTTCTCTGATCTCTATATTGTACAAAGATGGTAAGTACCATCTTCTTCGTGTTTTGGGCCGTAAATTACACGCATGATTCTTCTCTTAAATGTAATTCTTTTCGTCAGTCGAAGAAGACAGTCGCATTTTTTGAATCTCTACAATTATTAACGACAGTTATATAGAAGTAAAAATTTAACTTAATCAACTCATCATATATTATGAACTTAAACCAATAATCAATTTCTTACTGTGATATTTTATTTTAATATATATAACATAAACTCGTTTCTTGGAGTTGAATCATCAGTCAACATATCATATTACCAAATAATTATCTGGTGTCGTCATCTGTAGCAGTATTAAAAATGGCTGATAAAGTATGTACGATAAGCTCATGCAATAATACGAACCCGGATAAACTCATTTGGTGTAGTGGAATGTGTACCAAAACCGATCACACAGTTTGTATCAAGGTCAGCAATCTTATCTGTACGCGTTTTAATTCAAATGCCAATTTCAAATGGTTTTGCGATGATTGTGACGTTATGTTCAAGAAGTTAACAGAAAATATTTCGTCGATAGTGCATTTATTACAAGTTTTATTCGTCGATTTTCAGCTTTTGTTTAATGTTTGCAGAGATGACATGCCGCTCGTGAATCCGTTCGCTACTTCTATATCACCAGTACAGACTACTTCAACAATTTCAACACCATCAGACAGACTTAATTATTAGAACATGTATCGTCATTGACGATGACATCAAATCAGTTCCTGCTTAGAAATATATTTATGCGTCGACTTGCAAATTCGACGTCGTAAGTTGCACTTAAAAAATCGTTGTGTCCCAAACTGTCGTTATCAGAAGATGATATTGAGCGTCGATTACTTGTGCCTACAAATCAGGATGTGTCTCGGCTTAATTTCATTTCTTTCAAGATTGGCGTCATATACTAACAATATATATATGCAAGTTATTAACATACCATTAGCTTCTTACTCACACCGTTAGTTACTAATACACCAATAATTTCTTACAACAACATGAATGGTTTTAAAGATTTTAATAATTTATCTATTTTTTATTTTAATAATTAATTTATTTTTCCATTGGATTTTTGTGTTTTCCGTCGTGATCGTTATATTTTTGCCACGGAGCTTAGACGTGGTGGAGTGCTTATTGTGGTTCGGAAACAATTCTGCTGCGTACTTTTATTATCCGACTCAACCTTGGAATTTATTACGGCAAAACTTAAACTAGCTACATATGTCAATACAATGTCACTTTGCCGCAATTTCCTTGGCAGTATTTCATGTAAGTTAATCACACTCATGAACGATAGCACGGATTCAATTTGGTTGGTGGATGGTAATGTTTAACTCCTTATAATAGGTACAGACAATTCTTCTGCCTTAATATGTGACTATATGGCAAATTTAGGTGCTTCTTAAATAAACAATGTACCTAACAGTCGTGGCACTGCTTTGAATTTGATTTTTTACAATCATCGTTGTAACTTCAATCATACCCCAAAAACAATTGTGCTTGATTGGCATAATCGGACAACCCTAATTTCGATCATAGATTGAAAGATCACTCTGTCTAGGGTAGATATCAACCGTTCAATTCATATCTTTAAATTGATTATTTAATTAAATATCGCTATAACAAAATTTGTTCCCAAAATTAAAATTAAAAATTCTTATGGTACTGCGCACCAAACCTGATATGGCACATAGGCGAACAGGATCAGCCCTTGCTTATAATCAGTTCAAGTCTCTACGTATACAGTTTGCCAGTCAAAATCGAATTTTGTACAACGATAACATAATTGATATAGAAAACAACTTTCGCTATGATCCGAAAAGGTTTTGGCAATTTGTCAAACTTAGAAATCACAATAACTGCTTACCGACATTTATGGAATTTAATAGAAAAAAGTCAAATGCCCCGAATGCAGTCTGAAATTTGTTTGCTGAATTCTTTAGGAGTGTAAAGGATAATACTCAAAAAATACTTTTTCGAATATTCAAATTGTATTCTATTTACGGATAGTTCAGATAGTTTGGATCGTATATTTTCCAACGAGACTTATTCAATTTTTGTAATTGGTGTTCCACTATTTTGTTGTTATTGAACGTGGACAAATAATATCTCTCTACCTGTGGGGTTTATTCTGTGAAAGCCAGCGAAATAGAAAGAGAGAGAGGGAGAGAGAGGAACAGAGAGGGGAGAGAGATAAGTGGCGTTCAGCAACACTCATACTAAATCATTTACAACACTGATTTAGAGCAAATTCATAACTGCAATTAGTCATATCTGATCTGGTCATGAATTTATGATATATTTTAGTTGTGTGGTATTTCAATACTGATCTCGACTTCAGAAAAATCTTACTATATAGTTTGTAAACAATAATATAAAATAATTATATAATAGATAAAAATAATAGATAATCTTTATTATATATTATAGACCGCAAACATTGTGTGTTTTGAACCAGTACAATAAATCAAATGATATCGTTGATATCATTTTTTTTTCATTTGCTTACGTGAATATATATTAGGAATTAAAATATTTAGTTGTGTTCCAAAAGCCAACGAAAGATGAAGTTTAATATTTCTAATAAATTTTTTGTGATCGGGTTCATTACATTTATAATTTTAGTAATTATTGGATTCTTGGTTACCTTATTTATAACCATTTCTGATGATGTGGAATTTACATTGAAATCGAATTTAAAGTTTAAAGTGATTAGTGAAGAGAATAGTAATGGTGATATTACAAATGTATATTTTCAAATTTTAAGAGGTAAAATACGTTACAATTTTTTTAATTAGTGCATTATAATGATTAATGTGAATTTAAAATATGTAATATCAGAAATTTAGAAGTGGTATTTTCTTATCAATAAATACGAACCATTTTATAGATTTTATAATAAATTTCAAATAAACAATAATACTTGTGATTATTCCTTATCTCATTTAACATAGTTAATTTGGTGATATAAATTAAAAAATTTGAGATCCTATTGGCAAAGCTCAGTAATTTATCGCAATTTTCGGAGAAATTGGAATTGGGGCTTATTACTACTACTTAAAAAAATACTTATCATATCTCGGTTATAATAAACTGCAAATCGCATCCCGCAATTCGTTCGCATTAAGTGAAATTATATCTTATCACTTTTTTAAGTAAATCACTTTGGAAAATATAATTTAAGTATAATTGGGTATCTACAGTTTTGTAATTCTCTCTGGCTAGGTCGGAGGAAGTAAAATTAATTTTACAACAAATATATTAATTAATTAAAATTGGATTTCTTGTCCTTTCAAGGAAAATCAACGTACACTATAAATCCAAATCCAAATCTAACTATAAATTTTAACAAATATAATTATTATAAGTGTCTGACAGCACATTTTAAAATTTTTCTTAAAATGATAAAGATCCATTGAGGTTTTGAGTGATTCAGGTAATTTATTATACACTGTATCGATCGGAAAATCTTATTGATTTCCTTCCAAACTCATTTGAGATAAATCCTCAAGATATATCTTATTAGCAAATGGTGTGATAAGAATGATTATAATTACAAAATTCTAAATTAGAGAGAACAGAAGATATACATTCAATGCTTTGTACATATATAATGCCACTTGGATGGTAATCAGACAACGCACCTACGGGCACAATCCCTTTTAACTCAGTTTCATATAAATGCAACGAAGGAAAACGTGAACAATTCATTTCATAGTAGCTTTGATACTTTGTTTTGCAAGATTTGAATTTTTTCTAATATACAACTGGCAATCCAAAAATATTAATTCCACAAAGAATTCGAGGATGAGCAAAATAAATTAGTCTCATCTTAGTTAAATTTAGTGAAATAATATTAGATTTGAAGCATTCTTAGTAAAATATTTATGTCATGCTCCGTACAACTATCTATTTTAGAAGGATGCTTGGTTTCATGTTTACTGCAGTATCATATCTGCCAGAATACGAATCAGCCCAATCAAAGGCAAATATAAAATGTCATTAATAAATACTAGAAATAGTAATCAATCATTACGGATTGTTGACGGTTAGTTAAGTAACTATTGATTAAATTATAATAATAAGAAACTTGTTAGACGAGTGTTTATTACTTTTTCTAAGATTTTATCAAATGCAATTGAGAAGAGCTTGTAGTTGGAAATAATACTTTTGTCACCCTTTTTAAAGATTGGTACGACTTTGGCAATTTTTAAGTGATCAGGATATATACGGCCAGTTTCAAGAATTTTGTATGAGTTTAGTAAGAATTTGCAAGAAGAAGGAAACATTTCTTTTCAATAGTATATTACGAATATTATCTGACCCAGCACTCTTACTACTATCTAGAAGGCAAATAATCTGACAAATTTCCGTCTGGGTAGTGGGGGACAGAAACATTGTATCGAACGCAATGTCCGAAATTTTTTAATATCTCTCGATGAATATTGGTGCTAGTACTAGTAAGTTTTACGTCGTTGAACACGATAGTTTGAATGTTAGATTTAGAGTTGTTCCTTTTTAAAAACTATAGTTAACATTTTTCGACAAGTTTTTCAGGTCTACATTGCTAAACATACGTCCATAAAATCGTTTCTTCGCAAAATACTACTCCAACGATATCGTCTTGTTAAGAGTATAAAGTTAATTTCGGAAATGAATATTTTAATGATGATTGTGTGAGAACAATCTGGCTCCAACGGTTTCGATCCTGGGCTTGGTCTTTATACTGTCCCAGACAACCTGAAGAACCAAGTCATTCTCTACACCGTGGATCCATCGTCGCCTGCAACGGCCTCTGCGCCTACCATATGGTGGCTCTCCTTTCAGAGATCGCTGCAAAATTCGTTCCGGATCAGCACGTAGAACGTGACCGAGCCAGCGTACTCGCTGAGATCTTATTTCATGCACAATATCGGGGATCTTCATCAGATCTCTAATCTCGATACGTACAGAGCTCGGTATATGTGACATCTATTTCGCGTGTTCGCGTTTGAGACTAACAATAACTATATTTGATTTATTTAACTGTTGAATTGATCGATCCCTTTTAGCCTCCATAAAGTTAATTTTTATTATGGAGGCTAAAATGGATATATTGTCTGTGTCTCGTACTTTTTTTCTAGTTCATCCAATTATTTAGTAGTACATTGATTATTTTGGTTAGTATATAATCAATGTCCTCATATAATGGCTTTTAAAGAGTCAAGCTGCTTTTGTTGGAAATATTTTGTATTCATATTCATCAATCAATGTAGGCTATGTTTTCTAAAGAAAAAAGACAAGTGAAATGAATATTTATTATAATAAAAATTGTAGTCTGTTGTACATGTAACACTTTATTTAGATAATAAATAAATTAAATTTAACAAAGGTTATAGGCCCAGAACAACGCATATTAAATAGGATTTTATTATTCTAAATTTTTTTTTTGTGTACACGTAAAAATAATCGAAACGTAAAAAATGAGTGACATTATCGCAAAATATCAAATTCCTCGGTTGAATGCAGAAAATTATTTCAATTGGCGATTCAGGATGGAAATGGTATTAAAGCGCGATGGAGTGTGGAATGCGATCACAAAAGATCGGCCGGAGAACAATGCCGATGAATGGGACAAAGCGGATGAGAAAGCACATTCAACTATTTCATTGTGCGTGGAAGATAGCCAAATACATCATATCCGAAACACGAAAAATGCGAAACAAGCATGAAAAGTATTAAAAGATTTCAAAAAAAAGATTTCAAAAGATTAAAAGAATATTGCGTGAAATAATGCGACAACGTGCAACAGAGGAAACTGATATGGAGATGCATGTCAACCACATGAATGAGTTATTCCAGAAGCTGCTTGCGCTTGGTGAAGACTTCAGTCCAGAATTTTTCATGAGTGCCACGTTACTTGGTTCCCTGCCACGCAGCTACGATGGATTGATTACAGCACTCGAGGTATATGACGAAGAAAAATTGACGCCAGAATTGGTACGTGCAAAAATTACAGAGGAACATAGACGACGAAAAGATCGGGATGTATCCAAAAATTCTATTTGTGATGAGAATGCATTAAAAGTAACAAATAATGGTTCACATATAACAAAGAAAATTGTCAGCTGTTACTTCTGTAAAAAGTCAGGTCATTTTCGAAATATGTGCAATGAATATGCAAAATGGAAGGCAAGAAATAACAATGAAGATAACAAATCGAAGGCGAATATAATTCAACAACGTAATACGGATGAAATCTTGTTCATTGTTGGCACATGTTCAAGCGAATGGATAATCGATTCTGGAGCGACATGTCACATTTCCTGTCGTCGTGATGTATTCATCGAATTCGACGGATTACATACTGAAAATGTATCGCTTGCAAACGGCCAGCAAATAAAATCGACTGGCAAGGGCAGTGTGGTTGTGCAGTTTATGAACAAAGATGGAATTCCCAGTAATGTAAAAATTGAAAATGTTTTGTATATTCCTGTCGGAAATTTAATTTCTGTGAAACAATTGACCAAAAAAGGGCTAAATGTGATATTCAGCGGAGATGTCTGTGAGATTTGGTCAGCTGACAACAAGTATCAGATTGCTATCGCGAAGATTGCAAATAATTTGTACCGGATGCGTGTAGCAAATAATAATATTAATTTGGTTGCAAATAAACAAAATGTCTGTATCCATGAATGTCATCGTATTCTAGGCCACCGCAGCATCGACGCAGTGAAAAATATTCCGAAAGATGGTCTTGTAGAAGGGATGAAGCTGGCAGGCTGCAAATCAAATTGTATCCATGCGGCAGAATGTGAAGTCTGTATCAAGAGAAAGTTAACTCGAATGTCATTCCCAAAAGAATCTAAAAATTGTTCATTGAAAATTTTGGATCTGGTTCACAGTGATATATGTGGACCTATACAAACGGCCACATTCGGAGATAAACGGTATATATTAACGTTTATTGACGATTTTTCAAGATATACGTCCGTGTATTTGTTAAAAGCCCTGTGGTCGGGGGGCACTCACATGTCTCGTAAATCTAAATTCACGAACATGTTTCCTAAGAATACCACCACAGTATCCTTTGCTTGTCGTAGGAGGCGACTAAACGGTTGGATCGCTGGGCTGACGACCCGCATCCGTAAAAAAAATCAACTGTTTATAAAATCAACAAAAAGAAAAATGGATACCGCCAAAACAACACCGGACCCCCGCTCAAGTACCCGGATACGAGATTTAGGATCGGCACGTGGAACGTGCAATCACTTAGAAAACCAGGAGCGTTGGAGGGTCTAATCACGTGCATGAAAGAGTATCGGCTGGAACTCGTTGCTCTTCAAGAAACTCGCTGGCCTCAAAGTGGAGACCATGTGTCCCAGGACTATACGTTGTTCTACAGTGGAGATGACCTCGGAAATTTTGGAGCTGGATTTCTTCTTGGGCCGCAGGTAAAGAAGGCTGTTTTGGATTTTCAAGCAGTCAATAACCGATTGTGTATGCTTCGCCTGCGCATGAAGTTAGCCAACCTGTCGATAATTTGTGTACATGCGCCCACAGAAGTCAGCCAGCCCCAAGATAAAGACTCATTTTACAATGACTTGGACGATCTGATGGGATCTATACCCGAACACGATGTTAGAATGGTAATTGGGGACTTTAATGCTAGAGCTGGCAGAAATCAGGCCGACTTGTGTGAAAACATAGGTCCGTACTCCCGACACGAAACTGCGACCGATAATGGTGAGAGAATGATGTACTTTGCAATTGCTCATGATCTTAGAGTAGCAAGCACATTCTTCCCTCACAAACAGATACACCTAGAGACATGGACACATCCTCGCAAAACATCCCGGAGCCAAATTGACCACGTGTTAATTTCAAAAGGGCGAGCTCGGGTTGTGCAGGATGTGAGAACTTATCGGTCAGCAACCAAATACGTAGGCAGCGATCATTATTTGGTCGCTGCAAAGCTACGGTGGAAGTTTTCGTACAGGTCGGGGAACACAGCTAAACGGATGGAACGTTTCGACTGTGAAGGTCTGATAAATGAAGATCAAAAGAAACGATATCAGGATCTTGTCAGCGACAACATTGAGGGAGCTAATTACCAGTCTGACTGCGTGAACTCTGTCTGGGAGGTACTGAAAACTTCGGTTGTCAGTGCTGCTCAACAGACTTTAGGTATAGTGAAAGTCAGACCCAAGAATGATTGGTTTGATGACGAGTGTCGTCTTGCAGTTGAGCAACAAAATATAGCCCATAATGAAGTGCAACAACGTCTCACAATCGCAAGGAAAAACAAGGCAGCTCTTGCAAGAAGGGCAGCTAAGCGGATTTGTAGACGGAAGAAGCGAGAATGGTGGAAGGCCGAGGTTCTGAAAGTACAACAACTCAGCAATGAGCGTAGTTCACGTAATTTCTTTAAAGGAATTACTGGATTGCACCATACTTTCAGGCCTTCGTCAACCGCCATTCGGGACCGGGATGGAAACCTCTGTGTCAACATCGACGCAGTACTTGACGCATGGAGTGGACACTTTACTGAGCTGCTTGATGTTCATCATGCATCACAGACTGTTGTTGAGCCACCTCTAATACAGTCTGCGGAGATTTGCACTGAGGAGCCATCCCATGAGGAATTCACTAAGGCCATGCAGAGAATGAAACGAAACCGCTCACCTGGAGTGGACTGCATTAATTCGGAGCTCTTGAAATTCGGAGGGGATACTTTGTGGAACTGTCTTTTCGACCTTATTCGATTAGTATGGCGAACCGAAGTTATGCCTGATGAATGGAAAGTGGCCGCGATATGCCCCATCTTGAAGAAGGGAGACCGCTTGAAGTGTGAGAATTATCGCGGTATAGCTCTCCTTTGCACAGCATACAAGTTACTGTCATACATTTTATTGGATAGAATCACTCCTCTCGCGGAGGGCTGGGTTGGTGACTATCAGGGAGGATTTCGTCCGAATCGATCAGTCACTGATCAGGTCTTTTCGCTGCGGATGATGCTATCTAAATATTATGAGACATCCATCTCCGTACATCAGGTTTTCCTGGATTTCCGACAGGCCTACGACTCGATCAATCGAGAGAGTTTGTGGTCTGCCCTGGAATACCTAGGAATGCCAACAAAATTGGTACGACTGTGTAGGATGACAGTGACGCAGTCTCAATGCTGTGTTAAAGTTGAGAACAGGCTATCGACAATTTTTGCAGTTAACTCGGGTGTTCGGCAGGGAGATGCTCTGTCCCCGATACTCTTTAATCTCATGTTGGAGTACATCTTTCTTAAACTGAAACACCTCAGCGCAACATCTTATATCGCCAGTCCAATCAGGTGCTTGCATATGCAGATGACATATGCGTGATTGGACTGAATAACAACGGAGTGAAAGAAATACTTGATCCGCTTGTAGAGTTTTCAGCTTCTGTTGGACTCCAGATCAATGAGTCCAAAACGAAATACCTGATCTCTGGTTTTAGAGACAATGCACACCAGATTTTAGTAGTGGCCACCACACGTTTGAGGGAGTGAGGAGGTTCAAATATTTGGGCTCTCTTATCACTCACGATAACAGTGTGGGTGAGGATATTAAAGTGCGGCTGGCAGCTGGCAGTCGTTCTTTATATCCTCTAAGGCCACTGCTAAAATCTAAACACTTATCAAGTGCCGTGAAGCTGAAGCTTTACAAAGCGTTGATCAGGCCCATTGTTATGTTTGGATGTGAAAGTTGGGCGCTGACGGATGAGTACGAGAGATGGCTCCTTACATTTGAGAGAAGAATCATGCGTGTGATTTATGGCCCCAAACGCGAAATAGATGGTACATACCGAGCTCTGTACAATTTCGAGATCAGAGATCTGATGAAGATCCCCGATATTGTACATGAAGTTAGATCTCAGCGAGTACGCTGGCTCGGTCACGTTCTGCGTGCTGATCCGGAACGTATTGTGCAGCGATCTCTGAAAGGAGAGCCACCATATGGTAGGCGCAGAGGTCGTTGCAGGCGACGATGGCTCCACGATGTAGAGAACGACTTGGCCTCTTCAGATTGTCTAAGACAGTATGAAGACCAAGCTCAGGATCGAAACCGTTGGAGCCAGATTGTTGATTCAGTAAGGGGCCAGTAATGGCCTTTAACACTGTTATTATTATTTATTAAAAGAGAAATCTGAAACATTCCAACGATTTAAAGAATTCCACAAGCTTGTCCAAAATAAATTTGGAATGAAAATTAAATGTATTCGAACAGGTCGTGGCGGAGAATATATCGGCAAGGAATTCGTGCAATACTTGAATATAAACGGAATCAAAATTCATCGTACGGCGCCATATTCTCCTCAACAGAATGGTGTTGCAGAACGCAAAAATCGTACATTAATGGAAATGGCCCGTTGTATGCTGCTGGATGCTAAATTGGAATATCGTTATTGGGGTGAAGCGATAGTGATGGCGAATTGTTTACAAAATTTATTGCCATGGAAGGCAGTAAAACGAACTCCATTCGAAATTTGGCAAGGTAGAAAACCATTTTATGGAAATTTGAAACGATTTGGCGCAAAATGCTTTGTACGAATCCAAGATGCCCAGCGTCAGAAATTGGATTTGAAAGCAGAAGAGGCAATTTTTCTAGGCTTTGATTCCGAATCGAAAGCATACAGATGTTTCGTACCGGCAAAACATAAAATCGTCATTTCCCGAGACGTAAAATTTATAGATGATTGTGATATTAAGTCAAAGTGCAACCTACCGGCAAAACCTATTAACAATCATCATGGGAAGATTGCTGTGAAGACCAGAGCAGAATCTTCTATTTACTTTGATTCCGACGATTCTGAAACTGTTAATGACACCAACCAATCAAATGGCATGCTAAATAATGATACGATTATAGAAAGCATAGAAAATGATGCTCCAGTCAGCAATTCTTTGATAGAGTTACCAAGGCAATCTAATCGTCCAAATAAGGGTATACCTCCAAAACGTTTGATCGAAGAAATCAGCGTCGTTATCAATGGCGAACCATCCAATTTTAACGAAGCTGTTTCATGTATTCAAAAGGATAATTGGATTGTTGCCATGGAGGAGGAGTATGATTTACCTGAGAACAAAAATTTGATCGGATGTAAATGGGTATACAAGTTAAAAACTAATGCTAGTGGACAGATACAGAAATACAAGGCTAGATTAGTCGCACAGGGCTTTAATCAAAAATTCGGAGTAGATTATGATCAAGTGTTTGCTCCTGTTGCAAGACATGCAATATTTAGAATTTTACTGTCCATCGCAGTGAGCCGGAAAATGACAATTAATCATTTTGATGTGAAGACCGCTTTCCTGAATGGTGACTTGGAGGAGGAGATATATATGCGACAACCACCTGGTTTTATCACCGAAGGAAATGAGGACAAGGTATGTCTGTTAAACAAGAGTATTTATGGTTTGAAACAGTCAGCACGGGTCTGGAATGAAAAATTACATAACGTCCTTATCAGTGCAGGAGTCATGCAGAGCAAAGCTGATAATTGCTTATACACATACCATGGGAAAGATGGTTTCCTATTCGTATTAATATATGTCGATGATATATTGGTAATTTACAACGATAAGCAATGTGGCGATGAAATTGAGAAAGTGTTAAATTTTGAAATTGATAATCTTGGTTTGATTTCAAATTATTTGGGTATGAGAATCACAAGAGATGAAAAATGTTATTTGCTTGATCAGGAAACTTACATTTTGAACGTTGTTGCTAGATTTAATTTGGAGAACTCCAAAGAGACTGATATTCCATTGAGCCCATCGTATCATAAAGAGGCCGATGAAGAGAAATTATCGAGCAATGTAAAATATCGTGCAGCAATTGGATGCTTATTATACATATCGACGAATACGCGACCTGATATTGCAGCTGGAGTAACAATATTATCGCAGAAAGTAGCTAATCCGACGCAATCCGATTGGAATGAAGTGAAGAAATTAATTCGCTACCTCAAAGGAACTTCGAAACTTCGTTTGAAATTAGGAGATTCGGAAATGAGTGAGGAACTCATTGGATACGCTGATGCTAATTGGGCAGAAGACCGCCAAACCAGAAAGTCCAATTCTGGTTACATATTTTTATTAAATGGTGCAATCAGCTGGTCATGTAAAAGGCAAGATTGTGTGGCTTTATCATCAACTGAAGCTGAGTTCATCGCACTGTCCGAGTGTTGCAAGGAAGCGATTTGGATTCAACGTATTTTACGTTGTCTCAAATGGGAAGGAGATCAATCAACAAAAATATTCGAGGACAACCAAAGCGTGATCAAGATGATAATCAATGAAAAGTTTAGCAACCGTTCAAAGCACATAGATACCAAAGTGCATTTCGTAAAGGAATACGTGGACAAAAATTTTATAAAAATCGAATATTGTCCAACTGAAGAAATGTTAGCAGACATGTTCACAAAAGGTCTTGCTAAAGCAAAATTTCAATTATTTAGAGATAAATGTCAATTAGTTAATTATGTAAATTGATACTAATAGAATCTGAATGCAAATTAAGGAGGAGTGTTTACCGAGCAAATAGCGCAGTGGTTAAAGCTGCGACGTTTGGATCGGGAGGTACCGGGTTCGAATCCCAACAGAGGCGGGGATGCAAAAGGGATTTTTCATCTCGCGATTACGATCGGTGATTAAATTGAAAACATTTATGACCCTCTGTTGGAATGTAGAACTCATGGGCCGACCCATCTTCCATGTCACTGTAGAGGGTGACATGGAGCTATGCAATGCGCAGGTGGTATACTGTACTTGTGTGAATGGGATGAATGAATGGATTGAATAAATGTTGTGTGAATGTAAGGTAAGGCTATGGACCGTAAAAGTGTCTATGCCAAGTCCTTTTTAAAAAAAAAAAAAAAAAAAAAAAGGAGGAGTGTTGGAAATATTTTGTATTCATATTCATCAATCAATGTAGGCTATGTTTTCTAAAGAAAAAAGACAAGTGAAATGAATATTTATTATAATAAAAATTGTAGTCTGTTGTACATGTAACACTTTATTTAGATAATAAATAAATTAAATTTAACAGCTTTTGTATATAATCTTCAAAATGGTGACAACTTCCCCAAATTTGAATTTTCCGAAAATTGAACGGTAACATATTCATCATCACTACCAACAATGATTGATCTACTAGATTTTGTGTGATATCCTCGGTATAACCAGGTATCAGACCCGATTTTCAAACCATGTACCATCTGATCAGATGTTTCAGCACACTTTATGTGGAAATCTATTTCACAAGAACCACATTTAACACCAGGGAACCGTTCTTTGGTGATACCAGTATCTTTCAAACATTTAACACAATTTCCACTCATATTGAAAAATTTCCAAAATGTCACTTTTACGTACCGCTGCATAACTTAAACATCAAACGTATACTTTTGTGTACTCGCTACCTATACCCTACTTTTTGATAAGGTAAATGAATTTACCGCAGATTAAAGTAAAGTTAGTGTTTCAAAAATGAACGTTAATTTTCATTTAGATATAAAAGACGATGGTCATCATTTCGTTTTCAGTAATTCAGTATATCATTGTTCTTTTAAATTCATACGTGCGCAATTGTGCTATTTGCCGCAATTTCATTCAATATGTGGCAAACAGCTATAACTTTTCTACAATTGTTTCTAGTGCTTTCTTGTCTTTTTGCACAAAAGATCTACATACCAGCTATGTTATTTATTGTCCCGCGTTTTTTTTTTTTCAAATGTAGACATTTATAGTGGTTTTGGCATGGCTGTGATAAGTAACTAATTGGAAAAGAGCCTAAGTCAAATTAATTAAAATTAAAACAGTTTTAAAGGCCATTACTGGCCCCTTACTGAGTCAACAATTTGGCTCTATCGGTTTCGATCCTGAGCATGGTCTTCATACTGTCAATCTGAAGAGGCCAAGTCGTTCTCTACACCGTGGAGCCATCGTTGCAACTACCTCTGCGCCTACCATATGGTGGCTCTCCTTTCAGAGATCGCTGCACAATTCGTTCCGGATCAGCACGCAGAACGTGCCCGAGCCAGCGTACTCGCTGAGATCTTACTTCATGTACAATATCGGGGATCTTCATCAGATCTCTGATCTCGATATTGTACAGAGCTCGGTAGGTACCATCTATTTCGCGTTTTGGGCCGTAAATCACACGCATGACTCTTCTCTCAAGTGTTAGGAGCCATCTCTCGTACTCATCCGTCAGCGCCCAACTTTCACATCCAAACATAACAACGGGCCTAATCAACGCTTTGTAAAGCTTCAGCTTCACGGCACTTGATAAGTGTTTAGATTTTAGCAGTGGCCTTAGAGGATATAAAGAACGACTGCCAGCTGCCAGCCGCACTTTAATATCCTCACCCACACTGTTATCGTGAGTGATAAGAGAACCCAAATATGTGAACCTCCTCACTCCCTCAAACGTGTGGTGGCCACTACTAAAATCTGGTGTGCCATAGTCCCTAAAACCACTATCAGGTATTTCGTTTTGGACTCATTGATCCGAAGTCCAACTGAAGCTGAAAACTCCACAAGCGGATCAAGTATTTCTTTCAGTCCGTTGCTATTCAGTCCAATCACGCATATGTAATCTGCATATGCAAGCACCTGATTGGACTGGCGATATAAGATGTTACGCTGCGGTGTTTCAGTTTTACGAAAGATGTACTGCAACATGAGATTAAAGAGTATCGGGGACAGAGCATTGAGACTGGGTCACTGTCATCCTACATAGTCGTACCAGTTTTGTTGGCATTCCTAGGTATTCCAGGGCAGACCACAAACTCTCTCGATTGATCAGACCACAAACTCTTGCCATTCGTCAGGCATAACTTCGGTTCGCCATACTAATCGAATAAGGTCGAAAAGACAGTTCAACAAAGTATCCCCTCCGAATATCAAGAGCTCCGAATTAATGCAGTCCACTCCAGGTGCACGGTTTCCTTTCAATCTCTGCATGGCTTTAGTGAATTCCTCATGGGATGGCTCCTCAGTGCAAATCACCGCAGTCTGTATTAGAGGTGGCTCAACAACAGTTTGTGAGGCATGATGGACATCAAGTAGGTCAGTAAAGTGTCCACTCCATGCGTCAAATACTGCGTCGATGTTGACACAGAGGTTTCCATCCCGGTTCCGAATGGCGGTTGACGTAGGCCTGAAAGTATGGTGCAGTCCAGTAATTCCTTTAAAGAAATTACGCGAACTGCGCTCATTGCTGAGTTGTTGTACTTTCGGAAATGAAAAGAGGTAAAGCACCCGGCCTTGACAATGTCGAGGTCGAGGTGGTACAAAGAGCTTGGCCTATTATAGGACCTAGCATTACCGACCTCATGAATGCTTGTCTGAATAAAGGAGTTTTTCCTAGAGCTTGGAAAAATGGTAAAGTCATAATTATAAGGAAGGGCGGCGATCGAGATCCGACCGACCCTAAAGCTTATAGACCGATCATGTTGCTGCCAGTCTTAGGTAAATTACTTGAGAAATTGGTTACTGGCAGGCTGATGGACATCTTTCAGAGTAGCGGAAGATATAGTGAGAAGCAGTTCGGTTTCAGAAGAGGACGATCCACAAAGGACGCTATGGTTGAGATGGTCAACATAGTTAAAGGATCGAGCAACAAGTACGCCCTAGGTGTATTCCTAGACGTATCTGGTGCTTTTGATAATCTGTGGTGGCCAAGTATAATGAGTGAGCTGAAGCAAATGAGTTGCCCAGCGACTCTTTACTCCTTGTTGTACAGTTACTTCTCTGATAGAACCGCAACTGTAATATCTAACCATGGCACACTCTCTAAGAGTGTAAACAAAGGTTGTCCACAGGGCTCCATTTTAAGTCCGCATCTCTGGAATCTAGTGTTCAACAGTAGCATGCATGACGAGATCCAAGAAGTAGCGTTCGCGGATGATAAAGTTATGATCTTTACTGGAAATTCAAGACCGGCAATTCAGGAGGCTGCTCAGCGCGGCATTGACAGAATGGTAAAGTGGTGTGATACAAATAAGATGGAGTTATCTTCCACCAAAACAGTGATGATCCAATTGAAAGGTTCATTCGACATAAGGAGACCACCCCTAGTGTATGTCGGAACCGAAAGAATAAAAATGGTGAATTCTGTCAAATGGTTGGGAGTTGACTTCGATGAAAGACTGGGCGTCACTACTCACGTTAAGAGGGTGGCAGAAAATAGCAAAAAAGTTTTCTACGCACTAAGATGGGTTGCTAAAGAGACGTGGGGCCTGAAACAAGGCACACTCGCAACAATATACGAAGGCCTAGTGGTTGCGACCATGACTTACGCTTGTGCGGGATGGGCTGACAGGATGAACTGTCACCATCGCAGGACTATTTTAAGCGCTCAAATGTTAATTCTTCTTGGGATAACGAAAGCATACCGTACGGTTTCGGCGGATGCCGTGGCTGTAATGGCCGGCGTTATTCCCATGGACATAGTACTTAACGAAAGGTTAATTAAGTACAAATTAAGGAAAAATCAAGAGTTCACTTATGGCAACATCCAGTGGCAAGGCATATTAGGTGACCTTTCGAATAAGACATCCCTCAAAAAAGGAATTCGCAAAGAATCTATAAAAATCTGGCAAGACAGATGGAGGCACTCAGAAAAGGGCAGAACTACCTTCAGTTACTTACCGAGTATTGAAGGTAGATTAGAGATGCGCCTATCCATAAGCGCCTCTTTTGCGCAAATGCTAGCCGGTCATGGAAAGTTCGCAGATTATATGTTTAGACTTAATCTGGCGGACTCCAACATGTGTGAATGTGGACAAGCTGCTGAGACAGTTGACCACATTCTTTACGACTGCGCTCTGGCCACTGAAGCTAGAGAACACATGATTGACGCAATTAACGCAGATTAGCCGGCTAGTAAGCTAGTGCTGATGATGCCTACTAATATCGCACATCTCAAACGATTCTGTGATACTGTGCTTTGTGGGAGGTACGCTAAATGAAATCGATGATTCATTTTTAAGGTACTAACAATTTTATCTTAGTTATAAGGAGTTTTTAAAAGTAATGACACTAGGTGTAAACCTAAAGATTTTATTTTAGTTATAAGGGTTTCAAAAAACTAACACTAGGTGCAAACCTAAAGATTTTAAATAATTGAATCAGTCTTTGGCCTACGGAACACAAAGCGGAATGAAGCTTATACTAAGTATTTTAACGACTGACGCTGGATATACTATATCCAAGTAATTTTTAATCAAACATAAGCTAAAGTAGAAAAGTATGCGCCTCCACGCGGCAGGGATGGTAACAAGTCTAGTACCTGGCTAAGCATAAGAAACAGTACTGACACACAGATATAGCACGACGGCTTAGAATTGGATATAGGCACAGCCTGGGTGCCATTCTAAAGCGAAAAAACGTCCAACAATAACAATGACAATGACGATGACTTTCGGAACCTCGGCCTTCCACCATTCTCGCTTCTTCCGTCTACAAGTCCGCTTAGCTGCCCTTCTTGCAAGAGCAGCCTTGTTTTTCCTCGCGATTGTGAGACGTTGTTGCACTTCATTATGGGCTATATTTTGTTGCTCAACTGCAAGACGACACTCATCATCAAACCAATCATTCTTGGGTCTGACTTTCACTATACCTAAAGTCTGTTGAGCAGCACTGACAACCGAAGTTTTAGACTGGTAATTAGCTTCACTAATGTTGTCGCTGACAAGATCCTGATATCGTTTCTTTTGATCTTCATTTATCAGACCCTCACAGTCGAAACGTACCATGCGTTTCGATGTGTTCCCAGACTTGTACGAAAACTTCCATCGTAGCTTTGCAGCGACCAAATGATGATCGCTGCCTACGTATTTGGTTGCTAACCGATAAGTTCTCACATCCTGCTCAACCTGAGCCCGTCCTTTAGAAACTAACACATTCAATTTGGCTCAATTTGGCTGCGGGAAGTTCCGCGAGGATGTGTCCATGTCTCTAGGTGTATATGTTTGTGAGGGAAGAATGTGCTTGCTACTCTAAGATCATGAGCAACCGCAAACTACAACATTCTCTCACCATTATTGGTCGCAGTTTCGTGTCGGGAGTACGGACCTATGTTTTCACACAAGTCGGTCTGATTTAGTTGATTATTTGCATTAAAGTCCCCAATTACCATTCTAACATCGTGTTCGGGTATAGATCCCATCAGATCGTCCAAGTCATTGTAAAATGAGTCTTTATCTTGGGGCTGGCTGACTTCTGTGGGCGCATGTACATAAATTATCGACAGATTAGCTAACTTCATGCGCAAGCGAAGCTTACGGTTATTGACTGCTTGGAAATCCAAAACAGCGTTCTTTACCTGCGGCCCAAGAAGAAATCCAGCTCCAAAATTTCCGAGGTCATCTCCACTGTAGAACAATTTATAGCCCTGGGACACATGGTCTCCACTTTTAGGCCAGCGAGTTTCTTGAAGAGCAACGAGTTCCAGCCGATCCTCCTTCATGCACGTGATTAGGCCCTCTAACGCTCCTGGTTTTCTTAGTGATTGTACGTTCCACGTGCCGATCCTAAATCTCGTGTCCGGGTACTTGAGCGGGGCTTCGGTGTTGTTTTGGCGGTATCGATTTTTCTTTTTGTTGACTGAAATCACGGTTGGGTGTTTTTAATGTGTAAGTGACCAAAAATCACGGTTGAGTGTTTTTAATGTGTAAGTATTTGTATTTGTCGGGGTATTGCACCGTGGGCCCATTGTGGCATTGAGTGCTGGAGTAATCCGCCCAATTTTAAATAAAATAAATTGTTGACTTTATAAACACTTAATTTTTTTTACTGATGCGGGTCGTCAGCCCAGCGATCCAACTGTTTAGTCGCCTCCTACGACAAGCAAAGGATACTGTGGTGGTATTCTTGGAAAACATGTTCGTGCAATTTTGATTTACGAGACATGTGAGTGCCCGCCGACCACAGGGGCCTAAGTCAAATATTGGTTTTAAATAATTAGTCCAAAAATCGGGATGCAAGGCACATATAATATATGCTGTATTTCTATTTTCAGATGATGTACACATTCAAAAAGTTAATCTCGGCACAGAATTCGACAAATTCGAATATGACGAAAAGGTGGCAGACAAGCATGTAATAATTAAAGGAAAATTGCATTCTATTGAAGTTTTAGTAACAACCAATACTGATGATTATGTCGAAATATCCGTCAGTAGATCTTTAGGCTTTAAAGACAAAGTGATGGATTGTTTCTTGTTAAATTCAACATTTCTAAATTGGTACGGTGGCCCAGAACAGAAAAAACAATATTGGCCAATTAATCAAATGGTCTTTAGTAACAATGATTATTTAAGTAAAGAATTAGACAGCGCTGGCATATCAGAACGATACTGGTTAAATTCAAAAGGAGTATATGTATTTATAAGTGATCGTGTACCATTGTTTACACATCAAAATAGTGCTAATTCAAAGGATTCGTTATGTTTTGAAGCCAAAAAAGAGTTACCGTTTTTCACACATGATGAAAACAATTTTAAATTCGACTATACAATTGGCATAGCTAAAAATGCTAAATTGGCACACATGCAAGCCGTAAATAAATTTTTTAAGAAACCAACTGATATACCAGATGAACGTATGACAAAAACTCCAATTTGGTCAACATGGGTACGATATGGTCGTGATATAAATTCAACAGTAATTAGAGATTTTGCTGCTGAAATTGAAGCATATGGATTTAAGCATGCTCAAATTGATATTGATGATTTATGGGAAAGTTGTTATGGTTCAATGAAAATACATGACAATTTTCACGATTTTAAAGATTTAACAGATGACTTACGTAATGATGGTTTTCGTACAACAATCTGGATTCATCCTTTCATAAATAACACATGTCAACCATATTATGATGATGCCATCGAAAAAAAGTATAACAAACACTTTTTAATCTATTATTTAATATTTACTCTTTAAGTAATATCCAAAAAATTCATGTATTTTATTGTTTTTAGTATTCTAGTCAAAAGCTACAGTGGATCATATGATACAAGATGGTGGAATAGTGATGATCTCGATGTAGCCGCCTATATTGATTTCTCAGTTGAAGCTGGCCGGAATCATTTCAAAAATAGTCTTATTGCATTGAAAAAAGCAACTGGTATTGATAGTTTTAAGTTTGATGCAGGTGAAACTAGCTGGGCACCTAATGATCCTATTCTGAGCGGTGATACAGATTTTTATCCGAGTCAACTAACTACGGGATTTTTACAAGCAATAAAAGATATCGATGATGAGGATAGTGGAATGGTAGAAATTCGTGTGGGACAAGGTACTCAAGATTTACGCTATTTTGTTCGCATGCTGGATTTAGATAGCAGATGGACATTTGAAAATGGATTGCCTACCATGGTACCAACACTATTGCAAATGAATTTTAATGGTTACGTATTTGTGCTACCCGATATGATTGGTGGAAATAATTACGACGTTGATACTACAATTTCAAAAGAACTTTTTATCAGATGGATGCAGGCCACTGCTTTAATGCCAGCCATGCAATTTTCATTCGTTCCATGGCAGTTTGATCAAGATACAATCGATCTAGGTTTAACATTTACTCAACTCCATGAGAAGTTTTCGGATGTAACCATCAAACGATTTAATCTGGCTAAAGAAACTGGTGAACCTGTTAATCTTCCGATTTGGTGGATCGATCCAGAAGATGAAATTGCTCTTAAAATTGGTGATCGTAAGTTCATATGATAATTGTAAATTTCGAATATTATTTAATTTATTTCATGTAAAGAATTCTTGGTCGGCGAAGACATTTTGGTCGCTCCAGTTGTAATAAACAATCAACGAAAACGCGATGTTTACTTACCAAAGGGCCAATGGAAAGACGGAAATTCGGGAACTATATATGATGGTCCAAAATGGGTTGAGAATTATCCTGCCCCTCTAGAAATACTACCATATTTTATTCGTGTAACAGAATAAAAGAAATATATTTTATTATTATTTTAAATATTATTTATTCATTAATTTTTCTATCCTTTTAACTAGGCCTTTGCCAATTGTCTCAAAATCTTGCACGATCGCTTGCTCGTTGAAAACTAATTTACCCTTTAAATTTAATTTACATCCATCAACTTGGCTAATTTTAAAATCATTTTGCAGCATGGTTTCCGGGCGTAATAGCACTAAAATTCGATCCTGTTTGTATGGATTATGAAAGAATAGAGCAAATTCATTGTAAGCTTCCTGGAAATAAAATTAATTTAATAATTACTAAAAATTCAATTTACTAAACAAATTTAAGAACTCACTCGTATTTCTTTCAAATAACAATTCACAATATCTAAACCACCCAATTGCTCCTTATCATTACAATTGAGATGTATTGCATAGTTATATCCGTGTGTAGCCTGATCTCCATAGATTCCATTCACATTATTCGTTAAATTTAACAAATTCTGCTCTAAATGCAATAAAGTGTGGCGCGCCAATAAAATAATACGTGCCAAAATATTTTCACGTGGCGCTAATTTAGACCAAACACTTAACTTGTCTGCATCACACGAAGTTATTATACAAAGAGATGGGAACTGATCTCGATTATCATTAAACGATTTATCAACTTCTGTAATATTTTGTTCGGTTAATTCATCGTTGAAATTTAATAATAAATATTCAGAAAGCCAATCAGTTTCTGAAAGTAGTGTTAAAAATCGGATGAATCCTAATTGTGGTTGATGTGGTAGATTATACGGTTGTGATTTTAGAAATAGATGTGCCACTAACAATTCGGTGCATTCGTCAGGGAATAATTCTTGATCAATATAATGCGAGTAGAGCCATTTCTTCGCTAAGCATACAGTTGCGCCAAATGCTGGATTCGATAGATATAATCCATGTAAACAACTCGTTAATTTTAACAATAAAACATTTTCTTTTTCAATTTGTATACTTTCATCGGAATCACGATATTTTAAAATACCATTTTCATAGATTTGTTGTTTTATGAGTGACATTTCTTTGGGATGAACGATCGACAAACGAAACGCATGACCATCTTTTAGTACATCAATCCCATCAGAATGTGGTAGCGCACGTGAAAAATTTTGCTGTCGTAAGTGTTTCGAAAATTTTATATAAAACGCGGATTTTAATCTTCGTATTGCTTCCAAACTGTTAGGCCATTTGCCTGAAGTAAGTAATTGTATTTTACCATGATAAATTTTCTTCGAATAAAATCGTTTATTTCTACTGGTTGCTTTCACAATGGACGGATTCAACTCGCAATAACGAAACACAGGCGAAACTCCTTGAAATGATGTAATTGTAAGCGGAATAAAATTGGCATCAACGTTTCGTAACGATTTACCTATCTCATCGAAAATTTTAATTATGTGGGACGATACTTCCTCCTGCGTCATCAATTGTTCATTTCCATCGTTTTGAAGTCTTAAAAATTCATTCGAATTTATTTGATCCGCAATATAATTAAATTCTTTAATTTTTAAATGTCTTTCAAATACAATTTCTACAATCCGTTTGGTAATTAAACGTTTATTCGCCACATGATCATTGCTTGAACACAATACAACAGTTTCAATAATTGACCCATCATGGAATCGACGCAATGTAGAGTGTTCACCCCAAAAGTCACGAAATTCCTTTGAGTTTGCATCATTGGCCGATGGACCTTTTATTAATATATCAAATGAATTCTCAGGATTTAAAATTAAGCCAAAATTAATGGTACTCATTTGATTAAAAATTGAATTGGCTCCAGATTCATGTAAATCCCATGTACATTTTATGCAGGAATCTATAGCAGGATCACTGGTCGAAATAAAATTTATAAATGGTGTTATTGAGAATACACGTTGGTCTAATCCACGCTTTAATATCGGTACGATCTTTCTAAATAAGCAATTTAGTTTATTATCCAAACTAGCATCTTCATTTAAATCAACGATAAGATTTGATAATTTCTCAATCTTAATTGAAATAATATGATCAAATTGTTTGATGTGCGACATATTTGTCATAAATAAATTTCGAAACGTATTTGTATCGTTTTTTAATTGATTCAGTACATTTATAGCAATATCAGCCTCGCATTTTACGCGTCTATATATTTCCAAATTAAAATTATATGCGATATTATAATAACCAGTTGGATCAAGAAATACTACATCAAAGTACTGATGAAAAAGTTCAATCGATGGTGGAGATGTTTGAAACGGTTTCCAGAGACTTACACCAATTTTATGTAAATCTGTGTTTATCAGGAAATTCCAAAATGTTCGAATAACTTGATAGCTTGACATTGTTTTAGTTATTTTACGATTTTGAATTAGATAACATACCATCATAGTTACAATGAAACCATTCATTCCAATGAAATCATCATCAAGATGCCGTTGTTTTAACCAAATTTTAATCAATTTAATTCCGTTACGATAATTTTCGTTATCCTCAAGTGTGTCAACCGTAAATTCATTATAGTCCAACATCTTCATGCTTCGTAGAATCGTTTGATTATAGTACGGTGTGGCTGGTAAATCGAATAAATTTTCGGCTCTTACGGTCCGTATATTATTATTGGTCGGAGAAAAACGTGAAAGTTTAAAACTTTCTGTGTCACATCCCAAACGTAATATAAAACGTATTTTATTTTCTAATTTCTCGTTTGATAGTTTTGGTGATATCACTAAAATCGGATTGTAGTAGTCACAGTTTTGGT
Organism: Tipula unca; assembly: GCA_951394425.1. NCBI lineage: Eukaryota > Metazoa > Arthropoda > Insecta > Diptera > Tipulidae > Tipula > Tipula unca. The sequence continues at coordinate 5,445,175 of OX596380.1, read as the reverse complement.
CCCATGCAAATTGGACTTGTTTTACCATGTGATCCTGTTTATTCTTCAATTTAATCGCAAGCTGAGTAATATACAAACCCCGCTTCAAATAATATTTTCCATTGAGATTATCCTCATTGATTTTACCAGAAAACATTTTACTTGGCATCGCTAGACCCAAATCAATATCATAATTTGGCCCAATCATAGTTCTTAGTTTTGCCGAACCGATAAGCTTGACTTTTTCGCTTGGTTTTATAAATTCAAAAGTTCGATTTTTAAAGGGCAAAGCATAAATCTCACTTACATCAAATGGAAAATTTACATTAAATTTAGATGCATGTTTATCACGAATTGTCTCAAAATCATAAGCTTTGTTTTTAACCTTTATGCTAGACAAAAAATCGTTAAACATTTCGATCCATGAATCAATCTCATTCCATAAACTATCCTTAATTTGAATCTCGTTCAGCATTTCATCGATTTGAAAGCGAAATAGATTCGAATGGAATAAATTTTGAGTTTCGTTCAATTGTTTAATCTCTTCAAGGGTTGGTGGTTTAACAAACTCTGATTTTACTTTTTTCACTGCTGGCAAATCGTTTTGCGGTGGATTTTTTCGTTTCTTCAGTTGTTTAATATTTTTAAGGATTTCTTTTTGTTTGGTTTTATCTATCGGAACTTTACCTTGAGCTTGCGTTGTATCCACTAGTTCTTCGGGTTCGTTATCTTCATCCCCATCGGAATGATCGCTACTATCATCGGTGCCATTTTCCACCATAGAATCGTATTGCTCATCGTTTGCTGCGCTATCACCTTCACCATCACTTCCAAGACGCTCGCTTTCAGCACTACCTTCATTTTCGCTGATTTGATCATCCGAGCTCTAAAAATAAATTGCAAGACTTATTAAATAAATTAAATCCATAATAAAGGCAAATAATATTCCCAATTGCTACGATGTTTGTTTGCGTCATCTTCTTGTGCTCGAACCACAAGAGGTGTAAGCTAACATCCAGAAGAATCAAGTTGTATTATAACTACTATTTAGCTTCTTTTGGATGAGCTTATAATAACCAAAAACAAGAGGGTAACGGTGGACTGGGAGTCTTTTAGATATTTCTTTATTAAAGCCGGAACTCTACTTAAGGATTGTAAACCCGCAAAATGGTGGGAAAACAAAATATAGATACTCCACTTATAAATTAACATGTATGATTATTTAGTTTATATTTACCTCATTTTCTGGTAATTTGGAAATTCGTTTCATTTTTCACTTTAAAACTAATCACTTCACAACTAAAAACAAGAAACATACACGTGCGATTTTTGACAAACTATTTGACATATATTTTTATAGCAAATCCTTAACCATAAAAATAAATTATTTTTATATATTATGAACACTATCGCTGTCGCTGTTCATTCCATTATATAATTTACACAACGATTTGATTAGATTATGCATATTTTAAAAAATTGGTTTTCATATAATATATCACATAAAATTGAAATTATTAATACATATCAGATTTGTATTTATTAATTTAATCATGTTATAAAATAAAATTATGAAATATAAATTTTGCTTAATATGTTGCTTGCTATAAAAATGAGCGCTTAAAATTGAGTAAACATTTGACAGCCAATTTTATTATGTATATTTTTAATGGGTTTGTGTGTGACGCGGTATTCGCATTTTATTGAAAATTAATGTAAAATACTTAAATTATAATTTAAATATTGGAAAATCTATCACAATGGCAGATGTATTGGATATTGATAATGCCGAGGAGTTTGATGTTGATGACGAAGGTGATCAAGGAATCGTGAGATTAAAAGAGAAAGCGCGTAAACGTAAAGGCCGTGGATTCGGAGGTGAAAATATACCACGAGAGTTGATTCATGAATATGAAAGCGTTCGCGATGAAGATGGCGATGATCTGGAACCGGGACCACAGAGATCTGTGGAAGGATGGATTTTATTTGTCACTGGAATCCATGAAGAAGCTCAAGAGGACGATATTCAAGAGAAATTTTGTGAATTCGGTGATATCAAAAATATACATTTGAACTTGGATCGACGTACGGGATTTCTTAAAGGGTATGCTTTGGTTGAATACGAAACATATAAACAAGCATTAGCGGCCAAGGAATCTCTAAATGGCACAGATATATTAAGCAATACAATCAATGTCGACTGGTGCTTTGTAAAAGGGCCAAAGAGAACAAACAAAAAATCTTCATCTGATCATCGTCGAAGATAATTCTAATTTATAATTTTATATACTTTAAGTAATTAATTATGTACTTGTGAAATAAAATAAAAAATAATTTTGAATTCTTTAACTTTATTAATTTGTGTGTCTTATTTTATAGTGCGTTTAGGGATATGTATTTTAGAGTGTCGCTTGAGACCTGTACTATTTACAAAAGCGGAAGGACATTCGCCGCATTTATAAGGTCGTTGGCCGGTATGAATTCGTTTGTGAACCAGTAGTTTGCCCGAGGATGAAAAACTTTTGCCACACTCACTGCACAGGTAAGGACGTTCTTTGGTATGGGTTCGAACATGTATTTTATGGGCATAATGAGTTTTAAATGATTTCTCGCAAAGCGAACAGTTATACGGGCGTTCACCGGTATGAAACCGTATATGTGCTTTTAAATTACCGCTTTCTGCGAACGCTTTTCCGCAATGGGGGCATAAAAATGGCTTTTCTCCTGTATGAAGTCGCTCGTGAGAAATTATATTACCTCGTTGATGGAATCGGTGGTCACAATATCGGCATTTGTACCGTTTGAAGTCTGAGTGAATTCGTATATGGTTACGAAGACCATATTTCTCTTTGAAATGTGATGTACACTCATTAAATGGACATTTATACGGTTTCTCTTCGTTTCTATGATCCACCTCGTGCTTTTGCCGTTCTTTTGCACTTCCAAATTCAGTGAAACAATATTCGCACTGAGTTTCATGAATACCTTGGAATATATCTTCTTCTGAATATTTGGGAGTTTGAACCCGTCTTTTACGAATATTTGTTTTCGTTGGACTGCCTATTGTCTTTACGTGTATTTTAATATGCTTTTGGAAATTTCCTTTTCGCGCAAACGATTTATTACATTCTCGACATTTCCATATCAAACTTGGAGGCATTTTATAGTCATCGTCAGATTCCTCGTTTAAGTCCCCATCATAGTAATCTTCTTTATCAAGCTCTTGATAATCAATCATAAGAGCATCGTTATCATCATGTTCATACACATTCACATCATCCTCCGACTCCCTATCATTGTCATCAATATAACTAGTTATATTTTCAACGGGTGAATCCACTGTTTCACTAATAGTTTCCTCTTTAAATTCAATGGTATCCGATACACATGTAGTAGTGATTTCATGTTCTTTTAAATTTATTTCCTCTTGTTGTATGTTAATTTCTACATTCTCTTGAATGTGATCGTAAATTGTCAGTTCTGGAGGATCCGAAAGCTGGCCAATCGGTTCGACTTTAGTTTGCTTGGCCGTCTGTCTTATTAAATCAGATTGTAAACATTTTTGTCGAAAAGAATATGCAATTTTCATGTCATCATAACACGGAATACATAAAGAATCATTTTCTACAATCTGTAAAAAAAAAGAGATTTTCATTTAGAACCGAAATCTTTAGTAAGCCAAATGAATTTCCTAACCTCTATTCCTGTCAGCGATGTAAACATTACATCAATATTATTTGGGTGAGAATAAACATATATCATTCCATAGCCATTTAAGTTGCAGGCTTTACATATTGTTGACATAGTTTTTATTAATTTGTATATTCACATATATAAAAATAATATTTATAACAGACAAAAACAAATTATAACACTTTTCGTTTTCAAACAATTTAAAATGACATTTCCAATGTCACTTTTTCACAACAATAAAAACTTAATCTTAACCTATCGCAGCACCATCTGTAATTTCAGTATGTACATATATAGCAATAATTATAAACAAACCAAATTTTTTTGCTTTGTTGTTTGAAACCGAGATCCCTAGGATAATTTTCACAAGAAAACCGTTAAAATTTGTTTATCGAAAATATTTTTATTTCGGTAACATAATGGAAAATTTTTGTAATGTAATATCTATAAAACCAACGCAACCCAAATCTTCTATTCGTATGGTAAGATTTGATGAATTGGAATTCAAAATATCAGTTTATGAAACGGAACTATTTAAGTTCCATGCAACGTTTGCGCGCCATTCTCAGTATATTCTGAATTGTTATTTTGATATTTGTAAAAATGAAAATATGCTCATAGAAATAGAACACAATATGAACATTCATCGAGAAGCAGTCAAGGAAATCGAAATGTTACTATATTTACTGGAAAATGATTTGAATAGCATCGAGCACAAAATAAATGAGATACTTTATAAATTAGGAAGTGACTGTGAATTTATAAATGTACCAATAAGTTCCCGTGGTAATATTTATTTATCTCTGTTCACCGTATTCGGATGTATGAATCAAATGTACGATGAAATTACCGAGTTCTATAAACAATCCAGTGCCTTCGTTAATCATAGCACAATTACAAGTCATATACTAAATATTCATGTTTCACTGGTACTTTGTTTGGAGAAAAACATCGCAAAGCTTTTGGAAATGGTGAATGCAATAGATGAAATTGTTGTGGTGTAATTGAAAAATAAAATTTTTAATATTAAAATTTATAAAATCGTATATTAAAAAATTCATGTGGATCTTTTAATACTTAATAGTTTTGGTTTTAATTCACGAAAACTAGGTCGATCTGAATAATTTAAATTCCATGCTTGTAGCATCATATCATAAATTTCGCTTGGGCAGCCATCAGGTGCTTCCATTTTGCCATTATTTTCAACATAGTGTTCAACTTCGTCAAGAGGCTAATAAATTTATAAATATTTAATTTTTTATAAATTATAATAAATATTTTGATTAAACTCACTATTCGGGGATACGGTATTCTACCAAATGAGTATATTTCCCATAACAAAATACCAAAACTCCACATATCAGATTTATTGGAAAATTTCTAAAATAGAATATATATTAAATGAATAGACTCGTACTATATTGTTTTATTAGAACTTACACCCTCCTTTAAAGCCTCCGGGGCTGTCCATTTGATTGGTATTTTTCCTACATTTGAATTACATGATTCCCCACGGGCTAGTCCAAAATCAGCCACCTTCGCAACGCAATTTTCAGATATCAAAACATTTCTTGCAGCTAAATCTCGGTGTACAACCTTTTGTTTTTCTAAATATTCCATGCCAGAGCAGGTGTCACTTATGAAATTGTATAAACAAATAATTAAGCAAATTACTCGTTGTGTAATGTTGTACGCATAAATAATTACCATGCGAAATGTATTTGATCACTTTTCGTTATATGTTGCCGTCCTCTAGATCTAAGATAATCGACTAAAGAACCGTTACTGAGATATTCAGTCACCAAATAAATATGATTTGTTAAAACTATTCCTTTAAATTTAACGAGATTCTCATGTTCCAATTTTCTAAAAATGTTTTAATCTTATATAGAAGAATTATCATACACAAATAATAATATAATCAATAAAATTTCATACGTCATTACGGTTGCTTCCTCTAAAAATTTTTGGGCAGATGTATCATCTTTTAACATTTTTACGGCAACTTTTTCATCTTTATAAATTCCCAGTACAACATTTCCAAACTCCCCCTTACCTATATCTTCATGCAACTGAATATCCGATTCGGACATAATCCATTCTTTAAATTTATGCTGGGCTGTAACAGTTGAAAATTTAAATGGTAAACACATTTTTAACTTTGTGCACAGGCCGTCCGCATCATTTTCATAGTGCTGCAAAAGTTTAATAATCACATAAAAATATTGGTACAGGGTTTAATCACTTACAGCTACTAATTGTCCCATATCTTCAAAATGTTCTTCATCATCTATAGTTAATTTATTACTAATTCGTTTAATACGATAATGTTCTACCTTTCCAGCAAAACATACGCATAGCGTTAAGTCGCCACAAAAATTAGTTGATTCTCTTATTAAAAATAATCCATCTTCTTTTGGCTGAAGTAACTTTTCTGCTTCATTTCGAGAAATGCCACCGTGAAACCATCTATATAAAAGCCAAATATGTAAAATTCTATGTATATAGGGATTATTCATATTAAATGAATCACTTGGTGATGACGAACTTACATTGTGGGTTTTGAAATTTGATAGAATTGACTATCAAAAATACAAATTGTGGCTTTTTCGCTAGGCATTTCAATAAACTGTCAATATATACGATCAGTAATCACCAATTTACACGAAATTCTTAATAATCCCTTTTTTTAATTTACTTGATTGATTATTAATGATCGGCTATTATAATAATGAATTTATTACATTAAAAGTTTCGATTAAACTGTTTAAAATACACTTTGGTTACGTTTTTATCAGTAACTCAAACAGTTGAACAACTAAAATCCAATTTAATTGGAAATTTAAAAGTTTATCATATTATTATTATTTGTGTAGTAAAACACAGATAAAATTATTAATTCAAATTGATTAAACAAAAAAAATTAAAAAATAAAACTAAAAATACGAGATGCATACTTATATAAATAATTTACATAGTTTAGTGGACTGGAGCAAGACAGATATTAGACTTAGGAACAAGTATTATATACTTGAACATTACTATCGAGCTGTGGTCTAAATACATTTTTTAATAATTGGGAAATTTACAATAAACTATTAATTACCAAATAGTTCAAGGTATTAATAAAATTTAATTATTTAGCTGTGCCCAAGCATTTTATTAATTGTTTATCATTTTTGGTTGTAGCTAAATTTGGACAAGCAATTTATCGATTACCACATATACAAATTAACCAAGCCGATAAAGTTAACCCTTATCAGACAACGATATAGTCATTTTATTTTGTATTTAAAATATGCAATTTGTTAAAGTAAAAACACGTTGTTTAAATAAAGTGTTAAAATTATATAATGCTCCAAAAATCTTCAATAAAATTGTAGGAATTACAAATTTTTATTCAGCACATTTGAAATTGTGAATTTATTTTACAAGAATTTAAAAGTCTCTAACCATAATTTTAAATTTTGTATTTCAAAACAGTCAATGTTATATAGCTTATGAAATTCAGGCCATATAGGTTAAAACGTAAAACATTCAATAGAAAATGGTATATAGGTGGCCCTAACCTTACCAAACTTTCACTTCACACAATTTTTCTTTTAAGAGACGCTGCACTATTTGTTGTTTATATATGTATGTATGTTATAAGTATAACAAACCAATTGATGCATGATATTTGAACTGCCACAATATACATACCGATCTTTATGCAATATCGAGATCAGAGATCTGATGAAGATCTCCGATATTGTATTTGAAGGACTCGCGTGTCATGTTCTGCAGTGCGGGTTCGGAACAAATTGAGCAGCGATCTCTGAAAGGAGAGCCACCATATGGTAGGCGCAGAGGTCATTGCAGGCGACGATGGCTTCATGATCTAGAGAACGATTTGACTTCCTTAGATTGTCTGAGACAGCATGATGAATAAGCTCAGGATCGAAGCCGCTGGACTCAGATCATTGACTCAGTGGTCAGTTATGGCCTTTAAAGACTAACATAATAATAATAATTGTGCAAAACCTTCAATCCCTCTTGGGCATGGAGCATTCTCAAGTGACAAATTGATGCCTGAACTACATCAAACTACTTTCGATGGTTTTCTTAGATAGTTGTTTAATTCTCGCGAGATATTCTTAAACAATAGTTAAGACGTTGCCACATGAATTTCGTATCTAGCAACGAGTTTTATATTTGTGATTAAAATTAATTGGAAATGATATAAAACAACTTAAATTATTAATTAAATTTAATTCAAAAATAAAAATTTCGTAGCTATAGGAATGAATAAATAGTTTCTAGAAACGAAATGTTAATTTTTCAATTAAAATTATAAAAATGTTCCAAATTTTTTAATTTGATAATTAATTTATGTTATTTTGATTAATTTCCCAATAATTTTGGTATTATGGTTTAGTAAAGAAATTAGCCGTAATAACTTCAATTAGGTAATGTACAGAATTCAGCATTTATTATATAACATCATCAGCTGACCCGCAAACGTCGTTTTACCCAAAAAGATTTTGTGATTGAACTTTCGAGCATTCATCGTCAGATTACGTAATAATATAATTTCAATTATAGATTGAATGAATCAGTTTTCGAATTCAACATCCTACGTTTCTACGGTAGCTGACCCGACGGACTTCGTTCCGTCCAATATTTGGCGAAAATAGAATAAAATCATTTGTGAGTCGAACAACATATATCTGCGTCGCTATTGAAAGCATATCGCAAGTGAATATATTCTTCAGATCGCAACTTAGCCTGATTGAATCGAATGTAATTGAGTCGTTCTGTTTCAACCTTACCGTACATATCAACCACGGCAGAACATAAGCGGATATTGCAGTGCGTCCATACACTCGATGTGTATCACTTATTCGCTGTAGTGCGTTTCCAGTTTGGCGTTTGATGACTATATCACGTGATTCCAAATGACCAACAACAATTGATGGACAACAACAATGAATTCACCAACAACAACAATTGGTATTTCACTAACTGTAGGTGCATTATATTTTCGTTCATGAGTTCCTGGTGGTCGCTTGTCCGCTTTTATCACAATGCTGTGATCATCGGATGGCATCTGTTCCAACGAAGTCGTAAACAGTTTAATGAGCTCATTGTGCTCGTGTGACATTTGCTGCAATTGCTGTACTATTTCTCTTTTCGTTGTATTAAAGATAGCACAACGCCGATTTACTTCATCATGTGAATCTCCAAGAAAGAATATTTGCAGATATTTGTGTTCTTGATCTGGATGCGGCAACAGCGATCCAGCAAGATGAAAAATTTTCCCATAAATCTGTATAGTTGGAGGCAAATTCTGTAATTTTTGTCTTTTGTTGGCAAGATAAATGTTAGTTTGTGTTATATCGTGTATTGTGTGTGGCGTGTTAGTGTATTTTGTGGTGTTGGTGGTGGTGTATTAGCATTCATTGCTGATGTTCATTTATAATTTCACTACCAAACGTTGTCATTTGAAAGCAATCGTTGTACATCTTAATTGCTGCAAGAAATGGTTCGAATTAGGAGATTCACCGTAAAGCAGCGTGCGCAATGGCTCTGGTGGTGCAAGCAAATCTGGCAATATCACCTTGCTGCTCGCGCAACACAATGTTGGCGGTTCTTTCTCAAATTTAACGGCATTACAATGCTGGCAAACGACAGACATCTAACCGAATGTTTGGCTCATATCGAAAGGCTGCACGTTCAACGTTCACCGGAATTTGTTATTGCCAACGTTGTCGTTCAATAGTCGCACGTTATGATTTTGCTTCATCACCTTGCCGAGCACGAACATTTCTTCTTCTCAATCGTTGTTGCTTATTATAAGATTCGTTAATCTCTTCTGACTGTCGTGCACGATTTTCAATCATTCTGATCCGACCTTAGAATGCAATGCGACATTTTGGTGTCGCGTTTCATTCTAAGAACGCCGACCAATGTTACCATGAGCTCTTCTTGGTATCGTAACAAATATTGAACTGTAAATGATCAACACTTTGCATAAATCGCATATAAAGTTTTCACTAATCAATAATTTACCTTTGAAAAAGCCAAAATAAAGTAAGCAAACAAACAAAAAAGATACAATTGAAATTTTTGAAATCAACTGGAAAAACAAAACTAATCGATTACCGTTCTATTCCACTGGAAATCGGGTTAGGTTTTCGCCGACAAACAAAAACAATGAACTCAATCTTTTCTGATCGAAATATCAATAATATTTAACTGTGACCGCACAGCTCAAATTATCAAATGATAACAAAGAACAAACAATATGCTGAGCTGTCAAACGATTGAATTGAACTGAAAACGAAATCAGCGCCATTTATTGAGAATTTTTCGACTTCTCTTTTTTCCTAATTCTTTGCGTATATAGCAATTACGAACAAACCCGCTGAAGCAATTTGGTCCAGTCGTTTCGTTTTCAAGTTTTAAGCACCCGAACAAACCACGGTCCATTTTTAAATATATATGTAGATAAGCCATTTCAATTAAACCTCGATTTTTGTTTTCGGTAATTCGTTGTGGGTTATATGGTGGTTTAATGGCGTTCTTTGAATCTGTATGCTGCTTTTGTTCAAATATGACTTGCTTATAGGCTTGCTTTAGTTTTCCCATGTTTTCAGGAACATATAAAACGTCAGTAACGACTAAACTACAGTCTGTGTGTTCTTTATCAAATTCAAACAATTGATTATTTAGTTTCATGAATCCACAATGACTGAAGGGTAGTTTCCAATCTTCTCTGTCAAAAGCTCAAAATTTCAAAGAGACCAAACATTCCATTACATATTAAGACATTTTTTATGAGGCTCTTTCATTTGTTAGGGGCGAATCGGTTTGATTGTTTCTCTTAAAATTCAATCCAACTATAACATTGAAATTTGGTATGGGGATTCTCCTGCCTGCGGAAAAAAATCACTAAATGTTGCTAACGAAATAAATGTTTAAAAACACGACCGTATTTTGAAGCTGTTTATCGATATTAATCGTAAGCTCATGTTTATTGATATATAAATTTTAAATTACATCCATTAAAAATAATAAAACATATATTTAATTGCTTAATTTAAAATGCATCAAAATATAGACTAGATATAGAAAAATATAGACTAGATGTATATACGTACCTACTGTATATATAAAAAATATTTGTTACAATTTGAAATTGATTACAAGTTAAACCATATTTCATAAACAAGCATGACACAAAATAAAAGTTTAACGCTTCACCAAAATAATATTATTAAATTGCCGATATTTAAACCAAATCGTTCTAAAATATTTATTCCTCGAAATGAAACTTTTGATCGTGCCATTCGACCAGTACTCATCGTAGTTCAAATGTGGTTATTATTTCCCGTGTCTGGTCTTTATAATAAACAACAAATAAAATTAAAATTTTTCTGGTTCTCAATAATAACATTAATGTGTTTTATCTCATTATCGTTTAGTATTTTTGAATTCGTCTGCATCATATTAAATTCTGCCGCAATTAGCTTTTCAGTGTTCAGTTTAAATTTTTATTTTGCGGTTATTTTATTTGGCGAAATTTTATTGATAATTTTGGCCATACGATGGAGATCAATTATACGACACTGGACTAAAATCGATAATATATTTTTGCAATTGCAATACAATTACAAAATAAATTATTTATTAAAATATAAATTAAGAATTATTGGATTTTTTATGATAGTTTTATCCATCGCTGAGCATTGTGTATTTCTGATGTCTGAAATTATGACGGAATACGAAAAGAGTAGAATCTGCCATGACGAGGACAAAAATTATTTAGTCGAATTTTATAAGTCTAATAAAGCATATTTAGCAGTGTTTATCAGTTACAATCCAGTTATAATGGTTACAGTATTTGTAAAGTTTGAGTGCCAAGTTAATTTTATAGTAAAAATATTGGATTATTTTTAATTTCAGTACATTAATTTTAAACATGTTATTTGTTCGATTTTTATTGATACAATGATCATACTGCAAAGTTTTGGATTGGCAACACGTTTCAATCAATTATACGAGCGCCTGAAATCTGAACATAAACAACAAGTATAGAAAAATTATAGTTTCGACATTTTTATAGATTATTTTTATTTTATTATTTTATAGATGCTATCGACGGTATTTTGGATAGAAATTCAAACACACTATGTCTTACTATTGGAGCATGTTCAGTTTATTAACGATAAGCTTTCGTGGTTTATATTACTGTCATGTACAAGCAATGTGTACTTTTTGTCAAATTGTTGTCTAATTTATATTATGTAAAGTGAGTCTATTTTTGTTCAATTTAATAATCTGTTAGACTTGAGTCAATTATATATTATGTGCATGCCTGTTTTCACTTGCGATGTTTGTATTTATAATCACATATTCTTAAATGATTCACCAATTCGTTCCGTTTAATCAAAATTAATAACGATAAACTTGATTTACCTTTCATACGAGTATATAAATGAGCAAAAAAAGAACAATAGGCTGCCTATCACTTTCATTTTAAATATTAACTATAACATATTTACACGTTTCTTCTATAGTTCAGCAAAGTTTCTTCCAAATGAAATATACAATTGGGTTACAGTGTCAGTTATCCTGTTTCGAATATGTTTTGTAATTTACGCCGCTGGATCATTACATCATGCGATTAAAAAACCCTTACAAATTGTACGTGAAATACCTTTTTCATTATGGACTCTTGATATTCGTCGGTTCTATGAAATAATAATAGATGCCAAACCATTAACTGGGAAAAATTTCTTTCACATTACACGGAAAACAATAATTGGGGTAACATATGTATTATACTAGTGTCGCTTATAAATATATACATATTATACTCGTATTATGGAAAATATGTATACATACATGTACAAATTAATTATTTAGATATATTTTTCAGATTGCCGGTACACTAATAACATACGAATTAATACTACTTGATTCGGTTGACCACCAGCAAAGCACTACACAATGTTCAAATTAAAAACAAAATTAAACATTTGCATGTTGATCAAATTGCATATAATTAGAATTTAAATTATATTTTTGTTTATTAATTATAAATGTGATGAACGAAAACAAATATGTGCATAGTGTATATACCCTTAAGTTAATTTGTTGTGGCACATATAGATAAAAGGATGTCGTTTTACTATAAAAAATCGTCGACTAAAATTAGACCATTTTTAGCTAATCAGCAGGTTCCTGGTAAGAATATATTGTATATCCTTATATATTAAGTGTATCTTAAACAAATTTACTATTTTATAATAAATAGGTGAACCTGAATACACACCAGTACGATTCTATGATGCTGTCCGTCCAATTTTCATATTTGCGCAAATATTTTCCATAATGCCTGTGAATGGTTTTTTTTCACGCAACATACACGGGCTAAATTTTCGATGGATCTCACTTCGAACGTTTTATTCATTTTATATGATAATCGGTTTATTGGTAATGAATTTGTTAACAATTTATTGGTTGTTTTCGACAAAAATGAATTTTCAAAAGGCTACAAGATTGGCATTCTACGTATCTAATATATACGGTTTGTGTTGTTTTTTGTATATGGCCATAAAATGGCCCAAGGTTATGAAAGTCTGGGGTGAAGTCGAGGAAGGGCTACCAAAAGTATCAACTAAATGGGAACAAAGTAAATTAAGCTGGAAAATTAGACTTACCGGGATAATAATTTTATCAACATCAGTTAGTGTGTTAAAAATTAGTCCTAATTAAATTAATAATTCATATTCATATAATTATAATTTTTTTTTTCAGTCGAACATGTCCTTTATGTCTTTAAAGGTATTAAGCTTGCAACAAAATGTTCAAAACTCAAAAACCCAATCGAGGCGTATTACCGAAAAGCAGCACCTCAAGTATTCCCGCTATTTGAATTTCACGATCTATCAGGAGTAATTGTATCATTTTTCTTAATTTCATCTACATTTATATGGAACTATATGGATCTATTTATAATGGTAATTGGATTAGGGCTATCGGAAAAATTTGAACAAATCAATAAACGTCTACTTAAGAGTAAAGGAAAACCAATGTCCCTGGATTATTATCTAGAATTTCGTATTCACTATAGAAATGTAACAAATTTATGTGAAATGGTTGACGATACAATTTGTGCAATAACCTTAGTATCATTTTCAAATAATTTTTTTTTTATTTGTATTCAATTGATCAATATTATGGATCCATTTACATCAACATTTCATGCAATTTATTTTTGGTATTCGTTGGTCTACTTAATTATTAAATCATTTATTGTTTCGGTGAATTGTGCTAAAATTAATGAAAAATCAAAAGAACCATTGGATGTGATTCGAAGTGTTCCACGAGATTCATGGCATCCAGAATTGAAACGATTTTTAGAGGATATAAAAAATAATGAAATTGGATTGACTGGAATGAAATTTTTTTATATTACGAAACGCTTAATTTTGGCCGTGGCTGGAACAATTTTAACCTATGATTTAGTATTAATTCAATTTCATGAATTTGATCCTACTGAAAATGATCCTTGCTTTAATTAATTCGCTGATCAAATATGTATATGATTGTGTGCTTTTAATATATGAGTGTCTTTGAAATAATGTTTGTTGATTGTTTAAAAATAAATAAATGTTGTAATTTAGATAAATAAAATGCTTCTTCACTTTTAAAGTATCTCATTAACTTGTTTTAATAAAATAATCTAAATGAATCATGTACATCATTGGTCAGTGAGGTATATAAGACCCTTATAAGAACATAGGTGAAGTTGCAATCAAACTACGCAAAACAGTTGAATTTATTGCACAGATATTACAAAAAATTGGTATAACATAACTAACGACGGAAACCTTTTTAAAAATTTTCGAAGATGTTCTTCAATTCTCAATAAATAATTGTTATAATGTTTCCTGCTGATATAAGCCTCCTCCGTTAACATTTAACTCATCTTCCCAATATTCATCAATCGCGTCACTGAAGTCATACATCAGTCTAGTGTCTTATAAATGAAAGCAAATTACATAAAAATTTACAGAAATGTGGAGAACATAAGCGATTGCTTCATAAAGGCATCCATAATTTAGCGACTTGGTGTGAATCAAACCTTCTTAATTCAAATGGTTATAAGTCTTACAGTTATTATGTTATACGAAATAAATGGCCTATACTAGAATTAAAATAAAGGTACCTAGCTGAAACCGGGAGAAGTAAGATCTGGTATGTGGGTGCACTCAGAACCAAATACGATGCTAATGAACTAGACACCATAAGGTATGCAAACGTTTCACCAAAGATATGACAACTTGTTTGGATTTATCATAACCAAAGGTGGTTTAAGAATTTTTTTAAAATTGCCATGATTCCTGTAGCGCTTGTCATATTGTACTCTATCTGAATATAATCAAATCATTCGGAACTCTAAGCGGAACTCTTTTATTGTTAGAAAATAATTATCTATATATGTGTTTTTATTAACTATAATAGAAATAATCTTCTATAAATTATTCATAAACAACTTTTGATTAAATAAAATGAAAATAAAACGTAAACGTAATAACAATAAATCAATGAACTTATTAGTTTAAATCAACAATTTGGTCATACATTTAAGCGATATTTATAATAAAAGTAATGTAAACCAAATAACGGTTAATATTTTTATTAACTACACCAAATAAAACAAGTAGGTACTCAAAATAAATGTTTTTACTTTTTTCTTTTTAAGATATAGTTTTTATTTTTACTATTTTGTCAAACGCGACCAATAGTTCTAAAATTAATACAAAACCAAAAATTATTTACTCATTCTTATACTGGTCGGAGGCGTATTAGTGTTAATCGTTTCATCTATGCAAAAAGAAAAGATTAATAAATTTAAGATAAACAGCACAGTACATCTTGTTTATCTTGTTTAGTACGAATAAAAATTAAGATTTTCTTTTTTCTGTAAGAAACACTGTATATCATTAATTACAAATCATTATACAATTACTAAGACAATAGGAACATTTCCATGAAATACATATATTCAAATTATGCTATAAGTTAAAAACAATAGTGTAGAATTATGAAAAATTAATTTTCATTTCTGTGCGCTTTTTCTATTTAACTTTTCAGCAAGTAATCGTAAAGTGAAATTATAATAATAGTTTTTAGATTTAGATTGAATTGTATTGCAGCCGGTTTTAATTTCCTTAACAAGAACAATTGGTGCGGTGATGACTAACTACATAGTCTACATATAGCCTATATAATAAATGTTATGTTGCGGTATAAATTGTTATTGTTATATGTTTTATTAAAACTAGCAATTTTTTAAATTCATAAGTTCATAAAAAAAATTTCTGTGAAAAACGATTGTGTCATTTACTTATGCTAATATATCATTCTTTACTTAATTGTTTTGTTAATGTTTGATTTATAGCGCATCATAATAATAAATAAATTAAATAAATGTATCATTTATTTTTAGTAATAATAACGTTCCTATTCGATTTTGTGCGAATTGATGTTATACATTTTAAAAACGTAATCGCAAGCAATTATTTGTGGTTTTGAATTAAACAATTTTAATGCACAAGTCAAAAGTTGATTCAGGCAAACTATTGGCTTATAGCTATTTATTATTTGAAAAAGCATTATATTCATCACTTCATTCATATAAATTGAACTGCATTTCTCAAAGCACTCGCCTAGTGATAACAATTTTTTGCATCATATTTCTCAAAAGTAGGTCAAATAAATATTATGTTTTGCATTTTACTTATATCTACACCAATCTTTACTTTTATTTATTTACAACATTAATTGGAAAGTAAAAAAATTTTCACTATTTGTATATACATATTGTATTACAATGAAAATGAAAAGTTTATTTGATTGTAGAACAAAAATTTGTATGTATTTCAATTGTATGATGTTCGACTTGATAGAAAAATAATAAAATTGGTTTATCACATAGGTTGTATTGTATTCATAAAGCACAACTCGTTCTAGGAATCTTTAAAAACCCCGAGAAAACTCCTATTAGGTATGATACAATTGGCTTGTAGTGTGACTAAAGATAATGTGGTTTAAGTCAGGTATATGTCAATCTTTCGCTGCAAGACTCTGCGCAATTTTCATATTTCGCTCCTCTAGCAATGTAAGAAGTGTCATATCTTTAATGCGTATAAATTCGTATATAAATTTGTCTTGAAACGCGACTGTAGTTGATTGATTGGTTGTAGATCTTTTCTTACTCGTACATATATCCCCAAAACCTGTTTTAGCTTTCAAAAGATTTATAACTCAAATTGCCTTCCTAAATCACTGGAAATTTTCAATGATATACTCCAAAGAATCACTGAATATATTCGTTGCTACTGTATCGAGTGTTGTCATATCATCTACAGGATCTTTTGTTATTCCGGACTGAATTAACCAGTATATTCAAGTGGTCTAGACCACATCGGAGGTGTTTTATTGCTCTTTTACTGGTAGAAATTAAAAAAAAATATTTGAACCCTGTCTATAATTATACAATAAGTTTGTTTGTTTAATCTATTTTTATTGTTCATAGGGGTCACCAATTATAGGATGCAATATTGTGGATAATAATACGAGTAAATAAACTTACATATTATGCTCAATAATTTATGTTTAATAATATATTTACTAAAACCAAGACCGACCACCGTCTGGTACAAAACTGCATCCCTGCTATATATACAGGAAATAAGATTACTATGCCAAGTTATTTTTGGCTGGTAGTAGATGGTGATAATTAATAGTGTGAAATCCTCATAAGCTTAATTTCTTAACTTAGTTACCGCGATCACACGATACACTAATTCCATCCCATTGAAGAAAAAACGCACAGGTAGACACGTCCGTCTGATACCATTATTAGTTGTAGGTATTTAACATCATGTACATAAGAAAGAAATTCAAGATTTTCTAATATATGAAATATTATGTATAACGGCAACAAGAATGGTTGCACCTATACTAGTCTTATATTTGTTTTCTCACGAAGGAGAACCCAACTTTTTAATTATGTATTTATTTTTTGATGGTATGATTAATTCTCACTTAATTGTGACTAATAACGTGTATACTCGAAAGAATACCAATAATATTACGATTAGTGTAGGTTAACTATGCACAATACGAAAAAGTTTATGAACCTAAATAAATATTGGGTTGAACAGTAAATTAATTATCAATCGTTTGTACAATAATCGACTTAAATAACACATAAATAACACAGTTTTTATATGTATCTTCTTGACAAAACCGGAATTTCATTATTTTTTAAATCACTTTATAGAACATAAAATAAAAATAGGCAAGAATGAATTTACCTTCAACTTATTATATTTTATGACCATGAATCTTGCGTTTCAAGAATTGATCTTTAGTTTTATTTGAACGTACATATTATAATGAAATTGTGTAGAAATTTTAAACTAATTTAATTAGAGACAATTTGCGGAAATTAAATTCCAACTGTCTGCCAAAACGTCTACTACATTTTATCATCTATAAGATTATTTTCTATTCTCAAAAATGTATTTTATTTGATCGATTAGTCATTGCCGTTACAAATTAGCCGCCAATTGAAGAGTATTTCAATTTCATTTCCATTACAGGACCACATCAACTTAAGGTGTACATTTGGCATAATTATCGAAGTATTATTTAATTGTAAAAATAATTTGATATTAGCTGAAATCAAACTTTATGCAATTTCAAGCTAATGATCTAATTTATTATTTTTAATTTAATTTAATCAATTAGTATTTGGTAAAAAGAAAGTACCAGTATCACTATAATAAACTTTAAAGGCCAACTTGCTAATAGTTTGAAAACTGCATTATGGCAATGAATAATATACCTATACACTATTAAGTTTACTTAAGCGAACAGTGAACAAAATGGATAAATTTAGTAGAAGGATAAAACAGTCATATTCAATAATATTGTATCAATTAACCATTATAAAAGATAATTTAATGAATTTGAAGTAAGTTAACAACTATAATATATGTATGTACGAGTATGTAGTTATACACCACTGCAAACAGCAAACTTTAAACTACACAACAAAAGAAAACTCAAGAGAGGGAATAAAATTAAATGTAAAAGAATTCTTGAAGTTGATTCCAAATTAATAAGAAATTAGTTGAAAAGAAACCGTCGAGGTATAATTACATATACAGTAAAACTGCTATTTATACTAAAGTGATTTGATAAATAAAAAATATTAAGAAATGATTTTAAACAAAAAACTTTAAATTATTGTACAGTGCTTTGTGACCAGTGTTGATTATTTTTGTTGTGAATTAAAAAAAAATCTTAATAAACAAATTCCAAAAATAAAAATGTTCAAATATAATTTATTAATTTTACTATTTATAATTATTGTTAAAATAAAATTATCACATTCCCATGGTCGATTAATCGAGCCACCAAGTCGATCATCGGCATGGCGATTTGGTTTTCAAACGCCTCATAATTATAATGATCATGAATTGTACTGTGGTGGGTTTGCTCGGCAATGGAATAGAAATGGGGGGAAATGTGGCGAATGTGGTGATGCATGGGATTTACCGAAACCGCGGCCAAATGATTTTGGCGGTAAATACGGATTAGGTGTAACAGTTCGAAGATATAAACCAGAGCAAATATTTGAAATTAAAGTTGATTTAACGGCGAATCATAATGGGTGTGTATTTTTTATGTGAAAGGGATTGTGCATATTTATTAAATTTCAATTCCAATGGTATTTTATCTGATTTCCTGAAAAATAAAATGTGTATGTATGTTATTGATTCGGTTAAATTATGTTTGTCGTTGTTATGACTATCGAAATACGCATGAATCATACGCGATGATTTATAATGTTTTTAAATTACCTTAGTCGAATTTAATTAACCCGTAGTCGAGTAAATATTATGTTTGTCAACATTTTCAAAAATAAACTTTGAATACAATTTTCGTTCGTAAATAATTAAAATTAAACAAATTCTTAAATTATTTTGCAATTTATGAAATAAATAATATTCCAAAAAAAATACCCTTGAACGCGTGTAGATGCACTCATCTGATTTGGATGTGTCGTGCTAATTATCAGCTACCGCATTACATGCTCAGAATATTTTTTGTGTTTTGTTCAAATATTTTAAATTCTTATTGCTTATGGTTATTTGTTTTTTTCGGTGATCTTTAGCTTGTCTTGGTATTGAAAATGATGCAACGTATTTCTGTCATATCCATTTTGTTCTTCTCCGAATTAACTATAAACTTTCGTTATCAATGGATTCATTTTAATTTTTGGAATATCCAAGAAATTTCTACACAATTTCCGAGTTATTTCTTAATAACTTTGATGTTTTTATTTAAATTTATTCATGTTTCCGAAACTATTTTGTTTATCGCCAATAAGTTAGTTTTTTTTGTTTGTTTGGAATCATTATGTAATTTACTTTATAACGATTCGAAACCTGTATTTTTATATCGATCAATAAATACGCGTTGGTATTTTCGTGTTATACCCAAATTAGTATACTCAAGTTTATAAAATCAGAAAAAAGATAAAATTTATATTTCCTATATAGTAAAATTACATCTATCACTTACCAATTACATACATTTTGTAAAAATATTCATTCTTTACATTGACCCATAAAATAATAGTAAAACCGAATTTAACCATTTTCATTGATAACACAAACATAATAATTAAATCTAATCTATATAAATAATATTATGTTTACTTTCGTTTTAGATATTTTGAATTTAGATTATGTCCATTTATTACCGCAACACAAGAATGTTTAGACAGCAATCAGATACAAATATTTTCAACAAATGATTCAAATCATCGCTTTAAATTTTATCCAGATCGTACATTAGGTCCAATTTTTACCTTGTACGGTGTTTTACCAAAAAGTAAGTATGCACCTATCTATATTACACGTGACTAAATGTAGTTATATGGAAACGTTCTACATTGAAAAGAAAATTGTAGGAGAGAAAATAATTAGACAAAAAAACTTTCCTTTTCATGCATGTTATCATAAATAGCAGAAAAGACAATTTTGAATTTATGTATTTCATGTTGTCAATTTGTTATTGTTTTATTTAGTATTTATAATTGCTGTTATGAATTTAAATAGAAATTTCACTTGGAAATGTCTTTTACACATATTTTTTATTCAGAATATTAATCAAGCAATTGAAACGCAATCGAACAAGTGATTTATATCAAAATTATTTGGACACAAATTAAAATTGGTAATAGGTTCTTTCATTTATTGAAATATAATTCTATAAGCATATAACTAATAATTTTGTATATAACATAGAATTGGGTTAGAAAGGTCACTTGTTTCAGTTTGTATTTATAAACTTGTTTCGCTCTCGACACACTGAAACTATAGAACAGGGTTAATGAGAATTTTCTCAAATATAGGTAGATACACTGTGTACAAGTTCATTAACAGACAAACATTGTTATTTTATTTTAATTTTTATTTATTTTATTAGAGTCATGAATTAATTGTATTGTTTTATTTGCAAATTTAAATAAAAAATACTTTACATATTAATCATGGTTGTGAATTTATTAATTGGGCACGAAAATCGTAAAATAAAATAATTATTACGATTCAGCCATTAAACATTATAGTCATATACCTATATAGAGTTAATAAACCAATAACATGTGAATAAACTTTAAAAGAGACAATTTTTAATAATTAAAAGAAAAGCGTGCAAATTATTAAACAATCACGGTAATTTAGCACACTCGTGCTAATTACCGTGTTAAGTGATGATTATCGCAAATTTGATATGGTACCGACAATCTCCGGAAGTAGAGACAATAAAAGCTAATAATCTCATTTACACGACAACACAAAAATTAATGTGATATCAATTTAAATACGATAACTATAGCTATTACATAAACGTACAATGTACTCGGACAAATAATTGAATACAAGAAATTCTCATCATTGTTAAAATTAATATATAAATAAAACTTTCGAAATTATTAAATTAAATTTATTATTGTTTTATAGATTTTTCGTGTCATCGGTGTGTTTTTCAATGGAGATATGTAGCCGGCAATAATTGGGGCACATGTGAAAATGGAACTGGTGCAGTTGGATGTGGGCCACAAGAAGAATTTCGCGCATGCTCAGACATCTCTATATTAGATTCTAATGTTGTTCAAACATTCGAGCCCCCAGCTGAGCCCCCTGTTTCATCGACAACAATGAAACCAACAGCTACAACGACTGACCCAATATCGACAGAAGTGGCAATCGAGCGATTTGTTTATAGTGGCATATTTATTGCACTATTCTCATTGATTTCAGTGATTTGTCTTTTTGCATTAGCATACATATGCTACTATGAGGATCATCGGATAAAGAAAATTTTAGAAAAACGATCAACATTTGGTCACAAATAAAATTATGAATGAAAGGTTTCGTATGAATGATGTGTGATCGAGAATTAAAGTATTTTAGTAATATAATATTGACTTATTTTATTTTAATTATATAAAAATAATTTTATTTATAAATAGATTTTTAAATAATTATATAAACGATAAATATCACAATAGTTTTTAATTGTTATCATGCCACTACATAAATTGAAAATTTACAACATCAAAATAATAATATGGAATACAAAATCTAAGACATTCGTGTTAATTTATTTCTAGTCTATCTTTAAGTATTGCGTTGATTTCAGTTTATCGAACCGTGAATGAAATATGTATGTGTGTTTCATAATAAGCATAATACTGAATAAATGGTTTGATGAAAAGTTACAGTCTGCTGCAAAGTTGTATAGAATTTTTTAATTCAAATGGCTATGTTTGGTAAATAGAATATAATAGAACTTGGTTGAGTTTGCAACAACTACCAAATTTCAATATTTTCTTACAAAATTGAGTTAAATGAGATGTTGTTAAGGATAATATCTATATCTCTCCACGATATGACGTCACTTATAATTTAAAATTATTACAAGCCGGTCCCCTTGACCAATGACCGTTTTCACTAAGAACAACGGCGTATTTTCATGTTTCATTAAATTGTATTACAATTTCCAAGTCAGCTTGACATGATATTGCCCTTGACTTCGAATGATATGTTCAACTAATGATGTAACAACGGATTAATTTCAAATTTTTAGACAGCGATCATCATTTGGTCACTGCAAAGTTATGTTGGTAGATTTTGTACGATTTAAACAGGAGAACATTACAACTGTGGTTTGTTCAGCAACAAAATATTACCCATAGAGACGTGCCATCTTACAGTCGATAAAATATTGATTTTTAATCGAGCAAAAAATAAAGATGAGCTTTCTAGCACAAGCAAATCGGTTTTAGAAAAAGCAAATAAGTGAAAGTTCTGAGAGTATAGAACAACACGTAATGAGCGCAAATTGCATAATTCCTTTAAATCAATTAACAAGTATTTATTATCAAGTAATTTGGAAAATATCTGGGATTATGAAAAATGTACTAAAAATGCCAGTAATGCAGTCCAAATAACAGGCTATGGTATGAAAAATTACTTGATCCATTAATCCACTAGGTACAATTTTCTGATTCCATCGGACTCAAAGTAGATAAGCCCAATTTGCACATGTACTCCATGTACACGTTTATTTATTTTTTCTTGACGAATGTGTGTGCAATTGTTAAATCTCTAAAGGATCCCAATTGAAGAAATTCCAAATTTGATATAAAATAAAAACGTTTATTAGTTAAGGAAAAAATCTTACTTGTAATCTTATTAAACAAAAGTAATATGTATGTTGTAATATATAATATAATCAATGCATTTGTATTCAATTAATGGTCTTATTGTTTTGGGGTGATGCTGAGGATGACGATGTCGTATGTTGCATATCCAATTGTGCCTGAGCAATATCCCCCAATGCAGATTGAATTTTATCCAGTAATAACTCACCTTTGCGCACAACGTCTTCTAATCGTTCAGATGCTTCCAAATTTTCGGCTTCAAGTCTTTTCAAACTTTGTACTTGTAATTCCTGAGAGCTATCTTCATTTGGCAGAGATTCTATTAAAGTATCAATATCTTTGGCGCATCGTGATATTAACGATGAGAATAGTTGTGCATAATCCTCTTGACTTGTTTGCTGTGGTGTTTGAGATCCAGTTCTATCAAAACCGGGAAATTTGCTTGGCACGGAACATTGTTGAAGAACGCCAATACTATTGCAAAAGTGTTCCGCTTGCTATTGTTAACAAAGTTTTGTCTTAATTAAATAAACTCTTTCTTATTTAAACATTTATTAACTATACCAAATTAATTGTATCTTGTAATTGCGTTAAACGATCTGCCATTTTAATAGTAAAAACCATTTATTTGCTATTCCTGATCCATTTATTTTGGGTTTGACAATGACATACACAAGATAATAATTTTGACAAAATTATTATAGGTGTTGGACGCTGAATAGAATAATTTGCTGAATATATGTCATATTACATACATTTGCATACATCTATTTTTTAAATTTTTAATCAATATTTATGAGAATTCCATTGAATGTTTGTTTTGGAAAATATAACATAAATATTTATTGATAATTTTAGCTACTATTTAAATCGATTGTATATTTTAAAAAAATACTACATTCATTTAACGGTTTGGTTGTAAACATTGAACCTACAATAGTTTTATAAACCTTGTCTGCAATTATCAATTATAGATCTGTCATTTGAAAATTAGAAATTTCCACCCATTTCTTTCAATTTAGCAAAAATTTGGATAACGTTAACTAATTAATTGTTAAAAAATATTATATTTTGATTACTAATCAGTACATTCTTGGAATTTACTTTTGCATTAAAACAAA
Organism: Tipula unca; assembly: GCA_951394425.1. Lineage (NCBI taxonomy): Eukaryota > Metazoa > Arthropoda > Insecta > Diptera > Tipulidae > Tipula > Tipula unca. The sequence goes on along the minus strand of OX596380.1, from coordinate 5,420,578 downwards.
CTTTCTTCAAATGAGTAAAATGGGTATGTATATTGCCGCAAAATGAATTTGCACAACAAAACATGTAATGCGATAAATAATTTAAATTGTTTTACTGTATTTTCAATTCCAGATCCAAATGATTCGAAAGAAAAACTGAAAAAGCATTTAGAATTGTTAAAGGAGGAGTACACAAAGTTACAAACAAATTACAATGAATTGGAACGAAAATATAATCAAGTAACTGTGAACACGGGTGGAAGTGAGTTAAATGGGGAATTCAACAGTTTTGTGTCTCGATTGGTGTTTACTGTGGCCACGCTGTATGGTCGAAAAATTTATTCAGACATCACGATTAAATTAAAAGATAAAGAAGTCCCGGGCCATAAATTCGTTTTAAGCGCACGATCAGAAACATGGCGTGAAGATGTTTTAACCGATACAAAAGAACTAGGTAAATTCAACCAATTTTGGTGTCACCATATTGCAATTAAAACTAAATTTTTCTTTTTAAATTTAAGATTGGTCTGATTTAGAATCGGATATCGGTCATGCATTACTCCGTTGGATTTATACGGATGTGGTTGATTTACAAAACGATAAGATAACGTTGGCATTACTACGTGTAGCCCATCGTTTTAAATTAACCGCACTGTTGGGACTTTGTGAACGTGCATTAGTTGCGCTGGTCAATGTTCGGTCATGTGTTCGTTATTATTGCGTAGCCGAAGAAGTTAATGCATCAACTTTATTAGAATATACATCATCACTGATATCGACGCATTGGGATGATTTAACGCCAGAAGATTTTGAACATATGACTGGACCTCTTTTATATAAAATGTTGAAAAGTAAAACAAAACATCCACTACATGCCGCGGTTCGTCTATTGCGTGAAGATGTTGTATTTTTATGTCTCGTGGAGAATACCAATTCAGTAAGTTTTTTTTCTTCTGTATTATAATACCATTTTATAGTTTCATGATCTTAGTTGATAGTCGTTTTTATGAAATCTGTACATCTATTAAACTCCATATACCTATAAATGTTTTTAGAATTAAGTTTAATTTATCGTTACAAATTTGATTCGCCATCTACACTACATCGTTCACACAAAAATTAAACCTGCTGCCAAACACCTCTTAATATGCAATACTAAATTAATTCATTAATAATATAAATAAGATCATAAATAAGTCTGAATATTTCAAAGTATGGTTTGTTCTGAATATCCGGTCTGTGACTTAAAGAAAGAGGATTATTAGCTTGGTCAGAATATTCTACTCAACTGAAAGTGATTTATTTAATCACCTAAAATAATTTATTTACACCAACGTAATGTATATGATTTTCTACACTTACATGTACATTCGATCCAAATTTTTATTTACAGTTCGAATGAATCACCAACAGTTTTAATCATCGTGATATTATGTATTTTTTAAATTTACATTTTTTCCATATTAAACCATAAGCACATTGTCCATTGTTCGTTTTGAACATAATTTTCAACTATTAAAAAACAAAATCTAGTAACACAATACTAGGCTTATATAATTTCATCTTTTAACAACATATTACAACAGTATTCATTTGATTTTTTTATGTAACAAATATATTTAAATTTAATTAATCAATTCGAGTTTTGAGATTTTTTGGTTGGATTTTTTTTTAATAGTATAGTATAATTTAAAAATAAGTAATAAATTACGATTAAAAACTAGAATCTAAACATAATAAAATAAAACTAAATTTTTATTGTTCATTCAACATTTTTCAAAAATTTGAGTGCATTAAACAAAAATAAAACAGTCATTGCATCACTGGAAAAACTTGTTGCATCCTTTGTAACAGTTGCTGGGGCGGAATTACAATATGAACCACGACAGTGACAAATTATTGCTTTTTGTTCATCTTCTATACAGTCTTCCGTGTACGCTTCTTCAATTTTGCTTTGTATCTCCCACTGACCCTTTTGAAATACCTGCAAGAATAAAATTGTTTTGTATGTGGAAATGATTTTATGTATTACAACTAGCCGGAGCCGCCATATACCTGACTCGTGTATTTTTGATTGGCACAATTTCTTGTAATTGTTTTCTTTTCTATTCCTCCCGGTAATTTTAACGTTAGTACTTTTTTCATACACATTGTGGAATACGGGCACTCGACTTCATATTTTTCACTATAATCAAAATCTGCACATATCCGATTTGTGCTATTTTTTTGATAGTATTCTGAGTGATATACAGAACACATGTAACAATTTGTTTTACCAAATGATAGTACAACTAGAAAGATAAACAAAAAAGAAGTAATATAAATTTATAGGATTGTAGTCAATAAATTCTGCCAGAAATCATGATAAATTTAACTTTGAACCAAAATTTAATGAGCTCACGTTGTTATAGACTTTTTCATTATAATTTCGAATTGTGATTGTTTCTTTCTTTTTATAGGTAGAATAATGTGAAAATTTCTATTATCCTTTAAGGTCGTAAAATAAGATTAACTTGGATTGATATCGATTAAGTTGATGGTATGTCAAAACAGTATATGCTTTTTCAATCATTTTTGTAAAAATAAACTGTTCATAACAACAAAAAATAGCAACTATCACGCAATAGTTAAATTATATAGAAAATGTCATTTTTCCTTTTACAATGAGTCATTACACCCAGCCACGATAACGAAAAATAGTGACCATATCATCTAATTACTATTAATATGTTCTATTTTTTCTAAACATGAATATTTATTGTTATCTATTATACAAATTCATGATTCAATTTTCTTCCTCTTTCTTGTGTGTGATAAGCTTGTACGATAACCGACATTGAATTGAATACAAAATTGTTTATTCTATTATTGAATGGTTTTCATGGCGACAAATATACTATTTTTTATTGATTTCTCATTTATATTTCGGAAACATTACTTGAAAAGTGAATTGTTTTACTGTTTTTAATGCGAGATGAATCATAATTAATGTATGTAATGAAGAATAATAAATTTAAAGTTACGTATTGTGGTTTAAATAAAAGCTGAGAATTTCCTAGATTGATTAGCCTTTTTATTTTGTTTACATAATATTTGTGTTATTATTTCAAGCTGTTTGCTGTATCGGATCCACTATTGGTATCAATTATACCGGTATCTAAAGTTAATGTTATCGAAGCGTAACTTATAATTTGTAGATAATAAGCTTAATCATCACACTTAATTTTATCGATACCAACACTTGTTGATTATGGCAACATCGAACAATCCTGTTAGTCCAATTAATGAAACAAAAACAAGTCTGTAATTTTTCAAATCATTTCATATTTATGTAGTTCAGTGAACCGTACGTTTTAACATTTTTAACGAATTCATTTAAAACAATATTCATTACTGCAATTTTTTATTATTTTTTTTTTCGTTTTTAAATGCTTTTCATACATAAATAAGAGATAAACCTGTTTAAAATCATTTCTTTATTCGCATTTGTGTGCCTCGCTTTTACATTCACAAAACTATGCCTTATCTGTATTATATATGTAGATACATTCCGTTTATTTTTTATTATGATTTTGCGATGCACCAACATTCATACAGTTAAAAAATTATTCATTGATCACTAAAACTTTTCACTAAATTGCAAAGTACATACAATAGATGATTCATTGTAAAGATTTCGCAGTAAAACTTTTTGATTTCTATAACATAAAAAAAAAACTGTATGACTGATGATTGGGTTGAAATTTATTCACGATTTCGTATTTATTTGAACTTAATTGAGTGTTAAAAAATAAACTCAGTGTAAATTTCTAATACATATTTTGATAGTCACTGAACTATTTTTCTAACCAATTTACCTGTTAATAATAAAACATTTAACATAAATACAATTTTTATATACATATTAAACAAAATAACTCAAAATTTATTTATAAAACTTAGAATAACTAAAATCACAATAATTTTTTTTTGTTAAATTTTAAAATAGATTTTTTTTTACACTAAATTTTATGAGTGTATAATAATTAATTTTACATTATCATTTTGAATTTTATTTTATTAATTTAAGTTGTGTATTCGATAGCACTATCTCTATATTTGCAATATAAAGTTAATCTGTTTTTTAAAAATAAAATTTTTATTTTGAACTTCGTCATGTGTTTGTTACTCGAAATATATTTGTAAACTATGTTATTTTTTTACTCAATTTATAAAAAAAAAAAAATGTTTTCTTATTTCATTTCGTTGTATATGGTTTGTTAGTGCATATATTAAATTTTAGTAACATTTTATTGTGGCTGTCGTTAATCAATCAGCTATGCAATTTTAACTGGTTCGAGTTAAATCATTAATTTATCGTGTTTTCCAATAAAATAAAATCTAGAAATATATCACTATATATTGCTAGGAATTTAATACAAAAATAATTAAATTTTTGCTTGCATGTATATTTCAATTTTCAAATGAAAAAAACCCAAATTCGAAATACAATTAACATATTAACTAGAATTTTAAATTCATTTAATTTCAAATCCCATTTATTTACTTGACTTTACGAAAATTCAACTCAATTAATATTTGAAAACTCAATTACATTTGTTACGGTTTTACTTACATGTTAATATAATGCCCAGAAGAATTATAAAAATTAAATAAATTAACTTAAGCGAGCGAGTGACGGCATTTGTTAATGTGAATTTATATGATTTATTTTATTGAATTTGAAACAAACAATAAATATATTAATTACGATTTATAATTTTAATATTTTAATTGAACTATAGTAATATCATGGTTATGTACCGCAAATAAACATGACTGAGTTTTTAAACTTACTAAAAAATAACCTCTAAGTGGCTTACATTACTGTATTATCATGCTTTTTTATAAACTGCCATTGAAAAAAATTCAAAGAAAATACAAACAAAGCCCAAAGAGAATATTATTTTTACTTATGTTGTAATATGGTTATGTTGATGACGACAAAAATTCTATATTCTTTGGATAAATTAGTATTCATACTCATCTCCTGCTTATAAAATTCGGAAACATATTTATGATAACAGAAAAAACTATAATATAAAGTTTTCTAACATATTTTTTAGGGTGTCGAGCACATCCATACAATGTATCAGATTACCAAATTTTGTGATGATGTCAATCAAATAGAAATCGAACGAACTATTATGTGGAAACATGTAGTCGGATATAATTGTTGCGGTTTTAATTAATTTGTCGTTTTCTGTTCTCTCCCTCAAATGACTTAAGTTAATAATGATTGAATGATAATACAATAGAAATTGAGAGTTTCTTACTGAAATACAGTATGATTATTAAGAACATTTATATTTTTAAAACGAAGATGTTTGCTGAAGAATTTGTTTACAAAAATTTGGCTATTTTATGAAAGTTCGACAATTAGAACAATGTGGTGAAATTTTATATGATTTTTGCTACCTCTTGTATCTTAACCTTGACATACTGAACTAATAGTTTTGTTTACACGATGAACACAATAAACAGTTCTTCTGAGGTTTTTGGAACTCACCATCACATAAAATAATGTGCTAATTGATTTTTAATGTTCTTACATTATATTACCTTTCTTTGGCCCACATCGATAGTATAAAAAAACAAAAATATAAAAATTATATATACATGGTACTTTTGTATGTAGAAGTTATAGACTATCCATTATACCAGGAATTTGGCATGGCAATTAAAAAAAGGTTGTTTAACTGATATAATCTAGACAAATTTAGTGTAAGGATTTCTTTATGAAAATATGCACTTTACGGAAATTTCCATTTTTGCAATAATATATTGAACTCAAACACACACTTATTTTTCCATCGCAGGCACGTTTCTATTTAATTCTTAATTAGAGTTTTAATTATTTTTGATAAATATACATATGTATACGTATACAAAAATATTAGGTGGGATTTTATTTTATGGTTTTAATTTGAAATTAACTTGAAAAGGCATTCCAAATATTTTATTGTCATGTAGTTTTAATCTACATCTTAAAATCTGGTTTCCGGTCCCAAACTATAAAATAACAATTAGGTACATATTTTGCCGTTTTGCTTTTTTGTTGTTGATACAAATTGTTTTCTCTAATTAAATTTGTTAACAAATTAAATGGATTAATTCAATATTGAAAATGCAATGGAACTTCATATTCATATCATATGCATTGTCTGCGACATTTCAGTTTTATTGAATGACAATCAAGAATTAATTATAATTATAGAAAAATATATAATATTGTAATTGAATTTTTAATATAAACCTTAATTACACATGTCTTATTCAGTCGTTCATACTAAACTAGAGAATTAAAATATCGTTATCCGTCACCTCAAATTGTGAAATTTCACCTAGCCGAAGAAATATAGATGTTCTCAGAAAATTATTTATATTGAAAATAGCCAAATCAATTTTGAAATTTGACGAGAAGAGATTAATGGGCACATTAATAATCCTAACTTTAAAACAGTTTTGTAGGAGGTGCGAGAGCAACAAGGTTAGGTGGAATTTCGTGGTTTTAGTCATATTTATTACATAAATAATATTTAGATTTGGGAATTCAAAAAATTCAATTTAACAAATCATTTGTGCGTAAAATAACACGCCACCAATACAACTAATTTGCTCCAGTATTTGAATTTTATCCAAAACCAAAGTATATATTTTTGTCTTCGTTACTAAAAGATAATTTGTTTGTATTTGGTGAGAACGTCTTAAATCATATCCGTAAAACCATTTTTAAGTAAATCATGAATTATTTTTCCATCATACTGAAATATAATTAGCTCGTTGCACTTAATGTTTTTATAATATAACAATATAACTAAAATAAACACCATACCAGTCTTTTAATAATAAACATTTTTTTTTCTAATAAAATAAATACTTTTTACATGAGTTACAATAGACGAGGAATAATATTTTTATTTAAACGGAAATTGTGTTATCGTACTTGCTTCAATTGTTCTCTGAGAATAAAATACATTCTAACTTTGATAAACAAATTATGTTACGTTAAACATAACACATAATTATCATATATACAATATATTTACAATTTTATTACTTGCATATAGTTACATACGTAGAAATTGGAGGTCAAAGAAATTATTTATGTTTTTTCAAGACGATAATTAATTTACTATTCTAAGAGTTGCTTATTAATAAATTAAAATTTTATACTTTACGAAATAGAATTCGTCAAATAAAACTGTGTCAAATGATATTATATCAGAAATTGGATTATACGATTTAATTTAACAATTTCAATTGTCTTATAGAAAAGAGTGAATGTTTTTTTGTTTATTATTTCATCGCGTTTCATATACGAATCGAATAATTTTTAGTTAGCTGATTAAATAATACATTGTAAAAAAAACTACAATCGTTGCTGTTCTATAAATAAAATTCCATAATGAAAATTAAATTTTGAGTTCAAGTTCGCTGAATACCCGCACTGTAATTTTTAGATTAGGGTTTTTATTTGGCAGTGCGCGATTCAATGGACAACAAAATGTGTGACCTTATAGTTCGTAATGTATTGTATATTAGTGATAGTTCGTTGAATGTATATAACATATGAGTTTTTTTTATAGATTGCGTATTCGATTGAGGGCGTATTTTGATTAAATTCTAACGAAGTAGAATGCAATTTAAAATCTGTGAATGCATTTGGATTAATTTTTGCATAATAAAATACTCATAAAATAAATAACAAACTATAGATATGAAATTCGTACAAATTTCTTATAAATCTTCACCATTGTGAGTAATAATAAAATCCGTTTGTTAATTATCAATCAAAACCTAATCGGCGAATAAAATAAATGTTAATATCCTCCGTAAAGTAAATGTGATATGAATTATAATTATATGATTAAAGCGACATAAATATAGAAATGTTTAGGCATACGAATTCGTTTTGTACTACTATTTTATAAACTATTCGTTTTTGATGCAGTATTTAATTGAAGATATCTAATTAAATACAAACGTGAAAAACTTAAATTAAACGCTCATCATAATAATATTTATGTTTAATATTTATTTTAGTTGTCCGAAATAGTCAATAGCATTTCACCGGAAGGACACTTACCGCTGGGACTAGCATTGATGCTGAAAAGTTTAACAATTAGTCAAACATTAGTACAAAATGGAAAGACCGATGTCAATGCTTATAATTCAGATGGTTGTACTCTGCTAATCGAAGCAATAAAACGAGGTGATGGATTTGCCGCCGATTTTTTACTAGAGAATAATTGTGATGTGAATTTAACATCAACGAAAACTGGCGATACAGCATTACATTTAATTGCTACGTATGGCGATAAAACAACAGACGATCGCACTTATAAAGATATGCTGTCAATCGGATTAAAAATAATCGATGATGGTGGTAAAATCAATGTACAAAACGCGAAAGGATAGTAAGTATCCAAAATGTGTAATATTTTATTTATTTACTAATAATTTTTTGATATTTTTTTAGTACCCCATTACATTTAGCAATATTATCAGGCCATTCGAATTTAATTGAAAAGTTATTATCCCAAGAAAATATCGATACGAATCTAAAAACAAAAGACGATAAATACATATTACAACTATCGCTATTAAAATCCTATTGCGAAACCAATGATGATCGAGATTTCGCACTAGCAAGGCAAATAATTGAAAAAGGTGGTAATCCAAATAGCATATTTTACGATACTGGTGATACACTCATGCATTATTTGATTAATAAAGACGAAGAAGATGCTGCAATATTTTTAGCAAATTACGCCGATACCAATATTGTTAATAAAAATGAACTTTCAGCATTACATCTTGTGTGCGAAAAAGGATTTGATTGTTTGTGCCGAAAGCTTTTGGAAAAAAATGCACTTCCAAATATACAATCAACCATGATGGATTACAATACGCCATTACATTTGGCGGTCAAGGGAAATAATCATGATATAATTAAAACTTTGGTTAATTTTAAAAATGAATTTGAAATCAGTTTAGATGAAATGTATATTCCTAATTTTAATTTGAAAAATGAAAAGGGGGAATCGCCATTGAGTCTGGCTTTGACTTTAGGATACGATAGTCTTGTATCAATATTAATCGATGGAGGAGCCGATGTAAATGCGCGCAACGGAAAAGATTTGACTTTATTACATCAAGCTATATTGAAGGAAGATGCAAAAACTGCAATATTTTTATTAAAACAGGGTGCTGATATGAATGCATTGACAGGCGATCAGGAATCACCTTTACAACTATCAATCCATTGCCGTCTTCCAAGCGTAGTAGATATTTTATGTACTATGGGGGTTTCATTTAGTTCGCCCGATGATCGCGGAGACTGTCCATTATGGGTGGCATTGGATTCGAATCAAGAAGAAGTAGCAGAGGTATTGGTACGCCATGGCGTGGATACGGATTGCTGGTCTACCGGACCAGAAAATACGTTACAGACGCTACTTCATCGTGCTATTGACGAGAATAAGGAAGATATCGCATGCTTCTTAATTAAGAGTGGATGTGATTTGGACTCACCACGGCAACCAACTGTAGATTATCCTGATTCCGATGAAGCGAAAAGTAAGGCATCACCCTTGCACCACTGCTGTCAATGGGGTCTAACTAAAACATTACAAGCTTTAATCGATCATGGCGCAAATGTTAATTCTATTGATCGTGAAAGTAAAACCCCACTACATGTGGCAATTGAAAATCAAAATGACGAGATAATAGGGATTTTATTGTGCCATCCAAGCATCGATCTAAAACTTCGTGATAAATTTGGAAATACTCCATTTGCGGCTTCCTTAATAATTCGGAATCATAAAGCGGCACAAAATATTTTAGAACGTATTCCTAATGCTGGTGAACAAATGGATCAACGAGGTCGTAATTTTTTACACATAGCAATCATGAAAGACGATCTCGAATCAGTTTTATTTTTGTTAGCAATTCAAGTAGATGTAAATTCCCGTGTGCACGATGTTAATCAAACACCGCCGTTGCATTTAGCAGCTGCATCAGAGAATGAAATGATATTACGAAATTTGATATTGGCTGGAGCCAGAATTAACGAACGAGATGCTACTCAGAAAACGGCATTGCATATTGCAGCTGAACGTGGAAAAGTTGAATTAGTTTCAGCTTTGATACAAAATGGAGCGGATTTTGATGCCACAGATAACGATGGAAATAATGCATTACATATAGCAGTGCGGGAAGGGCATTTATCAATTGTGCGTGAATTATTGACCGAATCAGGAATAAATGCTGAGCATACTAATTTAAAAGGTCGTAATCCGTTGCATGAATTATGTCGATTTGGAAAGGATCAAACAGCTGCTGCTATATGCGAACTTTTCATAGAATGTATGCCACAATATCCAATCAATACAACTGATCTGCAAGGGAATAGCCCATTATTATTAGGTTATATGCGAGGCCAAGCGCCACTATGCAAAGTTCTAATTAAAAATGGTGCATGCCTTGGAATGGAAAATCGGGATGGAGTGACAATATTCAATTTCCAGTTGGCAACTAATCAACTATTACATAAATTACTCGACCAACTCCCACAAGAATCACCTTGGGCTACATCGGACTTGTGTCAAGAATGTGGCGTAAAATTCACAATAACAATGAGGAAACATCATTGCCGTCATTGTGGTCGAATATTATGTAGCAAATGTTCGAACAATGATGTTCCCATTATTAAATTTGGGATTAATAAACCCGTTCGTGTATGTTCTGTATGTTTTGAAGTTTTACAAGTTGGTAGCGGATAATATTAGTTTTAATAATTTTTATAATATATATTTTTTTTCAAAGTTTACAAAAAATTAAGTTTTATTAATATATTATATTTTTGTTATATTTATGACAAATTCAGCATATTTTGGGAGTGCATATTATATATAAATATATATATATATATATATATGTATATACATAATATATTATCTATATCTATAAGTATGAGTCAATAACCAAAAAGAAAATGAGGATATTCATTCCATCCATAATTTTATATTTTAAAATATATTATAATATATGAAAAGAAACAAACATTTTTGTGTTTTAATTTAACATAAATTGTATTTGCCTACATTGAAATTATATTATAAATAATAATAAATTGTTATTATTTACTTTAATTTTGACCATAGTGAATGGGCAACACAGTGATCCAATTCATGCAAATAATCAATAAGTTCTTCAGTGCATGTTTCTGTGGTGCGTGATTTGCCATTGACCCGATCGTTGCACTCTTGATATTTTGTGAATAGAGATTCAATGTTGGGTTTTGCACCGCATTTCTCCTGCAATACATTTTATAGTAAAATTTATCGAAAAATATTTTTCTTGGATAACCTTACTCTTAGTTGTTGCTGTGGATCAACTAAATCTTCATCATCAGCTTTAACAGTTGGGAAAAATGATTTAAAAAAGTTGGCAAACATTTCTGCAAATTTAAAATTATAATTAATTGACTTATAAAAATTAATTTAAAAGAAAAAATACTTATTTGACTTTTCGATTACACAACACCTTTGGAGTTGGACTAGAAAAATGACAACCAAGACGAAAAAATTATTAAATGTATGTACATAGTTTAAAATTTATAACAAGGTAGACAATTTTATTGTAGGTTGTTTGTTGTCCTAATTTTTTTATCAAATTTTGTTTAAAGAGATTATGGTTGACTGTTGATAATACATACTATGTAATAATAAAAAATTAACATTAATGTCCATATTAAATTGTATGTAAATTATAAAAAATAATGGTTTGCCGAACTGAAGCTAGAGTAAACCATAAGCTACAGAGATAATATATGTTTCTTCTAAGAGATGTCATGATTTTCAGATATATACTACATAAATGTATAATTTTGAAATTATCAGCAATTTATAATTTATATTTATAATTTAAGTGCATATTCTTTATTTTGAAGTATTTTAATCATCCACTAATTAAATTTAACAATCTATATAACTACAATGTAATATATTTAAAAATGTTTAAATTTCATTCGAAATCGACCAAACTTCACAACAAATGAACAAAACCATTATCACACAACAACAACATCACTCATTTCTGCCATTTCTTTCAATTGAATAAAAAAATCACCAAAAATTAAATAATTTTTTTCATTTTTAATAATTTTGGCAATAATTCTAATTTTTTAAAGTAATCTCTAAATGGATTTAGTCCAATTCTAATCGGTTTATGTGAATAAATAAAGTTCAAGTGATATATTTTAGTTAAAATCACATAAATTTTGTGTGAAAACAATTCTCAACATTTTTGGGGCACAATTAAAAGAAGAAAAATTTTGTACTAAGAAAATTTAAGGAAAAAATATATTCTTAAAATAATGATTAAATGAAATGAAATTATGATGAAATAATTGAGTAAAATTTAATTAAAATATTTCTCATATTTGTTGTGGGAACGTTTTTGGATCAGTAAAGGTTTGTTAACAAATTATTGAAAAATAAATCTTATGAATAAAATGCATAAATGTCAAAATATTTTTAATTTAATTTTTGAGGTTATGTTCGATACGTATATTAATACATTTTAATTATATTTTGAAAACTAATAATAATTATATATATTATATTCATATGTCAATTTATATGCAATATTCTAGAACTATGAATGGGACTATTGATAATAGAAATTCGTCCATGATGAGCGGTAGCAATAAAATTAATCGGAATTTTAAAATGCTGTCCGATCCATGTATAATCAAAGGGGCAAGTAAATTGTATCGTTTTGATGGCATAGTTTTAAACGATGGTAGTCACCCACCAGTTATACCTAGAGATCCTAGAAATTCACTTTCTAGAATGAGATCCAGATTAGATGCAATGGAATTACCTGTTCCTAGGTAATTTGATTTACATATTAAATAAATTACAAAAAAGTGAGAATTAAACTTCATATTTTGTGAAAATATATGATTGATTTTTTCTTATCAATATAAATTTTATTTTATGTATTGAAAACACTCGTTTATGGATTGTATGAAACAATATGCTGTTATTTAATTAAGCAATTTGTTTTATAATAGATCTATTATCGGCCTACTATTAAAGCTAACATTTCTTTTTGTAGGTTTAAAATAGATCAACATTACATTGGAGAACCACCTGCCGTTGAAATAACTATAACCAACCTGAATGATAATATAGATAATACATTTCTCTCTGATATGATTCAGAAATGTGGAACATTTGATGAATTAAATATATATCATCATCCCGTGACGAATAAACATTTGGGTATTGCTCGAATCGTTTTTGAGACTGTGAAATCAGCAAAACTGTGTATAGAGAAATTTAATGGAACCTCTGTAATGGGGAAGGTATGTTCTTTTTTATTTTAAATTATGAAATTAAAATATTTTTAAAACAAAATTGTTAATTTTTTGTAAAATTGTTTTCGATAGATTTTGAGTGTTTTTCATGATCCATTTGGTGAAGAGTGTAAAACACAAATAGAAAATTATACTGAAAATAAACCTGTGAAAAATGTGGAACAATTAACAAATGTTTATCAACAAGAGGATAACAGCCAAGATATTTATAAAAATGATCGGTTGGGTGATGCTTCATCGTCGTCATGGGCGGAACAACATTATAATGAATATATTCCAAGTAAAAGTCGATCTCGAATTGATAGTGATCATGAAAGTAGTTCATTAAGTAAGCGTGATAATCGTGAAAGAGATGTAGATAAGTATAGTTCTAGTAGTAGCAGTAAAAAGGATAGACGCTGGGAAAAAGATAAGAAACATAGTAGCAGTAGTAGTAGGCATGACCGTCGAGATCATGAAAAAAGAGATAAAAAGGAACACAGTTCACGAGAATCACGATACAATCGCTCAAACTACGATCGATTAGATCGAGGATACTCGGCCAGCTCAGATACAACTTATAGTAATGCAACTGAAGTTAGTAATTATTCTAGTGGTTATGGAAGCAATCAAACTCCGTCTAGTTATGAAGTAACTTATATGTATCCACAATCAACTTATTCGTCAATGTATTCTTCACACACAACTTGGCCGTCTCAATGGAGTAGTGCTACAGTGGCACCCGCTGTTACCACAACATCTGAACTGTGGGATGTACCGACTCCTCCTAATCAAGTATGGCCTCAACCGGTTGAACCGATTGTGGAAACCACCAAGTCATCTTCACATCAGTCAAAGAAAAAGGAATACAGCAAAACTAGTAAATTAGAATCAACAAAAATAGTTGAGAAACCCGAGAAAAAGAGTTCGGACATAGAAGAAGACAAGAATACCGTTGATCTAGATACAAGAATTGCAATGATGTTCAAAGAAAAGGGATTTGGGGCAGCACCGCCATTTCTGCAGCTCGATAGTAGTGATTCTGAAGGCGAAATTGTCGACAATGAAAGTGATAATTTGAAAAAGGATGGTTCCACTCCAACACCACCATTACCACAACCTCCCCCACCACCTCCAACAGAGCCTCCTCCGCCTACGCCACCTCCAGGTACTCCACCACCTAGTCCTTATATTTCCTTAGAAACATATCAAAATTCATCATCAAAATCTGAGAGTAAGCCCAATAACAATTCAACTAAAAATTCTGTATTGATTGAAGATGGGGCTAGTGATATTTCATCAAGTGATGACGAGATTCTTTTAGCCAAAGGAACTTATAGTCCAATATTACCATCATCTAATAAAACCGAGAAAAAAGACGACGACCAAATGTCTTTATCTAGTTTGTCATCAACGGATGAAACTAAACCACTCAATGATAAATCGGCGAACACAGCATCACATAATGTAGTATCACAATGCTCATCTTCAATTAATACGCCCCAATCACAAATCCTATCATCACATCATAATAATCAATATATTTATCCTCCAGGTACAAATCCATATTATTATCCTGATCCATGGAATCCTTATCCAACCCATTATCTCCCATCATCCGAAGGTTATATGAATTTTAATAGTTTTCCTAATATAATTCCACATCCAAGTTACAATCACCATTCATTTATGAGTGGCTGTACCATAGGCAATAGTTCTAGTAAAAAAGTACCAAATAATTTTGCCAGTCATTACGATAATTACGGAAATTATAATAATAAAGATCCGTATTCAACAACAATTTCGACCGTCATTAATTCAGTCACAGAAGAATTAAAGAAAATTTTAAAGAAAGATTTCAATAAAAAAATGATTGAAAATACAGCATACAAAAAATATGATGAATGGTGGGACGAGCAAGAAAGGCGAAGTAAAAATAAATTCTTTGACAATGAAATAGTTCCAATGGAACCAAAGTCGAGCAAAACTACAAGCAATAGTAAAACAAAAAATTCAGATTCTATGAATTTAGATTTAGGTGGTTACGGATTAAATATTGGTATAGGTTTACGGGCACAAATTCCAAAAATGCCGAGCTTTCGGCGAATACGAAAACTTCCCAGCCCTACTCGTCCTGATGATGAAGAAGATGAGGATGAACGTCAACGGAAGTATCTTAGTGATCAAGAGGAAATGGTTCAAGGTATGGTTTATTTTTTAAATAATTATTTTGCGTTATAAAATATCAAACACAATTTTTTTTTTTTTTTTATAGCAAGTGACGAAGAGAATTATAGTAATATAGAACCACTTAAATCTAAAACAATATTTTCGACAACGACAAATGATAGTGCCCAACGAAAACGTAAAACTAGTACATCATCATTTTTTACCACATCGTCATCATCTTCGAGCTCATCGTCTAGTGACGACGACGACGAAGAAGATGATGATAATGATGATACTACTTCGGAAATATCAGATTCGTCACTATCATCTGATAATGAAATTAATATAACAAATTCAAATAGTAATAGTAATAATAAAAAGACTGTTAATAATAAATTCAATAAGTTAGCTGTATATTCTGATTCAGATAGTGATAATGAAAAACCGTTTTTACATAAAAGTAACAAGAAATTAATTAACAAACAAAAAATATTAAATATTTATTCAGATTCAGATGAAGATGATAATGCGCGAAACATTGAAATTAATAAACCAAATGATCGTCCACCAACGCCTGGTGGTGGTACCGAAAGAGCAAAATCGTTAGAAAAAAATTCTATTAGTAACAATAAAAATGAAAATGCTGAAAATGGAACAAGCAAAATATCTAAGGTATTCGATTTAGATCGGCTGTATAGTGATTCGGATGAGGAAAAAGAATATCAGGAGAAACGTAGGCGAAACACTGAATATATGGAACAAATTGAAAGAGAGTTCTTAGAAGAGCAAAGGAAGTCACTAACTGAGGCTGCAATTGGCAATAACATTCACAATAGTAATAATAAAACAAATTATAATATAACCAATAATAATGCCGTTAAATTAAATATCGAGAAATCGCCGTCACTATCATTTATTAGTAAACCAGTGGACAAGTATAATAGTTTGGATGACGATGACAAAGATCCTTTAACACCGTCCATATTATCAATACCACCAACACCAGGAAATAAAATTGTTACCGATCCATTTAATACACCAACTTCTATTTCAAGCATAACATCGGCATCGACAACAATAACTTCAATAACATCTTCTTCCATAGTAACAAAATCCAGTAAAACTAGTGCAAAGAGTGAACCTAAAAAGAAAAAAGAAAAATCTCAAACCAAATCACAAAAAGAAAAACAAAGTGATAAAGAAAAGAAATTGAATTCGACAGTACCATCGCCTTCAGTAGTAGTAACACCGGCCTCAGCACCACCAACAATAACACTTCAAACCGCAACTATAAATAAAACATCGACGATGTCGTTTAGTGAGCGATTAAAACAAGTAGACGCAATTATACAAGAACATAATATGATAAACGAGGAACAACATAAAATGTTATCGCCCGCATCATCCGATGGTGGATCAAGTCAGGCGAGCCAGGTTGCTATTGAACATTGTTATAGTCTACCGCCGTCCGCGTCTCCAATGTCGTCGCCAACACTAAATTCAGTCGATAATTGTAACTTTTCAATCATAACTTCACGTGATATATTAGCACATGATCATGGCTATACATCGTCAAATAATTCGGTTAGTAGTAAAACAATAGTTTCGTCTCACAATCAAGTGTCCACTTCATTATCGTTACTTCCGAGACCGGTTGGCCGACCGAAGAAAGATAAAGCAAAATCAAATGAAAATACTACGGTCACCAATGCTAAACTTGAAAAGTATCCTCTGTCAACAAATAACAATAATAATTTAATCCAAAATGATATCAAACAATTTGTACCTGTATCACGATTTTTCGAACGTGATTTACGAACTGAAATGGAATTGTTGTACAGTTTCTTAACACGTGGAATTGACCAGGAAGATATAGAGTATCTGCGAAAAAGTTATGAACTTTTATTGCAAGATGATGTAAATAGTTATTGGTTGAATGCTACGCATTGGGTCGATCATTGCGTAACCGATAGACAATTTCTGCCGCCTCCAAATAAAAAACGAAAGAAGAATAAGGATGATGATGAATTGAAACAACATGTAACTGGGTCGGCAAGAACTGAAGGCTATTATAAATTGGATGTCCGTGATAAACTTAAATATAAACATCATCATTTAAAATCACAGAATAGTCAAAATTCGACTCTAAATGCTGTTGACACTATTTTATTGAAAAGTGTAACAACCAAAATGCAAGGTATATCGCGTGAGGCTCGTTCAAATCAACGTCGTTTATTAACTGCGTTTGGGGCGTCAACCGAATCCGAATTATTGAAATTTAATCAATTGAAATTCCGAAAGAAACAATTGAAATTTGCTAAGTCTCCAATTCACGATTGGGGATTATTTGCAATGGAACCTATAGCAGCTGATGAAATGGTTATCGAGTATGTTGGTCAAATGATTCGACCCGTTGTCGCTGATTTACGTGAAACAAAATATGAGGCAATAGGAATTGGTAGTTCATATTTATTCAGAATTGATTTGGAAACTATAATCGATGCAACTAAATGCGGTAATTTGGCACGATTTATAAATCATAGTTGTAATGTAAGTATTTAAATATGTATCAAAAATGTTATATTTGCAACATTATTTTGGTTTATTATATGGCATAATACATTTTTTATGCATGCAACAAAATGATATAATTTGTATTTTTGTTTTATAGCCAAATTGCTACGCGAAAATTATAACAATAGAATCGGAAAAGAAAATTGTTATATACTCAAAACAACCGATCGGGGTTAATGAAGAAATCACATATGATTATAAATTTCCTCTTGAAGATGAAAAAATTCCTTGTCTGTGTGGAGCACAGGGCTGTCGAGGAACACTCAATTAATTTTTATTATACATATTATTTAAAACAAAAAAATTGATTGATTTAAATTTAAAAATACAAATAAAATAATTAATAAATAATAGGTAGTTTATAAGAAATGTTAAAAAAATATTAAAATATAAATTAATTTAAGCAAAATTGAAATTATACAATAATATAAATTTTTTTCGTACATTTAATTAATAATTATTTTAATTCTTGTTTTAATTTCTTTTTTATATAAATAAATGTAATATGTAATTTAATTTTATTTGTTAAATTAAGAAATTATAATAATATGTAATGCAAAATAAAAAAAAACCCTTTTTAAAAATATGATATAATTTAATTATTATTGTTATATTAATGAACAGTGTTTAAAAAAATATTTTCTACGATTTTTGTTATTATTTTATAATTTCGTACCATTTATGATTTACTTTAATTGTTATTTTTATTTTAATATATACGAGTATATACATATATTTTTTTATTAGATTTTTAGTTTAAATGAATGAGCATATTATTGTATAGAATATTTCAAAGTCATTTAAAAGAAAATAAATTATCATATTTACTAATTTGTTTTTTTTTAAAATTTTTTTTTTAAAAATTCTGTTATTTAAAATGTAATTAAAAATGAACAAAAAGTCTTGTACTAGTAATAATAATAATAATTATTATTTTTTGTTGATATTCTTTTATTTTTTTGTATTTTTAAATTATTTCTTCAAAGGATTATTAATATAATATAGATTTAAATAATTAATATTCACGATAATTGGTTTTAATTGGAAATTTTAATGGATTAAAAGCTTTGAGGGTAAGTACCGGTAGACTAAAACCGTGAATTTAAAGGATATTATAATTAAAATGATACTGATAATTTTGGATCGAATGTAACAATAATAAGTTCCATGGATGTTTGTTTTTGTCGTGTTATTCTGGTGTTATCATAAATGTATTTTGATTTTCCGGAGCACGGATAGTGGTTAGTCCATCATAAGGGAATATATATTTTTATTTTTTGCAAAATCTATATTTACTTATTTATCCATACACGAAAGGTGTAGAATGTAATAACCATACATGTACATATCTTTAATAAAATAATCTAGGTCACAACTCTTAGCTTTTTAGATAAAATTATTGATAGCAAAACTGTTCTTCTAGTACAGTAAATAAAATATGATTATATTTTAAAATGATGCGAGTTTCTGAATAGATTTTTAATCAAAGTGATTAATTAATGAAACGATTAAAATGCTAAAGACAAATTATTTAATTTTTTCTTTTCCATAAATATAATTGAAAAACTAAATAAAAAGAGAATATGGTGGTATCCTTTGATGTTATTTATTCGTATGTTACAACAATTTTTTTAGGTCAGTTCTTTTATTAGAATGTTGAATAGCTTATATTAAAATTTTTTTATGTATCGATTTTCTATTATAATAAATATTTTAATGTTTCTATTTAAAATGTCAGGCAATCCGATGTACTACGAACTATTCTAGATTGGAAGGTAGAGAGTCTAAAAAATTACGAGATTTATTTTGACTAAAGATGCATTTGTAAGTAATAACGTCCGCAGAAGATGCATGTTTTGTTACCACACAAGATTGCCGTAGTTATAGGTTAGCAATTATATGTCGGTTATTCGTTGGAAAAATATTATCAAATGTTTTGGCTACCAACAAAATAATATCAACCTGTTTCAGTAAGTAAAGGTACTTCTAATAAAGGAGAAATATTAAATCATTCAATTAAATCCAGGAACTTTTATGTGTACTAATGGATGCAGCTTCAATAGGTTGTGTTATGTTTATGGTTTTTCGAAAAAGTTTTAGACATAGATATCCATTCTTTAATTCGTCTGTTCTTAGAATATTGTGGATAGAGCCGAAACAATCCAATAAAGCACTGTGTTAGACCCGAAACAATTCAATATAGGGTTAGACTTAAACTCATAAATGATAACCCACTAGTTTATAAGATTATTCGATAATTCTTTTTTTTAGTGTGTAGCCCTATTCCTTACCATTCAAACAATGTTTCGTTCAATGCTCTACCTCTTAGACCATTTGAGAACCTCAAGGTTTATAGGTCGCGATCCGTTTGTACACCTAGAATGACGACCCAAGTTTTCAAAAATAGAAGAATTTAAGAATTTGTATATGCTTAGACTTTATGTGATTTCGTGCTATATGGTTTTGATATTATATTGATTCAGCTGAGATTTTAAATAGCCCTACAAAAAATAATTACACGGTGATCGAGTTCATCTATCAGAGAGGATGAAAGATTTGCGATTTTGTTGTAGGAATTTCCAGATCTTCTAGACTCATGCGCTGGTGGCTTATTGGACTATCCGATCTCCATTTGGATACAGTTGTTTTGTTGTTTTAGTTTCATTGAACACCGTAGACAACGTCGATAATGTAGACAATTCCTAGAGTGGTTTTGTCAATTAGTTCTAAACTAGAGGGTGACCAAATTTCTTTAGGAACCATGCGATTGGTGATAGTTTTATAGAATTTCCGTCAATGCATTTAAATGTCTTTTCTAAAAGAGCGGAATTTATTTTAAATTTTTATTTTAATCGGAAATAACGGCTCACAAAAAATCAGACAAAAAGGTTATAACTTTCATTAAAAATAATTCAAGGAACTTTAACAATGAACGTATTTAACGTACCCATTCCATGGTAAAACGAATTCGAGTTCAGGAAGCTATCAGAGCTACCGAGTTATTAAAAAGCCAAATCGTTCAGATAACCAACACTTGTTCGGTTATATAAAAACCAACAACTTTCCTATTATTGTGGCAGGATTGTACTGTCCAGCAAGACATTCTATTAAAAACAAACCATACTCAGAGTTCTTCAAGTGCCTGTGAAAAAGGTTCATAATAGGTGGTGACTTCAATGCGAAGAATACTCACTGGGGTTCTAGATTAACTACAACTAAAGGAAAAGAATTACTGATTGCCATTAAAGAAACTGGATGTGAATCCATTTCAACTGGAAAATTATTGGCCAACTGACCCAAGAAAAATACCTGACCTGATCGATTTTTTTATAACTAAAAGTAATTCTGGACTCTGCTTATTGAACATCGCCGTAAATTTTCATTGCTGAAATTGAGTTTGAAAATTTTAATAGAAGCTGAGTTGAACTAATTTGTAAGACGAAATTAAATTAAAAAAACCTTGAACTCACGTCCATTAATCAAATGCCCATCACTTTGCTTACTTCACCACTGCCGAACAATTTCATTACTGATAAATCCAACTTTTATACTCACCATTTGAGTAGAGAAAAATGAAAATTTAACAGAATCTGAATTAAATTAATTGTTAAGAAATTAAAGTAAATTTGTTTTTAGTTTTAGTCGAGACTTAAACCTATTTGTTATGCTTTCAGTTTGCTTTGGAACGGAAGTTTTATAATTTTCAAGAAGATAAGGAGGAATAGCTTGTCAGATTTTAAACTTCTTCGAAATACACTGCTTGGAATGTCATCGCATTAAATGTTGCACCTGGCACTACGCAGTTCAGTTAAGTTTCAAACGATACTAATGTTGGGACATTTTTGGATAAACTCAGCTTCTGTTAAAAAAATTCCCCAAGTTTCTCAATTCAATTGGAAAGTATAAATGATTTGCCTAACATCAATATATATATATATATATATATATATATATATATATATATATATATATATATATATATATATATATATATATATATATATATATATATATATATATATATATATATATATATATATATATATATATATATATATATATATATATACAGTATATACTTTGCTTGTCTATATATATATATATATATACAGTATATACTTTGCTTGTCAGTCTTGCTTGGGCTGACAGTCAGTTGCGGGGATCATTTGAAAGAAGTATTCTTTAAATAATAAATTGCAAGAAATGTTCTTTCGAATGATAATAAAGTTTCCAAATTCAATTAAATTGAATTTAACTACCGGTGTGACTCTTGCACTTCAGTACTCTTTCCACTATACTCCAACATTTTTCGATAGATCGAAAACCTGTGGACTCTTTGAGATAACATTGATTTGACTAAACTCGTGCAAATTTATTGGTTCTGTTGGAATTAGAGTCGTATGAACGAGCTATATATGGCCAAAACTTTACTACTGAATCGTGTTGAAGAATTAGCGGCAAAATACGTCGTTATGAAAAATGTCACAAAAACCGTGGAGCCAGGTTACTGCAAATTGCTGGCCAAATCATACATGTTTTTGCAAATGTATCTAACTTGAAGTGTTTCAAAACCAATTTCATGTACGCCTCGTCATCCATCAAAACATATTCACTAAATTCTGTAAAAATGTTGTCATCAGTGTTGGTTATCTCAACGATTTTTTAATAACTCGGTAGTACTCTTAGCCTTCCTGAACTCGAATTCGTTTTACCATGGAGTGGGGAGTTTTAAATTGTATGGCACAGTCATAGTTAAATTTCCCTGGATTATTTTTAATGAAGGTTAGAACCTTTTTGTAAAGATTTCTATCGTTGTTCAGCACCAATTTTTAATACGGCGATGGTCGAGTAAGCAGAGTCACTGCTCTTGAAATCGTGGACTCGTCAGCGCCAATGCATTTTTTAATTTAATTTCTTCTGTAAAATTGGTTCAACACAGCTTCTGTTGAAATCTACATTCAATTTCTGCAAGTATAAGAGTCATCTCTCGTGTATGACCGTAATGAAAATGTAAGAGCCATCTCTTGTATATGACCGTAATGAATAGTCCATTCCTGTTGCTTTATTTTCAATTTTCAATTTTCTATATTGAATTGGCAAGCATAAAAGATTTGTATCGCAAAATATTTATATATGTCGGTGGTCCAGTAAGCAGAGTTGTTGCATTTAGAATTGTGAACTTGAGTTCAAACCTCGGTGTGGCTTTAAATAATTTTTAATTTAATTTATTTAATTTTTCCATTCAATTGGTAAATATAAAGGATAAGGTTAAACAAATTTTAGCGGGCATCCACACATTTCTCATTAAATTAAAAAAACAATCGCTTTTTGCTTTAAAAATGACCAAATTGCAATTAAATTAAAAATATATATTGAGGTTTGAACTAGTCATGATTAACATCCAATCACACTACAGCTTCTTTTACCACTGGGCCACCGCCATTCATATTATTTGTAATATTTCTATCATTTATAGCTGCCATTTGAATATAAAAATCGAAAATTTAGCAACGGCAATGGACTCTGCTTATTTGACCATCGCCGTACAATTAATTTCATTACCGCTATATACACATACCCATTTGTTATACTTGCCACTTTTACATGGAGAATATTGAAGTTTTGAACAGAAGCTGAGTTGGATTTGAGTAATTTTATTTCACGATCGCCAATTTGATAGGAGAAATTAAATCAAAAAATGTTTGGTTCGATCGAGAACCGAACTTAGGATCCATAAATCCCAAGTCACTGACTTTGTTTACTAGACCAACACCGCATATGTATTTCAGGCTATACAAATCTTTTATATCGCTATATACCCATATTATATACATGCCACTACTTGAAAAATATGAAAAGGTTTAATACAGAACCTGTGTGTTAAACCAATTTAAATGCAGAAGAAATTAAATTAAAATAATACCGTCGCTAATGGAACTCGAACGTTGGTCCACGAATCCAAAGTCAATCACTCTACTACGTCGCTCACCACGTTATATAAATATATATATATATATATATATATATATATATATATATATATATATATATATATATATATATATAAATATATATATATATATATATATATATATATATATATATATAAGTATATATATATATAAATATATATATATATATATATATATATATATTATATATATATATATATATATATATATATATATATATATACCTATATATTAATTAAAACAGTTTTAAAGGCCATTACTGGCCCCTTACTGAGTCAACAATTCGGCTCCGGAGGTCCATGAAGTGGACTGCATTAATTCGGAGCTCTTGATATTCGGAGGGGATACTTTGTTGAACTGTCTTTTCGACCTTATTCGATTAGTATGGCGAACCGAAGATATGCCTGACGAATGGAAAGTGGCCGCGATATGCCCCATCTTCAAGAAGGGAGACTTATCGCGGTATAGCTCTCCTTTGCACAGCGTACAAGTTACTGTCATACATTGTATTGGATAGAATCACTCCTCTAGCGGAGGGTTTGGTTGGTGACTATCAAGGAGGATTTCATCCGAATCGATCAGTCACCGAAATATTATGAGACATCCATCTCCGTACATCAGGTGTTCCTGGATTTCCGGCAGGCCTATGACTCGATCAATCGAGAGAGTTTATGGTCTGCCCTGGAATACCTAGGAATGCCAACAAAACTGGTACGACTATGTAGGATAACAGTGACGCAGTCCCAATGCTGTGTTAAAGTTGAGAACAGGCTATCGACAAGTTTTGTAGTTAACTCGGGTGTTCGGCAGGGAGATGCTCTGTCCCCGATACTCTTTAATCTCATGTTGGAGTACATCTTTCGTAAAATTGAAACACCGGAGCGTAACATCTTATATCGCCAGTCCAATCAAGTGCTTGCATATGCAGATGACATATGCGTGATTGGACTGAATAGCAACGGAGTGAAAGAAATTCTTGATCCGCTTGTAGAGTTTTCAGCTTCAGTTGGACTTCAGATCAATGAGTCCAAAACGAAATACCTGGTCTTTGGTTTTAGGGACAATGGCACACCAGATTTTACTAGTGGCCACCACACGTTTGAGGGAGTGAGGAGGTTCAAATATTTGGGTTCTCTTATCACTCACGATAACAGTATGGGTGAGGATATTAAAGTGCGGCTGGCAGCTGGCAGTCGTTCTTTGTATCCTCTAAGGCCACTGCTAAAATCTAAACACTTATCAAGTGCCGTGAAGCTGAAGCTTTACCAAGCGTTGATCAGGCCCGTTGTTATGTTTGGATGTGAAAGTTGGGCGCTGACGGATGAGTACGAGAGATGGCTCCTAACATTTGAGAGAAGAGTCATGCGTGTGATTTACGGCCCAAATCGCGAAATAGATGGTACCTACCGAGCTCTGTACAATATCGAGACCAGAGATCTGATGAAGATCCCCGATATTGTACATGAAATAAGATCTCAGCGAGTACGCTGGCTCGGGCACGTTCTGCGTGCTGATCCGGAACGAATTGTGCAGCGATCTCTGAAAGGAGAGCCACCATATGGTAGGTAGGTGCAGAGGTCGTTGCAGGCGACGATGGCTCCACGGTGTAGAGAACGACTTGGCCTCTTCAGATTGTTCAGATATATATATATACATATATATATAACGTGGTGAGCGACGTAGTAGAGTGATTGACTTTGGATTCGTGGACCAACGTTCGAGTCCCATTAGCGACGGTATTATTTCTTTTAATTTCTTCTGCATTTAAATTGGTTTAACACACAGGTTCTGTATTAAACCTTTTCATATTTTTCATGTAGTGGCATGTATATAATATGGGTATATAGCGATATAAAAGATTTGTATAGCCTGAAATACATATGCGGTGTTGGTCTAGTAAGCAAAGTCAGTGACTTGGGATTTATGGATCCAAAGATCGGTTCTCGATCGAACCAAACATTTTTTGATTTAATTTCTCCTATCAAATTGGCGATCGTGAAATAAAATTACTCAAATCCAACTCAGCTTCTGTTCAAAACTTCAATATTCTCCATGTAAAAGTGGCAAGTATAACAAATGGGTATGTGTATAGAGCGGTAATGAAATTAATTGTACGGCGATGGTCAAATAAGCAGAGTCCATTGCCGTTGCTAAATTTTCGATTTTTATATTCAAATGGCAGCTATAAATGATAGAAATATTACAAATAATATGAATGGCGGTGCCTCAGTGGTAAAAGAAGCTGTAGTGTGATTGGATGTTAATCATGACTAGTTCAAGCCTCAATATATATTTTTAATTTAATTGCAATTTGGTCATTTTTAAAGCAAAAAGCGATTGTTTTTTTAATTTAATGAGAAATGTGTGGATGCCCCGCTAAAATTTGTTTAACCTTAAACGAGGTTCGAACACTGCACAACACACACGATTTCAAATCCTATAACACCGCTTACTTTACCACCTTACCATTTCCATATATTGATTTGCCGCTATACTCATCCTTTATATTTACCAATTGAATGGAAAAATTAAATAAATTAAATTAAAAATTATTTAAAGCCACACCGAGGTTTGAACTCAAGTTCACAATTCCAAATGCAACAACTCTGCTTACTGGACCACCGGCATATATAAATATTTTGCGATACAAATCTTTTATGCTTGCCAATTCAATATAGAAAATTGAAAATTGAAAATAAAGCAACAGGAATGGACTATTCATTACGGTCATATACAAGAGATGGCTCTTACATTTTCATTACGGTCATACACGAGAGTCTCTTATACTTGCAGAAATTGAATGTAGATTTCAACAGAAGCTGTGTTGAACCAATTTTACAGTCCACGATTTCAAGAGCAGGGACTCTGCTTACTCGACCATCGCCGTATTAAAAATTGGTGCTGAACAACGATAGAAATCTTTACAAAAAGGTTCTAACCTTCATTAAAAATAATCCAGGGAAATTTAACTATGACTGTGCCATACAATTTAAAACTCCCCACTCCATGGTAAAACGAATTCGAGTTCAGGAAGGCTAAGAGTACTACCGAGTTATTAAAAAATCGTTGAGATAACCAACACTGATGACAACATTTTTACAGAATTTAGTGAATATGTTTTGATGGATGACGAGGCGTACATGAAATTGGTTTTGAAACACTTCAAGTTAGATACATTTGCAAAAACATGTATGATTTGGCCAGCAATTTGCAGTAACCTGGCTCCACGGTTTTTGTGACATTTTTCATAACGACGTATTTTGCCGCTAATTCTTCAACACGATTCAGTAGTAAAGTTTTGGCCATATATAGCTCGTTCATACGACTCTAATTCCAACAGAACCAATAAATTTGCACGAGTTTAGTCAAATCAATGTTATCTCAAAGAGTTCACAGGTTTTCGATCTATCGAAAAATGTTGGAGTATAGTGGAAAGAGTACTGAAGTGCAAGAGTCACACCGGTAGTTAAATTCAATTTAATTGAATTTCGAAACTTTATTATCATTCGAAAGAACATTTCTTGCAATTTATTATTTAAAGAATACTTCTTTCAAATGATCCCCGCAACTGCGATGGTCCTTTCTCAAAGTCCAATTTTTGATGACGCGGTCGAGAATATCGAGTAGTATTTGGCGAACGACACGAGTATTGTTGGCTTCCAATTCCTCAAATCTAGCTGGTTTATTCACATAGACTTTGGACTTTCCGTAGCGCCAAAAAAAAGATTCTAGAGGTATCACACGATCTAAATAGCCAATTCAATGATCCGAACCGTGAAATTAATTGCTCGCCAACATGATTTTTCAATAAGTACATTGCTTCGCGTTTAATATGGCAAATAATTTCAGGTAGAAAATATTCCGTTATGATGGCGCAGTAACGAGCACTATTCGCATAAGTACTTCTTTTTTGAAGTAATGTGGACAAATGATTTCACAGGCCCATAAACCACACCAAACCGTCTCTTTCGTCGCGTATCATCCAATACTGTAAATTGGGATTCAAACTTTTCGATGGTATTCCAAATAGTGATGGTGACCGATTATGTCCACCGTAACTTGGTCTAAGCACACGAAACACATTCCTCACAGAACGCTGATTTTCGTAATAAAGCTGAACAATTAGTAGACGCTATATGCCGGGCTCAGTCTTTCCTATGATGAAATGGCAAACAATACTGAATAAATAAAAACACGATGACAGTTTGAAACTATTCATTCGTCATTTTGTCAAAAAGAAACAAATGAAAAAATCACCTCTAGATGAACAAAAAATTTTACAAAATACTCCCGCGAACTGGTGCATTCAATTTCAAATCGCTAAAATATCGTAGGTTGTTGACATTATTTTAATTGTTGACGTTGACAAAAAACACTGCCAAGTAATCTACATTATATTTTACGCGTCGAAAACCGCGTAGATTACATGGCATAATCTACCTCGCCCATCACTGGCCATTTATCACATTGCAATAATTGATATATGTTATTCCCCACGGTGTTTTGGTGCAAATTTATGAAAATATGATAAATTGTGTTATGTAATTTCAAAACGTCTCTTACATCCCATAATGCTCTGTAACCATTTGACTAGCCATCTTCCTCTTTTAATCGCGTTACGTATTTTATGGGCGCTGCCACACTGATAATATGATTTTCAATAAAACATTGTAAAACAAACTTTCATATGATACAATATCACTACAATATAGGTAGTGTAATACCCAGAATTTATAAACGATCATTATCAACAACGAGCTAAACAACAAAAACATATTTTAATCAGCATGAGCCTCTTTCAGAAAACATGATTTATTATCAATACCATTTTATTCATAAATACAAATGTATGAAATTTTGAGTTTAAAACTCAATTGGCTTCCTATAGCAACCGTTGACATTCCTCGTAATCATGATGTTGGTGTCCCAAGTATAAAACATTAGCTCGGGTGACTAATCTGACAGATTCACATAAGTCGTTCTGCAGGCGATTGAGCAGATGAAAAATTTAAAAAACCTGAACATGATTATAGCGATTTTGTGGGCAGGATAGCGTTAATATAAAACTATCGCGATATAGTTTTGGTGTTGACATTTCGCTTTTCTGGGATGAAAACTGGGCTTAATTTTATATAAGTCGCAAAATAGATAATTTGCATATCCAAAAAAACCTACTATATGATTTCATGGAATTTCATATAACATATTATGTATTGTACCTACCTGGCACCATTTGTTCCATTTAAATCTCTTATGCACGTACTTAGTTTAATCACTCACATTTTTAGGTAAAGTTAAGTCAAGTTAAAAAGTAAAAAACAAAATTGTTTGCATGCTTGGATTAATGAGATTTTTATTGAATAACAAAAAATTTATATAAACATAAATTTTGACATTTTGTCTGCATTCGGATTTTTTGTGCTTTCATAAAATTAAATCAATTATATTTATTTTTTTTTTAATCTACTCGTATATAAATTAATGTAATTCATTTAATAGCATAACGTTCAGCTCATCAAATTGATTTAAATTTAATTGTTAAATTAATTTGTTTGTTATAATTTGGTAATCATTTTATGTGGCTATGTTATTACTTTTTTTTTTTTTTTGAATTTTACATTATTTTGTGTATATATGTAATATTAATGTATTGCTTCTAATAAACTATTTATGTATATATTGTATATCAATTCAGAACCTAAATTTAATTTTGTTGGATTTAAATTATTTTTATACAAATCTGATACAAAATATTTTATTGCTCCGGTTATTCGTTATATTTTGACAATGCTGAAAACGCTATGCGTCGTAAATATGTATATTATAAAAAAATTTAATTAATTTTTCGGACTATAAATTTATGTTATAATATAATATTTCTATGTAATTTATCAAAACACATTTAAAAAAATACATAAAATTTTGTTAAAATATTTTTTTAGTTTTTTTTAAAAAGCTTTTCTTTGTATTGTATATATTATATGTATATATAGTTTATATAATTTTATATAATTAAAAAAAATTAATATTTTTAAAATAATTTTACTGTTTTTATTTACTTATCACAGCTGGCAAAATTTTTTAATGTAATATAATTAAATAATTAAGATTGTTAGTAATTTATAAACTTATATATATATATATATATATATATATATATATATATATATATATATATATATATATATGTAAATACATGTATATATACATATATATTCAATCGATAATTAAATTATAATAATTTATTTCATTTTGGCAATGGGATAACAAAAACAAAAATTATAAATTTATATATAATATGATATTTTTTATTTTTGTTTGTATATAGATATAGGAATCATTAAAATTTTTAAATAAATTATTTTTATTTATTTATGTATATCTATCAAAAGGAGCTAAGATTTAAATTTATTATTTAATATGATTGAAATAGTATTAGTATGAGATATTATTATTTTAGTAAAATTGAAATGCTTTATATAGGTATGTTTTTATTTTTAATATATATTTATTTTTATAAAATTTTCTATTAAATATTAAAGCTAAAAATGATTATACTTTTCGAATTGTTAATTAATTAATTAATTTGTTTATTTTTATTAAATGTACATATATTTTATAATTATGCAAATTTGTTGTTATAAAATAAAAGCTATATTATGATGTCATAATTTCAACCGTACAGTTTGAAAAGATATTTTTGCATCGTCGCAGAGATAAAATTACACAGCGGTGATTTGTTTTAAGAATTGGATATACACATATAGTAGCTAAAGTAGTTAATTAAAATGAATGGAAAATTTTCATTAAACGATTTTATTTTAAATTTTTGTAAATTGATCGATTTATTTTTTAAAACACACGGGAGCATAAGGCACATGGATTAATGAATGTTCTATATATGTATGAGTATATATTATAGAAACTAAATTATAATTATGGTCAAAACATAATGGCGATCAATTTTGGACTTATATATATATATATATATATATATATATATATATATATATATATATATATATATATATATATATATATATATATATATATATATATATATATATATATATATATATATATATATATATATATATATATATACGGGCAACACTTTCTTGTTTTAAATAATTTATACCAATTATACAATAACAAAAAAATAAACTATATTTGATTTATTATTTAAAATAATTTTAAATTATGGTAGATTATCAATATTATATCTTATGTATACAATTGGGATTGTTAAATAATTTTGTGGTAGGTACATGAATTTATTGTTAAACTAATACAAGGCCTCGAAGCTGGGGTTTAGATGTATAAAAATAATATAATAGGCAATAATTTTTAATTTTCCAATTCCGAAACTTTATATATTTTCCAATGTCATATTCACATGTTATAACTATTATTATGCAAAATTTATTACTAACATACAATCAGGTATTCTACATAGCTCCCCACAATACATATGACTTATTTACATATATCATCTTTTTACCATTTAGAAAGACTAAACCATACTTATTATTATATGCAAATTTATATAAATATATATATATATATATCTAGAGGAGTTCAATAAGTTCGGTAAATCTATATGAATTAAAAATATTTTTGAATAAAATTGACTGTTATAATTTTATTCAAAAATATTTTTATTTATTATTACAGCGGACATTACCTCACTGTCATTTACAAATCTTACCCTCCTTAATTTTTTTGTTCAAATTTGTAAAAAGGAAATAATCACTTGGGGCCAGATCTGGACAGTAAGGTGGATGCTGTATTTCTTTCAACTTGCAATCTCGTAAGGCTTTTTGTGCAACATTCGCCTTAGAATTGGTGCATTGTCACGTAAAAGCAATATTCTTTGTTTGATTTGACCTCGTCATTTTACCCTGATAGCATTTTTCAATTTATTGAAAAGCCACTGTTTTTATGGTCTTATGAGGAAAGTATTCAATCATCATAATTCCATCAGCATCTCAAAAAATTTATGCCATTATCATACCCGCAGATGGTTGAACCTTAAACTTATTCGATGGTGGATTTCCCTACGCTATCCATTTAGGGTTACCATAAGTTTGTGCAATGAATAGATAAATAAATGCATTTTCATGGTGTATGCAAAAAAAACAGATTTAAATTGGTTGAGTTCAGTAATACAATATATGTACTAAATAGTCAAATTAAAATAAAATTTAAACGAGTAAATAAAAATTTATAAAACGAGTTCAGTTAATTAGATAAAAACGAAAATTAAAATGCCAAAATTGTTTGTACCTACTGTTTTTGCTCCACAACGGTTTGTACATACGCGAAACAACGGCTATCGCAACGGTAATACTAGATTTTTTCACTGGTTTTTTCGTGAATATTGCATGTGCTGATTTAGTCATAATTTTCATATACAATAGTGCAGTTCATATTTTAAACAATGGTAAAAAAAAAAGAAATTTCATTGGAAGTGCGTGTAGCGATTATTGCTGGGTATTCCGCTGGAGTACCAATTAAAGAACTGGCCAAAATGCACAACTGCCATAAGAATTCGGTACTCTACCAAATAAAAAAATCAAAGTGCCAACATAGTTTGAAAAATGTTAAAGGAAGGGATGGAAAACGAGCCGCAACTACTAAAGAGGATAATAGAATTTTTACAATATTAAAGCGAAATCCTCAGGAAAGCCTCAAGTCTGTTCAAAGTAACATAAATAACCTCCGAAAATCCAAAATCACCCTAACGACTGTTCGAAGACGGCTTCGTGAAGTTAATGTGAAATCGTACGTAGTCAAAAAGAAGCCTTTTATAAGCGCCCGTAATAAAGAAAAGCGAGTGCAGTTTGCACGTAGTTATTTAACTAACCCCGTGCAGTTTTGGCGGAACGTATTATGGGCCGATGAGTCCAGCTTCAGTTTAGACGGAACCTACGACAAAAAATATTACTATTCTACTGCAAAAGAAAAGGATGCACGCAGCGTTATCATGCCAACTCGCCATAGTGGAGGAGGAAAAGTGATGGTATGGGGCTGCTTTTCATATAACGGCGTCGGTGATCTGATTTTGTTGCCTGGCAAAGTAACATCCAGTACTGATTTACACGTACTCAATGATAATGCTCTTGTTTCCGGGTGTAAAGGGATTGGGCCCCATTTTATTTTGCAGCAAGATAAGGCACCAATTCATAAGAGCAGGATGATCATGAAATTTTTACCAGATTTGAATCAAGCCTCAAAGCCCAGATTTAAATTCGTTTCATCAATATGAAATTTATGTGAGGTACAAACAATTGTGGCAAGGACTATAATATATAGTATAATATATATGTATATATATATATATATATATATATATATATATATATATATATATATATATATATATATATATATATATATATATATATATATATATATATATATATATATATACATATATATAAATGTTCTTCGAAAACAGTAAATTTAAATAATTTATAGTCCATATTATTATTAAATTATAATTTATTTTTTGAAAATATGTGGACATATACGTTATTTCCCCAGTATATGTATGTAGTTATATTGCAATACCTAATTCTCATGTATTTTGTTTTCTAAATTTATTCATGTAGGTACGTTATTTGTAATTAATATTTTATGGTAAAAAGAAATAAATGAAAAAAAAAAAAATTTGTTCATTTAAAATTTCTAAATGATTAGTTTTTCAAAGAATTTCAGAAAGGAAAAACCTTAATTTAATATTTTTTTACAATTTCAGTATAAAATATAATCCTTTTTTTCATTTAAAAATAATAATATAATCAATTTATAATAAGCGGAAAAATGATACACTTTCGTTAGTAGATACTTAATATCCGATTTTTATAAATTTTATAAAACAAAATAAAAAGAATTCTTATTGAATTCCGACATTTATTTAGAAGATAAATTTAATAAGTTTATAGTTTGGATTTTAGTTTTAATAGTTTTATTTTATTGTGTATTAATTCAATTCAATTTATTTTAGTGTTGTAACACTAATTTATTTTATTAAATTTATGAATATTATAAAAATATTTTTTCCAGAGTTTGTATTGTCTGTTGACAAACTCACAAAAATTTATCGTTTTGGTTAAGAATTAATTTTCATCTGTTTGAATTTTGACAAGGACAATAAAACTAAATAGTGTCAAAGGAATATTAAATTAAATAAAAAAAAACAGCTGTGATTTCAGAAATAAGTGGGTACTTTATCCACTGGAAAATATTACACGACAAACAAAATAATTTGATTTTGTCACTTCTTAAACTAAACGGCGGCCTAATGACCATTCAGTGTATAATTTTAACTGTTCAGCATCGTGAACTAAAATTCCCTTGCCCTCATATACATAGTGGTGTTTACTGAGAAATTAATTTCTAACTGTAAATTTTATTTTCAGATTTAAATTACACCCACGCATTTATGCTGGACTATTCAATTCAAACATTGATTCAACTGAATTTGGATTGCAAAATATATTGTTTTTCTAAATAACGCCCTAATTTTTATCCTTATCCATTTTTAATTAAATATACATATCTTCATAACATATTCTTAAATGACATAATACTTATATTGTAATCATCATTTTGGGGAGATTTTCAGATTGTTTAGCAACGATTTTATTTTAACAACGTTCTAAATGTTGATTATTTATTCAATTAGTTTATATCAGCGAAAAAATGTAATCTGCCTCAACATTTGTGAATTAAGTGACATAGATAATCGGTTGATGTATACACTAAAGTTATTTGATTAAAAAAAATCATGCATGTTTTAGAAAATCCAAACGAAAACAATATTTGTAACTGATAAGCCATATTTTTATCTATCGTTTCTATGTGGTAAATTTTTTTTTTTTTTTTTTTGGATAATGGGTTACATTTTTAAATACATAAATTATGTAAATTATTGATTTTTCTGTTCCAGTTTAGAGGAATATTTTTGTGTATCGACGTGCACCAAACAAGAACTTGTATAAAAATATTTCTTTCGAAGAAATCAAAAATTAAAATTGATCAGTTTTTGAAATACCGGGTGTAAACATATAGATAGCTACAAAAAAAATAAGAATATTGAATATGATACATAAAAAAAAAAAATTATTACACAATATAAACATTAATAAATGGGATTAACTAATAAAAATAAATTTATGTGAGATGGTTTTGGCTGCAAAATTATATTGATGTAACAAAATTTACGATGTAAATAAATATAATAAAAATTTAAGAATTATTTATAATATATGTAATATACGAGTACATGAAATGTATTTCAATAAAATAAAATTATATGAATCTGGTATATTATATGAACACAAGAGAATATTATATAAAAATAATTACAAATTTATAGTTGGTTAAATCGCTCGACTTAATATTTTAAATTTTTTCAACAATAATATTTTTCGAAATATAAACTACTGTGGTCAATATTATATATGCCAAAGGCCTAAAGCTAAGCATTTGATGTTAATTAAAATTATTAATTAAAAATAACAGTTTGTATAATTAAATTTGCTAATTAGTATACATATGTATTAGGATTATTCAAAAAGTTGCTAGACTGACGCTAGAACGCAGAAAAAGTACATTTTAGTCCTAAAACTTTATGAACAAAACTCGTTACATGTATACGTACTTGTATATATTCATATAGCTATACATGTAGTTAGAATTAACAAATTTGATTATTTTTACAATTTGGATGGAATATTATTAATTTTTGTTTTGTATATTATAATAATAAATATAGTTACTATTCGGTTCAAAATTAGTTAGTGCGAGACTTTTATTTTTTATTATTTTTAAATTTTTTTTTGGTATTTATTTGTATGGCAACACCAATTATTTACGTTGTAATGCTGAAAACAATAAATAATTTTAACTTAAAACAGTTTAGGCGTTCTATATAACAGAATTTTTCAAAAATGTAAACTATAATAGTAGTAGTCCATCGTTGGTGTAATGAATTTTCATGTGTTTTGTTTAGATTTGTGGTCCACCAGATTCGATAATTCAGTAAAGCTCACAAATTGTTCATTACTACTTGTAGAATTCGAATTTGTCAGCGATAATTATCTGTTCCTCAATTACCTAAATTCGAGTTATCACATCGATTATTTATGTTTTAAAATATATAAATTAGATCAGACAAACAAATTTAGAAAATTAATTTCGAAATTTATTTGTCATAGGGGGAGCATATTTACAAATTTAACAAACTTTGTGAGATTTTTTGAAATTTAAAACTTTTAGGATTTAAGAACATGAAATAATTATGATGAATTGAGATTGTTTATTATCCTACAATTTAGGATATTTTAGTTTAAGAATAGTGAAAGCATATAGTGATTTCTCAGAAATAATTTCAGTAATTTTCTTTGGTTTATTCATTCTATAAAGTCGTGACTTGACAATGACTTTCAATTCCTTTTCTATTGATTGTTGTGTTAAGAAGAACACACATAGTTTCTCGTTTCTCGAATTTTTCTGATTCCGATCAAACAAAATCGAGTGGATAGGGTGTCTAAATACAAAAAAAGCGAAAAGAAAATTAAAATGGCCGCTATTTTTCCTTTAGCCTGTAAGCAATACCTGATTCGTCGGTCCCTTCGTGTTTTGATTTTTGAATAATAATCAAATGAAAATTTTTTGTAAAAGTGGATCGCATTATTGGGCTTATATATTAATAAAATTAAAAAATCGCGATATAAAAAATATTGGTGGTGCACAAATAATTTTGAACCAAATATAATAATATATTACTATTTGTAATGTTAGTAAAGCCATATATACATACTTCTATAATTCTATCTATACTTTACTCAGGATATGAACTTTAGTTTTTAGTTTAAATCAAAAAATAAATATATTTAACATAATATTTATCTAATTTTGTATTATTTTATTTAACTACAATGAATTTGATCGTTTTATTTTAAAATGTGCGGGAGCATCTTAAAAAATAGGATCACCGCAGTTAAAATTTCTTAAAAATAATTAATCAACGATATTTAAGTTTCGACTATATGCATTATATTTTATAAACTTTAAACAAAACAAAAAAAAAACGATTTTCCTTTTATAATAAACGAATAGTTTCAATATTAATCATATATAAAACAGGTAACTTACCTTAGAAAAATTAATTATTATATTCTAAGCAAATTGTTCCCAGATAAATTGTAATTGTAACAATAAATATTGTGCTAAAGCTATTCGTCGTTTTAATTTTTATATTTATATGTATATATAATATTTAATACTTACATTTAAAATATATTTATATATATATATATATATATATATATATATATATATATATATATATATATATATATATATATATATATATATTAAAAAAACTATTGAAAATCAAACTGCCATACTTTTTATAATATTTAAAAGAAATGTATTACAAACAAAAGCTTGTTGATTAACCAAGGATGATTATATTGTCTAAGTGGAATTATTTATATACGTTATTATATATATATATGTATATGTATATATATATATACATATATATTATAATAATAATAATAACAGTGTTAAAGGCCATTACTGGCCCCTTACTGAATCAACAATCTGGCTCCAACGGTTTCGATCCTGAGCTTGGTCTTCATACTGTCTTAGACAATCTGAAGAGGCCAAGTCGTTCTCTACATCGTGGAGCCATCGTCGCCTGCAACGACCTCTGCGCCTACCATATGGTGGCTCTCCTTTCAGAGATCGCTGCACAATTCGTTCCGGATCAGCACGCAGAACGTGACCGAGCCAGCGTACTCGCTGAGATCTAACTTCATGTACAATATCGGGGATCTTCATCAGATCTCTGATCTCGAAATTGTACAGAGCTCGGTATGTACCATCTATTTCGCGTTTAGGGCCGTAAATCACACGCATGATTCTTCTCTCAAATGTAAGGAGCCATCTCTCGCACTCATCCGTCAGCGCCCAACTTTCACATCCAAACATAACAACGGGCCTGATCAACGCTTTGTAAAGCTTCAGCTTCACGGCACTTGATAAGTGTTTAGATTTTAGCAGTGGCCTTAGAGGATACAAAGAACGACTGCCAGCTGCCAGCCGCACTTTAATATCCTCACCCACACTGTTATCGTGAGTGATAAGAGAGCCCAAATATTTGAACCTCCTCACTCCCTCAAACGTGTGGTGGCCACTACTAAAATCTGGTGTGCCATTGTCTCTAAAACCAGAGATCAGGTATTTCGTTTTGGACTCATTGATCTGGAGTCCAACAGAAGCTGAAAACTCTACAAGCGGATCAAGTATTTCTTTCACTCCGTTGTTATTCAGTCCAATCACGCATATGTCATCTGCATATGCAAGCACTTGATTGGACTGGCGATATAAGATGTTGCGCTGAGGTGTTTCAGTTTTACGAAAGATGTACTCCAACATGAGATTAAAGAGTATCGGGGACAGAGCATCTCCCTGCCGAACACCCGAGTTAACTGCAAAAATTGTCGATAGCCTGTTCTCAACTTTAACACAGCATTGAGACTGCGTCACTGTCATCCTACACAGTCGTACCAATTTTGTTGGCATTCCTAGGTATTCCAGGGCAGACCACAAACTCTCTCGATTGATCGAGTCGTAGGCCTGCCGGAAATCCAGGAAAACCTGATGTACGGAGATGGATGTCTCATAATATTTAGATAGAATCATCCGCAGCGAAAAGACCTGATCAGTGACTGATCGATTCGGACGAAATCCTCCCTGATAGTCACCAACCAAGCCTTCCGCCAGAGGAGTGATTCTATCCAATAAAATGTATGACAGTAACTTGTATGGATTTGCTGTGCAATGGAGAGGTATACCGCGATAATTCTCACACTTCAAGCGGTCTCCCTTCTTGAAGATGGGGCATATCGCGGCCACTTTCCATTCATCAGGCATAACTTCGGTTCGCCATACTAATCGAATAAGGTCGAAAAGACAGTTCCACAAAGTATCCCCTCCGAATATCAAGAGCTCCGAATTAATGCAGTCCACTCCAGGTGAGCGGTTTCGTTTCATTCTCTGCATGGCCTTAGTGAATTCCTCATGGGATGGCTCCTCAGTGCAAATCTCCGCAGACTGTTCTAGAGGTGGCTCAACAACAGTCTGTGATGCATGATGAACATCAAGCAGCTCAGTAAAGTGTCCACTCCATGCGTCAAGTACTGCGTCGATGTTGACACAGAGGTTTCCATCCCGGTCCCGAATGGCGGTTGACGAAAGCCTGAAAGTATGGTGCAATCCAGTAATTCCTTTAAAGAAATTACGTGAACTACGCTCATTGCTGAGTTGTTGTACTTTCAGAACCTCGGCCTTCCACCATTCTCGCTTCTTCCGTCTACAAATCCGCTTAGCTGCCCTTCTTGCAAGAGCTGCCTTGTTTTTTCTTGCGATTGTGAGACGTTGTTGCACTTCATTATGGGCTATATTTTGTTGCTCAACTGCAAGACGACACTCGTCATCAAACCAATCATTCTTGGGTCTGATTTTCACTATACCTAAAGTCTGTTGAGCAGCACTGACAACCGAAGTTTTCAGTACCTCCCAGACAGAGTTCACGCAGTCAGACTGGTAATTAGCTCCTTCAATGTTGTCGCTGACAAGATCCTGATATCGTTTCTTTTGATCTTCATTTATCAGACCTTCACAGTCGAAACGTTCCATCCGTTTCGCTGTGTTCCCCGACCTGTACGAAAACTTCCACCGTAGCTTTGCAGCGACCAAATAATGATCGCTGCCTACGTATTTGGTTGCTGACCGATAAGTTCTCACATCCTGCACAACCCGAGCTCGCCCTTTTGAAATTAACACGTGGTCAATTTGGCTCCGGGATGTTTTGCGAGGATGTGTCCATGTCTCTAGGTGTATCTGTTTGTGAGGGAAGAATGTGCTTGCTACTCTAAGATCATGAGCAATTGCAAAGTACATCATTCTCTCACCATTATCGGTCGCAGTTTCGTGTCGGGAGTACGGACCTATGTTTTCACACAAGTCGGCCTGATTTCTGCCAGCTCTAGCATTAAAGTCCCCAATTACCATTCTAACATCGTGTTCGGGTATAGATCCCATCAGATCGTCCAAGTCATTGTAAAATGAGTCTTTATCTTGGGGCTGGCTTACTTCTGTGGGCGCATGTACACAAATTATCGACAGGTTGGCTAACTTCATGCGCAGGCGAAGCATACACAATCGGTTATTGACTGCTTGAAAATCCAAAACAGCCTTCTTTACCTGCGGCCCAAGAAGAAATCCAGCTCCAAGATTTCCGAGGTCATCTCCACTGTAGAACAAGGTATAGCCCTGGGACACATGGTCTCCACTTTGAGGCCAGCGAGTTTCTTGAAGAGCAACGAGTTCCAGCCGATACTCTTTCATGCACGTGATTAGACCCTCCAACGCTCCTGGTTTTCTAAGTGATTGCACGTTCCACGTGCCGATCCTAAATCTCGTATCCGGGTACTTGAGCGGGGGTCCGGTGTTGTTTTGGCGGTATCCATTTTTCTTTTTGTTGATTTTATAAACAGTTGATTTTTTTACGGATGCGGGTCGTCAGCCCAGCGATCCAACCGTTTAGTCGCCTCCTACGACAAGCAAAGGATACTGTGGTGGTATTCTTAGGAAACATGTTCGTGCAATTTAGATTTACGAGACATGTGAGTGCCCCCCGACCACAGGGGCCAATTATTATGTATATATAAGTGTTGTTTATATTCGCTTTATATTATGTACATACTTATGTATTTATTTAAGCTTATATTCTAAATAATTTTTAATTAATCATTAAACGTTAAATTTTCAAATATAAAAAAGACAAAATTTTAAAAAATTTATTTATAAATATATATTATATATTAAAATACAATTATAATTAACTAATTTTTAAAAATATTGATTTACTAATATGTTAATTTTATAAAAGGTTTTCTTTATGTAGATAAATATATATATATATATATATATAATGGAGGCAACAATATAATGTTATAATCATATAATATTTATAATAAGAAATAAAAAATTTGTTTAACATTACAGATTTTTAAAAAATTTAATTATAATTTTTTCTCAAAAAAAAAAAAAAATAACAAAAACAAGTATTATTATTTTTTATTTTTTATTGTATTTAAATTTGTAGAAAATTCGTTGGATGATATTGTTGGGACACCTTCGGTTAATGATGGTAACAAATTATCACTAGACATTTGTCTGAAATAATTAACTCTATTTATGTAAATGTTGGAAGTGCCGATTAGTTTATCGATAACAGCCGTATTACAATTTAACGTAAACAAATTTATCGTATACACAATTTATCGTACAATAGTTCAGTTTTACAAAGCAAACTGTAACGAAGATATAATGATGTAAACTCACTTAATGATCAATTCAACCTGTTCAGTAAGTATACATATAAGCTAAGTTTCAGATAAACATTGGGAAAACACTGGAAATTATAAAAACGAATTATAATTTAGTAATATAATTTAAAATTTTAGACAAATATTCCATAGTAATGTTTAAAACAATGAAAAATATTCGTTCACAATAATTTTTTTTTAAATTTCTTCTTTTTTATAGTTCGAGTATTATGATTTTATCGAGAACATTGAAAAATAAATTTATATTAAATTTTATTTTGATAATAGTGAATTAAAATATTTAGTTTAATTATAAAAAATTAAATTCATTTTGATTTCACTGAAAAAAACGAGAACATTCTTATCCAGTACTATATTCGAACTCGAACATTTTTGAATAAAACAACACGATTTTGTTTGCCCAAATTCAAATGCGAAATTTATCGAAATCGTGCCTCCGCTATATTTCGTATAAAAACTATGCTAAATTGATCGATTATTTTATTTCTAAAATTTGGTAACATAAAATATTAAAATAATAAAACATAACTAATTACTTTTGCGAAAATACTCAGACAATTGAAAAACAATGTCAAAATAAAACGGTGTTCATTTTAAAAATGAAATTTATCAAAGATTCAGTGAGCCTGGTGTTAAACACAATAACTAAAATGGTAATATTGGATTTTTAATATTCAACTTAAATTACAATTCTAACCTATTCAAAAGTAGGGTAAAATGAAACGTAGGTTTAATGAAACAAAAATAGTAAAAATCGTCTTTCAAAAAAATGAAAGTCGAATCGAAAATTTAGCAGAGATTTTTCTTATTGAAATATAGCGGAGACGCCATTTCCAAATTAATATCAAATTGAGTCTCGGGTTTAATGATGAAATTGTTTGTTTTTTCAACAAATTTTGAAATACATATGTTGGATTATATAATTCTAGAGCATGGCTGACCGAAATGGAAATAGGATATGTAGGCATATATATGTGGCATTCTGATGTCCGGTTGCAAGAAAACATTTAACTAGAGGTTAAATGCTAAAATTGTTTTTCATTTCACAACCGAAATTCAATTAAAAATTTTTTTGCACTTTGCTTGGAAATAGTAATATTTTCTATCGGTACAACAGCCATTAAATATGTTTGAATAGAGAAGATATGAGTATTTGCAATTTTATGATTGAGGATATATGTTAAGGAACTCGAAATTTTACAAATCTGAGGGCAGCTAGTTTTTAACAAACAAACCGAATAATCGTTAAATACGTGACACTTGACTAAAGTATTATAGAACTGAAGTCCATACGGCAAATTGTTTATTTGATCAATTGTTTTACGATAAATTATTTATGCGATAAAAACTGTCATGCATTTTAAAATATTGAAAAATATAAAAAGATTAAACTTACCTATCGGTGACTTGATACTCGGGCGCCGAATTTGATCGGCCCGATCTAGAAAATCGTTCTAATTTCGAACCACCACGTTGCGGTGCTCGGCCCGATATTCCTTTGGAGAATGGATTTTGAAATGAATGTTTTTTTAGCATTGTTTTAATTAAAATTAGCGTATCCAATTTTGGTATGCTTTTGACTACAGAATTTATGTCTTCATCACTTATTTGGACGAGGCGACAATTGTCTTCTTCGCTGGGCAAATTATGTAGATTATCATGCGTAACCCATTTGTGTTCCTAATCCGTATAATAACATGTATATAATTTATTTATTTATTTGTATATATTCGAAATTTTATACTTTGATTTGTGGTAAGGTACTCCTCTCCGTTGGATCCTTACAAAGCATGCTAGTTATTAAATCTTTTAATTCTACACTAGTATTTGGTTTATTTGGAAATTTTAATTCATCATTTTTAATTTTCTCATAGACGGCTACAACAAGATGGCCGGCAAACGGGACATTGCCATAAACGAGAGCATATAGTGTTGCGCCTAGGGCCCATATATCAGCTGCCTTGCCACTATACAAATGATCACCAATTTTAAGAGTTTCTGGTGCCCGGAATGCCGGTGTTCCAGCCGTTGAACCGTTTGTAACAAACGCATCTTCACCTAAAAATTCATTACACACACCCAAATCAGCTATTTTGACACGACCACATTCTCCCAGTAATAAATTTCCCGGTTTAATATCGCCGTGTATTATACGTTGGTAGTGTACTGTAGATAAAATTAAACAAATTTAATAAATAATCCGAAATGATAAAGTATATACGATTTGTCTAAAAATTACAGTATTCTAAACCGAGTACAACATCACGAAAAACGCTC
Organism: Tipula unca; assembly: GCA_951394425.1. Classification (NCBI taxonomy): domain Eukaryota; kingdom Metazoa; phylum Arthropoda; class Insecta; order Diptera; family Tipulidae; genus Tipula; species Tipula unca. Next base: position 5,376,767 of record OX596380.1, on the reverse strand, counting down.
CACGCTCTCTCCTCGGTCAGCGGCTTTTCCGATGGTATACTTAGCACTTCACCTTGTTGGACTAGTTCAAACACCAAATATAATGAATCTTCTAATGGATCATCTAGAACTTCAACCAATTTAACGACATTTGGATGGTCCAACTATATAAATTTTTAAAAACATCATTAGTTAACATTTTCTATTAATTAAATATATTTGGGCAAGTGTGCGATTATGAATGAGTATTTGTTATGACTTATTACTTTTTTTAGCACGGCAATTTCTCGATAAACTCTATCTAACGGTGAAGTACCTCGTTTTGGTCCGCGTCCCATCAATCCAGCTTTCCTAAGTAATTTACGTTTTGATAAAATTTTCATCGCATAATGGGTCGAGTCTTCTTCTGAATACGCTAATTTTACTAGACCATATGAACCCTGTGGATGATGATAGAAAAATAAATATTTTAATCGTTTGCCCGGAGCTCTATTTCATACTTGTCCAATTTTATCCATCAATTTATATTGATTTAATTGTAAAAAGCTACCGGTTTGTTCTATTGACACGCGACGTGATTCACGAAGAGGCGTTCGCCGTCTTCCAGATCTAGGACTACCATAAGGACTACCGTACGGACTATAGGGCACATTTGGATAAATTGGCCTTGTTTGAGTATTTTCACTTAATTTAACTGGATGAGCAATAATATTTGCTTTTCCTATTGCACCTTTTTGAACATCACTACAAGTATGACTGTTAATGCCTGATTCCAGGCCACTTCCGTTATCTCCGTCCCCCCCACGCATATCAATAATGCCACTAGTTTTAATTAATTTATTATTAAAATTTAAAGCTGGTAAATTGGAATTATTTGGTAAAACTGCATTATTAATTAAAGCTAAATTGCTATCTAATTGAATATCAACTACAATATCGTCGTCATTGACTAAAACTATATCATTGTCGTCATCATCATCATCATCATCGACGTCGTCGTCGTCGTCTAAAATATCGAGCGATTGAGTTTTCGATAAATTTTTTCTCAATTTTCGACGAGGTAGTATTAAATCTTTATAATCTGTACTAGGATAATTATTTGGCGGCGGTATCTGTTGCTGCGGCGGCGGTTGTTGTTGATAAGGCGGCTGTTGTTGTTGTTGCGGTTGTGATTGTTCGCTTAATATAAAATTCTTATCAAAAGTTTTTACCAATGCATCATCATTATTACTAGCTGGATTCAAATCATTTGCATGATTTATTGTTGATGACCAGTTAAATGATATGTTCTTAGGATTATTTGAAATCCATTCCTGTGGATTTGTTTGATACGTCGAAAATGGTGTTGATAAATCGTTTTTGTTTGTAATTGTTGGTGATTTATCCATTTTTTCGGCGTGCGTATTTATATTATAAAAACGAGCTTCTTTGCAAAATTACCAATTTATATAATCATATAACCCTGGAAAGAGAAAAAAATGTACACAAAATAATTAAATTACTTAAATATTCATGTTCAAATTGATAAAATAAATTTAAATGGATTTCCTAAACTCAATATGAATTATTCATTTTAATTATTTTTATTTTTTAATTTCCTATATACGAGTATGTATGTATGTAGATAACGGTACATCTCTATTAACTTCCTTTACATCAAATAAACATAAGTAGAAAGCACAATCAAATATTTTTCAAATCAAAACAATTATTTGTGTTTTTACAAATTTCCAATGAAACCAATCAAATTAAAATTTATATAGAAAATATAAATCAAAAATATACAAATTATCTGAGCTATATCGATAACATTCAATATGCATGCACTATACCATACAATATTTAAAAGTACCTTCCTTCTATCGGGAAATTCAATTTATTCTTCAATTCTCAATAACTATAATGGCCCTTAGGAAAATAATTTAATAAGATATACCATTATACATCTGTTAATATTGTTCCAACCATGATTCTGATGAATACATATATGGTATCCATCATAGAAATTTTGAATATCAATAATTAATCAAAATATTTTCAAAATCCTTGTTCGTATTAAAAAGCCCAGGAGTTTCAAAATCCTGGTTTTGAAAATCTTGGTTTGAGATATCTGTTTCATCGAGTATTCAAGTAAGATTTTATTACTTCAGCAAGTGCTCAAAATGACTCTTCGAGGCGGCCGCTAGAAGCTACTCTGTTACAGGAGTAGGCTAAAATGTGAGGGCTGTGGTCCTTCTACAGAACATTAAGCGTCCAACCTGTCATATTTTATTGTTCCGAAACCTCAACATGAGGCTCGGATATTTTTGGATTCACAATCGGAGAGCCTCGATCAACTCTTCGAATAAGCATCACGGGCTAAGCTCGACCCTATAAGACTAATCGGCAACGGCATCGCCAATTACAGTCGCAACGGACTAACTCACTCTCTGCCGCAGCAATAACAGAATAAACATTAATTTGGCGTTGGTTTCTTGATTTGCAACCGATGTCGTCAATTCGTGACAAATTTCATCCCTGTCAACAATCGGATTTGTACACTCAAGTTTCATGGGTGTCACTTTAACATCACATTTGTGAACGTTCATGCTCCTACTGAGGAGAAGCCGGAACAAATCAATGACGCTTTCTACGAATAGCTTGAAACCATCTTGAGCATAATTCCGCAACATGGCATTAAAATTGTTTTGGGTGACTGCAATGCTCAAATTGGTAGTGCGTGTAGCACTTATAGTAGCACCATCGGCCCAAACTCCTTGCACCCTACCTCAAACAACAACGGGACGCGCACCACGGAGTAGGTATTTTTCCTTACTTTGCACATTAAACAGGCACCACCTTCCGAGCAACAACCTCTCTTACTTCAACGCGATATTAATGGCGAGATGACTCCACCGTCACCTCCAACATATGACGAAGTGCGGAATGTGATGATGGTATCTGCAACGAAATGCTCAAATATGAGGGCGATTATTGGTTTTACCGCATCTCAGAAGAGTGGAAGACAGCTCTTCGTGGTCATAATGCGGCATCTGTCCGCTTCATAAAAAGGGAGAACGGTTAAACTACAATAACTACAGCGGCATAGCTTTCCTGAACACAGGCTACAAGGTTTTGGCCAAGGTAGTCGTGGCAAAGTTATCAGCATATACCGAGAGGATCTTGGGTGATTATCAATGCGGTTTCGCCCGAATAGATCAACAACCGATCAAACTTTCACTCTGAGGATGGTACTAGAAAAATGCTATGAAAAGGACATCCCTATGCACAGTCTATTCGTAGATTTCCAGTAGGCGTACGACAGCATTAAGAGGAATACGTTGTGGAACATCTTCACCTATCTGGGCATACCGTCAAAATTGGTTTCTTTGTGTCAGGTTTTAATGGATGGCTCATTATGTAAGGTGCAAATAGAAGGCAAAATTTCGGATACCTTCGAGATAACATCTGGAGTGCGGCAAGGAGACCCGCCAGCTCAGATTCTCTTCAACTTATCATTAGAACATGTCATTCGTCAGTTTAATATAGCGCAGCGCAGCTATATTACAAATAATCCCAGTTATTAGCGTACGCTGATGATATTTGCATTCTTGGTCGCAACATCATCTTCCTGAAAGAAGTCCTGTTTCCGTTGGAAATGACAGCCCAACAAATTGGCCTTCAGATCAATGAAGCGAAGACCAATTAAATGGTAATTGCCAGACAACAGCCACGTGGGGATTTTATTTCTATGGAGACACACAGTATGAAAAAGCTGAAAAGTTCAAATATCTAGGATCGCCGATCAGTGAGCAAAACTCCGTTTCTGTCGACATCGTATCGAGTATTGCAGCAGGCTACCAAGCATTTTACGCCAGGCGTTCTCTTGCAGTGGATCGAACTATTTGGAGGAGCATCATTGAGGCGGCTAAATCCCTCCATGGGATACAGCGCCAGCGTAAATAAAAAATAAATTAAGATTTTATTGTATATAAATTAGAATGTATTCCACCGTTCGAGGTCATAATGCGGCATCTAAACCAGCGAAATTCTGTTGGCCTTATGCAATATTGGATTATTGTTAGTAGTGTTACTGTAATTAAATATAGCTAAACCTTTTTGGATAGCTGGAACTTTTTGCTGAATCGCTTTATTGTATATCTGCTATATTTTGTATCGGTGTGTAGGTCACGATGTATGGTCGTATTGTGTACATACCAAGCTGCATTTCAGATTCTTCAGGAAGCACCAGCAGAGCCCCACAATTGAATACCATACATCAAGATTTGGATAACCAGAATTTTGGAATCCAGCATTACGATTTTTTGTATATTCAGAAACAACATTTTGACTAACCAGGATTTAGATACGCTCAATACTTGTATAAAATAAATTTCAATTTTGAATCAAACTTTGATCCTTTTTAAATTATAATCAAAATATAATTTTTATAAACTTGAATGGGTCGTAGGTAGTAATAGAACTAACATTTCATCAACATGTTATATAAAAAAATTATTATATACAGTCTGAATCGTTTTATTAGAATCTAATTGATCAGAAACAGAAGGTAAGATCAACACTGTGAATAATTTTTGTATGTATAAAAAACGTGCACGAAATGGAAGCAAATTCAATTAATCCGGTAATTGTGTATAATTACCTTCAACATTGACGATCGTGATAAAATTATAGATGCTATTTAATTTACATATACTTTAACCAGATTCATATCTACAAAATTTGTTTGAACAAGAATTTTAAGAATTTTGATTAAGGTGAGTCTGGAATATCTGATTTTTTACAAGCAAGGTTTTATGAATTGAATTTCATCTGAAGCAACTGGTGTGAATGTAATAATTTACCGGACAACAGATTATTACGCATTAAGTTTCTTCCATAAATTACCCGTCCTCGAAAATTCAACAGAATATGTTTTATATAGTGTTTCGTGTTACGACGCTACAAACAAATATTTTATGTAACACTGGTCAATTAGAAGGATTAGAAAATATGTATTTTTATACATATCGTGCATACAGAAATATAAAAATATTGGCCTGCACTGAATAAAATATTATATGAGAGGGGTTAGAGAGGTTTTTACGGTTTTTCGAAATTCGTCGTTACCTTTATAATCCATCAAAGAGAACAAAATCTCATTTCACCATTTTGCCAATATCACAAAATAATAATACAAAGCGTTTTTGGCTTCATTCGATTAAAATATATTTGGGGTATAAAAATACCCTAAATTATAATCATACAGAATTTGTGTTGTAATTTAAAAGACAAATATTTACAATAAACTAAAAATGCTGACTTGAGAAGGCAGCACTATTAAATTGCTAAATAGAAATAATAACGACTTGCCAAGTGTATAAACATGTGTATATATGCACGTCGGAATTTAATAAAGATTGCTCCTTATCATGCCAAATAATCACAATCTCCTTCAAGAATATCCACACTATGTACATTAAGACGTATCCTTTGAAATTCAATGAAGAATTTTGAAATTCCTTGTTTATCTGGTTCCTACTCTGTTAATTATTATGTAAATCCAAATTCTATAGTTTGTATTCAAAGTTTTTGATTTTTACAAGCTACAAAATTTGACATCTAGCAAACAAGCAATGTTCATATGAAAGAGATAAATATTTTCGATTCAAATTTTTATTGCTAGTTGGTATTCATGCATTGTCACAAAAACGATTACTAGAAGAAGTAATACAAACCTGCAAAACCTAATTAATCGGCCTTTGGCTTTCGTACACGACACGAATCGGACAATGGAACATCAGAACTATAACAGAAAGGTCAAGGGGCTAGCACAAGTACAAGGAAATGAAACGCTACAATATTGAGATTTCATAGGCCTTATAGTGAAGACAAATAGAAGGATTCAAATACATTTGGAAAATTTAATACAGACAGATTGACAAATATGGAAACAAGAAATACTTTCAATGAAATGAAGCCACTCGTGGGCTTAAAATGAGTGTACTCGGTTATAAAAAAGAGCCCAATGTTAAACCATTGATGTAGCGTGAAAAAGCAGATACGGAAGATACAGCACGTCCAGTAAAAAAAAGGGCAAACATTGATCAATAGCAATACACAGAGGATATATTTTCAAGGCCGCTGAAGAAGCAATAGTAAACCAAACTTCCGGCCAACTACACCAATGCACATTTAAAAGTGGCTTCGGGTTCAAGTCTTAACAACTGATGAAGCACAAATAAAGAGATATTTAGAAGAAAACAGCACAAACAACATCGACAATATCGGACTATCAACTGACACCGAAAACAAAACTATCAACACCCATCCACTAATGGAGCGGGAAGTGTAATCGAAAATCTGAAGAACAATAAGACTGCTGGAAATACCACAGAAATGGAAAGAAGATTTGACAATTACGATACGCAAGAAAGCTGACTTAAATGAATGGAGGAATTGGCGTGGTAAACACAATCACTGCAAAATTAAGAAATGAGCAAGCTGGTTTCAGACCAGCAAACAACATAGAACAATCCAACGAATGTAATTCTCCAAGGCCATCCCAAAGTAAATAGTTAAACTCATACAAGAAATGTATCGGGATGCAAGAGGAAAATATACTACAACACGCGAAAAGTAAGACAAGATCTAGCTAACAAGTCTCAAAATAAACATCAGGAAAACCAAGACTATGAGACTCTACACAAATATAATCACAACGATGCACATCAATCAGGAACAAATTGAAGATTTAAATGGATTCGTATACCTTGGTTGCAGAGTAGCAAAAAAGCAGGTGGAATAGAAGTAGACAGTAAGAAAACGCATAAACAAAGCTAGCTTATACATTCTATATGCTACATAAAATCTGGAATACTTCTGTCCTATCACACAATATCGGTAAATAGCCTTACACGTTGAGTGAGCACTCAACTATCGCACTCGGGTATCTCTCTGCGTGAGCCAGCACACTGAACGCAAACGTACAGAAAACGGAGCCGGCCCTCTTTACCAGGAACCACAAACTTCCTCAGTGCTCTTGCTACTTTTGGACAGTAAGCTAAGCTGGAAATCAAACATCTTAGAAAGAGTAAAGAAAGCTATTGTAGCGCTCTATACTCATCCAAAAATGCCATTGGAAAGAGATGGGGTATGGAGCCTCAAATAGTACACTGGCTCTACACCTCAGTGGTCAAACTTATGGGGTTGTCGTTTGGTGGCCAGCGTTGAAAATTATGGCTAACTTGAAACTATTGATGATAGTTCACAGAACCTTCACGAGCACACCAACCCAAGCTGTGGAGATTCTTTTTCATCTCACTTCCTTGGATCTTACGGCCAAGAAGTTTGCATCTTGTACAGCCGTCCTACCCAAATCCAAATCTATGTGGACCTGTAACAACATAGGGTACACATCTATCCCGTGCAACAGGGGTATTCCTGAAACTGCCGGCATCTGATGAGGTGAGATTCTAAACTGAGTTTCCCACCAGAGAGGACTGGGTGAATGAGATGGTGATGGACAATGAGCCGCTAAGCTTCTTCACGGATGGCTCAAAAAGGAATAGAGGCACCTAGGGATCAACCTCTCTTTTCGTCTTCCCGACTTTTGCAGTGTTTTTTAAGTTGAACTTATCGCGATAATGGAAGTCATGAACTGGTTGAAGTATAATGTAATATCTATTGTATATATTGTACCGGACAGCCAGGCTGCTATTAAAACGCTACAATCACACTTCCTGACGTCGAAGGTAGCCCAGAATTGTCTGGCATCTTTAAATGATATGGCTGATCAGTTCAACATCCGCTTGACGTGGGTGCCAGGGCACTTCAATATCGTAGTGAATGTCAAGGCAGATGAGCTGGCTCACAAGGTCACAGCGCGCCTTATATCACAAAGCAGGCTGAATATAAAGATACCGCTCAGGATGGTTCGACAAGTGAAGAGGCTAGGTAACTTAAATGTGGTATAACTATACGGACCAAAGTGTGTCCATGCTAGTTAGGAAGGCTTCCCTAACATAACCCTAACTTAAACGCCCTATGCTCCTAAATATGTGATAAAGAAAAAAAAAAATTAAGCACCGAATGGCGCATACTATAAAGTTAAGAAAATTAAGTGCTGGAAACTGATTTATAAGAACTAGGTAGTGTGTAAATAGCTTTATAAGATATTTAGAGCGATATTCTCCTTTTTTCAAATTATTTCTGGAAAACTAAAAATTTAAAAATAAGTCTGTACCCTGTCACTAACTCATTAGTGTGCAATGCTTGATTTGTGTATTAAGGATTTCTAAACAAATAATTGTTCGGAACTTGAGTAAATACTCGATACCATAATGTATAGATGAAATTGTTATTTCAAAATTTATAAATAATAAAAGCTCATACAGAAAGTCATTTTAAATGGAGTATAGTTGTAGGTAGGGAGGGGTAGAAACTAAATACAATATATAAAACTACATTAATTAACAATGTTGTATTAACAAACAGTATAGATATTATAAGGATTATTTATGAACATATATGTATGTACATATGCATACACTATATATATATGTGTTTTTTATTGTTTAAACAATGATATAAATGTTATAAAAGGATTGATTTAATTTACTTTTCTAATTATCGTAATTATTTGTTGGTCGTATACATAATATTCGTAATGATGATTATTATTTCATAAAATCACTGTGTGACCTAATAAAATTTTCCATGTATCTTGAAAATCTTGTGTATGATCCCTCCGCGCACCTCCATAATATATATATATAGACCAAAATTCTACGTAACTTTTAAACATACAAAATGATGAGAAATACCACATGTTATTCTACGCCATATCTAGACCTACGTAATATAAACATTCTGCCCACATATTGTACATACATCAGATTGATTGAATCTAATTGTTTCTGTCGAAAATAACCCCAAAGTAACTGATAAAAACTATACATTACATATTTTTATTTTATTTAATATAACATTTTAATGAAAAATGATGGATTTTACGATAGGCGCGTGTTTACCAGTAAAATGTTATGCAATTTGAATTACATATCCATTAAGCACAGAAAAGAATATATTTTTATCTCTTCGATAACATTTTTTTTTTTTTTGCAATTTGTCTATTGTGTGTCATATCATGACATTTTTAGTAAAGCAACTCAAAGAACATGTTAAAATGGACAACCAAACTGAACCGAAAGTCCAAAGCAAAGTTATTTATTCAACAGACGCAGATCAATTAGGTCAAGAAACAGAGTGGATACGAGGTAAAAGTCAACGAAAAAAAAAGAAGCGAAACATCACATCAAGTCCACCTAAAGCAAAAGAATCTGGAAAACAATTCAGATAATGAACAGTACAAATAATTGAAGATCCGAGTGTAACTATGGTTTGAAAACAATCGATTCTGTTATTCAACTCAAATTACGAAGTAAAGAACCGCTGAACATGTTTATGTTAACGTTCAGTCCTGAAGAAAATATTGAAAGAATATATCAAGTAAAGGCTGTAAAGTTGACGTACAACCAATGAGAAGGGCAAAACTCATACCACAATGTAAATGGTGTCAATCTTATGGGCACACCCAAGCATATTGCAGCAAAGAACCTCGTTGCGTTAAATGTATTGGGAAGGATCCTATAAAACATTGCAATAAGCCGAAAGAAACACCGCCAAAATGCATACACTGAGGGGAAGATCACCTAGCTAATTATAGAGGGTGTTAGAGAGAAATAACACAAAACATAGAAATAACTACCAGACAAATAGGTACGCAAGTAATATAAATGATAATAAAAATAGTGAAGCTGCATATAGTCTACCTGTTGATTGCTAAATTTACATATGCACAAGTAACCGCTAAAGGTATAAATCAAGAACAGGCATAAAATGGCGCAAATATCCACCAAACGCATCAAATGATATTAAATAAACTCAACTCGTTTGATGAGCGGTTACTACGACTTGAGTATAGCAATAAGAGAGCTATCCCTAAACAAAAAAAATGGGTAAGCTTCCTAGAATATTACGCTGGAATGCCAATGAACTACAGCAACAACCACGAAAGGATCAGGTCACAAGGACACAAAATATAGATATTTGTCTTATATCAGAAACCCACTTAGCCAAAGAATCCTTTATTAAATTTAGATAAGGTACAAAGCTTACTACACTATAAAGGAAGTATAGGAAGTGTAGTCATCGTGAGAGAAAGTATCAAACATTTCGAAATGGGAAAGTACTACACAAATGAAATACAAGCTACGACAGTTGCTATTGACACTATTAAACTATTCTGTTGCAATTACAGGGTTGGATTGCCCAATAAGACACTCTCTCAAGAAGAATCAATGCAAAGTTCTTATATGGGACATTGGTTTATAAGCAACTGCCAAACGTGACAGTATAGAAGAAAATTACGAAATGAATTCAAACCACTCACCCATTGCCCTGAAAGTCAGGGAAAACGCTATAGAAAAAATTAGATGAAATCTGGGCTAGAAGAGATAAAGAAAAGGCGGATAGGTTTGCTGATCATCTGAAGAGTATATTCAGACCTCTAGATTGTCAATTTGTAGAAACTTTTGGTATCGAATTCAGCCAAGATACGGAAGATATCAACAGTACACCATGCTTTGAAGCAATGGTTTTGACTTGTAAGCAAGAGAGGTGTTAAGAGAACTTCCAAAAAAGGAAATTATTAAGTCTACCAAATAAATAAGTGCAGCATTTTATTATGGATGAAGGTGTGGCTGAAATCATTATGATTCTCAAACCACGAAAATCTCCACAGGTACCAAAGTCATACAAACCAATATCACTATTGTCAATAATGCCTAAAGTATTTGAAAAGATACTGCTGCAAAGACTACTACCAATAATTGGAAGGAAAAGGTGTATACCAAACCACCAATTTGGATTCAGAAGAGAGCACTCGGCTATGCAGTGTTCCGTGACGTCGTACAGGCTTAAGCTGATGAGATTACTTCCAAAACAATACAGTGATATATTAGAATCATACTTAAATGAGAGATATTTTAGAATAAAACAAGAACAAGAATATTCTGATTTAAGAGTAATAAGGGCTGCAGTTCCACAGGTGCCTTGGGACCACTACTGTTCTTATTGTACACCTACGATATACCACAACCAATGGAAGAAGAAAATATACTTGCTACATTTGCAGATGATACAACTCCCAAATGTCTACTATAGTAAGAAACTATTGCTATATAAGCAAATTTCAAAACCTACGGAATTCAGCTGTGTGACTACTCCAAACTGAGCAACGTCGATATAATACAAAGAGTTCAAAATAAACTTCTCCGACATATTGTAGATGCGCCTTGGTTTGTTAGAAATCTAAGACTGAATCAGTTGCGGAGGAAATTTGTAAATGGGCTAAAAGACACCAAAATAGATTACAAACACATACTAATGTAGAGGAGGCATCACGGCTCCTTGACTACTTGAACATCGTCACACGGGATAAACGGAATAAGCCTTTTCAGATGGTTATGTACAATTATCAAATATTATATTGTGACGATTATGCCAAACACTAAACTCAATAACATCATTATCGTCGTTAGCCTAAAGGTTATAGTTGCAGTGAAATACACGTATACATACTTATACAATTTTCATGCAACTACGCAATATGGAGGGTTCGATAGTTGCATTGAACGGGTATATAAACGCGACCAGGTTGCAGAGAAAAATCAATTTAATTTCATCCAACTAAGTGAATAGTGAACTAGTGGAATAGTGGTTAAGTGTTCTAAAGTGAACCAGTGAGCTTGCGAAGAGTTAAGTGCTGAAACAAGTGTTGAAATTTATTCTCAAATAAATTGTGCAGTGTTAAACAAATAATTGAAGTGTGTTTTATTGCAAAATCCATTACGAATCCAGAATAGCCCGAAATTCGTAACAATTTGGTGTCAGAAGTGGGATTCTGCAATACACAATGTGGAAGAACATTAACTATTGCACAACAGGTAAGAGAAGACTTGGAGCGTCCGGGATTGCCAACGGTATGGAAATAAGACCGATCTATATTTAAGGCGTCAATATGCGATTAAACGTGACCAAAAGGACGCAGATAGTGAAGGATTGCAACCATTATCACCGGCAGTACAGGTCATAGTATTACGGGCTCTAGTGTCACAATTACCCTCGACGAAGGATTCACCAGCTCTATCCAACGAGAACGATGGGCTAACTGCCGAAACCAAAACGGGCCAGTATCAAAAGAAAAACAAGTGGAAATTGTAATGGCTGTTATTCAACAACAGGAGGTACAGACAAATATTGGAGCGATTCTTAATACTCTGCATCAAAATGAAACAGCAGACGCAACAAACCCAACAGCTAAACTCTGAAATGAAACAGCAAAATGCAAAGTTGAATCGGCGTTATAATACGAAGCAGCTAAAGCCAGCCGAGCCTCTGATTCCGTGAAGCGACGGATAGAGGCGACGATAAAAGCAAACATATGACGTTCTCGCAGTCTAGATGTTTCAGATGTCAACAACTTGGGCACTATATCAGAGAGTGTGAGCAACCACCAGTTGTGAGAACGCAGAGCAGATATACAGTCGCAGTAAACAGCCGGAAAGATTTGCGACAGATAAGTTGCGCAGCAGGAGGATAGTATAAGGCAGATGGCTTAATTCGCTCGGGATCTGGAAAACTAAGTGCCACCAGCTTTGCGAGGCGAGATCCGATGAAAGAGGGAGATGGTGCATTAGAGAAACAAGCGTGTACCTTCATATTGGATACCAGAGCTTCAAAATCGGTTATCCGTCCTGACATAGTGCCAGTAGCGCGTATGGAGAAAGTGATTCGTTACAACCTTAGAACAGCTACTGTAGAGGCTGCAGCAGTGAAAGGAGAGGATTTGCTATTAGTCACTGTCGGGTGGATACGGTTTGAACATCGATTCATTGTTGCTGGCATAACGGACCAATGCATCTTAGGCCTAGATTTTATATCAGATCACCAAATGTCACTGAATCTAAAGAACCAAGTATTGAAATGGCGCAACGTGGAGGTACACCTGCAATCAGATAACAATAAGCATGGCAGGTCTTCGCCGGATTAGAGAACTCCTGCTGGTACAAAAGCGAATCAATAAAACGTTGGACAAGATAAGACTCAAATAATTCACGTGTGTATTTTTGCTAAATCCATTACGAATCCAGAAGAACCCAAAATTCGTAACAATATATAAATCAGATTTAAATTACTCATTAGATTGTAATATTATGACAATATTTATTATTACACGTTAAAAATTTATATATATTTTTTTTTAATTATAAAAATTATTAGTACAGTAAATTTAAAACAAGAAATAATTAATAGTTTCTTATTATAAAAAAATAATAATCTATTATACCTATACTCGTATATAGGTGAACAAAAATTATATTTAATTATCACATTCAGAAGCACATACATATATACGAGTACGTATAATGTATATACTGCCAAAGATTCAATTATAGTGACACTTTTTTAATGTGACTTTTCTTCTATAGCTCTATACATACGAGTACAATTTTTTGTATTATTAAATAAATATTAATAAAATTATGCTTTCTACAGTATCACAAATTATATTACTATATGTATACGTACTCGTATATATGTATACATAATTCAATTATGTTTTCACCAAGTTCTTCACAATGGTATGATTTCATTTCTGCTTCAAGAAAGATAAATGTCGGTAAAAAATAATAAGAATTAAATTGAATTTGTTACAAACTAAATTAATTCGATTTCCCCAAAATTTATGTACATATATACTTATATGTACATTTACTTTCCAGGTAATTTAAAATATTATTTTAAAAAACTTTTGGGGCCCTACCCATCTCCCAACATTTTTGTTTTTTGAAACTGCCATTGGCTATATTCAAGAATATTTTTTCATACGAAACTAACAAGAAGTGTGCAAAGATTACAATCCAAAAAAATATGCTATTTACATAAGTTCTTAACCTATTCTAAATACTTATTGTTAGTTGGCAAGAATAATAATTTAAATATTTGTTAGATTAAATTTATTAATACATTAGATCTAGTGAATCTCCTCTACGAAGCCGTAGTGCTAGGTTTTTGGACAAATTGATCTCTTGTTTTTGGACAAATTGATCCCTTTCATTATTATATTTTTTACAGTCCCAGATTAATTTGGTGAAAAGCTTCAGCCATTTTTTTGTCATGAATTTTTTTAGAGTATTTTCTTCATTATTTGGATTACTTTCATCTGCGTTCTCTGAAACATCGAGATTCATCCGCTGGTCAATGAGATCTACGATCTCATCTGTAATTTGGTTAATATCACTATAATTTTCAATTATCGAATTTGTATTTTGTTCAAATCGATTTGTAATTTTTTTCCATATTCCACTCATACAAGAAGGCGTGACTTCTTGCCATCAACTTGCTATATTTTCGATCGCTTGTATAATATTGTAATCCGACCAAAACTCTTTTAATGCTGATGATTTTTTAAGAGCCTCAATTGCTTGACTAAAGGAAATAAGCCTTAAATGTGCTGTAATATACTAGTAGTATTTGGAGGTAAGTACATACTTTTTATGTGGAGGTTCAGGTGCATTATCCAGTGCCAGAAGTATCTTAAATGAAATATATATATATATATATATATATATATATATATATATATATATATATATATATATATATATATATATATATATATATATATATATATATATATATATATATTGTAGATTGCAATATTCTTTTACTTTAGGGGCAAACACTTTCATAAACTAGTTCTCAGCATCATTCAGGCATCTTTTTCCAGCAAAGTCCCGTTTTATTCACAATAAAAATTTGCTATTTCAAATAATCCTTTTCTTTTAACCAATCATCAAATTTCACAACAAAATCTTGCGCAGCAAGACTTTAACTTTAACTAGACTTTAACTTTAATATTTCGAAAAAACTGATCGTTTTTGTTTGGATGATTGCGAGGCCCATAGGAATATGTTTTTTAATCAAATCTTCCATCCAAATCAATAATAATTTTTCCATTTCTATGTTTCTGCCTGTTTTTGCCATTAATTGTTGACTTCAAAGATACCGATTCCTTAACTACTTCTAAGACTTCCTCCGAAACCTGTAATAAATATTTTTTAGTACATGATTTTGACATTATTTGAGAATTATTCCCCTACATTCACAATTTTTTATTATGCCGTCCGAAATGTGTAATAAACCTCCCCTCCTCAAATGCCTTTTCCCCACGTTATATGTTTTTTTTGAAACGTCAAATTGAAAATTGCGTAAAGACCGTGGTTGCATGCTGTGTGTTCCACAATATATGTATTATTGTATTACCGCAAACGATAATATCACCATCGATTGATTAACTCTGGAAGAACCGGAACCAGAAATTCATCAACATCTAAATGAAGTTATTGAGGAAAATGCCTGTTCCTTTAGGCAGAGAATGAGATAGTTTATGCGAAAAGATAAATAAAAAATTATATATATAGTATCATCCCGCTAAAAACATCATACAATTCCGATCCATCCGCCATTTTATGTGTATACAAATTTTTTTCTATTGCTCGGCTCACAACGCAATGATATAATTTATTTGCACGGATCTGGATAAGGTTTTTGAATATAAATGTCAAAATTCTGTACTAAAAAATATTTATTACAGGTTTCACACTTCGCAAGTCGAGGAATACTTGTATTTCGGTTGGCTTAATAGTTTTGAAAGATATTTCAAACTGTATGCTTATTTCATATCTTTGCGATGTTGCGATTTCGAATATATCACGGAGCATTTTTAATACAGCGGAGTATTTTTGATTACGTTCGTTACAAAAGATCTACATTTAATGCACTTGTACCGCCCCATAGCTGAATTCCATATGTCCATATAGGGATTAGAATCGCTTTGTATAGTAGAACCTTTCATGCTATATAGATAGTTTTGATTCTCTTCCAATGATCAGAATTATTCACGGAATCACGTACGGAATTATTCAAACTTACATATCAAATTGAAAAATATACTATGGGATATAAAGTGAAAGTACTAAAAGCTCAATTTGGCCTTAATCTTCAATTTGTCAAGTCTAGTTTTGTGTTCAGGTTGAAGAACAACTCTTTGACCTGTGATCAGAATTTTACTTTGGCGCATTTTCGAATACGGACTCATTCAAGTTTACATCAAAATGAAAATTTCCTATATGGGACATTTTTAAAAATGTTATTTGATTTATGTGGTTGCGCGCGCTTTAATTTAATGTGCTATCTCCATGTCAACATTTTTCACGATGAAGACCCACCCGATGAAGTATTTGACATTCGTTTGTTGAGGGATGGTGACATTGTTTAATTTCACTACTGGACATATACCTAAGTTTATTCAACGTAAATGTTCTGTGGATTGCTTTGTTTTCAATTGCTTTTAACCGCCAGGTTATTTGCCAATTCTCAATTTTGCTTAAGTGATCTTGCAACTCTCTGGATGTGACAACCTTAACAGTTGTTGAAAGATCGGCAGAATACAGCAAATACAATAATGGTACCAGTAAGCTGCGTTGTGGAACTTATGCGGGTATATGGATTTGATTCTGCAATGGCTAAATTGTATTTAATCTGGTATTTTCTTTCAAACAAGTAGCTTCAAGAACTGCATGCAATTTTTTTGGCAGACGTTTTTTTCCTCTTTTGCACCTATTTCCATTATATATGTTAAATTGGTTGCTGTATCTAGATCTTCTGGGGTGCAGATTTGGATATCCAATTGGCAATTATGTTTGCATATATTTTTATATAAAGCCTATTTAGTTAATTTATTTGTTAGACGTTGAAGTGGTTCTGCTTTTGGTGTAAAACTTGGAAGCTCAGAGTTATTATTATTGGTGAGTGACTGGGTGAAAAGTCAAAGTAAAATTTTCTTTGTGTTATATAGAAATCTGTTAAATCAAGTATTTTCTTTCTATCAGATGGTCAGTTAACCATACACAAAGTGCAGGCAAACAACATCTTCCTCCAGATAGTCCTCACATATAACATCCTCACATATAAACCCATTCGATGGAGATGACCCTTAAATTTAGCATGTCCCGTAAGAATTGCAATCAATAAGCATAGTTCTTCATAGTTCTTTAACTCTCCTGGCGTAGTTGAAAGATAATGAAGCTGCGGGTTCAGGTCAAATTAAAGTTAACTTTGAACTAGTTTTGGTTAAATAGTTCGCGAGCTCATTACCTTCGATGTAACAATGTGCTGGAACCCACAGTACCGTAGCGGTATTGTTGGAACAAAGAAGGTTAATGAAGTGTTTGCAATCCTTGATAAGTTTGGAAATGGTCAAGGAATTATTTAACACATTGAGCACAGCTTTGCTATCAGTACACCGAAAAATGCTTTTGTCTTTAACAGCAAAATTCAAAGTTTCCATAACATAGCGCATAGCAAACAAAACTTTCAAACAGTGTATAGCAAACAAAGACTGTCAAAAGATACTTGATTAGACCAAGGTCAGTAGATTTCGAATCCAGCACTGAGACTAGAGCGAGACCTATCTGAACAAAAACTATGGACTCGTCTAATTTGTGGAGAAAATCCTCCGAAAACCACAATTCCCTTGATGGATAAACCACCGAGAAAAAATTTGGGAAAAGTTGAATTCGAGTAGTGATTCGTTTCAATAACTGGTAAAAATGAAGTATACTTTTTAAAAACTTGTCTATGTCCCACGATAGAACCGAGAACATTCCGCAGGCCCTATTGCACCTCAAGCGAAACAAGCAGTATTTTGTAGACTATTAAGTTTGGCAATAGAATCCTTTAGATTAACCACTGGCCACCACACAATAGAAGCGTATCAGATAATATCGGTAAGACCAGCAATTAGACCCCAGGATTTTACAAAAGCTCTTGTACATTGCCAAAATCTGGCAGTAGCCTTTCGTAGTTTAAGAGCTCAAGATGATTTTTCTAGGAGAGTTTGCTATCTAAGATAACACCAAGGTGTTTGACTTGGTCATACCTGGTAATCGGTCTCGCAAAACAAAAAGGCACGGGATAACGTGCAGACTCTTAGATGCTATTCTTAGTTGTCTAGCGTTATCGCAAAATTTAACAAACCTCTAAAGAAAATTATGGCGGATTATAAAATATATAAATCGAGCATACGAAACAGTAGATCGAGTTTGTTCACGCCGTTTCTCCATCAAAGTAAAAATGTATAAAAACATAAATCCATCGACATCAAAGAAATATTGGACTGTGCATTGTCTAGCACTTATACAAGACTATTTTTCGTGTGCTTTACTATGTGAGTGCTTGGGAAGGTCGACTAAAATTTCATATATAAAATTTTTTACTTTTTAATATTGTTGATGAATTATAGTAAATCATATTGTGGCGATTATGCCTAACGTTATACTAAATCACATCAGTATCATCGCTACTCTAATGGTCAGAGTTGCATCTACAGAGCATGATGTAGTAACGATCGATGTAGTTTTTATAATGGATATTTATTCGACGATGATCGAGGTTGTTGCGGTGAGTAGCAAAGAATGACCATTATTCCTCAGTAAAACAGCATAATGTTCGAGAAGTAAGGCGTGAACAAAAACCATTGAGGAGAAATGAACAAAAGCACAGCAAGAGAGTATTTCCTATGTATAAAACCGCTACTATGACAATGATAAAAAGGGGAATAATGTCGAATACAGCAATAAAATCGCGTTTGGATATCTCTATCCAAATTTATTTATGGCGTCACTTATGAAATTATTTTTATTCTATTCGGAATTTCCTTAAGAATAAAGATATATGTATTTATACATATATTGTGCATACACTAAACCAAAATATAATAAATTGTCTTGTTAAAAGAATTACAATAGTTTTGTTATAAAAACCCATAAATTACCAATTTCTTATTTAGCCTCTTAGCTTTTTGTACATATTGTTAGCGATGGGAATAAATAATTGTTAATATTATAGTTGGGGCTAATATTTTAATTAATAACTATGTAAATTGGAGACATAGCTAATTGAAATACTGAATACTGTGATGTGATATACAGCATCACTCTGGTTGTTATTTCAATCAACCTTGGGTAAATTACTAAATACATATTTATAATTGCTTGCAGCTAAAGTGTGTATACATATGTATGTATATATTCTTTGTTGATAAATTGTACCGCATATAACAAATGTACGAGTATAAGTACATCACTATTATTTAACCATATGATTTTTGGCGTGGTTTTATTATTTTAAATTAGAAACCAATAATCGGATAACCGCAGTGAAGGTCAATTGTTATAATAAATAAACAGATAGAGTTTATGTTCATATATAAATAAGATAAAAACTATTATTAAATGTTTAGATCAATGCGATGACAACTTTGCCTTAAGATATTATTTCAAATCCACTTAAAAATGATATTCAAATTATCAAAGAGTGGCAAAACATGTCATAAATGTCTGTTTTCTACACTTAAAAAAAAAATAGTTTACATTAAATTTAATTAAAATTGTTGGTTTTTTGTTAGTGGAACGTGAGACGCGATGAACGTTAAGTAAATGTATATAGTGATAATAATAATTAATGAAATACATTAAATGTGTATTTGTTTTTAGTTTTCTACTTGTCATCATTTATAAAAGACATATACATAACTATTAGACACCAATAACAAAACGCGCCAAATATAGAAATTAATTTGTGTTTTGTATGTAATATGCCTATACGTACTCATAATACTTATACGAATCTTTATATTGTATAATTAAATTATAATTAATAATTTATTACATATGTACAATGTACAATACATATATATATATATATATATATATATATATATATATATATATATATATATATATATATATATATATATATATATATATATATATATATATATATATATATATATATATATATATATATATATATATATATATATATACAAAGTTGATTGATTACTATTGCCCCTTTCGTTCTTATTATGCAAATTGTATCTTATAATTAATTTCAATGATTATTATATTTCTTAATCCAAATATTGACCGCATCAAGTATTATATATACGAGTACGTACATAGATTAATTATAATAATATACATATTTCCTTTTTAAGTAGAAATACTTTCTAACTGATTATCTTATTTTTTTTTTTATATTTTTTTAACCATCATCATTGATACCCTTCAACTTATATTTCTCGATAATTTTTATAATTTTTTTTTAGTAGCTGGATTTGTCAATATAAATCAGTTTAAAGTATGTATACCCAATAGAGAAGTATAATCATAATGTAATTATAATAATTAATTATATGCTTTCAGAGAAAATATATTTAAATATTTATTCGCCAACTATATGTTGGTTCGTTGGAAAGCCAATTAAAATTTAATTTAAATATAATTATCGATATACATATGTATGTATGTACGAGTATATCGTTAGCAAAAGAAAAATAGTAAAATATTGTTGCAATTTACAAAATTTTGTTGTTAGCAAATCTGTTTTATATGTGTACACGAAGACGAATTGTTTAGTGTTTTAAACAAATTAAAATGTTGACAATTATTAAACAATTATTTATGTTAAAATTTAGCTTTAATATTACTATTAATTAGGTAATTACATTTCATAATAATAATACGAATCATCAAATTAAATGTATACGCATAAAACCATATAAGCTGATTTCTTGGTGTCAAGGCAAAACATCTTAACTCAATGTGTATTAATTTGCCAAAACTAAGATTTGCATATAGGATTTTATTTTTCTGTATAAGACGAATTTTTTTAACGATCTAAACCATTTGTATTGCATTATAGAATTGAGGTTTATTCATGTATGTCAAGTTAGCCCGAAAAAACCTTTCCAACCAGAAAAAGCCTTTTCAGAATGTTTCCTTGCTAAATATTAAAAGTTTCTTCGCTCTCAGCACGAACTCTATAGAACATTAATGCCCAGTTGCACGAACATATTAACACTGTTGTGAAGTTAGCCCGAAAAACCGTCCCGAAAAAGCCCTTTAAAGAATTGGTGTGTTTCTCTACTATGTAATATACAAATTCAATACAAATTCATTACCACAACAAATAAGAAGAAAAAAAGTACTGAACAAAGCAAATTAAGGTAAAAACAAAAATCGAACCAAAAATGTAAATTTTTTCGGGCTGGTATATTATGTTTCATCCTTGCGGAACTTCCCGCAGCCAAATTGACCATGTGTTAGTTTCTAAAGGACGGGCTCAGGTTGTGCAGGATGTGAGAACTTATCGGTCCGCAACCAAATACGTAGGCAGCGATCATCATTTGGTCGATGCAAAGCTACGATGGAAGTTTTCGTACAAGTCTGGGAACACAGCGAAACGCATGGTACGTTTCGATTGTGAAGGTCTGATAAATGAAGATCAAAAGAAACGATATCAGGATCTTGTCAGCGACAACATTAATGAAGCTAATTACCAGTCTGACTGCGTGAACTCTGTCTGGGAGGTACTGAAAACTTCGGTTGTCTTAGGTATAGTGAAAGTCAGACCCAAGAATGATTGGTTTGATGACGAGTGTCGTCTTGCAGTTGAGCAACAAAATATAGCCCATAATGAAGTGCAACAACGTCTCACAATCGCGAGGAAAAACAAGGCTGCTCTTGCAAGAAGGGCAGCTAAGCGGATTTGTAGATGGAAGAAGCGAGAATGGTGGAAGGCCTAGGTTCTGAAAGTACAACAACTCAGCAATGACCGCAGTTCGCGTAATTTCTTTAAAAGAATTACTGGACTGCACCATACTTTCAGGCCTATGCCAACCGCCATTCGGGACCGAGATGGAAACCTCTGTGTCAACATCGACGCAGTACTTGACGCATGGAGTGGACACTTTACTGACCTGCTTGATGTCCATCATGCGTCACAGACTGTTGTTGAGCCACCTCTAATACAGACTGCGGAGATTTGCACTGAGGAGCCATCCCATGAGGAATTCACTAAAGCCATGCAGAGATTGAAACGAAACCGTGCACCTGGAGTGGACTGCATTAATTCGGAGCTCTTGATATTCGGAGGGGATACTTTGTGGAACTGTCTTTTCGACCTTATTCGATTAGTATGGCGAACCGAAGTTATGCCTGACGAATGGAAAGTGGCCGCGATATGCCCCATCTTCAAGAAGGGAGACCGCTTGAAGTGTGAGAATTATCGCGGTATAGGTCTCCTTTGCACAGCGTACAAGTTACTATCATACATTGTATTGGATAGAATCACTCCTCTAGTGGAGGGTTTGGTTGGTGACTATCAAGGAGGATTTCGTCCGAATCGATCAGTCACCGATCAGGTCTTTCCGCTGCGGATGATTCTATCTAAATATTATGAGACATCCATCCCCGTATATCAGGTGTTCCTGGATTTCCGGCAGGCCTATGACTCGATCAATCGAGAGAGTTTATGGTCTGCCCTGGAATACCTAGGAATGCCAACAAAACTGGTGACGAAAACACCGGAGCGTAACATCTTATATCGCCAGTCCAATCAGGTGCTTGCATATGCAGATGACATATGCGTGATTGGACTGAATAGCAACGGAGTGAAAGAAATACTTGATCCGCTTGTAGAGTTTTCAGCTTCAGTTGGACTTCAGATCAATGAGTCCAAAACGAAATACCTGATCTCTGGTTTTAGGGACAATGGCACACCAGATTTTAGTAGTGGCCACCACACGTTTGAGGGAGTGAGGAGGTTCAAATATTTGGGTTCTCTTATCACTCACGATAACAGTGTGGGTGAGGATATTAAAGTGCGGCTGGCAGCTGGCAGTCGTTCTTTGTATCCTCTAAGGCCACTGCTAAAATCTAAACACTTATCAAGTGCCGTGAAGCTGAAGCTTTACAAAGCGTTGATCAGGCCCGTTGTTATGTTTGGATGTGAAAGTTGGACGCTGACGGATGAGTACGAGAGATGGCTCCTAACATTTGAGAGAAGAGTCATGCGTGTGATTTACGGCCCAAAACGCGAAATAGATGGTACCTACCGAGCTCTGTACAATATCGAGATCAGAGATCTGATGAAGATCCCCGATATTGTACATGAAATAAGATCTCAGCGAGTACGCTGGCTCGGGCACGTTCTGCGTGCTGATCCGGAACGAATTGTGCAGCGATCTCTGAAAGGAGAGCCACCATATGGTAGGCGCAGAGGTCGTTGCAGGCGACGATGGCTCCACGGTGTAGAGAACGACTTGGCCTCTTCAGATTGTCTTAGACAGTATGAAGATCATGCTCGGGATCGAAACCGCTGGAGCCGAATTGTTGACTCAGTAAGGGGCCTTTAAAACTGTTTTAATTATATTATGTTTACAGGTACATCAAAAATTAAGACGGAATTATTTCCCTTCACTAAACCATCTCATCCGAAAGGCTTTTTGGTATTCTTAGGGATATCCAATACTGGCACAACAGTACCCATTTTGGTTCAGCCAGGTGCTAAACTAAATGCAGATTACTACATAAACAACTGTTCAAAATCACTTATCGAAGATTCAAAACGCTTATTTCCAAATAACTACTGTTCAATGTTCATCCTAATTTATGGACTCCCTCTTCACCCGCACTTAGCACCATGAGATTATTTTCTGTGGAGCTACTTGAAGTCACAATTGGCTAGATCTAAAGTTGATAATATTGCGCAACTAAAAAGATTGATAAAGCGAGAGATTTGGAATATTCCTCTCACAATGATTCAACGGGCACTTAAATCTCTATCAACTCGGTGTTTGAATGTTTATAAATTCAAAGGTTTACATATAAAACAAAATTACATTAAAAATATGACTGTATAATTTATTATTCCAATTCAAAATCGTTTATTTTCATTTTTGATGTATCTGTATATAATTATATTTACTAATTTTGACGGCGATTCTAACAAGAAATATAGTCGTAATTAAAAATAAACAATATTATTAAATATGTTATTTTAACGCTACTGACTAGTATATAATTTATAAAATCCATAATATGTGCCGCTAAAAATACAGCACATTAATACTCGTATATCCAGTATTTTAATTGAGATTAAAATAAATTTACAATAAAATATTTTAGTTCAAATTCAGTAATCTTCTTCCGGCTATAGTGCCGATCACAAAGTTTGCCCCCGCAAGGTTGGCGACTAGAAATTTGCATAAGTGCGTTTTCCATCGATAAGTTTATTGCCAGTCGCCAACTATGTGGGCAATATCTGTGATCGGCGCTATAGCCGGAAGAAAATTACCGAATTTCAATAAAAATTAGAAATTTTTTCCAATCAAAAATTCATAAACTTTTTCTGTTCGCCCTGATACATGGGGTGAATTAAATTAAATTTCCAATAGGTACAGCAATCACGTGCCGCAGTCACCAACCTTGGGGGCAATCTCTGTGATCAGCACCATAGCAGGGCAGAAATTATCAACTACAAAAGATTACGAATTTTTCCGTTTTGATTTTCCCAGCATTATTCTGAAAAATTAACGTTAAAGTTAATACCTATTAATTTTAAAATTTTGTTTACAATCTAATACAATATATGTAATTAGCTAAAAAAAATATTATAAATAATATTCTAGCCCGAAAAATACGTAAAAAAAATTGCTATATAAATTCAAAAAAAATTTAATTTTTCACAAATATTTTATTTTTGAAAAGCCATTTTCGGGATGGTTTTCGGGCTAACTTCACATACATCATATTAACAGGCGGTTAACTTGATTTAACCGACTGTTAGTAAAAAAAGCGTCTCACGACATCTAACCGCTTAACTATACAACTTTTGGTTGCATTGTTTCTTGCGTTGAGAATATGAAAAACTTATGAAAATAAAAAAACTCAATGCTAGAACAATTCAAATTTCTTTTAATTTCAATTGGATTTAATTTAATTAATTTTTTAGGCTAGGCGAATTATTTTTGAGTAATAATTGTGTTCAAAAATTAGAGTTTTCAAATTACAGTCGGTGTGTTCCATTGGCATGAGTAAACTACTCACAAGTACTTGTATCTACTCGCATCTACTCATACTCATATGGTGGTGTAGATGACAAAAGTAGTTACGCATAAAATTTACGATAGGGTATTTTAGTTTAAAAAAAAACCAAAATGTGGATTTTTGAATCATTAGGTTATGTTGAACTGTCATTTTATGTTTATATTTGTGTTTGTCAGAAGTGTAAATTTTCAAGTTCAACCAATAAATTAATAATTTTAATCGTAAAAATGGATAATAATACTAATTTGAATGCAGTGAGTTTTAAATAAATAATTTAAAGTTATTTTTTGTTTCATACATATCATTATGTTTAGGTTATTTTTCAACTTATTGATGATAGTAGCAGCGGAAGCAGTTTACTGTATTCTTCCAGCAGTTCGTCTTCATCTTCGTCAACTACTTCAGAAGATGAACAAGTAATTAAAAGGGCACGGATAAAAGATTTTATGGAAGTAATACCAAAATATACGGATTTACAATTCAAGCAACATTTTCGTTTATCCAGAATTGTTGCTGACAAAGTTATCGGTATTTAAATAACCTTGTATATCATCAATTTTCTATAATATAAAAATACACATAATTATTTCAGAGCAATACAGTACAACATTTCTTGCAAATGACGAGCATGGTGGTCGAATAAAAGTCGGTCCAGAAGCTGAAATTTATTTAACTTTATGGTTTCTTGCCAACACTGAAACTTATCGGCAACTTTCGGATAGGTTCAATGTAACCCGAAGCTCGGTACACCGAATCCTCTATCGAGTCATAAAATGGTTTGTAAAAGAAAGCCACAGATACATAAAGTGGCCAACATCATTAGAAATGAAAACCAATCAAATTAACTTCGAAAGAATGAAGGGCTTACCTAGAGTAATTGGAGCAATAGATGGCAGCCACATCAGAATTAATCCTCCAAGAAACAACAGAGAAGTGTATTATAATCGCAAGAAATATTATAGTATACTTTTACAAGGTATAGTGAATGCCGAAAAAAAATTTATTGATATTCATTGCGGTGAACCGGGATCAATGCACGATGCGCGATTATTACGAAAATCTAAGTTTTATCGCCGTATTAATGAGGATTCATCATTAATTCTTCCCAAAAGCGTTTTGCTTGGAGACTCGGCGTATGCGGAATGCAGTTACATAGTGCCACCCTTTAAAGATTTTGGCAATTTGAATGCAAAACAATTAAAATTCAATTACCTTCATTCAGCAACTAGAATTGTTGTTGAAAATGCTTTTGGGTTACTGAAGGGTCGGTTTCGTAGATTAAAATTTTTCGAAAGCCCGAATTTAGGTTTTATTACCAATTGTGTCGTAGCTGCTTGTCTTTTGCACAATATATGTATCGCGGAAAACGATTATTGTGAAATCGAATATTTAGATGACGAAGTTCCAACAGCAGATGATACACGCACTGAACAAACAAATAGTAGTAGTAGTGCTCGCAATGAAATGTTTGAATATATGGATAATAAAAATTTATTAAATTAATTTCATTGTAGAAAATAAATATTTCATCACAAAATTCATTTGTTTTTATTTAAAATTCACAGCCTCATTAAAAAATGATATAAAATATATAAAAGAAAATTATTTGTTTACTAAACTTAAAATTAGCTGTTTTCTTTCTTCCCGACCCTGTTCCTTTTTTTATAAATATTTTTCGAGCAATGCAGTCCTTTTTCTTTTCTCTTCGATCTTCTCCTCATAATATTTTTTCTTAATTTCAACTAATGCCGCTTTGGAATCCTGCTGCTGCCTCTTCCTCTTTTTTGAAACCCTTGCAATATGTGGTTCGGCTATTTCCACATCACTGCTCACTATGGTGTCATTGGATGTCATTGGAGCCGGTTCCGGTTGAGTTTCCATGCCAACGGAAACAGAATGGGGTGAACTCATAATAGGATTCGTCTGAAATAATTCTTCCATCTCCTCCATATATAAAAACTTAGTAGCAGTGGTGCCTGTTCCTCTGTCTTTAGCATTTTTATAGGCTCGCTGAAGGCTACGCCATTTTACTTCCACATTCTGTACAGTTGTTGCTGAAACCTACAACAAATAACAGGCGTAAATTGCTGTGGCGAAGAAAATTATTAACAGAAAATTATTTACCAAAATATTTAATGCCTCCAAATCTGTTAAAACATTTTCCCAGAAACGTTTTTTGTTTCTAGTTTTGAAATACTCCTCCTTCCTACTACCATAGACACTGATCAACGCTTTCCCTTCGTTATAAGTCCAGTTTTTCGACATATTTATTATTTATTGAATTTAATTTGAGTTAATTTAATTTAAGTTTATTTTTTAATTTAGTAACTCAGTGTGAGAGTCAAAGAATAAAACAACACTAAGATATTGTAAGTTATGTTTTACTGCTGTCATATAAATTAGCGTTCCATTGAACATCTACTCACAAGTACTTGTGAGTAGTTTACTCATGCCAATGGAACACACCTATGTTACAATATCCAAACAGAGCCTTCTATCACAAAAAATAAATTAATTTTGAACCATGTACACACAATAAGATAAAAAATTCAAAATTCACACAGAACCACACACAAGAAGAAACAAAGAAAAACCACACATGACACATATTAAAAGCAAAAATAAAAAAACAAAAACATAAACAAGATCATACGGAAACGCAAACCATAGATACGGTCATATGGCAAAACAAATGAAATTGTCAGAAAAAACATGATTTTGACAAATTTAAATTTTTTATTTGTTGGTATCGTTCGTATAGGGTGGATTAAAATATCCAATATCAACAATTAGTGACTAACCATGGAAATTGTATTGTGCAACGAAATTAATTTTTATGTTCAGTTTCCAAAACGTGAAATAGATCTCACATACCGAGCTCTGTACAGTATCGAGATCAGAGATCTGATGAAGAACCCCGATATTGTGCATGAAATAAGATCTCAGCGAGTACGCTGGCTCGGTCACGTTCTGCGTGCTGATCCGGAACGAATTGTGCAGCGATCTCTGAAAGGAGAGCCGCCATATGTAGGTGTCGAGATTGACTTGGCTTCTTCAGATTGTCTAGGACAGTATAAATGTCATTTACCTTGAGTATGGTACGCAGCTAAAGTAAATCAAATAAACACAATTTAGCGAAGTGTTTTTTCAACGAAATATAGCGGAGACCCTATTTAGAAGTAAATACCAATTTGAGTTTGGCCAAATAAAATGCGCCTACTATTGTTGTAAACGGTAAAATAAAATGCCTTTAGAGTCGATTTAACTCAGGCCGTGTGTCAATTAATTATAAAAATTATTAAAAATAAAAATTATAACAGGAAAATCAAATTTTTGATTAATTTCTTGTTTTTGTGGTGAACGTATGTTCAAAGTAAGTTTGCGTTTTCTTTCACAATTTTCTTAATTAATTAATACACGGCCTAAAATAGAGAAAAACAATTAATTTTGTTATTCAAGATTCTAACTTTTAGTTATAATACCTGCGACAAAACCGCTACCTTTAAAACACAAATTCTATTTCGGAAGGTTGGTACCTTCTGGTTGAAAAGTGGCATATCATCAATTACTAGTTTAAAAACGTTTGTTTTAATATAAAAAAAAAATTTATTCATTCATACCAGTACAAGTTAGTTACTAGAAATGTATAAGTAATTTATTTTTGACTTAATTTACTAAAATATTTTACATAATTATATAACCACTTATCCATTGGATAATGTCTTAAGTTTTAACTTATTTTACGTCTTTAATGTGTTATTTTGATTTTAACTAATTGTTGTTCTTCAGAACATTGCGCCAGTTCAAAAGGTTTTACTCTTTTGAGTTGTCTTACTATGTTGTTAATGTCGAGTGTCAAGCAAGGTTTCCACTCTTGCATAGAGAATACTTCTTTTGGAAGATGATTCATTATGCTCCAAGCAGAACATTGCGTAATCATCTAATCCAGTCAACAGATTAGCAACTTCATTCAACATTGCTGATGATCAATTTGAATTTAATTTATCGAGGACCAACTTCAAAGAAAACTTGAAGAACTTTAAATTTCAATTTTTGACAGATTCAAGGAGTTATTGATAAACTTCTTTTTCATTTTGGTTTAACTTTTTAAAAAGTAATTTTTCTTAAATGATAAATGTAATTTATTAAAATAATAAATAAATAAAATATAGTGTTATAATAATATTAATTGAGTAAGAATTTTTGAATAACAATTTTTTAATTGTTAAGGTGATTCTGGCACAGTCTTAGTTTCTCCAAATAAAGTGTTCGTATATATAAGATTATTTATAGTCAAATATTAACTATAGATGGTAATTAATAATTATAATATTACGTTCTATAATATTGGTTTATGTAAATAAGTATACATATATTTATGCCAACATATATCCGTAAATAATAATAAATAATGTAAACAAGCATACTAAAAATATGTCTTAAATCAATATAAAGTACATATTCAACTTAGCTACATTATCAAAAATTTATTATAATAGTCACATAGAAACAAAATTTTGCTACAAATATAATATATAAGTGTGGAATTTCATATACTCCTTCTTCTTAAGACATATTATTTATTTTTTCCCACTTATCATATTATCACTGTACGTCACTATATATATAACACTCGGAATTTATTTTTTATACCATAGTTATCGCATACATAAATTTATCATT
Source organism: Tipula unca (assembly GCA_951394425.1). Classification (NCBI taxonomy): domain Eukaryota; kingdom Metazoa; phylum Arthropoda; class Insecta; order Diptera; family Tipulidae; genus Tipula; species Tipula unca. The sequence continues at coordinate 5,347,047 of OX596380.1, read as the reverse complement.
GGTATATTCTTCATGTAATATATCCAGTATGTAAAGCTGGGTAATAATGAAGCTTTAAAGGAAGAACTGTTTTATATACAGGACACGTACCTCAGATGTATAGATATGGTTTATTTAAAAAAGCTACGTTTCAGAGGACTTTTATTTTCTTCGCTTTATTCGTCTCTCTATCTGCGGCCTTATAACAAAGGCAAATTAATAGACCCGGACGAGCCTTACAAAATATCAAATGGTTACGGTTGTAGTTATTTAAATAGTATAGATAGATCCTGTTTCCTGGGCGCTGTTTCTGAATACAAATTCGTATAAAACTTGTACGAATTCGTACCATTAGTATTTTTGAATATGAATAATTCTAATAATCTAAATCTTTTTTATATTCAAACGTCAAAAACAAATACACAAGGTTTAAAATTCGTAGAGGTATAACGATTCAAAATAAATTTCCCAATCAATACATGACAGTGCAAAAATATTTGATTCGTTCGAATTCAGAAATACCAATTCATTTTCGTTTCGTAATATTCAGGGTTCCTATTCCCGAATACGATGCGTATCGTTGCTCGCTATGAAAATGAATTCGTATTTCTGAATTCGATCAATCAAATATTTTTACATTGTCATATTTTGAATGGTTATACTTCTACGAATTTTAAACCTTGGGTATATGTTTTTGACGTTTGAGTACAAAAATATATTTTTCAGTTTATTGTTTGTGTCAAAACACAACCATTTTTTGCGTTTTTATTAAAAATAAATCAGCTCAGTTACAATTTACGAATTACGATACAAGAAATTCAAAATTAAAATACGTATTTTTGAAAAAAAATTATGTAAATTTAATTTTATATCTTTATCTTCATATGTCTTCATAAATAGCTCGATTTGAGATCAAATTTTGTAGCCGATCCTTGACTTTGAAGAGGTTTTATAAAAGGTCCTGAAAGCAGTTTCTTAATCCATTAATAACATTATGAGAATATTTAAAAAATCACTAGAACCCTTTTATAAAATTTTTTTATTTGGAGTCGTCAGCTAATTCATCAACGTACAGAAACCCGTTCATAATCGAACAAAACTGGCTCGAATTTCCTTTTTGAGGAATAAGGAAAATTTCGTAACGTATCAAGTAGATCCGAATTCGTATTAGAATTATTGAAATTCGTATTCAAAAATACCAAACTTTTATACAAATCCGAATTTAGGAATGGGACTCCAGGAATATGGATCTTGGTAGTGGGATTATAGCCCATAACCGTTTCCCTTATATTTTTATTATATTATTTAGGCTGTGGACCAATCCACGGGTAAATCAATTACTAAGGTAAAAGTCGATTTTTAGTATTTTTATTTTATTGAAATACGTGATTTTGTATATTTTCAGCTTACTCAATCCGTAGATCATTAAAAAAAAACAACCTAAACCTTAAATATTTACTTTTATGTACTCGCTTTACCCTACTTTTTGATAGGGTAAATGAATTTACCGAAAAGTCGACTTTTACCCGTGAATTATAAGTAATTGCTGCGTTCAATACGCAATAATTGTACACATATTTTGGTTTTGAAATTTTTCTAATTTGTTAGTTTACATACATATATCGAAATTAAACATTTTTGCGTCTCCGCTAGATTTTGTTAATATAACTCTGCTAAATTTTCGATTTGAATCGTTTTTTTTGGCTGAAATTTGGTAACAGGTTGAAACTGAGATTAGGAAATATATGTCAAAACAAACTGAATATTAAAAAACGACAGTGTTAATAACTTTTAATACTTCAAAAATAATATTGTGTCTACGGTAAATTGATGTACAATTTACGATATACTGAAGAATCATCAAAAATCTTCAATAATAAAATTATGAATAATAATAATAAATATGACGCAATGGCTTTTGAAAATTGTTCGAATTATTTAATAGTGTTTAAGTTTAGTTTGTCTATAAATAACCCATCAAAAGTTTCATAATATAAATATTTACTATTTTGCTGATTTGAGGAAGGCTGCTGCAGTGTAAGGCTCTTTAGCAGCAAAAAATCGAAATATTTTAAAATTATTTTTATTATGTACATATTATAATTTAAATACTAAATAGAAATAGATATGTAGATAAATTAATAAAGAAAAGGTCAAAATGTGATAATTTTTTTTTCAGTTACGTACAATATGGCATTTATTTTTCGAAATATGTAAATAAAAAGCTTTGGTGCTTTGGGAAATGTGAAACGCAAGAGAAAAAAAAGACGTAATGAGGCAACAAAACCATGCTCTCAATGTTGAAATTTGCGTCGCTTTAAAGAACTTTTTTTTTTTTGAATTTAGCTCAAATATGATATAAAGTTTGTATGATAATTATTACTTTTCCAATTTATGTATATATTTATATAGTTTTAATTATATAGATATGTACGTATACATATAGTCGAATAGCTTTGCTTTTAAAGGATTTCCATTCATGCAAATTACTAATTCTCGATTTTATTTTATATATAGCTGTATACGTATATTTCAACAGAATGGTTAACGCCTTTGAAAACATAAAACAAAAATCACAAAAAAATTTGAATAAATCTAGAGAAAATGTGGATCAATATTTTCAGAAAATATAAAAAATAAAAACATAATAATTTAGTTCGTCAGGTATGCATGTATGTGATTAGGCATTTGATTGATTATAAATGTCAAACTAAATTTATTATAATTTTATTCGTTAGGTGCGATATTTTTATTATAGCGGTTAGTTTATATAGTTTTGTTTATTAAATTATTATTTTATTAATATGATGAATAAATAATTTTTTTAACATATCTACGAAACCATATACAATATTAAGGGCTAATTATAACTTTAACATATTTACATATTGTATTTTGGTTTTCGATTATTTTATTGTCTCTTTGTTTCATTGCTATAAAGTTCACTGACTATTGTAAAATTATTGGAGGCGTAATTCATTCGTGTACATAATATTCTCATTAAAGATGTTTTGATTAAATTATTTATTTCTAGATAGAGCATGTGTTTGTTGTTATAAGTATATTCTGTAGTGTAAAGTATATTGATACCGAGTTTTTTTCAATAAAATTTTATGTTACGAGTATTCATGCTATAAATTAATTTGTCAACAATCAAACAAATTAACTAAAACTAATAAACCAACAAGTTATATATTGTGTTCCTGTGGCCAAACTAATTATAATGTCGTAACAGCATGAATAAAAAAAAAAGTTCAAGTAATGTCAATTCAATTACTATACAATGTCCTGTTATAAGTTTACTACACAGTCGCGCATGTGCTGGTGTAACGAATTTTATAATTATTTATATTTTTATAATTTATAGTAGTGCAACATAGACATTTTTTTTCATGGCAAAACTATTGTTAAAAAGGTTAAATAAATATTTTTTAGATATACACAGAGTGTTCCAAAACTAATTGAGTACAAACAAACTCAATGTTTATTAAACTAAATTAAACGGCAAAGGAATATAAGTGGTCAAAATTTAAGTTTATGTGATCCTATGAAAATTATTATTTACGATTGGTGATTAAATTGAAAACATCTATGATCCTCTGTTGGAATGTAGAACTCATGGGTTGAATCGACCCAGCGTTCATGTTAATACAGGCTAGCATGGAGCTATGCAATGTTCAGATGGCTAATAAATTAAACGACGAAAGCCGTGTATAAAATAGGGCTACTGTTCAGCTTTCAAAGGAAATTAAATCCTCTAGTCAAACAGTCTCTAATAAATATATGTATGGGTTGGTATTTAATTAAAAAAAAACTCAAATTCTAAATCGAAATATAAAAAGAATCAAAATTGTAAACAACTCAGAGCTTAGAAATTCAGACTTCTATGTTCCGAATTTCTAATTAAAAATTTCAGATTTAAGGATCGTCATTTGAAAATTTAAAATTTTCAAAATAAAAACTCTAAAATCTAAGGTCTAATTAGTAAATAAAAAATTTAATTTAAATCTAGAGTTTTAGCAATTTGATTTTTATTGAAGAAACTTGAATTAGTAGATAACTTATATTTTTAAAATTTTATTCTAAATTTTAAATTTTGGGATGACATAAAATTCTGCGATTTTTCAAATTGAAATTTTTTCTAAAATCTTGAAATTTATCGATTTTTAAATTCAATTTTATAAATCTGATTAATTTAAAATAACTAACTAATTTGTCAAAATGTTGGTTCAATGTGGTTTTCTTTTAACTTTTGACAAATTTCGAGATTTTTGTTTCTGTAAAATCTGTGATTTCGTATTCGTAAAAACGGTCTGGATAAAAAAAACCTGATGTATATGTATGTGGCGTTAGTCCGAAAACGCCTCAACTCAATTTCAATTTTGGTGTGTTTCTATGCTAAATTTTAACACCATCCCGAAAAATTATACAAAGTTGTAAGAAACGTGTCATTATAAAGCAAACAAGTTAAACAGGAGAAGGATGTTGTATAACATAACTATTTTTGATAATCGATAAACATTTGTGATATTCGATAGACATTTCGTTTATTCACTTACGCTGTTTTTATTGTGCTATCGAAAATAAAAATATAGGTGATATTTTATCGAATGAATGTATAGAAATGGAATCGAGCAGACCATAAATTGCGGAATTGAATACAAAAAAGCATTTCATTTTGTTCTTGGAAAGACACAAATGTCTAACGAAAATCGAAAATATAGTCATGTTACAACATCCCACCTCAGATAAAGTAAATTCAGCCGGAAAAATTATCCCGAAATTTTTAAAACAATAAATGCATTAGGCCTCCCATCATGTTGGGGATGAAATTTTGGTGATGGAAAAAATCACATTTAAACTATTATATTGCCATGAAATTGTCTATATAACAGTTGGCAGACCTGAATGCTCCCATTGTATTTGTAGTATTTATAATTTTGGGGGAAATCGCAAATAAAAAAACTTAAATAATTTAATTAAATTCAATAAGTATATAAATTCAGATTAATTAAATAAATAAATTAATTAAATAATCGAATAAACAAACAAAGTTATAATTAAATTGAATAAGTTCAATAAATTATATTCAATTTATAAATTAGATTAATTAAATAGATAAATATATTATAAATACTTGAACAAATTATTGTTTAATTTACTTATATATTGAAATTATTTTAATTCAATTATTTTATTTATTTAAAAAGGTCCAATTTATTTAATTTGATCAACATTATTTATTAATATTTTATGTAATTCGAATACGTCCTAATGCTAATGTACATTATTGATATTAATTTAAAATATTTAGAAAAATTTGTTTTAAAATAAAATAAAAATTGAAAATCATTTATTTCGACTAATATAATTTTATTATTCGGGATGGACTGATTTTGCTTTAGTTAGCAGAAAAAACTGCATTATCGACATTGATTGTGGTTCAGCAGAAATTTTCCAGAAAAAAATTTACATTTTCGAAATAATTCATAATTATGTTATAATTGTTTGAAATTATAATTAATTAAAAAATTAAATAATTTATTTTTATTAATTTTGGTTATGACCTTGGTAAAGATGTGCCATGATTCGAAAATTAGGGTAGCTGGCACTTACGAGTATGATTGGTCGTGTTACGGGACTATTAATTTGTTACTATATGCTAAAATAGAACTTTTATGCTTCAGATCATATTTGTGGGATCATGATTGGGTCAAAAATAAAAAAAACTAATGAAATGGAAAAAGTTATTAAAATTTGTTTGTATTATGCTCATTTGAAAATAAATGTTGACCGTGTGATCGTAAAACATTTTAAGGAATCAATCTTGTCTAGATTCAATAGCTCACGATAAATGCTACGAGAAAATAAAATAAAAGTTCTTAATACTTTCCAAAAATTTTGTTACTGAATCACAGGACTATGCAAACGAATGTATTTATTAATTGGGTGTTTTGGTAAGAGAAGAGAATTTGTACGAGCCTGAATACCCATCTGACATGAATCAAAGCGAAAATCCATTTGATGAAGACTTTACTTCGGATTGTAACTCGGTCTCTAATATCGTCACGAATCAATCGAGGAAAGACCATACTACATTATTTGAACGGCACAGATTTTATAAAAACCTAAAAGCATTATCGTACCAGCTCTTGAGGGGGTTAAGAGTTATGGCTTTAAAACTATTAAACACAAGAAAAATATGTTGTTCATACCTCAACAATTTTATTTGTACATTGCCGGTATGGTCGCCAATAATTGAAAACAACAATTTTTTCACAAATAATTTCACAAATGCTGTGGTGGAAGCTGTTGACATTGGAAAGCGGCTAATTGAAGCTGGACGGTTTTTAGTATTTCCAAGAGGTAATATTGAAAATACAATATACGTGGCCTTAAATGGTTTTTCCAAAATCGAATTTACCGATAAAAAGACAAGGCAAGCAATTAAGTAAGAAATAGATCCAACAGAGAAATGGAAGTACATTAAAAAACGATGGAAAAAATCATTTTTTAAAAATGAAAATCTTGAAAAGAACAGATATCAAGAATAAGAGTTCCAGTTTTGCTAATCCCTATTCTACAGACCGCATTTTATTATCAGCGAAGAAAGCATTAAGTATGCGGTAGCCATAATTAATGAAAAAAAACTGTACCAATACAATAGTCTAAACGACAATAAATGGATAGATATGGGTGTACTCGATACATGAATACAAGAAAAAAGTCTCTTGAACCCTAACTTTCAAGTTGCACATATAGATTTCGGTTCATTGTTAATTTTCAGTGCTGATTCGAAAGATGTAATGTTGATGGTGCAAAATTTAGAAATAGAAACGAATGTCTAGATGCTAATTTTTAATGAGTTAAATACTTCGAAAAATTTCTTGAATTTTTCAAAATTTGAAAAAATATTTGTTTTATTCATACTTTAAACTGATTTAGTTAAAGGTTTAACTATAAAAAGTATAATTTAAGAATAACTAAAATACAAATTCAATTATTAAAGGAACGTCCATTCTAATGATTTAATCAAAATCTTAAATCTCAACCAAAACTTGCAGCATCGATAGAACACTGTTTGAAACAAGGAAGTTTTCCATTAGGATGGTAACCACAAAAAATAGTTCACTTACACGACAAATCATAAGGGCCAGCTACCCGAATTTTCGAATATCTGACATTTCGTGTTAGTAAAAGATTAATTTTCATTAATCTTGTGGTTACATTTTAAAACTTATTGAAATATAATTAATAATTTAAAAAAGTTGAAATTAATAATTATGTATATATTTTACAAAAATAATTATAATTTAAAGTTATATTTAATTTTCATAAGATATACCATTAAATTATGTCGGTAAAGCAGATTTGTTTTCTGCCGACATTTATCTGCTAACTTCAGTAAGGTGATGAAATTTTCGTTTTACTTTTTTTATTTACGATTGGAGCATCATGGACTCCACGTAGCGGAAAAATTTTGATACTAATATATGTACAAGCAGTTTGACGTTTATGATTTATTTTAAGAATACAAAATAAACAGATCAGTGATTGATATTTTTTATTATTGAACTAAATTACTGATTATTTATAAACTTATGTAAATTATTTGTACCACAAAAATCATTATTCTTGTAGATTATATTTTTTCTCCGATCGTAGGAAAAAATATATCTTTCCGTTGTTTTTTCGAAACGAAAAGCTCATGATTCCAGTATGTTGTATTTGTTGCTAAGCAACAAGTAATAATATATAGAATATTTTTTCTGGCCTAGGCCGGGAATATATTCATAATATGTCTTATGATGTCGTGGCTAACTAGGCAATAATTTTATGTTATTTTCGATTTTTTATTTTGTTTTGATTTGTTAATATTATAATTAATGAATAATATTAAAAATTATTTTGGGTTTATATTCGTTTTAAAGTCCGATCGGAGAAAAAATAGTATGTACAATTCCGAGGAAAAGTGCATTCCCGGACTCCCGTGGTTGCCAATTTCCACTATCGTTCGGGAATGCAGTACTTTTCCACCTAATTATACAATATACTATTTATTTTTGCCACGGAAGGCGCTTTCCCTACGTTTAGCAAAGACACTTGTGATAGTTAGCAAGGAAACATTCTGAAAAGGCTTTTTTATACATAAATTTGGTTATTTATTTGTAGATTGTGTATAACTCGTATACATTATATTTGTATGTACAATTTCCATCGGAGGAAAACTTAATTTATTTTATTTACTTTTTTTTTTTTGTTACATAAATACCTACCACTTTTTCAATTAAAAATGAACCTTACTGTTCAAAACGAGTAAAACACATACATATATTTTTTATGTGGCCAATTTGAAAAATTTAATTAATTATTCATGTTATAATAAAAAAAAACTGTAGGTTAGAATAACAGAAAATGAAAATTTTTGTTTTATTATTATAAAATAAATGCCCCGAGGGAATTTTCTCTATAATTTTTTTTCCAAATTAACTTTTTATATAATTTTTAATTTTAATTATTTTATTCATATATATGTATATATGTACATATACAATATTTATTTTTGAATTGTAATGATTAAATATAGACAGATAGATTACATACATATGTACATAAAAATTGCCTTTAGTCAAAATAAAGTTTACATAAATTAAATTATAATAAAAATAAATTATTATGATATGCTAAAATGTTGTACACATTATAAAAAAAAATATAATAATTTATCATTTGTTATTTATTTAATGTTTCGTGCGTTTAAAATTAATTTTAATTACAGTTGCTGTTATTTAACAGCGCATAGATATAATAATATTTATTTCATCTAATATATCTTTAACTCAATAAAAATAAAAATCATGTTAAATTTTAAACAACGTTGTAATTAAATTATATATATTTATTTGTATAAAATATAAGAAAACGGTTAGTGACATGAATGTCAATGATAATTAAAATGTAATTTAACAAAAATACAAATTATTTTATGAATAATAAATATTTGTGTAGATTATTTATATGTAGGATGAAAATTGCTAAATATAAAAAAAAAAATATGTTTTGTATTCGTACATTAAACAATTGTATTATTTTTTTGTTATTTAGCAAAAGGTTATTAGTTCAGATCTTGTTTTAAGATTAAGGAATTTATTTATTCATTTTTATATATAGCTTTTGTACCCCAAGATTTTGTTTAAATTAAATATATAATAATATAAAAATTGGGGTCATATACTAGTAGATTTTTAACATGAATTAATTATGTAAATTAAGTGGAGTTTTATTTTTTCTCTGCGTATTTTATTAACATTCGATTTTTAATTTTGGTCAATTTTATAAAATTAAAAATATAAACTACACGCATTTCGCTATAATATAGAGAAAATTTTGTAATTATGTAAGTGTCCGTAATTGAATTTCAGCACGATATATTTAAGTATTTTTTTGTATATACTTGTACACACATACATATATGTACATAATATATTTATTTAGATCGTGTTTGATAAAATTATTTTCTTTGCGCTATACACATTTCGGCTTAAGAAACACGAATGCTCAACAAATCTCAAATGACTGTTGCAACTATGCGGTATAGATAGATCAATGTCATTTGCCAATATAGTCCAGGAAAAACTTTTACGGAGGCAAGATGTCCATATATTTTGAAATTGAGGGAGATGGTTAGGCTCGATAAAACCAAACATAATTTAAGTAAAAATTCGGTGAAGCAAAATACGAGGAGCACCGTTATAATTTGGTTTTGTCGGAAACTCGAACGTTGACATCTTTAAATTCTTGTATCTTAAGTATTTATTGTCAGATTTATTATCACGTGTAATAGCTCGTTGAAAAAAATAATTTTACATACTTTCATATAAACGTATTAAACTTTGGTATTAATATACAATATATTCTTTAAATTTCAGTTTTAAATAGTCTTTTGCTAAAAAATCAAACTACTCCCCGTTTTATTTTAATTTTTTGATGGAGACTCGACGCGTTCGAGTTTTATAGAACAAAACGTCATAACAAATAAGGGCAATATTCAAAATTTCAGTACCAATTACAATCTATAATTTTCCTTAACAGGTGTTTTCGCGAGGTCGGATATTTACCCAAGCTATTTACATCCAACCGTAAGATAAAAATATTTTAACTTTAGTGATTGAGTTTTTATAGCTACGGTCACTGTAGTGTCCACTAAACCACTATGTAACAAAATAAAACCGGCAGATAATTGACATAAAGCCCACAACAGATATGATTAAAAATTAGCTTTTAGCATTGCGCAAAGATCACAGTTGTCGCTTCAATTATCATCCTCATCATCGCCAATATCATTAGCATCATTTTATTTTTTGAACAAAATGAATTTTATAAATGAAATTTAATCCGATGGAGCTGGCGGGCAATACAAAATCAAAAAGAACTTCTACCAACTGTGTCAATACAAGGCAAGTCATGGTTTGTACAAATCAAGAGTACAGAAGAGTGGCACGATCACTAGCAAAAAAAAATTTTATGTTACCTGTGTGCTAGCAGATGTTTAAATTATTATTATTAATTATTTGGAATAATTTGTTCCTAAAATATTATTAAGGAAAATAATGAACCTTGGCTCAATTACCATTTAAAAAATCTAAGGAATAAAAGAAATCGAGGCATAATATAAAGACATGAGTTCTAAAAATAATTTTGAATCGTTGTCAAAAAATTTTGATTCTGAATCTATTTTAGCTTATAACAATTATTGTATTGTAAAACAACAGGAGAAAGCATTTTATATAACCCCAAGAAGTTTTTAAAATTTCCACAATGAAACTTGATGACTCATCATCCTCATTATTCCACAAGACATTAGTAATCTGTTTGCTATTCATTTTAAAAATTCTTATATTGTTGAAAAAAGCATTCATTGCATTCAACTCCAATGACTTTACTATTCTGGAATATAAAACAGAACTTATCTCAAGAATGAATCTAACTCAGAATGAAATTTTAACAGCTATTTTAAAACTCAACTCGAACAAAGGACCTGGTCCGGTCATCAAATTCAACCATCATTTTTAATCAATTGTGCTTATGAAATTTCTACACCACTTTTTCATATTTTCAATGTATCACTCAATTCAGGTAAATTTCCACAAAACTGAAAATATTCATTTTTTACACCAATTTTTAAAAGTGGAAATAGAAATAATATACAAAACTATATAGAGATATCGCAATTTTGTCAGCTATTCCAAAATTGTTAGAAAAAATAGTTTGCAATAAACTTTCTGACATTATATCTCCTTCTCTTAATAATGAACAACATGGATTTCTTAAAAATAGGTCCACAATAACTAATTTGCCTATTTTTACCTCTTCAATAATTTCAAATATGGAAAACGGTGGAAATTAAATTATTTTAGCATTTGGGGCACGTTAACTAAATTGGATTAAATGTTATCTCACCAATAGAACACAACGAGTTAAATTCCTAGATGTACTTCATATCAGTTTCTTCTGGAGCTCAAAGCAGCCATCTTGGACCACTACTCTTCAATATTTTTATTTCTGACTTATCCATTAAATTATGTGGAATTAATCATCTATTTTTTGCTGACGATCTCAACAATTTTCACAATTTTTTTTTCTTTGTTACTTTATGGTACCGTTGTATGGAACCCTTATCATGAAGTTCGTGACCAAGATAAGACTAATTAATTGATATAAATAAATGAATATATCAGATACTTATAGTAAGTTTCCATAACAGGACCATCATTATCAGCTTGCAGCCAGCAAAAAATTTTAAGATTCGATTTTGTTTATTTTGTGGCGAAGAGATTGACTCCAAGAATGTAAGCCGGTACAAGAAGTTAGTGTTGTGAAATCAACCGAAATGCAACGAACTATCCTGGATCTTTATTGTAAACGCAATGACGCATGGGGAAGTATCGTCAATACACGGATTGGTGGGTCAATTAATTTGTGGACACAAAATGTGCTATATCATCTGAAATGTTACTGCAAATTTAGAGAAGTGACCACTAATCCGTCCAGAGGACACCCCATAAATGACAACTGTCGTGCAGGTTTTGAAGCTTTGTGTGAATTCATAAAACAAAGTAATGAATGTTAATTTGAATTGCGCGATCTAAAGGAAAAACTAAGGGAATTCAGTGGCAATGATCTCAACTTGTATGGTGACTAGTACTTGAGGGACCTGCTTATAAATCATTTTAAACCAAATTTGGTAGTAACCAACTTATTTGGCAAAACCATAATTTTAACTTTAAAGGACATGTTACATTTATGATACAGCAACAGTATATCCAACATCCGATGATATCAATATACGGATGCAGAAAAAAATCGCTTATATCATCAGCGCTGCTTGGATTATCAGTTTACCTTCATCGTAAAGTTGGTTCGAGGCATATAATCGACCTATTGAATTCAATAGGGATAACTGCATCATGCAATGAGGCTGCCAATTACATCAAATGCGCAACAGAGTTTGCAGACGTACACGTGGAAAATGGAAATGGATTTATGCAATTTATATTTCCCAATGCTGATGCTAATGTATGTACTTTAGATGGCTTAGACACATTTCATGCTCTAGGTGGGATTAAATACATTGCACCTGCTACAGCGGTTAAATTGTGTGAAAAATACAAAGAACATCGATTACACAAAATAACAAACAAAAACATAACATACCTATACATATATATATAAAATCTGGCTCATCAGGATTAAGAAAAATTATAATTGAGGATATATTTGCAGGTACACATGACGATGCCTTTCGATTTAATTTGGTTGGCTGGATTTAATTACTTGGAAAATGTACCAAGTTGGAACGGATATATGCAACCAGTTAATAATTCTGGTAAGATTTATAATTTATCTCTTAATTGTTTTAATTTTAAGAAACTTTTTTAAATTTCCAAGGTTCGTTAGAAGTTTCACAAATAGTACCAGTGCCGGTCATCAATTTAAGTGCAAGTGACTTGTTGACGTTATACTCAGTTTTAATTTATGCAGCCTGCGAAAGCAAGAAACACGGGCAGATGTGCATAGTTACTTTTAATCAACCACTCTTTATGAAGTCAATTGAAATGGGTAAGTCTGTGGAGCAAAACAGTGATACATCTGAAATAATTGTACGCCTTGGAAAATTTCATCTATACTCATGTCATATTTTGGCACAATTGGATATATTATGAAACGAAGCGGACTAGAAGAATTATGGGAAACAGTTTATAGCAATACAACAGTCAAAGACATGCTTATCGGACATGGTTTTTCGCGAGCTTTGCAAGCACATATACTGACAATTCAGAAGATTTGAAATCTGTAATGAAATCTGCTGAAGTCATGGTAACATATCAGAAACTGATAGAAAACAGCATGTCACCGGATATGTGTCATGATTCGGAAGTAGTACGCGGATGCGGAGAACTGCTTTAAATAAAATCAACAACAGACTAAGAACGACAAACAGAAAATGGAAGCTTTGGCTCCAATATTTTGAGCATGTTGTGATTGTGCTGCAGTATATCCGAGCTGAGAGGACTGGCAACTGGCAGATGCACATGGAATCTGTTCGAAAAATGTTGGCATGTTTCTATTCTGCTACTTATATGCAAAATCTGCTCATTTATATTTACAGGAAATGAAATAGTTGCGAGTCAAGCTGACCGATGAAGAGTACAACAAATTTCCAGAGAATACTATTCAATAAGAAGAAAAAGTGTGCAATGGAGCGGTATTTGGATGAACATGTGCATAGAACAATAAATTATGCGATCAATGAAGAAGATAGGAGGATTATCTCGAGGACGAGACATTACCGACGACACCATTTTAAAACGGATTGTTTCTACGCGACCGAAACTTTTACAGGACAATCATGAATCATCAATTACTTGGGAACAAGATGTTGAACTCCGAGGCAGTAGAAAAGCAAGGTACAATCTGAACAAAAACAAATTTATTTCATGGCTTCAACAAAATAACCCATTTCGGAATCCGGCTGATGATCTTGTCTTGATCGAATTGTTTGTCTCGTCAAAAGTCGGCATGATTATCGACATATGGCACGATTCTAAAAATTTATGGTGATTATGTTTTAAAACATTATGGCAGAAACACATCGGTAGTGTTTAATGGTTATGTGGACTACGCCACCACGAAAGAAGAAGAACAAAAGAGAAGAGCCATATTGCCAACATTTCAGCAAACATCGAAGTAGAGAGTAAAATGACGTGCACAATTTCTCAAAGCGAATTTCTCGCAAACACCCATAATAAATCGAAATTCATCGACAAACTGAAGCAACACCTACATTGTTTGAACATACCAACACATGAGGCGGAAGATAACGCATATACCTCTATAGCAAATATAGCTGTGGGCTTTGAAAATCGTGGGGATCAGGTGGTGGTTGCTGCCCCTTTTACTATAGCATAACCAAAGAGACTCCACTAGAAGAAGCAATAATTCTGCAGTTACATTCTAAAATTCGATTTAGCTTGTCTCCCAGGAACAAAAGCAGGTGCAGATCAGCATTCATTTCGGATATACCATCAAGTTCAAGTATGGCTGGGAAATGCTTTACTATCAACAGATTGGGGATCTAAGTCTGTTAAAAGTAGTTTGCTGCCCATTCCAACTGACCTGCCACCGGCTCCAGAACATCTGCTCAAATTGATATCTTGTAACTGTCGTACGCAATGCACGACAAGATGCGAATGTAAGCTGTCAGGAATGCTGTATATCATGCAACAACACTACAAGCGAAGAAGATCTCAATGATATTGAACGAAATACTGAGCTACAATACAATTTTTGAATTTTTAAATGCTCTTATAATTAATATTTAAATGGAAATAAAAAAAAATTGATGTATTATACTAAAAATAAATAATAGTTTGAAGTAATAAAATATTGACATTCAATTAATTTTTTAATTTTTTTATCATGAATTTTTTGAAGGTTGGCTTCTTAATAAAATTAAGTTATTTCGTAAACGGTATATCGCACAAGCCTGCAAATTAGGTCAAACGACGACAAATTCAATTTCGCATAATGTAATGGAATACTGTTTTTTAAATAAGTCCTGTTAACTGTTCTATTTTTACAGTTAAACTCCAATAATTTACTTGCTTTTAACATTTAGCTCAAATTTGACCAACTTAACGGCCATAAATCTTAACGGCCATCAAACTGCCAAATCTAGATCACTACACTTACTGTGCTTCGGGTCTCACTTATTGTCCGTCTGGCTAGTTTGCCAGAGGGTCATAACTTTTAAACTATATTCGTAACGAGTGGAAATTTTGCATGCACGTTAAGTTTTTTAATCGACAGACTAAACACTATCGATGTATATATAACTATTGTTTCAGAAATAAAATAATTAAATTAATTAATTAATAATTAAATGTAGGTGCCAAACAATTTTACATTTTGTTTATATGGCATGTGATGTGTCATTTTAAATGACTTTGACAATTCCAAAAATATTTTTAAATAATTTTATTTAATGAATTTATGATAGCGAATTTTAATGTAAATCTAGGAAAAAATGTATCTCCTCCCCGTTCCCCTTATATATGAAAGTTTATGGTCCAACATTTTACAAAAATCTGATATGTGTTTAAAGTGGAAAAGATTAAAGAACTATAGAGGAAATAAAATGTTCAATATTTGATAAACTACAGGGTGGTGAAGAAATGTGTTAAAATATGATATTAAAAAAATTTCAGGTCCGAAAACGGTATCTGTAACCGAAGATGAGGTAATTGACGTTTCTCTCTAAAGAACCAAATAGTCATTCAAATTAAAAATTAAATTATGATTTAGCAATTTCGAAGAGTGCTTGAAGGAATTGCAGGAATGTAGTAAGTAAACTAGTAGTAAACTAGTAATCTAGTTTTTAAGCGAAAAAATATAGTATAAATAAAATCGGGCCTCCTATAGCATAACTTTTTAATCTACATTCTACATGTTGTTTCATAATGAAAAAAATCTTTAGATTATAACTTCAATTAAAAATAATCCGATGATCTCTGATTATGTTAAAGCTAGTTACACTATTCTAAAGCATTGAAGAGATTTTTTTATAGTTACGATTTTGGATTCACTTCCGAAAGATGTTCAGGTTTCCTGCTCCGGTTTCCGGAAATCCTTTTTGTTCCGTTTAGTTCTGGGCCATAACCGCATTAAAACCGGTTAATAAAAATTAACTAATTAGTTACTCGTATTTAAATTATTATTTTGGTCTTATAAATTAAGATTAATGCAATATTGTAACAAACCAGGTTCATTTTAATGTTCGAACGATAATTTATAAAACATATAATTAATTTTAGTCAAAACAAAGATTACTCTCATTTTTGCCAAACGATCAGCTTCAAGAATTGAAATTTTTTCGTGGGATCAGGCCTTATAGTAATAAAAAAAAAAGGATTTTTAATTATAATTAATGCGTGCCCGTCTGCCCACGATAGAAAGTTAAAAAGGATAATCAATTTAATTACGAGGTTTAATATTGCGGTTCAGTTCCTGTTCGAAAGTCCTGTCTAAAAACGCTATAAAAGGAGACAAATCAAATCAATGTTATTTTCAAAAGATCTAATCCGACCGGTTTCGACATAAGGTTGCTGAAAATATGCGTTTTAAATGGAACAATATTGCTGCCATAGTCACATCGAAAGCTTGACTTTATCCCTAATAACAAAATTTGAAATTAACATCAATCCGAACGTTTAGTGCAATCAACTTTCTTTAATTAAAGCTTCTGTTTGTTGTATTTCAATACATATTTACAAAATTACACGGCGTAATCTACCTCGCGCTGCCTGTAAGATTTCGTTTCTATTGGAATTATTTATTACTTTTGCACAAAATTCCTGCACTAATACTCGTATACGAATATTTTATAATAAATATGAAAATGCATTATAAAGCAAATTCCACAATAAATATATTTAAAATCCAATCATCTGTAAATTTTAATACGATATAGTTATGCTAAAATTAAATTGTCACGTTGCCATAAAACTATTGATTGAACTATACGTGTAAAATGGAACGTGCGATTTATCGTGTGTGTGTGTGTGTGTGTGTGTGTGTCTGAAATTAAAGTGCATGTATAATTACCATCATTTTAATTACTCTTATAATAAACTTATCCGCATAATGATTTATAGACACAGTTGTTGTCTGGTACGTACGTATCTTGTTGGTATATATACAAATTAAAATTTTATCTACCATAAAAATCAAACTAGATTTCGTGAAACAATTTTTTATCATTTCATCATAAACCTCGCCTTTCTCTCGACAGCCAATATGAGATATAAAAAATATATATAATTGTCTATACTTTAAACATGGTATTATTATTTTTAAATCTAGATACGATACCAAATATAATAATATCGCAGAATCATATTTAAATCACAGGAGGGAGATTCAATTTATCAACCTACATGAGCATATCCATATACATGTACATATATGTGTGTGCTGTGAAATTATTATTTTTATTCATGAAATTGATTGAAATGACACTTTTGTATTATTGGGTGATTTTGTTATGTGTTTACAATTTATATACAAATCTAAACTAAAATAAATTTGTAGGAGTTAACTTCCAAGTTACTCTTAAAGATTAAAATCTATATCTTTGCCTTCTGTTTCAATTTCAATTAAAAAATGTATTTATAACAAAATAATTATTTATTATTATACATATAAGTACAGTATGGGCAAAACAATTTTTTTAAGTTAAGTCCACCCTATACGAGTACATATACGATATACTAAATATATTTTATCTTGCTGATAGGATGCCAAATAATAATAATAATTCATTTAAATAAAATACATGCTTTATGCAAATTAATTATTTGATTTTGATGAATATTTTAATTGTATGTGACTTTTAATTTAATTTAATTTTTTTTTTTGCGGTGATCCAAATCTTTATTAGAGTTTGTGTCTCGTGTGTGGAATAAAAATTAGCATAAAAATTGATTGCGCAAATAAAATTATTTATCCGCATATATAATTTTAATCGATTTTGTATATTTTTACATTTTTCTTTTTTGTGAATTAAATATAGAAAAAAATTATTTCAATTTTATTTTGGATTATTATTTACAAAGGTTTTATAAATAACACTTTTTTACACATAAATAAAATGTTTGATGATGACAAGATTTACATTTTTTTGTTTATTTTTGGATTAGTTCAGGTTGATTGGCTTTTACTAAATGAATCTGCTCGACGGCATCTTCTTAATGAATTATTCTGGTTAAGGTCTGTTTAGCCCCAAATAGAATGCATAATTTAAAGTAGGATAAAATCGCGTATATGAGTGGCGAAATTTCCCGCCAAAATTTTGTTTTTCAATGTTCTGCTTACATATAGCAAAACACCAGAATATTGGTTTTCTTGCAAAACTGATTTAAGGACGATCGTCACTTTTGATTAAATCTAAAATAGAGCATTATACTATGTATTTGGATTTTTCTCAAAAACTATTTAACATTATTGATTTTCTTGTCACTATTCATTTCAGACCCCCTATGGTCGGGGGCCACTCACAGGTCTCGTAAAGCTAAATTGCCCGAACATGTTTCCCAAGAATACCACCAAAGTATCCTTTGCTTGTCGTAGGAGGCGACTAAACGGTTGGATCGTTGGGCTAACATCCGTAAAAAAAATCAACTGTTTATATAGTCAACAAAAAGAAAATGGATACCGAAAACCAGGGGCGTTGGAGGGCCTAATCACGTGCATGAAGGAGTATCGGCTGAAACTCGTTGCCCTTCAAGAAACTCGCTGGCGTAAAAGTGGAGACCATGTGTCCCAGGGCTATACGCTGCTCTACAGTGGAGATGACCTCGGAAATCTTGGGGCTGGAATTCTTCTTGGGCCGCAGGTAAAGAACGCTGTTTTGAATTTCCAAGCAGTCAATAACCGATTTTGTAAGCTTTGCTACCGTATGAAGTTGGCAAACGTGTCGATAATTTGTGTACACGCGACCACAAAAGTCAGCCAGCCCCAATATAAAGTCTCATTTTACAATGACTTGGACGATCTGATGGGATCTATATCCGAACACGATGTTAGAATGTTAATTGGGGATTTTAATGCTAGAGCTGGCAGAAATCAGGCCGACTTGTGTGGAAACATAGGTCCATACTCCCGACACGAAACTGCGACCGATAATGGTGAGAGAATGATGTACTTTGGCGATCATTATTTGGTCGTGGCAACGCTACGATGGAAGTTTTCGTACATGTCTGGGAACACAGCGAAATGCAAGGGACGTTCCGATGGTGAAGGTCCGATAAATAAAGATCAAAAGAAACGATATCAGGATCTTGTCAGTGATAACATTGAGGAAGCTAATTACCAATCTGACTGCGTGAACTCTGTCTGGGACGAACTGAAAATTGCGGTTGTTAGTGCTGCTCAAGAGACTTAAGGTATAGTGAAAGTCAGACTGAAAAATGATTGGTTTCAGGACGAGTGTCGTCTTGCAGTCGAGCAACAAAATATAGCCCATACTAAAGTGCAACAACGTCTCACAATCGCGAGGAAAAACAAGGCTGCTTTTGCAAGGAAGGCAGCTAAGCAGAATTGTAGACGGAAGAAGCGAGAATGGTTTAAGGCCGAGGTAAAATTAAATAAAACAATAAAAACAGAAAAAATCATCTAATTAAATATGACTTCTACAAATTTGTAAGCTGACGCATTTTTCACCATTTACATACATATTGAGGTACTTTGTAATTTATTACATACATTAAATTTTTTGTATAGGGATTATTTCATTTGCAAAAAAAAAAAAACAATTAAAATTAGTAATTTCAAGTGATGGTGGGTAAAGTAAGTTATGGCTATACGCCAGCACACACAGAACGATCAACCAATTAACCATTCGCCACTATAAACTGAAATAAGCTAATCGATCAAAACTATGAAATGGACACAACAAAAGGAGATAATACCATAGGTGGTAAATCTATTATCTATGGATATTGGCATTGGATTCTGAGGAGGATCACCTATTGCATAATCAGGAATCATCAAATCCGTTTCAGAGAGTTCCAAATATATTAAGATCGTCTCAACTAAAGCATAGAAGCAAAAGCAACTTTTCGACGTTTTCAGCAACGTAAACATTGGACAATATAACTTAGAAAAAGAAAACCGACAATTCAAACAGAAACTGTGAGAAATGTTTAATATCCAAAATGAACGACAAGTTAATAATTCTCAAACAAGACAAAAAACAAATTCCAAAGCGAATTTAGAAACCAAAGAAACAGGCGACTCAGCAGATCAAAGAAATTACAATCAAATTTGAATATCTAACGGATGAGGGAGAACTAGATAGAGAAACCAACTAGATCCGTAAGAAAGGGAACCCAAACAGCACAGCAAGAATAACAAACAAAAATAACGAACACCAAAGAGTTCAACAAGCTGAATTCATACGAGAACAAAGTAACAAATATAATGAACATATGGAAACCACTACCACCGATAATAATATAATGGGAGTTACTAACTTCTCAGGAATCCAATCCATGATGAACTGCGGATCAGGAGTATAAAATGACTGCCTTGAACATAACGTATGGAAGAAAAAATATCAGTGGTACACATACAAAAATAAAAATGTTTGCTCTATCAAAGTTATGGCTTTTTATGGCCCACCCAACTCATAATTGATGACCTTCTTTTTTTTTTCAAGGTCATCAATTATTTGAACGTTTGATAACTCAAATAACTAAAATATTTAAAAAAATACACAATATTCGTATACCTGACATACTCAACATGAGAGTATAACTTGAAAGAATTAAAACAGTATCGAAGAAAATTCCACTGTGGCAAAAATGCCAAGGTTATAACCACACGCAGAAATACTGCCGAGCCGAAACAAGGTGTGTTAAACGTGTTGGGAAGCATCCAACACAATCTAGTATACTTGCAAGAGATGCACCACCACAATGAAGACGCAGTTATAAAAAATAACGAATCAGGCACGCAAAACTCTAACACTAAGACCAAATCACATAGCGGAAGCAAATAATTTCCAAAGATCAGATAAAATAACCGATAACAAATATTCATTAACTGGATTACCACAGATCTTGTAAAATATCGCCGATTGTTTTCCACGATATAATCTAAAGAAAGAAGAATCAATAGGGAGTAACTTCATTATTGGAGGGGACTTCAATTTAAAATAATATATATTTTGGGGTTCAAGACTAACTTCTCCTAAATACGAAGAAGAATATTCTGAGTTAATGCAAATTTCAGCATAGGAGTCTCACAAAGTAGAGTCTTGGGACCGATACTCTACCTGTTTTACACATACCTCGCATGAACGATGCTACTATTGAAAACATTTGTGGACGATACTGCCATTCTAACATAAGGGGACAATATTAAGGAATCCACAACTAAACGCTTGTGATAAAATAAGCAAATTTAAAAATCTGTTGGCGGCCTGTAGTTATTAATGGACAACAGATTCCATACAGCTAGATACCTTGAAGTGCATTAGATACCTTAGGAGAAAACAACACGTAAAAAAATTAAAGAAGAACTCAATATTAAATTGAGGAAAATTTTCTGAATGCTGGAGAAAAATTTCAGAATTGTCAATACAAATCAAATTGTTATTGTGCCGGCAGATGCTGAAGCCAACAAAAAAAAAATTGTTGGAAAAGTCATATATATAAACCCAAACTGTTCTAATCTGACTGTATAGTGTGACTGCCTGATTACTGTAGCCAATACAATCAACAGAACAATAATAAAATTAAAAAAAATTTTAGTCGCCCTTTTCAAGCACTCACATAGTAAAACACATAGTAAAATTATCTTGCATCGTTGCTACAAAAATTTTCGTGTATTTCACTATGTGAAAGCTGAGCAAGGTCGACTAAAATTTGGTATCAACTTAATTTTTTACATATTTCTTTTTACTGTATTGTATGAAGACTAATATTTGTTTGAAGTTAGGTCGATTTATGATTTTGTAAATAAAATTTTTCGTGGACGAATGAAATGATTTGAAATTTTAATTTTGTGAAATTAAGTCAACTCTAAATGTTATCAGATTTTCACCATTTTTTTCTTCATCCAAATTATAGATAATTAAAGACTGTGTTGAAACGCGCCGCGGGCTACGATAAATCGCATCTCTCCATAGTCCATACACATATCTGCCAAATGTACGATGATGTTTATAATGCTAATGAGATAATCCTGTTACTGAAAATTCGATTATTTATTTTGAGATGTGCGTATAGACGGAAACCAAAAAATAATTTAATTGATGGTCTTTAATTATGTTATGTACGCAAGTATGTATTTAGAAAACCAAATTTAAACAGTAACGATCGCGAGCTTCCCCATTTTTTATTATTCTAATATTTATTTAGAAAAAAAAAATAAAATCTATATTTAGATTTTATAATTGGTTAATTTAAAAATAAAATACGAAATCTATTATTTTCTTTGAAATTCAATTCAAAAATTGGTAAGATAAAATCGTATGTATATTACGTCAGTACATTCAATATAGGGAAAATGTGAAGCGCGAAAACGTTATTTTATTTTGATGCAAAATATTTACTGATTAGCTATTCTGTTTCTGATAGGTTTAGCATTTGGCAATATCCATATCCATATATGTTCAATCCATACATTTATTTAGACAGTATAAACAATTAAGAAATCAACCATGGTAATCAAGGAGTTGGACGTAATCATACGTTTCAAGTTTATTGTGTACATTATGTCTACATAATATAAATGCGTGTCAAATGCGTGTTTATTTAAATTTTGTATTTTTAACTTAAAATATATTTCATTTGCGTGTCCTAATTATAAAAAAACATAAAAAAAATATTGCTCGTGTGTGCTTATCAATATGCAATGTTTTGTTATTTTTATATTTAAGTCTTGTAATTAAAAATTATATTTTAGTTAGTTGATTCCATAATGATTAAAAACAAAAATATGAGTTCATACTTTGACAATTAAATAGTAGTACGTTGAATGGTGTCTTGAAATTATATTCCAAATTAAGATTTTAAAATTTTCACCTTACTGTTTTGGATTGTAACAACTATAAAAAAATACTTTTCATCAAAATCTGATATTTGTAAATTTTTAACAAAATTCTTTAACTCTATAACATTGAAATTTCTTGAAAGTCTACCAAATTTAGACGTTATTATCAAGAAGTGTTGTGTTCGGGAGGACAATCCGGAAATCCATCTTAATGAGGAGAAATTGGATATACAAGTAGTTTTGTGAGGAAGTCTCCAAAATGAAACAAATTTGGAGCGGTTGTGACACCTCAAAACCTCTTCTTTTACTAACATGGATCCTGGTTCGCCTGAGGATCCATCTCATTGACTTATTGTCATTGTCATATGTTGGACATCTATTATGAGGGAATTGCACCCAGGCAGAGCGTATATCCATTTTCCATGGCGTCGTTCATTTCCCTTCAGGTAAAATCTGTTACCGTCCCTGTCGCATAGTCTTCTACTATCTTGTTTTGTTAGGTGGTCCCTTGAATTTGCATCCAACATCAGTTTATGTTGTTTATCCGGGAGATGACATTAGATACCTTAGGAGGAAAGAACACGTAAAAAAAGGAAAGAAGAACTCAATATTAAATTATGGAGAATGTTCTGGAAGCTGAGGAAAAATTCTGTATTATTCTGTTTGTCTTGCCTTTTCCTTTGTACACAATTTCAAACTCTCTTTTCAATAATCTATCAATCGGGACAGCATCAATCCACCGGTGTTTAGTAAAATTAAGGAAATTAACCGATTGGTGACTTCTCGCTCTCGAGCTAGGTTCTTTACTTACCCCGCCTAGAGTAATTCGGTAGAATAAGGACATTGAAGAGCAAGCATTGCCACTTGCAATGCCAATTTGTATAACCGGTGGAAACTCGTGTCCCTTATGACCAATCGGAAGAAACCTTCTGGCAGTTTAGCAGTTTAAGCTGCTTTTTTCTGTTCATGTTCGTGATATTAACTCGGATAATGTTGCTGTAGAGATTTGATTCACAAACCGTTCAGTTCTGCTTGTACCAATTTTGGTATTGGTCGGACCATTATATCATGGATTGAATCTGTACTCAAGTCGTGCATAGTGGAGGAGCAGCAGGATGGGATATTAGTTCCTGTCTATTTGGTGGTTTTTATGCTTGAGTACCTAATACACATTTATACATGAATTATATATGTACACTGATAAGAAAATATGTACACTCGCAGTGATTTGTGAATTTTGTGTAAAAAACTTCACAACGGTCTAATTTGAGAGATACCATTTTTGGGAAACTCTTATTATTTTTATTAATCATATAAAATAGGTAAACGTATATAGGTCTGGCGTATTATTGTGACGACGTGTCGGTAGGTAATTATTGAAAAAATAAATAAATATATTGACTATGTTTTCATCCTGGTTGTATATACAACTTTATAGTTTCAAGTTTTCAACTATATATGCACAATGTGCATGTGCGGTATAGACAGGAAGAACAGCTTTTTAAGTTACCGGAAATTTATAAAATATTTTATATACATACATACGGATATTAATAGGAATACTATGTAGTGTAAAACTTACAACTACCGACATATATAGACACATACAATAGCTCGTTCATTTTGAATGTTTGAAAAGGTTGCCAGCAAGTCATTATACCAAGAAAAGGAAATTATTAATTAATTAATTAAAATGATTGTCAGTATATACACATTTAAGATTTAACAAAGCATCCTCCATATATGTATGTATGTATACAGAACATAGAATACAAAAAATAAACTGCAATCTTCCTTCGAGCAATTTGGTTATTCTTCTTTCTAAAACACCCAACTCGTTTTACCCAGTTAAACATAACATTAATGTATTTATAAGTATATAAAAAAATTTGTAATGTATACTTCACTGTTGGCTACTTAAAAAATAAAAAAAAGGTTAAAACAACTGAAAAAGCAAATATGTATCACGTTCTGTTTAAAGTATGATGTTAAAAGTTCAAAAATATTAAAAAATTTGGTTTTCCAAAAATTGAATCAATTCAACCAAAATATTAATAAAATTAATTTCCATGGTTGTATTATTTTAGGACACCGGCCTAAAGAATGTTTTATATTCTGCCTTTTACAATTATTATGGTTTTTGTCCAAAAACACTAAATTTATTCTCATTCATACAACATATACAGGGTGTCCCAATTAAAGCAAACCATTCTATATAAATTTTAAAATAATCTTTTTTCACACTGAAACGCCCGGACACAGCAATCTTTACAATGAGGCAAACATGTTTATGTATATAAATAGGGATGTACAGGCACCCACCCTGTTCCCCTCAAAACCGACATTTTTTTGTTAATAGAAAAATAATCGACTGATACCTCGATAGGCGTTTCAATTCTCTTTACAACAGTATATACAAGTTTTTGAGTTTATTCCAAGTGCCTCTCGAAAAATTTCATAAATAAGTTTATTATTTATTATGTCCATCCGTCTTCATTGTCGTATACATCGATCTATTATAATTTTTTTTAAATTTTTTGTTATCTTAATTTCTGATGGTTCTTTGCAATAACTGGCGTGAAATAGCTATACTAATCCTCATGAAGATATCAACCATGCCAAGGTTCGATCTTAAATGAAATACATGACATTCAGATGAAATCTAATCAGGTGGATGATAAAACTCGTAGTTTAAATGTCCTATAATTCCAGTTATTTTCGGACCAGTATATTGTGTATAGAAAAGATAGAAAACCTGACTTCTTTGTTAATTAGACCGATGGTGGCGGATGTTTGGTTGTTATTAAAAAGACGATTCGCTCGTATCGTGTTCCTTTAAGGTTGAGAAGTATTAAGATGAAATTTGAGTCGGTTTTCAGAGCTCTAATCATGCATTTTATATTAACGTTCCTTAATTTATCCAGAAGTCAAACTTGCTGATTATGAAGGTTAGGTTAGGTTAGGTTGAAGTGGGTGCGAAGGCACACTTAGACCGGTGATGGTCCAATACCACAGGATCTTACTTCCCTTTTACCTCTAGTGAAACAAATCATGCTAATTCCAGACATGAGCATAGGAAGTGAACTAAAGTCTCTTCCTCGTCATCTTCCATGCAGTTTTTACACAAGTCAATTGTTTCCAGACCTAGCTTCCTTGAATGTTTTTCGAAAAAGCAGTTTTCTGTGAATATTCCTATACGACCGTTAATAAACCCTGTCGATGTATAGGAAGATTCAAGTTTTGAAGCGCTTCAGTTTTGCAAAAACTTCCGATAGTGACCTGCTCCTCCAAGATTCTCTTGAAGGACAAATGGTCCGGAAGCCTTTCTTGGAGCATAGAATGGGTGTAGTGTACTCGAGATCCGCCATTTCTTCCCCAGTGATCTACTTTTCATCGAGTGGCCTGTCCAAAGACATTTCCACTGAGATACAGCTGAGAGCCGCGTAGCCATATTAACCGCCAACTGCTTACCAAAAATATCGACCGGAATAAGCTATTTGCATAAGCAATCACAGTAATACCCTCTGTCCCTAGTTCCATCAGCAACCCATTTATCATTATATTCCAGAGAAGAAGAGATAGGACAATATCCAGCCATGCTACCATACAGAACTCTTGCGAGTATATAGGTTTCTCAATCGTACGTCCTATGCCATGCAGAGCTGTGTTTACCGATTTCCCTATACAGTATAACGCATGTTGAGACCATGCCTATAGTTGTATGGGTTGTATTTTTGATCGGGTGCATACATCCATCAACCTTTCCAAGGTCTTTTGGGTAGCAATGTGAGGTTTTTCCCGCTCTTAGAATAAAAATTACTCTGACCTCCTCTGCCCATTTCTTTGGAATATACACCAGGTTTAAATATCCTTTGAAGAATACCTCCATTCGACGAGTAGTTTTGAATTTCCGCTTATATGATCCGATTCGGACCAGCCGATTTATACGGTTTGAAACCTTTAAGTGCCCTTTCCATACTACTGCCATATATAGGTTTTTTTGTCACGATATTATCTGTGCGCGATGAATTTGTTACTCGATTAGTACTATAGACATCCGTCGGGTCGTCAAAGCTTTCTGGAGATATCTCGAATTATATTTTTGATCTTGTCTTATCCAATATCCCCTTACAAGATTTACCAATTAGAGAAGCTTTAGATCCTTTAAGTAAAATAGATATACATATTCTATCGCTAATTTTAAACAATAACAAATTTCTTAAAGATACTAAACCATAATTAAGGAATTATAAAAAATGTAACTATACCATCAACAGTCAATGTATTGCACATATATAGATTGGAATTCATTGCTGAATGGACTTGATACTAATAAGTTAGTGGACTGATTTTATGAGACTATTAAATTGATTGTTCAAAACCATGTTCCATTGTCATCTCATTATCGAAATAAGTTTTCCTATTTGGTTTCCTAGAAAATCTAGTCAATTTAATTAAAATAAAAAATCACTTAGGATCTAAATTCACCAAGACTAAGGATCGAGAATACTCGGGAAGACTAAGGATCGAATGCACTCGCTAGAAAGCTGAATAAAAAACGATCCCTCCAAATCGCGATCTTATTTTAAAAAAATGCTAAAGGCAAACGATATTCCTTCAGTTATGCACCTCAACAATACTTCAGCCCACTCAGCCGCTGACATTTGTAACAATAATAATACGCATCTCTTGTTGAAGGTGTTTTTCCCCTGCAGAGTAGCACCAGTGATTAAAGACAATTTGAATATAGCTAACTATCGTTCAATATCGGTACCTAACACGTGCTGTAAAGTTTTTGATCGTTTAATTCACGATTGATACAAACACTTTCTTACGGAATATCAACATGTATTTTTTCCAAATAGGTCCACCTTAACGAATCACTTAATTTTCTCAGTGTTTGTAAATATATAAATTACAAGGCTATGGATTGAATAGCTTCCGCACGGTTCAAGGAGGCCTACTCCTTTTTTCGTTTTTCCTGAATGATATTGTAGATATAACCGATTCTAGAATCAGATCTGTGATGATTGTAAAATGTTACAATAAGAGATCATTTCCAGAAAACCCACTTTTATCTTGGAACTATAATTGAAACAAACTAAAATACACATTTTGGTTCAGTATCGGGTTTGTGCATACTCTACATTGGATAGAATTAGCCATAGAGTAACCAGAATATATCAAATTTATAGTTTAGTTTGTTTCAATTATAGTTTCTATTGATAAAAGTTGGGTTTCTCATATATTCTGGTTACTCTATTACCGATTCTAGCCAATGTAGAGGAGGCACAAAAGTGATACATGGCTCAAAATGTGTAGTTATAGGTTTGTTTTAGTACTTGTTTTCGTAAAAGCTGGGCTTTCCGAAAATCTGTTTTATAGAATATTCATATTGGATATATTGGGTTTCCAATTGGCCGATTCTGGCCTATTCTAGTCATAGTATAGAGTGTATGGAAAATAATTTAGTTGTGCACAATGTAGCACAACCAAAATATATTGAAAAACGTAGTCCGTTATACTTAAAGGAAATATATGAAATTAATAATGTGGTAATCAGGTTAAGCAACTATTCGTATTTCTTAAAGTATGCTATGCACAAGTTGGGCACGAGGGGTGTCTATTTTGCATAATTTGTTGTGTCGTATCACCCTGTATATATTTATATAATGGTTAATATATAATCCTTTTTAATTTAATTATACCAATTTTCTTATATAAGCAAAATTTATGTGTTACATTAAGTGCCCCGCAATCTTTGTAATTTAACATTACAAATTTTATTGTGTTTTATTATATTTTACAAGCAATCATAATATTTTCATATATATTTTATTGACATGTATAATCAATTTACAATAATGTACATTAAATAAATATAAATAAAAGTTTTAATGATCAATATAATATTTTGTTGCTAATTTGAAAGTCTTAAGTTAAATACAAAGGAATGATTGGTGTAATTTATATATATATATATATATATACACACATATGCTCATAATAAATAAGAAGGTAAATAGTTGTTTTGTAATTGAATTATATTTATTATACATTCTTAGTGAAAGAATTAAATTGAAACTAGTATGTATTATAGTAGTACGGTTGTTACTCTTATGTAAACCAACAAACGGTTATTTTTTAACCCGCAATAAATCACCAACATCAAAATTAATTATACTGTGCCATTGGTAGTTATTTTTTATATTATTACATAATTTAAACTTAAAAAAAGGCACACACTGTGCACACACACAAATTGTTCGCATGGGTGTAAAAATAAAACAAAAAAAAACAAATCAATTTTATTTACATTAATGTTAATTAAAAATGTTAATAACTGAAAGATTTCATTTCAATTATATAAGAACAAATATTTTTGTTTTAATGTCTTATACATACATATATGTATGTACTCGTGTGTTCATGTCTATTGCCTCAACAAATTATAAAGTCTAAATTTGCTAAAAAAAACAAAAAAATGAACTTTTTCCAAAACATAAAAATCAAAATGAAATAATTATAAACAAATATTTATTTTAGTTCTTTAAACAAAAAAATGCTATCTATACAAAATTTAATTTGTTGTAAAATATCAAAAAAATTGATCCTATATACACGTGTATATAGTTCTTACTCGTCTAATTTATTACAAACAATTAAAATAAATAAAGTAAGAACTATTATAACTTTGAAAAAAGTCGTAATCTCACCAAGGCTTACAAGTTTGACATTATATAACTCATAAGATCATGAATGGCTTTCTATAGTATTAGAAAGATTTTTTGAACTGCTCATGTCCGGTTTGCAGTGCATACCAGACTCTGGGGCCATTACCAAAAAGTCTGTATCCCAAGTTTTTCACAGTTCACTTTGATTAAAGGTTCGATTAAATTCGAATGCCTTTTGTATGCTAGCTTTATTGACATTCGAATCCTGGTATCACCCGATACAAAACTTTAAAAAATATCACAAAGTCAATATATGTGAAGTTACTCTGAAAAAACCTTTCCATCCCGAAAAAAGGCTTTTCAGAATGTTTCCTTGCTAAATATTATATAAGTGTCTTCGCTCTAAGCACGAAATCTATAATATAAATTTCTAAATAAAGTACATCCATAAATAATTTTAAATTTTTATTATATTTTATAAACCCAATTTTCAAAATATTTTTTGGTCTCTCGGAATTATGGTTTTGAACAATAGGTGGATTCATCGTTCAAACGTCATAACGTCTATATTCTATAATCGCGCCAACAGTACGAATGCAAATTATCCTCAATATTTATAATTTTGGGAAAATTTATTTATTTGATTATTCATTTGATTAGTTTCAATAATTCTAGTACACAAATAGGCTATATATGGAATTCATTGTAGGATGAATAAAAACCATAACCCAGAGAGGGTTCTCTCTAGGATTCCTCCGAAAAATGTCGGTAATTTTACTTTATCTATTCAACTTTTTACTTCAAAATGCACACCAATTAAATATTTCGGGATACTATAGGTTTCTCTAACAATTTTTCATAATTTTTCGAGCTGGTGTAAAATTTAGCATCTACAATTCGCCAAAAGAATAATCATGTCTCATAAGTACATAATACATCTTGGATTGATTGTATTAATAAAATTTAACCGAATTTTGAAAATTCAAGGATCTGTCAAGATTTTTGAAAAATATTCTAAAACTTAATATATTTCATGAAATTTAGATTCTGCGGAGTTTTGAAAAATTGATACATTTTTAAGTATTTTGGGTAATTTGAGAAGTTTTATAAATTATTTAAAATGGGATTTTGATGAATTTTTGGAAATCATGATTCATTACGGGTTTGGCACGAAAAAGTTTGGCCTCGGAATTTTTCTAAGAACGACTTATTCGACTGATATTTCAAAATTTGAAAAAAATCCCAAAATTTCAATTAATTCTCTCTAAATTTGTCAATTTTAAAATATTGCAATTTTTAACAATTGAGAATCATGGAAACCGTGTTACGAATTTTAAAATTAAATTGAGAATCTTAAAAATTTTTAAAATTTGAATTTTTCTAAACCGAGTTGCGTTAAAAGTCTGAATTGTAAACGTCAAATTTGAGTTCAAACCTCGATTATATAGGTAATTTTTTAACTAAGAATGTGTAGCAGCTCGAATATTCGACTCACCGATATTCGATTCTGCCACAAACAAAACAATTAGTGAAATTCAAATATAAATCAACTTATTTGAATTAAGCATTCACTAACCCCATCACACATCCAATAGCCGAACCACTACTATAAAACATTTATAGTAAAAACTAACAATGTCGACCGTCGCCGGCGCATGTGTTCCCTCTTCACAAAAACGAAGACGAAGGCGACGTCACACACAATCAAAACAACACAAACAAGACATAGTCGTCCATTACGATCCGGATTTTCAATTTTAAAAAAACACAACGCAATCTCGTGGTGGTGAAACACATATAAATAATTTTATTAAATATTTTTATTAACGAATAAATATTTAACAATTAAATTTAAATAAAAATATATGTAAATAAATTAAGTGATAATTATAATATAAATAATAAATTACATAATCAAAAATTAATAATTAAATTATAATAAATAAATACAATATATATAAACAACAAATTAAAATAAAAGTGTATATATTTTAATTAGGAGGAAACATCCTACAAATGCGAAGAGCTCAACCACGTCTGAATCATAAGTAGGAGTGAATCATACACTATTGACGATTGTAAAAGTAGGCTAAGCTCCTCTCGCGGAAAAAATGATTATTAAAAAGAACGATCCATTTGAAGTTTGTATTGTTGTTTTTCTATTCGAAATTAGGTGGCTGTGTATTTTTAAACGTCAATGGATAGATAGTTTTATTTTAGAAAAATTCCGCTACATGGAATCCGTGATGCTTCAATCGTCAATACACGTACATGAAATAAATCAAATACTGTCGGTAAAATTAATTTTTTTATAATTCCAGTGTTTTGTTTTACCGACCATAATGGCATTCTAGCCTCTAGTACTGACATTAACAACGATGTTTCAGCCGGTTCTGCAGTTTCAACAAGGGGATCAAATAGGTGTGCTCATCGAACCCAGTACCTTCCGATTCAATCATCCCAGTGGTTAAACTGTATTATTTGCTCAATCGATTAAGAAAGAGCGTTAGTAGTTCCAATCTGAAATATACTGTTTGTTCTATACTAATTCGGTTTGTACATGTTTTAAAATATCCTGTTTCATACCTGGTGCTGTTTCCTAACGTATCCCATTAAGATGTAAAGTTTTTAAATATCCAGCGTTCTACCTTATTGATTTTTACTGTATTCACGCAGCTAACATTATTCTGGATTTGACAATAAATTGTTTGTGAACGAATGGTTCCTCGACAATTCACAGTAAAACAGTACACAAGTGAACTGGCTCGTATAGTTGGGCCATATCTCATACAACCTCTTTGGTATAATTTCCAATTATCTCATGTATTGTTGCTCTTACTCGAGGGAATTTAGTATATAGTTTGATAAAATGCTACCTCAACTCAAAATCGTAAATAATTTGAAATGTTCGTGTTAAATTACACTCAAAACATAAATATAGTCCCATTATCAAATTAAACTACGAGTATGTACATATGTATGTATATATAGTTTAATATACTTTAGAGCGAAAACTAAAAAAAAATACAAAACATACATATAAATAATTCTACATTGCATGACCACAATTTCCAACAACAATAGACATATATGTATGTATGTATATGCTATATAGTTGAAAATCGAAAAGTTCAACAGTTACCTACTAGAACTAGACAATTATAATTTACTGTTGCATTATTAACCGCATACACAAAATCAAACCTCATGCAATCCAATGTATGTATATAAATTTATTCACTTTCCAATAAATTGAATGCAAAAAAGAAAAACTACTTTAAAATAATATGTATTTAGATATATAGAATGTCGTTTCAAGTTGTTCAAAGTTTTAGCAACTAATCAGAATATAAACCGCGAACTTAATTTAAATTATTAAGAAAGAAAAAATTAAATTATAGAAAAATTCGATAAATCACAAAAATATTTAAGATTGTGATAATCGATAAAAACCAATTTTGAAAGTTTAAGCGCCGCCCTTGATAACATCAAATTTCTATACATATATAGGAAATAACAAATAAATAATTTAATCCAATTCGAATTAGAAACTCAGATTAACTAAACTGACGTTACTGTCAACGCCTACTATAATTTAAGGCGAATTTTATTTGATCTTTTACAACACCAATGTATTCAATACCTATTCGTCAGCCTACTGTGTATACGTGCTATTTTTTGGTTATTGTGTTTAACACCAGATACTGATACTCGAATAAAAATGGACAAATACACTTATTTCAATAAAACGAAAATACTAAAAACTGACTTTTTCTAATAGTCGGGTAAATCGATTACTAAGGCAAAAGTCGATTTTTATTTTCTGCTTACTCAATCTATAGATCATTAAAAAATGCACAACCTTAATGTTGGATTTACTGAAAATTAAAGTAAAAGTCGATTTTTACTATAGTATTGGTCCGCAGCCTAATATATATACATATATATATAATTACATTTATATTCTTATATGTGAGCATTATCGCGGGTTTCAGTCGACTTTTACTTTAATTATCAGTAAATTACTTTACCTTATCAAGAAGTAGGGTGAACCGAAAACCTAAAAGTAAATGTTTATGATGGTTCATTTTCTAATAATCTACGGATTGACTAAGCTGAAAATAAACAAAAGCACGTATTTCAATAAATCAAAAATACTATAAATCGACTTTTGCCTTAGTAATTGATTAACCCGCGAATTGGTTTGCAGCCATAGTAAATTTTCAAATTTCAATTAAGATTTGAAAAGTACAATTAAATTTCGAAACCTCACTAAAAGTTAAAACTCGTAGAATTTAAAAGTCTAAAGAGAGTCGTGGTAAATATTTGCCAGATTCATCACATTATAGAATGTGGCAGGAATCTCGAAACAGCCTATAGAAAAAATTGAAACAATTTCTATAAATCAGTGTAACCATAGAAAACGGGTACAATTTTCATTCGCTTTGTTTTTAATGATTCCCCGAACAAACGGAAATATTTTTCAAATGAAAATTTTTCTATGATGGTGGTGTACATATAAGAGAAAATCAATACGCATTTTCTATTATAACACTCGCTGATTATTTTTTCCAAATATTTTTAGTTTCTTAA
Organism: Tipula unca; assembly: GCA_951394425.1. Classification (NCBI taxonomy): domain Eukaryota; kingdom Metazoa; phylum Arthropoda; class Insecta; order Diptera; family Tipulidae; genus Tipula; species Tipula unca. The sequence goes on along the minus strand of OX596380.1, from coordinate 5,312,686 downwards.
TTCTCACCGCATTCACATTTCGTTTTCTATAATCGGCGTGAACGTATATTCCACGTTTATTACGTCCTAAACACTTTTGTTCAAATGAAAAAAACATTTTGATAGTCGTGCATATTTTCGGTAAACTCTACGAGTCTTGGATGCGATCGTTAGAATGTAATTTGAATAGTTTCCCACCTATCCGTCTTAACAAGGAGGCTCCTGTTTACACTCACACATGGCACGCAGCACAAAGTAGTTATTTGTTGTTATTGCTTTTAGGCCCGGTTTAGTTCAAACTACACATTTCGTCTTGATGACGTAATTTATTTCAGTCATTTATGATAAAGTCGAATTGCGCCTGTCGCAATCTTATACACACTGTTTTTTAATTCATGGAAATTTTCTATTTGCGCTATTGTGTGTATCGATCCTAAAAACGTACATGAATTTTCGAAAATGAAACAAAACTGGTATTGCGCTTTTTTGCGTAATTTTACATTCAGATATTGCAGCAGAGATGAGTTATTCCTTCATAATATTTTAATATACGCGATTTGAATTGAAAAAAAGACAAAATTATTTGCACATAAATTTTATAATTGTGAAATTATTTCCAATATACCAATTCTACTTTCTCCAGGTATAAGGTTAAGGGATGCTCATAAATCATTCATAATAGAGGCGGCACGTGTTCAATTTTAAAATATACATATATAAAATTTATTAAATTATTTTTTAAAAACATACCTTTTTCTGTTTGATTTTGTTTTTTTTTGTTTAATCCATTGATAAATTAATTGAAAAACTAAAAGAAAAAAAAAATAAGAAATTAACAATACGTACATATATTACACATTCGATGGTAATAAAATTAAAAATGAAACAGGTAATAAAATTGATAAACATAATTTATCTTTAGGGAAATCACCTTAAGAATGCGTCTGGTATAAATTGGAAATTATTGTGGGCGATAAAAAACTACAAATAGAATCATCCCCATAGGCACTAATTTTTTACTTTTAATTAATTTTTAATAGTCTATTGTGTGTTAATTTTTAAATTCATATGTATGTATGTATTTAAAATTACCCCAAAATAAATTGAGGGAAATCCCCGTTTCTGAATATATATATATATATTATTTACCCTATAGGCTGACCAGATATTACCGAACGAAAAATAGTATGTTTTACATAATTTTAACGTTCAAAACTTTCCAACCTCAGCAACAAAGAATTTTTTCAGTGCGTGCTGTCGAGTTACAGGCAATTATCAATAATTCAGTTATAAAATCAGTCCCTGATTTTGAGCCAAATCAGTCCTTCAGTTATTTTATCAATTAACACTGCCTGTATATTTCACAAACATTGAATTTCGTCATTTCAATCTATAAAAAATTTAAAATAGTTTAAAAAATTAGAGATTTTTAAATTTTATTTTTTAAAATTTTAATTTAATTTTTAAATTTTGTATTTAAGTAAAATTCCCTTTCAAAATTTAACGAATTACACATCGAAATTCGATTTTAAATATTAGAACCGTGCCGAAAACAAAAAAAAATTGTTTTTAAAAATTCAATATTTGATCAACTAGATCGAACTGCCGAATTTTGAAAATGGGTTAAAATTTCAAATTCAAAGGTTGGCTTCCTTCTTTATCGGTAATAAAATAGTAATTGAAGACAAACTTTAGATATCTATATAGTGGATATATGTAAATTTGGCACCAAACATATTGAAGAATTTGACGTTTATTTCTAAATTTAGGTTGCCGTTTTAGAATTATGGCCTAAACAAATTAATAAACTAGATAATTATGTTTGTGTAATGTAAATTAATAAATAATAAATTTTAATATTTGAAATCTTGCTATTCTGGGTGGAAGATTTCGTTCAAAAAATTATAATTTAATTAATTAATTTCTGAAGCCGTAAGAAATTATATTTTATAATTTATAATTTAAAATTTGTGAATGAATTTAAAACACTTGAATTTAAGTTTTACATTTTTTTTAAATTAAATTTTGGTCTAGAGATTATAAATTAAATTGTTTTGAACAATTTTCAATTTGAATGTATGAAATTTATAAATACTCAATTTGACATCTATTTAATTCCGGCATTTATAAAGACTATTTTAATTTCCAAAATGAAAAATTTTCACGGAAAGATTCTCCATTATTTTTAATTAAATTTTGAAATTTATAATTTTATAAGATCGAATTAAAATTTTTAATTCTAAATATATAATTGGACAATAAGAGTTGACATTTTAATATTTATGTGAAATTTCATTGTCTTTTGAATTAAAATTTGGATTTACAAAATTTTATAATTATAGTTCTTAAATACTTTACAATAAGATAACATTCCATTTTAAAAATTAAGATTTCTAAATAATTTGGCATAAAATATAGAATTTCAAAATTTTACAAGCCAAAATTAAAATTTTATCATTTAATAAATTAATAAATATTCTAAAATTCGATTACCCTTTTTCGAAAATATAATAATTTATTTTAAAATTAATTAAAAATGTCATATTCAAGAGACTAAAATGAAAATTTCTAAAATTAATAGTAAGAAATTTAAATATTTTATTAAAACTTTTTTTTGTTAATTTTTCAATCAAAAATCACAGTTTAAAATTTCTAGCACACAAATTTTGAATTAAGGATTTAATCTTCTTTGGTAATTCTATTGTATATAATATATTCCTGATCCGAAATTTAATACGAGTAATTATTCGGTTCTAATTACGAAAAATTGTTTAACTCTGATAGATGATGATTTTTCGTGTGTTTTACCATGTGACGGCCGGTAAAGGTCGAGAAAAAATTGGGTGGCGAGAATTTTTAATTTTTATTATTATTTATAATTTATTGTAAATGTCATTTTATAAAACATAAAAAATTGATACCAAATTTTAATCGACCTTGCCAAGCACTCACAAAGTTTGAAACACGAAAAATTGTCTAGGGCTGATTTAAGACAAATATCCGTGTGTTTTATTATGAGTAAGGTTGACTAAAACTTTTTAATATATCGTTTTGGCTACTTAATTCCTTCTACTCCGGCAGATTTGGATAAATTTTGAACGCGATCAGCTACAAATATTTTAGTACAGCACAGCACGAGTACACTAAGTTTCTAGCCAGCCCCACACCCAGTTCAAATTGGAATATCAGACTAGTTAATGTTTATTTTAATAAATTAAAAATTTTTTTATTTTAAAACAATAACACTTATTCAAAACCATGAGTATATTAAACCATGAAAAGATCGAGATACTTTGTTTGGGTACATGTTATTTACATGTTAAGATACGATGAAGTGTTAATGTACGCCTAATATTGTTGGGAATCTCGCATAATTGTATTTGTTTGTTCTATTAAACCGTGTGGCCCATTTAAGTTGGCAAAACTGAATAAACTAGAAAATAACAGACATAATCCAAAACTACTTAAGTAAATTTTTGATATATTTTCCCGTCTGGTTTGAAAATTTTTGTAGACTGCTTCTTTCAGGTATCCGGACAAGAAAAAAATCAAGTCATGTAAAGTCGGGTAATTTTGTTGGCCAGTGTAAACTGGACCACAGCACCCAATCCATCTACCAGGATAATCTCGGTTCAATCCTGCACTCGCATTTTTCTCCATTTAAATTACCATCAATGAAAAAAAGTTATCAATTTATCGCCAATGATTCCACACCAAACGTTTAAGCCCCACGGCTTTGGAGTTTCCACTTCGCGCAGTCACTATGGATTTTCTACAGACCGATAGCATGTTGTATCGGTTAATATATTCATGGTTTGTAAAATTAGATTCATCTGAGAACAATACACGCCCTTCACAAAATGTGATACGATCGTGAAAATCATTTCCGTGAAGTTCCTCGTGAAGAGATACGTCGTGGTATGGTATGAAACTTATTGGGTTTCAATATTCGTAAAACACTAAGTACTTTGTGATGATATCCCGAAACATTAGAAATTACACGAGTATTCACGAGCAGATTAATTGCGACTGCAATTGTTCCTGAACACTAGTGTGCTACAATAATTTTCAGAATATGCTAGTGTTGAGTGGCTTTTCTGTAAATTAAAATCCTTTGGATTTTCTCCACTAGATTTCGATTATTTTATTTACCCGCGCTTACTATAGATTAAAATTCCATTCGATACCTACTTATTCGCCGTATAATATAATTTGACATCTGGTGAAATATTTTAAAACTACAGCAAAGATGGTCATGACCATATAAAATGTAAAAAATTGGCAATTTGACATATAGAAACAAATTTTGGCCACCATCGGCTGGTATGGATTACTAGTGCCATTGGTGGCACTTTAAAGGCGAATAATAACTTAATGTTTATTTTTATGTTGAAGTTATTCTCTTTTACCAACTTAAATATGCTGATTTAAAAAAAATGTGGCCATTAACTCAAAAAGAGTATACCTCACCCTAGATTGTACATAGTATATTAATAAACTTGTAAGAAACTCATATCCTATTTTAAATTCCATAAGATATCCATTATAGGCATAAAATAAAATTAATTTGTCGTACTCAATGCAAGAAGATTTAACTGATGAGAAATAAATTTAATTATTTTATTATAATGGTATTTTCTTTATATTATGCTGTGTCAAAAGGATTAAGTGAAAATCTAAAGTTTTGTCCTTACATCTGCTCCTTGTCAAATACATATAAATAGATAAATTTTAATTTCACCCTTGAACTTCTTCTGCAGTTCATTATTTTATAGTTATACTAATAGTTATTTCATAAAATTCTTTGTTAAAGCATCACGACATAAATCTTTATTTCATACTTTGCTATAGGTCGTTACTAAATAATACAAAATTGAACGAGACAAATACATATACAATTTTCATGAAAAATCAATCTGTTGCGAAAACCAAATACATACATATTATGTACATAAAATGAAATGTTGAAAACACTAATGTAATATATAAATCAATTTACTTTTTGACACTCGACATACATAGTTACGAAGTGTTAATATCAGAACAAAAAAATAACAAAAAAAGTCTCAAAATAAAATTGTAAGTATCTTATATATGTGTATGTATATTTGTATAGATACACTTGTTAGGAGATATAGACAGCACAAAAAAAAATACAATTTTAAATCAATTGAAATAATAAATTTATCAATCAACAACAAAAAAAACGGTATATGTATATCGTACATAGATGGATATAATTGGGTAAAATTGAAAAAATTCTAATCTAATTTAAGAAACAAAAACTGATCTGGCCGCTTCGAAGACGATAATTGCGATCACTATGCCAATATATCTGATTTAAATGTTATATTGGTTATATTCGTAAAAATCAGGTGGCAGGATATCTTTTAAAATTGTTTATCTATTGTTCGCGTGTAGTTGGTCCTTAAATTATAAAAACAACAATTAGGACACATTTAGGACAGATTCCACGCGTCTAACCAAAAGTGTGAAGTTGGCCCTAACACTAAATAAATTTGAATGTATTACTTAGTAAGAATAATATATAAAATTCGAATACGCCGATCAATTGTTTAAAGCTATATTTGTCTAAACATTTCACCCAAGGGATGAACACAAGCACTGGTTTGAAGTAAAGGAACAGAACATTTATAAGATAAGTGACTTAGGATAGGGATGCTTTACCCCGTTTAATGTTATAGTATAAAATTAAAATTTAAAATAAGTTCTATTCATTAGTAAGCTACTCAAAATTAAAAGTAGCAATTTAGGATCGATCCTATTAGGTTCTGCAGCAAATTGTTTTAAATCATATAAGGTAGTAAGACAATCCCGTCCTAAACAATTGCTTAAATTATATTATATTATATTTATTGGTTAGATTCCTTTGCTACCCTTAAACAGAGGTTGCTATTAGAGTATGATTGTCATGGATCAGCAGAACAAAATTTTAAACATCTTAAATTTGTACTAACATACAAGGCAGTAAACTACTCCTGTCATAAGTCACTTAGATTTTAGATTTAAGAAAGCATTTTTATTTTATAGTTAGATATAGTCCTCAGCTATCCAAAAATGTATATCCGAATTTGGGTACAATCCTTGGTTCAACAGGGGTATTTATTTTAAATTTCTATGTTGTACTAACATACAAGGTGATAGGACATTTTTAGGGCCAACTTCACATCCGTTATTTATTGGTTGTACATAAATTATAAAAATTAAAAAAACGACACCAAATTTTAGCAAACTTTTCCACTCACCCACATAGTAAAACACACGAAAAATTATCTTGCATCTGTGTTGGACAATTTTTCGTGTGTTTCACTACGAAATTTATTATTTTTATAAAATTCCATTTAGTATGTCTGTACTTCATCTTACAGACAAACAGATCAAATTTTTGTTAAATCCGAATTTATTAGAGTTGATAAAACTAATTGAGAATAATTTAAATTTCTAAAAAACCATCTGGATGTAATTTAGGCAAAGTTCTTTTATATCATCTCGTTAAAATCTTAATTCAATTGTTAAATATTAAAATACTATCCCAATTAATATTTAATTTATTATCTTCATAGTTGATCATAAAAATGTGTACCACTTGATTGTTTATAAAAATAAAAATCATTTGATCAATTATCACATGACATAACCCAAATTAAAAATCCAGCATGTGATCCAAGTAATTTTTAACAAAACTTTCTATTTTCTAATTAACTTCTAGAAAACTCTGTTTTCAGGAAATGCTGTGCTGGGATGTTCTAACATCACTTCGATTCACTTCGATAGACACATTGAGTCTCTTTTTTCACGAACAAAATTGTATTCTATTTCGCAATTTACATTGTGATCATAGCCTACTCGGTTCTATTTCTATAAATTCATTCGATAAAATATCACCAATATTTTTATTTTCGATGGCAAGTGAAAAGAGATAGTTTGCAAATTTATTCGAACAGGCTGAGGTCGCAATAGACAAAACGTAATTCAAAAAACGCAATGGAGCACAATTTTGTTCGTAAAAAAAGAGACACAAATGTCTATCGAAGCGGATCGAAGTGATGTTAGAACATCCCAGCACTGATATGTGAATAGATTTTAAGTTTTCGACAAAAACATGAATCGCATACACACAGACAGACATTTGTCAAAAAGGGCCAATTTTGAATTTTGTTGAAAAAAATAAAATTTGAGAAACAAATATTTTTCGATTACAATACATTTTCCTTACTACGTAAAAGTAAACATAAATATGTAGGGTAGGGCAAACGGTTAAGTTTGCAAACTTAAATTATTTACGTTTCATATTTAGCAAGAAAATGGAGTTCAAATCCGAATTATGGAGATTTTGAAATATATAGTTTAGCTAAAGCTATCTACCGAGTATGGTTCATCTATACTATGACTTAAAAATTGCAATTAATTTTAATCACGCACTACTACTTTTATTATATTAAATCGATGAGCGGTTTAACATCGAAACGATTTCATTCAACATCTGGTTAAATTTAAATTTTCATTCGAAAAGATAGGAAGCTACTACTGCTGTGAGATTATCTGCATTCAATAGAACAAATAGCTAAAAATGTAATTAAAAATTATTAATCCCATCAAATGTGTAATGTGGATTAAACAGCCTGTGAAACCGTTTCCACCAATAACACACTACACAGAGAAATACTTCTACTGGAAACTTCTTGAAATATGCCAGTGGTATTTTAATTATTGTGATAACAGTATTTTAAAGACTATTACTGGCCCCTTACTGTGTTAACTATCTGGATCCACCGGTTTTGGTCCTGATCTTGGTCTTCATATTGTCCTAGTCAATCTGAACGAGGCAAGTCCTTCTTCTCTACACCGAGGAGCCTTCGTTGTCTACAACGACCTCTGCACCTACCATATGGTGGCTCACGTTTCAGAGATCGCTGCACAATTGGTTCCAATAATGCTCATATAATCCCGGGATTTCGGTATTCTTATAAAAGTTACTAAAATATGAAATCGAATGAATGATTCTACGAACTAAGCTTTTTAAGATAATCCTCTAATAAAAAATATAAGAAATAATTTAGTGTATGTATGTAAAGTATGGGCGTCCCAGCGAACGTTAGTTCATCAGTTACTACTAAATAGAAATATTTTATATTAAATCTAAAATTACTATTAAAAAATAAGGCATGTTTTTTAAATAATGAAAGTAAAAGAGAAAGCTACAATATATTTTTTTTTTGAAAACAGGAATTGTTTCCCTCTGTCCCTCTGTTCATAAGAAAAGAAGCGCTTTTGTTCACTAGTTTAACACTACTTCTGGAAATACATTTACGTTTGCTGGTCTGTTTTAAAATTCAATACGAACGAGCAGTGTGTTGTGAAAAATTTGCTCTGTGTTTTATAATTCAACCTGAGTAGTTTTACTTTGTGTACTGTTTTTTTTTCAAGTGAGCTGGATCGTACCCCGGGGCGTTGTCCCACTCAGAGTCCAGTACCTTAATATTATAGCCACAGCAGAAATCAACACTTTCCATAACAATAGATGATGCTCCGTAGCTAAACATAATGAAAATACATGAATTATGTTTTGTTGTGACTTTAAAACAGGAAAAACTAATTCCTCTTTTAGTATCTGTCCATTCCATGAATAGGGTGATCGATCCGATCGTTAAGCTTGTAAATTATATTCGTAATTATGCTAAGAAACATTGTCAATTTGTGCAGCTTTTAACAGAAACAAAAATTACTGAAATCAAAGGTATATTTTTTTAAATAATGTTCGCTGGTTAAGTCATTTGAGGAAATGGTTTAAAACGATTTAGTGCATTAATCAACGAATTTCGTGAAAATAAATTAGTAAGTCAAGACATTTAATAATTACTTGCTTGCTAGACGTACGAGCATTTACCCCAAAGTTGCTCACAATTCTTTGAGTCCGCAAATAAAAAAAGACAATGAATGGTCATTCATATAATATAATTGCTGGCTTACGTATAGGACAATCGAGTATCCACCCCACTAATATTAATCGTCCGTGATACGTACTCGTTGGCTTCTAAAATTCGTCAAATAGTGTAATTTAATAATTTTAGGTAAAGCCACCGTGCTCCCCTCTTGCATAAAGCTATGCAATACGAAAATATCCAATATCTGTCGTCAACAAATAAATGGTATGTTTTGGACAATGACCTGGTATGGTGAATTGTCTTATTTAAAAATTTAATAAAAACAAAAATCTGTTTTATTACAATCGTAAAATTTTAATATAAAAGTATAATTCAAACCGCTCTTATTTTAATCTTTAGAATAGGTCAACGATTGATATTGATGCTATTCAACCAGAATAGCCGTGCAAAACCTCTCATGAAACAGTTAAGTTTTACTTCTCTACAGTTAACTTTATTTTTATCTCAAAGGGAATCTAAGCATAAATGCCTTAAATAGTAGATAATGGCAAAAATGCCATTTAAGACATTTTTAATTAGAATGGATCAAATTTTTTTAATAACATTTTAAACAAAAAACTATGTTTTCACTCTAGCATAAAATGTATATGTAGTTTATTGATTTTTGGTATCACAAATCGATTAAATATAGTACAAACAATCAATAATACGTCTTCATAAATCAATTTTATTTTGGTTTTATGTCCAAAAATTATTTTAAAATTTTAACTTCACCAAACTCAATTTTTGTAGCTATGTATAAAGCATATTTAGTATGACAGTAAAGGAATACGCCAAAATCTAATAAGCATATGTTTTAAATATATGCAAATTAATCGGTACCCTGATAATTTTATTAGTCTGTTGTTTTTCAAAAGTTGAATCTAGTGATGTAAGCTGAAATTAAATTGATTGTATAATACGACAAAAATAAATTTTTCCTAAATCCTATATGGGTGATGAAGCTCATCAACTATTAATTTAAGTTGTGAAATCGTACATTACATGAATATAAATTTTTACTGTGCTTCTAAACTTCTATTGTTTATTTTTCATACACATATACATCGAGTATATATATATATATATATATATATATATATATATATATATATATATAAGTATATATATATATATATATATATATATATATATATATATATATATATATATATATATATGTATATATATAATATATATATATATATATATGTACACACATCGATATATATAACCATGGTATACCACAAATACATAAACCATATATTGTTTAAATATATTTTCTTTTCTTGCAAAAAAATATCCTTGAGGTATTGAATTTTTAAAAAGAGATTAATTTTTTATTCGCTTTTTTTATTTCTTGTATACATTACATATAACTTGAAATTGAAAATGTGTGTTGTATATGTATGTATGTAGGTATACGTATACCATAAGCAAAAAATTTTACTCTTCTTTAAATTTGATAAAACAGAAAGAAACTGTTTTTAAGCAAACTGTGAGCAAGATTAAATGGAAAATTAAATAACGGTTTCGTGGAATAATTCATGTGGACCATTTACGCATTTATCTTATTTTAGATCAGACAAAACTTGTATTTTCGAGTAGAACTATATATACATAAAACAAATTAACATAAACTGATTACTTAAGATTGATTATGTATATACGTATGTTTCTATGGATTTACTTTTAAGTTCTTTCTCTATTCGATATACATATGTACATAGCATACACACATTGTATATGAAATGCACATTATGGTAAGAAAATATTTATCATTTATATTAATAAATTGTCTGCATTGCAAAGCATATAATCAACATAAAAACGTTTACGTTTCTATCGTTGGATGGTTAAAGAAAAATGTAAGAAAAAAACATCCATTATAGCAAAAAAGTATTTGTATATAAGTACATAGATATATAAGAATAGTTTGTAGTTGAAAGTTTAAAATGAAGAAAATTATAACACTTATTGCGACAAATATGATAAGAAGTATAGTTGATGCGTTATATATTTTTATAGTAGTTACGTAATTAGGCTTGAATAATCAACAATGCGCCTCAAACCATATAACGTGCATTTTTTTCAAAATATAAAATATAAATTTTCTCAAAATTAAAATAAAATAAAATTCTTCCCAAACCAATGACATCTACAAATACCGCACACTATCGCAGACCATTGGTCGATTACCTGATTTTTAGACCACTCAAAATAGGCTTTATCCTAATAATTTTCTTAAAACAAAAGCATCCTTATAGACCTTGATGAGCATTAGAATATTAAGGTAGATGTGTATATGAGTGGTCGGAATCAAAATTTTTGTTACAGTAGAACAAAATGATTTTCGGTACATTGCATAACAATTGTGCATTGTACTATGTTGCAATGCACTAACAAAACCATAACGAAAGCCCATTAAATGGTATATGCATTAAACATAGAAGGCGGGTTTTAAAATATGTAATCGAGTAGGATTTTCTTTATATTTTGCTACTTTTTTTAAATTGGATTTTTGTTGGATATTTACCAAGTGGGTATTGGGTATACACGGTATTAGATGTCGGTGCGTAATCCCTACCCTCATTTTTGTTACATAGATTCTGTATGAACAAATTTAATAAGCTTTAAAGTTCAGAAGTTATCTCATTATTTATTTTTATCATTACATATTTTACTAAGTATATGGTATATCGGTATTTTCCAATTATTTTGACTTACTTATGGCTCTTTACTTAATGGCTCTTAACTTTATGATTAATTTTAAATTTTACTTGGCAAAGCATTCATTTAAAATTAGTCCTAGAATAGTGATATCTTTTACTGTTTTTCATTATTGGTGACATCTTGATTTCATAAAGTTGGCCAGTTTATTTACCATATCAAAAAGTAGGGTAAATCGAGTAAACAAAAGTAAATGTTTAACGTTTAGATTGTTAATTTTTTAGTGATCTACGGATTAAGTAAGCTGAAAATAAACAAAAGCGCACGTATTTCAATAAAATAAAAATACTAAAAATCGACTTTTACCTAAGTAATTGATTTACCCTAAGTAATTGAATTTTGTAAAATTATGTTTTGTATCTAGTTGTCTGGGTCTTAAACTTCATGTTTTAATGTCAAATTAGCTTGATTTTTCTTGAAGTGTTGATATTTTTATTTTGTTTATGTCATTCTAATTTTTGTATATGCACATTTTACTTATAAAAGAAGCATTCATTCAGTATAGTGAATGAAATGATTCGTCAAAAATAGACACATAGTAGAAATAGTTTTAGGCGATTAAAGAAAGAACAAAAAACACGGAGATTTTATGTGCATAAATGTATTAAAATAAAATATTTAAATAAAGGTTTTTGGCCAATTTTAGGTATTTAACATTTCAGCAAATATTTTGTTTATTGTGTTGCAAATTTTTAGTTTTGTTCCGCAACAGGATCAAATCCAATTTCATCGACCAATTTTTCTACTTCAAACATTATGATTAAACGATTTATTAACACAGCACTATTAAAATTATGAAACGTCGAAATTCATTGTACATGGAGATAGAAACGCTGTCAAAAATATGTAGAGATTAATAGTGACATCTTTATTCTAATACGAAAAACTCACATTTCGCTAGCTAAACTGGGTACCATAAAATGAAATTCAGCGGTGAAATTTTCATTTTCTATTTCGCTTGCGACATTTTTATATGTACAATTTCATTCCATTAAATATAATTTCAGCAGTAAAGCCGAAAATATTATGACTTTTGAGTGATATTTTTGTTTAACTATACTCAAATTGATTTTTTTTTGTTTAACAAAATAATGTCGTTTTCGTTTGAACATAAAAACTTGCACTGAGTGCAAAAAATTACACGAAAACCGTTCGTTTGAACCAAAAAAAATTGCCTGACAGCTAAATTTTTTACACTCAGTGCAATTTTGTCTACTCTGGTTTTTTCGACCGAGTTACCCCTATTTTACACCAATACTATAATTTTATGTCACTGTGCTGCCATTTTGACTTTTGTGAACAAAACCGTCTATCTATAAACGGTTTTGTTTGTGAATATTCATTTTTTTTCAGAAAACACAAATATAAATGAGGGTAAATCGGTTTCATGTTCGATTGACGCACAAAATCAGTGTACTCTGCCAATGAGGGGAAAAAATCAAACGAAAACGACATGAGTTGCTACTTTTGAATTTCTTATACCGTTTTCGTTTGAACATAAAAACTTGCACTGAGTTCAAAAAATTACTCGAAAACCGTCCGTTTGAACCGAAAAAAATTAACTGACAGCTAAATTTTTTTGCCTGTCTATTCTGGGTTTTTCGACAGAGTTACCCCTCTTTTACACCAACACTATTAACTATCTGTCACTGTGCTGCCATTTTGACTTTTGTGAACAAAACCGTCTATCTATAGACGGTTTTGTTTGTGAATATTCATTTTTTATTTTTTTTTTCAGAAAACACAAACACAAATATAAATGAGGGTAAATCGGTTTCATGTTCGATTGACGCACAAAATCAGTGTACTCTGCCAATGAGGGGAATAAAATCAAACGAAAACGACATTCTAAAGGTACATTTTTTTAGGCAAATATTCTCCTTTGAAGTAGAATTTTAAGTTAATTTGGCTATCCTGGTGAAATTTTATTCGAGTTCGAGAATATTTCAATTCATATAAGCTAACATCGTGGTGAATTATTCTGCACCAGAATCTTTATTTTTTGTATCATGTACGAACTTGAAGGAATAGAAGAATAGAATTATCCTCATCGATTGACTAAGGGTTGAAATGAACTAAATTTTGTGTGGTAACTCTTTTATAATAATCGATTTTTGTAATAGTTTTTTGAAAAAATTATCTATAGATTATACAATATATATATATATATATATATATATATATATATATATATATATATATATATATATATATATATATATATATATATATATATATATATATATATATATATATATATATATATATAAATTTACTGTTTGTTTGCTCGATTGTACGAAAATATTTAACTAGAGACTAGCTAATAAGCTTTTAAATTCTAAAGTGGTTTTTCATTTCACATCCGAATTTACATCCGATTTCTTATCGGTACAAAACGCCTATCTTTTTTAAAATATATTCATCCATAGGTAAATCTCTTTTTATTATAAGCAATATTTAAACAACATAATTTATTTACAGTAAGTAAATGAAACAGATTTCGAAAAAACCTGACATTTTGAAAAATTTTGACATTTAATTTCAAACAAAACGCCTTTAATTCTATTAAAACTTTAATCTTTATAGCTTTCGACCTGATTCTTTTCCACAGAATTCACACTTGTTATGCGTTTATGATTATGATGTTTACGCATCATATAATGAAAGAGTTAGTTAGTTAAATATTCCAATTTACCAAGAATTGCTTGGAGATTGCTGATTGGCGGATTTTTTGAATATAGGAATAACCCAAACCTTATGTTAAGACAGTCTTGCGTAAATTTTGCAAATGTTGATGTTAAATTTTGGATCCAGCAGATCAACGCCATTTTTAATTTAAGTGTTTATTGTAGATATTGTAGAACTCTCAATTTTAAATATTGTTGTTTTCCTTAGGGTGTTTTGTTTATTAAAAAAATACTTTATAACAATTTTTAACTCGAAGTGAGCATTAGTGTAAAGTGTATTTTAAAGTTCTCATTATCAACAAATTTATATATATTTTTAAATAGTTATACAAAGTTAAGAACATTAATTTTGAATTTCATGCGGCTTAATTAAAATCACATTTTTAATGGCGCTTATATATATGTATATATCCTTGCGGAACTTCCCGCAGCCAAATTGACCATGTGTTAGTTTCTAAAGGACGGGCTCAGGTTGTGCAGGATGTGAGAACTTATCGGTCAGCAACCAAATACGTAGGCAGCGATCATCATTTGGTCGCTGCAAAGCTACGATGGAAGTTTTCGTACAAGTCTGGGAACACAGCGAAACGCATGGTACGTTTCGACTGTGAAGGTCTGATAAATGAAGATCAAAAAAAACGATATCAGGATCTTGTCAGCGACAACATTAATGAAGCTAATTACCAGTCTGACTGCGTGAACTCTGTCTGGGGGGTACTGAAAACTTCGGTTGTCAGTGCTGCTCAACAGACTTTAGGTATAGTGAAAGTCAGACTCAAGAATGATTGGTTTGATGACGAGTGTCGTCTTGCAGTTGAGCAACAAAATATAGCCCATAATGAAGTGCAACAACGTCTCACAATCGCGAGGAAAAACAAGGCTGCTCTTGCAAGAAGGGCAGCTAAGCGGATTTGTAGACGGAAGAAGCGAGAATGGTGGAAGGCCGAGGTTCTGAAAGTACAACAACTCAGCAATGAGCGCAGTTCGCGTAATCTCTTTAAAGGAATTACTGGACTGAACCATACTTTCAGGCCTACGTCAACCGCCATTCGGGACCGGGATGGAAACCTCTGTGTCAACATCGACGCAGTACTTGACGCATGGAGTGGACACTTTACTGACCTGCTTGATGTCCATCATGCGTCATAGACTGTTGTTGAGCCACCTCTAATACAGACTGCGGAGATTTGCACTGAGGAGCCATCCCATGAGGAATTCACTAAAGCCATGCAGAGATTGAAACGAAACCGTGCACCTGGAGTGGACTGCATTAATTCGGAGCTCTTGATATTCGGAGGGGATACTTTGTTGAACTGTCTTTTCGACCTTATTCGATTAGTATGGCGAACCGAAGTTATGCCTGACGAATGGAAAGTGGCCGCGATATGCCCCATCTTCAAGAAGGGAGACCGCTTGAAGTGTGAGAATTATCGCGGTATAGCTCTCCTTTGCACAGCTTACAAGTTACTGTCATACATTGTATTGGATAGAATCACTCCTCTGGCGGAGGGCTTGGTTGGTGACTATCAAGGAGGATTTCGTCCGAATCGATCAGTCACCGATCAGGTCTTTTCGCTGCGGATGATTCTATCTAAATATTATGAGACATCCATCCCCGTACATCAGGTGTTCCTGGATTTCCGGCAGGCCTATGACTCGATCAATCGAGAGAGTCTATGGTCTGCCCTGGAATACCTAGGAATGCCAACAAAACTGGTACGACTATGTAGGATGACAGTGACGCAGTCTCAATGCTGTGTTAAAGTTGAGAACAGGCTATCGACAAGTTTTGTAGTTAACTCGGGTGTTCGGCAGGGAGATGCTCTGTCCCCGATACTCTTTAATCTCATGTTGGAGTACATCTTTCGTAAAACTGAAACACCGCAGCGTAACATCTTATATCGCCAGTCCAATCAGGTGCTTGCATATGCAGATGACATATGCGTGATTGGACTGAATAGCAACGGAGTGAAAGAAATACTTGATCCGCTTGTAGAGTTTTCAGCTTCTGTTGGACTTCAGATCAATGAGTCCAAAACGAAATACCTGATCTCAGGTTTTAGGGACAGTGGCACACCAGATTTTAGTAGTGGCCACCACACGTTTGAGGGAGTGAGGAGGTTCAAATATTTGGGTTCTCTTATCACTCACGATAATAGTGTGGGTGAGGATATTAAAATGCGGCTGGCAGCTGGCAGTCGTTCTCTGTATCCTCTAAGGCCACTGCTAAAATCTAAACACTTATCAAGTGCCGTGAGGCTGAAGCTTTACAAAGCGTTGATCAGGCCCGTTGTTATGTTTGGATGTGAAAGTTGGGCGCTGACGGATGAATACGAGAGATGGCTCCTAACATTTGAGAGAAGAGTCATGCGTGTGATCTACGGCCCAAAACGCGAAATAGATGGTACCTACCGAGCTCTGTACAATATCGAGATCAGAGATCTGATGAAGATCCCCGATATTGTACATGAAATAAGATCTCAGCGAGTACGCTGGCTCGGTCACGTTCTGCGTGCTGATCCGGAACGAATTGTGCAGCGATCTCTGAAAGGAGAGCCACCATATGGTAGGCGCAGAGGTCGTTGCCGGCGACGATGGCTCCACGATGTAGAGAACGACTTGGCCTCTTCAGATTGTCTTAGACAGTATGAAGACCATGCTCAGGATCGAAACCGTTGGAGCCGGGTTGTTGACTCAGTAAGGGGCCAGTAATGGCCTTTAATACTGTTTATTATTATTATTATTATATATATGTATATATCTTGTAAAAAATACATATTGTAATAAAAGTTTATTTCAAAACGTCAACTGCTTCAAATAAAATGTGTCAAGCTATTTGTCGTCCCAACGCAGTAATATTTTAATAATAAAAAATCTAAAAATATAATTCGACTATTAATATTCAACAATGACAACAACATGCGTATATCTATACATATGTATGTAGTATAAAATATTTGTATATTTTATGACTTATTTCGAAATGAAGAATATCGATTTTCATTTTTTTATTATTACATATTTTCATTTTTCTTCTTCTCGCTGATGGAAAAATTAAAAGTTAGGAATTATATTTATACATACATACTCGTACATACGAGTATAACAAAAAGTCATTAGCTATTCTATTTACGTTACTATCCAAAAATTTTTTATTAAGTTTTATTGTTTAAGCTACTGAATATTTTATATACTAAAAATCATAAAATTGTGTGACGGGACATGGTTTAACGATTTACCATTTTTTCGTGCATACCTACATGGAAATTATTTTAATAATTAAATAATTAAATTTTTCGGCGGTTTAAATTTATCGTGGACACAATTTAATGTATAAACAATTTATCGTGGACACAATTTTAACGGAGACCCCATTTTTCATAGACACAATTTCTCATATGGCCAACTGTCTTATGATAGTTCATCGTATAATTATTTCTCGGAAGTACTAAGTTAATTTTCTTTAGAATAGACCTAACTTTATTTAAAACCACCGTTCATTAAAGTGACCGCTGATCATCAAGACTAGGAAAATTTAGGAAAATTCGATGTCAATTTTTACAATAATTGTTTTCAAAAATGATCAATCTAAGTGTCTGTTCCCCTACTTTACGGGAAATGTAAGTTTTTTTTCTGTTTGATATACCGAACTCTACTTAAATGTTTAACAATTTAACTATAATATTTCGTTCACTAAAGTATAGATTATCCACTTAATTATTGAAATGTTTAATTATTTTGGTTTTGTGACTAAATACTAAAATTATTTGCTAACATTTTCATATTAATAGTTAGCTTAAATACAATTTTCTAAATTCATTATAACGAAACTTTCACAATAACACATATACGCTCGTATATTAATTTACCGTATTGTCCATTTATACGCTACGAACCAATACTCGGGTAAATCAATTACTAAGGTAAAAGTCGATTTTTTAGTATTTCTGTTTTATTGAAATATGTGGTTTTATTTATTTTAAGCCGTAGATCATTAAAAACTGAACAATCTAACCGTTAAACATTTACATTTTTTGAGAACGTAAATAAATTTACTGAAAATTAAAGTAAAAGTCGATTTTAACCGAATATTAGCAGCCAGAGTATAATAGTTTAGTTTGTGTCTTGGGTTTAATTATGAAATTTGGTTTGTTCGTTTTTGATCTGGAATTCCAAATCTTGAGAAGTTTTAAACAAAATTTCAAATTCGACAATACTCGTAGAAATTGCTTTTTGAACAAAATTAAATTATGGAAATAAAAAAACTTTAATTTAAAAATTTATCATTTTTTTTAAGTTTTGAGTTTCTACTAACACTTCACATAAATTAGAATTTTTAAATTTTATTTTCATGATCAAAATTCGATACTTTATCTACATTTCAAATACAACTAAGGCTGTGGACCAATTCACGGGTAAAAGTTTGATTTTTACTTTAATTAATTACTTTAATTTTACTTTGGTAAATTCATTTACCCTATCAAAAAGTAGGATAAAGCGAGTACACAAAAGTAAATATTTAACGTTTAGGTTGTTCATTTTTTAATGATCTACGGATTGAGTCAGCTGAAAATAAACAAAATCACGTATTTCAATAAAATAAAAGTACTAAAATTGGACTTTTACCTTAGTAATTGATTTACCCGTGAATTGATCCGCAGCCTAAATAAAAATTATAAAGTAAATTCGGAATTTCTAGAATATTTATACTTAAAAAATTAAAATTTTAAATTATAAATGTTAATTTTTTTACAATTATTCTGTAAATCTTTAAAACAATTGGAGAAATTTTTTAAGCAGGCAAATTTAGAAAATATATTATTATTTATTGGTGATTAGAACTCAACAGTCGTTACTGAATTAAAGGAATGCTAAGAATTTGAATATTTTCCATTAAGAAAATTTGAAGAATATGTGAAAATATCGTAAATTTTTAAACAAAAGTAATTTGAAAATGTATAATGTTAGAAAAGTATAAAAATTAATATCCATCAAACTTTAGCGGAAATATTCAAAAAATGTAATAGAAACTTTTTATATGGCGATGTAAATTTGAAAGTTTGCATGTTTAGAAAATGTTAGCCTTTGAGGAATTTGAATAGGAATCGGTCTATGTAAAAACGTCACAAATGATGTTTTTTCAGAAAAGTGGTTTTTCTTTCTATCGCATTCAAAGTAATGGTAGTGAAAGAGTTTCAGGTTAGGAAAATCATGCTTGCTTCTCCTACTACGTGAATATAAAAGGTAGCCGTATTAATATTTTCAAATAAGCATTTATTAGTTTGTATGGTATTACCCAAAATATTGTTCGTCCTTTGTATATTCTACAAAGTTCAGGGAAGAACTGGCTCTAAACACAAGACCAGCTAACCTTACCGTGTAGGTTATGTATTCAATGTTTATTGAAAAAAGAACGATTTAAAAAGCACCGTGAAGTATCAATTCTTTTTGAAGTACTTGGAAATTTCAACCCAGCATTTGGAACACCACAAATCGATGTTTCTCAAAGCGCGAGGTGCAAACCAATAAATACATATATAAACGAAGAACAAAAAATATTTTAATAAACTGAAACAAATCAGGGAACAGAAAGACGAAAAAGTAATTGGAATCTGCGTAGACTATGTATATGTAAAATTTACCATTACCTGAGAGCCCTGTTCAAGAAATCGTCAACATGCGGCGACATTGGGTTTTCGAAGTTTGTTTTCATAATCTTAATCTTTTCGGGTGGTTGTCTGGGCCAGAATAGAAACCATACAGTTGTACGGTTCTTAATGGCTCTTATTCTCATAACCAAATTTTTAAACAAATTCATCACATTTTGCCGTTTCGTTTAAATTTTTTTGAAAAGTTGACCAAATTTATACACCAGAAGAATACATCGAATTTATTAAAATATCATCGACTGCATCATTAGGGAAACAACGATCAAGAATCCAAAAGGTTGTTTTTCAGGTGTCAAAGTACAATGTTCAAACTCCGGGAATAGTTAAAACTTCTATGTTTAGTGATGGGATGCGATTTCAACTTTAATGGAAGATTTTCCTTCAATAAAACCACGAATGGCACAACTTCATCTTCAAACACAGCAAATTGTAAAGCTTATAGTTAGAGAGATACTTTCCGGTAGAAGAAACATTTTTTTTCAACAGAGTATTGTAATGACCAACAACTTCAGTCGCAAATGGGCCTGAAGAAGAATTTAGTAATAAAATTCTTTTTTTTGTTAAACATATTGTATTTTTAAACTTGAACTTATATCGTTCTACTGAATTTTATCTTAATTTGTAACGATATAGTTTTTAAAAAAACAGTATCACGTGCGAAACGGGCACATGGTAGAATTTAGTTAAATTTTATATTTTTATTTTGTGTTTTGTTAATTTGATCAAAGTTTGCTAAATGAATGCATAATAGTAACATTTGGCATAAATAAACAATTCATTTTCAACAAAAATGAAATATTAGCAAAAATAATCAGGTTTTGTATTTTCTCAAAACTGACCATAAACCGATTCTGAATAATTTATTTGTATGGACCCTTAGTTTCTTCTACACAGTTTTTCGAAAATTAAAAGCATAAAATGTATGGTATAGGTCCTATCTATGTACATGTACAACGTTTAAAAAACAATCATTTAAGTTAAACGTTTTGACAAAATTTTTTAATCGTTCCGCTCAGTCTCTCAGTAAATAAAAAAAAGTGTGCGTGATTATTTAAGAAACAAAGTGATTTGTAAAAAAAATATTAAAAGATAAATTGTCGGCTAATTTAAATATAACAATTGTCACCCTTATTTTCTATTAAATTGTCTAATATACGAGTACATTACAAATAATAATTGAAATCCTCTTGAGCCTATTTCTAAAGATTGTTATTATCTTTGTACATATATTTTATATACATATGTAGCCTGTGCTTTTCTATTCTATCTCCCTTTATAGTGTGCTATTCCATAATATGACAATAAAATACTGTGTGCAAAAGAAAGATTAACATTTTATTAAAACAATTGAACATGAATGTATGTATATATGTATGTACAATGTACATATAATAAATAATATCGTAAGGAACAGGAAAAAATGTAGGAGAAAATAACAAAAGAAAATGAAATTATTAAAAACAAAAGAAAAATGTTGTTGTATTGTAACAGTCTACGGGAAAATGGAAATATAAACCGGATTTTCTTTTCTTTTGTTGCGGACAGCAATATAATATAACAGAAAAACGCTGTCTTCTATCATATACATACATATGTACATATATACACGCAGCCGAACATAAAAAACCATCAAAGTCAGAGTACATAAATTAAAACATCAAATTAATGGTAAAATAATATATTTAAGTATTATTGATATAAAAACAACAACAATCGTTTAAAAATTTAATCAACTAATTACGTATAACCAATCTTTTAAATCTATTTCGAAAAATAGCATCATTTTGATAAAAATCTATTTTCATAATTAACAGCTAGCTAAAAGTACAACGTTGTACATAAATTTCAATTAAAACTTGCGATTTTCTCATCTTCCTTTTATTTATTTAAAAGAAAAAAAAATGGTTTTTCTGAAAGAAAAATTACAAATCGTAACAACATAAAAATTGAACTGTCTGATTAGAAACCTAAAAAAACAATACGAAAAGCATTGGAAACAAATTATTTAAAATTAATTAGTTTGGTTTTAAAAATAATGTTCGCAAAGAGGGTATTGCATCTTCTTCCCACACAGCTTGTCGTGATGAAGTTAAATTTTGAAGATGGTGTGTTTTCTTCCACATCGATCTCATGGATTATTTTGCCAGCATCGCAACTACACAGATAAACCGAATATACAACCGCCGTGGAAAGTTTTTGAATTTGATATTTTCGAGTAACGATACGTACACATAGATTATTTGGTGCGCGGATTTCACTGGCTGTGAGACCATTCAACATTAAGTCTTCTTCAAATAATAATTTAAATTTTGATTTAAAAATGATTTCCTAATCAAATCGGGCCTGAATTTTCTTCGCCGCAAAGGGAATTTAAATGGCAAAGGTTTACGCCTGATCGAATCGCTCAATGCTGGTATTGCAAAGCCGGCTCCATAAAAATAAGCATCAATCTCGCAAACCGCATGGTATAATACTGAACTAGTTCAAGCTGAGAAACGCCGTAATAAAGTTCGCTCTTTGTATCGTTGAGATATGAAAGTCATATTATTCTGCTTTTAACGCAGTTAGAAAGGAGTTCAAAGCTCTCTTTTATGCCCTCTTCTATGTCGTACCCGAATTCTAGCGCTACTGAGCCTATTGATATTTGCAGTTTATCCGATTTATTTTTTAAGTCCGCTAATAATCTATCGCTTACTTCAGATGACACTCGATCCAGTATTATTGATGGTCACCAATTTAATCAGTTCTCATTTACGAAAGAAGAAGTTTTCGATTAGTTAATAAGAGTGCTGGGTCTGATGGTATTCCTCCTACAGTTCTAAAAAACTGTGCTGAAAGTTTAGAAGTTCCATTAACTTTCATTTTTAGTGAAAGCTTACGATCAGGAGTCTTTCCAGATCAACGGAAACTTTCGTATATTCCTCCAATTTTTAAAGCTGGGAAAAGATATCAGATTGATAACTTTTTGGGGCTATAGTACAAAAATTTATATTTTCGATCTGAAAAATGTACATTCAACTTCGCAACACGGTTTTTTGCGGGATGGTACTAATTTGGTAACTTTTTGTGGACATTTAGAGAAACTAAACTACCAACACATATACCTATGAAATGGTTACAATCTTATCAATCTTCACATTATTTGCTTTATGCTAATGATATCAAAATTATGGTCTCAATTAATATAACGTATCTGTCTGTATGAGGCTTCAAAATGACTTGGATGCATTTTGCTCTTGGTCGGCAAAGAACAAACTATCTTTGAACGTGATTAAATGTCAAAAGTAATATTGCTTAGAGGCAATACTGTTTTTGACGGAGTCAAATTAGTGTATGATTTTGGGATCATTTTCTTATACGTTATGCTTGGCTTTATCAAACGTACTTGTAACCAATTCTATGGCCCGGTCACACTTAAATCGTTCTACGTGGCTTTTGTACATCACTTTTGGAGTATATGCTTACAGATGCAATACAGTACAGTAGCAATTTATTGCTTATACATTTGGCTAGCTGATTATTGATTATGTGTTTCAGTCATATCGTGATCGATGTAATCTATTAAGACTGGACTGTTTAGAGCACCGGAGAGATGTGGTATCTGCTATCTTTATTCATAATATTCTAAACTACCAGAGGTTGAATGGTCATAAATACTCTCACGGCTTAAATTTACTCTGAACAACGTCGTACGCGCCGTCGAGATACGCTTTTACAAATTGACTCTGTTTCTACTAATTACGGGCTGGTGGCACTAGTATTGAGAATGTCGCGTGTATTTAACTCTGTTTACAAATTATTAGATTTTAATTTGTCTAGAAATTCGTTTATGATGCTAATCGTATACACATTGATCTTAATATTAATCTTCATTAGATCTATGACTAAGTTACGTTTGATAATCTGAATTCTCCACTCAAACCTAAATAAATCGATTTTTAAACGTTGGCCTAAAACCAGCATTTTGAGGGAATTCCATTTTATTTCGAGTGAAAGTAATTCTTTTGTATTATTCTTCACATGAACACAATAAAATAAAGTTAATGTTCATCACGTTTGTTACGCCATCTGGAGTTAAAATTTCCTTTATAGTATTATAAGTTATTTGATAGAACCAAAATATCTCAAATTCCAAATTTCATAAAAAAGAAAAAATTCATTTGGAAATACATATAAGAAAATTTGACAGTGTAACTTTCTGGAATTTTTTTAGTATTAACTTCACAGTCATTGAAATTGGGAGTTACGGTACTTTCCAGAGCAAATTCAAATATGTACATTATGTACATAAAATTATATTTGATTTCCAACGACAAGACAAGAAAATGTCAATTATCATATTTTTATAAAACAATATTTCCAATTAAATTTTTATAGTTTTTAATTAAAACTTTTTTTTGTTTTAAAAAATAAAAATTTTATGACAATTTTTTTATTTCTAAAATATATATTTTTATTACAGCATTAATATGTTGGGGTCGTATCATACATGGAATTGTTCGATGTATATTATTATGTATTATATGTTAATTAATTAATTTCGTCTTGATTATCTTTATAAACAATTGTGTTTGATGAAATGCAGTTTTTGTGTTTTCAAATAAAATGTTTATACACATTTCAGTAAATTATTTTACTTAGCTAATACAATATGTGAAAAAATAGTTGACATGTCGGTCTGATATTTTAATTAAAGTAAAATAAAATTGTCATTTTTATTATTTTATTTACTCAGCGTACGAGTACATACTCGTACATGCGTATATACATATCACGTTAAAATAAAAAATTATTTTGTACATGTAATACGGGTTTGTTATTATTCAGTTTTTATAGCATAATATGTATAGCGAATTCCACATTCACCCCAATTAAGGGTGTTTTAAAGTAAAGTAGTTCGTTAATGTTAAATCAATACAAGTATTATAATTGTCATGTAAACGATAAAATAAAATTCCACCGGAAAACCCATACCATAAATTTAATATTTATCTCATTTATCATTTCAAAAAAAATGGTATAATGGAGACATCAATGGCACAAATTGTTGTGAATAATAAAAACTAGACAATTCCAACTAAAAGCCGACCAAAGTGGAAAACCAAATATAAATAAAAAAAAATGTATAAGGAAAAATGTGACCTATCATAAAATTAGCATAATCTCTAAATTATATGAAATGAAGAATATTTTCTAGAAAAATTTGGTACATTAATAGATTTATTATATTACATGAATTTAATTAAAAAACTAATAGACCTACGCAGATTATTCCCATTAATAAAAATAATATAAGTGCTAGAGCCACGTTGACAACAAGAAATAAAACTTTCTACCAGTGCCGGGCCATAGGATGCCCCAATACAAATTTATGAGTGGATTAATCTGTGACGTTTGGATCGAGAGGTAACAGAAAACGGGTTCTAACCTAAATTTTAACCTAAAATTTCGAATTTACGATTCAGTGCGACATTACCTATAATCGAGATTCAGAATCAAATCTGACGTTTACAATTTTTAATTTCAACTTGGTTATGAACAACTAAATTTTTTAAAATTTATAAAATTCGAAAAATTCCGATTTAAAACTTTTAAAATTGGAATATTAAACGTACATGGAACTCGGAATATTACTCAAATTATAAATTTTACAAATTTCGGTAAATCTTTAAAAGACACCAATAATTTTTAGAAAATCCCAGAAATAATACCCCAAACTTCGATGAATCAAGTTGAATAGGGTTTTGAAAATTTTATCAAATTCTTTTATACTCCTTAAAATTTTGTAAACCATATTAAATTCTTAGAATATTGAAGGATACTTTAATTTTTATGGTTTGAAGAGACATATTCATGATTTAAAATTGAATGGATTCTATAGTTCTATATTTTTAAAGAATGCCATTAAATATATCACATCCTCATTTTGATAGACAATGATGCTACAGACAGGTCTATATAATTATGATGGATTGTTGCATCAGGTGCGCAACGAGTTATGTGTTAAAAAATATTAAAAAATAATTACTTGCTTCGTTCTGAATTTTAACTCGATTTTGTAAAACAAAAAATTAAAATCTTGAATTTATGGTGGATATTTTTTGAATTTAAACCATTCCTCCAATTTTCCCAATATTCGAAATTCACAAATTTAGAGAAAGTTTAACTAATTACTCGAATTATACCGAGACAATTGCTTAGTGGTTAAAGATATGTCACACAGTAGGATGCAAAGGAGATTCAAATTAAATTGAACCTTTAATTGAAGAAAACTGCTGGAGGAGCCCTGAACCACAACCAAGTAGAAGATAAAAACAAATTCGACATGTTGGATGAACAAGGTACGTAATTCATGGTTTTTGGTAAACATTTATTGGAACCTTTTATTTAAATCTGGCCTCAGTGCTTGGATTATTCATCTATGAATCGCCTGTGGTTTCAACGCATCCCTGCCTATTAGAAAATACAAAATTACTGCACACTTATTTTCAAGAAGTCCGATACATTTTACTTAGCCCCCTCCCTTCTCTTCCCACTTCTGTCATACATAACAAGGTCGACTTTATAATTTATATACTTCCGACATATAGAATATCACATCTTATGTTGTGGACACTTAATTACTATGCCAATCAATCACCACTACTACACATAAGATACATAAATATAAATATACGTATACATATATAAAATCAAGTAATTAAAATTCTAAAAAATATGTACACACATACATAAAATAAATCAGGAGGGTGACTACCGTTGCATGAGTTTCAATTAGAATAAATATTTGACGAATTTAAAAAAATTTATATTTGACAAACCAGAAGTATTGAATGACAGCATTGAATTAATTGATGGCTATCGCCGTCCATATATTAATTAGATTCATTCATCTCCTTTTCTTCGAGAAAACCATCTTTACTATATTAGTTCGGGCCTAATTTTCTGCCATTCTTTCAAATTTCAATCTCTCGAGCTACTAATACTTATTGTGGTGACATCTCTATTTGAGTAAAGAAACTACCAAACTACCTTGTCGATGTCAACTGTATTATTCACAATTTAGTGACCGAGCCTTATTTTACAAGACTAAAACGTAGCAATTGGTGACAGCCGCGGGATTGTGATTAAAGCTAGACGAGTTAAATATTTTCGAATTAAAGGAGGAGTTGGCGGAATGGAAACAGTCGTGGAGCAGAAAGTTCTCGACGATAACGGAAAAGTGTTAAATTTGGAAAAGAAAGTTCTCGACGATAAGTTGTAAAAGTACAACATTTGCAACAGAAAATTCCCGTCGATAATGGTACAGAAGTTGCAGGAGATCGTTGTAGGCTTCGAGATGAAGCTCGTACATGGAGAGTTGGAGCAAAATGATTTCGATGGTCGAAAATTGCAAACAGAGTTTCAGGAGTTGGAGGGGAAAGCTCTAGGCTGCGAGAAGAAGCTTCGATACGTCAAAAGAAATGAAACAGGGTTGCAAGTAGCCCAACCACTACACGTGATGGAATTTAAGCTAACAGTAGTGTTCCATGAAACAACATCCTTCGCGATGTTGAAATTTCAATTTGAAGCGGCGATCAAGCAAAATGGTTGGAACAGGGAAAACCGGGTAATCAAATTTATAGTACCTCTTAGAGGTGGAGGGCCCAAGTACTAGTCACAAAAGATGTGCAACATGTGACATAATGTGTCACATCTCACGGGGATTGTGCGAAACAAAATGGAGACAAGTGAAATCACCGACGCCTATATGCATCAAGGATCGGATAAAGTGCAAATTTTGGCACTGGTCGCAAATATAGTGGATGAAGTTATTTTGGGTATGAACTTTATGAAGGCGAATGGCTTCGTGATGGATGTTGAGCAAGGAATATTGGACTGCAATAGATTCGAGTTACTATTTCGTATAGATGATACCGAAACAACAATCAGCGGAATAGTAGTGGATCAACGGGAAAAGGGACCATTGAACTCAGAACAATACGAGTGTCAAGTGACCGAATGAAGTCTCGGAAGAGGGGTGTATCACCAAAGCGGCAACCGTCATGAGAAGGACCGTACACCGTCATTAATAAGCTAAACAACGTGTTCTATTGGGTTCGGGTCTCCACTGTATTTCGAAAAAATATTTCTGCTATATATTCGATTAGAACTGTTTTTTTTTCTAAAATGTGGTAACAGGTTGTAACTGACATTAGCCTTTTCAATTAGCGTGGTAACTTGGTGCTAACACAGTAAAAAAAATTGTATTGGATTTGCAATATCACGTTCACTGTATAGGCATTGATCAATACTAAAATGAAATTGAATACATAGGATTATTAAATAAAATGCGCCTATATAAAGATTTGAAGTTTATTCGAATTGTATTGATTCAGGTTGTCATATTTGCTAATAAATGTAATTTTAGGATGCTAAAAGATTGGAAGCAGTCTATAAAAATTATGTTGCCCTGGGCTAACCATTTTACATTATGTTTTACTAACTATGTCAAGTAAGTAAAATTTCAATCGTTAAATTAGTCGATTCAACCAGCAAACGATTTTCTTTGCGCTCGCCTTTCGTCATTGCACAGTAGCTTATTCAGAAAAAGTTTCTTATAAACATAAATTCTATAACTAAACCAAAAATATGATGACACTACTATAAAGTATAAATAAACTAAAGTATAAAATTATAATTCCAATGTACATACATAATATACAAGTTTTATTAGAATATAAATTATGATCAAAAAAATTGTAATTTTATTTCAATTTCAGTTATTTACATAACACTATCAATATTATATACATTCATACATATATACAATAAGATATGTATACAAAGTCGTAAATCTTACTTACAATGTGAATAATCAAGTTGAGGGACAATTTAACATTTTTTTTATTTTATTTTTTGCTAAAGTTTTAGTTTTCTTTTAGTTTTCATATCTAGATATTTATAATTGAACTATTAAATATTCTATGTATGGTATAATAAATAAAATGTAATAATATTATGAATAATGAATAGTTTCAGGTTCAAGTTTTTAATATATTTTCTGCTTTTCACATTTTTTTTTTTTTTGAAGTCAAGTAATAATTTTGTTGCTCATTTTGTTTTGTTTGTTGTTGTATGCAGTTTTTTAATTAATTTCATAAGAATCGAAATGACTCAAATTATTACATTTTTTTTTTTAGTTTTGATTGTGATTTCGTTTTTATTTTTATTTTAAGATTAAATAAATAACTGTTTTATATGATGAATTAACTTGTTTTATTGTCAATTTAGTTTGACCATAAAATCTGTGTTTTCTTTTATTTTTATGGAAAATACAAAACTAGATTTATAAAACTCCAATATGTCTGTGAAACGTGTCAATATTAATTATAAAAGAAATAATATATAACAAGCCGCATCTGCCCCCTTTGCAATTTTAATTGGGAAGAACTAAAAAATCTACTGTATACATATATATAGAGTGTTGCGAACAATTACATTTTTAATGACACTATTTTCTATTTCAATAAATTGAAATCGATCATAATTGAATTGAATAAAGAAATAGCCGCCGATATTATTTATTTATAATATATGATGTAAAGCTAATAATTTTTAATTAAATTATAACAAAAATCTATTACACGATTTAATTTAATTGGGATGATGTTTCGTTATTTTAAACTTTTCATTTCATTCTATAACCAATTTCTTTGCCTCTCTAATTTGTATAACTATACATGGGCAATAAGCTGACTAAAATAAATTTTGTTATTTTACAATTAACAGTATTAATTTTAAACTAAAAATGTTATCTTCATGCGCCATATATGTATGTACTTAATACAAAATAAATGAATCACAATAGTTTGTTTCACACGTTTATCCATAAATATGATTTTACAAAATGTTTAAACATCATGTTGTAAAGTGCAATTGTTTATGTTTCGACATTTAAATCATTTATGAAAGTCAAAATGCTTTTGTTTTATATTTGTAAAAAAAAGTATTTAAATTTAAAACTATTTATCTATAAAATTCGTGCGGTTTTGTTTTATTGCAAAAGAAATCATTGTACCAGTGTTAAAGTCACGTTAAATGTGACATGTTCAATAACTAACCCATCTTAACAGGGTAACAGTTTTATACAATTTGTGCACTTTTCATTTAAAGACTTTAAACTAAAGACAGTGCCGAACTATGTGTAATTTGGGTAATGGGGCCAGTATTAAATAAAGGGATTCCCGAACCAATTTCTACCAAAAATCATCAGCATCATCCAACAAGTCAAAGTTGTATTTTTTTAAACTTGGTCTGAGGCCCAAGACTCTCTCAGCTTGCTTCGATTGAAGGTCGGAATAAATTCGAATCCCAAAATTTGAAAATTAAATTTACCAAAATACTTATTTTTGTTAACTGTCTACAAATCACCAAGATTTCAACCACGTCAAGACTTCAATTAAAAATTTCAATTTTAAAAATTTACTGCAAATTGTAAAATCTTCAAAATTTTGTTTAATTTTGTTTTGTTTTGGTTTTGTTGCTACTGTTTATAAAAATCACGCCTCATTACGAAACTGTTTAAAGTAATTTACTAGATCATTTTACTTTAAAATGAAAGCTTTTCAGAATTGGTTTAATAAAAAAACTCTGTCTGAAACTATTTGTCAAGCGAATTAAACTGCAATTCCAAAATAGTTAAAACATGAATTTAAGGCTGTATACATTAATTTATAGTTGAACAGTACGCTATCAAATCAAGCAAATTTTAAACTTTTCGTTAAAATATTAGTTACAGTTTAACAGAGAATACCAAAATATTAAAACAATAGAAAATTTACAATTAGGAGGCCAACTCTTTATATAGTATAAAAGCTTCATATCGCAATTCCATTTTTACCAATAGGTATTGTTAATGAGTAGAATCCGTTGGTCCAACGAAACGATGATCACAGTTAACCGAGCTTAAAATTGGTCTGAACTCAAAAGTTGTTTAATTGATTTACTACAAATTAATATCCCTATTATGAATCTCACCTACGCGTCACCGAGAGACGCGGCGTCACAGTATTTCAATTTTGGTATTGTGATTCTCGCCGTGAGTGAGTCTAATGTCACATATCCTCACCTGGAATTTGATGGCGAGACTGATCGAGAAAATAATTTTTGGCGTTGATATACATAGTATTTTTTACATTAGACAAAATGGAAGACAAAAGCACATAAGTTTTTATATTTTTTTATGTATTACAATAATTAATAATGTAAAAAATATTATTGTTGCATTTAAATTTGTTGTATGTTTTATAAAAAAATTTATTTTTCATAACTTAGAAAAAAAACGAAAATAGCTAATGGCGAACAATTCGCAAAACTGGCTGAGAAGATGGAGAAAACCCCATATATTACCCGTGCAGGAATACTGCATTTATACGAGAAATGCATGTAAATCAAGAAATTTATAACACCATGCTTTAGAATATGTTAAAAAATAAGTACTAGTCATCCGGTAGTGTGAAAGGATCAGATTTGAATTTGACCAAATGTCAAAAATTCTCAAAACAATAACTACTAACTTAAAGAAACTAAAATATCATAAATAACGCAAAGCGCAGCGTACGTCCATCACCTTAATAAAAGTGAGAATCATAATACCAACATTTGATTCATGCCACTGTAGATGTCACGATGAGAGGTGAGGTGAGGTGAGAATCATAATATGGGTATAAAGTTGTTAGTATAAAATCTCTAAAAAAAATTTAAAAGCTTGCATATAATGTAAAAGCTCATCACAATTTCTAAGTTGTAGAAAAATGTGATTAAATAGTGTCAAAAAATTATCATATTCGTAAAATTGTACATGTTGTCAAAGCTCTACTTCTCTTAATAGAGCTTTTATAGTGACCGATCTTCAGGTTTTCCATAAAAAGCTCCGAAAAATAGAAAAAATGAAACGCATCGTCATGGTTAGGTTAGCGAAAGAAATAAATGCTCCAAAATAAAAATTTTGTACCCATTAACTATACGCTTAAAGTTTAAAGAGAAATTCGTCAAAGCTTTTAAGCCACAAGGTTGTTTCACGTCATCACTTGCTTTAGTTGCTTTAAGGTGAACGATTTTCAACTACATTTTAAACCTAATAATTAGTACTTACATGAGATAAAGCTTGACTTGTATTTTAACGATTTCTGAAAAATTAGTTAATTTCTCACTAATTTTAATGTTTTTTTCAAAATTGAAAATCAAAGAAGTTATGAAAAATCGTCTCTATATAAAGCTCATTTTTGAATTATTAAAGTTTTTATATATAGAGTTTTTTAAACATAAGAGAAAACTTAACCATTTCAAATGACTAGAGCTTTCAAAATAGGTTAGTGAGAGCAAAAGTTCGAAAAAGCTTTATTGTACAATTTTTAGTTTTAGATGGTAGTTTGCGTTCGGCAAGGCCTATTTTAAGGTATTTAATAAATACTCTTTAAGCGAAAACCTCAATTAAATATTTTACGACTTTTAAATGCACCATTCCATTCTTGGTCCACTAAATTGGAGGCACCTCCAAATTCAAAAAATTAAACAATTCGAATTTTTCACGTCCTTTCGGGGCATACTATAATTCGGCACTGGCTAGAAAACACCATTTTTACTTTAGTTCTTATGGGAAATATGGTTATGGTTACTTATATAGGGAAAAAAATTAAATTAAAGTTGGGCGGATCATTCCAACACTCAATGCCACATGGGTCCAAGGTGCAATATCCGGACAAACACATATACTTACACATTAAAAACACCCAACCGTGATTTTTGGTCATCGCCGGGAATCAACTCCGAGACCCTCGAATAACAAAGCAAGAACGCTACTTACTGTGCTAATGAGGGTGGTTTATTTTTATTTTTATATAGGGAACAGGTTTTAATGTCGCATGCATACGAATCGTGACAGCATTAGACTACGATTTATTTTGTTAGTCCACATACTAATAACACCGTAGTTAACTTAGCGCTATAAACTATAAATTTATATGAATTTAAAATGTATAACATTTTTTAAAATTATAAAGATTTCCAGTTTAATTGCCAAGAGAAATTGAAATGATTTTACAAAAAAAATATTCTATATTTGTAATTAAATTTAATAAACGGAAAAAAAATTATTCAAATGTTCCAAAGTACTTTGGGAAAATATTCAAAATAATTATGAGCATACGTCACATTTTTCATGATTTCTGATTTTATAACAAAAAGTTTTGAGTTTTCGTACTAAGTTCAATTTATATTTTTATATTTAATACATAAATGCTTATATGTACATTCTAATTTGTCAATCCTTCATAAAATAAAACAAAATAAACTCAAAATCTGATATTTATGTAGCATAAAATGAAAAACAATGTATTTTAATTTTAATTTTTTTTTTGTTTTTTTTTTTTTAAATTGAATGAGAAATTACGAATGAAAAAATAAAACATATACTTCGTCTTGCTAAAATAAATCATAAAAATTGTAATTTTTGTGTACATTAACTTTAAGAGTACATTATGCTACTTTCACATGAAATTTTTTTAATTTAGTTTTTTCAGTTTTATGTTTAAGTTAGTCTGTGAATATACCAAG
Organism: Tipula unca; assembly: GCA_951394425.1. Lineage (NCBI taxonomy): Eukaryota > Metazoa > Arthropoda > Insecta > Diptera > Tipulidae > Tipula > Tipula unca. The sequence continues at coordinate 5,279,080 of OX596380.1, read as the reverse complement.
CTTGCACAAATTTACATATGTACATGATATAATGTTTGTTATAAATTATGACGTTATATTCGTATTTTGCATGCCGCACCAATTTTATAATTACATATATACGAATATGTATATTTAAGAAACTTATTTAATAAAAAATTATTGTTTGATTAAAGGTTGGCAAATAAAATATGAATGTTTGTTGGTTGTTCTCTATTATCAATATTAGGAAGAAAAAAAGGTTAAAAAGATCATTTAGTATCCGTCATGTATGTTTAATGTATATACTCGTATATATATAAATAATATTATGATAAGAAATTTGTAAATATAGACTCTGAAAATTGTTGCTGATTGATCATTTCAAATTATAGGTTTATTGACTAACTTGATTAACCCTTTATACCATGGTTGCTAAAAGGTAAATTTTCTTGTTTATAATGTGTATTCAAAATATGTTTGTCATATTTAGATCTTTACATTTTTAATGTTAATAGATTTTTTCTTGTAATATACGAGTATAGTTTTATATTCCAAAACGACTCAACATTATTACTCATAAAAAATATCAGTAAAGAATATATACTATGTACTAATATATCAACAACAAATAGGGAAAAAAAGATAAATTTCCTTTGAATAAACTCATCTCCTACACTAAATACAAAACACAACAAAATAGTAAAGCATAAATTATAAAATTAATGTTGAAAGTTAACTGACGAAAAGTTTTTATTTTATTTTATTTTTTATTTTAGTTTTAAGTGTAGTTTAACAAAACAAAAAATAATAATAATTATTGTAGCAACTGTATTTTAGTAATGGAAATAGTTTTTATTTATGTAATGTAAATGTTTTAATTACAAATAAAAGAAAGAACTTCTTAGTTTCTATGAAATTATATGAACTTTTGTTACAGTGAATAAGCAAATTTTTCGTGTTCACCCACGTTTAATGAAGTACACAGTTAATAAATGTATACCGTAATTTATTATTAATGTCCAGTCCTGACGTGTTAATTAGAAAGATGCTTATTTATTACAATACGAATTCAAAAGTACCAACTTTTGACTTAAACTGCTTGTGACTAAAACCTTCTTTGGAAATTAGTAATATTGTAATTTTTAAGAGCTAAGCATCGCTTTAAAAATTTGTAGTGTTCGTTTACAATTATGTAATTGAACGATTTGTAAGCTTAAAATATAAAACGACTATCATATTATAATTTTTTTGTTGTTTTGCAACTAAATTTAGCGCTGGCTTAACCGCAGCCAGTGCCATCTATTGAATTTTATGAAATATAGTTCGGAATTATCTTCGAGCTTTAATCTTTCCTGTTTTTATTGAATTTTGAAAGGTTTTTAAAGTTCCTGCGGTATTCTGAATACCTACATTTTTCAAAAGTTAAATTAAGATTATCTACGAGTAATTTGAAATTTCAATTCGATTTTTGAAAATAATAAATCTTAATTTAACATTTTAAATTTCGATATGATCTAAAAATAAGTTTCACATTTTGAACGCAAATTCTCAGCTCGAGCAAACACAATTACTAACACGTTAAAAACAGCCCACCGTGTTTTCAAATCGATAATCCATAAAGTATCAAATTTATTGATTTTTTTAAATTCAAGTTTACATTGAAGTTCTTGCTAACTTTGTGTGCTTTTATTTATATTAGAAAGTTTAATGAGATATACTCTAAATAAGTCCTAACTATTCAATATTCCCCAAATATATTTCAACAATCGTAATGTGTAACACATTATTTGGATTAGAGTGCGGAGCTATTAGTGCTTAAGTAATTCAAAAACATTCGGATTAAATAGTACGGTTTTATAGGCTAATAGACCAGACAGGCGATAAAATAATCCAAATATAATCGAAATTTTGGATTTTGCATTTTAAAAATACATTGTAATTATGTATTTCCCATTGACCACCGCAAGTTCTTATAAGTGCTAATAATGTGTCTCGGCTAAATGGTCAATTTGAACACACACACAAAATTATTATTAATTAATTAATTTACTAAGCGGTCCGATTTGACGTGACTGCTTGTAGCTACTCATGATAAAAAGGTAGAGCAGTTATGAGCAGGTAATTTAGTAATGACAAAAACCATAAATAAGTACTAGCGGTGGTCGATTGGAAAGCAACTATTATAATATTAGGGTTACCAGACGTATAGCTCATTTTTAAATATTTTGATTCAATTTGAATATTTAAAATAATTTTAGCACTAACTTAAGAAAATAAGTTTTTTCTACTTTTTCAAATCCCACTAATACTGAAAGTATGTTTTCAATGGTCCCCCATGGAAGGAAAGAAAGCAATAGATTGAACCATCTTTCAGATGACAAAGATTTATTAAAACAAGTTAGAAGTTTATTGAAATACAATTAAAATTTGAATTGATCTACATAACTTTATTTAATAAATCGTACCAAATCGTAATATGAACTCAGCCAATTGGTTATAAATTGATTGAAAACCTCGAATGAACGAATTAAACCTCCCTAATTGAAACGACCCTTAGTGTTAGCTCAACTAACTCGAATTTAAGTATGTAAATATGTTTCGTTAGGTAATTTGAAAAGCATGATATTAAAGAAATTAAAATATGTATAAAAATTTAATTTTAATTTTATGGAAAAAATGTACCTAAAGCTCATGATAATCTCTTCAAAATACATAAATAATTTACATGTTTTATTTTCAATTTTGTTTAGTTTTCTAACTTTATGATAAGCGACACATAAAATTGTCTTACTAAGCCCTGAGTGTAAAACACAAGAAAAAAAAACGAAATTATAAAATATCAGAACGTAAATTTGTATTTAATAGTTCAGGGAGCTTTTATATTTAGTACAAATGTTTTGGTTTAATGTTTTTTGCTCACTAAATTAATATTATGTATATATGTATATGGTTATTGTTATTCTCTCTTACGATTACAATTGTCGAGTATGTAGATATTTGTACTACAGTAAATTTAGACTTTCAAATTGAAATGAATTGGTTTTCTAACCGCAACAGAGATATGTATTTGTACAAAAAAAAACATAAAATAAAGGAAGTCTAAAAAAAGCTCATTTTTCATCAGGATTTTATTAATTTATTTTTTTGGTCTTGTATCACCATACTACCCTTCTTAGTGTGTGTGTCATAAAATCATTATTCGCTTTATATAATATCATCACGTATTTTTGAAAATATATTCTCATGAAAGCAACAAAAAAAAAAGCAATCATTAGTTGGTTGGTGGAAAATAAAAAGCGTTTGTACACAATTAATAATCACAAACAGTTTGTGTAGTTATTTGGGGACAAAACAAAATTAATTATGTGAATGAAATTTTCCCAAATCTCAATTTAACAAACGATTGTTGAAGATACACATTAAACTGGATTCTATATGGTGTATCGGATTGACTTTTGGTGCTTGCTAATAATTTTTTTTAGAATATTCTGTGTATTTAACCTCCAGAAAATGAATAATTCACTATTTCACTGCGAATCTGGATCTAACCGCCAGCGATAATATATACCTTACAAAGGTCTAGTACATAAATCGACGCCATTTTTAAAAAAAGGCCTTTTCATAGGGATTTCATTTTAGAGTGACTGATTCGATCGAGTAAAACACTAGAATTTAAAAGCGAATCTATAAATAGGATTTCCTCCGAACAGTCAAATAAATTTATAACAAATGTTTAAAATGTAACTTTTTAAATTATTATGGTTTCCAACTCTGCCTTATATTTTATATGTATATACCAATATGTGTATACCTCAACACACAAATAGAAAACAAAAAAAATACATAAACGAAAAGTGCTGGGGAAAATTAATTTTCCTTCGGTTTATATTTTTTTATGCAATCTTCATCTATCTAGCTAAAAGAAGAATTGGGAAAAACGATAATAAATAGAATACAAAAATAAAATTAGTAAATTAGAAATAAGGAAATAAATGGTTTCCTATCATAAATAACAGTAGTTCATCTTAAATAATTACAGATCACAAAAGGAAAGTCAAAAGAATAAAAATAAAATACAATGTAAATACATTGCGTTTTATTGGCGAAGGGTGGGTGTTTTTTTAATGTGTATGCTTAATTTTTCCCTAATGTAAAACTCACCAAAAAGCACAAAAATATTGATCTTTTGACTGAAAATTAACTTGTTAAATTAAATTTTAATCAATTTCTTCACTTGATAGCTATATTTATTTATTTTTATTTTTATATTATTTCAATGATTTTTTTCCTCATTTCTCTTAAAACAAAATTAATATTATTTATCACTATAGCTATATGCTTTAAGTTCTTTTATTATAAATTTTTTAATTTCATTTTTTATAACATAAAAATTATTTCACACAGACGTTAAACTACACACGAAATTTTTTTCCATAGATTTTTTTATTAAAATTCAATAAATTTCACACACAAAAATTGTAAACGAAATTTTAAATAAAAAACACTTATATATTATTTATTATAATTGTGTTTCGTTATTATTCGCGTAAATATAGGTACTTATATAGATAAAATAACAACAAATAAAGTTAAACACACAAAAATAAGTAAATAAAAACAATAAACAAAAAAAAAATAAAGAAAATAAAAAAATATTAAAAAGTTAATTTTTATTTTATAACAAATTCCGCAGATACTTCTTGTGAAGTCATAAAACTTGATTCGACTGAATACGGAATCCACTCGCAATTTAATATATACAAAAAAGTGAAAACATAAATGTAAATGGTTATTATATATGAATTTAGTGCATAAGCTCTCAAACTACTATGGCGCGTGGCATGATTTCTGTTTTTACTTTCGCCTGATTTTTATAAATATTTTTTATGATTTTTTCTTCATTTATTCGTTCTGTCTTTCGTTCAAGGCAAGGAGTAGCTAAAAGTAAAAACAAATTAATAAATTTTGTAATTTAAATTTAAAATTAATTTAAATTATTTTAGTGATCAACATAATTAATTTCAAATTTTCAATCATGCCCAATAAATTCTTGTGGAACCTATTTGCTCAGCAATTCCAGTGGGTTATGTTATAGACAAGTTAGAATAAGCCCAATTTGCCCCAACTAAAACAATGTCAGAGTAAGTTTCTGTCTTGAATGCGCGATCAAAGTTTTCACAAAATTAGTGATATATAACTTGAATGGGGTTTTGGCTAACTACTATAGAAAGAAATTGCATGAGGCGAATATATGAAATAGATCACTTAGTATATAGATATCGGGGTTAGTTCTATCATTACAAAATATGTCGGATCGCTTCGCTGTATCAGCATGTATAAATTTGTAACTCAATAAGAATTGCACTCAAGAGTGTACCAGGTCTAGATGACTTAATTCTATTTATTTTAATTATTCGACCTAACTATTTAGGTCCAATCTCGAAAATTTCATTTTGGAAAAATTCCATACAAAATAATTGGGCAACATTTCTTTTGAAATTACGCGGAATTTTCTTAGCTTGAATTTCCGGACAGATGGCCTTCAATTGCGAGGTGCTACTTTGAGGCTCTCATTTCCTCTTGCAAACTGTATATGCAGTGAACACATTCACTTTGTCATCTTCGAACAACTCAAGTCATGAGATGCCTTTAAAGAAATGCATTAATTTCAATCCAAGCTTACTAGGACCAAAAGATCCTGCTCTTCAAAAATGTCGCATTTGACTTAAGTTGTACGAAAGTTAAATTATAAAATTGTTCAACTTACGGACAGACTGTTAAATTGATTTCACTACAATATATTAACAAAATACAATTTTATAAAAGAAAATTGTTACCATGTTTTTTATCACACAATCGAGTTGATTAACAAAAATAACTCGTGAATTTGACGATTTTCTATTGAGGAGAAAATCAAAACAAAACATAAAAATAAAAAGCAAATGAATGAAACTATACGATAATATCACACTATTTTTTTAAGCTTCCCACTAAAAAAATTATTTCAAACCATGGAGAATTTTTGCGTTGGGGTAAACACCAACAAACCTGGAGAAATGAATAATTTTGTATTTTCGTGCAGCATTTGCTTTTCGTCACTGAAGAAACTGAGAATATAACAAAATGCTTTGACTTTTATACTAATTTTTATTTTGTACGCATTAATTTAATAGAAAAAGAAATAAAAATATTAATCACCAAGCGCACAAATAAAGTGTGTGAACTTTAAGATTACTAAAAAAAAATATTTCGACACAATTTCTTTACAATATTCTCTACCACGTTCCCCAGCTAATAAATTTTTATGTTGCAGATAAGTTTAACATTGTAAATTCATGTGATTTTATTGAATGGGAGGATTTATAAGCTTCAATTCTTAAGAGTCAGATTTATATGTACTATTGCGTTTGTTTTGTTAATGTTAATTTTTCCTTTCAATTCAACGAAAATGATTTTGTTTTTCCTTAAAAATGATTTTTTTTGTTTTTTTGATGATTCAGCAACATTACAATACCCAGTTTATATACAGCCCCTAGAGATAAATAAATTATTGAATGTACATTATTATACTTCATGAGAAAATTGTATATTCAGCAATATATGCGTGATTTAATATGTGCCTGAAATTCTTTAAAGAATCGGCGAGAGAACATCGCTTTATGGTTTGACAATTACTTCACATAATAATTGGGTAATGTTTAAATGAAATTTGTAACTAACTTTAGATTTGAAACTTTATTAATTTCTTTTAAATGAGTTAAGAAGATAAAATATCCTATAAGAATTTGTGTGATCTCGCGATGTATAAATCGTATAAGCTGGCCAATGGTTAAATTTATTGTGAATTTATTTAACTGTGAAAAATGTTCTAGGAATCTCGTGCAGCATCTTCGTATTCAAATACTCACCCTTTACATGTATGCAAACGATTTATATCTTTCAGAATTGGTCTCAAATAATCCTTCATACATACGAGTATAATATTCCGAACTAATTTAGGCTTTCGGGCCAACCAAAATGAACGGTGTGGTACCAAGATAATTGCTATCAAAACTTCGAAATCAGATGTCAATATTATGTAAATATGTACTTATATACTTATTTGACAACTTTTTGTGACTCAAGTACTGATTTTTCCGTTGGTCTTCGGAATTTACTAGATACAACAATGTTTCACCGGCTGTGATATAGTTTTGTCCTATGTTATATGAGACTGTTCGGCTAGTTTATTTATTGTCCTTTGAAAGCAGAACATTACCCCTAATTTGTACACGACTACAGATCCGTCTTCAATGTAAAAGTGCCTTGAGCCTTTATTTGGCGGCCATTTTCTCAAACTTGATAATTTTTTCAAGATTTGTTACAACTTGGCTGTTTTCTAATATCTCTCTTCCGGTTTTCAGATTTATGTGCTGGCAATTCATTTCGACTCGTAAAAATGTCGAACACTGTTTTTGTTTCTTAAATTAACTACATTTTTGTTTGAAAATTAAAAAATGACAATCGGCTGCTCGTTACTCGTTAGGCAACATGATGTTTCTAACTGAATTACAACAAAATGTAACATTTAAATGGAGTACTAGATGGACAAATTTGAATTTTGTTGGAATACTAACGGTTCATTTCATTGAGAAATTTGAATTTAAAGTTGCAAAACTGTTTATCCAATGAATTCTAGCATTTAAATGATTAATTCTCATTTGCCGATTAAATTGTTGAGAACTTCACATCAATAGGTGATTAGTGGAAAATTATTAATTACTTTATTGGATTGTACTCTTTCCAGTTTAAAAAATATTTATTGAAATTAAATTTTCAAACAATAATTGTATATGAATAATTTGGAAGTTGCCAATCGCCATAAATATTAAACACGATAATCTTACAAAAAAAAAAATAATTAAATTTATTAAAAAATATAATAAAATTAAAACCGTAATATTTTATCTTTTTATTTTTTTTATTGTTATTTAAAAATATTTTTATCAGTTGTTTTGTAGTTTTTTTTTCTTATATTTTACAATTACAATATGTTTTGTTTCTATACGTTATTATTACTTTTGCTCTTTATCAGAATTAATTAATTTAGCATTTTACGGACCATTCTCTTACATTTTATTTTAACAAATTTATAATATGTAGGTAGTTGGTAATAATTAGGAAATTTTTTTTTTCATTTAAGTTTTTCACAAAACAAAAATAAATAAAAAAAAAAGGAAAAAACGTTTGTTTTTTCAGCAAAAACTTATTTGAAATACCATTTTTTGTTGTATGTAATTATTAAATTAATTAATTTTTATTTTATAAAAAAATCCTATTTAAAAAAGTGTTGATTTTTTTTATTTTTTAAAAAGAAATAATAAAAAGAAAAAAATTTATTTGATTTTCCTACGAACATTCTTCCTGACTCTTTCTTACACATTTGGCAACCTTCCTTTTAAATTCCGGATAACATTCACGCCATTCCTTTGCTGCGTCTACATTAGCTGGTGATTCATCGTTAGGATCGGCCAACATTGAAATTACTGATATTAGAATTGTTTCGACTGTATGAACTGGAAGCCAACGTTCTGATGCTTTTTCATAACCCCATTTATCATCACCGGGCTCATGTAAAATGCTGATGCATACATCACCATTTTTCTCTATATTTGGATGCCATATTTCAGTAACAAATTTCATTCGTGGAGGACGAAGTGGATATTCTTTTGGAAAATATAAATGCGCTTTGAAAAATCCTCCTTCACTGAAACATAAAATTAAAAACAAATATATAAATTAAATTATTCAATATTTTTCAACGACACGTAAATTTGGCTAAATCTCAATTAACAATTTAGAAAATTCGACTATATTTGCTAAATTCTTGTACAATTTGATTTGACTCTAAAATAATGCGTTGGATTCAACAAATTTTTAAGTGGGCCGTGGTGGTGTGTTTTACTTAGTAAAGACAATAGAATTCACACAATTGTATGCGTAATTAAGTAAAAAATTAGAAAAACAATATTAGAAAAAATTTAACCTCTAATGGTTAAAGGTCGTAGATATTCTTTATAGATTGCCTAGTTCGGGCCAAAATTGTGATACTGTAAATTTAAGTTATCTTTTCATCAAATCCGAAAAGAAACCGTTAGTTAGATCAAAAACCGGTAAATACCATTTTACATCTTTTACCAACTGAAACAAAGACCAACATAATTAAATTCATCAAACCTAAAATTAAAAGAAATTTCGAAAATTAATTAATTCCAGAAACAATTTAAATTTATTTGAATAAATTTAAAAGATATTGATTGAAAAAATAAATTAAATTATTTTTCTTATGCTAATATAACTACATACATTTAAAATTAAAATCGAATTGAGGCATCTTCAATTCTGAAAATTTTTAAATTACATATTAGCATGACTAATCTAAATTTTTTTTTTTAAATAAAAATACATATAAAGTTTGCAATAAATTTTTGTAGGTTATGTGAGGGATGTCGCATTTCTAACTTCAAATTATTTTTTTTTGGTCGAACCAAAAAATGAAAAATATATTATAAATTAAGTCGAAATAGATTTATAAAATAAGATAAAGTATGTTTATTTTTAACTAAATTTATATACATATATATTTTAGAACAAAACAAGATTATTTTTAATTTAATTTTAAAGAAAATATACTTACTAAAGAGTATCTGGTGGTCCAATTATAAGAACTTCCCATCTAAATATATCGTTATCATCAATTAATCCAGCTGAAAACCCCTCGACAGGATTTTTGTTCAGCTCTGCAACATAAAATAATACAAAACAATTAAATTTTGAAAAACTTAACTTGTGCTTTAAATAAATTATATGAATTATAAAAGGACAAATTCGCTTAGGATTTTTTTTTTGTAAATTCATTTTTTTATTTGACGACAGACATACGAAAAAAATGACATACGGCGCTTTGTTATTGATTTTTAAATATCCCAAAAAGAATATAAAATTTATTAGATTTTTACGCAAAACTAGGGAGTATGAGTAAAAAAAAACCGAAATTTATAATTTTAAAAAAAAAATTTAATTTTTAAATGAAAAAATTTAAATTAATACAACCATTAAAAACTATTTTCTTTGAACAAGCATTTTTCTGTCCGGTTTTTTTTTGTATTTTGTTAATTAAATATATTACTTACCAGCTAATTGTTTTTTAAGTAATAGAGATGATTGAAGTTCTGACATTTAAACTAAATTAATAAATTTAAATTAAAGTTTTATTTTATTATAAATTATGATTAGTAATTAAATAAATTTTTTTCTTTCAATTTTTTCTTCTTTTCTAGAGGTGTTCGATATCAAAAATTTTTACACTTCTACTTTGTTGTAATTATAAAAAAATATACTAAAAAATAAAATTCAATATGGCCGAATTCGCCAATCGGTGTTCGTATTTTAACAATTATTGTACTAGATTTATAGTAGTGCCAAACTAAAAACTTCCGTTGTATATGCCACCTTGATTTGGGTATATGAAGCAATTATGTTTGAAATACAGTCGGTTTATAAACATTTATCCAAAGTTAATGCATGGAACAATTCAAATATCTACATAATTTTAACTTTTACGTTATTCTTTGATACATGTTCGTATTTACAATTGCACATTTTTTATAATCAAACAAACTGTTATAATTGTTAATGTTTTTTAATTAATCTATTACAGTTTTGTTTGGCACAGTATATGTTTAGCGTAAAACACAAAACGCACTCATTTTGAATGTCATTTCGATTTTTTCCATTTTATGTGTCAATTAGATAGTTTGATGGAAAAAGTTAAAAGTTTTCATTAAAACGCTACAACTTATTATTTAATCTATTAATAATATATTGAATAAGGTATTAAATAAGTATTAAAGTTACTTAATAATTCAATGTAACAATAACCCTATTAAACTATGTACATACCTGTTTGTATCCACTAATCACTGAACTTAGGTTATGTGATGTAACCGAATTTGCTTATTTTAATTTTATTTAGTTGTAGTAATTTTTGGTATAATTATATACATAAAAATATTTTCAGTAATTTATTATTATCCAGAAATGGCAACAGTTTTCCGATTTGGAGTGCTACGCCTAATGCCGACAGTTGGCAATGGAACGCAAATTTTAAGCAATGCTGGGGCAACACCATCATTGCAACAAAAATGTTTCGTCTCTGGAAAAACATTACGAGGTGATCTTAAATTAATCAAACCTAAACCATACGATTATTTAAATAGGAAATATGATGTATTTCGTGCAATGATCGATAAAACGTTAAAGCGATTTGATGAGAATTCAAAAATTATTGTTATCGATGCACCTCCTGCATCGAATAAAACGGCCTTCGCTAAGGAATTAGCAGAAGAATTGGAAATGAAACATTTCCCAGAAGTAACCATGGACAATTATTTTATCAATCCGTACGGTTATGATATGCGCAAATTGGATTCGTTGTTGCCAGTTAACTGTCGCAGTTTCGATGTTAAAAATTTCTGTGAAAATCCAACGCATCGTAATGTAGCACAATTTCAAATAATTATGTATCAACAACGGTTCTCCCAATATGTTGATGCATTGGCTCATGTTTTGTCGACTGGACAAGGTGCTGTCCTTGAACGATCGTGCTATTCCGATTTTGTGTTCCTTGAAACCTTGTACAAACATAAATATATCTCGAAAGGAGCTCGTTCTACCTACTACGAAATTCGTGCAAATACACTTCCGGAATTGATGAAGCCACATCTTGTCGTATATCTTGATATTCCAGTTTCAAAAGTCAAGGAAAATATTAAGAAGCGCAACAATGATTATGAAGTAAAATCTAAAGTGTTTAGTGATGAATTCCTTACAAATTTAGAATCTATCTACAAACAAGAATATTTAAAGGAAATTTCAAATCATGCTGAACTATTGGTCTACGACTGGACAAATGGTGGTGAAACAGAGGTTGTTGTAGAAGATATTGAGCGTATTGATTTCGATCGTTTCGATAAACATGATCCAAAGATGAAAGATTGGCGTTTGGAAAAAGATTGGGATTTCTGCGAACAGCGAATTCTCTATTGTAATGAAAAATGTGATTTGATGAATTATTTCAATGTTCCACGTTTAGATGTGCCAGAGTTATTGCGAAGCCCAGAAGAATCGAAAATTTTCCATGAAGTATGGAATAATGCACCAGGAAATAAATACGCATACGGCTATAATGCTGATATGGGAGATAAAGGTAAAATTAGAATTGAAAAAATTGAAATTTCAAATGTTATATTAATTTCGTTGTTGTTGCAGGTCTATTAACCAAATTGAAGTTGGACTTCACCAAATCAATTTATTAAATTGTATTTTTTAAATCATGATATGTAAAAAATTGTAAACAATAAATGGAAATAGAACGAATTAAAAAGTTTCATTTAAATCTTACTTAAAGCAATAGTCTTGTTTCTTATCTTTGAGATGTATTTGAACTAAAAAAAATATTAAAATTTCTTCCGAAAACTAAGGATGAATCCATTTCGGCTATAAGATATTTACAACTAAAAGGCCTCGTAAAAACCATATGGAGTTTAAATAAAGTTTCGAAATGCAAATTCTTCCAGTAATGCTCTAGGCTCTATGAGACTAACCATCTACTATACAATTACCTCTATTAAACCGGTGAAGTCAACCAATATTTAACGTATCAAGAAAGCATCGCAACGCGACCATAACATTGCCATCAGCAACATTACGGAAATATCCGCAGTATTTATATCTTTTATCCGTATAATATTGGTTTTCTCTAATATGTTATGATGTTATGGTAGGCGATGAAGTTGATACAGGCGGGAATATAAATGCTCCTGGAGCGGAAATTCAAGGCATGCCTGTTAATTTGGCACCATTTGGATCGAATTCTTCATCGACTTGGTTTATTCAGGCGTAAGCTCTATTTGTATTACCGCGGATTTCTTCAAATACCATTATAAATTTCACTTGGTTTTAGATTACATTCAAAATCAAAGACATTCGTTAAGTAAAGGTTTGGAACTGTATATGCATTTTAATCAATTAGCTGGGACTTCTAGCACTGAACGGTTGTGTAATTGTTACAATAAAAAATGAAATTGGAACAAATATCCATTGGTTTTCAAAAACGAATAGGTTTCGGAGCTAGCACAGGATCTATTGAAACTATGGAACTAACAAAACTAGTTGTATAATTGATAGGTAAAAAATAATTTTTTTATTATATAGAATCTAGATACGGGTTGCGATCTCTCGGTTATTTCAAATTTTGTATTTTTCATTTTTGGTGAAAGCCGAAATTGCAGTTTTCCTGTGAAGCATTGTGTGGTTTATCATATTGTTACTAACGGATTTATAGAATTTTGCAGTCCTCTAAGGTTGGGCCCGCATGCAAGCCCAGACCAGAGGGAATAATACTTTAATATTAGGTAGATGTTAAACCCGAAAAGTGAAATATATTAATTTTTGGATTAATAACCATTCATTATTAAAATGGTGCCAAAGGGATCGGCACATAATTTGGTTTTAAAAAATTTGGTTTTCCTAAATTCTGTTAGAAAACATCAACAGAGTAACAGAAACATACCCACAGTCACAGATATACATACACACACACAATAACCCAAATTGGAGCAATGTCGTAAGCTTAAAAAAATGGAACGGGACCCAAATCTTAATGACCTCTCTGGTAAGGTGGCTCGATTTCGTAGAACTGAAAAAGATGATATTCTTCTAGAGTTAGAGAAATATGTACAATGTACATCCCAAGGAACTTGGATTTCAAAGTGCTATAGAAAACGCTCTTGGTAGTGATGCACAAATCCAAACACTAACGCAGATTGACGAGGTGGTAGTCGAAATTAAAGATTTTGATGAGTCCACAACAAAGGAAGAGGTACATGGGGCGATTACACCCAAGTTTGAGGGCGCGAAAGACCTCCTGATAAAATGTATCAAGTAACTGAGAGCTGCCTATAGAGGCACCCAAACAACAGTGCTGACTGTACCAATTCTACAAAAATGAAGGGAAGGTACGAATTGGATGGGTGATCTGTCGTATACGTGAAAAAACGTTCCCCTTAAGATGTTTTAAACTCTGGCAGTATGGACATATGGTTAAGTCATGTAAAAGTGATGTTGATCATTCTGGCCTCTGCTATAAATGTGGAGGAAATGGTCACAAAGTAAAAGAATGCAAGGAAAAAACGAGTTGTATGCTTTGCCAGGGAAGGACGAACCATAATCACATAGAAGGGAGTGGCCGGTGCAAGCCCTACATATTGGCACTTATGGAAGAACACGTCGACAATGAAGTTTTTCCAGCTCAACCTAAACCACTGTGAAGTTGCATATGAAGTATTAGTCCAAACTGTGAATGAAGAGTAAATGTCTCCATTTTGTGCGAACAGCACAAAAATATGAAGGGATGCAATTGTGCAACCAATGGTCCAACTGATAAAGCTGCCATATGGATCTGTAACAGACGGACCATGCAGGAGAACAACAGTAATCACACCGCAGAATTCGTACGAGTAGACGATGACGGCTTACTTACATATCTATAGCTGCTATGCACCACCTAGCGCTACAATTGAGTAGTTTGAATACTTCCTGGACCAACTGGTCGCTGTGTGCGAAGAGTGGATCGTAACCCATGAGAGAGACTCTACAGAATCGTTATGGAAAGGTTTAAAAAAACAAATGAATCGTCGCACACTTGTCCTGTTTCCGCAGCAAGATGATGTGATCCCTGACGTGATCCGAGTACCTGGCATGGAAGAAATACCGCCGGTATCAAGAGAAGAGCTTACAAATAGGAACCAACTGGGTGAACCATTCTCCTACCGACCATTATACATGCTGGATACCGCTGACAAAGTGCTGGAGAGAATCATATATAACCGACTGGAGAAAGCTGTGGAAAACGCTGGAGATCTCGCTGAGAGGCAGTACGGGTTTCAGAAGGCTCGATCGACAATGGACGCTATCCAACACGTCGTTGAAATAGCCAAGAACGCAACAGATGGAAAGGAGGCTCAAAAAAGTACTGTGCTGTTATCACCCTGGATATTAAGAACGCATTCAACTCGGCCAAATGGAGCTATGTTCTGAATGCACTGCAGGCGTTACAAGTACCAATGTACCTAAGAAGTATCATCACAGACTATTTTTATGATGCAAACCTGTGCAGCGTCAAGCACGCTGAGATACACAAGAAGATGTGGAGCACATTGTTTCCAATGCCCACGGTTTGAGAATACTCGAAGGGAACTATCAGCTGTCCTAGGGCAGCGTAAAACACCAGAAAACATAACACAATTAATGCTTGACTCTGAGTGAGGATGGAATGCTGTAAGCCATATGGCGACAGTGGTATTGAATGAGCTGAGGCGCATAGAGCGTGCAAGAGAAGAACAACATGCCGCGATTTGATAGTGATGATAAACTCAATCTAAGATAGAGGCGCAACAGGGAGAACAAAGAGCCAAATGGCTAGTCACCTCCATGTGAAGTAATGTCCAACGATAGTTCCGCATGGAGGATGTGAAAGCGGGCGGTGCGTGGTTTTTAGGTGGTAGAAATCCGCCACTGTTGCTGAGGTGTTTGTCCCACCGATGCCGATCGTCTTCCAAAGATTCTCCACACTTTACCCAACCCCAAAAAAATATAAAAAATACACACACTCATACACACGTGTGTCTTGCAGCGTCTGTTCCTCAAGTTTATGATTCCATTCAAGAGGAGCTTTAGACTACCTCGAACACCAAATTATCGCCCTAAATCCCGTTAGGGCTCAATTATCGCCCTTAATCCAATTGGGGCTCACAAAATGCCGTATTCATGCTTTCGAGCCTGATGCTTTTAATCGGCTTAATCAGTATTTTGTGAAATCGAATTATGTATGTGGAACAAAATTTTGTCAAACAGAACTACATACATATATAAAACAGAAAATCATACCCAATTCGTGCCCAAGACTGGGCAAACGAATGAAAAATTATCCTGATAAGACTAAAATTTAGTATCACAAATGAAGTTTTTTATAAACAACCATTCACTATAAATGGCTATTATATTATAAATTAAATGAAATTCTCAGATCTAAAATTTTACAACACTCCCGAATGTCTGTTATCGAAGGTATGCTAATACATTCAACTTCAATGCGTTGTCATCACTGCAGAATGCAGATTTAAATAAAGAATTTAAAAGATATCTAAAAAATTATAGCTCTGTTTTTGAAGTGGTGTTTAAAATTAGTTTCGAGTTTCTATACCAACCAAACAAAACTAGCATACCGTTATTAAACCACAGCGTTTTTTTATTTTTATTTTTAGACGCTTATTTAAATTTTTAAACTCGGTCATAGCAGCTTTTCTGGCCGGCGAAAAAACAAAAAAGTATAACGATCAATATGCAATCGAAATTAAAACTAAAC
Source organism: Tipula unca (assembly GCA_951394425.1). Classification (NCBI taxonomy): domain Eukaryota; kingdom Metazoa; phylum Arthropoda; class Insecta; order Diptera; family Tipulidae; genus Tipula; species Tipula unca. The sequence continues at coordinate 5,262,654 of OX596380.1, read as the reverse complement.
AAAAACTCATGATATGTAGTTGCCAAGTCACCGTCACCGTGTCACACTGACTGCGTACTGTACATAATAATTTTATATTGTGTCACAATGTCACAATACAAAGTCACAATCCCTATCAGTATCCAAGTATAGTTCGTGATTGTGAGATTTGCTTTAGTATATATGTACTCGTATATATACTTTGTGTAATAAGAAAACTAATTTGTAAATCAAGTTTTAATAATTTGACTTCTTTTTTTATTATTATTTTCAGTATAATTGGTTTCTAAATTTATAATGTCATTTTAATAAACAAATTAAGTAATTAATTAAACTTTGTTAAATTATGTTTTGTTTTTGGCTAAAAATCTCTGTTATTTTTGTTACACACTAGTATTAAATATTTGTGTATATAAGTAAATCTGTTTTAGTTTCATTTTATTAAATTTTTATTGTGTACACTTAAATTACATTTCACAAAAAAAAACATTTTTTTTTATGCAACAATTAATTTGCATTTACTAATATTATTTTAATGATTAGATAAAATTAAAAAAATTTATTTAATAAAATTTTAATTTTAATATTTCAAATTTTCTTTAAATAGCTGTTTTTGCATTATTTTTAGCTACATTTAAGGCAAAAATAGTATGTTTTTTTTTATTCAATTTATTATTAATTAGAAATGTTTGGACTTTTATTTAATTCTCAAGAAATTAAATAATTTGTTTTTTTTTTCAAGCCACTAAATATTGTAAATAAAAATAACAATACAACTTAAATCGATACATAAATTTTGTTTTTATTTTTGATTTATAATTTTTTTTTTTTTTGTAATTTAATGAGCAAAATTTAATTTTAAAATTTTTTCGTTAAATTTTGGACGCCATTTTTTAATGGAATAACAAATGTTAAAATCCTAATTGTTTTATTATTACTATTATTATTTATTTTATATCACTATGCTTTTTAAAAGTATATATTGTTTATTTTAAATAGTACAATAGTTAAAAATAATAAGGAAAATCCTAATTGTTGTGTACAATTGTATCTTTTATTGTAATTTTTATGGCGCTATTTTTTTTATATTATATTTAATCGATGTTAGAATATATATATTTATAAATTTTATTTTCTAATTAATTATGTTTTAATTCGGGCTATTTTAATTAATTATTATCTATATATACATATGTATATATAAAATAAAACAAACGAGAAATAGATTGCTAATTGAAATTTTATTTAATAATGAGAAATATGAAATAAAATTAGTTAAATTAAATCATATGGATTTTATAATTAATGACAATTGAATATTTAATTAATTAGTAGTTAAAGTTTTTTTTTTTTTAATAATTGAATGTAAAATTAATTTAGTAAAACCTTCCGAGTCTTTTAAATTTTTTACTTATTAATTAATTAAGGACAGATTTGTTTCTAATTTTTATAAGTATATATATATATATATATATATATATATATACATATATGATTATTATTTCTAACTTGTTGCTGAAATTTCAGAAACTGAACTTGAACGTCGTCGTTTACTTAGTTGCTTCCAAAATCGCCGATCTAAAGATTTGTCCTACAAAAAATTTAATTAATCTTACGAGAACGCGATTAGTTTTGTTTTTAAGCAATTACCACATCTTTCCTAGGCGAAATGTTTTTATTATCACCCAAATAGGTTGGTACATCGTCTTCACCAATTTCTTTAGAAAAAAATTTTAATATATGACTATCAGATGAATTGCGACGGGATAAAAAATTAAAACTTAAATCGAAAAATGAAAATACGTGTGTATTTATACGAGTATATATGTATGTAAATTGTACTTTTAAACTAAAGAAATTGCTTACAATTTATTTTTTTTATTATTACGAATTTGTAATTCTAATGAGGATGATGATTGTTTATCATGTCCACCCAATTTTCGTGTTTTATGATCGGGTTGTTGAGGTGCCACTCGGCCACTCCTCAATTGAGACATTGAGAACATCTTCTCTCGTCTCGCTAATCGCTCTAGATCGGTTAGCATGCTTTCGTCGACTATATATAAACATATATATAAAATCATGTATGTGTATTGGTTAATAATTTAAAATGGCCGCATATAACACTTACCCAGATCCACAGATGCAGAACTGCTCCATATACTTAGACTTGACTTTTTTCGATTTGGTGTTGGAGTATCCATTTTTGAATTTTTTTGTTGTAATAGATGTAATTGACCGGAGTTCAGACTGCTGGAGTGATGACTGTTGTTCAATGTTATTATACGATGTGGTGGGTTCATTAATAAATCTTTGGGTGTCCTGCGATGGTATGTGGAGAGGTCGTGTCCTAGAATTTTGGTTAAATTTTGAGGTCCAGGTTCGTAATTTATTAAATCTTCGTCGTCCATTATATCTTGATTGAGTGCTAACCGCATCTCTAAACGGGGACTCAATCCGCTTACAACATAAACATTTTTTGATTTTTGTTGTAAATCGGATTCCATCTCCTGGGTCGGTTCTTTGTTCGAATCGGGTGGGACTTTGGTTTTTATTTTTTCGACAGATTCGATATTGGCGACATAATCTCTTACAACTTTTTTTATTCCTCCAACAGCAGACGAAGTGTCAGCAGCACTCCCATAACTTTTGATTATCTCCTTGATTCTCTCCTCCTCGTTCACTGGGGTCGTTGTCTTCCTTGTCATTTCCATTTCGATACGTTCGACTGGCGTAATCACTGGAGTCGAATGATCCGATGAGATTTCCTGATGCGCCAAATCGATTTTCATATTCGTTTTCATTGTTTCGAGCTCGTCCACCATTCTCGTTTTGCCTGGTTTTTCGTCCAAATTTTGTAAATTTTTTCCGCCAACTTTTAAATCCTTTGCCATATCGTCCGGTTGTTCCTGTTAAAATTTCAAGTTTAAAACCCAATTGGCATCTATATAAAACTATTTAATTTATACTAAGTTTTGATTATTACTAAATACAAAAAGGGTGGTTGGTGTTGATACTTTTGTTCGGTATTTTATATACGATATAGTTTTTTGTGTATAAATTCTTGAGTATAAAATTGTGTAAAATATGTTTGTGTTGATGAAATACTGAATCCTTAATATTACTAAAATTCCGTAACGGAATCGTTAGAAACATAATAAAGATGTTTCTGAAAAAATAATTCCACCAAAAAGCATTTTGTTTTGTTGTTGTTCATTTAAAGCTATTTTTTTTTTTAAATAACATCTAAATTAAATCTAAAACATCTAATTTGATAATAAATGCTACACATAAAACTTTAATCAATAATTAATAGAATAAAATTACTAAAAATACTAAAAAAAAAAAATCTGTGAATTTTGGAAAAAAAAAACTTATTAAATTAATTAGTCCAATAAATAAAAGTAAACAAATAAATTTAAATGCAAAATAAAGAAATTATAATTTGTGATGGTTTTGTTCACTTATAATCCTACCTGATTAAAATTACCTCCATCATTATTATGATCATCATCTTCCTCGTCATCGTCATCGTCTTCCTCTTCGTCGGTTTCTTCCGCACTTTCGGTATCTTCCTCAAATAAGGGCTCCAATCTTCTTCTATTTGTTTCGATTATTTTTATTTTGTTTTGATTAATTTTAAATTAAATTTAATTATAATTGAAAAGAAATAATAACTCTTATTGAAACGTACGTATTGTAAACTGTAGTTTTCAAATTATAATCTTATTAATAAATTACATACAAAAAATATGGCCTACAACTTGTAATTAAGAAAGCCACTTAAAAAATTTAAAATGGCTGCCTTAATTATAACTATGTCTGCGATTGTTTTAGTTTTAAAATTTATAGATTAAGCAAATAAACTATTTTCAGCTATTGTAATTTTAATAATTTTTATATTATGCTAAAACTATATAAATTGTTTCAATTTCTATTAAATTGTTTAAAAAATAGTGTGGGTATAGTCTAAATATATATATATGAAATGGAAACTCATGTATATACATATAAATTTATTTACCTCGGCAACAGTCCGCGTACAGTACTTGCTGTCATCGGAGGCGCCATCAATAGTTCGTCCATCATAAGTTCGGTATCATCGTCGCCAGTCAAAGAGGATGACGATTTTGTAGGGGACTGCCAAAATAGCGAACAAAACACGAAATTATTATTTGAAGACCAGTTTTAATCTATATATACTGACCGAATGAGTTTGATCTGAATTAAACATATGCATATCTTCATTTTCTCCGCCGCTCGTTGGCGTACCCCAAACATCTTCGCCAGACGTAGCACCCGAAGTACATTCGTCGAGTACTTCTTCGTCGTTCAGTTCGCTCAATTGGGGCGTACGACCCAAATATTTATCGAAAAAAGCTTTCGATTCTTCGAGAAATGACATTTTTTCGGCAACATATGATCCAGCTCTCGCTGTCCAATTTCGTAGTGATTGCGAATTATTCGCATTATAAACTTCTTTCGTTACAATTTTTATGTCATCATCATCATCCTCATGTCCATCGTGCCGCACCGCCTTTTCATCATCGTGATCTAATTCTTCGTTATCATTTTCTTCGTCATCGTCCGACGAATTATATGTTTTATCGTCTGTGTCTTCAGATGGTAATTTTTCCAAACTGGACATTGTGCCATACCGTCTTAATGACGTATTCAATACTTTATACGGTGGTTCTTCATCTTGCGGTGAATCTTCTGGCGAGATATCATCTTCCTCAGATCTTGATTTTGAACCGCCGAATAAGTGACTAAAGCGTGACGTTAAACTTTCTGGTGTTGGCGGTACAACCGATATGGTGGGAACCGCTTCAAATGGATCGACATGAACTAAAGTCGATGTTGGATTTATTTGTGCCAGCCCAATTAACATCATCGACCAGTCTGTATCATCATCGTCATCTTTATTATTATTATTTTTATTACTATTACTATTACTATTATTATTTTTATTATGACTATTATTGTTACAATTACCGTTAGTATTTTTATCACTATTATTGTTATTAATAATCACATCATCAGTCTTTTCAATTTTTGTAGTAGCAATATTGGATGTGAACGTGCAAACGCAACGACATTCTATGTGATTTGTTGTTTTATGTAATTTTGATTCATTTGAGTCGTATAGTTTACATTTTTGATGAACTATTTCATCGGGTGATAATTTTGTTTGGTTAAATTCACTTGGTTCACATTTACATTTACATGGTATATGACATTTTTTACGTTGACTTTCTAAAATTTTAATTTTTTCTTTTTCTTTTTCTGTACAATTACCATTGGTTAGACAGAAATTTCGAGCCGTTGCGGTTATAATTGGTTGAGATTTGTTTGCAATTGCATCATCAATTGTAATATTATTACATTTGATTTGATTTTTATTACTATTATCACTATTATTAATACTATCATTACTATTCATATTTATATTAATACTAGCTTGACTTGAATTAGATAATTTTGTTGTAGTACAGCACCGATTTGGCGACGATTGACTGTGCTGAACTTTTAATGAGGAATTTGTTACTGAATTATGGGAAGCTGATGAAATTGAAGATGATTTTGTTGTTATTGTTGATGATTTAGTACAATTTTTATGGCATTTCAAGCATCGTTTACTATTATCTAAATTACTACTATTCGCAATTGGACTCGAGCGTACTGTAATCTATATATATATAAAGTAACATTAGAATTTTGTATGAAAAATACCTACTTAGAATTATATATAAAATAAATAAATAAGAACATCTGCATACATTTTCTCTACTACTTAGGTCTATTGGCATCAAAATACCTTCTTCATGCCTCTTATATAAATAGGAGAACATATTTTATTATATGTATATTAAATGAAAGACCATTCGAATAAATGAATAAATTAGTTGTTCCATTACATTTAGCCATATTCCAGAACTTTATCGAAGAACCATTTTAGAACGATTAAGAAATAGCTTAGTTCCGATCCAGTGGGTCATATTCCAGAACTAAATACAAAACCCAGTTTAAAATCACATTTTCATCCCACAAATCGATTTATCATAGTCTGTTAAGAAATATTCTAGTTCTGTTCCAGTTGGCCATTTTTCAGAACTTTAGCCAAAAACCATTTTAGAATTCTATTAGCATTAAACTCGCATAATTTCATCAAATGTTTATAAGAAATGAAGTAGTTGATTCTAGTTGTACATTTTCTAAAGCTTTATTCAAAACCGATTACACCGAACAGATCTAATTTCATAAAAACGACTAAGAAATGGCCTACTTCCAGTTGGCCATTCCAGAATTTTATCCAAAAATCATTTCAGAAACTATTCGGATAAAACTCGACTTATTCGATGGAAATTAGGTTATAAAATTATTTTTGGATAAAGCTCTGGAATATGGGTAACCAGTATGAAACTGGGCCGATCATAATTAAACTTGACATATGTTGGATAGAAGAGGATAATAATATAGGTTTTCGATAAAGTTCAAAGGGACTATGTTAAAGGAATTATAAAATGATTTTTGGATGATATCTGTAATGATGGCTTCTGTAATCAGGTCCATTGGAACGGTTCGATAGAAATGGGATTAAGTTCCGGAACATATTAAGATTTAAATCGGTTACTATAGACATTTACAGCCTTAAAATATGTTTTTTCAAGGCTACCGGCGTTAAAAAATGATCATTGAAGAAAGGAAACCATTTTATAAAAATATAACCTACGCTTTGATGTCATTTTTGGTTATTTTGATGGGTTATTTAAGAAACAAAAGCAAGGTTATATATGCAAGTATTTCATAAACTGTCCTAATTTACCTGGCTATCCGATGTAGTACTCCTTGACGGACTTTTACTTTCTTCATCAATTTCGCTTAGCAATAGTTCTTCCATTCGACTATCACACCGTTTACCTACATCATGTTTTAGTGATTGACAAACGCCATTTGCATCGACCAATTGCAATTCTCTTGAACGCTGCTTTAATTTTTCTGGACTCCAATCAATAACACGCTCTTCGTCGTCCAATTCATCGTCACGATTATTATTAGCACATTCTGTAATTGGATTACGTTCGGATTCTTTGTCCAATTGACCTTTCATCCATTGGGCCAAATGTAATGCGCCACCTTTGGAAGTGCCCGATTTATTTAATAGGCGACATTTCTCATCGATTAATTCTTCTAATTGTTTTGATGCTTCACTTGAGTCTTTTGATGAGGTCTATACATATATATATATTAATGGGTATTTATACATACATATATAGGTATACAAACAAATTTTTCAAGACCATTAATTTAAACAATGCCATTATATTATATATCTACTTCAAATTCGTTTAAATCAAAAAGATACAAAAAACAACAATATTTTCTTTTTTATTTTTAATATTTTCTTATTTAATAATAATTTCTCTTATTTTGAAAATAATTTACAACAAATTTATAAATATATATATTTATTTATATTATTATAAATTAATTTAAATAAGTTTAATTTATATTTTTAGTATATTGTACGAGTAGATAGTGTGGAACGATATATCTATTGTGTAATGAATTTTAAACTTATGTCTTTTGCATCGATCATACTATTGATTGATATACATACATGATTTGATCTCTCTCGATTGTTGTTTTTGTAATTATTTATAATTAAACGAATTTTAAGATGACATTATTTATGTAATACATATATATTATATTATTATAGATATACAATAGAAATTGAATAAAAAAATCTATTTTTTTTTTAATTAAAAAAACTACTAAACTAGAGATAAAGAAAAAGATGAAAAATCAAGCAACAAAAATGATAATCATAATTAATAAATCAAATAAAATTATGATTAGTTTGGCTACAAATTTACTTACTTGATGGGAACGACTATTTAACAAATTAACATTTATTGTTTTTTAATATTTTGTTTTTTTTACATAACAACATTATAATTTAACCGAAATTATAAAAATAAATTTAATTATAAAAAATTAACAACAAAATATATATAAAAAAAACTCATCCTCACTTCCGCCTAATCGTTAATTAAATTATTATTTTTAGAATTAATCAAAATAATTACATTTTAGTTTATTGATAATTTAAAAATCACAAATCGAGAGAGTCAGGCGGTGTTGGACGACATGGTAAAATACCAAATGGATCATCACCAAAAAATATACATTCCTCTACATCGCCACCAAACGACGGGTCCATATTGACTTCATGAAAATCTAGATCTAATTCGAGCAGATCCCAAGAGCTATCAAAAAAAGTCTCTTGATTTTCATCATCACCCTCATTCAGATTGTCATTGTTTATGGTTCCAAAAACGCTGTTATCATCATCGTCATCATCATCATCATCGTCATGATTATTATCGGGTTCGATTGGCGAAACAATTATGCTCGGCGTTGCTGATTGCTTATTAAAATCGCTCGAAAATGTTTCCGAAAATTTATTTGATAGTAACGATGGTGATGGTGACACATTTGGTGGCGGTGTTTGAGGTGTCATTAATTGTTCTTGTTCAAATGTCCATATATCATCCGGATTTTCAGTATCATCAATAAATGATCGTCCCACGGAACTCAAACTAAACTCTACAAATTTACGATTATTTCCTATAATTGTATCGTACGATGGTGGTTGATGTGATTGGCTGTATAATGAACTTGGTGAACCATTTAATTCATCCATTTCATTATACGATAATCGAATTAATTTTTGTTCACTGCCACCACCAGTTGTGAATAATTCGGGTAATTCCGAAATTGTTTCTGGTATAGCCGACAAAGATTTACTATTATTATCATTACTATTTGATGATGTTACAGCGGTAATAGTTTGAGTAACTACTATGGTACTAAATTGATTATTAGAACTAAAATTACTAATATTGTAATTATTATTATTATTAATATTATTACTACAATTAAATAAACTAGATAATTTTGTCGAACCCATCAAATTTAAATTTGTAATATTTGCTGATAAATTAGATGATGAAGATGATGATTGTACATTTAAACTATTAAAACCTAAATTTAAATTATGATTAGAACTACGAATAGGACGAACCTGTTGATGATTATGATGATTATTGTTTGAATTTACTTTTAATGGTAATGAATCCAATGACGATAGTTTAATTGATGCCATCGAAGTGGTTGCTGCACCAATATCACTTAATGGAACAAATGTGTGCATTACATCGGGTGATTCTAATGGACTGGATAACGGTGTTGATCCTAAAGCTGCGTTTACTAAAAATCTAAAAATAAAAAATGTATGGTTTATGTATGTGTATATACGATCAACGTAAATAAAAATTCTTACATTTGTCGTTGCAATAAATTTTGCCAAACTGCTTTCAATTCTGGCGATGGTGCCCTTAAAATAATACTTCTGCGCCGGGCATTCCTCCTTGGCGTGCGTGTTATATCTGGTGCGCAATGTACTGTTGGACTTTCAGCTAGTCGTCCGTTTGGATCGATGGTTATTCGAAATTCAGTTGCTGAAAAACGCGATTTTCAATTAATTTGTATCACACGTACCAAATACAAAAACAATTATGTTACCTTTTTTTCTAATGTTAAAACATGAATCAGTTATGTTTGCTAAGGGAAGGGGTTCTTCAGTAATAAAAAGTACTCTATCACGGCTTACTTTTGCAAATAACAAAATATCACTAAATAATAATGTCCAATATGGCTTAACTGATCGTCCTTCAACTCTGGAAAGATCACCTCCAAATATCCATTGCCGCCCGGATGCTGCCAGTACAAATGGTTTACACCGTGTGAAAACTAAACGAGATTCCAAATCTTGTAATGTTAATAAAGGCCGGCCTTCACCTAATGGTTCCATCAATCCACCTCCAACAGTTATTTCCCGATAAGCCGCCTGTATACAAAAAATACATATTGTTAAGTTTGGTAATGCGTATATTAGAAAATGTTTGGTTACCTGGAGATCGTTGATAACAGAATTGAAATTCCTGTATTCTTCACTCTCCACACGACAATGTGATGCGGTAATTTGTATTAATTTTAATATTTCCCGGAAATGTTGTAGCGGCCGATGTATAAAAGTAGTTAAATCCGGTCTCTTTCGTGGTACCGCTGGTTCCAGTATAAAATTCATAAAATCCGAATTCGAATTTCGCGATTTATTCACTAAAACACAGTCGGCCCGTTTCAATCCATTGCAGTATTTTTTATATGCGGCACATAGAGCAGTCGTTTTAGATAAATATACGCGTGAGATAAAATTTAGGGGTGGCTCAGTTTCTTCTTGGACTAATTGCTCTAATATATCTTCTGAAATTCTTAGCAACTGAAACAAAAGGAAGATATATTTAGGTACATTTAAATATCGTTAGAAAACGACAGGGTATCCCATAAAAAACTATATGTCGTATATGTCGTTGTAATTGGAATACCCTGTAATTATTCTAACACAATATATTATTAGTATTACTTCATCTATATTTTGAAAAAGTGTTCGATGATCATTTGGTGAGATTATATCTTTCCGGTCTCTCATTGGTATTACAAAACGTTCCATACCAAATTGTAATGCCGTCACTAAATTTTGTTCGCGATGAACTAATTGGTAAATAATTTTTCGTCTTTGATCATCGATCGTTGGCAAAAGAATTGACTGAAACATAAATTATTATTATTATTAATAGTTTAGATGTCCAATAAAGTAAAAAATAAAAATAAAAGAGTAATTTTTTTTCGAAATAAGCCAAGTGTATTTACATAAAATGATAAAATTATAATTAACAAAATTACAAAATAGAAATAATAATTAAATCAACATAAATAATAAAAAATAATAATATATTATGTTTAAAAAAAAAAAAAAATTAAATCACGTTTTCTAAATTAAAATTTTGTTTAAATAAAATTGCAATTCTTTTAAGTCTAAAATATTCATTACAAAAAAAATAAATAATTTTTCTATCTAAAATACATAAATAATTTGCTAATAAATAAAAACGTGATTTCAATTTTTTTTTATGATTTTTTTAAATTTTTTAAATGATACAAATTTATTTTTAATTAATCTAATTATGCTACAATTTATGTATAATTATATATATTTATTTAAAGGAAACAAGCGTATGATGCCAAATTTGTATTTATATGTTTTAAAAATTTTCGTATTAAAATTATATTAAACTCTATACTTATAACCTAATAATAATAAAATATATGCATATGCTTATTAAATTAACAATAATTATAATAAAAACATAATAATAAAACAAACAAAAATTAATTAAATGATAATAAAGAAAATACACAGCATACATTCCGCGTTCATTTGATTAGAGGTGGAAAAATTAAAAAGTTAAATTCGTTCGAACTTGCACCTTATTGGCGATTGTAAAAATAGGTTAAGCGCCTTTCGCTGTAAAAACATGAAATACACAAGCTGCAAAAATTAGCAATCACCAAAGCTTTGAAACAAATTAGTTTTAATAACAAAATTATTAAACATCAACTTGCACAGCTAGCTTAGTTCCTATTTTCCCACTAGATGGAATCCGCAATGCTCCAATCGTCAATCTAGTTAGCTGAATTTTATTATCGTTTTTGGTTTACATAACTTATATAACAATATTCAACGCATAATAACAAATGGAATAAATTTAGAAAGATTCCACTTGAAGCGGCAAACCAAATCCATCCGTAAATGTCAAACCAAATCAACACGGTAAGTTAAATATTTGAGACACACAAACAAATTGTAATAATTGTTAAACTATGAAAAACAAATATGTTAAAATAAAAACAAGTGCGCCGAGCTTGGAGTACTTGGATTAGTTCAAATTTCAACCAGCATACGCAATCTGACGGACGATCTGTTTCATACTTGAAAATTTTTGCCAATTGAACGACATATAGTATATCTTAAGTTTACGTGTATGCGAATTTGTAAATATTCAATTACGTGACAAGTATAAGTTAAGTAACCTTTTTAGACTTACAGTTTTTTCAACAATTTACTGGAAATTTTTCAGTGTTTACTAGAAAGTTAAGTTTTAGTTATTTTTATTCACTCCACCCGTTGTCTATTTAAATGATTCAGAATGTTACGGAAAAACAATACCATGGTAGAATTCCAATGACCCTGAGACCGGTTAAACGGAAGATTGTTAGATTAACCTCCAATTCAGAGTTAAGGAAAAACGAGGGTGTCCATAATGGGAAAAGAGAAAATGAGAACAATAATCTGAAAAAAGAGGAAATTTTTGCAACTGTTTTTGCATTACTTCTTTGTCAGATTTTATTTTCTCTAAGAAATCCACGCATAACATCGTTTTATAATTGTATGTAATGCTCGGTGTAGCTCGCACTGCATCTGCAGGTACTTTGAGCACATATCGCTCATCGGTCTATTGGTCCCCCATCAGTGAAAACACCCTTTTCACATTGGCATCTTGGTAATGCTGCCAATTTACAAGAACTAAATTATAGAAAATACTTAAACCTTTAGAAACATATACAGCGTTACAGAGCCACGATGAAGCTTGGGTACTGAACATTTTGGAAGGTGGCAAGAACTTAATTAAAATTTCCAATATTTAAACGTTCGAATATATCTAGAAAATTTAAATTTTCTTGGTTCTCAACTATTCCCATCTCTTCTGCTAACTCTTTTTCTGCATAGGAAAATGGAAAATGTGCAAAAGATTTAAAAGTTCCAATGAAACCAATATTTATTTTTGTTTTATATCGTGGGTTCTTTTACGGTTAAAAATGTCTTAATAACAGGCTCTCAAATATTCGATTTAATAAAATTAATTTATTGGTTCCCAATTCCCACGGGAAATATCTTCAAGATTTGCTCCAAATAACAAAATTTCTCTGAATTTCTAAGTTCTTCGAATATGCAAAGCTTTAATCAAAGTTCCACTTAATCTATAGAGTATTTCTATTTTCTGGGTTTCCAATATGAGCTCTGCTTCAAAAAGGGAAAATTCTCTGAAGTTTGAGGCCCTGTATAGTTACTAGGATTTACTAGGTTTCCAACACGGTCATCAGCGCAAGAAATTAATTTCTTGTGTTTGTTTATGGTTTCTTGTTTAGAAATTGGAATTGTTTTATGATTTTTTAGAATATATTTTTCAAAAGTAATACATACTTTTTTTATTTGAGTAGTTTATTTTTCAAATGATTTAAAAAAAAGAGCGGAAAACACATTATTTACGGAAAAAACAAATTGTTAAAAGAAGATCTTCAAAACAGGTCGTCTGACAGCCTTAATTTTTGGCCAGATATTGAACAAAAAATTGGAGTTTTACAAAGCTCACTGAAAAATTTAAAATTTTTCGATTGCAACAAATATTTCAACATCACTCAATAATCTCAGATATTCTGGTTTCTCAAGTTAGAAAATTTAGATAATTAAAGATGAGAACTAAAGATAACAGAAAAAAAGAAAGACTAAGATCGTGGTGAAAACGAGAACAAGTTCTACGGATTGATGCTTACAAAATACCATCGCTTAAAGTTTGGGAAAGAACTACATTAATTGAAGAAATTAAGAGAATGGAATTTTTAAAGTAATCCCTAGAAATGGGAGCAATATGTACACATTATTAAAAATAGAATTCAAAATTTTATCTTAATTTATATCAAATCCCAAGTGAGTCTATGTCATGCGCAATTGTACCTCTCCTAGCGTTTCCTTAGTTTTCGAGTTTCATATATTTTGAACATGAATGTAAACAAATAATGGAATAAATAACTACCGAACAATGATTGTGTGATATGTGGTAATGGCATCATTCAATTCAATTTGACTACACCTTTTTGATCACACTAATACACACCCAAAAAACAGAAAGGATGTATAAATGATAGCAAATTTAAGTAGGTCTAGCAGCATTCATTGTAAAGGTTTTGACGAACGAATGCAACAACTTTAGTTCTGGTATATTAGTTCCCACAATCACCGTTATGACGTTGGTGGTGCTAAATATGGTTTTAATTTTTCATTGAGGAACTTTTTTTGTTGTAATATTAAGTCATATTAAGTGTTGAAGTAATTCTAATCTATTGAACCAAGAGAAATGTACTGATTTTTATTTTTTCGTGTACAAATATGTATAGCTAATTTAAGTTTCTAATTTGTCTGCTTTCAATCAAATGAACCGGAGTATGTATGTGTATATACTTAATATATAAAATTAATAATAAATTATTAAATTCTTTGTACAAAAAGTTATATAAAAAAAAGGATAATTTAAACGATAACACCCTGCCCTACCTCTTTACTAAACGTTACTTGGGGTAAATTTAATTTTCGTTTTGATGTGGTTTCAACAGAAGAACAAACTGTTGATGTTCTTATTGCCGCTGTTTTTAATGATAGAGATGGTGTAACTGGGATGATTACGGGTATATTTTTAATATTTTCATCTATGTCTATCTTTGGATTACTATTTATAATATTACGTGATTGTAATGTTATACCATTTGTTGGACGGTTATTATTACTACTACTACTATAATTACTACTTGTTGATGGACGTCGAAATATTTCCAAAATTAATATATTTCCTTGTGATCGGATTAAATTTAATATATCCATTTCAGGCATTGTCACAACATTATGTTTATCTACAAATATAACATAATCTCCAGGTACTACGCCTGATTTATCCGCTGATACGCCAGGCTCTACTTTTTCGATACGAGGCGGATGTGTCCAAACAATTGAAAATCCAAAGCCTTTATCATTTGTGCGAACTAATTTTTTTGTTATAGTAAACGGTGTTCGACCAGCATTCTGACGAATACTCGATTGTCTACGATTACCACTAGATGAATTACTTGCTGGTACGATTTCAATAGGTGGATCTAGCTCAAGAAATCGTAAAAAAAGATTTTCATCAGCATCTCGTTGGTGAATTGCTTTTTTACTAAATGCTATTGTTGTTTGGCCGGTAGTAGTGGAAGTCGTATTATTATTATTATTATTATTCATTTGCTCTGTATTATTATCATCTCCAACCCTATCACGATCTCCAGCTCCATCATCAATACTAATTGCTTCTTCCACTGATGATTGTGAATTTTCACACATAATTGGTGGTTGTAAACTTGCCGAACTGTTTGTTGATAAATGCTGGTGATTTAATAATGCCACTGGAATTGGTTGGGCCGGATTGGTCAAACAAGATTGGGCTTGTAATTTAAATGATCCATTAATTTCCTATAAACCAGAAGAACAAAAAAAAAACAGAATTGTTTTCAATATAGTTTTTTCCACACTTGCGCGTCCAATATTATAAAGATTTGAAAGATTGTATAAGTAATTATCATTGCCATTGAAATGTTTATTTTCATTATATTTTCAACAGTAAGGATAAAAAGGATTCTTGAATAAATAATAAACATATATAGTTTCTTATTTATTCAAGCCCGACAAAGCGAGCAAGAACCATAAACATATCTTTCATAAATACCTAATATTAAAGACGAAGATTAAAACAAACTTTTTATCTTTAAAAAAAAAAAAAATGTAATCAATATTTACCTTTTGAACAACATTTTTAACGGGAAATGACATGCATCCTAAAAATTCACTTCGTCTGAAAAAATAAACAAAAATAATAAACATAAATAAATAACTACTATATACATAAATGAACTGCTAAATTTAACACATTTTTTGAGTTAACAATTTAATTAAACTTAATTAGTTTTAATAATGTATTATTTTTTAATCATGTTATAATTGGTTATAGCAATAATGGTGTTGTTGTTATTTTGACTAGAAAGGATAAAAAAAGCCCAAATAAAATAAAATTAAGTATTTAGATTTATTTAATAAGGATAATTGTGTATTACATTAATTAAAATTACTAAATAATTTTTAATTTATTTAATTAATAATTTACGTTTAAATATAATTCGTGGAAATTAGTCCTGTACAATCTGATAAAAAATAATTCTATATTTAATTACTATTTTATATACATATTGATTTTATGTCCAAATTGTTAAAAAGAAAATAAAGTTGATTAGATTTATTGGACAATTTTCGATATTATGACAGTAATAAATAATACAATTATGTATGACCAAAATATTATAACGATTGTTAATTAAATTTGAAAATAAATAAAAATATCTTAATTTCTTTTCTTGACGTCATCATTAGTATTTATAATATTTATAGATTTTCTTTTAATGAATTAATACATATTTTGTTTTCTTTTGAAGACGTCATTGAACTTCGCGTATAATATATCTGTCTATAAGCTAAAACATGATACAATCAATTTTGATATGACGCCAATATTATATAAAAGATGTTTTTTTTATTTGCACAACATTCATAGTTTGAAAGAAAGAGAAGTGTGGGAATTTGCACGATATATACTGTCAGTAATAATTGACCCAGTTTTTTCCTTTGATTTTATGATTTCAATTTGATGCAGATTTTTTATAAAGATTTTTAAATTGTTGTCAGTTATGGCTTTTGTTGTTTTTGTCTGTGTTTTTCGTCAAAATAAATGTTTACTATAGATTGTTTACAAATTTGCTTCGAAATTACTATGTATAACGAATACAATGGAAATATATACAAAACATTAATGGGTGTATCCAGCCAGAACACTAAATCAAATCAGATCTGGCACTAAAGAAAAATAAAACTCATGTCTGGATGCAAAATATTTCACTACAAAAATGTAGATAGTATCACTGTTTAGATAGACAAACATGTTCTGTCTGCCTATACATATTTGGATAAACATTTTTAGGTTTGGGTCTTTATTTTATTTTAAATTTTTCATTAGAAGAGTTTTGTTACTTAAAAGTAAACGACAAAATGTTAAGTAAATATCACATTTTAAATTATTTCATCAATTTCTCACAGCAACACCAAACAACTGAGCTGTCAATTTACTGTCGATTCTAACAGATAATGATACAAGTGAAGCTAAGTTTTAGAATATACACCAAAAGTAAACCTCATGTTCTCACTTAATCTGTGAGACTCTACATGTTCCAACGCACAGGATGCAAAATATTTCATTGATCAAATGTAGGGCCGTAGTTCCCATCCTGTTTCTAAATTTCCGAAATATAGCAGAGACGCAATTCCAAAATGAATACCAATTTCATTTTTTCTAGAATTTGGTAATATGCTGAAACTGACTGATAATCAATGTCAAAATAAAATGAATACAAAAGGACACTGATAGCTTTTAAAAGTTTAAAAATTAAATTTAGCTATGATTCAATGAGTCTGGTGTGAAACACAATAACTACAAAATTGTTTTGGATTTTCAATACCACGTATCAATCATGATATTTACACGGAGTCTAAAAATTTTTAAATTAGAGACTATTTCATCAAAAGTTAGACTCTCTTATAATACAGTTATGAAAATCTGCTAAACACCATAAAGAGATTTGGAGAAATTCGTAACAATTATTTAATATAAAATGCTTTTCTGTACCTAGATTTTCGAATGTCATCGCCATGATGACATCATTTCTTATTTTTGAAACATACAAAATATTTGCCCAAATTTTCAATGATGAAAATTATAACACATGTTTCCCACTAAATTTTTAGAATATTTTTATTGCTATAGAACATGCAACTGGTCTACGTGACTGTCTACGCATTTAATTTTGTGGCTATCGATTAAAATAAAAATCTCTATATTCTTATAATCTAAATTATAAATTGATGGTAATTGCTAATAATGAGCGCAAGTCCTCTTTCTAATCAATCGACCTAACCGACAAGTCCAAAATCCTAGTTTTAGTTCTAAAAAATCAATTTTGATTCATTTAAATTATATTTTGTGTGCTCTAAGGAGGTGTCCGTTAATGTGAAGTTATGCTGAAGGCAAAAGTCTCACACGGGACATCCTGGTTTAAGTGCCCGTTAAAAATTTTAACGTATAAAAAAGAAAATATTGCATAATTTACATTATGAATTAAATAAAATCCAAATCAGGATTTTAATTTAATTAATTAAAATATGAATTCTCAAAATTTGAAAAGATTTAGTGCATTTTGCTTACTCAATCGAAGATTCGCCGTTCAGGAATAGATTTGAATGGCGTTGTCAACCATATGTCCAAAACTTCCTCCAAAGGGGTTCGCCGCGATATTTGCTAGTCAGGAGACCTTTTTATAAATAAACCGTAATCCTACCTTAATTATATAAGGTTTCATTTTTAAATCTATTAATTTGGCTGATAGATAAGATAATCCTTTTGTAGCATAACTTTCATTCCATCTTCTTTTTTCCCGCTTCAATGATTTTCAAAAGTTGTCCATCTTAGTTATAAATATCGCAAATAGCATTTATTTTTATTTTCAAGGTGAAGTAACGTATCTTGAAATGAAGACATCAAAAACAGAATGAAATAGTAAAATATTAGGATCTAATTTATCGTTGCGTATTATCTTGTGTTGTGTAATGCTTCCGTGATACTTTGAGCTAAAAAATGCAAAACAATCTTTTCTCTTTGCTGAGTTGGAAAATTGCGAAAATAATTTTATAACAATACGATAAACGCCAGAGTTTTAATGCGTATTTTGTACAATTGCATAATATTTAATATATAAGTATATATACATTTTGTGAACGACATATAACGACAAGCGATTACATTTTTGTTCTCTTCTAAAATTCTTTGAAACATCGATTGGTTAAGGCCGAAATTAAAAAATGATATGTAAAATGTTAAACCTCTATGTAGTGTGGGTTTGAATCAAACAGTCAATCTTCATTTGTAAGATTTGAAACTCGACCTCCATCATGAGTAAAATACGGACCCACTTGCATATTTTGTAAGATAAATTTCAATCGACATTATTTATAATAGCCGAAGCCAGGTCCAGCCACTTGACATTTTCTATAAAATTTCTGAATCCGTTATAGGCTATAATATTTAAAATTTGTAATTGTTTAATATTTTAAGTAAATTTAATATAAACTAATATTTAAAATAGAAATTTCCAGAAATATCTAAGGTACTGTCCGGACAGTTTTGATACCAAACTGCTTTTCTTTTAGTGTGCTGATTTATCATCAACAAATCTTCCAAAATTGTTAAAGGCCTATTCAAAATATTAGATATTTTCTGAACTCGACGATTTTTAAATCAAATCAAAAAACGTTCTATATATCTATATATCTAAAATAAGGGAACCTTAGAAATTCGTGAAAATTTCTATAATTCGTTTAGAAAAATTAAGATTTATAGTACTACTAAATTCGTTTGTTTTAAGATCTAAACTGTCAATTTCAATAATAATTATCTATTTAACATTTTTTTCAAAATTCCACAAAGTTCCAAAAAATAGTGTTCAATAAAATTTTAATGAATCTTCTTGAAGTTATGAAATCATAAAGTTATCAGTGATTTTCTGGTTTAAGAGTTTCGGAAATAATTAAGCTTTAGTCAACCTTTCAAATACAAAAAAATATCAAAGCTCTATTCTCGTCAAAATAATTTAGGGGTTCCTTCCATATCAATTTTATGAACACGATTTACTAAAAAATTGTTTTTTATTTAATCACGCTTAGATTGTGAGATATTAACATTTCAATGTTGTACTTGTTGAAAAAAAATATTAAAAGTTAATCTAAATGTAAATTTACATGTATCGTAAGATTCATCTAAGTTTTGAACTTCACAAACAATTTTCAATATGATTTCCAGTATTGTTGCCGGTATTATTGATTCGGGCAAACTACTCCTCCCTATATAGTCTGAATATTTTTTGTGTAGACATCTCCTTTCAAACGTTCTCATACAGAAACATTTATTGGTGTTTGGAAATATTGGTGACCAAGCTATAAGTCCGCTGCGGGCAATCTATTGCTCTGGATAATTTATATAAAAACACTTTCGAATTTTTCTTCTATAGTGTGCAGGAGCTTCATCTTTTTGATACAATAAAGTATTTCTTATCATGGGTGAAAGTGAATCTAGCACACCGGGAGCTGTTTAATTGTTTAATTGTAGATAGCTTCTTCAGTTCAATGTTTATGGTAATAAAAAAATTGGTCCGATAAAATTATTTCCAATCATAATACACCATGCAGCGTGTGGTTTTTCTGGTAGCCACTCATGAAGATTGTGGAAATTTGTTACTCCGTCCCTCGTAAATGTTGATTCGTTGGTCCATAAAATGGATGGCAAATATATGAAGGATTATGTTCCTCATTGTTTAACAGTTGAAAAAGGAAATTTACTTTCTTTGGTAAAAAGATCGTGCAATCTCTTCCTACTGAATTTAAAATTTGTACGTCGGTATTGACGTCGTGTTGAATTTGGATAAAATTTTGATATCTATAAGAGAACATATCTATAAGAGAACATTGTTGATGTTCCGCTCCTCGTTCTCGTCTTTTCTGAGAACTATTTCAAACATTCTATGATCTGGTATCGTCCATTTCCGTTACACAAATCAAATTTTATTATTTCTGATTTATTATTTTATGCAAACGAGCAAACAAATTATTTTAAAAAGATTAACAACGAATTTAGTAATACATTTACCAACAATTAAAAAGTATAAACAAATGCAACAGTCAGTTTTTTTTGTTTAAATACGTTCAACAACGATTGCTTTGTTTTTTTATAATTTTTTTTTTACTTATACCAACTTATATTTTTTTTTCAACTAGTACATTGAAATATTAATATCTCAAAAACTTTATCTGATTAGATAAAAAACGATGAAACAATTTTTTTAGAAACTTTTCTGTTACCAAAACTATTAAGTGATTTTCCGAAAAAAAATGAGTTAAAGTTTTTTTTTTATGTTTCACACAATTTTTAAATACCATCAATGTTTGATTTAACTTTTCTTCATAACATTGAGCCAGCTAGTTTGGAGTCGCCCCAATGGGATACCCTGTAGTTGGTACATATTTGTATATAGCTTCATCTGGATTTTTGATCGACTGAAATTGTAAGAAGGGACTTCTAATGTGTACAGTTTCTTGTTATGCTTACCCTGTAGTTGGAATTTTTTGTTGATTACAAAAAAAACATATGTATACTCGTATATTAATTATTTAACTTGTTTTATAAATAACAATTATTAAATAGGTATATATGTTAAACCAATAAATATAAAATTCTAATAAATGTTCTTAAGTCGCGTGTTAAATTTCTATATACACTTGATAATGGATATACGAGTATGTAGTTGTATATAGGCAATGAAAAGTTTTAAAATCGATATTTATTTATTATTTATTTACTCGAAGGCTCTCTTAGAAAATAGAAATTAAATATTAAACTTTTAATTTTAAGTAGATTTTTGGTTTCGTCTGCTTTTCTACACATTCAAATGTATGTAAATGCATGTCTATAAGCAATTTTATTACGTTGATTTGTATTTTTAATTTTTTTGTAATTGTTGATAGAAAGTAATGAAAATTTTTAATTATAAAAAGTATAAGGTGTGGATATAGTATACACATATACAATATATATATATATATATATATATATATATATATATATATATATATATATATATATATATATATATATATATATATATATATATATATATATATATATATATATATATATATATATATATATATATATATATTTATATATACATATATATGCGTTTACATATTCGTGGGATTGATTTTTCCGTTCAATTAAACCAATCTAAGAAATGAAAAATGACATTTGTTGAATGTTCTTGTTTTTATATATTTTAACCAATATTTATTTAATGTATGGTTTAAATAATCAATAAAGTGCTTCTCGTTTCTATAATAAAATTTATTTAAATTATAGAAATAGGCAAAAACATTTTTTTTTACATACATACATACATATAAAATTAATAATTGAAATATGTGTTCGCTACTTTATATAATACATATATATATATAATATTAAGGAGTGCCATTATTTAAGAAATCAAAATAATAAACATAAAATTAAAAAAATAAATAAACAGTCAAATAGTTAATCAAATCTACTCACTCGTTGTTACTAGTAATATTACTATTATCATTATATTTTGATTTTAATATATCATCATGTCATTGGCTTAATGACTTATTATAATTAATTGGGTCATATTCATTGAATTCAATCGAATTTGATGATGATGTTGGTATAGAAATTTTATGAAATTTATTACATTTATCACAACAACATTTCTTATTTTTTGTCGATTTTACTTTGGAGTCACGTAAAATTCCAGCCACAGTTTGTAATACAAATGACCTTTTTGTTTTAATTTTTTTTTGTTAGTATAGGTATGCATTATATATATATATATATATATATATATATATATATATATATATATATATATATATATATATATATATATATATATATATATATATATATATATATATATATATATATATATATATATATATATATATATATCAATGAAAGGATAAATTAAATCTCATGCAATTTTATTTATTTTTATATTATATTTTCATTCAAAATAAAGGATAAGAATGCATCAGTAATTGAGTAGAGAGTAGGAAGAAAATATCTAGCCAAATTTAGAAGAAATAAAAAAAAAAAAAACAAATAAAATTGAACTTGGGCACTGTGCCAAGAAAATAAAATAAAAATTATAGTTTACTGTAAGGCGCCATCTACCAACTATATATAAGATAGATTCTAATCTAATTCCAAAATATAACAACTAAGATTCAATTTTTTGTTTTTTTACAATTATTGTTATTATCATTATTAATCGTATGTGTTTGTATATTCATAAAATTATGAATTGTTTTGATGCCAAAGCTAATATTAAATTACTTTAAAATTTAATTACGTTATATAAATATGTATATATACTTATATGTATACATAAATTATATTCGTACGCGTTGTGTTTTAAACAAAAATATTTGTTTCTTATGAAAATGAAAATATGAAAATTGAAAAACGCGTATGGATTTTATTGTTTGTTCCAAGTAATCTTATAAATTAAATGAAGAAAAATTCAATTTGACCTCTACAAAATATATTCTACTTGCTTGTGGCGTGGCAAGGTAAACATAAAATAAATCCATTTAAAATATAACTCGTCCATTTTACTAACTTATATATTTAGTTATTAGGTATTTCACGTATTTTTTTTTTTTTTCTATCACACTATTAAATTATTTTAAATCCCGCGTCAATGTTTCTTTTTGATTCAAGGATTTCTAAAATAAAATTTGACTTCTTTCTATATTATATAAAATTATTTTATTGGAATATTATGAAAAATGGGATATATTCAAAATAGTCATTGAATAATGATTATGATTTAATATGGAAGGATGGGATGGGATTGAGCTGAAATAACAGTGGAAAAATATAAATGAGTAAAGTTTTGGGGTGGTATATGATAAATATATGTATATTTTTTTCTTATGACGATGAAATAAATTAAGGATATTTAAAAAATAATAATAATAATAATAATTATACACAACAATTACATTTATATTTATTGTGATGATTGATCGGAAAACTTTTTGTTAATATTTATTGGTAATCACTATTTGTTTTGTATTTATTTAGATTTTCACAAAATTAACCACTTTTGCAAAATAACTTAATTGTTTTTTTTTAATACTTTTCTTCTTATCAAAGTGAAAAAATTTATCCACCAAATTTTATGTAACCATTTATGTATTTTATTCCGTGAACTAAATAATAAATTATTATTATTGTTGTATGTATAAAGGTTTCAGTTTATTTTAAATATTTAAATTATATTTAAATTAATAATTATTTCGTTTTGTAGAGAATAAAATAAACTTTTTCACTTTTTTACATTAAAAAGACGACAACCAACCAAACCAAAATGGCTGCATCGATCCAAAAAAAAGAAAAGAAAATTGAAAACTGTATTTTCCTGGCAAGGAGAGGAGAGAGTAAATTTGGATGGTGGATTTTAAATGAGAAAATAGGGGAAATATTTAGAAAATGAAAATTTTCCACGCTTAATTTTTAATGTATAATTTTATCTATTAAATACTATTATTATTATTAAATTATTAATATTTTATGAATTTAAAAACGTTTTGGAATTTTATATAAAAACGTTGATTGGCAAAACGTGCGCATATTCGTTTTGTACTGTATATATTTATTTTGCGCCTTTCCATTTCACTGAAAAATCTTTTATATATATGTAACTTACTTGCACTCACGATCACGATGCCAAACTGCCAACTGAATTCGTTTATTTGTATTACAATCCAGTGATTCTTTCAGGTCAAACTTAAATCGATGATCAAAATATGGCCGAGCTGAGTTGCGATGCACAGCGGTCCGTTGAAATCCAATTTCACTTTCTGATGGTAATATTGCCACCTATAGATACATACATATAATAGTTAAAACACCATTTAAATTATTAATAATATTTATTAATGTATTTTACCTTGACATAAGCATTTATCGAATTTCCATTTGGACGACACAAATCTCGACATCGAATAACTGAAATAACGTCGAAAAAATATATATTTTTTTATAAAATTATTCTCGATAATAACTCTTAAATAACGGTTTAAATTAATATTTTTGTTGTTCTTATTATTGTTGTTGTTGTTGTCGGGAATGAATCCATACCAACTCACCATGAACATTAATAGCATTATCTTCTAGAAATATTGCAATATCTAAACTGCCGGTCACTAAACAATTTTTTGATATTCTTGATGCCATCGATGAAGCAACCGATCTACGTTTATCGATTGAACTCTCTTGACTGCTACTACAATCTGGCGAAAATGTTAAACATCGTCGCGAATTAATTATAACGCCTGTCGGTGTTGAACTTCCCTGCAGATCAATCGTATTGATCTCTGTACTGCTACTGTTACTATTGTTATTATTCGTTTGAATTGCCGAATCGATAATTATCGCGCGATCATTTGGTGTGTCCATCTCGGCTAATTGCTCATACGATTTTTGAATTAAATTATAATGGGCTGGTGTCTCCGGCGATGGTATGCCATTCGGCAATGTTAATCCAATCATACCTTTATCGTGTACATCGCTACTATTGTCTAAATTAGGTAATCCATTTGGTATCGTCAGCCCTATGCGATCGTTAATTTTATGAATTTTTCGTCTCACAGCCTTTCGTCGTCGTAGGCAAAACGATACCTCAGAATCTGGCGTTTTGATCTCTCGCTCATTATATTCGACTTTGTCATCGTTTATGATAATTGTTCGATCTTTTGCTTCTATAACTTTACTGGGTGACAATAACAGTATGTCATTGCTGTATTTCATTAGATCACTAGCCGGATCGTCAGCTGATTTATATGTAGACTTTTCATTATTATTGCTTAATATATCGTTATTATTGTTAAAAATTCTAAATTTATTGATTTTTGGTGTAATCGTTTTCTTTTCCTTTTTAGCGCTCTCTAATATTGCATCGATCATTTTTTCGAGCGCCGTATCACCCAGTACCGATGAGCTCAGCGATGGCTCCTGATTATTATTTATTGCGATACTTTTACGTTTTAAACTTATTTTACTAAATCGTAACTCTGATAGCCGGGACGAGAGTGGCGTAATACCTTCGTTCACGATCGATTTGATTTTTTTACTCGGCGGCGGTAATATTGATTGGGGTTCGTCTTGTTGATTGAAATATCTAGGATTTTCATAGTAACTATCGGCAATACTGAGACCGCGTATCGCAAAATATGGCGGCGCTGTTTGTATTTCGCACGGTGAATATTCTACATCGTAACTAGGAAGTGTTGATGCGTATTGAGGTGGACGTTTTGGTGTTGGCGAAACAATATCACAATGTAACCGTTTACGGTGGATGTGCGAGGTTGGTGTTACTGTTGGTGTTGTCATTGGTGTTAAATTACTGACATCCCTTAAAGCTAAATTTAATTGACTACCACCGGTATTCTGTTGTAATGAACCTCTACTATTGCCTAAATTTGAAACACGATATGGTGTTGACGAAATTAAATTACAATTCTCTTTATTGTTGTTCAATTTACAAATATTATTTGTCGCGTGTTGTTGTATACAGGAGCCTAGTGAACGGCGTGATTTTAAATTTTTTATATTTTTCGGTGTTCTCACATTCCCATCATCGGTTAGAACGACGCCTAATGATCGCCGATTTGTAGATAATTTTGTGACGCGTTTCTCATCGGTACGTTGTTGTTTTGTTGTTACTGTCCACTTTAACATTTTTGTGATTTGATTAACTTATATAATTTCCGTTTTTGTTTTAAACAAAATTTTGTCCTGGCAGTTAAGTTCTAAAGTAAAAAAAAATAAATAAAAGGACGAGTTAATTGTGGGAAAATTTTATTTTTGTTTTTTAAATAAAATGTTAAAAAAAAAGGAAACTAGTATCCTTTATGCAATTAAACATCACTTTAAACATTTTTAAGATAATAATTTTTTATCTGATTTTTTCTTGATAAGCTAGACAACTTTTCCGTTAGTAATTAGTCATTGTATACTAACAAATATGTACGTATGATTATTGATTTAAAAAAAATTAAATTGTTAATGGTAAATAAATATCCTGCGTTGAGTAAACTGCCGCTTTTCTTGAAATTTATGTAAGACGATAAAATGTGTGTGTGTGTGTGTATGTTTATATAATATTATATTGCGTGCAATCATTCAAGAGGGCAGTTAAAATTGTGCACAAAATATATTAAAATATTTTTGTTATTAAATGAATTTATCGAAGTAAAACCGTGGGATATTTTTCTTTCATTTTCTTTTTGTTTATGAAACTAGTAATTAGAAGTTGTATCCATACATACAAATAAAATATTTTAAAGGTTATAAGTTATTTAATAATTGGTGGATTTAACGTATAGGGTGAATACGATCGTTAAAATATTCTTACAATTGAATTTTTGGGAATACATCTTACTGATTGATTGAATAAATTATTTGACAATAGTGCTAAAACGTAAGCATTACAGGTTGTCTCGATATTAAAATCTCCAATATTCCAGCTGACGATATACAATACAAATTTATTTTTTGGTAGCACATACATCATAGCTATAACTAATAAAAACAAATATTTTATTGATTTTTAAATTATAGTTTAGTTTAAAATAAAAAAACACAACACAAAAAATTGTCACAGTTGGTCAGTGAAGTGATGATTTGTCAAAAATATATTTCATCAACCGTGAATGTTTTTTTTAAAAATAGAATGTCAAGTGTAAATTTTAAAAAAAATGATGTCTTATAGGAAAAAATCTAATAAGGATATAGTTTATTCTAATAATATTACAACAGCAGTAGATTATTATTTACATATATATATATATACTACTAGTAATTTAATAAACCGTAACCGTTATAAGAAGAACCATAATTAACCAAAAATATGGATATATTGTTTTAAATAAAATTTCTTAAACCATATGGTGATCTTAACGCATATAATAATATAGATTTTTAACATTTGCGGTTAATACAATTTACATAAATTACATTCTTCAGTAAATATCATTTTATGTAATGCGTTGCTGTCGACTTATGAAATTATGGAACCGTTAATTTCTTTACTATTCTTTTTTTAAATAAAGGGTAATTGATTTCCAATTTTTTTTTATTATCTTCCAAGATATGTACGAGTATGTATATACATAAGTGTATATAGATTTGAAGTGTTTGATAAGTATTTCATGTTAATATAAATGTGTTTTGCTAAAATAGGTCACAGCTGACTAATTAAACGGACCATATTGCTGATTGCTTTTAAGAAAATTCGGTTCTATGGATGGTCACGGTAGTTGAAAAAATTTGAATTTTAAATTATGCGCGTTATATGCATTTTTTTAATATTTTATTTCGGTTTTTTATTATGTTTAAATGCATTATGGTTTTATGTTCAAAAAAAAAAAAAAAAATTGTTTGGAACAAACGAATTTACAAATTTTTAATTTGAATTTCCAATATATGTTGGTTTTGTATTTTGTTAAATTAATCAAACTCGCTACATGAGTTAATAATAATAATTGTATGTTGGTTTTGTTATTAAAAGAGAACATACATTGTGTGTGTTTTTGATCAACGTAACAGGTGACTTAAAATATTATTTTAAATTTGCTGGAGCCCTCATAATAGTTAAAATTTGTAAAATGTTTACTTACACATACGTATTTTTCTTTTTACCCACATCAAATTATCAAAATTCCTATGTACATATACGTATCTATTGTGTAGTATAGGTTGTACGAATTATACATGATTTATCTTTCGTCTAAGTTCAAAAAATATATATAATAATACGACATATATATATTTTAGAAGACGTAGAACGCGTGCCAAAAGACGAAACGTAAAATTATAAAAATACAACAATAACAGTACGACAACATTTGCTTCAAATAATTTAAAAAAGCCCACCTGCCCCGATGCAAGACATATTTTTTTTATTTTTTCAATATTATATTCTTATTGGTTTAGAATTTCATAGATAAACAAATATTATTCGTTTTTATTAATTTAAATGCGAATTAAATCATATAATTATTATTTCATTATACATATACGAGTATATGGTCTATGGAGTTATACGATCATTATAATATGATGTTGCCGTCTAATTTATGTATTTTAAAAATAATTGGAGCACTAAAATATGAAATATACGTATATACT
Source organism: Tipula unca (assembly GCA_951394425.1). Classification (NCBI taxonomy): domain Eukaryota; kingdom Metazoa; phylum Arthropoda; class Insecta; order Diptera; family Tipulidae; genus Tipula; species Tipula unca. The sequence goes on along the minus strand of OX596380.1, from coordinate 5,233,978 downwards.
CGTTAAAATAAACAAATTTCTACTCTACTGTAATTTTATTTCTTTTTTTATCGGCGAATACAATCAAAACGACGACGTTATCGACGATGAGTTAAACCAGCATAATATTATCATGAAATTTTGTTTATTCTATAATTCAGGAAGGTTAAAATATATATATACATATTTTATATTATAAAAGCATATTACAGATGGTTTTGAAACATAATTTAAAAGATGTTGAGGATGGTAAGGGTTGCTTATCTTTTATCTATATCCTTTATGTACACAAGATTTTGTTAGGTATGGTTCGAAACGATCATTATTTTATTTCTACCGAGTGTTCCCGTTTAAATTAATTTAATTTTGTTAAAATTCAATGTGAATTGATTATATGAAATAAAATTTTAAAAAAATCCAACTCAATTGGCGTGAAACAATAAATATAGCTCTTGCCAAATATTTTCCATAACGAAAAAAAACTATTAACCCTTTTAATTGTTGTCGGTATAATATACTTTGTATAATATACAGGTAAGCGAATTTTACTAGACGGTTGCGTATTTTACTGCATGCGTATTTTTTCCATGTATACTGATGAATGATGATAAGAAACGTTATATGTATATCTTGTCCACCTATTTAAATATTTCCACCCTTATTCGTATCACCTGTATTTTACACCATTATAGTAGATTGATTATGACAAAAAATTAAAATTAAAGAAAAAAAAAATGGAAAAGACTGTTGACAAATATAATTTTAATAAATTCTTAGTTGCTTTTCACTTTTATAATAATTATATATAATTATTAAGCTTGGCTCCTATTAATTGAACCATGTTGCCATTGTTTACATATTTTCAATGTTTTTAACAACGAAAAAAAAAAGTATCGGGGTTTAATTGGCTCCAACAAATCAGATTCACAACAGACGTTTTGCTGAAGAATAGATGTCGCAATTCGAAATTATTTTTAAGTAAAACATTTTAAATTGTGTTAAATAATTTAAAATTACAAATTTTACAATAATTATATATCTACAATCACCGGATTTTAAATTTCTTTGCGTCAATAATCCAATCGATTGCTTAAAATATAACTGATATGTTTATAAATGAAGAGAAAATTTGGAATCTTAGTCCTGAAAGTTTAAAGGTTTATGTTTTAAATTTAAAATTCTAAAATCTGAGTTGTCCTGTTAATTTTAATTTTAAATTAATTCTAAGAAATTCGAAAATCGAAATTTTTACAATTTAAGAAACTACGAATTAAAATTTTAAATCTGAAATTGTAATCATAAATTTTAAATTATTCCGGAAAACTCAATAAAAATTCAGAAAATATTAAAATTGTTCGAGAAATTTATTAAATAGAATTTAATTAAATTTAACGTTGATTAAAACCAATAATTTTTTTCTTTAATTTAGTGAAATTTGTAATTTTATTATTTTGATGTAATGTATAGTTTTGAATTATTTTTTGTTAAAGTAAAGATAAAATAAAATTTAGCAGTAAGAATTTTACATTTCAAATACTCAATTCTTAAAAAATACCAGATTCTAAGTTTAGAATTATTAATTATAAAATATCAAATCATAATTACAGCTTACAAATTCTAAAATTTATGTTAGATGATTAGATATTCAAAACTTAAATTAGTTTATAATTTTATTTTAAATAATGGAGATGCAGTTTTCAAAAGTTTTGAATCTGGGATCATTAAGCTTAAAATAAATTATGTTTTTTATGTATATTTTATATTAAATAAAAAAAAGATTTTTGTATATTCAAATGTTAAATCAAGAATTTAATAAAATTTAGCGTTGATCGAACGAACATCAAACCAATAATTCCTTTTTCCTAATTTTATTTTATCTATTTTAAAGAATTTAAATACAATTTAGAAATTTGAATCTAGCATCTGTAAATTTTTAACTTTAAATATTATTTTAAAATTATTCCTTAGATCTTTCCGAAAAATATTATTTTTGATCTATTTTAAATTTTTTTTTAAATTCAATGTAAATTATTAAAAGTCAATTCTAATTTAACGATATTTATAAACTTTGCAAAATTATGACATTTGAAAAAATAGTAGGAATTGTAAATTTTGAAAAATTTAATACAAATTCGATTTGAGCAAATGAGATTTTTGTAATTTTTATAATTACCACAATGTTTCAAAGTTAGAATTTAATAAAATTTAACCTTGATTAGAACCAATAATTTTCTTTTAATTTAGGAAAGAAGGAAGGAATTAATTTAGGAATTTAAAGAATTCTTCATTTTAAATACCAAATAGTAAAAAAATTCAAATCAAAAATTATACTAAGTTATATAAGATCAAAGTTACAGCTTAGAAATTTTAAAATTTATATTAGATAATTATATGTATGTTAAAAATTTAAATTCTAAAATTTTAAAATCATAATTTTCAAAGATTTTGAATTTGGACCTTTAACTTGATATTGTAATTTAAAAAAAAAATTAAATTATTCATATTTTATATTTAAAAAAAAATAAAATAGAATTTAATAGAATTTAGCGTAGATCGAAATTCAAACTTAAAATTCATTATTATGCAATTTAGAGAAATTTGAAATTGAATTTAGGAAAATATAATTTAAAATTTTGGATCTAGAATTTTAAAATTTAAAATAAAAACTACTTTTAATCTATTTTTAAATTTTTTTTTAAATTTAATGTAAATTATTAAAAGAGAGAATCCTAATTTAAAAACTTTACAAAATTATAACATTTGTAGAAAATGGACCTCCTAACTTTTAAAATTGTGATTTGAGCACTTTCAAATCTAGAATTTAATTTAATTTAAGGTTAATGTGAGACCAATCAATTTTATTCTTTGGTATGTTTTGTTTTTATTTAGAGCAATTTGAACATTTATTCATTTTGGTTAAAGTTAACATTACTTGAAATTCAGGATCAAATTAAGCAATGGTCAAACCATTGAATCCCTTTATTTTTAACTAAATAATTCCAAATTTATCATTTTACATTCTAACAATTCCAGACTCAACAGACTTTTAGACCAAAACGGAAATTTGAAATCTATGGTTTCAAAATTTCTTCTTCATTTTTAAGATTCAAAATTTATTAGTTACTTACCAGATCTTAATTTCAAAGTTTTAGTACTCTTAAAAATAAATAAATAATAGTAATTTAAAATAAATATAAGTTCTATAAATGAAGAAGTATTTTGGTCCGTATTCAAAATTTACAATCTAATTCTTAAAATTTAAAGGTTTAAAATTAAAAATTAAAAATTCCAAATTATAATAATTTTTGCAACATTTGTTAATTTAAAAATTATTAAATAATTTTGAATCTAAACTTTCTAACAATTCAATTTCTAACTTTAATAAATATGTTGAATTAGATCCGTAGAACTCAAAGAATTAAAAAAAAATTTAAATTTATCGAAAAAATTTTAAAATATTTTTTTAGAAATTCTATAAAATAATAATTCAAATTGGTCGAGATTTTTTAATTTAATTAAATGGAATATTTGTCCGATTTGTCGACCTTAATATCTCAAATAAAATAATAAATTTTAACATTAATGAAAATTCCAGCCAATAATATGTTTTTATAATTTATTAAAATTTGGTATCAAATTTGGCAATCAATATTGCAATTAGTTACCCACACACCAACTTTAATAATATTTTAAATTTCATTCTGCTGTTTGTAATTTAAACAACGCATATATACAATCATTTTTAAACCGCATACAAATTTGACTGCAATTCTATTAAAAACAGGCGAATCAAATTTCCTTGAAAGCCCTGCACGCAATAAACATCTGGTTTGACATGAGAACATTTTTTTAATTCATTTAATGTGTTAAAAATAAATCTTAACAAAATCAAAAAATCCTCCCATTTCTTCCAGCGAATTTAATATAGTAATCAATTCCCTTAAGGCCATTTAAGAATTTATTCGTTGGTTCCAAATAATAAGAACAAAATTTAATTCAACAAAATCGTATACATATATTGTTTTGTTAACCCTTTAAAAGACATATAATGAATAATTTACACACAATTGAATTCTTAGATTATATAATTAAATAATATGTTAGTATGCAAATATACAGGGATTTTTACATCGGGTAATATAGGATTCAGAAAATTACGGATAATTAAAATGGGCCAGGTGTATAATAAATTAATTTTGTAATTTCTAATCTTGATTTTTAAACGTTTTATTATTAACACAAAATTGTATACCGATACACGCGATCGTGTAACAATATAATTATATAATTATTTACTTAACCACCAATTTAACTTTTAAATGTACATACATACATTATGTAGACATAACATATGTATATTGATTAGATAGGGTGTAGGTGATAATTTAATACAAAATTTTATTGCAGTTCTAGTTGGTCGTTTAAAACAGTTTTTATTTGTATTTTCAATGCGAACATTTTTGAGACAGCGCGCACAAGTTCAGGGCAGATGCATTTACGTTTTATTTTTGTTTTTCATCTATACATACGTACATACATATGTAATAAATTTAATTTCTTTGAGATCCCTCAATTTTTTTGCTTTTCTCTTTTTATTTATATACAATACACCAAAAATTACACAAAAATGTCTTGATCCAATTCCGGTTTTATTCTTAAAAAAAATATTAAAACACAAAAGGAAAACAAATTGCGTAAGCTGAGATTGTTGTACGCGTATATGTGGTATGCTGCTGCTATGCTCAGTGTTGTTCAATTTTTGTTCTTTAAATTAAATTTAAAGATTTGCGCATACCATGGCCTGACCTTGAAAATTTATTTATTAATATTTACGTGATTTACCTGACAACAAATCACCCCTCTGCCGAAGAAAAGTATTTTTATTTCCAATCATTTCTTTTTTATTCAATTTAATCCGTAAGAAATAAGAGAAATTTATTATTTCAACATTTGCAGATGTTTTTGCAAAATACTAAATCATGAATGATCCATATACATACATATATATTCTCCGCAAAAAGGTCTAATTTTTATTTTTTTTCGTTTAATTTTAAGATCTTTCGATCTTATATCGTGAGACGGTTTGATATATGTAAGTACATACATATGTACAGTAATTCACCTTAGAAATTGTTACATACGGAAATTTATGAGATCAACGAAATTTCCCATGAATTTCACGCCTATTCATTTTTTATATTTATTTGGTACACACATCTTAGGGTTCAACTGCGTATTTTGTCAATGTCTCGAACCGTAAACTTTAATTTAATTTAATTTTTTTTTAGTATACATATGTACATACGGATACAAGGAAACTGTGTGATCTTACTGATTAACATTCATTGATTTTTAATGAGGCGAGATATTTTTTCGGTGAGCATCCCCTAAACGATGAATTTTCGAAACAATATAAAAACCATCGCAATTGATTTCAATATTACTTTTTTTTTTTTTGGTATAATGTTTGTTCAACAATGCGCATACGCATACAACTTAAGAAAAAAACGTACATTTTCTTTTATTTGCCATATTCCTTATAAATTCATAATACATAAGTAATTCGCGAATATTTTTATGCGCGAGGGACCTAAGTTTCAATTGCAAAAACAAAAACAAAAAAAAACGTTCATAAAAAACTTGATTTTTATGTTTGGTACATAAACTCATTTTCGTTTTGCTTAAGCTTTGTTCCAACGCCACCAAAAAAATAAATATATAAGTCAAAATTTTAATTGTTGGGGTTTATTCTTTTGTTTCTTTGCAAATTTTTTTTATTCAGAAAACAATATTTGTAATGTAATGCGATATGCTTAAATTATTTTTATTATATTTTTTTGAGGAATAAAAATAATTGAACGGTTATTTTTAATCAACAGTAATTATTTATATAAATCACGTGGTCTGTCAACCAAACGAAATATCTACAAATAATCGTAAGAACACAATACGTAATAACTGAATACCTGTTTAACTTGATCTGATTCTTTGTATCACATAATATACCTTTACCATATACGGTGCATTTCCGTTGCATTATTCATAATGTCTTATTCTTTGATTTACGATTATATTACATAATGTTATATATAAGCTAAAGGATTGCTTTCAAATTATTATAAAAAAAAAAAATAATAATACAAAAAAAGAATACTGGACACCGGTTTTTCATTTTACTTTTATTCATCTCTAATTTTTGAGGTTATATATTGCAAATTATACTCTTTTTCTGCAACATATAGCATTATCTTTGAAGATTTTTATCTTTTGTCAGAGAGAAGATAATACCATATATATTTTTTTAAATACAATGAAAAAAATAAGGGAAATTCAACAAACAAATTGAAATTGAATTCGCGATTTATTGCAATAAGCAGGGAACCGGATTTTTTTATTTTTATGTACACAATTTTTGCATTTATTGAAATTAGTTTCTAATAAAAATACCGTTATAATTTATATTATAAAAAAGGACCTAATTTTAAATTCAATTTTTATCCAGGTAAAAATATGTCTTTCTCATCGTTAAGTTAGGGAACATTTTTAGTCTATATATACATATATACACATATTACATTATGTCCTTATTATATATAGATGAATTCACGTGCTTTTATATTAGGACTAATTTTTTTAAGAAAATTTGAAACCGATTATTTCTTATTTATGTATATATTCCAAGAAAAACATAAATAAAAATCCCATATACATGTTGCAGTTACCACGTGGTGAGCTGTCGCCATTTGTATCGTAAATTGACATATAAAACGATTATTTATCACGACACACATGCATAAAAAGGGGGAGGGTAATCGATGTGTGATAGAAAAAGTTTATGAATACATAATTTAAATTTTTAAATATGAGGTTAGGTTTACTGTACAAATCTTGTAACGGGAAAGAAAAAAAAATCTGTTATTCGATTATATTATATGATTGGGTATAATAATAGAGGATAATGCAACTTTAAATTAGAGCATTAGCTGAAGGACCCTTTTAAAACCGAAATACTTTAAACTTTTTATTTTATTTATTAAATTACATTAATTTTGATTTTTTTTTTTTTTACTTTAAGATGAATGAAGGAAGGTGAGAGAAAAGGGTTTATTTTGATATGGGACCCTTAAAAACAATTTTTGTTGTTGTATAAGAAATAATTTCTAATTTAATTTATAAAATTAGGGCGGGAAATACATAATTCAATCAAGGATATATACTAATAAAAATTTCTAACGTGTACTTACATATATTTTTTCAGGATACCAGTGTTCAAAATATACATAGTTCCTCAATCAATCAGATCAATTATATATATTCTTTACTATTACTTTGTAACTGTGATAATAACTATTCCCAATTTCACTGAAGGGGTCAACACATTGATTAGAAAATATATAGAAAGACCCTTTTCTATTTACATTTTCCACTGTATGGCCTTTTGTTTTCTTGGGAAACCCTAACTACCGCTATAACGTCCATATCATTCATAGAAAAGAAATTCCGTTTATCTTAACACGTCTATACATTATATATATATACAACAACAACAACAATATTGTGTAAATATCCGTAAAAATATAAATGAAGTTTTAACACCAATTTACAGTGCACAAATACGGTTCAACTTATGACTCTCGCGATACTCTATTATACGCGGAATTATATATGTATATATACGAAATTTAACAATAGAAAGTGGTATTGAAGAGGTTCGACGTGAAGTGTTTTTTTTGTGGTAAATTTTATATATTATTTTATGGGATATTTTAAAAGTGGTTCGGACCATTATTGTAAATGAACTATAAAAACATGTTATCTGCAACAAACATATTTTTAAATATTTTATTTAAAAATCTGTCGTTTTTACTATATAGTGAGAATCTAAGTTTTGAGTAAATCTGACGATAATGGAAACAAAACTAATTATCTGCAGATATTGTAATTTTATTTGAGCAGTTATCCACTTTTATCAAATTTCTTCTGGGAAATTGACAAAAAATAACTAAAAACTGTAATTGACTGTGCGCAAACATAATACTATTTATACAAAAATATTTAAATATTGACATAACCGATTTCACCCTCGGTTTACATAACATAGTTCCCGCATCCAAAACAAAATTTTTTTTTTTTTGTATTTTGCATAATTTTGGAATAAAGTATTTTCCATAAACTTGTTTCAAATATCCAGTTATAATTTAATAACAAACAAATGATTCTCAAACAGGACCTATATTGTACATACGTAAAATCGGATCAATTATTTTGTTGTTGTTGTGTTGTACGCATAGTTGATTTTCTAGTACCTACATACATATATAATTTTTAATTCGGGTCAGTAAGAAACTACTCGACCTGAAATTGTCAGAAAAATCTTTTAAGATGTTGATTAAAGAATTAAAACTATGTCACCCTTAAATTTTTTAAACAAATAAAAATAAAAAGTCGCGATAAAATTGTAATTAATTTAATGTTATTTTTAATTAGTTTATGTGTATACATACATAAACGTAGTCGGAAACGTGGGAATATATACATACATGTATAAGAATGTGACGGATGGTTCAACGTTGATTTGTCTATTTAATCATATATAATCAATGTGACATTTCCAAAAAAAAAACGCTTGATAAGGATGAAATGAAGAATATGCCTCTGATATCGACCGACCCTTTTTTACGTCGCAACTATATATTTATTAGGGATTTGTATAAGAAGTATAGGGGTTCCATAAAAATAATTATCATCAGCATGATTACGATTGAGGAATAATTTTTTTTTTTAAGTAAGGTAATCTAAGAATTTAAATATAAGCATAAGAAAAGGGGTAATTTTATGTATCCTTTTTTTTTTTTTTTGATTATACATAAACAAAAACAAAATATCACAAAATTTGGCCCGTAGCAGAATTCTTATTTATTTTAGTTACGCACAGGGTGAATATTAACGCACATATCAAATAGCTGTTTAATTAAAGAATGATATCAACCTTCACCAACCTATAGCTATGTGATATGGGTACATAATATATACGCAAATGAAAAATATTTAAATTATGTTATGTAACGTTTAAATTAAGTACACACACAATGTGAGTGAAATGAGAAATTTAACATTAACCATTTACCTACGTATCTACATATTACATATATATAGATAAGGGAAAATGCATATACACAAATCAAAAATTTGTCAAAACTTTCCTTCGATTGTATAGCAACATTGAACCAGGTGGCTTTTTGGCCTTACTTTATACTTCCGATTTATGTTACATATCGATAAATAATATTTCAGTTAAAATATATATTTTTCAAAAACCAGCTTTCTTAATGAGAACAAAATTCGTTGCTAATCCTTTAACAAAATAATTTATCGTACTCGCATAATTTAAGGGTCAGCAAGTTTACACCTTAAAGAAAACTAAAAAAAAGTTGACGATACATCAGTCATTTGTCAAAACAAGAACATTTTTTTTTTCGATGTGACAGTTTTGTTAATCCTTTTCCATCGACAACAATAAATTGCAGTTGGGAAATTTACGCAAACATATTTATCCTAATTACATCCATACATTCCAAAATACAATTTACAGATGATTAAGCAATTTGAACATTTAATGAGAAAAAGGATTATCTGTTAAAAGTTTCCCCGCGCTTCTTACAATTATATAATAATTCGATAATTGAGTATACGCAAAAATATAAAGCTGCCAGGTAAACTAAAAAAAATTCTCCGAATTGATGAGTCATCCCTGCGTCCCTAATTTACATTGATTTCTGAATGTGCGAACATAATTCAATTAAATCTCTCCTTTCATATAATAGTGATGATCAGTCTACTCTACGTATTTCACAAAAAATAAATTATCATTAATTTTTTCGGATTATATATCGACAAAACAACCATAACAATAGATATTGTTTTGATTTGAAATAATAATCCTTCCATTGTTTGAGAATGTTCCACTCCATCATCAAACGATCATAGATAATAATATCCTTCTGGTTTTAAAAACCAGCGGGTGATTTTTATTTTTGGCAGTGTAGCTAGTAGATAATATACAATTATTTACAATTACATTGCATATTTTGTCCATAGTTTTTATATGTAAATTAAATCCGATTATGATATTGATATTATTACTGATATGCATATATTGTATAAATAATCCTTGAAATTTATTCAAACACATGATCAAATAATTTTATTATTTTAATCTATCAATTTATCGATCATTAAAGTGAAAATCCTATTTTATTACCCGTACCCCTTTTTAAGAATATTTTTTTAATTTATTAGAAATTTGACCAAAAAATTAGTAATTTTGATAATTTAACCCTTTATGTGCGCGACTTTATTACAGGTTAAAAAATGCGTTCCCTATCTAAAATTTCTTGACCCTATATATCGCGTATGACTTTCTTTTATTTTTTTCACTTAACATGTTCATCAGATTAAGAAATAAAATCGCGTGTTTATTTTCAAATAAACCGCTAACACTATATATAATTTAATCTCGCGATTTATAAAGTGTTTTACCGCACTCGCATATACATATACAAAAGGGAATAATGTATGTTACATAGATTGACTTTATTTACTTTCTTTTTAACAGAAAGAAGGGTCATTACATTGAATCTCTAATTTCTTGACCCTTTTTGATATTAAACCATAATTTATCTCGTAGACGAGAAAAAATTACATGGTTCGCGATGGTCAACTTATTATTAGAGAATTTAAAATTTACTTTCTTTTTAACTGTTCCAAAGGGGATTATTCCTTTCTTATATATGTACACAATATCTGAAGGGTCAGTATTCAAATATCCATATTTTGTACATAAATTATAGAAATGGTTGTTATTTTTGATCATAAACATGATATTTTATTGTTTTATGACATTTTCAATTACGCATGCGTACATAAATTAATTATTTAAAATAGTACCCACCTTATAGTATTTGTTTTTATTTTTATTTTTATGTTTTATTTTTTCAAATTACAATTAACTCCAATATTGTTTATAAAATAGTAATATGAAATCCAAATAGTAATATCATTGCCGAAATGAGACACTTAATTTAAATACACTAATTATATAAAACTCACTTTATCACTTTGTTAAAATAATATATTTGCATAACTTCACTATATAGATAATTTATATTCACAAAACACAATTTATAATATTCCTTTTATTTTTGTGTAAAATTTTGAACAAAATTAAAATTTAATATTTTATAAATTTTCGAAAAATATTACTATTAAATTTTGAACCAAGGTCTGCCTCGATCGAAATTTCATTCTCATCTGACAAAAAAACATATATTTTTTTTTACATTCACCACGTATACATATGTATATATGTACGTATGAACCCTTGTCGATCTTCGTTCCATGTACATATATACATATATGTATATAAGGAATATAAAAGCAAAATACCGAATGCTATACGATTATTTTCAGTTTGTAAATTTTAGTTTGTGAATATAATGTGTATAGTGTCCCCCTCTTGCACTGCACGCATATATAAACTCAGGTAAGAAAGGTATATATATATATTTGAAAACTTAAGTATAGTATTGTGAAACCACGTGGTTTTATGTGATAATTGCGCTTACGATCAAATGATCAGAAATATTATTTATGGGTGGAACAAATTATTTTATTGGTTTATAAAAGTTATGCTCAACAACTGACATTTAAATTTCTTTTTTTTTTAGTTTAATTAACTTTAATAATGTCTTTATCACCTTTCTCCAATTTTATATTTAATGATAGATTTATTGAATTAACGATGTCGAAAGATAAATCATTAATAATCATCACTCTTTTAAATTCAATAACACATTAACTTAAACAATTTTTTTAGATTAGTGTTTATGTTTTAAATGGTAAATGTTGTCATAACTATGTAATAATTAGTCACACCGACTAATCTGATGAGGAGGTCCTAGCAAATAAATAAAACGGAAATCATTTATTATGTTTTTGTTAAATTCTTTTCTATTATTGTTAAAAAAAAGGATACAAAATACAATTTTCACACTGCAGGGTCATTAAAAAAATTGACTTTCGAAAAAATCTTTGTTGACTGATTTTGAATTCCGCAGATATCCGCTTTGACGGCATCCGCAACCCAATCCATATTATTTAAATAGATCGTTAAAAACATATTTTATCTTATGTATGTACATAATGCCTCGTGCTCTTTAAACCATGTACATACATTCATTTGCAATAAAACAATTATATTAGCTGTTATAGTAATTGAACCCCTTTATACTTAATAGAAAAATAAAAGTTCAACTATTTTGATCAGATCAGGTTTATATATGTATGTATATATATATATATATATATATTAACTTCAATCATGGTGTCCCCCTTGAAAGAAAAAAATCTTTTAAACGTAAGAAAGAATAAAAATAAAAATTTGGCAGTGGCCTTGAAATATAAAGAATAAAACAAAAAAAATCGCGAGACGCGACTTATTTATTAAATCGCGGGTCTTTACCCTTTTATATTTTTATTTCTCGCTATACCTTTTATATATATATATATATATATATATATATATATATATATATATATATATATATATATATATATATATATATATATATATATATATATATATATATATATATATATATATATATATATATATATATATATATATATATATATTTATATAGGTAAACAGACTCGTACAAACACTGATAACATTTATGTCTTTTAAACACAGGCTTGATGCTTAGTAATCGTTTTTTTTTTTAAATAAGAATATTAATGTTAAATTTAATGTTGGTAAAGTTAGGTAGGTAATTGTTGATATTATACATAAATAATGATATGTATTATACATATATATATAATGTATACTATAGTTAACAATTAATTGATCAGGTAGACGAATTTAAATAAGTAGATTTAAATGCGGCTGTACGGTTATGAATACATAAACTGGTGATTTTTACAGAAAAAAAAATGATAAAACTGAGTAACTGCTACTAAAAACATATTTAGCTTTAAGTAAAATTAAGTAAAATTAATTGTTTTAATTTTATAAAATAAAATATAAACACCTAAATGACGATAACCGGTTTCAGGCGCCAAATTTTGTGAAAAATCATACATTTTCCTTATTTATGTAAAAAAATTAAAACTAGTTATCTCTACTTAAATATTTACCCAGTGATTAAATTTTTATAAATTAAAATTTAGAAATAGTAAAATGTATTTTATGATATACATATGTTGAATTAGCAGCCAAGTAGACATAAATTATTTAAATTTGTATACTGTTACATCCTAATTTCCTAAAATTAGTTTTTTGTAGATAACATGTTTTTCAAAATACTACACAAATATAACCTTTAATTTATATTCTATACAGGGAGTTTAATTTAAAACGCGACCCACTCAACTTAAATTGTAATATATACTCAATCGAGCTCGATTATTCTTTGTTGTAGAAACATGCAAGGAAGTAATTGTAGCATGAAGAAAATTGTTATCAACCATTATCACCTATCGGAGAAACTCACTGATATGATTTTGTTAAAATTGTATAAGAAATAAATTAAATCTTATTAGTTTAATTGTTGATCAATCGATATAATTGCAAAATGGACAAAAGAATAGTTTCTGTCATATCAATGAACCGCATGAAAACTAGTTCACAGATTGCAACACAAAAAATACAGAGTTCTATAAACTGATGCAGGCCCAAATGGCCATTCAATCTCAATTGCAGTTAATTCCTTTGGCATCTGTTTGGTTCGCGATATTGTTCTCAACCATTAAAGTTCATTATACAATAAAATGTAACTCATGCCACAAGTGACAAATAATCCATGGCAATACATATTACACAAATGCTCAGTGGATCGAAAACTTTCGTATGAAAGAGAAATCTTTATCCAAATTTGTTTTACTCAAAAAAATCAAACATATAATTTATTTCTGCTACAGATAATTTTCAGAGCATATATCAACAGAAAAATAAGTGGCTGTAGCAATAAGCCTGATTTCGAAACCATTTGTAACATCCCACAAATAATAGAATGCATAGATGCGGAACTCACATCCCTATTATGTTGTTCCAAAAGATGGATTTAGGGATTTTATTTTGAGCTGCCATGACGCACACGTATTTGTAAATTCTGGAATTTATACAAATATTAGCAGGATTTTACCTAAAGTAAAGGTTATGATTTTTACTTTATTCAATTAAAAATTAAATTAATTTTATTGCTGTTTCAGGAAACACAGGAAGCTGATGGTAATGCATATACGGATAAACACGTGATTTAGTTTAATTCATACATGAACTCAGGTAGAGTTAACATCGAAAATGCATTCATGCACTTGAAAGATAGATAGAGTTTGTCAAGTTACGTTCGCGAAACATATACACCACAATAGAGAGGTTTGCCAGAATTGTTCGGGACAATTGGTTTGAATTCAACGATGCCTTGCTTACCGCTGTCGCTGCAAATCTTATACAAGTTTCGTTTTGCCATCAAAGTTTTTCGGCTGTGGAAAATGTCGCCGCCCGCAAAAAGTGTATCCAACAGATAATAAAGGATTAAACACACAAAACGCGGTGCGTCAAATTCCAAAAAATCTCAAATTTCAAGTACATATTAACAACAATTTTGAAATATAGATGATTGGCCGCTTAATTATAGAATTTATATTTTTCAAATTTTGAATTTCCCGTACATTTTTAAGAGTCACTAATAATATTTTTAAAATTCACCAAAATTCCAGGAGTTTTAGAAAAACTTTCGAACTTTCATTTTAAATATTAGAAATTTTCTCAAATTCTGCCAAAATACTTAACAATTTATCAATTTACAAAATCTATTCTGCGATGACCATTTGGATCTTATAATATTTTTCAAAATTAAGCAGAATCTAAATTTTGAAAAATGTATTCAATTTTTTGAATATTTGTCAAAATTTTGGCGGATACTGTAATTAAATATCTTATTGAACATCTTCATTATGATTGACAATGATGCTACAGGCAGTCGATACATTGGTAAAATAATTGCAAGACTTCGATAGAACAAATTTTTAAATT
Source organism: Tipula unca (assembly GCA_951394425.1). Lineage (NCBI taxonomy): Eukaryota > Metazoa > Arthropoda > Insecta > Diptera > Tipulidae > Tipula > Tipula unca. The sequence goes on along the minus strand of OX596380.1, from coordinate 5,218,902 downwards.
TAGATGTAAGCTTTCAAAAGAACTTACCAGCCTATCGAATGAAATATCAGAGATGCATGGAGAAGTCAACTCACGACATTGAATTTATATAAAACATTAAGGGCTTTATCAACAATCAGTGTTGGTGATTTGTAGGTCACAAGCTCAAAAAAAACAATATTTTTGAAAATTGAATTTCCAAATTTTCCGGAATTTTGAAAAACAAGTTACGAAATCAAATTTAACGTTTACACTATTGAATTTTAACTTGATTTCGAAAAACTAAAAATTCTTGAGATTTACTAATTCAGTTAAGTAATATTTAAGTAATATTTTTCAAATTCGAAAAATTTCGAAACCGAGTTTTTCGGTCTTATACGATTATGAAAATTAAAATTAAAATTCAAACTGTTAAATGACAATTATCATTAAAATTTGAATATTATCATGAAAATCCCCAATTTATGGTGGTTGTTTTTCGAATTTTAGAGCATTGTCCCAATTTTTCCAATATTCGAAATCCATAAATTTAGTGAAAGTTAACTATAAGGCAATTTTGGAGTATTTCTCAAATTTTGAATTTTCAATCGAAATTCAGATGATTTTTCTAATTTCGGAATACCATTCGATTTAAACTGATAACAACTAGTAAAGTGGTTAGAGCTGTGACGTTTGCATCAGGAGCGACTGCAAGAGATTTGGGAGAGCCTGGGGCCTCAGACGAAGGAGGAAAAAAATAAAATAAATAAATTCGACATGGATGAACAAGGTAGTTCATGATTTTTGGTTGAAATTTGTATGGGGAATCCTTCATTTAATACTGGTCCCAGGGCCCGAAGTACCACTATACGTAATAAATACGTGATAAAAATATAGATCAGTTACGAGTAGTTAATTAAGCAAAGACACAAACCGTAAGCCGCGCTTATAAGTACTTGCAGTGTCGCTTGGAAAGCAACTAATTATTTATACTGCAATAATTTGACATTTTCGAAATAACTATTATTTGTTGACAAAACAAAAAAATATTAGCTCTAGTAGGTTATGTCTGATTCCAGATTATTTGCGGTATTATTTGGCGATTTCCATCAAAGTAGTTGACCTCTAATGAAAACAATTTGTACAAAACTTTCCCGTAGTGAACACATAGATGAATATGACGTCATGATCGGTCTAGATCCTGGATGTAGATTGATTATTGGAGGAGTACGTAATAATATACCACTTAAGATTAAGAATTCATATACTACCGAGAACTATATCTGGTGTTTACACACTTTTAACATTCAAGTACAATGATCAAATTTCACCCATGGTCAAAGATTTTCGGTAATACACGCCAAAGGGAATGTGTAAAACGAAAAGTACCGCACTATTGAAATTACAAAAATACATCTGTATTGAGAAAGCGTGTGATCAATTTGCGAAATAAATAATCGGAACAATTGAACGAAGATCCCTTGTCGTAATTCGATCAACAAAAATCGCAGCGAATTAACCAATCAAAGGCTATATACGTACACCTCAACCGAAACTATTTCATGCTTTAAAAAAATACGCAGATGTTCTTGAAGTCGGAGAATTTAGGAAAACAAAACTCTGTGCTGTTTGTCATAAAGGACATAAGACGTCAAAATCACTCCATCGGTACCAATTTTGCCGAAAATGTGGTATCACTTTGATTCGGGACGTAAACGCTGGGAGGAATATCCCCTACCTGGGATTGTGTATAATAAAACAAGAACATAAACATGTTAATTTTAGTAAAAGCACCAAGTAAACTATGTAAAACTTGGTGTTGATTATTTTTTTCTATATTCTATAGTTATTTTGATAGAATAAAATAGTTGGAATAGAGCATCAAATATTATCCGCTTATTCTATTTATCGCTAAAGGCATATTATACATTTTTGAAATCGGAAATCTTGCTAAAGGAATTCTTAAAATCACATTCCTAAATTTTTCTATTCTTACATTTTTAATTTCTAAATTTTAAAAGTCCTAAATTCTTAAGCGCCTGAAACTCCTCAATTAATCAATTTCTTAATAAATTTCTTTTCCATACATTTTAAATCCTCAAAATCGATAATTTTAGAATTTATATTTCTTAAATTTTAAAACGTGTTGATATTCAAATTTTAATTTCAACTTGGAATGCAAACTTTTATTTTAAATAGTAGTTTACCATTAAAATTACGAATTTATCGATTGATCAAATTTCGTTACAATTTTATAAAGAATCAGTTTTTAAAACTAAAATTTAAAATATCACGGAGATGGAAATTTGACTTTCACATATTACCTAGCAAATAAAAATATTTTACAAATTTTGACTTTCGGGTAGCCTTTTAAAAACCAATCCCTGTAGTCGTATTTACTATATTATCATATTTATAAATTACTTAAGAATGTACTTTAGTAAGAGTCCTAAATATACATAATATGTGATAAAATTTACACTTATTTTGTTGTTTTTCCACTTTTGTGAAGCAGCGTGTTTCATATACTCGTATATACATATATATATATATGTACACAGACACTTATACAAATTTCAAAATTTATAAACTCAAGTAGAAAAGCAACTGATCTACATTTTAACTATTATTCATAATTCTTAGATCCCTTCTTAATATTTTCATAAAAAAAAAATTATTTATGTATTATAAATAAATAAATAACATTTTTAAGAGAGCAGATTGTCCACATCGCACATATACGTAATTTATATTTCGGCTTGAATTGAAATCAATTTTTGTAACTTTACGCAATTGCAACCAACATATACTTGAAATTGAAAGAATGATGGACGGACAAAAAAAAATATACGTATATACGTTTTATGAATCAGAGCAAAATATTCAGGATCTTTTAATTATCATTATATTGTCTGAAGAGATGAGAATTACAAAAAGGCAGTCGTTTAAATTATTTTTGAACGAACGAATTCATGTCTATTATACCGCAGCTTGTCTATCAAATTTTGTTGTTGTGTGTATCTATTGTCATGATCATAAAGATCTCGTGTAAGGAAATAAAGAATATAATACTGTATGTAGTTGACTTCGGATAATGCTCACGTATATATATAACATAAATGGTAAAAAGGATACGTTAGCTGAGCGCACGATTTATTGACGTATACATACGAGTATATAGTATATAATAGCAAATAAAATATAATTAAAGTGATTGTTATAATTTTAAAGAGGAAATCAATTCATTTTATCGTTTCCAAGATTTTTAAAAACTAGATTTTAATGTAATTTTAAATACGAGTATATGTAGTTCCTACAGGAAATATTGATATTAAATTTTGGTAACCCGAAAATTCATAGAAAAACAATTCATCGATTAAACAATTGAAAGAACAACAATTCATCGAAAACAATTCATAGAAACACAATTCATAGAACCACAATTTCACGAATACACAATTCCTCGAATTTACAATTCATCGAATTCCCGTTATCAGGGAAAAATTCTGTATAGAAATGAAGAATAAAAAAATTGAATGTTGATCATGTTGATCGCGTTGATCAACTTTCGATTTCAATTTTCTTGTATATAATAAAAGAAGATTAAGTTAGGAATATGATGTAATCAATTCGGCAAATTATTTCGTTTTCTCTATTTGTTTATAACAATATCGAATTATTTATCGAGTTTCTATAGTATAAATATTATAAATAAATTAATTTTATTCAAAAATTAATAAATAAATTATAGAATTTATATTTCAAGTGTATATATTTGTTAATAAAAAATACAATTACTTATTAAACATTCATTTGTTAATAACAAATTATTTTATTTATAACTATATCAAGTAAATCAGAATTTTTTGGACAATTTTTATAAACAAATATAGTTTTTTATTTAAAGTTTCATTCAAATATTCATAAGAAAAAATAAAAAAAATTTGCCGATTTTTCACTATATTGTTAATAATAAATAAAATTTATGAACAAATTAATTCTTTATAAATTTATTATAAATAAATGATATTTTGTTGATAATATTATTCCATTTTTGGTTCAAAAATCAACTCGAAACTCAGTCGAAAAATCCCATAGTAAAATAACTAAATTCTATGAATTGTAAATTCGATGAATTGTTGTTCTCGCAATTTTCGTTTCCCATAGGATGGCTATATGAAAATTTTATAATTGGTCGCATTCGCAATTTCTCGAATAATATACATCGGAATTTGTTGGGACATATTTTAATCGATCAATAAATTCTTTCTTCTGGATTTGGCCATCAAAAATTTATTTGTTTATAACAATATCGAATTGTTTTATAGAGTTTTCTTGGTAAAAAACTATAAAAAATTCAATTTTATTCAAAATATTGTTACATAAATTATTGAATTATACCACTATTGTTGTTAATTTATTTATTTATTTATACATAAATTAATTGTTTATAATATATTCTAATTGTTTATAATTTTTTTGAGCAATTTTTATAAACAAATATATTGTTTTATTTAAAATTTCATTCAAATATTCATAAGAAAAAATAAAAAAAATTTGCCGATTTTTCACTATATTGTTAATAATAAATAAAATTTATGAACAAATTAATTGTTTATAAATTTATTATAAATAAATGATATTTTGTTGATAATATTATTCAATTTTTGGTTCAAAAATCAACTCGAAACTCAGTCGAAAAATCCCATAGTAAAATAACTAAATTCTATGAATTGTAAATTCGATGAATTGTTGTTCTAGCAATTTTCGTTTCCCATAGGATGGCTATATGAAAATTTTATAATTGGTCGCATTCGCAATTTCTCGAATAATATACATCGGAATTTGTTGGGACATATTTTAATCGATCAATAAATTCTTTCTTCTGGATTTGGCCATCAAAAATTTATTTGTTTATAACAATATCGAATTGTTTTATAGAGTTTTCTTGGTAAAAAACTATAAAAAATTGAATTTTATTCAAAATATTGATACATAAATTATTGAATTATACCACTATTGTTGTTAATTTATTTATTTATTTATACATAAATTAATTGTTTATAATATATTCTAATTGTTTATAATTTTTTTGGGCAATTTTTATAAACAAATATAGTGTTTTATTTAAAATTTCATTCAAATAATCATAAGAAAAAATAAAAAAAATTTGCCGATTTTTCACTATATTGTTAATAATAAATAAAATTTATGAACAAATTAATTGTTTATAAATTTATTATAAATAAATGATATTTTGTTGATAATATTATTCAATTTTTGGTTCAAAAATCAACTCGAAACTCAGTCGAAAAATCCCATAGTAAAATAACTAAATTCTATGAATTGTAAATTCGATGAATTGTTGTTCTAGCAATTTTCGTTTCCCATAGGATGGCTATATGAAAATTTTATAATTGGTCGCATTCGCAATTTCTCGAATAATATACATCGGAATTTGTTGGGACATATTTTAATCGATCAATAAATTCTTTCTTCTGGATTTGGCCATCAAAAATTTATTTGTTTATAACAATATCGAATTGTTTTATAGAGTTTTCTTGGTAAAAAACTATAAAAAATTCAATTTTATTCAAAATATTGTTACATAAATTATTGAATTATACCACTATTGTTGTTAATTTATTTATTTATTTATACATAAATTAATTGTTTATAATATATTCTAATTGTTTATAATTTTTTTGGGCAATTTTTATAAACAAATATAGTGTTTTATTTAAAATTTCATTCAAATAATCATAAGAAAAAATAAAAAAAATTTGCCGATTTTTCACTATATTGTTAATAATAAATAAAATTTATGAACAAATTAATTGTTTATAAATTTATTATAAATAAATGATATTTTGTTGATAATATTATTCAATTTTTGGTTCAAAAATCAACTCGAAACTCAGTCGAAAAATCCCATAGTAAAATAACTAAATTCTATGAATTGTAAATTCGATGAATTGTTGTTCTAGCAATTTTCGTTTCCCATAGGATGGCTATATGAAAATTTTATAATTGGTCGCATTCGCAATTTCTCGAATAATATACATCGGAATTTGTTGGGACATATTTTAATCGATCAATAAATTCTTTCTTCTGGATTTGGCCATCAAAAATTTATTTGTTTATAACAATATCGAATTGTTTTATAGAGTTTTCTTGGTAAAAAACTATAAAAAATTGAATTTTATTCAAAATATTGATACATAAATTATTGAATTATACCACTATTGTTGTTAATTTATTTATTTATTTATACATAAATTAATTGTTTATAATATATTCTAATTGTTTATAATTTTTTTGGGCAATTTTTATAAACAAATATAGTGTTTTATTTAAAATTTCATTCAAATATTCATAAGAAAAAATAAAAAAAATTTGCCGATTTTTCACTATATTGTTAATAATAAATAAAATTTATGAACAAATTAATTGTTTATAAATTTATTATAAATAAATGATATTTTGTTGATAATATTATTCAATTTTTGGTTCAAAAATCAACTCGAAACTCAGTCGAAAAATCCCATAGTAAAATAACTAAATTCTATGAATTGTAAATTCGATGAATTGTTGTTCTAGCAATTTTCGTTTCCCATAGGATGGCTATATGAATATTTTATAATTGGTCGCATTCGCAATTTCTCGAATAATATACATCGGAATTTGTTGGGACATATTTTAATCGATCAATAAATTCTTTCTTCTGGATTTGGCCATCAAAAATTTATTTGTTTATAACAATATCGAATTGTTTTATAGAGTTTTCTTGGTAAAAAACTATAAAAAATTGAATTTTATTCAAAATATTGATACATAAATTATTGAATTATACCACTATTGTTGTTAATTTATTTATTTATTTATACATAAATTAATTGTTTATAATATATTCTAATTGTTTATAATTTTTTTGGGCAATTTTTATAAACAAATATAGTGTTTTATTTAAAATTTCATTCAAATATTCATAAGAAAAAATAAAAAAAATTTGCCGATTTTTCACTATATTGTTAATAATAAATAAAATTTATGAACAAATTAATTGTTTATAAATTTATTATAAATAAATGATATTTTGTTGATAATATTATTCAATTTTTGGTTCAAAAATCAACTCGAAACTCAGTCGAAAAATCCCATAGTAAAATAACTAAATTCTATGAATTGTAAATTCGATGAATTGTTGTTCTAGCAATTTTCGTTTCCCATAGGATGGCTATATGAAAATTTTATAATTGGTCGCATTCGCAATTTCTCGAATAATATACATCGGAATTTGTTGGGACATATTTTAATCGATCAATAAATTCTTTCTTCTGGATTTGGCCATCAAAAATTTATTTGTTTATAACAATATCGAATTGTTTTATAGAGTTTTCTTGGTAAAAAACTATAAAAAATTGAATTTTATTCAAAATATTGATACATAAATTATTGAATTATACCACTATTGTTGTTAATTTATTTATTTATTTATACATAAATTAATTGTTTATAATATATTCTAATTGTTTATAATTTTTTTGGGCAATTTTTATAAACAAATATAGTGTTTTATTTAAAATTTCATTCAAATATTCATAAGAAAAAATAAAAAAAATTTGCCGATTTTTCACTATATTGTTAATAATAAATAAAATTTATGAACAAATTAATTGTTTATAAATTTATTATAAATAAATGATATTTTGTTGATAATATTATTCAATTTTTGGTTCAAAAATCAACTCGAAACTCAGTCGAAAAATCCCATAGTAAAATAACTAAATTCTATGAATTGTAAATTCGATGAATTGTTGTTCTAGCAATTTTCGTTTCCCATAGGATGGCTATATGAAAATTTTATAATTGGTCGCATTCGCAATTTCTCGAATAATATACATCGGAATTTGTTGGGACATATTTTAATCGATCAATAAATTCTTTCTTCTGGATTTGGCTATCAAAAATTTATTTGTTTATAACAATATCGAATTGTTTTATAGAGTTTTCTTGGTAAAAAACTATAAAAAATTGAATTTTATTCAAAATATTGATACATAAATTATTGAATTATACCACTATTGTTGTTAATTTATTTATTTATTTATACATAAATTAATTGTTTATAATATATTCTAATTGTTTATAATTTTTTTGGGCAATTTTTATAAACAAATATAGTGTTTTATTTAAAATTTCATTCAAATATTCATAAGAAAAAATAAAAAAAATTTGCCGATTTTTCACTATATTGTTAATAATAAATAAAATTTATGAACAAATTAATTGTTTATAAATTTATTATAAATAAATGATATTTTGTTGATAATATTATTCAATTTTTGGTTCAAAAATCAACTCGAAACTCAGTCGAAAAATCCCATAGTAAAATAACTAAATTCTATGAATTGTAAATTCGATGAATTGTTGTTCTAGCAATTTTCGTTTCCCATAGGATGGCTATATGAAAATTTTATAATTGGTCGCATTCGCAATTTCTCGAATAATATACATCGGAATTTGTTGGGACATATTTTAATCGATCAATAAATTCTTTCTTCTGGATTTGGCCATCAAAAATTTATTTGTTTATAACAATATCGAATTGTTTTATAGAGTTTTCTTGGTAAAAAACTATAAAAAATTGAATTTTATTCAAAATATTGATACATAAATTATTGAATTATACCACTATTGTTGTTAATTTATTTATTTATTTATACATAAATTAATTGTTTATAATATATTCTAATTGTTTATAATTTTTTTGGGCAATTTTTATAAACAAATATAGTGTTTTATTTAAAATTTCATTCAAATAATCATAAGAAAAAATAAAAAAAATTTGCCGATTTTTCACTATATTGTTAATAATAAATAAAATTTATGAACAAATTAATTGTTTATAAATTTATTATAAATAAATGATATTTTGTTGATAATATTATTCAATTTTTGGTTCAAAAATCAACTCGAAACTCAGTCGAAAAATCCCATAGTAAAATAACTAAATTCTATGAATTGTAAATTCGATGAATTGTTGTTCTAGCAATTTTCGTTTCCCATAGGATGGCTATATGAATATTTTATAATTGGTCGCATTCGCAATTTCTCGAATAATATACATCGGAATTTGTTGGGACATATTTTAATCGATCAATAAATTCTTTCTTCTGGATTTGGCCATCAAAAATTTATTTGTTTATAACAATATCGAATTGTTTTATAGAGTTTTCTTGGTAAAAAACTATAAAAAATTGAATTTTATTCAAAATATTGATACATAAATTATTGAATTATACCACTATTGTTGTTAATTTATTTATTTATTTATACATAAATTAATTGTTTATAATATATTCTAATTGTTTATAATTTTTTTGGACAATTTTTATAAACAAATATAGTGTTTTATTTAATATTTCCTTGAAATATTTATAAGAAAAAATAAAAAAAAATTTGTCGATTATTTACTATATTGTTAATAACAAATAAAATTTATAAACAAATTAATTGTTTATAAATTTATTATTAATAAATGATATTTTGTTGATATTAATATTCGATTTTTTTTAATTAAAAGTCAACCAGAAACTCAATAGAAAATAATCCCATAGTAAAATCAATTTTTTCGGCCAAATGTAAAAGATGGGTCGGCCTATGAGTTCTACATTTCAACAGAGGGTCATAGATGTTTTCAATTTAATCACCGATCGTAATCGGGAGGTAGAAGATTACTATAACTTATCATCCGATCACTCACCAATAATAATAATTCTGAGTACCAGAGAGTTAAAAGCAGAACCACCTCAACGTCTAACAAATAATTTAACTAAATGGGCTCTAAATAGAAATAAAGTCGAACAAAATTGCCAATTGGAACCGGAAGATATTGATGCGGCGGCGAATGATTTAACACATATATTTGAAATAGCAGCAAAAGAAACCATCGCTGATATTTACAACTCTGGAAAAGTTAATAACCCTACCTACACCTAATATACCAGAACCAACAATAGGACAATACGCCGGCTAAGGCAGCAGCAAAAACTCCATTACTACAATGGAAGTTGAATAGGGCTATTAAAGCCCTTAAACGAGCATTGAGAGAAGAAAAGACTCAGGAATCCAGTGTTACCTTACTGAGCTGTCGGCGACCGAGAAGACAGATACACAACGAGAAGACAGATACACAAGACAGATACACAACGAAAGGCAACCAAAACACTAAAGAGGCCAACATTATGGAATTCACCAATAAGGTAACCAGTTGGACATTGGGCCAGAAGTGATGTAAAAAAATGGAAAATACCGCTTATTACAAACAGGAGTTCCACAAGGCAGCGTACTGTTGCCAGAATTGTATTTGCTGTATATTGCCGATCTATCAACAACTGATAAGGTTGTTACATCAACATTTGCAGATGACCACTATCATGTTTTCACACAAAAATCCTCAAACTGCATCCATAGAGAATTTCAAGATCACTTATACAAAATTGAAAATTGGCAAAGAATGTGGCGGATAAAAGCGAATGCAAATAAATCAACACACATAACATTTACATTGAATAAGCTTACATGTCCAGCGGTGAAATTAAACAAACAAATTAAACCCGTCAATAAACAAATGTTAATTGCTTAGGTCTTCATATTGACAGAAGATTGACATGGTGAAAACGCATTAAATTAAAGCGCAGCCAAATAAAAACAAAATGTTCAAAAATGTACCTACTGATTGAAAGAAAATCAAAACTTTTCCTAGAATTCAAGGTTCAACTATACGCAGCGATCCTAATTCCTATATGGAGATATGGAATTCAGCTATGGGGCTATACAAGCGCATCAATAATATAGATCTTTTACAAATTTAAGTTAATGGCTTAGATAATATATTTTTTAGATTGTAAGCTTTGCACACTTCTTGTTAGTATCGTATAAAGAAAGATTCAAGAATAAAGCAATTGTCAGTTTAAAAAAAATAAAAAATATTCAATTATTCCATGGAAGATTAAGCTTTCTGGCTAGGTTGTAAATTGTTTAGTCCTTATAGATTAGAACACATGACTAAAGCAGCTCGAAATTTTCAGGCTCTTATACATTTAATTTCAAGTATTTGTTAAATAATTCTATACGATTGCTTTAAAAAAGTCTGGCTGAGAACTTTCAGAGCTTTAAAACTTCAGCCATTTAATTTAATTTTAACAACAATGGCCGATGATTTTAAAATTTAAGTTATCGATAATTGAAAGCTTTAAATTTAAATGGTGAAGTAAAATATTATTCTGAAATTTGTGCTCTCTCAGAAAATTAAAATCGCCCAAACATTTTTCAACACTAATACGAGTAGGCCCAATTTTGTACGTTTGGCTGGTTCTAGGCTAGTAAGTTCCAGCAAGCTGATTATATATTTAAATTATAGTGCTTATTAATTAAAAAGCTTAATTTAAAGAGCAAACCACAAGCTTTTAATTGTGTGCCTTAAATATTTAAAATCATGTAATAACTTTTTCAACAGTGCTATTAAACAGAAACAGTGCTTTTAAATGTACTAAATTACCTTCTTAATGTAATAATCAGGTTAGAAAGTTCAGACAGTTTTAAAGGAAGAATGCGTTAGAAGTATATAGGTGAAGTATACATTTACATTAATGATTTTGTGATAATGATTACAGATATTTAAGAACTAAACGTAAAAGCTCTCGGTAAAATTTGTATGTCACAATCAAAAAGCTCATTTCGTTTGTAAAAGAGCCCACTTTCAAGCTTAAAATCCATATATATACAATAAAATAATTTCTAAACACTCTAACTGAAAACATTTAGATCTTATGAACAAAAAGTTTGCTCTAAACTGATTTCACGTTTAATTCATTCGCCACAATTTAATGTGGAAATTGGGTAATGCATAATATTAATTTTTCGAATGATTCAAGGGATCAGAGTGTGGTATTTTGACAGTGTCGGGATTAGTTTACCTTTTGTCACCACTATATTGTTTAAACCTGAAAAATATTTTAAAATTATCTCATAGAAGCAAGTGAATAATTCTTTTAATGATTTAAAATTAAAATCAAGTTGGTGCGAACTATCTAACAAATTAAAAATAAAAGCTTATCCAGTATTAATGGTACAAGAATCAGCTCGTAATTTGCGTTCCCTGGAACTGTTTTTTTCATTTTAATAATTTGATACTTCACATCATGTGAAGTAATTTCTACTGAGAGCTTTAAGAGCTTTCAAATTAAAACTTAAAATTGTATTGGAGTTGCTTTAAATGCTCTCCTAAAACCCCAAACATTTGTTGATGGGCCATTATAATTATGAAAGCTCACGTGTTCTGGCTTAAGAAATTGTAAACTGCAAGCTTTAACACAGAAACGTTTATAGGTTAATGGATTTTTACTTAAAGCAGAACAGTTTTTAACCCAATATTTAAGATTAGGTAAACCAGTGATTTCAAAGTTAAATTGTATTGAAATACTTCGTTTTTCTTAAAAGCTTATGATTGCAAAATTATAAAATATTTTCTTATTGATTAGCTTGTGAGTCATCAATTCATCTGAAACGTAAGACTTCGTTGCTTCTCATTATAGAAACGGATTTTTGCTACTTTTTATGTTAACACTCAAATGTGCAATACCACAAAAATCCTTAAAAATAATGTTTTGGTAAGCAGTAAGTGGTTCTACAATAAAATTAAGCTAAAATTGGTTCAATTTTAGAAAAACGTGACTCAAGAAGGATATAAATTATATGCTCTGATCAGTTTGAGCTTTCCAACTGTAAAATTTGAAAAAAGTGTATTCCACTTTCTTCTTCTTCATTGTTCCAATATTAAAGATTTCAAGCATTTCTAGAGACTTTTGGTATTTTAACATTAAATTAATGTTCAGTTGTAAAGTAACTATTAAGCTGGAAAATGATTGTCGTGACAACAAATTTAACTGCGTGAGCTTTAAAGTTCCGTTCTTTAAAATTTGATCCATCTGCTTAAGCTTTAGATGCTTTGAATCAATGAGTTTTAAGTTCATATTCATGATCAACATTTTTTGTAAACTTGTCAGTTTGATTAACACTAACATGTTAAAATATAAGCTTTCTAACTCCATTAAGATTCATGTTTGTTATAACTGTTTTATGATAATTTAATTTTAATTGTAGAACTTTCTGATAAGAAATGCAAATTTTCGAGCGATCAAATCGTCTGAAACCATTCAGACTACATTGCATTATGGATATTTTAATTTTACTGAGATAAATTATGGAAATATAGTAATTTAAAACTTTTCTAACCTAACTTAAATTTCTGAGAGGATAAGTTAGATTCAAATGCATTGAATGATATTTTGAAACTGTTACCGTCTGTACCGTACCGTTATTGAACTAGTGTACAAGATCACACTATGAATTGTCTACGCATTATCGATGATGTCTATAGAAGGGCTGTTGACTCTGCAATACAATAGGGCAAACCAATTTGTCATCCCTAATCATACACCGAATACTAACGCGGTCAAAGGTCGTTATTTTCTAACTTGTCGTAGCCACTTAAAATTTACTTCTAATCAATAATGCATGCGTTATGCCAATTTATTTTTCCGCATGCCTTGTTAAATTAGATTTTACAAAGAAATAATGCAAAACGTAAAAAAAATGCTTTGTAATCGTAATTGCTTACGAGTTACGACGCCATTGGCAACATACCTTTCGATTTTCGTTCCTGTAATATACAGAGACAAACCATCTCACGAGACATCTCACTGGTCAACCACACGGTCTTGACCAATAGCTCGGATAATATTAAAAACTAAATGCATCGAAATTCTTTTTCAGTAAATCCTTTAAAAAGTTCAAGCACAATTTCTATTTTTTTCAAATATTGAAATCACGTTAGGTTGCGTAACAAATCTACGTTGAAATACTCTTAAAAATATAATTAAAATTGGCTCCAAGCCCATACTAGAATTTACGTTGGAATTTTACTTAAGAAAATCCACTCAGAATATAGTTTTAAACATAATTTAAAGTTGCGTTTAATTTAACTAATGATTTTATTTCAAATTTACTTTCGCTAAAAAGTGAAATTTAAACTTGACTTGAAACCCCCTAATCCCTTACTTTTTTCAAAATTGAAATGATTTTCGGATAGCTTAGACCCAATGACATCTTAGAATATATGTCATTATGGTGTTAGCTTCCTAGGATTTTCCCAAGAAAATTCGGAAAAATCATATAATCGACATACATGAGGTCATATCAGATATGGTTGTCCTAAACCCCCTAATCCCCTACTTTTTCCAAAATTGAAATATTTTTCGGATAGCTTAGACCCAATGACATCTTGGAATATAGGTCATTATGGTGTTAGCTTCCTAGAATTTTCCCAAGAAAATTCGGAAAAATCATATAATCGACATATATGGGCAGATATGGTTGTCCTAAACCCCCTAATCCCCTACTTTTTCCAAAATTGAAATATTTTTCGGATAGCTTAGACCCAATGACATCTTGAATATATGTCATTATGGTGTTAGCTTCCTAGGATTTTCCCAAGAAAATTCGGAAAAATCATTTAATCGACATACACGAGGTCATATCAGATATGGTTGTCCTAAACACCCTAATCCCCTACTTTTTCCAAAATTGAAATATTTTTCAGATAGCTTAGACCCAATGACATCTTGGAATATATGTCATTATGGTGTTAGCTTCCTAGGATTTTCCCAAGATAATTCGGAAAAATCATATAATCGACATACATGAGGTCATATCAGATATGGTTGTCCTAAACACCCTAATCCCCTACTTTTTCCAAAATTGAAATATTTTTCAGATAGCTTAGACCCAATGACATCTTGGAATATATGTCATTATGGTGTTAGCTTCCTAGGATTTTCCCAAGAAAATTCGGAAAAATCATATAATCGATATATATGAGGTCATATCAGATATGGTTGTCCTAAACACCCTAATCCCCTACTTTTTTCAAAATTGAAATATTTTTCGGATAGCTCAAACCCAAATTCATCTTAGTGGTTTGTTTGTTATATTGGTATCTTCCTTGGGTTTCGCAAAGGAATTTCGCAAAATAACGTAATCATCGCACTATATTTAATATTATTAGTGATAAAATTCGTTATATCGAGACATTCTGCTTTGTACACTAACACATATAAACTGAAATTGTTTTTGTTGTTTTTTAGGACAGATTTAGGACAAATTTCACCTACGTCAATATTTTGAATAAAATTCAATTTTTTATAGTTTTTTACCAAGAAAACTCTATAAAACAATTCGATATTGTTATAAACAAATAAATTTTTGATGGCCAAATCCAGAAGAAAGAATTTATTGATCGATTAAAATATGTCCCAACAAATTCCGATGTATATTATTCGAGAAATTGCGAATGCGACCAATTATAAAATTTTCATATAGCCATCCTATGGGAAACGAAAATTGCTAGAACAACAATTCATCGAATTTACAATTCATAGAATTTAGTTATTTTACTATGGGATTTTTCGACTGAGTTTCGAGTTGATTTTTGAACCAAAAATTGAATAATATTATCAACAAAATATCATTTATTTATAATAAATTTATAAACAATTAATTTGTTCATAAATTTTATTTATTATTAACAATATAGTGAAAAATCGTCAAATTTTTTTTATTTTTTCTTATGAATATTTGAATGAAATTTTAAATAAAACACTATATTTGTTTATAAAAATTGCCCAAAAAAATTATAAACAATTAGAATATATTATAAACAATTAATTTATGTATAAATAAATAAATAAATTAACAACAATAGTGGTATAATTCAATAATTTATGTATCAATATTTTGAATAAAATTCAATTTTTTATAGTTTTTTACCAAGAAAACTCTATAAAACAATTCGATATTGTTATAAACAAATAAATTTTTGATGGCCAAATCCAGAAGAAAGAATTTATTGATCGATTAAAATATGTCCCAACAAATTCCGATGTATATTATTCGAGAAATTGCGAATGCGACCAATTATAAAATTTTCATATAGCCATCCTATGGGAAACGAAAATTGCTAGAACAACAATTCATCGAATTTACAATTCATAGAATTTAGTTATTTTACTATGGGATTTTTCGACTGAGTTTCGAGTTGATTTTTGAACCAAAAATTGAATAATATTATCAACAAAATATCATTTATTTATAATAAATTTATAAACAATTAATTTGTTCATAAATTTTATTTATTATTAACAATATAGTGAAAAATCGGCAAATTTTTTTTATTTTTTCTTATGAATATTTGAATGAAATTTTAAATAAAACACTATATTTGTTTATAAAAATTGCCCAAAAAAATTATAAACAATTAGAATATATTATAAACAATTAATTTATGTATAAATAAATAAATAAATTAACAACAATAGTGGTATAATTCAATAATTTATGTATCAATATTTTGAATAAAATTCAATTTTTTATAGTTTTTTACCAAGAAAACTCTATAAAACAATTCGATATTGTTATAAACAAATAAATTTTTGATGGCCAAATCCAGAAGAAAGAATTTATTGATCGATTAAAATATGTCCCAACAAATTCCGATGTATATTATTCGAGAAATTGCGAATGCGACCAATTATAAAATTTTCATATAGCCATCCTATGGGAAACGAAAATTGCTAGAACAACAATTCATCGAATTTACAATTCATAGAATTTAGTTATTTTACTATGGGATTTTTCGACTGAGTTTCGAGTTGATTTTTGAACCAAAAATTGAATAATATTATCAACAAAATATCATTTATTTATAATAAATTTATAAACAATTAATTTGTTCATAAATTTTATTTATTATTAACAATATAGTGAAAAATCGGCAAATTTTTTTTATTTTTTCTTATGATTATTTGAATGAAATTTTAAATAAAACACTATATTTGTTTATAAAAATTGCCCAAAAAAATTATAAACAATTAGAATATATTATAAACAATTAATTTATGTATAAATAAATAAATAAATTAACAACAATAGTGGTATAATTCAATAATTTATGTATCAATATTTTGAATAAAATTCAATTTTTTATAGTTTTTTACCAAGAAAACTCTATAAAACAATTCGATATTGTTATAAACAAATAAATTTTTGATGGCCAAATCCAGAAGAAAGAATTTATTGATCGATTAAAATATGTCCCAACAAATTCCGATGTATATTATTCGAGAAATTGCGAATGCGACCAATTATAAAATTTTCATATAGCCATCCTATGGGAAACGAAAATTGCTAGAACAACAATTCATCGAATTTACAATTCATAGAATTTAGTTATTTTACTATGGGATTTTTCGACTGAGTTTCGAGTTGATTTTTGAACCAAAAATTGAATAATATTATCAACAAAATATCATTTATTTATAATAAATTTATAAACAATTAATTTGTTCATAAATTTTATTTATTATTAACAATATAGTGAAAAATCGGCAAATTTTTTTTATTTTTTCTTATGATTATTTGAATGAAATTTTAAATAAAACACTATATTTGTTTATAAAAATTGCCCAAAAAAATTATAAACAATTAGAATATATTATAAACAATTAATTTATGTATAAATAAATAAATAAATTAACAACAATAGTGGTATAATTCAATAATTTATGTATCAATATTTTGAATAAAATTCAATTTTTTATAGTTTTTTACCAAGAAAACTCTATAAAACAATTCGATATTGTTATAAACAAATAAATTTTTGATGGCCAAATCCAGAAGAAAGAATTTATTGATCGATTAAAATATGTCCCAACAAATTCCGATGTATATTATTCGAGAAATTGCGAATGCGACCAATTATAAAATTTTCATATAGCCATCCTATGGGAAACGAAAATTGCTAGAACAACAATTCATCGAATTTACAATTCATAGAATTTAGTTATTTTACTATGGGATTTTTCGACTGAGTTTCGAGTTGATTTTTGAACCAAAAATTGAATAATATTATCAACAAAATATCATTTATTTATAATAAATTTATAAACAATTAATTTGTTCATAAATTTTATTTATTATTAACAATATAGTGAAAAATCGGCAAATTTTTTTTATTTTTTCTTATGATTATTTGAATGAAATTTTAAATAAAACACTATATTTGTTTATAAAAATTGCCCAAAAAAATTATAAACAATTAGAATATATTATAAACAATTAATTTATGTATAAATAAATAAATAAATTAACAACAATAGTGGTATAATTCAATAATTTATGTATCAATATTTTGAATAAAATTCAATTTTTTATAGTTTTTTACCAAGAAAACTCTATAAAACAATTCGATATTGTTATAAACAAATAAATTTTTGATGGCCAAATCCAGAAGAAAGAATTTATTGATCGATTAAAATATGTCCCAACAAATTCCGATGTATATTATTCGAGAAATTGCGAATGCGACCAATTATAAAATATTCATATAGCCATCCTATGGGAAACGAAAATTGCTAGAACAACAATTCATCGAATTTACAATTCATAGAATTTAGTTATTTTACTATGGGATTTTTCGACTGAGTTTCGAGTTGATTTTTGAACCAAAAATTGAATAATATTATCAACAAAATATCATTTATTTATAATAAATTTATAAACAATTAATTTGTTCATAAATTTTATTTATTATTAACAATATAGTGAAAAATCGGCAAATTTTTTTTATTTTTTCTTATGAATATTTGAATGAAATTTTAAATAAAACACTATATTTGTTTATAAAAATTGCCCAAAAAAATTATAAACAATTAGAATATATTATAAACAATTAATTTATGTATAAATAAATAAATAAATTAACAACAATAGTGGTATAATTCAATAATTTATGTATCAATATTTTGAATAAAATTCAATTTTTTATAGTTTTTTACCAAGAAAACTCTATAAAACAATTCGATATTGTTATAAACAAATAAATTTTTGATAGCCAAATCCAGAAGAAAGAATTTATTGATCGATTAAAATATGTCCCAACAAATTCCGATGTATATTATTCGAGAAATTGCGAATGCGACCAATTATAAAATATTCATATAGCCATCCTATGGGAAACGAAAATTGCTAGAACAACAATTCATCGAATTTACAATTCATAGAATTTAGTTATTTTACTATGGGATTTTTCGACTGAGTTTCGAGTTGATTTTTGAACCAAAAATTGAATAATATTATCAACAAAATATCATTTATTTATAATAAATTTATAAACAATTAATTTGTTCATAAATTTTATTTATTATTAACAATATAGTGAAAAATCGGCAAATTTTTTTTATTTTTTCTTATGAATATTTGAATGAAATTTTAAATAAAACACTATATTTGTTTATAAAAATTGCCCAAAAAAATTATAAACAATTAGAATATATTATAAACAATTAATTTATGTATAAATAAATAAATAAATTAACAACAATAGTGGTATAATTCAATAATTTATGTATCAATATTTTGAATAAAATTCAATTTTTTATAGTTTTTTACCAAGAAAACTCTATAAAACAATTCGATATTGTTATAAACAAATAAATTTTTGATAGCCAAATCCAGAAGAAAGAATTTATTGATCGATTAAAATATGTCCCAACAAATTCCGATGTATATTATTCGAGAAATTGCGAATGCGACCAATTATAAAATTTTCATATAGCCATCCTATGGGAAACGAAAATTGCTAGAACAACAATTCATCGAATTTACAATTCATAGAATTTAGTTATTTTACTATGGGATTTTTCGACTGAGTTTCGAGTTGATTTTTGAACCAAAAATTGAATAATATTATCAACAAAATATCATTTATTTATAATAAATTTATAAACAATTAATTTGTTCATAAATTTTATTTATTATTAACAATATAGTGAAAAATCGGCAAATTTTTTTTATTTTTTCTTATGATTATTTGAATGAAATTTTAAATAAAACACTATATTTGTTTATAAAAATTGTCCAAAAAATTCTGATTTACTTGATATAGTTATAAATAAAATAATTTGTTATTAACAAATGAATGATTAATAAGTAATTGTATTTTTTATTAACAAATATATACACTTGAAATATAAATTCTATAATTTATTTATTAATTTTTGAATAAAATTAATTTATTTATAATATTTTACTATAGAAACTCGATAAATAATTCGATATTGTTATAAACAAATATAGAAAACGAAATAATTTGCCGAATTGATTACATCATATTCCTAACTTAATCTTCTTTTATTATATACAAGAAAATTGAAATCGAAAGTTGATCAACGCGATCAACATGATCAACATTCAATTTTTTTATTCTTCTTTTCTATACAGAATTTTTCCCTGATAACGGGAATTCGATGAATTGTAAATTCGAGGAATTGTGTATTCGTGAAATTGTGGTTCTATGAATTGTGTTTCTATGAATTGTTTTTCTGTGAATTGTTTTGGGATCAATTGTTTTTCTAAAAATTGTGTTTCGACCAATTTTCGGGGAATCTAAATTTTATCTAGCAGTACATAATGATTTTATTAAGGTTCATTAATTAAAAATGAAATAAACCGCACCAGAGAGTACTTCGCATGTGGTTCAATATATATTTTCAAGAATTTTATATACTTTGAAGGGTCATTATAATTGAAATATTTGTGTTATTAATTTATATGATTCCTACCCTCCTATTTAGCACGGCATGCAAATTTACGCATTCTAGTATTACGATGATGTAAAATGCGCGGCATGGACCTTTACATAAATTATTATGATGAGTGTAATAAAAAATCAATATAATTGTGATTTACGAGATTTTGATTAGTTTGTGTCCTCTTAAACTTTTCTTCCTTAATTCCTAAACTATTTCTGCCCTTAATATTATTTTTTATGGTTTCTATATCCCTTAAAAAATGTTTAAAATAGTTACCTTGCCTATCGAACCGCATACAGATTTTTAGGATGACAAAACACCAAGAACTAACAAAAAAAAACGATAATTTAAACAGAATCATGTTGATACGATGATAAAATCTGATTAAGGATTACTTTTTTTCCGCTCTTTTACGAGTGCATATATAGAAGATTAAAAACAAACTTATATAAAAAATACAAACAAATAGGTAAGCGGATGGAGGATTACAAGAATAATATATAGTCGGTATATGTTGTATCTATTGTTGGAAATATTTTGCTATAGAACGTGGTTTCATAATCTCTCCAAATATACATACATCCATAAATGCCACATCTCATTAATTATTATCAAACAGTTTGCGTTAAAAGCAAACCAAATTCCCATAAATTTCATATAATAAATAAATCAACCCTAATTTAATAAGAACTTTACGATTTTCGGTAATATTCAAGAACATTTCATTTTTTTTTTTTTAGAATTTTGATGAAAAATTGGAAAAATGTTCAATAAAATTTTAGGGAAGAAATGACATTCCAAAAATACGAAATTTCTTACCTTTCTTATAAAATACACATTTTTTTTTTATCTCAGGAAGAAAGTACCCAGCTGGGAAATTATATTTTTATTGTTGACATTTTTTTTATATATGTATTTGTTTAGCATTAAATCAGTATTTGATTAAGAAGAATTTTTGGCAGATAAATTATTGATAAAAAAAAATTGTAATCATTATATTTCCAAAAATGTGTGTACATAGCATATACATACTTTTAATCGATTAACCATGCATGATGCAAGAGAACTGATTTAGTTTGTTTGCCAAAAAACCTATATAAGTACATCCTTTTAATCAATTTGTTTAGGATATTGTTTACTGAATTTAAATTACTATAAATATTTTTTAATAATAACCCTAACTTTAGAAAAATACTAAAATTGCGAAGTGTCTGAGTATAATAAACCTCAATTGGATTTCAAACTTATGTCTGTACAGTAAATTAGTCATGCTAATATACGCGACATATTTTTTTATCAGACAAAAAAGTTATATATGGTTTGTAATCAATGCTTGTCGCAACATTTTCCGGGGGGAAACATTGTTTTTTTATCCCGGGAAATTATTTTAATTTGAAAGAAAAGTGTAGCTAAACACAAATTAACATAAAATATTTATTTTACACACAAAATTGTGGCGAGCATTAAACTGACATGGAATTATTATTTTAAAAATTGATAATTCTATTAATGAAAAATGTGCTAACGAAATTTGTTTATTTAAATTTTAAGTAAATGTCAATAAAAAGTATACCTAAATGATAAATTTTGCCAAATAACACGAATAGCAGCGATTTCACCATAAAGTGAACGTTCGGAAGTAGTACGAGTCGGTTGGGATAGCTTTGTCCCATGGCTGGTAAAATTACTACTGGTCGGGTAGCTTTGTCGTTGTGATCATAGAGAATTACATAAGAGTAGTAACTTTCATACACTAAAATGTTATATGAATCGAAAAATCACTCACTGTATAAAAATTGTGCGGCTATTTGTACAAAAAGAGACCATAACAATTGTATAACTATCCTTATTTATAAAAAAAATTGTTTATAAACTGAAAAATAACATCCTAGGCCTACTTTTTATGTAGTTTACATAGCAAAATCAAAATAATAAAATTATGAATGAATCAAGCAATTCAATATTTTAACGCAATAAAGTGCAGGTTTTTCCACAATTCTAAAATAAAATTAGTTTATTTAGACTAGACTATTATGGTGGTATTACAAACCGGATTTGATAATTTTATTGTTTTGATTTTTTTATGTAAAAATACAACAAACTAGACCTACTGGGATCTTATTGTTCGGTTTATATATAATTTTTTATAAATAAGGACAGTTATACATTTGTTATGGTCTCTTTTTGTACAAATAGCCACACAATTTTTATACAGTGAGTGATTTTTCGATTCATATAACATTTTAGTGTATGAAAGTTACTACTCTTATGTAATACTCTATGGTTGTGATACTAAAATATGAAAACAACGTAACAACCGTTTTGGGGAAAGATTTTTGGGTTGTAACTACGTTGTAATAACGATTAATCGACAATTAACCAATAAACGTTAGGAAACAGACATATTAAAGACTTTTCTGTTGGTTAAAATACAGTTTTAGTTATATTTTAATGATCGGGCAAACTTTTTTTTTACAAAATACATAAATAATCATGTTGTCTTGTTGTCTTCTTTTATTTTATTAGACAACGTCGATTATGACTGTGTCCGAAACCTGTGATAAATATTTTTTAGTACAGAATTTTGACATTATTTGATAATTATCATTCCCCTACATTCACAAATTTTTATTATGCCGTCCGAAATGTATAATAAATCTCCCCACCTCAAATGCCTCACCACGTTATATGTTTTTTTTTTAAATGTCAAATTATTGAAACGCCATTATTCAGTCGTGTTTTTCATGTTATTAATAAATTCGTGTCGATATTTTTATAAAACAAAAGCTAATTTAAATAAAGTTTTATTAATATTTATTTTAATACGGGAATAATTATTTTTATTAATACAAATTTTGTTGTGTTGGGTGTAAAATTGTGTTTGTGATAAATAAAAATATTAAATTGAAAGTGACTTTGAATTTTTTTTCCAATAACATGGATCCAGAAATAGCAATGCAAAACCAAGCATCAAAATATTCATCAAAATATTTATATACAATTAAAACCTGAATTAATTAGTTTAAAAAATGGCTAATGCTGAAACAGCCCAAGTAATAGCACAAAAATTACCTCCGGCCCAGTATGTGAATTTATACACAGAGGAAAATATACGTAGAAATCGTGCCCTGCGACCTCCACCACCCATCCATGAAACATACTCTATGTTTGGCAATTCGTTTAACAACGATGACACTATAATCAGACCTCTTGAAAGTCAAGAGTTCAAGCGATTATATCCACAGCATTGTGATCGACGGAAAGAATTAAAGAAGCCGAATCATTCGTTATTTGTAAATTTCTTGGACCTTACCGACCTACTCATTCCCTACTCGGACAGCCCGAGGCGAACAGAAAAGGTATGAAGGACTCCTTTAGTTTATATAAATCATGATCATATTTCTAAAAGTATATTTCATTTAGATTGAAGATTTAAATCTTTTATTCGTCCACATCCACCACCTGCTAAATGAATTTCGGCCACATCAGGCGCGTGAAACTCTTCGCGTCATTATGGAGATGCAAAAGAGGCAACGACTTGAGACTGCTCAATGATTCCAAAGACATTTAGAGAAGGTGAGAGAGATTGTCAAAAATCCATTCGCAGCATTACCAGACAATATACATTTGGACAATAAACTCATGTTGCCTGATAATTTTCTCGATATGGATAACGAGTCACAGAATAATGGGGTGGGTGAAGATAGGATTTATCCTCACGACAGACTTATGTGCAGTATTGTAGATGATTTACTCTTATAATTAAATTAATAACATTAAATATATTAAATTTTAAAACTTTTATTTATTAAAAAAATCATTTTTGTATACAATAAATAACATGGTAACGTTGGTTCTTCTGGTGTGATCCGACCCCTCTGGGCATTTTAAATCTATTAACAAAATAAACATATGTACATTACATAAACGACTTGTTGAATAGATACAACAATAAAATGGTCAGTACATTGAACTGCAAGAAATTTTACGGGGCCGAGGTTATTGCACAGATTGATATGTAGGCTGGCTCACATTTTCCACTTGCACTTCTTTTAAATTATAAATAGTGGCAACATCTTCATAATTTGCTTTTCCGATGAAGCCGGCTATAAAATATGATTCATATAATATTATTTATAATACATATTTTTAATATACATACTTTTGTGTTATTTGTACACTATTTATTTTTGTACACAAACAACACAATGATATAAATTATTTCCACGGATCTGTCAAAAATTATGATAGCGATAGACTATAATAATTTGGGTGTCTTAGGTTTTTGCAAGTAAATGTCAAAATTCTGTACTAAAAAATATTTATCACAGGTTTCGGACACAGTCTATGTAGACAATTCCTAGAGTAATTTTGTCAATTAGTTCTAAACAAGAGTGACCAAATATCATTAGGAACAATGCGCTACTGGTGACAGTTTTATAAAATTTCTGTCAATGCATTTTAAGCTCTTTTCAAAAAGTCGGGAATTTAAAACTAATCGTGCTCAAATATTATGAATCTACTTCAGCGTCATGTTTATCCATTACAAAATCATTAAATTGAGCCAAAACAAAGATACATTGAGTGGGACCCTCTTTATAACGGTGGAACGGTAGAATAGTTTACAAAAAAATCGGGAAAAACGGCTCGCAAAAATCAGAAACGTGGCACTAATAATCCGGGAAACATTGACTGTGACCGTGCCAAACAATTTAACACACTCCACTTCATGGTAAAACGAAGTCGAGTTCAGGAAGACTATAAGATCTACCGAGTTATTAAAAAGCTAAATCGTTCAGATAACCAGCACTTTTTCGCTAAAAATGTGTCAGACTGAGGACCAAATTTTCACATTTAATGGATGTGTTTTGATGGATAACAAAACGTACGTGAAATGGTTATGAAACGAAACTTGTGGCTTCACAGGTTTTTGACCTATCGAAAATAATTGGGCTATAGTGAAAAGAGTGCTGTAGAAGAATGGCGGATGCGTTAATGGAACCATTTTGGTGCCAAAGTCACACTGGAAGTTGTGCCAGAAACACACAGGCCCGTAAACCACACCAAAGGTCAAACAATACTGAATACAAATGCCATGGCAGTTTAACACTGCTCATGAATCATGTAGATGAATCACATATTATAGTATATGGTATGTGATTCTCGATATAATTTGAATCATTTTTTAATTTCTTCCTATATACGTCTTAAATGAATTGCTCTTTTACAAAATTAAACCCGCGAACTGGCGCATTCGATTTCAAATCGCTAAAATATCATCGGCGTTGACAACACTGCCAAGTAATCTACGTTATATTTTACGTGTCGATTCCATGGCATAATTTACGTCGCCCATCCCTGATAATGATAAAAGTATGTCTTTTTCTTTTAATTAAGAATAATTTAGAGACAATTGATTCAAATCAAATTCGTTGCCATGTTCTACAGAGTGCGTACGTGAGCTTTTGATGCCACAGTGCAATTTTGTCTGCTTGTTTTCAGACACAGATTACTTTAGAGGCCTTTTCCGTTCATTGGAGAATCATTTTTTTCAAGACTTATCCTCAATATATAAAGCCCGATCTCGAATTTTATTGAAGACATATGAAAATTGTCTAGAATTAGTGACCCTAATGAAAAGTGTTGTCTTGGATATGCCACATATTGAATTTAATTTATTTTGGAAAAAGTGCTTGTATAACCATTAACCGAAACAAGATATGGTTTAAAATGTGACCAGATTCCTAAGTTAAGGCCAACATTTTATATTCTAGTTACGGTACTGCAATTGTTGATGTAAAACCAAACAATAATGTTTACAATATAAAAATTGGAGAAATTAGTCAACTTATTCGATTATTACATGAAGAACGTCACCTAAAACCCTTCTATATGAATATTTGAAGCGGAAAACGTACCGGACCGTTTTATAGAGCCTATATTTGACGAAATGATGAACCGTTTCAAATACATGATGAAACCAATTGTGTACCAAAGGTTTATCCATCCATTTTATTTTATTTCAAAAATTAACCGATTAACCGAGAACATCTTTGAATATCCATTTTTGATAAATTAAAATTGAAGAATAATTACCGATCATCATTATCAAAACCTCTCTGAGTTATCAGTTTTTGATACGTATATGCATTTCCAGACTAAAAGTATCAAAATTTGACAAGCTTATTGTAATTTTTTTTCTGACACGTAGATTCATAGTGGAGGATGCCAACGGACCGCCGTTGGTTGGCCGTGTTTGTGCATGTTTCAGCTGGAAGGCTACAAATAACGGGGTCTTGAATTATTGGATATATCTAGACACTCTCGAAAAAAAACTTACAGTCGGCATCCCGAATTATGAGAACTCAAGGTTATGGGATATATAATCACTACAATATTTCTTTGTCATTTTGAAAATAAAGCAAAATATTGTAGGTTGGCCTTCGTTGAGCGACTGCGTGACCTTTTCTTTATCATCGAATATACGAGTACCTCAGGAACAATTGAATATTAAACAGGAACAATCGAATATAAATAATTCATGAACGAGTGAAGTATCACTGAGGCACTTGAAACAAGTTCATTTATCGTTTTACGCCACTGTTGCTGTGAGACTCACAAGATTAGGCCGGGGTGATTATATCACAGTTTTCAACAGCACGGCATCATTGTTTTTTTGTAAATCACTGAGGATAACGAACAACAATGCGTTCAACAATTGCCACCAACTTTATTGATATGAAAACTTATAAATCATAGATATAGCGCTAAATTCACCATATACAGAAATGATTGTCTAACACTTTTAATTAAGAATTGATGAGCATAAGAATATAAGAATGTTAATATTTGAGGATGCAAGTGCTAATATCACAACCATCAAAACTCAAACTGTTTATTAGAATTTTTCGTTTGTGCTCAATTAGCCGCCAAGCGTATTACTCGTATATGCATCTGAGATTTTTTTTTTCGAAAATCATGATCCTTCGAGCTGAGTCTCCGCTCATCGGGAAGAATCACTGGTATACCTATTTACTACCGTTTATTCAAAATTGCCTCTATAAGGGCGGAAAATAATAGAACTAAAGGAATTATGGAAGCGGAACTACATAATGTATTGCTAAAATCTGGCACTCCTTATTCTAAAGATATCTTATAATTTAATTATGTGGTGGTGGGCCAGACCTAATTGACTGACGGGTTCAAAACAAATGGAATTGCACATTCAATAACTCACAACTAATCAACAATTCGTTGTCATTCGAAAGGGTATATAAAAAATATAACTTTCGAAGTATCGTTTCAGTGATTTAATTCGTAAGGTCCATTCATTTTCAATTAAGCAAGTGGGACGACGCCTAGCAAAACTTAAATGTCTTTTCGAAATAGGAAACATCCGATCATATTACCCAAAGACTATATTTCGTTAACTAATTCGTTGGTTAGCCCTTAAGTGACAATTCGTTGAACGCCTTGACTTTTTTCAGGACTTTTCAAAGTTGTTGTTCCGGTCAGCCCTCTATTGTATGTTATGCAATTTGATTACGATTTTTTTTAAATCCATTTACGAACCATTGTATAGAACTTTAATATATAATTCATTTTACAGTAGAAGATTCACAAGATTACTGAGCATGATAGAACTATTGTGCTGAAGATCGCCGTTTTGTTCTCATCTCTAATGAAAGTCTATAAATTGAATTTTTTGCAGATACCTATGGACAGTTTCTTTTATTTCTCCGGTTCGCCATCCCATTTTGTGGCAGCATTCTGACCTTTCGTATATCGCTTTCAATATGGTAAGAGTAATGATTCGTCTTCGCTAAATGGTCGATTGCTTTGAGTTCGTTTATTGTCCTCTGTATCGGTCGACATGAAAATATTTTCACCTATATATAGTCAGTTCAAAATAAATTATCACAGAATGTGGGCGAATGTACCATAAGTGTACTCGCCAATTGATACGGTTGTAACCACATTGACTATAACATTTCTAAGCCCAAATGTTATGCTGGGGTTCATTAAAAATATCTGTAAAGAAATTTGTGACCCGCTTATATTAGAATCGCCTCCGTTCGATCTGTTTTGAACTCAGGTTTAGTCACCATTCTATCAATGTCATTCTACCAAATAGACAGTGTTTAAAAGCAATTCATTATATTATGTAATTCGAAATTTATTTTCTGATCATATCAGTGAATATCCTACCGCCATATCGAGTTCGCTGTAATTTACTGAAATTACAAAAAACAAATCATCGATGAGCGTAGCTTCAATCCTCGTAAGCGATATTTTTACTTTACTAGTTTACTTGTTAAGTTTTATATTTATGCGCATCGTATGCGTTCTCGTGAAGGTTCGACATTTTAGTGTCGCGACTGTCATACAAAATTTGGAAAGTACTTCTCAAAATATCCAACTATTCAAGTAAACGAAAAAAGGCAAGCAACCATTTTATAAAACTTGAAGTTTTTAGCACACAGCTAAATTTTTTTTACCTTTAGGTTATAGGGTTTAAAATAAAAATAATTGAAATCCGGAACAGTAAAAAAACAATATCGATATGGATTAATACTTTATCCCCTATCTGCGCGATATGTCTTTCCAAGTGAAAGTTAACAAAAGATAAATAGAATTACGTTAAAAAATAAGGTTCGTTCGCTTATTATTATATTTTTTAATTGCAGATTTAATTTTAAGAAAGTCGTCCTTAATTCGAGGGTTTAAATTTGGGATGGTTTTATTTACTATATATATATAAAAATTATATTGTATATTATGATCTTGTATGCGGTTCCAATATAATTTATATAATAAAATTATTTTTCGATTACAAATATAACGTCCCATATCCGCTTTAATTTGGAAACCAACCACAAGAGCGACTAAATTTATTATACTCATTGAATTGTATCTATACAAATTGAATTTATATCCGCGTGTTACAACAATGCACCATTCATCTGTCAAATTAAACAGAATGATATATTCATTTTGAGCAACCCATAATTAACGATTTATTAATACACTTTGCCTACAAATGTAACAATGTAACGCTCAAAATTAATGTATGTTTATGTTTTCTTAGAAAATTTACCAATTTATATTGAAGTTGTTGTTGATATTTTCACCTGTGTATCGGTTTAGTGTATATAATATTTTACGTCTTGATTATATGTCAGTTTATGAGAAAGAAACCAGGTATTTGCACCTTTTCCGTATTAATCTGTTAAAACGGAAAAACTAATTAAAAATATGGATTTACCAACAAAAAAAAAGGATAATATTATTATATGAGCATAGATTTATGTTTATTTTTCCATAATTTTTGACACCTGCCCATGAGATAAAAAAAAACATTAATTGATTACGAAATTTGTTAAAAACTAATATTTTTACTCGAAAATTGAAACATTTAGTGTTCGGCACGAGGACAAAGAGATGGGTCGATAAGTAAACTCGATTTACAAAACAACAGGAAGAGAGGGTGAAATTAAATATTCAAATTATAGAAAAGCCTGACACACGATCCCGAAAAGGGATATTTTTGAAATGAATGTATACGAATAATCAAAAATATCAATGAATATATATATGCATACGACAATGGTGCAACGGATGATCTTCTGGATTAAAATATTTGTTTTCAATCAGTGCAAACCGCTTAAACCAAAAGCGGATTATTAGGATCTGTCTCTGTATAATCTATATGGCAAAATATTCTTCTCATGTACATATTTATATGCGACAGTTAAAAGGTTTGGTCGGTAAATCGGATTTTCTCATGAATTTTGATTTGAAATTTCAATATATACATAAGTAGACACTATACATAAGTTAGACAATAGGCCAGATCAGAATCCATATTGCCCTACATAATTATATCGCAATGAATTTAACCAATTAGCTTGAAAAAAAAAAACTTTACATGTGCACGAGTATAATCCAAAAATAATAGCCAACCGGTTGTGATAGATAGAAAATCAAAATTTTTTTGAATTTTCTCATAATTGATAACCCCATTTACCATTTATTTTTGAATTCCTTCCGTGATTTCTAATTTTCAAAAGAAACCAGTCTCACGTTTATCTATATACGCATATATACATACACAAAAACCAATTATCTAAGTGATTGTAACGCTTAAATAATAATTGTACATAATTCAAGGCAAACAAGCTTTAAAATTCTATTTGCCTCTAAATTTTATAATTGATATTTAAACAATATTAGCGCTATTGGCAATTAGGAACGTAATTGTTTGGAATATGTATACAAAGATTATTTTCCCTTCAAATCAAATAACATTTTAAACTTATTTGCATAGATGGTTCAATATTCCACTTAATCTCAGAAAAACGCGTTTTTACTTTGGTTGTTGTATATAGTTGCATAAAGAACAAAATCATTAAAATATCAAGGCGCATTTTCATAGCCACAATCTTCATATGGAAATGATTAATGATACAAACGAAAAAAGTTACCGAAAGTTATGATTCGGTCTTGGCAATAACATAATAAAATTTAAATAGATTGTTTGCAGAGTGAGCAACATTTTAATATTGTACATAGATACAAGCCAGCACTCACGAGACTATTGAAAATTATTTATCGGATTTTTTTTAAATATCGTAGATGCAATCAATTATTTATTAAGTAGGTTAAGTTAACCCTGAATAATATACCTACGGGAGGTAGTCGAGAAAATCGTCACACTTCACTACCTACCAATTAAAGCACACCATTATGATATAAGCTTGTAGCAGCTCGAATATTCGACTCACCGATATTCGATTCTGCCACAAACAAAACAATTAGTGAAATTCAAATATAAATCAACTTATTTGAATTAAGCGTTCACTAACCCCATCACATATACATCTATCCAACCAACACTATCCAATAACCGAACCATTACTATAAAACATTTATAGTAAAACCATCGCCATCCAACCAACATCACCACGAACTAACAATGTTCGGTGATGCAATAAAAATCCACTGCACTACATAAGTGCAATGTCGACCGTCGCCGGCGCATCTGTTCCCTCTCCAAAATACGACATGTATTTTGGACACGAAGGCGACGTCATACAACAAAAACAAAACAACACAAGATAGTCGTCCATTACTTTCGAATAACAATTTTTGACAACGCGTCTCATTAATGGTGGTGAAAATTAAAAATAAATATAGTTTAAAAATAATAATAATAATTGTAAAAATAAAATAAAATAAATTTGTGGTATATAAAAAATAATACAGTTCATATAAATAATAAATAAATAACAAAATAAATTGTAAACGATTATAAACAAATGAATATTTATTTTGTGTAATTGTGTTTTTATTTAAACAAAAAGTCCGGATTAAATTAATTAATTGAAGTAAAATCCAACAAGTGGTGACCCTAACGTCGGTTTTTACCGAACAAAAAAAAAAATATAAAACACATACAATTTTACCACATTACATACCAGATAAAATCACACGCAACCGCGTGGGAAGACAAAAAAAAATTTTACAACGCGGGACACAACATAACACGTGGTGAAGGGAACAACCCAACCACGCAGCGCGGGACACCGTGGGACGGCGATGGACCACTAATAAACCGGTGTAGCGACTTACCCACACCGCAACGACCAGCAGCAGCAGCAGAAACAGCAACAACAACAGCGACAATACAACAAATAATACGGTACAAAAGTTTTTTTTTATTACATATATTTTTTTTTCTTAAAAATAAATTTACATTTCACATTTTTAATTTTTCTTATATTTTTTAATTTAATTAACGTAAACTCATTTTTTTTACAAGCTAACGTAGAATCATTTTTTTATTGCAAAATTTAACGTAAATTCTTTTACTTAATGTAAAATTTTATATATATTTTTTTTTCACCACCATTCGTGCTAATCCAAACCATTTCACACACATTGGTCGTTTCTCGTCGTAAGTCCTCCCGCCATCAACGTTGTGGATAAAAAAAAAGAATAATTTAGTAAAAAAGGTTTTTATCAAAGCCACAACCACAACGTTGACACACAAACCCGCTATTTCAAATTTCACCACGCATAACTTAACATTTACTTGATTTTAAATTTCAACGAGCCCCCCCAATATAAGGTAGGACGAAAGGAACTCCATATTCGGGGGTTTCTCACAGTATTGTATTGTTTTGTTTTTTTTATTGTATTGGTGTGTTTTTAACAAAAGAACAAAATGCATGATGTCATACACATCAACCAACCAAGCGGCAGTCAAGTCAATGTACCATACCGGCGACAACCACAAAATGAACGCAGTGGAGACAGAACTCCCCGTTCAACAACACAAGCACCAAACACACTCGAAGCAAGACTGGCGAGAATCGAGTCTAGACTCGACGAACTTTTTCGAGGTCGAAGCCGTTCGCGTGGGCGACGAGCTCCCTCCACAAAAAGAATCCGCAGTCCCAGCAACAACACATACCGACACGGTAATTGCTGGTTTCACGCAAAGTTTGGTAGAGCGAAAATGCACGCCACCGTGCAATTTCATCACGTCGCAACCATCGACGTCCGCGGCCGCCGTAAACATGGACATTGATCACAATTCAAAAAACTGCTAAAGTCACGGGTTGAGAGTATCACACCTCCCCTGACACCAACTTATACGTCACGTTTGTTTGTGTACGATAGACACAACAAACTCACCTACCTAGTCGACACTGGCGCTGATCTTTCGGTTATTCCAGCTATGAATTTCAAAATGAATTACACATTAGCTAATCGAAATTCAAATCTAGTCTTATCGGCTGCCAATGGTTCAATCATCCACACGTACGGCACAAAATTGCTTAACGTGGATATCGGACTCAAACGAACCTTCACGCACGCTTTCATACTAGCTGCAGTGAATCGTCCGATCATTGGCGCCGATTTTCTAAGCAAATTCGGACTTCTTGTCGATGTCAAACACAAAAGGCTGATTGACCCAGCTACAAAGCTGTCAATAAACGCCACAATGGTTCGTGTTAACACACCAACACCGATCCATTTCAACATCGACAACGGCTACGGCACTCTGCTCAAAAAGTACCCACTACTTACAGCAGAGCCGAACTACAAAATGCCAGTCCGACACAACGTGGTTCATCACATCGTCACGGAAGGCCATCTGCCCGTGTCGAGACCACGCAGACTAGATTCGGTGCGACACAAAGCTGCACAAGCAGAATTTCAACACATGGTGGAATTAGGAATTTGTCGAACATCGACATCTTCCGTTTCTTGTCCATTACACATGGTCAAGAAGAAAGATCAAGACTGGAGGCCATGTGGGGACTATCGGCGTTTAAACACGGTTACGATACCGGATCGCTACCCGATACCCCACATTCAAAACTTCACCATGCACTTGCATGGCTGCAAAGTTTTCTCCAAACTTGATCTCATCAGAGGTTATCACCACATTCCCGTGGCACCTGAAGACGTTTTCAAAACGGCAATCACCACACCATTTGGCCTCTTCGAATACACCCGAATGCCATTTGGATTACGCAATGCCGCACAAACGTTTCAGCGCTTCATGAACGAAGTCGTTCGAGATCTCGACTTCGTTTTCGTCTACATAGACGACATTCTTGTGGCATCTCAAACTGAGGAACAACACAAACTCCATCTGGAAACACTTTTCCAACGACTTGTCGAGTTTGATGTTCACATCAAGAGCTCAAAATGCGTCTTCGGCGCATCCACTCTTGATTTCCTCAGCCACAAGATCACCGCTAATGGCATCCTTCCGTCACAAGACCGAATCAATGCAATTAAAGAATTCCCAGCTCCAACCTCAATCAAAAGTATTCAGCGATTCATCGGCATGGTCAACTACTACCACCGATTTATACCAAAGCTCGCTGAAATACTCAACCCAATTCACAGCCACCTGGCAGTACTACTACGTAAGCCCAAAACCGCCAAGAACTTCTCTTGGCCTGACGAATGTCAACACGCATTCACGTCACTAAAGGCTGAATTGGCACGCACAACACTCTTGTCACATCCACTGAGCGACTCAAAGCTCAGCATTACTACTGATGCATCAAACACTGCTGTCGGAGCAGTCATGCAACAGTACAACGACAAGTGTTGGGAGCCCCTGGGATTCTTCTCAAAGAAGCTCTCGGATGCCGAAAAGAAATACTCTGCATTCGATCGGGAATTACTCGCAATATATCTAGCAATCAAACACTTCAGATATTTTGTCGAGGGTCGGGACTTCACAATTTACACCGACCACAAGCCTCTCACTCGAGCAATTCAGTCTAAAACTGAACGCAATCCAAGGCAAGCACGCCACTTGGATTATATTAGTCAATTTACCACGGACATCCAGCATGTTCAAGGTACCGAAAACGTTGTCGCGGATACACTTTCGCGCACAACATCAAACGAAACGGCCACAGTCGAGACTCACTTCGACTGCAACAAGATCGCACAAGCACAAAAAGCAGACTTGGAACTTCAGAATATACTTTCTGGTTCCACACGTCACGCCAGTTCATCACTGCAACTGGAGCTTTTCAAACTACCTGGCCTCGAACTCTACTGCGAAACATCTACGGGTGCAAATCGCCCGTACATCGCAGAGCAACTACGTCGAACCATCTTCGACACACTACACGGTATCTCACATCCTGGTGTCCGCGCAACTCGTAAATTGATTACTGCTCGATACTTTTGGCCCAGCATAAACAAAGACGTGACCCATTGGGCACAATCCTGTTTATCCTGCCAAAAATCAAAAGTCCAGCGACACACAAAATCGCCTCTTGGACAATTCGCCATTCCACCTGGTCGATTCGAGCATATTCATCTGGATGTCGTAGGACCACTTCCTCCATCCAATGGATACTCATACTAACTCACCTGTGTCGATCGTTTCACTCGATGGCCAGAAGCGTACTGCATGAGCGACATGTCTGCAGCAACCATTGCCACCACATTCGTTCAAAACTACGTATCACGATTTGGCGTTCCACTTGACATCACAACTGATCAAGGAACCCAATTCGAGTCGAAACTCTTCTCGGAGTTAACGAAACTCCTCGGCTCGCATCGGATACGTACAACGGCTTACCATCCGCAAGCCAATGGCATGGTCGAACGCTTCCACCGCCAGCTCAAAGCTGCTCTCAAGGCCCGAGGCAACACTATTCACTGGAGCTCCGAAGTACCAATCGTTCTACTTGGTATTCGAGCAACGGTTAAAGAAGATTTGAAGTGCTCACCAGCTGAAATGGTTTACGGTCAAACCATCAAGCTACCCGGTGAGTTCTTCGTCGAACATCCTCTACCGTCTCCATCCACAACCGACACAGTCATCGACCAACTCCGCACCACCATGCAAAATCTTATCCCCACGGCAACAAGACCAACGAATGAAAGCAACATATTCGTTCCTAAATCGCTCAACAATTGCGATTACGTCTTTGTCCGGGTTGATAAAGTTCGAACTGGATTACAATCTCCATACGATGGGCCATACAGAGTTATACGCCGCTTACGCAAGCAATTCATTGTCTCAATCAAAGACAAACATCACTCAATCTCCATCGACAGATTGAAACCGGCGTACGGTATTCTCAACACAGCTGATCAAATATCAGCCAGCAAACGATATAAAACCGTCCGGTTCACCGTATAACGTCTCAAAACCAATGGTTTCTCATCTGGAGAGGGGGTACTGTAGCAGCTCGAATATTCGACTCACCGATATTCGATTCTGCCACAAACAAAACAATTAGTGAAATTCAAATATAAATCAACTTATTTGAATTAAGCGTTCACTAACCCCATCACATATACATCTATCCAATAACCGAACCATTACTATAAAACATTTATAGTAAAACCATCGCCATCCAACCAACATCACCACGAACTAACAATGTTCGGTGATGCAATAAAAATCCACTGCACTACATAAGTGCAATGTCGACCGTCGCCGGCGCATCTGTTCCCTCTCCAAAATACGACATGTATTTTGGACACGAAGGCGACGTCATACAACAAAAACAAAACAACACAAGATAGTCGTCAATTACTTTCGAATAACAATTTTTGACAACGCGTCTCATTAATGGTGGTGAAAATTAAAAATAAATATAGTTTAAAAATAATAATAATAATTGTAAAAATAAAATAAAATAAATTTGTGGTATATAAAAAATAATACAGTTCATATAAATAATAAATAAATAACAAAATAAATTGTAAACGATTATAAACAAATGAATATTTATTTTGTGTAATTGTGTTTTTATTTAAACAAAAAGTCCGGATTAAATTAATTAATTGAAGTAAAATCCAACAAGCTCCTCCTCTTTCACCACACTCGAGTTGAACATTTTCTTACTCACACAAATTTCTCGATTCACTCCCGCATGTATGTACGGAGCTTGACCTCTGTCCATCTCTTCGGAATACAGACCATTTTCAAACACCCTTTGAAGATTACTTCCAGCCAGGGGAGAATAATCGACGAGTTCTTTTGAATTTCCGCTGGTATAATTCGGCAAGGACTCAGGACCAGCCGATTTATAAGGTTTGAAACCTTCTAGTGCCCCTATGATCCGTTTCTTAGTATAATTTTAAGTACTCCAATCCTGAGCTTCTCTCCTATTTTTGGCTCTATTAAAAGCTTCCCTACAAGCCCCAGTTCCTTTGACCACCATGGTGGTTTTTCCATGCACCTGGGCTTAACTATTGGGCAAGCAGCATTAAAGGACAGGCTGCAGGCACTAGTAATAGTGTCCACCATTCAGTTCAGTTCCTCCACTGTCGCTGGTGGTTCAGGAGCCCTCTCCAGGGTAGCAGGGTAAACGTTTAGGCTGAATGTGACATGTCGATGGTCAGAGAAGGAATGTACTCCCGCCACTCTCCATACCCTGACCATATAGGATAAATATATTATCTGAGGCGAAGGTTACGTCTAGAACCTCCTGCCGATTTTTAGTAATAAATTTGAGTTCTTGCCCAATTTTACAAACTAAAAGGTTAGTATTTAATAAGTATATAAAATATAACTCACCCCATTCGTTGATGTCTGTGCTATACCCCAGATTGTATGATGCGCTTAGCGTCACATCCAAAATTTCACCAATGTTCCTTTTTTCAGCTTTGAGAACCAGGTCCCCCAGGTTATCAGGCGGAACGTGTTTGTCCCGGTTCACAGAAGCTGAGACCAGAAAGATTTGGCTGCCGCCAACCTCTAGGTTGACAGAAACTTATTTAAATTATTTTTTCCTTGAATGCAGGATCTGAATTTCCCAGAATTGCTTGAGTATATTTGGTTATAGCCCTTTATTCTAAGCCCATCTGATCCTGTTACTATTTATCCAAAGTTCTTGAATAGGAACCACGTCTCTTCTGATCCAGTCAGCCAAAGGATTAAAGCGGCCGAAACCGCCTTTGTACTCGTATGGTGCAGGTTGATTTGAATGATATTTAGAATATGATCATGTTGAACCTACCTACCATTTTTCACCCCCAGCTGCCGCAGGCTAATGTTTATTGTTTTCAGTGGATTCGCCGGTGTCGCCCGTACCGCCTCCCCTGGTACCCTACTCGTCCGACACAAGGGAAGGACGGCAGTCCATCACCTCTCCTAGTGCAGCCATCTCAAAAAGCTCCATTGGTTGGATGGCCTCCTCTCTTAGTACATCTGCCTCTTGTGTGGACAGGTTGCCGTCTTCTCCAGGTTCCCCTATGTGCGTCTCAACCTCGTCTTTTTTAAAGACTCTGAGAATACTTGACCCGAAACCGAAGTCAATTACTTCCTTAGTCACAGCAAGAGGAGCCAGGGACTCCTTGTTGAATACCATAGTGGATAATCTAGAGCCCACCTTGGCGTCCTCTTGCCTTACTAATTTACTATATTCCAGTTATCGGTTGAAAGACTGGGATTGCTCATCCTAATTATTTTCAGGATCTCGTCTGGGCTACCCGGTTCGGTTGGTAGCCAGACGCACGCTCTTGGCCTGCTAGTAATCTCTTCTCTGCTCACAACCTGCTAGTATAATCTCTTCTCGTGCTCTTCCAAACCTCCCCTACCTCCGCTACTGCCTTTTCGAATGGATCCACTGATCTGGAATCAGAGCATGCCGTTTACTTAACGGGCCCAGCTATGAATTGCCCATCAGGGGTTGCAGCCCACCTGGCCAGAATTCTAAACTCCGAGCGTCTATTTCTATAGCGCTGTTTTGTCGGAGGGATGTTGCCCGATCCTGCTTCGTACTTACCTTGCGTTCCGCTTGTTCCTGGCTTTAGTGCCATGGAGTCACTCCTCTCTGGTGTTGTGGAGGGAGCCCCATCTTTACGGTTCGAGCTCTTCCCCGATGTTTTCGGCCTTTGGAGAGTGCCGATTTCGATTTTTTTTTTTAAATAGCCGACATTGTAGTCCATCGAATAACGGAGAAATAGTGGTACACCTGCGCAGAGCCCCGCATGCGCAGATAAGACTACATACAGCTGGAGGTCGCCAGGTATCCAGAGGTCTCCTTTTGTGACTGGGCTTCAGTAGCCTGGGCCTGGTAGTTTGTTGGCACGAGTTACGTAACACCTTAAATCGGCCAATCTGCCGTCAATTAGCGTGACCTACACCACACCTAGGTCATTTTTGCCCACCCGGTTATAAAGAACGTGAACCTGGAGGCCACGATATTTGTGAGGTAATTTTTTAAGATTAAATAATAAAACAGTTTTTAAATCCCATTACTGGCCCTTTACTGTGTCAACCGTTTGGCTCCAACGGTTTCTATCATGAGCTTGGTCATCATACTGTCTTAGACAATCTGAAGAAGCCAAGTCACAAATCGCTGCAAAATTCTTTCCGGATCAGCACGCAGCACGAAACCGAGCCAGCGTACTTGCTGAGATCTTATTTCACTTATACGAGCTATATTTTTTTGCTCGACTACAAGACGACACACGTGATCAAACCAATCATTCTTGAATCTGACTTTCATTATACCGAAGTTTTCAGTACCTCCCAGACTGAGTTTACATATAGTCAGACTATGGTAATTCGGTTCCTCAATTTTGTGTGTTTCATTTATCAGACCTTCACAGTAGAAACGTTCCATGCATTTCACTGTGTTCTCGGAGTAATACGAAAACTTCTATCGTAAGACCTCCATTAATCGGTTGGCTAACTTCATGTTATTGGCTGCTTGGAAATACAAAATAGCTTTCTTTACTTGTGGCCCACGAAGAAATCCAATCTAAAGCAACGTATAGTTCCACCGGATACCCTTTCATGCATATGATTAGGCCTTCCGAAGCTCCTGGTTTCCCAAGTGGCTTCATGTTCTACGTGTTGATCCTAAATATGTTGTCTAGGTACTTGAGCGAGGGTCCGGTATTGGTATGTCGGTCCATTTTTTCTCTTGTTGACATTACAAACAGTTGATTTTTGTTCACGGATTCAGGTCGACAAGCAAACAATACTGTGGTGGTATTCTTGGAAATCATGTTCGTGACATTTTGATTTACGATACATTTGAGTGCCATCCGACCACAGCGGCCAACAGGAAGAGCATTATTATCGTTCATATTATATATTTATGTTTGAGATCCCCTCAAACCACTTGGTAGTGTTCATAATATCATTACTATGCAACCCAGAAATGCCATAACCTTCCATTTATGATTTATGTATATACACTTCCACAATACTCCAATCTTGATTGTTTGTAATTCAATTTACTATAATGTATCAAACACGATTCTCAAATTTTAAAATTTTTTGTCAACAGATGCGTGTTCCGTGTGTTGACAATAGTTTCTTCACACTATACATTGTGCGGGCAATTAAAAATATATCAGTTTATATAATTTGTAATTTGTATTTATACACATAAATTTGAATATATACATACCATGATGATGGTCAAGACAAGTTCACCAAAATAAGGTCAATGTCCATAAATTGATTTGTGTGACATTTATTATATAGGTATACACACGCATAATTTATTTAACAAAAAACTAATTAACTTAACTTAAACGTATGTGAATAGGAAGGTATAGTCTTTGATATTCCTAATACGTATATGAATGCGGGTCCAATATATTTGACAATTTTTCGTTTAGGTTCTACATATTAATCTACCGTATAGCAATAACCCGTATACGTATAATACACGTTGAAATTTACGTTTTATCTATTTTTTTATTAATGAAATTTAAATGAATTAAAATGTCCCCAATATATAAAATTACTATTTTTATTCATTTACAGTTGAGTGGACATACGGACTAAAATAGTTATTCATTATTATCATTAAAGGACAAAGACCAAATATGTGTACAGTATCAAAAATGATTACAACAAAATCATTCAAGTATAAATTGTAGGATGGTTTAAATCAGTTTGATTGACATATTCCATACTAACAAATCTGGGTCTAGTCTAGTTTTACTGTCATACTCATTACAATTAAATTTAGGAGGAGATTTACCTAGCACGTTGAGGCGTGCACATGAAATATACGTATACATACATATATGCATATCAATCAAACTTATTTCTACATTTTTGTCATAAACATACACATTCATTAAAATCACTATATTTATGAGACTCTCAACTCGAATATGGAATTGTATAGAAACCTTAAAAATCAATTGTAATCATATATTGAATTTAACCCGCATACCAAAAAATCGAAAAAATTTCACTGGCACGTGGCTTTTTAGAAATTTTGACTAACTATTTTGATAAATTTCAATCCATCACTAAATTTAATTTACAACGTACATTTCGAGATACATACTAGAAAAATAGCCACGGGGTGTCTCTCTCTCTATATATATACATATGTATATGTATGTATGTAGTACATAAAAAACACTATTTCATTTGGTACAGTACATGTTGTAAAAATTAAATTGCGATACGACAATATTGTTCATTTGATTCAGTTAAATTATACTGTTTTCAGGAGGTACATATACATATATGTACGATAAAATCTTGAAAACCGAAAATCCATTTCGCTCAAGGGTTGGCTTAAGTTGACAATTATTATTATGTGCGCTTTTCAAACATCAGCATAGTACGAGTATGAATGGATTGAGTTAAAAATCGGATAGTGAAAATAAATGATGTTTTATTACATAAATCGTACATATATGTATGTACATATATATGCGTGCTAGAGGGTTAAATGTGTATATATTTATTACGACAACGGGTGGGTTATTATATTCTGGTAAAACAAGTATTTATTTATTTATATATGTGCGTATGATAGATTTACGATAAATAATGTGATAACAATCGTGATATGAAAGTAATTAAATAAATATATAGGTTGAGGTTGAAATTTTTCTGGCGAGATGAGTGGTTTTCCAGATTTAAGCACGCGATTATAAAATTACAGGGGGTATGTGAGACGGCCAAAAAAATAATAATCCAAATAAAAATGGATATATAGCTTTCTTTCGGCAAGATAAATAATATATTTTTAAAGGGTCCTTTTACGTTATATATGTTGTGTATTCATTCATATTCCATTTTGTTATTTTTATGATTTATGTTCAAATACCGAAAACCACCAAAACAAATGTAATATGACATTTTGCAGAAAATATAACAATAGCGCAAAAAATTTAAACATCTTTAAGGGACGATTTCAAAATGAGCGACAAAACGAATATTTTTTATGATATATTCTTTTATTGTACGCAAGCACATAAAGTTATTTTTAACGTGACAAATAAAATTTTCATTATTTATAAAAGTAATAAAATATTTTAATTATTCCGATTTTTGTCTGGCATCGTTATGCATCAATCTGTTTTTTCAATATATATATATATTTACATACTCGTTGATGCAAAATGTGCTTGTCTTTTATATTAAGTCGTCAAGCAAAAATAATAAAAAACTAGAACGCTGCTCAATTGTTATTTAGATACCATGAATACACACACAAATTTTGCAATTTTCTCGTAACTTTTAACTTAAAAAATATATGATAACAAACATGTGTTTAATTAAACCAATTATAATACGAGTGAAGTTTCTACTAAAATTATACTAAACTTTTGAAAAGTGGATAATGCTCATTTTTGGATGAATGGGTTTGTGAATAAATAATGTCGGATCTTATTTTTCCAAAATTGTGAAGGAAATACTATTTCCAAATACCACAAAACAGAGTTTAATAAATCGAAAATTTCAAGAAATGCGCAATTCCTTCCATCGGATTACTTATTGTGAGGTTTCTTGAGTTCTTATTGATATATAGGCAAACAAACTACACTGGTGCATTAAAATTGAACATAGAATTTGAGAAAAATTGATTATTGTTCCAAACTATTGGAAAAGACCCATGTATAGCTAAGAAGTATGTACGTCAGTATATAACTATTTTGATGAATTTTTAAACCTGAATACCAGAGATCACATGACGAAATTGGCTTATAGTTACTAAAATACGAAATGTTTTTCATATTAAATTCAGGTATATAAAAAATGCACGGCTTTTTATCCGCACTTGTGCATCAGGCTTAAAGGAGAGCGGTTTGCATTATCTCTTAACCCAACAACAGAGTTAACAGTACTAAGTTTAATTACATGTATTATGTGTTTTTACATGTACATCAGTCGTAAAAGAAAGGTATACTTACCATGTAAGATGACCGAGAAAACTGCAAAGAATAATAAACTAGCACAAGTGAGATTCTCCTGTTTAATTCAAACAGTCCAACGAGTGGCATATATACGGGGAGGAGTACTCATGACCTACAAACGCCAAACCAATCGGTAAGAACAGCACACTTCGTTCATTGCACCCGTTTCTGGATCAAAGAGGCGTGATCCGAGTAGGACTCACACTGGAAAATTCACAACTA
This sequence comes from Tipula unca, assembly GCA_951394425.1. Classification (NCBI taxonomy): domain Eukaryota; kingdom Metazoa; phylum Arthropoda; class Insecta; order Diptera; family Tipulidae; genus Tipula; species Tipula unca. The sequence goes on along the minus strand of OX596380.1, from coordinate 5,175,325 downwards.
CCACCAGAGGAACAACAACCCATGATTCTTTCCTAGATACGTGAAACATTAAACGGGAGGACATTTCCAATTCGTTTTTCTCTATACCGTCCTACGCCTTCCTGCAAATGGAATTTGCTTGAAATAATAAAATGTCTCTGAATTTCTAGGCCCTTCAAATTTGCGAAGAATTAAATTCAACCGAAACTAAATTTGTATTCCTCCGTGGCGTCTGGGTTGCAAACTTGCAAACTCTTTGTGAACCAAAAAGCTTAAAATTTAATAATTTCTGTTAATTTCAAATACGCGAAGAAATTAATTCAACGGAATCTGAAAAATTAAAATTTTTCCAGGATTCCAACTCGTATTTTTCTCTGCTTTGCCAACTCCATTCTGGGCAATTGGAAATTGCTTCAAATAACAAAATTTCTTTGAATTTTTGAATACATACAATTGTAAGAAGAATTTAATTAAAAGTTCAATTGAACCTTAAATAAATTTAATTTTCTTGATTTCCAATTCTTATTTCTCTCTAGCCAGGTTGCCAACTTTTTTCTGAACCAGAAAATGAAAATCGTTTCAAATACATAACAAAATATCACTTTGAATTTTTAGGCTCTTCAAATATCAATTTAATTAAAAATTCCTCTGAATCCAGTAAGTTTTCATTTTGTGGGTTTTCAATACGGTCATTACTTCAAATTGTAAGTATGTAATTTCAACGATTGATTTAAAACTAGGCATAGAGGAATTCAAAAATTTGTATAGTCGCTTAGGCCGTGTGTCAATTGGTTAAAAAATTTATTAAAAATCAAAATGTTGACAGGAAAATCAAATTTTTCAATTTATTTGTTCATTATGGTGAACTTGGTATGCCATCTGAACTACATCCATCTCCGAATGCTTCAAGAGAAAAATTCTAGGTGAACATCCTTGGGTTCAATCCGTGGTATATGTATCGGTACGTTGCGATGGCCATCACTTGGTTTGGTATATTTATCGACGTCTTCCGGCTGGATTGAAAAAATGAATTGTATATAGCTGTCTATATGTTGGAGCTGCGTCATTGTTATGGAATTGATGCCGTCAGATCTGTAAGCACTTTTTTATCGTTTCGACATGATTACACTATAATTATAAAAAAATAAAAAATGTAGAAAAATGCATGTTTGTTATGCTTTTACAAGGGGTCACAATTTAGTCATATATTGAAAAATAACCATAATTATCTTCAATCGGTAATGCACTAAAACTATATAAATGTATATATACGTTTTTCAACGCGTGTTATTAATAAAGTGACATATGTCAATAATTTGGTATGTTAAAACATTAAAATCTAATTGATTGAGAAGGGGTTTGTTTGAACATTGTAAAGTACATTTTTTTTTTTAGTTTTTTGCGTGGGTCATTAATCGATTCGAAATGGTTATATACATATCTACATATGTATATGACCAGAATAATATATTTTTGTTTTGAAACATAAAACAAGCATAGATAATTGTAATGTGTTTTTAAAGTAATTATGTAATGACTATATTTTTCTATTCATTTGTTTTACACAACAGATGATATCACATGATATGATTCAATTAAAAATTAATGACAAATTTTATGTTAACATTATGTATACATGTTTGTACAATGTACGTACATGTATGGTTAGGTAATTTTATTAATTTATCATACATTGTATATCATCTGTCATTTTTATCTTGTTACATGATTTATGGTCCTCAACATATGTCATATGTTATGTGTAAATATCGATACTTACATTAGGTTGTATATGTTTAGAAGAATTATTGAGTTTAATTCACTATCCAAATATATTTCTAGCACTATTGTTGGTGTTAAATTTTGTATTTTGTATTACACAGAGACACAACCGCAGAACGCAGTACTACATGTTACAGTAAACAGCAAACAGATAAATCAAAATACCTCCTCTCACATTGCCATATGAATATATATAATTTTGCAACCAAATAAAAAACTATTGAAAACACTATTTTAGAATATCATTTACATCCAAAATTCATCAGAAACGGTTAAGGATCGGTCTAGTTCGCTTCCAGTTACGGATATTTCAAAATTTTACCCAAAAGCCATTTTTGAATCTCTTTTTCACTGTTTTGTATACATTATCTCGTTTGGAAATATCTCATTTCGTATCTGATCCTATTTTGTCACATTTTGTTTTGAAAAATGCAGATCTCTTTCGACAAGCTTTCTGACTTGTGGTGGACTTTTGCTAGCTGTCTCGAAAGATACACGTGCTGATACTACCTGGGCAGTAACGTGTTGGAGATTTTGTCTGTTAAACTTGCCTTCAATGGAAAGCTGGTGTTATTGTTTACATTAAGTACGGATCCTCAGCTGATATGTATAAAGAGCTGTCTGCATTTTTCTCCAACCAACTAGCAATTGCAGCTGCAGCTGAATTCGATTCTGTGATGATTTTGGGAGATTTTTACTTATCGAAAGTAAATTGGCTTATTGTTGATGATGATCTTATGCCATTCAATGGTGGTTTAATCTCAGACCTCGTTCACTCAGACAGATTAACCACACCGAGAACCAAAGCAGGAATGTCCTCGATCTGGTGTTCATTCCAGTCGAGTGACATAGCGCACCACTGCACATCCAATTAACTTTTGAGAATTGTATGTATTAGGGTATATTTTAATTCTAGTGAGTCTTTCAACTTTAAAATGAGTTGCTGGACAATTTTAATTGGAATCGATATAAAATGGATAGTTTGGACGCTTACATTGATCTGATTTTATAAAATAATGATTTCGGCAATTGTTAATTGCCATTAATCGTTGCCTGTCAGGCTCAAAAAAATCGGAAATCTATAGCTCATAAAAAATATATATTGAATACATATCGTAATTATTATGAGAGATTCAGTGCTCTCAGATCTCAATTTAAACTTTTGAATTTCTTGTATAATTCATATACTGTTGAGACTGAATCGAATATTAGAAACAGCCCTAAATGTTTCTGGAGCTATATGTTAATTTGAAACGGATCCGCAAAGAATCACTGTATGTCCCTACTCGAGAGAGAATGTCGATTTTAATTTTAGTAAAAATCCAAACATTCAATTTCAGTTTACTATCAATGACGTTCTGTTAAATGTAAATGTGAATATGAGTTGTGGCCAGTACAAAATTCACCCTCTTTTGTTAAAAGAGTGTACTTTTGTCTTATTTCGACCGCTGACGTACCTCTTCAATTTCATGTTTGGAGTGGAATATTTCCTCAAATCTGGAAATCCAGTTTCATTAAGCCAATTTTCAAAAGTGGACTTTAAGCCAATTTTCAAAAGTGGTATTTCTATATCTTATCGGCTATTCCTAAATTATTTGAATCGATCATAAGGACCGTATAAACCAGCATGGGTTTTACCTTGGACGGTCAACTATGACAAATCTTCTTTTGTTCACAAATTTTTTTAACATTAGAGGGTGGGGATAGAGTTTAAGTAGTGTAACCCGTTTAATCTCCATATCGGTCGTATTTTTGTTTTGCTCATGTGGCGTGTGCTACCATATTTTCGACCAAATCGTTTGGAATTACAACTGCTTAATGGCTAGTTATATAGACTAAACGAAATGAAAAAAGATGGAAGAACTGATTCAACTCAATTTGCTTTCATTTCGTCTTTGCGGTTATACATTATCGGTTTTGTTAGTTTTGTTATCCTTCCTATAGCACTTTTTTCAAAATTGTCAAAACGAAATAAAAACAGTTGATTCAGACCACTTCAGACGAAATGGATTCGGATATGGAATATACTGATTCGGAATTATTAGTTATTAAGTTTTGATTTTATTAACGATAATAAAAATCAAACGTGTCGGCCATCATATGAGTAAATTTAAAATTTTTAAATTATTTAAATATAACTTTAAATATTTCCACCCCGTACATGTCAATTTCTTCTTAGTTTAATTTCTTTAAATAGTAATAATAATAAAATATTTTTTTTTAATTAGTAATAATAAATGAAACTCCATATTCATTATAGTTTTATTAATACATAAATTAAAATATCAAAATTAAAAAAAAACAATTTATTTCGTGCGCGTCTACAGATAAAATCACAAATGTCAATTTTTCTAAACTAAAGCTATCCATTGACGTTTAAAATAAAACTATCTATCCATTGACGTTTAAAAACACACAGCCACCTAATTTCGAATACAAAAACCACAACACAAACTTCAAATGGATCGTTCCTTTAAATAATCATTTTCACTTCCTCTGGGAGAGGAGCTTTGCCTACTTTTACAATCGTCTATAGACCATTGTAACATCACGTATTCCATGTTGCGGAAAAATTAGAACTAACCAGGCTTGCAAATTCGACGTTTAATAATTTTGTTATTAAAACCAATTTTGTTTCAAAGCCTTGGTTTGCAATTTTGTGTCATGTTCATATCACTTTTTATAGCTTGGATATTTCATGTTTTTACAGCGAGAGGCGCTTATACTACTTTTACAATCGTCAATATAACTACTACTCTTTAGTCGTTTCGTTTCATACATTTCAGTGCGTTTCAATTTTGTCTATAATAGTTATAATAATAGCTTTGAAGATAAGAATTGATAATCAACTGATATCTCGATTTTAAAAAAATGTGATAAAGTTGGTTTTGCGTGGCACCTCCTCATATAACGAGCCCTTTAAGTAATGCTATTAGTGTCCAATGTCTATATTGACACAATCAAAATAAATCAAATAATAAAATCAAACTCATGACCGGTCAGTTCGAAACTTTGAAATTCCATAACTCACTAAAACAAAAAAATTCTCGTCACTAAATTTTAGTCCACCTTTCCAAGCACTCACATAGTAAAAAACACGCAAAATTTTTCGTATGTTTTACTATATGAGTACCAAATGGAAAGGACGATTAACATTAGGTGAGTTTTTTATTATTATTTGTAAATTATTATAGTAAATGGTTTAAGATTTGACCGCACGATAGCCATGTTGCTTGACGTTACATGAAAAAAATCTATATCTGCTATATTTTTTACTAGAATAGCTCATAATATAAGTGTGTTGAATTCAATATGTTATTAATGATAAGGTTGTCAGATACTAATGTTTGACATTCATTATACAATCATTCCTTTAAATTACGCAAAAAATCACATCATCCCATTTTATGAATTTCTATAGAGAAGAAAAGTGAAAAAAGGTATTCATCTATTGTTGGTTTAACTTTTGCCAGCCTAAAGATAAATCGAACAGACGGTAAAAATTAAGAAATTTAAACTGCTTTAACATAAATCTATTCTAATAAATTATTCGCAATCTCTTTCTTGTGCGTTATACGAGCATACATTTCATACAATCGTCATTTGTCATACGATTTATTGAGAGGCGGTAGTTTTTTTTTTCGTTTTCGATGTACGATTTTTTTGCAAACAAGTCGTAATGAAAAATTGATCTATACATCAGGATAAATCTATATTCTGTTTCAAAATTATTAAGGGGAATAGAATCATTTTCTTACTGATATGAATAAATTATTAAATGTGATAATTTATTAGATTATTGATCAGTGAAGAAAAAACCTATTAGTCGTCTATATGTTATGTGCGTAAGTTTTGACAATATGCGAACCAAAAAAAAGTGAAGTGTTATTAATTAGAAGGGCTAAAAGATGTTTTCCTCCTTTTACTTTTATATAGAAAAGGATTTTAATTCGGATATTACGTTTGAACGAGTATTGATTACTGTTAGTACCTGGAATTGTTGAGAACATTTTAATTTAAAACGCTTTATATATACATAGTATCGTAAATCAATTAATGTAAATACAAATTAATCAAAATTATTCGCAATTTCAATTACACAATTTATAAATAGAGTATACATATATATATTTGTACATAAAGTTAAGTAAGCTGTAAATTAAATATAAAAATAAATTCACAGAAACGATGACATAGCAGGTTTGGAAAAAAAAATTTAAATGAACTTAATGAACGAGTTTATTAAAATGAATCAGCATTTTCTAAAATAGATAACCCCTTCGATAACAGACAAAAGTATTATTCTGATAAACAAAATTTCACTTGAAGTACCATAAAACCATAATTTTCGTGTAACCGAAATTTAATTATTCCATCTGCTCGAATAAAATTCATCCTGCAGTATATACTAATATTGGAAATTAAAATAGTTATCGCTAAAGCTGGGTAAAACTGAAAAAACTGTACGTCCAATGACTCGTCCTAGAATATATACATATATACATAATTAAAATAAAAAAATTGACAAAGGGTCAGTACATCAAACGTAAAAGGTCATATAGAGTACAATAGTTTTTTTTATAAGATTCAAATCGAGAAAGTTTATCAATTTTATTATTTTATGGTTGAACACTTGAAATCACACATAACTAAATTTACTTTATATACATACGTATATACATATATGATTTTGATCGAGCTTAGGGGCTATTGTGGTCATTTCAATGTTAGATCATAAATTTATTTTGTGTCCTTTTTTATTATGAAATTAATAAATGGTTTGGAAGCGATAAAATGTTAGATACATACATATATGTGATGGACTAACGCAAAATATGGTTTTGATAAAGCTTCTTAAAACTTTGTGAGTATTTTAATTCCATTTGATTGAGGTTATTATATGTTGACATTTTTGTTGAAAGATTTAATCACAAGAAATTGTGTAACCCCTGTGTAACAATTTGATTTTAATTTATGTTTATTTATGTTTCTATTCTTTTTGAAGTCTATAAAAAAAAATAAAAAAAATTGTATTTAAATTTTTTTGGAAATTATTTTAAAATCCTTTAAACGCGCGTGGTTATTAATAGTTAAATAAAACAATGTTATTCAATTGTACTTACACAAAAAACTATTTCATGAACTAATCACGATATGCACCTATATAAGAGTACAATAGATTACAATAATGATCCTTTCAATATTACATAAATTTAGGTCCCTACGTAATAGAAGAATCATAAAAATATAATTCGCGCGTTCGGTACAATGCACACGTACATTTGGGGGGGATGATTTCTATATTTTAAATTAAATGATCAATTTAATCCAAATAATGGTATTAATCCGTAAACTGCGAATTTATTGCAAAACATTAGGGATGTATTGTATATAGCAAAAATATACTACGTAACTTTTTTTTTATTGGATTAAATAATAACGCGAATTTGAAATTTAAAAAATGAACAAGCATGTTGTTCTGAAGTCTATTTGGGGTTTGAAAATTTGTATAGAAAATGACTAAAAGTATTAGCTTAAAGGTTCATTTATTTTAAACTGCCTTGTACATTGAACCAATTTGCTTGAGGCACTCTATTTATATGCAATTTTCGTACGATGTTAAATGGCCGAATGTGTCGAAGGGTCGGATATCGAAGGGCCGAATTCCCGAATCACAATAATTTTAAATCAAAAGACTGAATGCCGAGCATTTAGATCTTATTAAGTCGTGCCGATTTGATTTCATCAAAAAAGAAAATCGAACATCGATCAACGTTGAATTTAAGACAATATAGAGTTGATACAAATGTGAACCTGATAAGGCCAACAACCTCCGGCAAAAGTAAAAATGTAGTGTCATCAAATACAAATTTAGTTACAGATGAAAATTCACCAAGGAAAACAACCCCTGGACAAGCAAATAAGACGCCAAATGCCAATTTAATAAAAAGTGCTAGTCAAATTTTGATAATAAAAAAACAAACATGAGACGACATTCAAAAATTCTTTTGAAACGTGATCTGATTAATATTGTGAATAACAGCAATATAGACAGTGCAAATGTTAATGTAGGTCAGGAAAGAAAACGAAATCGAAAGTCCCTAAAGGAATCCAGTAAAAGTAAATGCAACAGGAAAAATAACTCTAAATTGTTTCACACCGATGTGTACAGAATAATAATGATTAATAGGAGAAGGTAGGACCTGAAGAAAGATCATCTTCAATATACAACACAGAGCTTATTGAACAATCAAATGGTGAATTTTTTATTGTCCAAATTAAACGGGGTAATGTTTGCGAAACTAGAATACAAGCCAAAAGCATTGATGCCTATAGAAAAATTGTAGATGTTCTGGAGATAAGCAATACAAATTATTGTACATCTGGAGGATCGTATTGTCGGTTATCGAGTAACCGGATAATTTTCTGGTATTTTCAGTACCCGAATATCCGAGTAATTACGACGGGTATTTTTAAATTATTCATATAAGTTTTTAAATTATTCAAATAAATGTATACCACGAAAGATCTGGCTGAACCGCTTTTAATATGTTTACATTCGACTCAAAATTTAAGAGCATTTACATTTATCGAAACAAAATAATGGTGGTAAGCGTGAAATCAAATATTGGACAATTTAGAAGTGCAGCTTATAAAAAATCCTATACATAATCAGCCAGCGAACAGGTAGTTTTAGTGGTGACAAAATACTGGTATATTGCCAACATATAAAAGCCTGTTCGTTAGTTCTTTATCAGATTGCTTAGATCGAATTTTTCGATTTGTCAGAAATCTACACTGAGTTCTCAGATTGATTGTTAATCATGTAATACTAAACGAAAACGCTAAACTAACTTCTCCGCAAGTCTAATCATATAAACAATTCGTATTCGTACTGATCAGATCGAATGGGTTACAGATTTACAAATCAACTCTGTTTATAAATTTAAATAAGAAACATTGATCTTTTGTTGATATTTGGAAATTATTGTAGAAATTTGCATAATACTAGCAAGTGCGCGCTATAGATAAAACGAATTCGGCTTTTAAAAGAGGCAACAACTGCGAGAAAAATCACACTGCTAACTATAGAGGATGCGTGGCGTACAAGGAGTTCAAAAAAAATTTTAATTCAAGGCAAAGTGCGGATAAACAATTTCCCAACCAATTTCATAAAACGAAATTAATACGAGAGAAATATCTGCCACTCCTGCAATCCACCTTCAAATGACGACCAGGGAATTTATCAAATTATATGTAAGTATCCTCAACGAATCTATGAATCAATTAATGCATATGATGGAGACCAATATGACTCTCATGAAGCAAAATATGAATACATTCAACTTTTAGTTCAAAATCATAAATGTATGAACTTATAAATTAACTGTATGGAACGCCAACGTTCTAGCGGAACATATATAAACTAGAAGTACAATGTTTTCTGTTTGAACGAAACATTGACATTTGAAATACATTTTCTGGATAAGAGAGAGAATAAGACACTAAATGAACTCCAACAGCATAGTGAAGAAGGTCAACAATAGTATAACACCAAACTTGGATCATATATCTACGGGCCATCCCGTATACTGGCCAACAGATAAGAGATACATTTTTGATTTAATAGATTTCTGTGTAACCAAAGGAATTGGCAAACATCATGTCATATCGTAGACATGTTAGGATCATTCACGAATATTAATAAGGCTAAGCACGCAAGTTATTAAATCAGTATTATCTGCAGGCGTACCAAATACACATACAAACTGGGCACAATTTAAACAAATAGAAACAATGGACTGCTCAATAGCCATCCCATTGAAAACAGGAGATATAGTTGAAGATGCACAAACCAGCTCAGAACAAACAACAGCTCTTAATGTTAAAATTTTCTACACGCAGTCAATGGCAAATAAAACAAACAACGATCCTCTTAATTCAAAACTAAATAAAGCTATCAAAAATTAGAAAAACGCATTAAAAAGAAATGTGATGAATAGTCCAGAGTCAATCTCACTGGCCTCACAGATTTCTCTCTGTGGAAACCTACAAAACACATCAGAAGCGATGTATAGATAAACTAGTAATATTTGCTCAATGACCAAGTTGGAAACCCAGAATTACTTCATGACGAAGAAGATACTAAAATCGAACCAATTAAATACAAATGGCGCAGCATATTTAGATGTTGTTCAAGCACCGCACGAAGGATTGGTACACAAAATTAGAACACCCTTACTAAGAGGTTTTGGTAAAGCAAAAAATTTCAAAAAATTAAATTAATGCCGCTTCGTTTGGATCAGAATATAGAGAAAGGCAAGCTTTACAACTTTTAATCACTTTTAATCTAAATCGGATTCAGCCCTTGTGCCAATTAGTTAAAAAAATTATTAAAAATTCAAATTTCGACAGGAAAATCAAATTTTACGCAAACTGAATAAATGTACTGGTATTTTAATTTAATTTAAAATAAAATAGTTTTAAAAACAATTATGTTAAAAAAATTATGTAATAATTATCTAAAGGTTACGAAATTAAATGTCACAATATCTTATAATGATGAAGTTGGCTTCAATTTCACTTTTTCTTTATTCATTGTGCAAGCTAAACAAATTTCTTAAGGCAAAAATGAAAAGTAAAAATGGTCTCCATTGTAAGAAACGGTAGATGATAAATATTCGGCTCATCGGGATTCGTCCCTTCAACATCCGGTCCTTAAAAATTTGGACCTTCGAACCAACCCCTTTTTTTTGTCGACTGTATAAGGATAGCAAGTTAAAAAATTATGAGTTAAATATTTATTTAATAATAAAATCGTGATATGACGAGAATTGTAAACAATAATAATACTTATTTTTCGTTCCACAGAAAGACGTGCTATAATAAAAATGTATGATCGTTAATATATGTATGTGTTGAATGAATTAGTTAAGAAAAAACGTACATACATTTGAGATAACACGAGCTTAAAATGAAAAGTTCACTGTTGTCGGCCAATAATAGAAATATGTTAAAGCTATATTTATGTACTCGTATATAATCAACCTTAAATTTGTGCTATTGTATTTTCTATTGTATGGAAATTCTAAAAGAGTTAATTCATTCAATTGAATAAAAAAAAATTTGTACAAAAACTCATTCCACCCTTATCATTGATTTAATGTCGACATTATACATCATATGAAAGACACATTAGGAAATCCACCTTCATTTTTCAAATACAAAAATCATAAATGTCAATTCGTTGACACGTGCGGATAAAATGCTTTCATTTTCACTAAATTTAACATTAAATCATTTTGTTTTGTTGTTACATAAAATATTTTCCCTATTTTAAATTTTTGATTATTCAAAAATCATCATACACGAATATGTACTGTGTGTGTGTCCTTTAAAAAATTTAAGTTAAATCAAATAAATAACATTTCCGACTGAGATCGTTAAATAATTCTTTTGTTTAACAAAAATTTGTATAACAAAAGGACTAATGTTTGTTTCATAATAAATAATTCGTAGAATTCATGTAGTGAAATTTCACTATTTGTTTAGCACAAGTTTTACAACTGAAAACAGGGATCCACAAATATAAATACGCAAATTCGTGAATTCGTCGGTTTCTAGTCCATTTAATTTGGGTCGAATTCATTCGGATATCACAATTCTCCTGTTCATATAAACCAAATAATTCATGTCCTGTTTTAAAAAATATCTCTTAAAAGTGTTCAGTGAAAGACACATAGGTATACAAAAAAGGCTATGCTCATCATATACCGAAATATGTCTATCAAATATTTACAATAGAAATATGTCATATAAGTAAAATTTAATAGAACCAAAAAAAAGGAAAGATTTTTACAAACAAATAGTAGGGAGAAGAAAATCACGGTTTTGATGAAGATGATGACTTTGTCTATTCTTTTGTGAAAATAGTCTTAGGAGATAATATATAGAAAAACCTATACATACAATAAACATGAAATACGATCTTCTTATTTTATTATACATATAAATGTATATACTCTATTGTTAGATAACTTTCACTTAGTTTTATGTTGTGCCATGTACCATATTATATAGACGATGGGGAAAAATTCTTTCAATTTTCTTTTCTTTTCTTTTTACCGTTTTTGATTTGATTGAATTCCTTCACATTTTTACTTGTCAAAATTAATGATCGATAAAAAAATATGATTGAAAGACTGTACGGATACTGAAAATATAGATATAAAATATTCAACAGTTTTTATAGGAACATATATATGTACGTAGCGAATATAAAGGGGATATATTCGAATTGAGACGACACACAACATACATATATATGTAACATTATATTAGGATTGTTTTAATATATAAATTAATAAGGAGTTGAAACCTACATATATATGCATAATTAACTTAAATAATCCACCTTTTTAAAATGTACGCGTTATAGTTAAAAGTTTTACCTCAATTTTAATTTTATTAAGGTTAAGGATCATAATATAAAACAAAACACATTACCTAATATGTAAGTGGGAAAACCTTCTCTTTTTTTTTGTTATTAAATTTTTTTTTTTAATATTAAATAATATATAAGAGATGAGAAGTGAAAACTGCAAAACATTTGTTCAAAATAATAAAAATTGTTTATGCAAACCGTGATAATAGTGGTGTGGTTAAATCTAATGATCAGAGGTAAAACAATTTGCGCCATTATGTACGAAATTTGTAATTGAAATGATTACGCATATATTAAACTAATTATGTGATTAGGAATTTAAATGTTTTACCATTTATTTTGAGTAAGGGTAGAGATATGTGGTTTCAAAATATATTTGGAATTATGTATAGTGTGATGTGTGACGAAATACGAGAACGAGTACAATATAAATTAATTATGTAATGCTTATTTGTCACAAAACTGTCCCCGATACCAAATTTTCCACGACTTTCCTAAGCACTCACCCAGTATAATACACGAAAAATTGTTTAGCACTTATTCACGACAATTTTTGATATGTTTTACTACGTGAGTACTTGACAAGGTCGACTACAATTTGGTATCGAAATTTAATTTTTTTATTAAATTCCGTTAAATACCATATTTTCGTCCACCTTTCCAAGCGCTCACTTAGTAAAACACACGAACATTTGTCTTACATCGGTGCTATTGGCCGTATCTAGCGTAGAATCTACAATTGAGATACACTCACTTATATAGATTAATCTACTTTTTTGTCTTGGATAGATCGCCATTTTCTTATGACAGTTAAATTTTTACGTTTCTGTTTCTTATGCTAATACATATGTATGTATATAAAATAAGAGATTTATTAAAATAAATATTGTTAAATGAACTCGGGAAATCGGGATGGAGATGACGAAGAATGTATGGTGATAGTAATAAGCCCCGCATACGTAACAAATTCTATGTTGAACAAATAATTCCAAAATATAATTTGGATGAATGATGGGTATTTTTGAACGTCGAGGATGTGTTTTGAAGTAATTGTGCTTAGTAGTAAATTTGTGGAAATAAAATCAATTAATAATTCCATTTCTGTTAAAGATATTGGTTGGAGGAGCAAACGACATTCCTAGGATTCATTATCTCACGAAACAACGAAGTCAAATGGCCGCCGATCTATTTCCATTTAACCCTATTAGACCCTATGACACCTTGTATATACATACGTGTACATACATTCTTCGTTATACTTAAAATATCAAATAAAACACTAGAACAATTTCATCGATACAACTATCAATTATAAAAAAGATAACCTAGTTTCCTCAATGTAATCCGAATTGGATGCTGTGTACCTGTTACCAAAATTTTCAACTGAACTAGAGACTTTTCATTTCGAAACATCATTATACTACTCACCACCAGGCGATTAACGAAAAGTCTCTACGTGAGGTTACTTTTCAATTATTAGTTGTCGTTTTATTATATTTCAAAGAAATCAAAGTTTACGAGCTGCTTGATTAAGTTGGCACTGTGATATTTGTCATAAAAGATCACGTATTTATTCGAAATAAGTCAGCAAACCGATATAGATTTTAATTTTTGATAATTTGACGTTCAAAAAGTCAACAATTTGATTACGATAAGTTAGGCATAGCTTATTAATAATGTTGCCGTCTATTTACGACTCCTGTTAAGTAACCATGAATTTAGTTTAGTCACTAATTTATACTGGTTTTACACCGTAGTTAGGATATTAGCAAAAAAGTATAATACTATTTTACTATCCACCATATTCGGTTTTACATCACTCGACGTGAAGTTAGCTAATAATTCAATACACGAAAATAATAAACAAATTATTTTATTTTGTATCAAATAATAACGAATTTGGAATTTTACGGTAATATCTTTTTAAAATGTCAAAAGTACACTGTCTTAGTTTACATAAAAAAAAAATATAATACCTATTATATTTTTGATAGCTATTATACTGACATATTTTAATATATACTATTACTATCGAATTTCGGTTTTACACCGACTAGTATAATAGTATTATACTTTTTTGCTATTTTACTATCTACGGTGTAAAACCAGTAAAATTGGTGTTACGCCCACACATGTCAAATTACACATTGAAAGTCGCATAGCACAACTATGACCAGTATAGGCAGCAATGACCCAATCCAAAATAGGTTACGTGGTAGCTTCGGTTTTAATTTTCGTTTCGTTTCAGCTTTCGTTTCATAATACGTAATCAGGCCCTATCACATTCCAATATTGATTGTTGTCTTATAATTTTCTAAATTTCATTTTTAGGTAATTTTTAAATTAATACATTTTGTTTGTTTAGATAGTTTATGCCTTTAGTATAAAATTTATGCTTTTGCCTGCTGACAAATATTCTGCAGGACAGTTTGATCTGTCAAAAAATAAAATAAAAAATTCATTATTATTTGAATTTGGTATGCGAAATGTTTGTGTTTCATATATTAAATGATAAGCAACATATTTCAGTAGTACGTATTCGTGGTTGGGTAGGTAAGTGGCCAATTTATATTTTCCACTTGGTCCAATAATTGCACAATTACTTCGAATATACTATAGTTTTTTAACCATCTTTATCGATTTCGCAGAATAACATAAGATCTTAGTGCAAGTTTCAATTGATTATGTACTGATAGTTATTTAGCAGTTTACCAAACAAAAAAATCATTCATAAAACTCATATTATTTATTGACAAAAACACATACATACACTTTAGTTGGCTTTTTATTTTGGTGAACACTTTTTAAGGTAGCCTCGTTTAAGATTTTAGTTCATGCAGTTTTATATTCTTCTGACTGACACTTTAAAATATATTTGTTAGAAAAATCAAAAAATACAAACTCGGTTTAAGTTTTGGGCGTTCCTTTAAACTTATTTAATAAATAACCTTGATTTAAACTTAAAAATTAATGTTACGCTTACCATTAAATACATACAATTAATTGTATTTATCATTTTTTCTCAAGTTGAGTAAAAAAAATGGAAATGAAAATTAATAAACAGCAAAATTGACACTGTGTGAAAATATAAGCATATTTTATTTTGTTGCTGTAATTTGGAGAGGAAATTTGTTTACGAAATGGCTAGTTTTGATAAGATAAGGTAGATTCGGCCTACTGAATATTTTGCAGCAAACTTATTAAACTTCAGGAACTAAAGTAGCTAAACTCGTCGCCAACTGAAAAGTCGGTTTACTAGATTACTTGCCGATGACTTTCCATTTATACTGTGTAAAGCAATGAATAAACATCAAAGCAAGCAAATTTGACATTTTATTTGGTTTAGTCTGATGTAATAAGTATTGTAATAACTATTAAAATATTGTATAATAATAATAATAAACAGTATTAAAGGCCATTACTGGCCCCTTACTGAGTCAACAACCCGGCTCCAACGGTTTCGATCCTGAGCATGGTCTTCATACTGTCTAAGACAATCTGAAGAGGCCAAGTCGTTCTCTACATCGTGGAGCCATCGTCGCCGGCAACGACCTCTGCGCCTACCATATGGTGGCTCTCCTTTCAGAGATCGCTGCACAATTCGTTCCGGATCAGCACGCAGAACGTGACCGAGCCAGCGTACTCGCTGAGATCTTATTTCATGTACAATATCGGGGATCTTCATCAGATCTCTGATCTCGATATTGTACAGAGCTCGGTAGGTACCATCTATTTCGCGTTTTGGGCCGTAGATCACACGCATGACTCTTCTCTCAAATGTTAGGAGCCATCTCTCGTATTCATCCGTCAGCGCCCAACTTTCACATCCAAACATAACAACGGGCCTGATCAACGCTTTGTAAAGCTTCAGCTTCACGGCACTTGATAAGTGTTTAGATTTTAGCAGTGGCCTTAGAGGATACAGAGAACGACTGCCAGCTGCCAGCCGCACTTTAATATCCTCACCCACACTATTATCGTGAGTGATAAGAGAACCCAAATATTTGAACCTCCTCACTCCCTCAAACGTGTGGTGGCCACTACTAAAATCTGGTGTGCCACTGTCCCTAAAACCTGAGATCAGGTATTTCGTTTTGGACTCATTGATCTGAAGTCCAACAGAAGCTGAAAACTCTACAAGCGGATCAAGTATTTCTTTCACTCCGTTGCTATTCAGTCCAATCACGCATATGTCATCTGCATATGCAAGCACCTGATTGGACTGGCGATATAAGATGTTACGCTGCGGTGTTTCAGTTTTACGAAAGATGTACTCCAACATGAGATTAAAGAGTATCGGGGACAGAGCATCTCCCTGCCGAACACCCGAGTTAACTACAAAACTTGTCGATAGCCTGTTCTCAACTTTAACACAGCATTGAGACTGCGTCACTGTCATCCTACATAGTCGTACCAGTTTTGTTGACATTCCTAGGTATTCCAGGGCAGACCATAGACTCTCTCGATTGATCGAGTCATAGGCCTGCCGGAAATCCAGGAACACCTGATGTACGGGGATGGATGTCTCATAATATTTAGATAGAATCATCCGCAGCGAAAAGACCTGATCGGTGACTGATCGATTCGGACGAAATCCTCCTTGATAGTCACCAACCAAGCCCTCCGCCAGAGGAGTGATTCTATCCAATACAATGTATGACAGTAACTTGTAAGCTGTGCAAAGGAGAGCTATACCGCGATAATTCTCACACTTCAAGCGGTCTCCCTTCTTGAAGATGGGGCATTAAGCGGCCACTTTCCATTCGTCAGGCATAACTTCGGTTCGCCATACTAATCGAATAAGGTCGAAAAGACAGTTCAACAAAGTATCCCCTCCGAATATCAAGAGCTCCGAATTAATGCAGTCCACTCCAGGTGCACGGTTTCGTTTCAATCTCTGCATGGCTTTAGTGAATTCCTCATGGGATGGCTCCTCAGTGCAAATCTCCGCAGTCTGTATTAGAGGTGGCTCAACAACAGTCTGTGACGCATGATGGACATCAAGCAGGTCAGTAAAGTGTCCACTCCATGCGTCAAGTACTGCGTCGATGTTGACACAGAGGTTTCCATCCCGGTCCCGAATGGCGGTTGACGTAGGCCTGAAAGTATGGTTCAGTCCAGTAATTCCTTTAAAGAGATTACGCGAACTGCGCTCATTACTGAGTTGTTGTACTTTCAGAACCTCGGCCTTCCACCATTCTCGCTTCTTCCGTCTACAAATCCGCTTAGCTGCCCTTCTTGCAAGAGTAGCCTTGTTTTTCCTCGCGATTGTGAGACGTTGTTGCACTTCATTATGGGCTATATTTTGTTGCTCAACTGCAAGACGACACTCGTCATCAAACCAATCATTCTTGGGTCTGACTTTCACTATACCTAAAGTCTGTTGAGCAGCACTGACAACCGAAGTTTTCAGTACCCCCCAGACAGAGTTCACGCAGTCAGACTGGTAATTAGCTTCATTAATGTTGTCGCTGACAAGATCCTGATATCGTTTCTTTTGATCTTCATTTATCAGACCTTCACAGTCGAAACGTACCATGCGTTTCGCTGTGTTCCCAGACTTGTACGAAAACTTCCATCGTAGCTTTGCAGCGACCAAATGATGATCGCTGCCTACGTATTTGGTTGCTGACCGATAAGTTCTCACATCCTGCACAACCTGAGCCCGTCCTTTAGAAACTAACACATGGTCAATTTGGCTGCGGGAAGTTCCGCGAGGATGTGTCCATGTCTCAAGATGTATGTGTTTGTGAGGGAAGAATGTGCTTGCTACTCTAAGATCATGAGCAACCGCAAAGTACATCATTCTCTCACCATTATCGGTCGCAGTTTCGTGTCGGGAGTACGGACCTATGTTTTCACACAAGTCGGTCTGATTTCTGCCAGCTCTAGCATTAAAGTCCCCAATTACCATTCTAACATCGTGTTCGGGTATAGATCCCATCAGATCGTCCAAGTCATTGTAAAATGAGTCTTTATCTTGGGGCTGGCTGACCTCTGTGGGCGCATGTACACAAATTATCGACAGGTTAGCTAACTTCATGCGCAAGCGAAGCTTACACAATCGGTTATTAACTGCTTGGAAATCCAAAACAGCGTTCTTTACCTGCGGCCCAAGAAGAAATCCAGCTCCAAGATTTCCGAGGTCATCTCCACTGTAGAACAACGTATAGCCCTGGGACACATGGTCTCCACTTTTAGGCCAGCGAGTTTCTTGAAGAGCAACGAGTTCCAGCCGATACTCCTTCATGCACGTGATTAGGCCCTCTAACGCTCCTGGTTTCCTTAGTGATTGCACGTTCCACGTGCCGATCCTAAATCTCGTGTCCGGGTACTTGAGCGGGGGTCCGGTGTTGTTTTGGCGGTATCCATTTTTCTTTTTGTTGACTTTATAAACACTATATTTTTTTACGGATGCGGGTCGTCAGCCCAGCGATCCAACCGTTTAGTCGCCTCCTACGACAAGCAAAGGATACTGTGGTGGTATTCTTGGGAAACATGTTGGTGCAATTTTGGTTTACGAGACATGTGAGTGCCCCCCGACCACAGGGGCCAAAAAATATATTGTATAGTTGTCCTGTATTCCCCAACAAAATATATTTTCTACATATTGTGCAATGTTTTCTAGTTTGTAAATATATTATGTAAATTTAATTAGAAATTAATTAAAAAATATAAACGATCAATCTTCGATATAAAATTGAGAATCCAATAAAATTCAATAAGCTCCCTATCTTAAAATAATTTCTATATATTGCAAAAAGCATACATCTTAATAAAAAAAAAACATATTCACCATTTTATTGTGTTACTACAAGACAACAACATGATATATCTACAATAAAAGTAGTATGTTATACAAAATCAGTCTTTTATTATAAATTATGATTGATTGAAGTTTTTAATGAATAATATATCCTTATTTTGTTTGGGGAACCCAAGATGTTTTTCAAAATCTGGTCGATATATATATATATACTTATATGTATATGCTTATGATGTTGATTTGCGTAACTTCCCCCCGTTTATATTACGTAAAAGATTCATATCTCAAATTCCAGCAAGGAATTAGGATTTTTAATGACACTCATTTTTCTTAATATTATCCAAAATAATTATATGGTAATTTAGAATTATACAGCTACAATGGAATTGTTTATGTTTTTTTGCTGTCATTTGATTTTTTTTTGTTTTGTTTTTTAATCCTTACCTTCCATATATACTCGAATATAACTATCTCACACATTCATTTTCCCTGGGAGTCAAAAAGATACGGAAAAAAACTCTTCCTCAAAAAAAAAATTCTTGGAGAAATTTGAGATGAAATTTATTGTATATTGTATCAAAAAAATTTCATGGTATCATATTAAAAAAATATCTACACTTTTTCTTAATATATGGGGTATGAAAGGGTTAAATTTTAAATTTCACAAATATCACACAAAACAAAAAAAAAATTGATTGACATAAAATATATAAGTTTTGACATTTTGTTTGTTAGATACGGTATTGGTTACAATATGGGAAAACGTTACAGAGAAAGAAATTTCATCAAATATTTTCACGTACATATAGAAATTTGAAAAATGACGTACGAATTCGAATATATATGTCACTGAGGGTTTTTTAAATGTGTCTTATCGCATTATAAAACCTTTTGATTACTGGAACTGTGAGTTAGTCAAATGATAATGTTTACGATTTAAGCATTTATTTTGTCAATATCAAAAGGGTTGTTTAAAATAGGTAATTTATAATGGCCGTAAAATTATTGTACATCTAATCAAATATAATTGGCACATCTTATTAGAAGTGAGTTATATGGGTATTTTTATAGATCATATCCAATCAGTTGCACTGAAAAATTTCCTTACTCAAATCCACAAAGGAACATGCGCGTTTTGATTAAGGCAGGAAGGACCACTGACTTACATATGCTTAGAGTTGAATACCTGAAACCAAACAACTGTGTGGCAATAGTAAGCGGTGCTTAGGAGCCTTGATGAATTAAGGATCTATTTTCAATAGGATACACGCATGACGTACTGAATAATTGTTCATATTTAGTTAAAAGAACAACTTTTAAATTAATTCAATTCAAACATAATATAACTATTCAAACTATAATATTTAATCTCCGGAATAGTGTACCTGAACTACTTTGGTTCCAAAGGAATACCCATTCCAAAATGAATTGTGTGTTTAACAGGATAGGAAGAGCAAGCTTATATTGCACTCCAATGGATACAATTCATGCTATATCTAAATCAGATATGACAGTTGAAAGAATTGACCAGGCCGATTAGTGCCTTCCGGGATATGCCATCAACTCTTTGCTATTAGGTGAACGCCGTATCACAAGATTCCAGGTCAAGGCAGCCTGTTAATTAAACTTGCCTAAAATTAACATATATTAGTGACAGCTTATATCCCACTCCTTTTTGTGAAATGTTAAACGAACTAATTAATTTAAGTGATCCTAACGTCTCTTGGTGTTTCGATCCCGACATTAATTGAGATATTCCTTTTAACGTTACATTCGAACCAGAAATATATTTCAACGACTTCATTCTTAATTTCTATCTCAATCAAATTAACAAAATTCCTAACAGATACTGTAGATACCTTGACCTTATCCTGCCTAATGATCCGAGAATTTTTTATGTAAGTGATTCAATGATTCCATTCGTTACAAATGACGACCATCGCAATGCAATGGATTGTTTTTTGAATATAGATGAAATTAATCAAAATATTCAAATTAATCAGAAACAGCAAGATGATTTAGGCGAGTTACCAGCTGGTGCGAAGCCAGTTGATTACAACTAAATATAAACAAGTGCAAAATTAGTTATTTGCAATCCGACTATCATATTAACAACGTAGTTCTATGAAGAACAGATGACATTCGAGATTTGGGAGTTACATTTGCAGACAACTTAACATTCATCAAGCACATCGACATAATAATCACCAAAGCCAACACTATATTGGGATTATTAAGCGGTGATCATGGGAGTGAACGGACATTAAATACCAAATAAAATCCGCTGGTCCAGTGGGATTTCCGTATCATCAAATTCTTACAAGTCGCATTGGGAGCATTCATGAAAAGATTTTGTTATGGAATTATAACAACAATCTACCATTTCAAATATTTCTTGGCTGCCACCTTACATTGAAAAATGTCAGTGAATACCCGAAGAAAACAACTGGATGCTTCAATGATAGGAAACGTGCTGCTAGGACACATTGACTCACCGTATATCCTGAAAAAACATCTCCCTTCATGTTCCAACCAACACCGTACATTGTATGGTGAGAATGAACCTCGGTCAATCTTTTAAGTAAAATTTTAATTTGATCCATGTGTGAGTGTGTTTTTTCACTGATTTATCTAATAAATAAATAAAAGATTATCCTAAATTCCAAATAAAATTTAATTAAAATTAATAATATTAAAAATTAGGGTGTTATTTTAATAATCAATGACATTATAAAAATAACAAGAAGAACAAATAAATTAAATCGTAAAAATATCAGAACTTTTTTTATTTTTATTTTAACTTTAGCAAAAATCATAGCAATTTAGGTAATGGGGATCAGACCAAGGACAGTAGATTCTAAATCCGCAGCACTACGGTTAGAGCGAAAGCCATCTAACATTTACTTGAAACGGTTTCAAATAAATCCAATATAGTCATGGGAATAAAATATTTAGAAAATAGAACAATGGCTTATCATTCTTAACGTTGTAAAGCAATAAATTTAATAAAAGAGGGTGGAATAAAATAGTTTGTTTGAGCTTTAAGATAAATAATGTTTTTATTGTTTCTGTCATCTTATGTATAACACATAACGCGGTCATTTCGTTAATATCGCGTGGGAAATATGTTAATTTAACTTGTGAAACCATATTAATTGATTTATAATCAAATTTTGAGGGAAATATTATGTAATAGTTTCATTTATAGATAATTAAAATATGTTTTATTATATGCTGTGTGTAACTGTGCGTGACCAATGAAACTATTGTTCTAATGAAGACCGCGCGAAAGGATAAAATTAGGGTGCAGGTGCTTTGGGTATAGGTAAAACGTGAAATTGGTGAAAATTTTATATTTCATACATTAACACACTTGTTCAGTAACCTCAACTATATATATACACTTAATGTTCAAGGTTCAACAATACAATTATTGTGCTATTGAATATATACATCTCAAATTCATTAATTCATTAATCATTTATTTCTCGAGTGAGATGTCATTATATCCGAATTCGAGAAATATTCCTATAGGAGTATCCAGCAGTGAGATGTTTTGTCGAATATTTCATTTTATAAAACGTGATGATTTTTAAATCCCATCGGGCTTAATATTATATACGTATACATATATATATATATTGTGTCTAAGATGGTACTGTTCACAAAACAGATGCAATATTTGTTTTATATATAGGTTATCGCAAAAATAACTATTCCAATTGCCATACCGTGATTAATTCGAATTATACAGTTCAAGCGCATAAAATTTAAATTTGTCTATATTGACGAACGACGTTCTATATAAACCAAAAGGACTAATGGAATTAGATGGAATATAGTAAGAAATTGGGGTCATTGGTATGTGATATATGAAGAAATAAACTATAAATCGATATTTTAAAATAAACTTTTAAACCATGAACAATTTTCCCGTAAAACAAGAAATTATTTATTTGACCAAAATGTTGAATAGAAATGAAATATTTTCGATCGCATTTGGATTGAATTTTTCAAATCTTTTCTTATATATAAATGGGACATTTCTGTTTGTTTTCTATTGTTTTCATATAATTTCTTACCTTTACACTTTTATTGTTAGGTGATTTTTTTTTCTACTTCTATACCTACATCCTTATGCAATGATCCAAATCAAAACCCAAAAAAAAAAATTATCACTATTTTTGTTTTCGTCTTATAAGTCCTCTTCCACATCCTGAACGTATATGATAAAGCAGGCAGATGGTAGTTTCCTTTTTTGTTATTTTGAGAATTACCAATAAGTTGTATAATGTACATACATGAAAGGGGAAAGAAAATGGATTGTTTTGCTAAGATGATGAAAATGCCCTCTAGAATTTTTGGTTATAATTATTACAGGAATTATTATTTTTTTTCAAAATGATCTAGTTTAGGCTCAGGTAAAATTGCGTAACTTTGTATTTATTTTGCATCACGTTGCCTATATGCGTATGTATGTACATTTTGTGAACAGCTGAGACGTTCCCGACTGATGTATGTAATTTATTTTGATGGATTATGCGATATATTTGTTGTTGCTAGAATTTTTATATAAAATAAGTTAACCAAATTCATCAAGGTTGAATTTTTGTTAGCACGTATATCCAAATTTATTTCATAAACAACCAGGGCATCAGAGCCATAAACTTAGTTTGCTACATCGTATTGCTTGGGCGCAACATTCAAAACAACTTCAAACAAATATGTAAGTTGATACGACACCTGCGCTATTATTTTGTAGAATAAAATTAATTATTAAAAAATAAATAAAAATTGAGTAATTAATTTAGATACATCAGCTAAGTAACCCAACCATCCACCTCCACCAAGGTGGTATCTGACTCACGTTTGAGGTAACTACATATAATAAGGCAGGATCGTCGTATTGTGTACGCAAATAAAAAGTGATTCATAAGAAGAGCATGAAGAATATGGCAAACAAGGGCTCCTTAATCTAAAACTGAGTATAATAATTTCACTCAGCAACTTAGAACGAATTGCTCTCTTACCAATCTTTAGAACCAAATGTGTAACCATACTTCCAAAACCAGAGAAACTGCCACAAAGAACGTATTTTTGCTCTTCTCAGACGTTACTGGTTTAAAAAAAAGCCGAGATCACTACTTCAACCTCTTAAGACGTTACGTTGAAATAAAAACAATTTCTCTACGATATTGCGCACGTGCTTCGAATTTAATGTACATCTACACAATAAAACAGATGTTTTGGTGGAACAATTACATTTATTTTATTATTATTATATTCTTTAAGAAATCTAATCTCATTTTTATTGTTTTCTTTTATACTTTTTTTATTTTTATTTTATTCTTTCCAAAGCGATGAGATTTTAGATTTTCTAAATTCATTTTATTTGCCGTAGCACCATCTATATGATGGTAGTTAAAACTGGTTATGTTTTGTTGGTAGGGAAAGTTTCCCGTTTGACAGTTGTAGTATCAGTGTCTGTCAAAACAAATTCCCAAATGTTTATACAAAATAAATTGTGGCTGAGTAAAAATTATGAAAATACATTATTTTAATAAATCAAAATGAGCTTAAAAGTATGTCGATTATGTCTAGATGAAAATGATTTACTTTCGAATATATTCGACAATCAAAGAAAAATCCAGAAACATTCGTTGATTGAATGCATTGAGTATATTTCAAAAATTAAGGTAAAACCAAGTTTTCCGCATCAATATTATTTGATTTGTTTTACATAAATTATTTTTATAGATTACCAATGACGACAAATATTCAATTTTGATATGCCATAAATGCAATTATCTTGTTGAACAAAGCTTTTGTTTTTTACGAAAGGTCCAGTTGTCGAATGATATTTTAATGCAAACCGATATCATGCCATTGGTTAGCACAAAACGGACGAATCTGGATAATCCAATCGCGGAAGACGGGAACGTGATTGAAAATAATGAAAATGTATCTGAAATGAATGAATTGATTGAACATCTCGAAGGTGAACATTGTGATGATATTGTGGTCAAAGAGGAGTATTTGCTGGACGACTATAATTTAATCGAAGAGCTTGACGAGGAAAAGGAATTTGAGGACGAAGCACCTAATAGTGACGATGAAGATGGCTTAAATCAATGCGAACATATAAATCAAATATTGAAAATTACTGACCAAATGTATATGTATAAATGTGAAATTTGTTTGCAATTGTGTCAAGACAGCAGCATAAATGTAATTCTCGACCATTTAACATTGCACACGAAAATTCAAAATTGGAAAATAACATTTGATAGTAAATTAAATTTATACTTTTGCGATTATTGCCAAGAAAATTACAATGATATTTCCCAATTATTTATACATCTGCGAAAACATTTAAATATTCGGCCGTATAATTGTCAACATTGCACAACGAAGAAATCATGTTTTTTTACCGAATCCGAGCTAATCATTCACATTCAGAAACTTCATGAAAAAACTCCAATCGAGACGAACTCGTACATTTGTTCGTTCTGCTCGAAGAAATTACATTCGTCGACGAGCTTAAAATTGCACGAGAAACGGCACATGGAAACGGGTTCGGTAAAATGTGATTTTTGTCCGAAAACATTTTATTTTCAGTCCGAATTAAAACGCCATGTACAAATTCACACCGGCGAAAAACTATACGAATGTGATATTTGTAATAAAAGATTCTCATCGCAGCCGGAAGTAAATCGCCATCGCAAATATCATACGAACGAACGTCGTTTTAAATGTGAATTCTGTGATAAACGTTTCATTGAATCGGGACATTTGATGGGCCATCGAAATTTCGTACATTTAAATAAAAAAAATTTCGAATGTGAAATATGTAATAAGAAATTTTTGACAAAATACAAACTGAAGCGACATCAAAAAACTCGTTCGTGTGAAATGATTTCAGTGTATAAATATAGTCAAAAACCGCCTGATACAGAACCAATCAATATTGCAAAGTCGGTTGATTTTGAAAAAACGCATTTAGAGAAAATCGATCAGCCCGATAATAATGATGATGATGATAGTAACAATTTGTATACGATAAATAATTTGTTTGGTAGTGAAACGGAAGGACGCCAATTTAAAGTGATAGGAATACAAAATGGTAATGAAATTCAGGATTATTTAGTAATACAGGGCACAGAAAATAATGAAGAAATGATTAAAGATGAAAAGGTTGAGAATTATTCGGATAATGGTAATAATAGTACAATAATAAATGATGTCCATCATTATGTAATTGACGATGTTAATTCTTTTATAAATTGGGACAAAGTTATATAAACATGTAAATTAATTATTAGTAGAATAAAATTTAATTATGAATCCTATAGGCCTATGTTTTTTTTTACTTTAAACAAAGTGAATCGGTTTGGCAAATTTTTTTACTACACATTCCGGATTATTTATACATGTAGGTAGTACCTACTAGGTACATACTAGAATTTGGAAATTTATGGAATTTAAGAATTAAAAATTTAACGTAAAATTGTATGCATGCCATGGCTTGATGAAACGAACCAATTTCGCAGGACGATTTGATATCTTAAATAATAAAACAATCTATTGTATTTTGTTTTATTTCTTTGTAATTTTTGAAAGAATAATTTGTTATATATTTTTGTTTGCTTTTACAATTTTTTTGTTTAATTTTTTGTTCATTTTTTTGTTATTTCTTTATAGTTTTAAAATTTAGTTAATTTATATTTGTTTCTTAAATTACTAATTTTTGTCTATAATGTCGATCCTATAAGTTTTTTTTTTAAAAATATAATTAAAAATAGTATTTAAAAAATAAAATCATATTTGAATGTTGTTTTTTTTTGTAAATAATAATTAATAAATAACAACAATAAAAAATACATACATTAATATTTAAAATTATATGTATAGTAGTAAAATTTAAATTTAATTTGCTGATGGTGTATTTTTGGAAAAAAGAGAAAAAAGGATAGTTATTTTATTTAATATACGTAAATTTCGATGAATTGAAAATATTTATATACACATACTTTTTTTTATATTTTTATTAAATATTTATTCTACAGATAAGCTGAGATGAATAATTAATTAAATATTATAATATAGAGAGATAAAATTAAATGCATGTAATCTGCAAAAAAAAATATTTTATTTTATTTAAAATTGGAATGTTTTAAAATTGAATATAATATTTTTATAAACTATCCTTTTTCTCTTAATTAAAAAATTAAAAAAAGAAGAAAGAAATAATGTTAAAATAACCAAAATTGGTTTTTCCATATATTATTGAGTCCTATTTTTTTTTTTATTCCTCATCCTTAATTTGATAATTTTTTAAAATATATATATTTATTTTTTTTATTTACAGTATTTTATATTTTTTATTCATATAATTTTAATTACATTTAATTTTTTATGCTTGATTTTAGATTTATTTAGTTTTTATTATTATTATTTTTTCATAAACACTAACTACAACAGTATTTTTTTTTTTAATATTCTTTGAATAATAATTTCATATATTTTGCTTGCCAATGACATATTTTTAATCAAAAAATAATTAAACTTCTAATATGGAATATTTTATACATATAGGGTATAGTCTTTCTGGTGATGCTAGGTAGTTCTTAATTTTGTAATTAATCAGTTGTTTAATAAATAGCTCAATACACGCACATATACACATACACACGCATACAAACAAATACACATCATAATAATAATAAGAGTGGTTTTATGCAATGGCAATCAAAATATTAATTAAAAGATTGATTTGAGAAATTTTTAAAATTTCATAAATTTTAAATGTGATATTTTGCTTTTATTTTTATTTTCCATAAATTTTTTTTAAAATTTTATATTATTAAATAAAAGAATATTATTGAACGTGTGTTGAATTTAGTAGATTAATTACTTATATAATGTACAAGCAATAATTTTATTTATTATATAATATTTTTCTTAGTTTTGTGTGGATGGGGTGGAATTTTATAATTTAAAAATTTTTCATGAATTCAAAATAATAAATTATAATTCTTTTGATTTTGAATGTAATTTGGTAGCTCTCTAATTACGTACACAAATTTGCTTTGTAGTTTTTTTTATTTGTTTTTAAAATGTTTAACAATCTAATCAGTTTCAGATCAGTCATAATTGACTTACACAAGGCAATAATAAAGCAGTATTTTTTGTGTTCTTTTTTTAAATGTAATGTTTATTCCATTTATCATAAAACGTATATGCTTAATTTGAACAGGGATTTGGCTATATAATATTGTACAGAATAATTTAATTTTATTATTCATTTACTCGTGCTAGTAAAAATAGTATTGCTCTAAAAAAAACCGTTAATCAAAGTTAAATGTTCGAAAATATAGTTTAAAGAAATATTTTTATTCTGATTTTTAACCAGTTTTGTAAATTATGATAACATAAAATACAATTATCTTGGTATAGATTCCTTTCCAACTAAACCGACATCGCTTTTATTACGATCAATTTTTATGCGATATTTTTAAAGATGATATGTAATTTTATTGAAGTAGGAGTGGATGGTGATTAAAATTAGTATCAAGCGATTTAATGTATAATCAATGTTTACAGTCACTATAAACATATTATAAATAATAATAATTTGGGTTTTAAGTATTTTCTATATTTATTAATTTTGTCTTAATTAAAATGAGATTAACAAATGAATGAATGAATAAAATAAATAAATAAATTAAAATGGAATAAAATAACTTAAATAAAATGATTTTATTTTTGCATGCCGAGTAATATTATTCCTGAGATGAACTCTGAATGTATTTTAGATTTTTGTCCATAGCAGTTAATAAAATAATAACTAAATCAAATAAAAAATATACACACAGTCTGGGAACGTGCATATCACAATAAAAATAATATGTTTGTATTATTATTTAAATATTTTTTCGATGAGGGAGGGAAACTTGATAATTATTATAGGAAACAAAATAAAAAACACCATTCTGATATTTTAAAATAAATTTCAAAATAATTATAATTTTAATAATTATTACAAGTATATTTCTAATATCACATAGACCAAATATTTTACGTCCAACTCTTGTTTGTTTTGTTTGTAATTAAAAATAATGAAAACAAAACTGAAAAATATCCCTCATTAAAAAAATATTTAAAATTTTTTTAAAAACCTCCGGCTCCATTATAGAATTGAAAATTATGAAAATTAACAGGAGTTTTAGGACTCGAGCACATATAAAGAAAATCATCACTTTGTAATTGGGTTTGTGTTAAATTCGGTTCACTAGCACTTCGATGAATTTTTGGCAATGTTCTTAACATATTTTCAAGCATATTCAATATTAAACGGAATAGTGGACGTTCATTTCGATTGAATTTGATACAATCTTCGGCCAAACGTTTTAACGCTTGTGGACAATCCGTACGTACTTTTGTCATATCAGGTCGTAATAAACCACGACCAACCATAAATAATATTTGATCTTTATTATTTATATGGGAATATGGTAATTGTTCGGCTAATACTTCATACATTACTATACCAAATGCGTACACATCACTTTGGAATGAATAAGGACTTTGCTCTTCCATACGAATTACTTCCGGTGCCATCCAAAGTATACTACCAGTCGGTTGATTTGCTTGTTTTTCACCAGACCATCTAGCTTTCGCTGTTGCCAAACCGAAATCACCAATTTTTACTGATAAATCTTCGTGTAAGAAAATATTATTTGATTTTAAATCACGATGGATAATATTTTTGGCATGTAAATAATCCATTCCTTGTGCAACTTGACGGCCTATATCAATCAGGGTAATTAATTTAAATTTTGTTTCATTTACATGAATGTGCTTATAGAGTGTTGAACCCTCACACCATTGGGTTACAATAGCCAATGATGGTTTACTTACGCAACCCATAAATAATAATATATTACAATGACGTGTTTTCTTAAGCATAGCAACTTCATTTTTGAATGCTTGTAATTGAGCGGGACTTGGAGTTTTTACATTTAACGTCTTAACAGCAACTGGGCCGTGCCAATGTGCTTTATATACGGTTCCAAATGAACCACTACCTATTCTTGGGCCAATTAAAATTTCTTCCGCTTGTATATTCTAGAAATAAAAAACATGTTTAATCGATGTAATTTGTGTAAATAGATGAATGTTTCTACCCAATTTTCATCAGTTGTTTTGGGATCGCGAGGCGATAATAAATTTTTATTACTTTCATCAGCGGAACGTGCTCGTGGTCGTTTAACCGGTTTAATTGTATTTGTTGGCGACGCTTGTGTAGAATGTGAATGTTCTTGATTTGGTGGAGGTTGAAATATAAAATCACGTTGTAGTGTTCCTCTGGCAGCTGCCGAAATAAAAGTTTGTGATTGTTGGGATCTTGAATTATTACTAATGCCATCGTTTATAATTTTGACATTATTTATGCAAACATTTGGTGCTGAATTTGACCGATCTTGTTGATTTAATGAATATGGATGACGGCCTACAGTTTGATTATGTCTTGTACTATGTTGATTATATTCGTTGCGATGATGATGCAATAAACCGCTCATTATTGATGAAGAAGCAGATTCATTATGGTTTGCCGAATAAAACGACGAATGTTGATTGTAACTATCCATATTAATTTGATTACATAGTGGTGATACTTTGTCCGCACAGCGGGGATGGAATCGAAAATTACATTGGCTACAATAAAATCCGGAGAACAATAATCGTCGACAACATTCACAAAATGCTAACGACAAAAATGTTTTTCTCACATATTGATGTGACAAATGGGTTCGTATCGGACATTTATCTAAAACTCTAACCGAAACTTGTTCAGCCCTAATTAAACTAATATCTGTGTCCCATGGAATTGGATTATCACCACCACCGAATAGTGTAACTTCACACATTTCGCTTGTTAGATCGCGTAATCGGAGCGCTTTTGATAAAGCATCACGTAATTTTAAACCAGGTACAACTTGTACAGATGTACGCTGCTGATTTGGTAAATGGGCACGTAAAAATATTTTTGGTTGATGAGTTAGTGTACTTGAATTGCTTTCGGACTAAAAATAGAAATAACAAAAAAAAAAAAAAAGAATTATTGAAAATTAAATAAAATCTATAATATGTATAAATATAACTAATTGGTACTGGTGTATCTGGTTCGAAAAAAATTAAATTAAAATTAATCCACCGACGTAAGTTATTTATTATGTTTTCGAATAAATTCGATATTATTAGATAATTCCAAATTAATAGAATTAAGATTGTAATTAAATTAAAATTCTTTGTACGTACATTTATATATTCACACATTTTTTTTTCTACACACATTTATTTATGGGGAAATAAAAATGGAGGATATCAAAGAAAATTTCTGAAGACCTAGCTAGGGTAGGCAAAAGGATACAAACCTCATTTGTATTTTCATCATTTTCTGATGTATTTTGCTGTGATGATGATTTATAATTATTATTATCAGGTGGTTCATGTATTTCATTCTGCTGTAATTTCTCTATTAATTCATGTTCCTTAACTTCTAATTCATGTAATTTGGATGTTAGCTCTTGATATTCCGTAACATACATAGGCGGTGGTTCTTGCAAATTAGCAAACTTTTCATTTAGTGCATCTATATTTTCACGCGTCACATGAATCACAGATTGGATATTTCTTAATTCTTCAGATAATGGATCTAATAATTCATCACTATCATCTGTCGATGTTGACATTTTTTCACTGTGCATAAATGACAGCGATGGTATTGTACTTCCATTGAATTTTGTACAAATATGATTCTCTTTTTCGCCTAGTACAGCCATCTTTTAGTAAGCACGGGAAAACTTAAAGTAATTTAATTTCACACATTCAAGTTCAAATACACACACATACACTGACGTCCACAAACACACACACCAATTAATTTATTTTTTCTCCACAAAAAAAATAAATATTCCAATAATTAAACAGATTTAAAATATCTCTTGAGCCAGCACAATTTATCAAAATATATCTTGTTAAATATTATTATATTAGCATTAGCATTTTATTATCACTACTAAATTTAATTAGTATTTATTATTAAATATTTTAATAAAGCTCTGAACGATTTTTTTTAACTTTACGTACGCACTCGCACTCACTTCACAATATATAAATAATACTATATTACTATCGCAATTATTGTTTTGACGTTCGAAAAATATTGTGAACACTATCAAATAAATATTCATATACCAATATATGAAATCCATATAGCTGCACTCAGCATGTTACTGGAGAAATGTATATTTTTAATGCATCAAAGTTGGTAATCATAAGTTCATGGACGTAGTGTATTTTTGTTGTATATTGTAGTATCCTTGCATGGAAAATAAATTTGCGGCGGCGCTAAAATTTACGTTATGTCCCTGAAAATTATACATTTTATCCCGTAAACTAAATATATATTGATAGTAAATAATACATATGTAGGTATGCATATCCTAGATTTTGTATAGGCACATAATACTTAATTGTATAATCAAATTTGAATGTGAAAATAGTCGACCTGTAACGGATTTTTCAAATCCAAATAATTATGTATACATACAAATAAATAAAATGTATACAAATTTCTAAGATCCAATAAAACTTGTTGCAATCAAATTTGACTTGAAGGTACCGAGCGCACTCTTAAAAAACACAACCCTTGATTATCACGATTACCAACATAAATATTAAAATAAATGTTTTCTAAAATCATCCATTTTGACGAAAATTATGTACTGCTGAAAACGTCAATAAAACTAAATTTAGCATTTTCGACGCTGTTTTTATAATTTATATTTTTCATTAATTTTTATTGCGAATAATACAGTATTTCACTATCAAAACCAAATAATTAATATCATAATATTGTTAATTAGGTTATGAGGTATAGATTTATTTAAAAATATAAGCATTGTAATAATGGATCAAGGACATGATGAAGGTTTGCTTCTGGTTAAAATATACAAAATTTATATGATCGATTAACATTAAATACGTTTTTTTATAATTATTTATTGAATAGAAAGTGGACAGTCAGGGAAAAAGAGTGGAAAACAGCATAATGTGCTTCCATTATGGGGCAACGAGGCAACAATGAATCTGAATACTTTGATTTTAACTAATATTCAAAGCTCAAGTTACTTCAAAGGTAGGTGGTTAGAGGTACGAAATGTATTAAATTTTGTCCTTTGATTTTAAATTTAAGAGAATTTATTGTTTTTTTTTTATAATATAATTTATATATGTGATAATTATTATTTTAGTCTCATTATTTAAATTAAAAACTTATCATGAAGTAGTTGATGAAATTTATTATCAAGTAAAACATTTAGAACCATGGGAAAGAGGTTCACGAAAGACTGCTGGACAAACTGGAATGTGTGGCGGGGTAGGTAATGTTATCAAAAAATTTAATAAATTTATTATTTTTTTACTATTTATGGTATATAAATTTTATTGATAAATTATATTTTACGATTTTTTAGGTGAGAGGGGTTGGGGCTGGTGGAATTGTATCTACTGCATTTTGTCTTTTATATAAATTGTACACATTGCGTTTGACTCGAAAACAAGTGAATGGACTATTAAGTCATACAGATTCCCCATATATTAGGGCCTTAGGTAGGTGGTAAGTCGACTTCAAGACGTTTTACTATATATTTTAAGAGATCATTTTTTTATTAATCGATTTTGTTATTTAGGTTTTATGTATATAAGATACACTCAACCGCCGGCTGATTTATATGATTGGTATGAAGATTATCTTCAGGATGAAGAAGAAATTGATGTAAAAGCAGGCGCAGGCCAAATATTAACAATCGGCCAAATGCTACGTCAATGGTTAGTTAAATTGGATTGGTTTTCGACGCTTTTTCCACGAATTCCAGTACCAATACAAAAATCAATTGAAAAAAAATTAGAAGAATATTCGAAGAAACACAATCTCGATAATCGATTAACTTATGCGGAAAAAGAAATGAATAAAAGGCGTGAAGAGCGAGCATACGAAGATGATCGTGGTACTACGGTTGCAACAAGACCTCGCGAATATTATGATGGTGGTGGTTCTGGTGGCGGAGGTAGTCGAGATCGCCGAGAACATGATAATTATCGTCGTAGAACAAGATCACGTTCTCGGGAAGGTCATGGCTCTCGTGATTATAATCCACCAACACAACGAGATCAGAGACGCAGCGGAGGTGGCGGTGAACCGGATCGATATCGAGATGACCGTTATAAAGAAAGGGAACCGTACCGTAGTGAATCTTATCGTGATAACACCGATTACAACAGTACTAAATATCGAGAACGTGACAGAAAATATCGATAACTACAAAACAAAAATAAGTAGTTTTTTAATTTTTTTTCATTTATATTTTCAGTTTTTGGTTTATTATTATTATTACCGTGTGTTATTTTAGATACTTAAACATATTTACACAATGAAATAATTTTATTGCGCGTGTTATTTTTTATTAAAATCTTGTTAAAATTGAATGTGATGTATTAAGGATTTTATAAAAAAATCAAAGCAACACATTTTATCGGGTATTAAATTGAACTACATTTTTATATAGTTTGTTTTATTTGTGTAGATAATTTTTTAATTAAATTATTTTCTAATGGAGAAAACAACAACAAAATAAATAATAATAAAAATAATATTGAAAATTTGATTTTATATAAAAATAAAAACAAATTTAAAATAAACGCATTTGCAACGTTGTTTTTATTTGTGTTTTATCGATGACGAAAATAAATATTATAAATTATGGTTCAGTGCATTGGGCGAGTCTATTTTTAGAAACGATTTATTTCATCTCTTTCTAAAAGCACAAGAATAACTAGTTAGAAAAAGACCAGTTACGGCTACATATTTGACAGATTTTAATCGATTTGTCTCTCTCTATCGCATTTGAAATATGTTTTATTCTGATTTTTTATTTTTTTTTTATAAATTGGTGAAGAAATAAATCGCTACAATTTATTATTTTGTTTTGTGTGTGTTGTGTATTATTTTGCTCTCGCGTCGGCCATTAAAAATATAAGAATTAATTTTTGTATTTTTTCTAATAAAATTAAATAATATTTGGGTATATTGTTTAATATTTATTTAATTATTAATTATATATTATTTTAAATTAATATTGAAATGTGTAGTTTTAAATAAATAAACAATAAGTTGTTAAAAAAGATACAGTAATAATTATTTTTGTGTTAAAACTTGATACGACAACAAGAAAAGTATACGAAATTAACAAAATATCATCTGTATTATAATTTTTTTTTTGTGTTTAAAAGTGAAAAATTAACTTTCATTAATAACCCAAAAAAGTAGGATGAATATTATATTTTAAAAATATATAATTTAATAAGATACATTTTTTCGAGTTTTTTTTTAGTATGATTTGCATAATACACACAAATATTTTTTTAAGTACATGAGTCGAAGATGAGAGATTATTGTCTTTCGAAATAATATTGTGTTTTGTGTAATAAATTTGGCCTTTCAATAAATTGAATTTGCATTGTTATCTTGCCTGGTACATAGTACATATTTGGTATTTCAGATAAATAAAATAAATAGTAAACTTCGGCCGAAATACGATTAGATTATAATTGCATTTCTATATCTATTTTTTATAGCATCTATTTATTACGTTTCTTACAGATTATATTTTGATAATACATCTGTATGGAAGATCCAAATCGAATGATGTCACATACAGGTGGATTAATGGCACCCCAGGGTTTTGGTATGCCAGGACAGGGTAGCGATGGTACTGCATCAAATGATAATGAACCAAGAAAACAAGATATAAGCGAAATATTACAACAGATTCTAAACATAACCGATCAATCGTTAGATGAAGCCCAAGCAAGGAAGCATACACTAAATTGTCATCGTATGAAGCCAGCCCTATTTTCCGTGCTATGCGAAATAAAGGAAAAAACAGGTAAGATTTCTTTTGTGCATGTTCATTCAAAATCTATGTGAATCCATCTCTATAATAGTTCATTACGTAGCTAGTTTATATATTTTCATCTCATTTTTTTCATATAAGAAAACGCAACACCCACTACATATAATATTCTATTTCATTCATTTCATTTAATCGAAGTAATATGTACATGATTTTATATTATACATACATATATGATTGAGATGAATTTAAGAATGTATTGGTAATATTATGTATGTTCAATTGTATGTATTTCTCTTGTGTTTATTTTGTTTTGTGGCTATGTATATGGTTTTGGAGCTTATTGAGCCCCCTCTAATCCTCTATATAAACATACATACACACACTTATAGCGGATAATAAATAAAACATGCTGTCAAATAACGAGTCTTTGATACGTCTTGCATTCCAATATATTTTTTTTTTGTTTGGTTTATTTTGAGAAACTGTATTTTTCTACATATTTAATATAAACTGTTCTTTAAAATTTCCATCTATGTAAAAATGGAAATTAAACGAAAAAATTGTTGTTGGTTTGATATATACAATATAAAAATGTGTGTACACTTATTTTATTGCCTATTCTTATTTTCAAGGGCACCGAGATTTTTTTCCTCGATAAAACTTTCATGTAGTGTAACTAATGTGCAAATTGGACAGGTACTTACATTTATGTACATATATCCTACAATGGTCTAAAATATGTCGTTTGTTGGAATATGTCTGTGTAATGTATAATCATTAATCACATTTATTGTTGGGTTTAGACAGTCACCGTCACGATTAAAAATTGCAGTTCTCCTAGTGATCATAAGCAAGGTTATCATTATTTGTCTACGAGTTTAAACGAAAATCTGGATTATCTCGTAAACCCAAGTCAGTTAATCCAAGTCTGCTTACATATATGCCGTATTTTCCCTCTAACAGGTCCCATTCACGTCATTTGCTGTTTCATCTTTCTCCAACTTTACCCCAGAAGGGCCATTTATTCAGGCTAGTTCAGCTTACGGCATCCTACAATATTATACGGCATCCTACAATGTTATACGGCATAGGGTGTTCAATTTTATTTTAAATATATACATAATACATATATACATATGTATATTATACATCTCCCAAAAAGAGATGTAATGAGTTTACTTTAAACACAGAGCAAGTTCATAAAGCGCAGCATATTATTTTTACTTTAGACGAGTATAACTTATGTAATTTCAATAAATATACGTGAATACATTCTTTTAGTTGCATTTTATCTGTTTGCAACTCTATACATTCCATTTCCAAGTTCATAGGTATGTCTTTGAGGTCATTTGAGAATGAAGTAGCAAAACTATACATAAATATAAAGCTAATAAAATACCATAAAAAGGGAAATTAATAATAAAATCTCCGCTGATCCAGCTTCGCAATCATTTTATTATTTATTAATTTTGAAACTAGAAATTAAATTAAATATTTGAGTTTATTATTTCCCGAATTCCATGTAAAATTGGTTTCAGGAATCTACCAGGAAACATTCTAGGGATTCTAGATGATTAAAATATATTACTGAAAATACGATGTTATCAAGTAAAATTTTATGATTTCAGAAGGTTTAAACATTTAAGTTCAAAACATTCTACTATTACCTCAGTGATTAGACGATTATTGTGTAATTGTCATAATTTATAGTTTTCGTTGGAAATGTGTACAATGTTGTGTTTAGATATCGAATATTTTTTTTATCATACTCGTATTTAATTAACCCGTTAACAACATTAATAAAATGTAATTTATAAAACGTAAATTAATTTTATTTATATGAATTAATTAACATTTATTCATTTTGTACTATTGTTTTACTAACAAATATTTTTATTTAATTAAGATTATGTATGTGATAATATGCAAATACTAAAGTTTAATTTTTCTATAAAAGTCTAATATGTTTTTGTTATATTGAAAGAAAAATCAGGATGTATTTTACAAATATTGTAAAATTAATTGATAATATAAAAAGCTTATTATGCCGAATACGTCATGCTGCTTTTTTTTTTCGTTTCATTTATTTCTTGGTATAATTTTTTGTGTAGTTATTTTCGTCATAAATTTTGTTCGTTTCGTTTACACATTGTGTATAGAGCATTGATTCCATTTAACAATGTCAGGTGTTTTAAACATTTAACTATGTATGTTAATTGCTAAGAAACAAAATATTATCTTTAGAATTAGTTAATTTTAGTTATAGATTAAAAATAAAAATTTAAATTTAGGTTTAGAGATCATAAGTCATACTCATTTTTATCATAACTTGATAAAACTTTATGATGCTGTATTCTTGTATTATTTATTATTTTATTGCCTACAAGCAATATACAATTACAGTTGAAAACCTCTGTTATTCTTTTGACTGTAAACTATTTATTTGTATCCCTTCTACCGATGCTAGTATTTATTCTATGTATTTTAAATTAAAAAAAAAATATAATCTTATCCTTGTTTTAAACTTATTATTTTTACACATATTCGAATTTTTTGTTCAAGAAATATTTCTTGTAAAAATAATATCGCATTAAAATACAAACCAAAATTGTCGTTTCTTTCTTTCAATTGTAATTAATATTTAAATTAAAACATAAGATACAAATGTTAAGTTTCTGTTTATTCTTTTATTGTCTTATTTATAATCCTGTTATAACCAGCTTAAAAATGTAAATTTAATATTTATATTCTATAGGTTGTATGACTTTTAAGAAGGTACATTTGTAGTATGTATATCGGACAAAAAGATTGCGATCCAGACTATCCAGAGTGTACAACAAAAAGTATTTTATCGTACGAATTAAAGAATATTATGAAAAATACAGGTTAATTTACCAAATTTGTTTTAACCTATATCACTGTCACTGATAAGCAATATATTAGGCGATTGTGATTATTTAGTAAAATTTCTTGGTTGATTAAATCATTAGATAATTTTTATTTCAAGAACTGATAATTTTCTAATCTATAATAATATTAATAAATCATTTAAATTACAGATTTTATAATATTATAAATTCTACTGTATTTAAAAAAAATCATAAACAAAAAGGGAATATCTAAATGTTGATAATAACAATAAAAAAGTATAAAAAAAATGAATGTTATCACGGTGTATATCTTTTGCACCAGCGAGAATAATACTGTTAAAATGTGTTAATTTTCCCTTTATTTAAGATTCGGTGGTGAAAAATTTTCTTTTTACCTTTTTGATTGTGCTATTACTTTTTATGATTTTTCGAAAATAGGAAATAAAGGAAATCTATAAAATTATTTGGTTTTATATCGGGTTTCGTTAAATCTTGAATGCCAACAGGTTTGATTGATATGTTTTGGAATATATTGAATCGACAATTTAATTTTCTTTGTGGTAGTTTTATAGTAATAAGATAGTAAATAATTTATTGATAAGAAAATTAACTCGAACAAATTGTTTACCAACAATAATCAAACTATTGAACAGAAAAAAAATCGTATTATGTCAATTTGCTCCATTTAAAACACACCCACAAAAAGAATATATAAGTAGGGACGAAAATAGACAGACATTTTTCATTATGACACTAAAGTTTATATTTTTATTATTTGTCTGAACTAAAGTGTTTAAATGAAAGAATAGTTCGATGTAACAATATCAACAATTTTTGTAAACACAGAAAATAATAAAAAAAATATAACCATTGATTTTCGATTTATTTATACAATATAAATACATACATACATAAAATATTAAATGAATGAAAGCATGTTGCTACAATTTTATTTTAAAATAATAATGAGTTTGTTTATTTTAGTAGTAATAGTTATTAGATTTTTTTATTATATTCTGTCTTGTTATTTTTTTTTTGTTATTTTAATATGTACATGACATATTATATTTTTATTTTTTATTTTTAAGCTTTGTCACTTCGCAATACTCAAGAGGAAGATCCACCAGATCCACAATTGATGCGATTGGACAATATGTTGATTGCAGAAGGTGTTGCTGGACCAGAAAAAGGTGGTGGCGCAGGCGCCGCAGCGTCAGCTTCGGCCGCTAGTCAAGATAGTTCGTTTTTATCAGACAATGCCATAGAGCATTCCGATTATCGTGCTAAATTGGCTCAAATTCGATCAATTTATCATAATGAATTGGAAAAATATGAACAAGCGTGTAATGAATTTACAACACATGTTATGAATTTGCTCCGAGAACAAAGTCGCACCAGACCGATTACACCAAAGGAAATTGAACGCATGGTACAAATTATACATAAAAAGTTCAGTTCAATTCAGATGCAGTTGAAACAATCGACTTGTGAAGCTGTTATGATTTTGAGATCGAGATTTTTGGATGCCCGAAGAAAACGTCGTAATTTTAGTAAACAAGCATCGGAAATTTTAAATGAATATTTTTACAGCCATTTGAGTAATCCTTATCCATCGGAAGAGGCTAAAGAAGAATTGGCTAGAAAATGTGGAATCACGGTAAGTGTAAGGATTTTTTTTGTTTGGATATCTATAAGTAGTTCTATAGGTAATTTGTATGCTCTTCTCATATTTTTCAAGACGCTTAAAATAGAATTAAACTAAATTTTATTTATAGGTATCTCAAGTTTCCAACTGGTTTGGTAACAAACGTATTAGGTATAAGAAAAATATTGGAAAAGCTCAAGAAGAAGCAAATTTGTATGCAGCTAAAAAGGCAGCTGGTGCTTCACCATATTCAATTGGTGGGCCACCTAGTGGTACTGCGACTCCAATGATGTCCCCTGCCCCACCACAAGATTCTATGGGCTATTCATTAGGTTCTGGTGGTTATGAACAGCAGCAACCCTATGATGGTGGCATTGGATATGATCCATCGATGCATCAAGATTTGAGTCCGTGAGAGCAACGATATTATGATGATAAATATTAATTTTTTTTAAAATATTTTCTATGGTAGCTAAATTTTGTTTTATAATTTTTTGTATTTTTAATTTTTTGTTTTGTTTCAGTTCATATTTTATTTCAATTATATGTTTTTTAATGGTCGTATATTTTTCTTTTATCATTTGTTTAATATACGGTCCATTTTGTAATTTAGATATTTTTCTGATTGCACTTTTATACACTAGAAAATATAATTATCGTAGAGGCAAACAGCTGATTTTGTCTTGGTTTATTGCAAAAAAAATATGAAAGAATAAGAAAATTATGTATACTATTATTTTATTTATATATTATGTATATTTAAATAAAAAAAAAATCTAACAGAAATAATTTTGCGGTACAAAAATTAAACATATACCAGTGGTGGGAATAATTTAACCACAATTTAAGTGAATTATGTATACAAGAAATTTTATTTAAATTAAAAATTATGTTATACGAGAATCTATAAGAAACAAAAAAAATATCTTGAACACAACTTGTTATACGATTATAAAGTGTAAACTATCCGTAAAAAAAAATACTAAAATATATACCAATTCTATTTTAATTAATTAGAAAATAAAATTATATTTTATAATCTTACATTTAAAATTAATAAAAAAACAATAATAATAATAATAATTTTAGATTTAGTGGCTTGGAAATGATAAGTTTTTTTTTATATAAATTTAATTGCATTTATTAGTTAGAATATTGTCTGATGTTGCAGAAATTTTTATCCGTTTTGAATTACGACAAGAATAGTAACAATTCAAAACATACGGTAGAAGAACATTTGGTTTTAGTATACGAACAGATTTAAAAAAAAAAATCATTTTTTCTTGACAAATTCAATCGAATAAAATTTTCTGTAATTTTAATTATGTTTTTTTTTTTAAATATAATTAAGAGTAGTCCGTTTCATAGATTCATTTCCATTTTAATTCCATCCAAATAAAATATATTTAGATGTGTTTTATTTGCGACAGAATACGCGGAGATAGGTAAACATTTTATCGCTATACGTGCAATTATTATTCTACATACATATTTTAATTTCGCACATGATTTTTGTATTTGTACTTAAAATTAAATAAATATTT
This sequence comes from Tipula unca, assembly GCA_951394425.1. Lineage (NCBI taxonomy): Eukaryota > Metazoa > Arthropoda > Insecta > Diptera > Tipulidae > Tipula > Tipula unca. The sequence continues at coordinate 5,133,313 of OX596380.1, read as the reverse complement.
ATATTATATATAAAATAAACGGACAATATTATATTATCATTAAATTAAACATAATTTATCGTTTTTTGTTATATTTTTAAAATTAATTCATTTGGAAATGCATTCATTAAATTTATCATATAATATAATAATAATAATATGAATAATATAAATATAAAATAATCTCACAATGAATAAGTAAAAAAGATAAATTCAAATTGTATACGAGAAATATTTTTTTTAATTGGTTTGTAATATTTTGGTTTTTCAAACGAACAAAAACTCTACAAAATCAAAAATCACTTCCTTTTATTGCTATATTGGTTTATAATATATGTTTCGAGATAACAATAATAGGTGACTAAATTCAAATTATATTTATTGATAATACGACGATATACACATTTTTTTATTTTATCTTTTTTTTGATATAATTGAAAAAACGATTCTTGAGTATACCATTTTTATATTTTTAAGAAAAATAAATAATTTTTTATAGTATATATATAAATATAATGTAATCTCTTTTAAATAGATTTATTTTTTTGATTGTTATAAAAATATAATAATAATTATGTATAATAGCAACATCATGCTTCTGATTTACAAAAATTATATTTTTTTTTAAAATCAATAAAATCAAGTAAAAATTACAAAATATTTTGCCTACATTAACAAACCTACATATTGTAACTAGAATTTAAAAAGCATAAATAGAAATTATATATATGGCGGCATAAAAATTACAAAAAATATTTCACAAATTAATTATATATACACATATAATTTTTATTATAAGTAATATAATGAATATAATTATTAAAAAAAAAAAAAAACGAATGTAATGTATACGAAATAAAAATTAAAAACTTTTATTTAAAAATAAATAAATAAATTTAAAAAAAGTAATACGATTTGAAACAAAAATTAAAAATTACAAAAAAAATATAACAAAATTATGATTTAATTTAATTAAAACAAAATGATTTATGTGTACTTAAAATTATAAAAATAAAAAAATTATGAACAAAAAATTTTGTGTTAATCTTTTATTTAGTATTGGCTGTTTTGAGTTTGAACTTTTGACAAAGATTATTGGTGTTTTTCAAATTCTTACATATATCCTGAAACGGTCCTGATAATTGGTGTATATATGTAAAATTCTGCCCACTTTTAAGTCAACTATTTTACAGAAGGATATAAGAAATATTTTAATATTTGGGCGTTGATATAAATTTGTACGAGCGGTCAATATTTTTACTAAGATTGGAATCATCAGAGTTGAACAAAATTTTTAAAAAATGAATCGGAATATTTGGAACTTTACAATTATTATTGAATTAAAAATTAATCAATACCATTTATATATTGAAATATAAATTTAAATTCTCTAAGAAAATTTATAATGCCTCAGTTAAATTGTGGTTCTGTTCTATTGGCCAACCACAAATAGCTTGTAATTGTGACTGGGATATCCTGACATATATTGTTACATTCTCCAAAGTAAAGTTATCTACTAAAAACGTTTATTCCGATTAAATTTTAGATGCGACTGGATGTATTTATTGTTTTATAATTTATTAATTTCTCTTAAATATAAGTCTAATCTAAATCTTTTCAAATACTGAAATTTCGGAATTCTGAAAATTTATGATATTCCGATTTAAATAAGCCACATTATAGCGTTCTATTCCTTTTATCATATTCATTGGTCGAAATAAATTGTACAAGGACAGCCATGGAATCGAACCATATCGCAAAGACGATAAAAATAATCACAATGGCCTGATGAGAGGATTCCATTTTTCACATACTTTTCGCGATCTGGTTTTGAAGGTCTCCGTCTTCTATCACAGTCAGTAATGTACAATTGTTAATCATTTACATTTTTTATTAAGTTAAGAAGCCTCCTGTAGTAACCTCACGTTTTCTCCGAGCTTATGTGTTAACTAATTTGCCTATATATGTGCCATAGCAAAATGTATTATTCTCTCAACCATTATCAGTTAAAATTTCGTGTTGCAATCGACATAATAAAGTGTAATCAAACAAAATCTTTGAATCACATTGTACTTAAATTAAGGCTATATAAAATGTTTACAACCAGCTATTACAAATTGCATGTCGCAAATCTAAAATTTTTAAATTACTGTTTAGAATTAAATTTATATAATTATATCAGTATATTGTTTGGTGAAATCGTTGACTTTAAAGTTTCAAACATAAAAAGTTTAATTTACTCTATGTACATTGTACATTGTACCTACATTTACAAAAAACAAAAAGCATAAATAAAAATGTTAAATTGGTTGATTAAATAATAATATAAAAATAAATAATTATCTAATTTATTATATTGTATTGTATTGAATTTGTTTGAACTACTTACAGGTCAAAAATGAATAATTAATTATTAATAATTGTTATGTGATTCTAGGAAAACTAATGATATGCATTTGACCAAAAGACCATATATATTATTTTTGTCTGAAAATATTTATAATGTTTTTCCATTTTTAAAAATGGAAATAGGTTGAGTTTGTTAGAAAAGTTTTATATTTGATCGTGACGAAAAATATAGAGGAAGAATAATGATATAGTATATATATATATATGTATGTAGGTACGATTATATTTATTATTAAGGTAAAACTATATATTTGAGAGAAATATAGGTTTATGTGCATAATTTATATACATACAATTGTTTTTATATATAGAAACGTACAAAATATAACGTAATTATATTTAGTTTAATATTATATAAATTTGTGTCATCCAAATTTGCTTGTGATTGTAATATCCAATCACATTAAAAGTAAATTTGATTGCAGCTATTAAAATCTCTAAGTTTGCGCTGGAAAATCCATATAAGCTTCTCAATTTAGTTTAACAAAACCACTAAAATGTTATTAAAGTATTGAAAAGATTTGGTTATTCAAGTCGTTTTCGTCGAAGCACAAAGGAGTTCGAAGATTTTTATTTAAAATAATTTTTATGATCCAAATGGATACGACTTCTCAATAATATAGAGAATTTCATATCGATATCATTCAATTGCTTAGCATCTTGCATATAAAATTACGATTTAAATTATTGAATGGATTTTTTATTTTACATATTTATAAAATTAAAAAAAAAATCTTCTATTCTTCCATATAGTCGATATACAATTTTGAATCCCATTTTTATAGTTTTTCCGTATAATCTACTGTAAAATTCTCACAATGCATTTTTATAATATTATGTGTATTTTGGCGAAAATTCGGTTTAATACAATAAAATGGATTTTATTTTAATGCAGACAATAAAAAATTCATTAAACTAGTAAAACAATAGAACTGGAATATAATAATAAAATTGCTATTCTATACTCGTACATACATAGATATTTATACATATATGAACATAGTTTAAAAGAAATTGCCTACCAATTTCATTTCGTTGCATATACCAACATTTAATAAAATTTATAAACTACATTATATTAATATTTTAATATAGAGTTAAGCTTACTTTTATTTTAATATGTATATTTATATAATCTATATAGTTGTGTGGTGTATTCAAATCTCGACAAGTTTGTTAACATTTTATACAGATAAAATTTCTTTTGTTGCGTTTGAGATGGATGGGTTTTTTAATATTTAATGCTTTTATATACGAATAATGTAAAAAAATTATTTTGCCGTTAAATCGATGGATGATGATAATGATGGTACTATCTGCTTTATATCACGTTATAAATTTGTAAATTATTTGTAAGAAAAAAGCATTTTAAAGCTTCCTTAGAAAATGCCTTGTGTGCATTTTCTTAGAAAATGCCGTGTTAAATGATAAATCTTGAAGAAATTTTATATTAATTATGTATATTACGTAATATATATATGTATATATAACATTCTGTTGCTGTGTTCGAATATTTTCTGCTATATTATTTCGTTGGGCATAGTTCCTTATAATAACTTAATAGCTTTGGGTACTCTTGATTGTTCGTTAAATGGTTTAATTTCTTCTAATGGGCAGACAGCAACAACATAATCCTATCCTGGTAACAAACATCTGGATTCGATCAGGGGTCTTATATATGACATCGCTTTTTTATTTTATTCTATTGACCGATGATTTCATTGTTGGTGCCAGAAAACTATAAGAAAATGTTAACCGAATCTGTATGTGGTCTAATGCTAACCGGCGACAGCAAAATATTAGGCTATGGTCTTTCCATATATAGAAATACTTGACACCCTTAAACTATACTATTAAAGAATTAATGAAATATTACTTGAAGGGATTTTCTATTTTGAACGTTACAAGAATTAAATATTTCGCACAGTATCCAGGTGATCGAGAATAAGGGTAGCTTAATGAATATAATAATTTAAGAATGACACATTTTTATTGTCACATTTAATTACACATTTAATACGAGAATCGGTTTTGTAAAAAAATAAGAAAATTATTTTTATTTTCGAAAAAATTGAAATGAGTTTACTACAGAGAATGAAAAATCATTTGGATTTATTTCGAAAGCTGCTGCAATTTTTCTAGATTCTCCAAATGCATAAATTAGCTTTCGAGGAAGAAAAAACGATAATGAAGCCAGAGATTGTACCAAAATATTTGAAAAAAAAACAAAAACAATACAATATCTCATTAACGAGCACAGTCCACATCACCATTGAATCATGAATAATAGTGTTGTGAATAAGTGTATTTGTACAAGTGCATCCACAATGGGTAAAGTTCAACATAGCCCCAAACAAAATACAAAGGCAAATTTAGTAATATCGTCTTTAATGAAAATCAAAATATAAGCAATTAAAAAAAGAAATAATGAACCCATAAAACCATAATTGCATCGTCGACAAACGATATAAATTTTATTAGTGAGAGATAGTTCACTTAAATTAATGAAGAGGAACTTGTGCAAACAGGAATGGACAGATATATTGTTATCCATAGAGTTAACGAAAATGATGCCTGAGACCTGCACACTTAGCTAACAAAACTAAAGTATCAAGATTAGAACATATGGTACTGATCAAATACATCTCGCCAATAGATTTTCTAGCTTTGTGGTAGATGGTGCCGATGGTATAACAGTAAAAAATTGCGAAGACCAAAAAGCCGCCACACCAATTTGTTTTTTTATACAATCTTTTGAAATTGTTGGATTCAGAGCCCTTGTAAATAATTTCGACCAAACTGGAAAGCGATACTACACTTACCAGCTCAAAAGTCAAAAAAGATTGATTATTGTTTTAAAAGGAATAGAGAGCAGCGTATAGATGTAACCGACAGTCAAGCGACAGTTACTGCCTAAGGCTTCCATGCCAAATCTATTGCGAACCTTTTAAATCGGGAGAAGGTTCCTCAACCGATGTTTCGCTTCGAATTAGATCCAGATGAGAAAAACATAAAACCCAAGCACGGTATATATAACTTGAACGCAAAAGACAGTATTGGAAGTTGAGAGAAGTTTGCGTTATTTGTGGTGAACTTCGTGATTTAAAAAAATGCGATAAGATGAGAAATGATCTCAATGAAAATGAACTCAAGAGTAATTGTGGGGAAAATCACACAAAGTGTTTACAAAGAAAAAAGAACCAAAAAGGCAACATTTTTCACGGGAAGAACTATTTATTCCAAATAAGAAGGACATTCCTTCTCGAAACGGGACATCTGGCAGCCTTAGGTTTGGCCTGGAATTAAAAAAAAATCTGAAATTTCACGAGGCTTATTGAAAGGTTCATCGTTTTTCGTTTGCAACAAACATTTCACTCATTTATTACTCGATATTAATCTCAGATATGCTGGAGCTCTATTTTGCAAATCCTCAACTATTTTCGACAAAGAGAAGAAACTGGTAAACAAAAGTAAATTTGTAATAGTATTTTCCTTTTTGTTGCTTTGCTTAATATCATCATACGATAGCCATCGAAAATAGTAGGCGATTTCCATACTAAGGTCCCTGGTACCTCAAGTTTCAAAATATAGAGAATTTAAACACAAGATAACAAACAAACAAAAAAAAAGGAGTAATAAAGATCGGGATGATAAAAGAGAATATATATTCTCTTTTAAATGGACCATCTGGCCAGCCTAATAATAATTTAGGTAAATAGGTCCACATCTGGAAAAACATTTTATTTTATATATTTTATTTTATTTTATTGCACTCATATACCGGGTGTTTCTTTTAAACTGAGACGATCAAATATCTGGAAAAATAGCCACTCTACGGAAAAAATGTCCATAATCAAAATTTAATCCTACCGCGGGGGAAATACATTAGTGCAGAAAAAAGTCCCCCACCCCCGCTTTGTAGGTGGGGCGGGGGTAACTTTTAAACTAAGATAGGAAGCCATATTTTTTATTGCAGATACGGATTCTACGACTAAAAGTACGGATGATTTGAATGAAATATTTTGTTCGGTTCATGATAGATGGCGTTGATCGACGAAATTCAATTTTTTCAATTTCTCCTTCTTAGAACACACGCATTCTATTCCGCAATACGTTTGAAATTAAAAACATCACGTTTTCATTGGAAATACTCGAAATTCGTCATCAAAACAATTTAATCAGTTTTGTAAATCTAAAATAAGTGTTCAAAATGATGGCCTGTGACTTCAATGAATGCACTTATTAATCCGCATTTCAAATGATTGTACACAACTGAGAAGTGTGTCTGGTTGAATTTCAGCACACGCATTTCTGATTCGCTCAATCATGTTCTCACGTGTTGTTGGTTTTTGTGTGTAAACTTTGTTTTTGAGGTAGCCTCACAAAAAAAAATCTGGCGGAGTAAGATCTGGTGATCTGGCGGGCCAATTTATCGGACCAGCTCTACCAATTCAGCGACCATTGAAATCACGATCAAGTATTTCACGTGCCATCAACGAATAATGTGCAAGACAACCATCATGTTGAAACCACATGTTCCGTCTAACTTCTAAGCTCAAATTTTCAAGTAATATTGGCAGTTCATTTTCCAAAATATCCAGGATATATACAGGAACTTATTACAATACTTGCTTACTGGTTCTGTATATAATTCAACATTCTCTATACTTGATATACGAGTATGTACGAGTAGTAAATAATTTACTATTTTCGTCCGCTTTTTTATCACCTTCCTTTTCATAGTGGACTGTTGAAACATGCAAACATGTATTCACGTGCATATAGAATTGGAATGTGTATATGTACAACTATAAACACACACAAAGTAAGTATGTATTCCCACCGCATAGTGTATTTACTATATTATTGAATTATTTTTTTAATTCTAATTAAAATTATTGTATTTATCAATTTAGAAAATGTTTACACCGTCACGCTAAATTTCACTGTACTTATTAATTAAATTAATTAATTTTTTATTTCAACAGTTGAATAAAAAAAAAAATTCAATTGGATGGCAATTATTTCATATAAGTTTTAAAAGAATTAAAACTCGTTCGTACAGTTGGTTTTTAAATCGTTGATTGAGTTATACATACATACATTATTATAAAATTAAAGTTCGAACTTTATTGCATCTGGACATGAAAAGCTTAAACAATAAAGCTGATACAATTTTTCTATGACAATTTTAATTAGAAATCAATTTATTATTGTTAAAGAGTATATCGATGTGGTTGATTAAATTATTAATTATTGTAAATTGTTTATATAATTTGTTTATTCGATTAAATTTATAAACGAGTATATAGTTCACCTGCAACCGTAAGTTTGTTACAAATAAAACTCATTCTTACTATTTAGACGATTTCATAAAGTGTTGTTAACACTTTATAACATAGCGATCATAGCTTCTGAATTTTTGTTAGTCTGCATTGATGTTACATTGATAAAGAAATTAAATATTCGGTGTTTGCTATAATCCATTCCACAGAATGAACAGAAGGAACAGAATAAAGATTACTATAAAGAGTAAATGATAATATTCCTATTATTCCACCTTTTGGTTAACGAAAACCACTAGGAGGCTGAAGAATAAAGCCAGGAGATCTAATATTCAGGCTGACTGGGAGAACTTCCTAGACGCACAAAAGGTGTTTAAAAAAGCGTTAACATCTGCACAGAGGTCATCCTGGATTAATTTCTGCGAGGAAATGTTGAGTAGAAATAATACGTGTAGACTTCCTATAAATTTCGACAATATTATCGAAACCACTAACGTTATTGTTGAAACTCCTGATTGGAATTTAACTTGCAGATTAATAAATCATGAGGTTTTACGTTGGAGTATATTCTCCTTCGCACCTTATACAAATCTGCCGGTCCTGATGGTATTTGTCCTGCTGAATTACAGCATGGATTTTCCCTTATTAGGGAACATTTACTGGATCAGTTCCAGGCTTGCATTGCTTTTAGCTTTATTCCACAATCTTGGAGCAAGAGTAGAGTTATTTTTATTCCGAAAATTGGCAAGTTGGACTATACCGACCCCAAGTCTTTTCGGACTATTTGCCTGTCATCAACCTTTCTCAAATCTTTAGAAAGGATTGTTGATAGATTCATCATAGATCACCATGTAACTAACACTCCGCTCAGTAACATTCAACAAGCTTACAGGGTTGGCAAATCCTGTGAACCTGTACTACATGAACTTGTAACTAGGATTGAAAGATCACTGTGTAATAGTGAGTTTCTTGTGAGTACTTTCCTGGATATTGCAGGAGCCTTCGATAGTGCATCTTTCAATACGATTCTGTACCAAATTTGGTATCGAATCTACCATTGTCAAATGGATTGAGTTTATGCTTAAATCTCGCATCGCGATCTCCGTGCTAGATGAAAACTCGGTTTCAGGCAAAGTTGCCAGGGGTTACCCACAAGGTGGGGTGCTTTCACTTCTGTTGTGGCTTTCGGTCATTGACGAGCTCCTTGTAAAACTTCAGGAATCCGGTCTCATCGCTCAAAGTTACGCTGATGACCTGGTTCTGACAGTTTCTGGTATAAGCAGAATATCTTATTTAATTTATCGCAACACGATATGCGAACCCCTCTAAAGACTTAGTTGTATTCACTAGACGTAGGAATACTGATGCATTTTCCAGCCATCTCTTTTTGGGTGTAAGATAAACAGCTCAGTCTACGTCAAACACATTGGTATTATTTTAGATAATAAACTCTCTTGGAAGTATCATCTGGATTACAAACTACAAAAAACCACAGCGAATTTTTGGCAATGCAGACGAGCTTTAGGTAACTCTTGGGGCTTGTCACCCAAATTGCTTTTTTTAAATACAAATCACTGGTTTTACCAATGCTAACATATTCATCTGTGGTTTGGTGGCCAATAGTCAACTTTAAATCAACACTTGCCAAACTCAACAGTTTGCAAAATATCGTATGAAGGGCCATGTCTTCGGCTCCACTTCTAGCTATTTTATCGGCGTTTCACTTGAAATGTGTTGGGGCGTGAAACGCATTCGGTACTATCTATATCGGGACACAGGTTAATTCTTAGTGTTTTTAAATTGACATGTTTAACGACAGGCTGTTGCCTGAATTTAACTTTTATAAATCATTCGAGGTGGTTTACCCATCGAGAGATATGTGGTTCTCACCAAACTTTCTCAAGCGAATATCTGGATCGCTAGCATTTTGTTTATTTGCTTTCTGAATAGGGTGCTGGCTTCGGAATCTGCTGCTCATCGCTGGGTCTGAGAACTTCTGGCATTTTGGATACTTACTGTACTGTGCTATTATAGCTCTTAATTTCGCAGTATTATTTTCTGTACTGACAGTAAATCTGTCCTCAACTCCTTTGACCAACTCAAAACTGGTGAAGGATTGTAAGAATTTTTTGAATGTTCTCTGCCGTAATAACAAAGTTACGGTCTTGTTGGTACCTGCGCATTGTGACATTGAAGGTAATGAAATTGCAAACAATTTGGCAAAAATTGGCTCACGTTCATGTTTCGTTGCACCTGAACCTGCTGCTCCGTTGCCTCTTTATATTGGGACAAAATTAATCAAAAGTTTTGCTCTACTTCACTTAAAGCAAGCGTGATCAACCACCCCCACCTACCGGAAGACGAAATACTTTATTAGTGAGCCCAACTCGAAGCTGACTATAATTACGCTCTTTCATTAAAAAAGAATAACTTAAAAATACTAGTATCGAAGGTTTACTAGTCATGTATAGGCACTAAGCTATTTGAACGACGATGATCAGAACACGCCGATGGGAACAACAATCTATGTGGGTTTTTTCAAAACCTCCCTCTTTGTATGTTTCAGCCATACACTTAGTAAATCGAAGCGGTAAATTCTAGGTTCTACAAGTTCCCCCTCAATTAAAGCGGCTTGGGTGAATTTAAACAACTGACAACAATACCATAAACGAACAGTTAACCTAGTATGTTTCTGTAAAATTAATGTTTTTTACTTACTAACACACCGTAGAATAGTAATAACTTTCGTATGGTTCAAAGGTGAAAAAAAGGTATTTAATCTGAAAATACAAGTGATGCCAAAATATGTAAAACCGGATACCAATACCAAATTTAAGTCGACTTTTCCAAGCAACCGCATAGTAAAACACACGAAAAATTGTCTTGCATCAGTCGAACCCAATTTTTCGTTTCTTTTATTTTGTGATTGCTTAGCAATGTCGACTAAAATTTGGTATTTGTTGTTTATTTTAAATAAAATTCCTCATACGTATTGATTAAAACTGAGGTAATAGAAGACTGGCATGTGTAAGACAAAAATAGGTCAAACATCAATCTAATTATGGTGAGGGACTATACAACAACTATATATACTATGTAACTCATGCAATATTCAGCGACGATATATACGGGAACTGTAACTGGATTGAAACATTAATAATCCATAAACATAATTATATAGACAGCTAACAAATACAACCAATACTCAATACTTAATTATAGTCCAAAATGAAATTTACACAACTAATATTATTGTACAGGAGGGAAACCATTTCGAGAAAGCTTTTATAATTTAAAAACTGTTAAGTCAATGTAATAAAAATATTTAAATTTTATAGAAACAGGCTAACGAAATAGTCAGAGATCGAACTAACTTGTTCGGCTTACATCCCAATTAAATCTCCCCTAAATATACCGCAAGCATATTAGTGGAGTACACAGCAAATTCAATTATAACATAAATAAAGCATAAAACTGCTGGAACGGGAAGGTAAATGATTGATGAGTCAATTTGCATTATTTTGAATTTAATATTTAAATTAAACATTTTATTTTCGCGCTAAGCTAATTGGTTAACCTTTTTTTTTTTTTTTTGGGTTTTAAATGTCTTTAACGTAATAATACCACAGCTATAGAACGAAATTTTGATTTAGAAATAAAAATATTATTCAGTTACATTTTAAATATTTTAATATTTAAACAATACAATAAAAAAAATACAATTTGAAGACGAAATCTCTGGAGATTTTATTTTCTGCTGTCGAAATAATCGATATTTTAATCCACTCAAAAAAGTGTACAGAAAAACACATTTCGTTTTCACATTTTTTTGATATGTATGGTACAAAGATATTTTTTGGATGGAAAACACTTTACAACAACAACAAAAATCAATATAAGTTTTAACCGCACTTTTTCGAAAGTCAATAATTCAATAAAATTAAATTATCATCCATTGGAATCGTATACAATTTGAAAATGGCATGCACTTTACAATATACATATAAGGAATTTATGGTTTATATATTTTGTTTTTAACTCATCGTTTCATTTAATTAGGCTAACTTAATAAAAGATAATGACAATAATTTTGGTGTCAAATGTCCATTGGTGTCCGATATCTATTGAACTAAACTTTAAAATGCCTCTTTGAAATATTTCATCTTAAAAAACATAACATATTTTTTTATAATTATTATTTATGATTAACGTATTTTTTTTAATTAGTTACAATATTTGAAGATCTTTGATGCAGCCTACGAAATTATAAAATATAATAATTTCAAATACCCGTAGAGTTTAGTCGAGACAATTACTTTGAGAGCATTACAAATGTTAATTTAAATTATTCTACATTTTTCTGTATTTTGCCTATTTAAAAGTCTACTTTATTCTATTTTGCCAAAAACTAGGATAAACCCGTGAATCCACCAAAATTTAAAAGGGAAAACCCGTTTATTTCAATGAAACATGTCAAATGTTAAAAATCGACCAAGTACATGGATCAAAGTAGTAAAACATTTACTACGGAAAAAATCGATATTTAAAACTCATTCAATCCATAGAACAATATACAAACTGAACAACTTAATCATCAACGATTTACTTTTGTGTACTCGCTTTACCCTACTTTTTGATAAAGTAAATGAATTAACGGCAAATTAGAGAATTACCCGAGTATTGGTCCGCAGCCTTATAGGCAAAATGGGTAATAGTCGACAATTACTTAAAAATAGACACTTTTTTGGTCCATAGCCCTACCTTACATTCACACAACATTTATTCAATCCATTCATTCTTCCCATTCACACAAGTACTACCCACCTGCACATTGCATAGCTCCAAGCTCCATGTCACCCTGTACAGTGACATGGAAGATGGGTCGGCCCATGAATTCTACATTCCAACAGAGGGTCATAGATGTTTTCAATTTATGACCTTGGATAACACAAAATTTTCTGATTTGGTGTTTGAATTAACCATCTTTCAAACTTCGAATAGAAAATTTAAATGTTGAGACGGCCGAAATTGTATCAAATTAAAATAATGGTGGTACACACGAAATCAAATATTGGAAAATTAAGAACTGCTTCTTCTAAAAAATCTTCTAAAAAAACATCAACAGCCAAAGAAGAGGTTTTCATTTTTAGGGGCGAAAAATATATTTACAACAAATAAAAATCGATGTGGCCAGTTTGTTTGCGGTTCGTTAGTTTCTTACATAAGATTGATAAGATCAAATTTTTCGATTTGCCAAAATCTACACCGATTTCTCAGATTGATATAATGTTAAATGCAAATGCGTCTAAATTTCTAACTTCTTTGCGATTTATTTGCGCACAACTTGTGATCTTGATTATGCTATAGAAAGGATTTCACGTATAGTAAAGTTAATTTTGGACGAAAAATTTATAAATGTGAACTCAAAATGTCTTAGCCAAAACATGTCAATCAAGTAACGCGTTCAATCCATACGCAGCTGATTTGCGGTTATCGTTGTCAATGAATATGCCTGACAACTCAATACGAAGACGTCTGAAAAATTCTGATGTGTACATCACATGACTTTATCACCCAAACGTGTCTAGACGGAGGTTAATTTTTCGGGCTCACCAAATATTTTAGAATTTTCAAGAGACAATTACTCTCTGTCAATTGCGAATTTTTTAGAGCTGTTAAAACTAGCAATTGAGAATAATTTAAAATTCTAAAATCCATCTGGATGTAATTTATACAAAGTAATTTTATATTATCTCGTTCAAATCCTTGTTAAAATCTTACGCATTTTTTACTACGCTTATATTAGTTCACTTTCTGTGTCTGTTTGTATCGTCAAATTTTGTAATCAATTTTTCAACCACTTGCGATAGTCCAATTGCGCTGAAATTTTGCATGCAGGCTTAACTCCGATGACAATACAAGATTCTAACATTTTATAAAGGCTATAATAAAGAACAATCATATGACATAGTGCTCTCGGATCGCACTCTATAACGTAAGGTCCAAAGATAGATAACTTCCTGACAAATGTTTACATCGTTGAAAAATTGATTGCAAATTTCCATGACTAAAAAGTAGAAAATAAAATATATTTAAAAAAAACTTTTTAAATAACCACGGTTATATTTGCTTTGAAAAGGTTTTGAAAAGTAGAAAATAAAATTTTTCTTCCTTACTCCTATCAAGGTATATTTTTAACAAGTAGAATTTTAAAATTAATATGACTAAAAATATGAGCGTGGGGCGCTCCTTCTGAATGTATGTATTCTATCTCTCAATATATCATTTTTACGTTAATACTGAAATGCTCCAGCAAAAAATCTATTCTTAGGATACATCAGAATAGACTGTTCCATTAGTGTTACTAAAAGACTTTACTAAGACTTTATTTCGTGTGTCTATGTAGTCTTAAATTACTAATGCCGTAAAGGAGCGCCCCACGCTTATATTTTTTTAAGTCATATTAATTTTAAATTTCTACTTGTTATAAATATACCTTGATAGAAGTAAGGAAGAAACATTTTATTTTCTACTTTTCAAAACCTTTTCAAAGCAAATATAAGCGTGGTTTTTTAAAAAGTTTTTTTTAAATATATATTTATATAATAAAAACACTATGCAAATGATTATTTAACTAATAATTTTCATTATTGATGAAAAAATGTAGTATAGTGCCTATAAAAATGCGTTTCATTTGATATATCACATGCTATAATCCAAATTACAAATGTTAATCCATCATCCAGCATCTATGGTCCAAGCGATTATATCCAGAAATTTCTTTCCTCTGTTCTATTTCTACAAAAATACACGAATTTTTGGTGAAAGAAAGTTTCAAATATTTTTTGTAATTTTTTTTTAACTCTTCAAAAAAAAATTTGTTACTTGGAAGTTTTGTAAAAAATCATCTGGACCAAAGATGCTGGATGGTGATCAACATGTTTAATTTGAGTCATGTGACATATCAAATGAAATGTATTTTTATAACCAATCTAGTGGTATAGATTTATTGATCAATTACAAAAATGATTATTTAATATTTTTATATTTAAAAACTAAATTAAGATTAAGATTTTAACGATATAAAATAAAACAGCCTTTTCTAAATTACGTCCAGGTGGTTTTTAAGAAATTTAAATTATTCTAAATTGTTAATTTTGACGGCTCTAAGAAATTTGCATTTGTTAGTGAGTAGCATCGTCCTGATATTCCTGAGATATTTGGTAAGCAACGGAAAATTAACCTCCTTGTAGACACGTATGTGTGATAAAATCATGTGGTGCACATATCAGAATTTTTTCATATACCTTCATTAACGCGGTCCTTTTATTAAACACAAAAAATAGGGTGTTGGAATTGAAAATGCTAAAATTATTTTAGGTTATTGATGTTGTTTACATTACGCTGACATTGTCTACATGACGATAAATATTGCCAGGTAATCTACGTAATACTTTACGTGTCGAAAACTGCGTAGATGACGGCGTAGTCTACTTCGCCCATCCCTGACGATAATATATCCGAAACCGGTTTTTAAATATTAAAAAGACAAAATTTTTACAAAATCGAAAGAAAGTGTAGTGTACCTATTTGTAATTTTTAAATTTCTAAAAATATTAATTTGTTATTTATTTAATTTAAAATAAATCGTGTACATTTTTTAAAAGAATTGTAAACCCAATTTTAATAAATTTTTAACATTTTATTCGTTATAATATTATTCTGACAAAAGTCAGAGAAAAATTAAAAATTTACAGTCTATATATATAGCAGTTATTTTTAAATTGCAACAAACAAGAATAAATCATTGTATTAAATAGATAACTTACACGAGCGGTAGTTTTTCCACAACGGTAAATTCAGCCAAAACCATTACAGATTTTAGAAGTTTTGCAACAATTCGAACTTCTCAAAGAAACCAAATACGGTCATTTCGACGTTTGTGAACAATTTCCCAAACGGGCGGTCAAAAATTATTTTCCTGGATTTTTACCCCCGAGCCTATTTAATAGCACTTTACACTTTTGAAGTCGTCTGGTGTGAGCTTCATTTTTTCCGTAAGAATATAGGCTTTTTTGAGCTTGTACAGGTATTCACAATTTTCTATTTCTTGTACATTTTCCCGGTTTACTTCATCATTCCTGGCTAACACCCGGTATCATTTATCGGTTTGAAGACTGTTGAATTTGGAAGACGTTAACATTGTATCAAGTTATTTTTGACAAATCTTTGTATCAATTTTTATAGACATATGATGACGACACAAACAGAAAAATTTGAAAAAGTATTCTTTTTCTCAGAAGTACCCTTACTGCACTCGTTTAGTAATAATATTAAATTAATTAAAATTGACTAATATAGATATATGTACGATACTAAAGTCTTAACTAGTCTTAACTATGTTAAAATCAACAAATTCATTACAATAATTTCCCTAAAAAACGATCATAAATTTTGATAGCTAAATCCTATTTTCCTGTTTCGGTTTCAGTTTTTTTTTTTTTGCTTTTGGAAAACCCAATACGGCAATACATAATAATATATTTGTTGGTAATTTGAATTTATACCTTAAAAAATAAATTATAATTTCCTTGTTTTCATTCAAAATAGATTGCGTGTATTTAGTGCCAAGTTTGAATAAAATAAAATTATATTTGTATTTATTTAATTTTCTTTTCTTTTGTTAATTGATCGATATTAATCTAACTTCTAAATTATATTGTTAAATTGGTGTTATATACGTTACTATTGGTGGTATATGTTACTTAGGATAAGTTGTTTGTATACAATAATGTTATTTGTATATGGATAATGTTTAGGGAATCTAACATGTTCGTTCGCACATAAGTGAATAATGCGGTACAAAAGGAAAGACGCGATGAACGGTCACCACTGTACATATGTACATACTAAATAAAATATATGACATCTAAATTATATTATTGCGTGAAACTATTAATATTTAAACAAATAGCGCACATCTACAATAAATAAAATGTAAAATGTTAAACAAATAGAAATTATGTATAATGGCAGTCAATTTAAAAGAGTGTAATCTCTAAACTATATCAATGCGCATCACTATAATAAGCAGGTACATATATGTATAGAGGCATATGTTACCACGTGACCTATCATTAGCACACGAAAGTAATAATTATGTATTTGTTCACAACAAAATATTAGTATAACCACGGTATTTTCTATAGCGTATATACAAAAACTCATGAACTTGAATTTTTACGAAAACTATATTTACTCAAACTGTATGTATGCGGTAAATAGTGATAGTGTGCAATTAATTGAAAAAAAAAGGCATGTAAATGTTGCACACAATATAACCAAATCAAACAATCATATGACAAAGTCAACAATAAATATTTATAATTATTATTATTATTTTAGTCCTTCACCATTTTTAATAAAGTATATATGGATGCAAAAATGATTTATGTCATTTACAAATAAAAATCATATATATTGTATATTGATACTAAAATTTATAAATAAATGTCAAAATCATCAAAATATGTTTTTGCCTAATATTTCCTCCTTCTTTTTTACACGCTATTGTTATTAAAGCATAAGAAAATTATATTTTTATAATAAACGCAATATAAATAAAAATGGAAAACGGAAATTTCACTTTTCTTATTTAAAAAAAATAAATCGACGGGAATATATGACAAAATGAAAATGAGCAACACAATATAATAAATCGTTCGTACGAGCATATCGTAACATAAATCAAACACAAATAGATGTCCAAGCGCCATATAACCAAGTGTCCTCGATTGTTTTTATTATTAGTTTATTTGTAATCTAAGTCTGGAAACTGGGATTTTTCCTGTATTCTTAAAAAGAGCTTTAGTTGTTCCTATATTTACAAAGATTGATAAATCTAGCCTAAATAACTATCGTCCAATTTCTCTACTTTTAATTTTTAATAAAATTTTTGAAAAAGCCATAGAACGCAAGATTGTTTTATTCTTGGACAAAATAGATTTTCTCGCTCCCGCTCAATATGGTTTTAGGTAAAATAGAAATACTGAATAAGCGGCTTTTTCATTCTGGGACCAAGTAACTGAACATAATGATAAAGGATTTAAAGTATCGGCACTCTATCAGAGTGAAACATGCGGCACATTAATATGGGGGATTTCAAAGGGTTCTTATTAATTTAAGTATATTTAAATGGTATATTTCGACAGCAATTTCGTGGGTCTCCTACTGCTTTTGCTGATGATTATTCATTTACATATACGCTAGTCCCAGTTTACAAGACAACATCACTCAAATAGATCATTTGTATGGTTAAGCTCAAAATTTTGTGTTTAGCCAAAAAACGATATTTACTTAGAATGATATATTTTGCCTTGACTAACACAATTTTGCAATATATTTTTTTTAATATGGTGCAGCAGCTCATCTACATTTTCCAAAACCATTAAAGTTTAGCTTCATCAACCTAAAGATAAATTATAGGAATTAAAATTTGTGATTGGACAAAATCACATCGACAACATCATATATAATATAGGTAATATGTATGCTCTTTGATATCGATATTGAACTGATCGTTTGAATATGAACGAAAGATGGAGATGACGGTCCAACGCTGAATGATGGTTCACATATTGGGTATACTAGAAATTGAAATATTTTAATTTTTTAATTTCTCTTCAAATTGATACAATTTTAATTTTTTCAAAGCACACGATAAGATCACCGATAGTTCAAAAGTTTGCGGAGCAAATCCTAATTTAAATTGTTTACTGTATTTTAAGTGTTTTGTTTTTACTTTTGAATTATTACTGATTGCAAGCTAGAAAATTAGTTCAGTTCAAAGAACTACAATGTTAGATGCTTTGCAAAAAACTGCCTCTTAAGAAATAACAGCCAACTTTAGGGCGTTGCACGAACCGACAGTAAATTATTTTTCTTCCTTCTTTTTAGAACTGTCTTAAAATATCGCCTTTGTTTTGTTCAACGACATATGTATCAGATTTATAGATAAGTTTAAACCGTGTTTTACATCGAACGCACCAACGAGACAAACAATTTTCGAATCCACTTGAATATGTAAATCGTCACAAATTTGTAAATACACATACTTCTCTTATCACCTATTTAAATCAAATATAATCATTTTTTCAAACCGCCTCACAAATAGTTGTTATTCTTGTTGACGTTCAGAGATGGAATCAAAAATTTCTTTTTATAACGCCTGTAGGTGTTATATTCAAATAAAACGCCGAGTGGGCATTGTATTTGTTTAGAAGTAGTAAATTGGGCTGAAATGTCGATCAATTCTATAATATGTTACATTAATGCTTGAAAAATGCATTAGCCTATTTTCAATAAAGCACCGAATATTCATCCCCTCTGGTTCGACGACCTGCTAACCAATTTACAAAATCGAAAAGGCCTATACTGAAAATCATGATTGGAAACAGACAATTTGTAGTATAAATATTTACGTCTATTTCAATTTTATGTATAGGTCGATTTAAACGTGAAATCAAAAGATATCCTTCCATCATGACTTATAATAATACCTGCATTTCGAACGCTAAAGAGATAGCAGATATATTTACAGAATTGGAAATGAGAAACCCCATGTTATCAAAGTGACATCTGGTGTACCTCAAGGATCTCATATTGGACCATGGATTTTTATTGTTTTCATCGATAGAAGATGATGGAAATTTTTTTCAGACAATTAAACATGAGGTTGATTCTGAAAAACTGCAGGACGACCTCAATAGAGCTAGTGAGTGGTGTGTCCGCACTATTAAAAATCAATGTAATGATCACATATCCAACTCATTCTGATGGATAAAAATTTTTTTTTAAATTTCCATCACAGGTACTTTGTATATGATAGTACATGAGGCGTTGTATTGCCATTACTAGAGATAAATCCAGGTAGTGGCATATATGGCTAGATAGGCCATAATAAAACCAAGCTAATCTTAACCATCTCACGCTCATATCATGGAGATATCATTTTAACCAATACTGGCTCTCCCCATTTATTGGAATCGATGGACTTATCAAACTGGTTTACATGGTAAAAACCCAGTATTTAAATCACACATTTATGAAAGTCAATATATTTTTGAGTTGCTATATATGAAACAATTTTGCTTCTTTGGAATTCTATTATAGTTTTTCCAATATTTTAAATGCTACACCCAAACACAAAAATGGTTCTTAAGAAAAATTTAACAAATCATATTGTGACCAAAATGATATGAGTCTGAGGGGCTTAGGGTTCTTTGGTATTGTTATTTTCTAACACGTTTGAACCCAAGAGCTTGAAAGAGAAAAATATTTTATCCACGTGATATTAAATTGAAGACCTCAAAATGAATTGGATCAATTGCCTATCAGTTTATGCGTAAATTGATAGCCTTTTAGGTTAGAAACTTCACAGGTAGTATAAATATTTACAATTTTCAAATATTTATAATTGATACAATCAGAGTTTTGAGAACTACAAACGGTTTTACGTTTTAAAACCCATGTGTATAAAATATGTCTAACAAAATTTAATAAAAATATTTTTTAGAATTTAAGATTTTTCAAATTAAAAATTAACAGTAAATTAGTAATCAAATTTTATATTTTATAATTAATAATTTTAAGAGTAATGCGATGTATTTCAAACACATAAATATAACTAAGAATGTTTGGACATTTTATGTTTGTTAAGAATCGATGTTAAGAAATCTAAAGTTTTTATGATTTTTTTGCAAAAGGTTTATTTTGGTTTAAATTTAACATTTACAGAATTTTACAAATTTACAAAGATTAATTTTTTTAGTTATATAATTTATATTTATTTAATATTTTCAAATAAAACTTTGTTTGATTGAAACAATATAATTTTAATATTTTTTATAAAATTTTTTATAATATAAAAGATTTACCAATTTTCAAATTTAAACTGTTTAACTACGAGTATAGCACCAACAATGTTGTAGGACCAAACGTTGTTTTCTTTTAGACATCTATTCTATTCGTGTTTTATTTATGTTGGTATTTACACAAATATTATAAATTCCCAGTGAAAATGGAAAATTCATGTTTATTCCTTCAATCTTTGCAATTGCGGCGTTTTTTTATATCATTTAGCTTGTACGAGTATACTATATAGGCATGTTGGAGGAATTTAAATGATTTTTTAATGTGTGTTTCACATCTGTTTGGTGAAGAAAATTAACATAATTTTTGTATATCTCAATATTCACTTTATTTATAAATGTAATTACTATGGGAATATATGGTATTTTGTCTTACAGAATACAGAATGTCACTCTTCAAAAATATTCTGAAAATTATTTAAATATAATTTTGTTTTATAGTTTGTAATATATTAAATAAATTATTGAGAATAAACTGTATATCGCCTCATATATACATGAAAGCTCAATTATTATTTTTCACATTTGAATTTATTCAGATTCATGTTTGGTTTTTAAATTTTATACATCATCAACGATCCTGTAATTTTATGATACAATAAAAAATAAAAAAATGTCAACCATCGATTTTAGAATTTTAAATTTATTTACGTATATTTAGAATAAAAATTCACCAAACCAAACTAACTATTTATATATACATATGTACATACATAGATGTACATATACATAAATATTGACTCGACAAACTAAATTTTGATAATGTGTAACTAAATTTATTTCCACACCAGTTGAATTCACTCCATACTAAAATAAATATTTAAATAATTTTTCTCATAAATCTGATGGTTTGATTTTAATTTATTTATTTGTTTTTGATTTATTATTGAATTAAGAATGTTAGTCGCGAGTCAATAAACTTATAGAAAATAAAATATTTCCAATTGATTACGTTTTTCAGATTAATTAGAAATTTTATTTGAATATGTATGTATATGTGTGTATATACAACTAGGCAACAGCTTTTTAACATTTTGCTTCTTTCAATCCTTTTAAAATATGTATTTGGCATTGTTTTTTTTTTTTGCTGATAAAAGTTAGAAATTAATAATTCATTTATGTAAAATTATGATAGAAAAACAGACAATAATAATTATATGCATAAAAAATAGAAATTATCATTAAAATGGAAAAACAAACAAACTTTCAAATTTATTTGTATAATGTTAATTGTTAAAAAGTCTAAGAACTAACTAAAAACTAACGATCATATTTTTTTCTATGCTAATGTTTTTAAATGTCTTTCGCATTCGTACAGCACCCACGCAGTAAATAAAGGTAAAGAATGCTAGTAGACGTAATACCTGTAAACTGTAATTGAACTTTTAGTTGGTTGGCTACATATGCATCGCTAGAAATGTTAAAGTTCATTGTCAATTATATCATTTATGACGCAATACCTTAAATTTAACCTTGTATTAATTGGTTTTTTTACATCTTGATTGTAAATTTGTTTTGAGGTGTTAAATTGTTAGATTGTTAGCTATAAACAAGAAAGTTATTATTTAGTGTGATGATTTCTATTGCGTGCTAATGATTTTCATTGATTCGATTTGCTTTAAACTTAAAATATTAAGAATTATTTTGCCGTATATATTTGATTTAATAATTTGAAATGTAGTCACAATCACAATAGTTAATCACATTGAAGCATTTTAATGATTCATATGCGGTGAAAATGACCGAAGGCCGATAAATGTATTTTTTCAGTCAGACAAAAAATAAAAACTTACCAACCACAGCAAATGTCAATACTACATAGAAAAATAAGGTTAGCAATTCGCCCAAATATCTGAAACAAAAAAACGTTGGTTATCGACAAAATCGAATAAAATATTGTTTTTTTTTGAAATCCAAGCCAACAAAAAACAATATAGCAACGTCAGAAAAACAACACGAACAATTTTTTCGTTTACATTTTCGCACGGAAACATGAAAAACATTCTAATTTTTCGGTCAGAAATAATTAAAATTTTGTTTTATGAGAAATTAAATATTTTTAATTAATTAATAAAGAATTAAATTAAATATTTTATTATATTAGTATATTTTAACATACATTTTTGTTTTCGTTTGATTGTGAGTTTTGCGCTGGACTATAATAATGTTTCATAACTAAAATCTTCTTAAAATTGTTAGAAAATATCATTCAACACGTTATAGGTTATTTAAATAAATTATCGAAGTGATATAATTTTTTATCAAATTAAGCTGAAAATGTACTATACATATGAACTTACGATTTTCCCGCTTATGTGTCATTTCATGACACTACAATAGGAGGCTGTGTTTTTTTAAACATTGCAGTTGTCAAAATTTATAAACGGTCTCTATTGGGTTAAATTTTGTTGGGCTTTTATTAAAATTTTAATTTTTTACTACGACAGATGTGTTCAACCGAAATTACTAATAATTTATACTTTAGTACAAGATTATAACATTTCAATTACACGTGTACGTCACATTCTTAAAAAATATGTAGTTGTTTTTAGAAAAGAATAAACTATTTTTTTCCGCCCTATAAGCAAAAAAATATAACAAACAATTATTGATAATTTATTGACGATACAAATAATAAAAATAGCATCAACTACCAAGAATAGTTTTTTAAAAATTGGAAATTCCTATTGACTAAAATTTATATTTAGTTTTCTTTATGAATTTCATTAAATGCTTTATTAGAATGTTTCGTTCTATTTGATTGTAAATTCTAAATAAAGTTAGATTAGAAAATTAAAATTCATATATATATATATATATATATATATATATATATGTATATATATATATATATATATATATATATATATATATATATATATATATATATATATATATATATATATATATATATTAGGTATACGATATAGATTAATTTATGTATTAAAAAATATACGAATCATCCGAAAGTTTCCTGCAGTATAATTGTGACGATTGGTAGTGCATACAGTTCCAAGCAACAGGTATGTACCGCTAATTTAAATACATACATTAAAACGTGGTACTGTCGGGATTCCTTTGTTCAAAGTAATGGCAACGCCTGATAGATCCAATCCAACCATACTCAACCGTGAATATTGCGTTCGTGATTAAGGTTAACACCCGCAAGAGGGGTTCCTCCAAAGTAGAGACATCACTCCATTTTTGGTGAAAAAACTTCAGGGGGTATTAAACATATTGAAAAGTTTAGACAAAGGAGAAAATAAATATGGGGCTACCGACTACAAATTCTTGAATGTCAGTGATAGTGACATTGTAGTACTAATCGAATTAGATGAAGAGCCTTTATCATAATTTAATTAATTAATTTAATTTTTATCCCAAAAACAACGTAAATCGGTGTTTTCCTGTATATTTTAATTTAGAGTGTTTTTGTTAATTCATTCCGAATATTCCGAAAATTACATAATCGTTCTTTTATTCAATCCAAGGTATTCTATTCTCTTTTTTGTCTGTTCTTTTATTCATTCGAAATTTTCAGAATATATTCTTTTTGATCTACATCAATAGGTAGAATAAAAAGCATATTCTCTATTTGAACGTCGTTGGTTTTGTTTTAAATTTTCTTTAAATTTTCGTCGCTGAATAAAATTTAATTCGAAATGGAAAATTTTGCTAGTGAAGGTAAAACATGGTTATGGATTATTTAATTAATTATTTATTTTTTAAATAATGAATAATTATTATTATTATTTTTCACTTTTTTGTATTGTCACAAATAACAAAATCTTCAAAAACTATTCCGTTTATTCAATTGTGTTCTTTTAATAACTTTTTTCGGACTGTTCCTAGGTCACGTGATCGATATTCTATTCATTCTGTTCCTTCTGTAGAATGAATTAACTAAAACACTCTTAGTATTTTGAATCCTGTAAAAATTAATTTTTTCGTTATTTTGTTTGCTATATATTAATTGCCATATATTGCATTCTTTCTTAGCGTGATGAGCCTAGAGTAAATCGATGGTTCGTTGCGCTTAATGTACTGATTTCCAAAAGCTTCTGGAACGCTTACGATCCACCATGAGTTCTAGCCAGCTATATATCACTGCCAGATGCATTTCATCATTTTGTAAAACGAGGAAACGTTCGTTAACTTCAAAAATTATATTATTTCGTATTTTGATTGGACGGGTTTTTCACTTTCTATAGAATTTTGTGACAATCTAATATAGTTATTTATAATTCAATTAAGCTAAGCAATTTAATCAATAGATAATTTTAGAAATTAAGATAAAATTGTAGAGCTTTCAGAAAGTCTATAATTGGTCGTAGTTGAAAAATCCAGTTTACCTAAAATAAGTAAAAAGTTGTAAGTGTAAATTCAATTTTTCCTTTATTTACAATTCCTGGGATTGTATGTTTGTACATACAGTTTGTTTTTTTACTTGATTTGATTAAATAAGGAAAATTGAAATTTAACTTTTAGTTTTTTTAGATAAAATAATTTTTGCAATTATGATAAATTATGGTTTTTCGGAAAGCACTTAGGGTTGTTAATATTTAAAAATGTCTATAGCCATAGTTAGAGACACAAATGAAATCTTCTGAAATCAAAAGTATTTGTTGAATATCATGAACCATTTTTTCAGATTAGGGCAATAATTATAGTTTATTTGGATGGACATTTTATACATTTTCTAATTACTAGTTTTTCTGTTACAATAGTTTTTGCAAAAGAAGGTACTATGTTAGGAGGCTTCTGTATAAACGCTTATAATTTAAAGGTAATACTAAAGTCATCTTCGTTTTGATCACCCTTGTCAGCGCATATTGGGAAACCCTGTATATTCTACGTATATGTAATTATGTAAATCAATCAGGTAAAATTAATTAAACTATATATGTAAATGAATTGTTCTAAGCGGGCAAATAAAAACTATACGCAACGACAATTAATACTAACGATAGATAAGTCGACAGCACAATTGAGTCGCAAGTTGTTTATTTTTTCAGGTGCAAATTGTTTATTCACGACTCAACATGTTAGAGAATATTAATTGTAATACAATAACATTATTTTAACCAAACCGTACTTGGGGATAGTGTGTGTAACTATCTCTAATCAATACTCTATAGGTGCTGTTTTATATTTCCGGCACTAGGATCGAGTAGCCTGTTTCTTATTGGTATACTTGTTCAAGTAAATTGATGCATGAAACATTGAATTGATCCAAGTAGCATCTCGTAGTCGTCATTGGTATTTTATCCATTGCGTACTTATGTGTTCTTTGATTTTATATTGATCTGCCGTATTCAAATTTAATGCTAATCATTATTTAAAAAAAAAAATATGTATTCTGAATGGGTCTAAATGAGTCAACTAAATTCGACCGTGGGATCGAAACTTTTAACATTATCATAATTCAGCATATGGTTCATGGAGTTATACTTGTCATTTCATCCTTTAATTCAAATGAAAAATCTATGACATTTTATTAAATTAAAACCAAACTGATAATAATTAAAAAAAAAATACTAATTAATTATTTATGTGTAATAAAAATAAATTTAGAATTTTTTCCAAAACAATTTTTGTCATCTGATCGTCATTATTTATTTTTGCATACATACATACATACATCCATACATATTATTATATGTACACAAATGTGAACATAAAATTTAATTAAAATAAAATAGAATTTCAATTAATTTAGCTTCGCGCTTTTTTCATTAAATTTATTAATTTTATTTATTTTAATTTGCTTTGCGGTTATTTTATTGTAATTAGCTATATGAAAGCGAAAATATTTATTTATGGATGTAAATAAATATAAATAAATTTTAAAGTTGATTTTTACAATTTTTAAAGTTGAAAATCAAATATAAATTTTAAATAAAATATAACCAGATTCGATTATTTAATAATAACTAAGTAAGTAAGTACATACATAGGTTGAATGGGATGGACTTGGAACATTAGTACATATTATGGACGACAGGAATAATTTACCGAGGGACACATTACTGAAGGTCTAACACAAACCACGTTAAAACCCCCAGTAATAATTAAAAAATAATGTTTAGGTCACGGTGATGTCCTAAGTTTTATTATGCATAAGGAATAGGAACGAGGTATTTTTGTTGTTGTACGTAATTTAATTTATTTTTACGCGGTAATTACATTTCGTTTCATATGTGTGTCTAAAATAATGGAAATTCATAATTATTATAATTTTACAATACCATGGAGTATAAATGGATGACCATTTTTTGGTGTGTATTTTTGGTGTGGCACTAGAAATGACAGCACCCCAAGAAATATGAAATGACAAAAATTTGTATAGGTGTTAATAAATTTGGGAGTTGCCACACTTTTCTAAAAAAAAGTATATATTGTATACAGAATATATGTACATACATATGAATGCAGAATATACGTATGTTCCTTTGTGCTTATAATTTTGATATTGGTATAACATGTTTGTGTTTGTAATAAAAATAAATAAAGGTATTTTTGTTGGTCAATAAGTTGTCGTCTAGGTCGATGTCATGTTTTTCTATGCCAAACAATACGTTTGTACAACAAACATTTTCTATCGTGTTATCCTCATCCCTCCGCCCCGCCCCCTCTCATGGAATGCTATTCAATTTATTTTTTACCAACATTTTTTTGTTTGAGTGATAATTCATTGGAGAGTTGTGATAAAGTTTGACCATTATCATGATATACGAGTGAGTATATATACATTTATACGAGTAGTATGAATACAAAAATTTTTTATAGAAAGGTACATTTTTTTTTACTTGTTTTTTTATTAATAAAAACGATGAGGTCAAGGTATTAAAATAAAGTGAAAATTTGAAGAATAGCTATACCCTTTGATGCTTGAAATTTGTTACAAAAAGGTCTATAGAGGTGTGTATACACAGCTAAGTCAATAAAAATAATTTTGGGATACTAATGGACTAGAAGATAGTGTTAATTCACAGACGCACAGTAGATAAATCATATCGGCAACGTAAATTTATGACACTGCACCCATAATGTTAAATGTATTAAAATGATCAAACCTAATATACTAATTACTTTAAATTCTTGTATGGTAACACCGACAGCATGTATTGGCCTTTCTCTTCTGGTCTTGACATTTTAAATCTATCAGCAAAAATTACCTAACTTCTAACTAAATACTGTAAAATATTTACCAGAGTCCGTTAGAATTTAGTCAAACCAGTTTCTCAAAAACCTCTACTAAATTTCAGAATATTTTTACGAATGTTGCCTATCATGACGCCCGGTGATAGATAGACGTAGCTTCATGAGTTTATAAAAATTCAGACATATGTATGTATGTCATAAAATTAACAAGACTCTTAAAATTAGAAAATTTAGAGTATAGAAAAATCGAATAACTTCCGAAATCGTCATTCTATCACAAATTTACAAATCTTTAAAAAATTTGGTTAAAATACCAAATTTATAATTTCAAAATTTTATATCTGTCCAAAAAATTTGTAATATTAATATTTCTAATATTAAAATATTCAAAGAAGCTTATATTATCAGGGTCGAAAGGACATATCGAACTAATTTATTTTTTCTTACAATCGAAACGAGCATTTACGTCTGCAACTTAGATAGGTTGGCTTTTCATTTCCAAACATAGAGAATTCTAAATTTTAAAATAGGAACTAAAATGTTTTAAACTTTAAAATTTCTTAATTAGATTTTAAACATTTTGAAACCGAATTTAACATGTACGATTTTTAAAATAAAATTATAAATTCAATTGGCATAATTTTTAAAGTTTTAATACTAAGCGCTCAAGAAAGTGTCCATTTTATGGTGGACATTTTTTGAATTTCAGAGCATTCATTCAATTTTTGCAACATTCAAAATTCACATATTTAGGGAAAGTTAACTAAATAGAATTTTAGGATATTTTTCAAATTTTGAATTATTTTGTTTTTCTAATTTCGGAATATAACTCGAATTATAAGAAATTTAAACTAAAATTTTGATTATAAATTTCAGTAAATTTTTAAAAGTCACCAGAATCAAGTTACATCGGATTTTAAAAATTTTTATAAAAATTTATAAAATTTCATGGATTTTAGAAAAACTATTGTACTTCCATTTTAAATATGTATTAGAAAATTTTTTCAAATTCCCCAAAATTTTTAAAAATATATCAATTTTAAAAAATATTTTTTGCGCACTTTCAATATTTTTAAAAATTAGGTAGATTCTAAATTTTGTAAAATGTATGTAATTTTATGTAATTTTAGAATATCTCTAGTAATTTTGTCGGATATTTAAATTTTTATAACACTTTTATTGTGTGAATATGTCTTGTATGTGATTTTAACTTTAATGAATTTTAACTTTTTAAAAATTTGTTTAAAGGATTTTAGTTGATTTTGTGATTTCAAAAACTGTTTTATAGAGAGCTTTTTTATCAAGCTTACTGTGTTATGTATGCCAAACCCAATCCCTTGCCAAGTTTGTTGGAAATGTAAGAAGAGTCTTAGGGCTGAAATTTAATATCTCATTCCACTTCTTCATTATGATTGACAATTAGTTACACTTTTTCAGCTATACTCGTAAGAATTATAAAGTACAACAGTTTCAGTTTGAATAAAATTCAAAAGTTCATTGGTAAAATAGTGGTCTTAATTGCAAAATATAATAATAATTATCAATTTTAAATTTATTCGTAAAGAGCTTGCAAAATTGCAGGTTTAATTCAATTTGTCCTTCAACGTCATTGAATGTATGTAAAGTTAGCCCGAAAAAAAAATCCCGAAAATAGCCTTTTCAATTGGTATGAAAAATTGTAAGAAAAACTTGTAAGAAAATTCTAAAATTTACGATAAATTTTAAAATTTATTATTTAAATACGAAATCAAATTTGACATTTACAATTCTGGATAAAATCCAGAATTGTAAATGTCAATTTTGATTTTGAATTTTGATTTTCGAAATATTATAATTTAAAATTAAAATCGATTTTGAAAAATTAATAATTTATGAAATTTTTTAGCTTTTAAATTTCTTAATTAAATTTCAGGTGGTCTGGTGTGAAGCTGTCTTGGGGGAATCAAGTTGGTACTTGTTGCCAGCTCCGTATCTTGCAGCTTCCACAAGTGCGCGTGTTACCTCCCCGTGGTGACCACCGGGCAACTAATACACCATGTTCTTATGTGGTGTATTAGGCGAAAACACGGCGCTAAACAACTGGGCCGGGTTAAGGTGTCAACCGTACCGTGCTGATAACCGGCCAGGCTGGGGGCCCAGTCTAAAAACTAGCACAGTCTCTAACGGTGTATCCGGATACTTGGCGCCCTCCGGATCATGCAGCCTTACCTGTGCATTACGGATCTCTGCACAGGTGGACCTCCTTTCTCCGCTACTCGTGGGAACTATTATGGAAAGTCAAAATAGTGAACAAAAAGAGACCGGTGCTCTTAAAAAACCGGAAACCAGTGCTATGGAGACATCGGCCTTTAGGCCCGGTCTCCAAAGTGCAAAAAGGGGCATAGGACCAAATGAGGCTGGCCCCTCGAAACCAAAGGGCAGAGGCACGAATGCTGGCCCTCCAGCGTCAGTCAACTACCAGACCAGGAAGAGGGCCTGGCGCATGATCTCCAAGATCAGCAACATTCCGTTGGAGCAGAGAACGGATAGGGATAGGGATACGCTTGCGTGGGCAAGGCGTATCACTGAGCCAAAGCAGGAGGGTTCCGAGATCTCACAGCCGAAAAGGCAGAGATCCGATGATGAACCGCCTACGGAGGCTAAAAAGAAACGGGTTCCAGGAAATGTTACCAAGCCCTTCAACGAGGTGCTAAAGGAGCACCTGCTCATGGCAGTCGTTGACAGGGCTCAAGAAGATGGGAGCATTACGACCCTTAACTGGAGGAAGGTGGAGAAGGCCTTAGCCGCCATCTTCCTAAAAATCATGAGGGAGAACCCAGGACCTGCTCCGTCCTGCCGAGACGGAGGGTGGCATCGGGGTCACGTCAAACTGACTGCCTGTGCCGACGAAAGGTCGGTGGCCCTCTATAAAAAGGCGATCGGCAGCCTGGGCGAAGTCTGGCCGGGGGCCAAATTAGAAGTGGTGACGAGGGAAGAAATTCCCTGCAGGCCAAGGGCGCGAGCCTGGATACCTGCGGAGCCTAGTGATCCAAGGGAGATCTTGGAAATGTTGAAAATCAGCAATCCGGATCTTCCAACGACCACCTGGAGGATTGCCAGGTTAGAAGAGGTAAAGGCGGTAGCAGATCACAGATCGGCCGTCATTATCATCGACAGAGAGTCCGTGGGTGCTTTGGCAAAAACTGGAGGCCAAATCAGCTATGGTTTTGGAGCGATTACGCTCAAAATCTGTAAACGTGATGAGGCTGACAGAGCTGGGGCACCTGCAGCAGGGGCGGAAACCACTTGTGGTGTCCCGCCTGATGTTGGTGACCCAGAAGTCCGCGGCATCCCGGAGGACCCTCAGGAGACACTATCCCTGGACTCGGAGATTTCGAGATCATTGGGACTAAGCTGTGCGCTCCAAACGGACGAATCGACGTCAGAGGAGTCTGACTCAACAGTGGTGGAGGGAAGCAATATCTAATGCTTAAGATCCTTCAGATCAACCTCCATCACTGTAAAGCCGCCTCGGCGGCCCTTCTGCTAAAAATGGAATCTGAGTCCATTGATGTGGTTCTGGTCCAGGAGCCTTGGGTCAATGGTGACCGGGTGCTTGGCCTCAGAACTCCCAAATATAAATTACTACACGCGAAAAATGAAGGTAAGTTACGTTCCTGCATTCTCGCTAGAAATAATCTGAATATTTTTATTCTACTAAATTACAGCAACGCTGATGTAGTGGTGGCTAGCATTGAGATGGGTGCGCAAAATCTCTGGCTAATATCAGCCTACCTACCATACGAGGAGGAGGATATACCACCAGGTAGGTTGCGCAGTGCAATAATGGAGGCTCGAAAACGAAAGGTAGGAGTCATCATGGGCAGTGATGCTAATGCGCATCACTCAATCTGGGGAAGTACAGATATAAACAGGCGAGGTGAGTTACTCCTTGATTTTATTTTAAGTACTAACCTAAATATATGTAATATCGGTTGCAAACCAACCTTTATTACTAAAAATAGACAGGAAGTGTTGGACATCACACTTGTCTCGGATTTTATTAAGGAGAGGGTACTGAACTGGAAAGTGTCCGAAGACCATTCCTTTTCTGACCATTGTTATCTCCAGTACGAAGTGGATACAAAACCCACTAGCAAACCACCCTTCAGAAATAGGAGGAAAACTGATTGGGAGTGTTTCAGAACCATTCTGGGTAACTTATTACCGGTATCGGTTCCAAACCCTCCTGCATCTACACAGGAGCTTGATGCTCTAGTAATCAGGCTATCTGATGCTTTTAATAAGGCCATGTTAGGTGCATGTCCTATCAGTAGGCCCTTGGGTAAATCTCGGCCACCCTGGTGGTCGAGAGAGCTCCAAGGTACTCGTATGAAATGCAGGAGATTGTTCAAGAAAGCAAGGCACACAAATTCTTCTGCGGATTGGGACTGTTATAAGGAAGTCCTGAAAACCTATAAGTACGAGCTAAGAGCAGCCAAAACGAGAGCCTGGAGGCTCTACTGTGGCAATATACAGGAGTCCTCGGAGGCGGCCAGGCTACGCAAAGTACTATGTTCTAGTCCTTCCATTCCGGGCTATTTACAACGACCGGATGGTTCATGGACTACATGTAGTGAGGAATCCCTGGAGCTATTACTAGAAACGCATTTCCCGGAGTGCTCGGTACTAGCTCCGGAGAGACCCATGATAAATAGGGGTATAGACTCCGTAAGTCATATAGTAAAAAGGCGGAATATCCTATGGGCAATAAACAGCTTTAAACCATACAAGTCGGCAGGACCTGATGGCGTTATCCCTGCGGATATCCGGCGAACTATTGACTTAACCCTACCCTGGCTGGAAGTTATCTTCAAAGGCAGCCTAGAACTCTGTCACATTCCTAGAAAGTGGACTGAAGTAAAAGTAATATTTATACCTAAGGCGGGAAAGAGCTCTCACTGCTATCCCAAAGACTTTAGGCCTATAAGCTTATCTTCTTTTCTGTTGAAAACACTGGAAAGACTAATAGAGGCTCATATTAGAGGCTCAATCAAGCCGGGCGAGCTGTCGGGATCTCAACACGCATACCGTAAGGGACGATCGGTGGAAACAGCTCACCACTCCCTTATAGGCCCGATTGAGAAATCACTTGAATATAAGGAATATTCAATGGTAACCTTCTTGGATATAGAGGGGGCCTTTAGCAACGTCAGACCGGGGGCAATCACTCGGGCCCTTGCGTGTCTGGGGGTAGACGGGTCACTCAGAGGCTGGATAGATCATATGCTTAGAGGCAGGATCGTGACAGCTTATCTGGGGGAGACGTCTGCCGCCAGATACGTGAGCAGAGGGACACCTCAAGGTGGGGTTTTATCCCCCCTTCTTTGGAACTTGGTCATAAATGACCTGTTACTAAACCTGGAAGGACAAGGCTTCAAGGTGGTTGCTTACGCGGATGACGTTGCTATTGCGGTCTTCGGCAAATATCCTAGTACGCTTAGTGAGCGCATGCAGTGCGCGCTTGGCTATCTCTCTGAGTGGGCACGCGGCTGCGGATTGAACGCAAACCCACAGAAAACAGAGCTGGTCCTCTTTACCAGGAAGCACAAACTTCCTCAGTGTGACCCGCCAATATTAAATGGTACTCGCTTGATCTTTACGGATAGAGCAAAATACCTCGGACTAATTTTGGACAGCAAGCTAAGCTGGAAACCAAACATCGTAGAGAGAGTAAAGAAAGCTACTATAGCGCTCTAATCCTGCAAAAATGCCATTGGAAAGAGATGGGGTATGGAGCCGCACATAGTACACTGGCTCTACGTTTCAGTGGTCAAACCTATACTGCTGTATGGGGTTGTTGTCTGGTGGCCAGCGTTAAAAATTATGGCCAACCTCAAACTATTGATGAAAGTCCAAAGAACGGCCTGCTTGTGTATAAGTGGAGCTCTCAGGAGCACACCTACTCAAGCTCTGGAGATTCTCTTTCATCTTACTCCCTTGGATATTGCGGCCGAGCAGCTTGCATCTTGCACAGCCATTCGGCTCAAATCCATATCTATGTGGACCTGTAATAATGCAGGGCACTCATCTATCCTATGCAACAGGGGTATTCCGGAAGCTACCGACTATGCTATTCCTTTGCCATCTGTTGAGATGAAATTCCAAACTGAGTTTCCCACCAGAGAGGACTGGGTGAACGAAACGGTTATGGACAATGAGGCGCTAAGCTTCTTCACGGATGGCTCAAAAAGGGATGGAGGGGTTGGCTGCGGGGTATTCTGTGAGGCACTAGGGGTTAACCTCTCTTTTCGTCTTCCCGACTTTTGCAGCGTTTTTCAAGCTGAACTGATCGCGATAATGGAAGTCATGGACTGGTTGAAGTATAATGTAATATCTACGAGGGATATTCGCATTTTTACGGACAGCATGGTTGCTATTAAAACGCTACAATCATACTCCCTGACGTCGAAGGTAGCCCAGAACTGTCTGGCATCTTTAAATGAGATGGCTGATCAGTTCAACATCCGCTTGACGTGGGTGCCAGGGCATTTCAATATCGCAGGGAATGTAATGGCAGATGAGTTGGCCCGCAAGGGTACAGCACGCCTAATAAACCAAAGTAAGCGGGATATAAAAATACCGCTTGCTTCATGTAAACTGCTGCTTCTGGAAGAAGCTATAAAAGAAACGAACGTCAGATGGTCTAACGCCAGTTCGTGTGTAATAACCAGGCAGATCTGGCCTGGTCTTGACCGGTCTAGATCAGACCAACTGATATCGCTTCGACGACACCATATTGGTATGGTCGTAGGAGCTATAACGGGACATTGTCTCATTGGGATACATGCGAGCAGACTGGGTGTCCCAGCCCACGATTTCTGCCGCAGCTGTGGTGATGAGGAGGAGGAGGAAAACGTACTCCATCTGCTCTGCACCTGTCCTAGTCTAGCGTACAGCAGAACAAAATGTATGGGAACTTCCCCATTGAATGACCTCACGGATCTTAGCAAGATCGAGATCCGTGACTTTAAACGCTTCTTGGTGAGCTCAGGATGGTTTAGCGAGTGAAGGAGGAAACTCAAATGTGGTACAGCTACGGACCAATTTTGTGTCTATGCTAGTCCTTTAGGACGGCCACCCTTACCTAACCTAACCTAACCTAATTAAATTTCAAAATTTCAAAATCGAAATTCAAATATGCAATTCTGAAGATGTTTAAAATTTGAATATTAAACGCTCGTAAACATTTCTAATTTATGGTGAAAATTTTTTGAATTTTAGCATTCATCAAAATTTTTTTTGCATTCAACAAAATTTTTCCAATATTCAAAATTCATAAATTTCAATAAAGTTAACTAGAATTTTCGGGTATATTTAAAATTTTATATTTCCAATCGAAATTAAAATGATTTATAGAAATCCAGCATACTCGTATTTAAGTCTGTGCAATTCGGTCCGTAAGGTACTGGGTTAGAACCTTAATAGAGCCTTCCTCAAAAAGGGATTCGAATTTAATCGGATCAGTAAACGAAGCAAATTGTGAGAGACTTGGGCCTCAGACCAACTAAAAATAATAAACAAAGTCGACTTGTTAGATGAACCAGATATTTCATGATTTTTGGTAGAAATTTGTTAAGGAACCTTTTATTTAATACCGGCTTCAGTGCCTGGAGTATCCATAATGCGGCACTGTATATTATGTTTTAATTTGATTACGGTGAATTGAAAAATTATATTAGTACATGTACCAAGTTAAAATACATATTTTACAAATCGTTAAAATTAAAATTTTAGAACTCGTAAAGTAAAAATTCCAAAATTTTTTAAATTTGACAGACCGTTTTTTGGTCGGAGCGCATAATTTTGGAATACTTGGTCTTTTGAAAAATAGATTCCATGAAAACAAAGCGGTTGGTGCAAGCTATCCGGCACACATACTGAGATTTCAAATTTCTCACTAAAAAATTCTAATTGGAAAAAATATGGAAATTTAACAGTGTACGTCTTGTTATTTTGTTTTAGTAGTAACTTCACACTTTCATATTAACGTACAAATTATGGCGCCTTAATTTTCTGATCGTTTCTTAAATGTCACATAATTTTAACCTTTTGCTCTCTCTCTCTCTCTCTCTATACGTTAAAAATTAGAAATTTAAGCGATCTTCTAAGCGATCTGCATAATAAAAACTCCCATCAAAACGTGAAATTTCTTTTAAAAGAATATTTTTGTCTGTAAGATAAATAAGTTTTAGGTATTAGTTTTTATTAACCAAATAATAATTATGTTTACCTACATATTCATGCTACATAACAAATCCTTGAAAACATACTTGTTTTACATGCAAATGTTACCATACAAACCATTACCATAAGTCCTCAGTTTCGTGTACATACTTTTAAAAATGATTTTCCAAAATTTACGTGATATTTTTTATCGTCACGAATAAATTATCACATTTTGCTCTCTTCACTGTTCCCCACTCCTCTATACATCGCGCACTCGAATTACATTTTAATCTAGTGAATTATGTTTTGATTGAAAACAACATTGTACATAGTTTGAAAAAATAAGAGAAAGTACATTTTTTTAAAAATTTGATACAACAATTTTTCGTATGTATTTGATATTCTTAAATGTTCTTTTTTTTATGCCTTGTCTTGTTCATAAATAGGGGTTGTTCAATCAATGATACTAATACGTGTTTTGAATAAATTTATTCATTTTTACAGCTAAAGCTGTTTTAGTTACGTTAGAAAATGGTTTTACACTAAATAGTATATACATATATAGGTTTGATCTAGCTGGAATCTATAGAAACATTTCTTATTTATTAAATTAACTTGACCCAATCACATATGTACGCCCAGTTTTAGCCTCATGCGGCAATCTCTTAAATTGAATTAAACTGTAAATTATGTACCTTTATTCAAAATTCGATATAATATATTGATTATTTTATATTATGTACTGATTAGTCAATACAGATTTTTTTTCTAATTTAAAAAGGATTAAATTATTTCTTCATTATCCGCATGTATGTAAGGGGAGATCCGGCGAGAATAAGGTAAATAGTAAATTAATGTATTAAATATATTATTATTTTGTGATTAGAGAATTAAAATGATTGAGGATAATTATAATGTTTAATTGGATTTTGCACATACAAAAATAAAGGATGAAGGGATTTTATTTTATATTTTTTTAATTCAAATTAAATCATTCCTTATATCTCAAGCTTAATTTGATTTTTTTTTTTGTAATTACTGAAAGGGTCTTATTTTTTTATATTTTTTTATTCTTTTCAAATTAATTTGGATTATTTTATAAAATGAATCATAACCTGAATAATCCGATGGAAAATTTACAAGATTTATGGCATTTTAATAGTTGTATTGGTTTTATGGAAAGGTATATCGGTATTCAACAAGTAGATTAAAATGAATAATTTAGTTTTGGTAATTTTGATGTAATACTTTTGTCGACGAATTTAAGATCTGTAGACTATATAAATACTCGTTGGTGATGGTAAAGACCGTTGCTTTTCACGCAGTGAGAAAATTAATTAATTAATTATAATAAGACCGATGACCGACCATTATTTTCACTTGTTGGTGATTAATTAATTTTATTTAAATGTTATTTTTTTAATCGAAAGCTATAATTACGAGGTTATTACCAATCAAATCGATTTTGATGCGAACAACAAGTCTATGTATGTCGACATAAAATACAAATAATTGAAATTTCTCGATAAAGACATTTTAGTCGGCTTTTTCAAACCTATGTTACATAGCAAAACACACAGTCTTGAATCAGTGCTAGACAATATTAATCGTGTGTTTTACTATATGAGTGCTTGGCAAGGATCTCGATTCCCAATTTTAATCGACTTTTTTAAGCACTCATATGGTAAAATCCACGAAAAATTGTGTTGCACCAATGCTAGACAATTTTTAGTGTCTTTTACTATGTGATTGGCAAGGTCAACTAAAAATAGGAATCAAATTAATTTTTTTTTTTAAATTTAATTTATTATAGTTTATAAACAATAATAAAACATAAATATTAATCATTCGCAAACCTAAATTCGAATTATATGGAAAATTTGTGTCCATCTATCTATGGAGTACCGGAGTAGAATTTCTAGAACTTGGAATTTAAATCATAATAATTTGGAGAGTAAAATTTTAACCAAATAATATTTAAATTAAACTCGACCAGTTTTGTGAATTATGACGAAAGCCTAGTAACATCCATTTGCTGATGGCAAAATAAAATGTTTCGGTTATCCTCAAATAATGTCGCTAAATGATGCCACTGCTCCTGATAATATACCTGCAAAAATACTTATAGACTTTAATAGCTCACTATCATTACCATTATCTCGGATATTTAATGCGTCTCTTTAATGGGATGAGTATAGTTTATTTCCGATGATATATGGAAGAAGTCAATTATTATTCCTATTTTCAAATACGGACAAAGAAATGAGTTTAAAAATTATTGTGGCGTATCATCAAGCCCAAAATTATTTGAGCACATTATATCCGATAATTTGTATTTTAATGACAAATTTTTATTAGCACTTCAACAACATCTTTCACCAGATATCGTTTTATCACTACATACCACCTAAGTTTAACATCTAAATTGTCCAACACCTTGGATTCCAAAAGTCAGTTTAATGTAGTTTTCAGATTTGGCGATGACATTTTATTTCACCTAGATAAATTTGGAGTAAGTAAATTATTTTTGAACTGGATTGAATTGCATCTGCGTGATTACCTCTAAGATAATGGAAGTTCATTCTGCAGTACTTCAGAACTCGGGTCTTCATTTTTCATCCTGTTGGAATTAATAAATAAATAAACATCGTTATCGGTAAGTTATAGTGAAGCTTGAAAATCTAGTTCGTTAATTATCGAGAAATGTGGGTCATGTGAGTTTGAATTGTTGGTCGAATTTTCAAATTTTGAAGACAATTATAAGTTATTCAGATAAGTAACTTAACATATTAATTTAAAATCAAATTTTTACTGTTTAAGAAATTTAAGCCAACAAATTGGCAAGTTTTACAAAATGATAGTGAAGTTAATACTAAAAAAAGTAACAGAAAAACTACACTGTTAAGTTTGGCTTTTTTTCTAATTGTAATTTTATTTATACGAATAATAGAATTTGAGGTATTTTGTATGAATTTAATATCCTTAACCACGAAGATTCTAAATGGTTTAAACTATAAACTAGTACTCGTGAATATTTCTGGGTTTGGAGGTTAAAATTTGAAAAAATCAATCAAATCCAAGTAACTTAAACAAATAGTAAAGTTCATCAGAATCAGTCCGCTTGACAACAAAAAATCCAGTTATTCTAAACTATCCGAAAATGTACATGAGTGGACCCGTGGACATTCCTGGGATCACCAGTAAAAATTATTAACATTTGCTTAAAAAATTCAAATAGACACAAAGGTATATGTATTAGATAATGAATAGAATATGTATTCGAGAGCTTGTTTTATTATCTCTAAAATTGAGCTAAATTTAACATTGTAGTTTTTTGTTATTTTTTTTAGAATTAAATTCACGTCTATCTAATTTTTTTAGTATTCAATTTAAGTGGTGATCACTACACATCTATTTTTACTATCACTAAACCTAAAATCACCGATCACCGATCAGGGACTCACTCCATTTTTTTTTTGTTTTATTTATTTATATAATATTACAACTGACTTTATTCTAAGTCATCTAGTAACTTTCCTATCATAATTATATTAACATTTGTTAATATATGTAATTATGATAGGAAATAGCCTAATGGCTAGTCCCAGAAATTAAAATTATTTATTTATAGTAATTTTATGTTCCATTCACTAGATCAATTAGTTTGGTCCTTTGGAGACGGGTCACTGCCAACGGTTTGTCCCGCATACAACATATCTAGATGGTTTCGTGGCGTCGAAGGCGTGAATCATGCTTGAGGGCCATGATAAGTATAACTTCATCGATGTATTTCATCTTTAAATCTCCACCGAGATCTTCATTTCTAATGTACCATAGAGCATTTATAATATTCCGAAGTACATTCTTTGTTTTGGAAAGTCTGTATCATCTTGATGTTTGTTTTCTTGGTACAACCCCAACAATTTATTGTGTATGGATAGTTCAGAATGTCTACCAATACATCTACCTATACTTCATGTTCAGCTCTTCCTTTTTTTCCATGTTCTTTTCACCTCAATTTGACATCCAGCTTCATACCTAGATATTTCGCCGTATCTGCGTAGGCAACTTGTTTAGACTTGATTATAATTGGGATTCTAATAGAAATATTTTTATTAGTAAAGTTCACATGGACAGATTTAGTTTCGTTCAATTTTAGTCATCCAATTGTTGACTGAATTATTCGACTTTTGCAATTTGTTAGTAGATTCTTCTACATCGTTCCCAACTGCCAAAATCAGCATAAGTTGCTATAATTGCTTTTTCCATTGGTGGTATAGCCGCAGTATACAGGACAGGGCCAAATACACTACCTTGTGGTACTCCAGCTAAAATTTTCTTTAGGTCCGAGTATTCGTCTTCATATTTTACACGAAAGTGTCTATCAGTTATGTAAGATTTCAGAGTTTTTTAATATTGTTTGGGAAGGTCCCGTTTGATCTTGAACTCCAATCCTTTGTGCCAAATTCGGGCAAATGCTTGCGCTAGATTCAGGAAAACGCTTGAACACATTTTTTTAGTTTCTAGTGTACGTTCTATAATATATATAATTCTATGGACTTATTCTATATAGTCGAGTGGTTTTCT
Organism: Tipula unca; assembly: GCA_951394425.1. NCBI lineage: Eukaryota > Metazoa > Arthropoda > Insecta > Diptera > Tipulidae > Tipula > Tipula unca. Next base: position 5,092,752 of record OX596380.1, on the reverse strand, counting down.
CTGAATCCAAACTGGTGGTCAGGAATGAGATTTCTGCCCACCATTATGGGTTTCATTCTCTTCAGGAGCAATTTTTCAAAAATCTTGGATATGGTTAGGAGTATGGATATCGGTCTGAAGGACTTTTTATCGCTACATTGTTTGTAGGTTGTAAGATCATAATTACCTCTGCCACCTTCCATTTCCTTGGAACATATCTTAGTCTAAACCCAGCATTGATTATATGGAGAAGTTTACGTATCGCTTTATTTTTTAATTCTTTAATGATTTGTTCAGTTATGAGGTCGTGCCCAACAGATTTTTTCATGTTTAAATTTTTAATTTCCTCTTTTAGCTCTTGTAGAAATATACATACTTTGTATTTCAAGCTCATCAGATCGTTTCAGTAGGTTAACATTTTCATCCGCAGTTTGCGAAGTTAGTTTCTTCTACGTGCCTTGCAAATAAGTCAGCTTTTCGTTTACCGCTTCGAGCCCAGCTTCCATTCTCATTTCTAATTGGTGCCATCGAATTTGTTGGTCTCCTCAAGTACTTTCGTTGCTTTCCATAAGGAATATTTGGTATCTTTTTATTTTCTTTGGTTCGTTTTATTTGCCAATACTTTCGAGCTTTTATTTGCCAATACTTTCGAGCTTTACGTTTCTTTGCCACAAGCTCTTTGCCACGAAGCTTGTTCTATGTTTTCTATTAGTCTTTCTACTTCCTCTTCGACTTGTATGATGTTCCTTATTGGTACTTGAAGATTGATGTTTAGTTCTAATAATACCATAAAAATTACCCAATTGGTATTTTTATGAGACAGTTTCGCTGTGATTTCTTTTTTAATTATTGTTTCACTGTCTCATAATCAATCATAAGGAGAGTGGTCCGAACTAAGCTCTTCACTATTTTCCAAACGAATATAGTTATCTGATATACCTTTTGTTACATAAAAGTCTAAGGGGTCCGTTGTTTTGTTTAAATCTGGTGGTCAGTAGGTTTGTGACCCACCAGATTGAAAGTTACATTTTAATTTTTTTCCTGCTTCAAACATCTCTCTCCTTTTTGGTGTAGTTACTCTGCAGCGCCAATATGTGTTGTTCGCATTGAAGTTGCCACCAATGATAAAACAACCTCTCATGGTGTTAAAAAGTTCTTTATAATCGTCTCTTTTCAGATTAAGTTGTGGTGGACTGGACAGTATATTGCTGTATATTTCTTTCTTTGTACTTTGTACGAGTTTTGATAGTTGTAACCTGCATAGATTCACTTTCAATTTTTAACTCTTCGTTGTGTTTTATATTCTCTTTAATAAGAATGACAGATCCGTCTCTTGTTCTCTCTGGTGGATGGATGGTATGGTAAAACCTGTACTCACGTGTTCTGGATGTTATTATTCCTATGAGAAGTTAATGAAATGGGTTTCAGAGATTAAAAATATATCAATTTTTTGTTTAAATATAGAAATATTTCCAGCTCGGGGATGTGTTGGATGTGATGGACTCACTCCTGATTTCTTAACAAAACTGCAGCAAATATAATTTTAATGAGTTTGACATTGTAAAACTATTATCTTTCCACATAAAATGACTACTTATTAGTTGGTTTATTAGCTTATGTAAAGTTACCTGAAAAATATTAGAACATCATTTTACATAGACAAAGCTGATGACGCGCGGCCTTATTGAAATAAAAATAGAAGATTTATTGTTTTATAACAATCATTATTACTTGTCTTCTGTGATTATTCAACTAGAAATGCATAATAACAAATATATGTACTGTAGTTTTGTTTTGCTCAATGATTTTTTATGATTATGCATTTCGTCTGACATTTATGTTTTTTTTGTATAGTTTGTTAGACATGAATTATTTAACTATTGTGACGTTATGCTTTATATATTTAGTTTGAGTGATTAAAAAAATTAAAATTAACATATAGCACTTAGTTTTTGTTAATAAACGTTAAAATTTTCACAACTGCACAATTATAATTAATCGTTTAATCGCCTTTTTTGCGACGTTTTGCAAATGTTAAATTTTTATGTATCTATACATTTTAATTTACATAATAAGATGATAATAGCTTCTGTTATTTTATTCTAGTTGAATTGTATAAAGAATATTAAATCTAACAGTTTATGTACTTGTTGAATTTGGTATTTTTTCAAAATTTAATTAATATTATAGAAAATATTAAATATTGTTTTTTGATGACTTTCGGCGAACTCCATCCATGAAATGGATAATATGGTTTTTTTCTCACTCGAATTAAGAAATTGCGGTAGTAAAAAAAAATTTACGAACATCGATCAAACAACTACAACATGCCTACAGTATATACTTTATCATCAATCCGCAAATCGTTCATTCGTCCCAAATTTATACTATACAATGCGCCTGTATGAAATAACCTAAATAAAAAGCTAAAATAATTTCAAGACACGGTTGTCGTAAAAAATGAAAAAAATAAATAAATTGCACACTCTTTGTTATATTGTCTTGAACAACTTTATAGTGTATTTTAGTTTTTTTTATAAATTTTATTTTTTTAGGTAATTTTAATGGAAATTTTGCACGCAATCTATATACTAAATACATACATATATAGAATACAGAAGAAAAAATAAACCTAAAGTATGTTTTATGTTTTAAATAAAACAAATTTCAACAAATAAATAACTTGAGCGGACATAATAAGTACAAGAAACTTGACGGAAATCGTATATATATGTACATACATATATAGGTCAGAGAGTATAAGAGGTTAATGAATGTGCTGAAATTTGTTAGTTTTTTTGTTGGAATTGGAATTATACCATAAAGCTTTTATTATTACATTATAATATGCTGGTTAAACTAAAATTGGTGACGTTAGTATGACATTTGCTTTGATTGCATTTGTCACCAAACGATTGGTTTGGAGTGTTTAAATGGAAATGTTTACGTAATTTTAACAAAAGTGTTATATTTAACATTTAAAATAATTCCAAATATTTTCCATTTTCTGGGTTTCAAATTAAGCCTGATGGTTAGTTCGTAAAAAAAATTTTGTCTAAGATTTCCTTAAAAGTTTAACTGAAAAATAAAATTGCATTTTCTGGATTCAGAAAATAGATATTGCTTCAAATATTAGCTTACGGATTAAAATTCGAATGTTTCGAATTAAATGAGACCTTTCACGAAATAAATACAACCTCTAATTAAACAAAATTCATTAAATGTATTAATATACAAAAAAATCGAATTTAGATCAAAATTTTATGTTAGACATGATGACATCCGCTACAGCGAAACCAATATTTTTAAAAATTTGAGCTGCCTTTATTTTATCTTCCAAAGTTGGGAAAGAATTTATTTAAAAATTAATCTTAATAATAGTATCATTTTCTAGATAAATCCAAGTGACAGTTTAAAAAACAAATTTGTTTTAATCGTTCCTGCTTCCTGAAGTTTTAGACAGTTTTCATAAGGTGTTTACTCAGGGTCATATAATTAATCGACCTGAGTGTACAAAAAACGAAGATTTCTATATGTGTACTCAAATGAATGTTTTGTATATGGAAAAGCACTTCTTCACTAAAAATCATGGTATAAAATGTAATGTCGTTTTGAAATTTATAATGAATCTATAAACTAGTCAAATAATTAAATATACATAAATGGTACCACTCGCATATTTTTCATGATATTTCTAACTTATAAAGTGCTGCCAGATGCATATTACATCATAACAATACTGCTTTTGCTGAAATAACTTTTTAAATTTTTGTTAAACACAATATAAATGACGGCAACAATGAAATTTGCTCTATTAGTGTTGCCATAGATTTTTTTGTTTTTTGTGCATTCAAATGGTAACCATGGTGGTTTTACACTACATGCTATTGCCAACAGTTGGGGACCTGAAAGCGCCCATTGTTTGTCGACGCGGTTAAATGCACGTCGTATGGATGAAAAATGTTCGGACTAATGTGACGGAGGGCAAATATTTGAATTTTATATTTTTTAATATTTGAATCTATGAATTTTAAACCTTGTGTATATGTTTTTGACGTATGTATATAGAAAATATGTAGTTTTCATTTATTGTTTGTCATAACACAAAAAAAAAATTCGTTTTCAATAAATTGCCTCAGTTATACGATTTTGTACATTTAACAGTAGATGAAAGACTTTATTCAGATTACCTTCATGTCCTCCTAAATAGCTCAATTTGGGATCAAATGTTGTGAGTGATGCTTGATTTTCAAAATTTTTTATAAAAGAGTCATGAAAAAGTTACCATCAAGATGATTGTCAGTTTTTCAAATCCAACGGGGCACTGCACTTCACATAATTAGATAAATATAAGTCAAAATCTGTAAGTTCAATAAATTAATTTATTAAAGCTTTAGTTATATTTATAGTTATTTTCTTAATCAAATTAATTAGATTATGAAATTATTTAAAGAAACCTTACCAAAATATTTTTATTTGGAGTCGTCAACTAATTCATCAACGTACAGAAATTCGTTCATCATCGAACAAAATTGGCTCGAATTTGAATTGAGAGATAAGGAAAATTTTGTAACGTATCAAGTATAGACACGAATTCGTATTCAAAAATACCAATGGTTCAAATTCGTACAATTTATACGAATACGTATTCAGGAATAAGAATCGGGGCCCTATATTATATATTTTACCATATTAATACGGCTTTTGTTGAAAGTGTGCTGAGTATCGCGAAATGTCAAAATGTTGTTATGATTGAAAATGCGAAGAAAAATTTGTCAAAAATTACCATACAATGAATTTGCAAATATGCTAATGTCCAAAACCAGTCTTAGCTGATTTGTTGATTGAATCAATGATCGGCCCTTTAGGACATGATTGGTCTAAATATTTAAGTTATCTAGCACTTTATGACATTTTGTGTGCGTTCATTTTATATATAATATTAAATTTCCTAAGGATAAGAAAATTACGAACATGGATCATAAACTTTTCATTCATACGACTTGTATCCAACCGCTAACAAACTTTTCATTCATACGACTTGTATCCAACCGCGTGGTTACCATGGTTTCGGCGTTTCGTAACTTAGCGTATCTATCACTAAAATTGTAAATCAACCATACATAAAAAGCTCGTTGAATAATTTTTATTGCACAATCAGGCCTATATATTATAATGCCTTGGTTTACACCTTTTGTACTCGTTTTAAATTTTATTCAACTTTACAGTGCTTGGAAAGTTCGACTAAGATTTGGGATCAAGAGTTTTTTAATTTTTCTAATTTATAAATTAGTTTTTATCGGTCAGTAACCAAATACGTAAGCAGCGATCATCATTTGGTGCAAACCTACAATGAAAGTTTTCGTACAAGTCCGGGAACACAGCGAAACGCATAGAACGGATTGACTGTGAAGGGCTGCGAAATGAAGATCTAAAGAAATATCAGAATTTTGTCAGCGACAGCATTGAAGAATTCTGATAAGATAATTGCCAGTCTGGCCGTGTGAACTCTGTTTGGGAGGTACTGAAAATGTTGGTTGTCGTTGCTGCTCAACAGATTTTAGGTATAGTGAAAGTCAGACCAAAGAATGATTGATTTGATGATGAGTGTCGTTTTGCAGTCGAGCAACAAAATATAGCCCGTAGTGAAGTACAACAACGTCTAACAATCGCGAGGAAAAAACCGGATTTGTAGATGGAAGAAGCGTGAATGGTGGAAGGGCGGGGATCTGAAAGTACAACAACTTAGCAATGAGCGCATTTTGCGTATTTTCTTTAAAGGAATTTATGGATTGCACCATACTTTCAGGCCGGCGTAAACCGCCATTTGGGACTGGGATGGAAACCTCTGTGTCAACATCGATGCAGTACAGATGGCTCCGTACATTTGAGAGAATCTTTTTCCGCGAGCAATTTACTGACCAAAACGTGAAGTAGATGGTACATACCGAGCTCTGTACAATATCGAGATCAGATATCTGATGAAGATCCCCGATATTGTACTAGAAGTAAACTCTCAGCCAGTACGCTGGCTCGGTCACGTTCTGCGTGCTAATCCAGAACGATTTGTGCAGCGATCTTTGAAAGGAGAGCCACCATATGGTAGGCGGAGAGGTCGTTGCAGGCGGCGATGGGTGTAGAGAATTCCATGGTATAGAGAATCACTCCGCTTCTTCAGATTATCTAAGACAGTATGAAGACCATGCCCAGGATTGAAACCTTGTTGATATTGATTGATTGTTTTTTTGGTATTTCGTTTAGGCTGCCGTATTTCTTCTACTCCGACGATACTACAGTCGGAATAGGACAGTTTATCATTTTTTTTATTTGAATTTTCAAATTTAAATATTTTAACTGCAACAATTTTGTGATTTTGAAAACTTTTACTGGTGCTGGTTTTGAGCTATAAATTTCTAACAATTATTTTTTTCCAAAATAGGGGCGTGACCCGACAAGTATTTTTTATGTTTTATATTTTCAGAACAGAACCAAGGCAGCCCCATACTCCCGCTCCTACTGAGTTACAATTTTCTATATACTGTGGCTTACTCTCATCATCAGTGAACGAACTGACCAGAGCACAGCAACCCGACGCGTGTTAAGTTTTACTGAAATATTGCGCTATAAAATAAGGTACATTTAGAACATTTTCTGTAAATCATACATTTTTTTAACTGCACTTTTTGAATCCTTTTTATAAATAAATAAATATATGTGTTTATAAAATGAAATAAACAATACCGTTTTTAAGTTAAAAAGTTTATTTACAAATTTACTTAAAATAAGCTCCAATTCCAAAATAATCATGACATAACCAAATCATTTTTTTTTGTTACTACTTTAAGCGTGAAATGAACTTTATTAGTTTTAAATTCCCAAATTATGAGCTCGGAATTAACAAAAAATAGAATGAGCTGAAAGAAGAATCAAGAATTTGGGAATGTGGTCATGAGTGAGGAGACAGTAGACCACATTCTATAGGGATCAATTATGTGTTGAATTGAAAAAAGTACGACCAACAAATTGACTGATTAGCAAAAATTGCATATATAACCCTATGATCCTCTTAGGAACCGTTTTGTATATATTCTAAACAATGACATAGCGCCAGCGACAACGACAGCAGGATGCAAGCTATATTAGCATTTTATCGGTGACGCTAAGTTCCGGTACAAAAACATCCGCACATTTACAAAAATACAGGCACTGTCGCGTGATCAAAACAATCATCGTGTGTAGGTTACGGTTAGGTTAGGTTATCAACTGAAACTATTAATTTACAAAATCACTTACATATACGCAGATACATTTTTACAACTAGGGCGTGAAGAAGCTGTTGAACCGGCCATTCGTGAACATGGTAATAGTATTGTCTGTCGGTTTTATTATCATAAAGCACTCCGTTTTTCAGCTATATACAATAAAATATCTTCTGTTCCGCACCCATCACAGAGCAAATTATGAGCGCAGTCAAGAAATTATAGAACAACAAAGCTTGTACGACCACTAATCATGACTTATATTTACATCAAAATGGGATTGGAAATTGACGCAAAACGGCTCGAAGGACTAAATCTCACTGAATTTACAAAATCCGTGAAATTGACATTCCGTAAAAAAAAAACAACAGGTGATTGGAATTAAAGAGTTTTAAACGATATTTATATACAATGAAAACCATATGGCACTTTTCACATCTTATATGAAGTATAAAAATTACTTACACTTACACATGTATTTATAATTATAACGTTTCCTGATTGATTGAATTTTCAAAAATTTAATTTTCATCACCTTAAAATTTACCGTGCAGAAAATACAACCTCCCATGCAAAATTTAAAATTTATTCAACGAAACTAATCCTTACATACATATATAGCAGCTTTCCTTCCCTATATACTTAAATATCTATATATATGTATAGTATTTAGTATATTAAATTTTGCCTACGTCATATTATGTTGTGATAAGAAATTGAGATTAATTATGTATGACTTGATATATTTTCTTTTATGTACAATATCTATATATCCCCACAAAAAATGTATTTTTGCTCAAGTCAATAATTTAGCATTGTGTATAAGATTAATCAGAACTATATAGATAGATCATTGAACTTACATCTATCCATTGTATATAAATAAAATTTTGTTTTCAATCACCCAAGAGAAAGTCGAATAGAAAATCATGAAAATTTCACGTATGATGAACTAAAATTTATTTTTCAACAATAAAAATAACAAATATTTAGTTTTATTAGCATTTGGAGACATATTTTTTCACATTTGAAGGCATCACACACACACACACAATATTGAATTTGATTCGAAAATATAAAATATTCGAAAATCGTAATTTAAACACACGGAAACCTCACATATATTTATGAAGGTGAGTTGTGTTTATGTTCAATATAATTTTATGAAGTATCTATGTATAAGAATTTTTATGTTATGTATGTTGGTATTATAAATTTATTCCATTAAACTATGTATATATACTCGTACCTACCTATAAGTATTTTTTTGGTAAACATGTTGATTTATCTGTATTACAGCTCTTTAAAAAAGGGTTCATGCATATTATTCAGATTTTCAAAGGTGTCAGAATATTAAATATATTTAAGAATATAATATATAAATATACATATAAGTAAATGATATAAGCAGCAGGTTAGCAAAATTTTAATAAAGGTATATTCAAATAGAATAAATATGGATCAGGCAACAACATGTAACGCAACTTTCACCAACGGTGGGATTTGTTAATAGAAATTCGTTGATATTGCAACCATTGGTCTGACAGCTGAGACGGAGTGGGGTGAATTATAAAAGCTCAACGGATTTCTGTTAACAAACACTATCGTTTGTGAAGGTTACGTTGCAGCAACGAATAGGCATCGACGTAAACCCATTACCAAACAAATAGCCTTTTCAATTTTATATATGGTTCGAATGACAGTAGGCCACGGTCGGATGTTGTTTTATATGTAACGAACATTTTCACGGTCTTCTTGACAGTGGGACTAATGTGAGTGTTTTGTTGTCGGTTTTATCACTATAATTTGTGTACGCATGTGCAACTTGTGTTTTATATATACATAATAATTTAATCTAAAATTATTAATACTTATAATAATAATAACGTGAGATTAAACGAATTATCGGATCCATTATATTAATATTAAATTTTTTAAATTTTCAGATTAACAGAGCATCATAAAAAATTCCATACAGTGGGTGATCTTAAGAATTTCGAAATCATTATGAAACAGGTGAAGTTAAAGCTGGTACAGCTCGATATTATAGTGAAATTGTTTAAAACCAATGAATAAAATAAACACAATTTAAAATTTATGTTATTTTGTTAAAATCGATAAAGCTTTGTTGGAATTAATCCAACCAAACATACACGTTTCTCTTGAACAAAAAAATATTACTTTTGGTGCAAATATCATATTGAATACCAACGTCTTTATTTAGATTAGATATTAAACCGCAGATAAACAATACACACAAAGAAAAACTACTAGTTTTTATTACAAAAAAGAATTATTTAATTCAATATAATATAAAAATGCAATAAAATATCCATCTAACCTTCAAATGATACAACTAAGCAAAGATCTAAATGAGCATTGATATCACCTTGTTGTAGTTGATTACAAACAGGGCAAACAGTTCCCAAATTTGCAGCTCATCATTTGAATCATCCTCAATCAGCGTCAATTTTAACTGATTTATTTTCATAAAATGGTGATTTTCGTGGTACATTATATTTAACTGGTCTGACCTCGACTTTTATGCCCATACAGCCATCGAGATGGATCGCTAAATCGTTACGTGATAGACGATCTTGGCATAATGGACAATGAATTATATTATTTTCCGTTAAGCATATCAAGTCAGGGTTTCGGGATGTTAACGTAGTTTGATATCGATTCAAAAGTGTGTCCTCACCAAATAAATCGACCTCACCAAATAAATAAAACTTCTTTATCGATTAGATCACATCGGTATCGTCTTCATCAGCGCTGAAATTATGTGCGGTTTTCTTTATGTCGTTTAATATCTTCTCTTGTCTTTCTTGGATCGTTCGGTCAGTGAGAGCTCTTATGGTGCCGCGTCTCTCGACTTCTTCATCACTGTCCAATAATTCGACAGTTGGGTGTTTTTCTTCAATTAGGATTAAATCATCCTCACTATTTTCTTTGACCAATCGAGGTCGTTTTAAATCTGGAACATCTTTCAAACCACTACTACCGTACCGTTTTGCCCACAGATCACGAACTGTATGATTAACATTTTCATTCGGTTTAGCGGGTGGAATATCAGAAAGGTATCTACCTCGGCCAGTCAATGGTTCAATTGATTTATTATTGGAATGTGAGGGAGATTCGTCATCACTGATCGGTAAATCTTTAAATCCAACTACATTTGATAGGTTACCGCTTGGTCGATGAGAACTACTTGGATTTGTATGTTGGTTACCAATATTTTCTGTCGGACTGACTTGATTTGTTGGAAAGAACTTCCTTATATCTGGAACATTATTGCTGTAACACAAATTGTGGAGGTTAGTTGATATAAGGATATACAAAATCTAAAATATTCTACCAAAAGCGATTCAATTAAATTTTTCCGTGATCTCATTTTTAAAAGTGGTTCACTTAATCGTATCGCGCACTGCATACCTATTCCCGCACAGTTGTACATGCGTTTACTCCATTCCAACGCGACACACTGTAGTTTCCCTTGAAAGAATTTCAAATCAAATGCACCAAACAACGTATGAATATCTGGCGTTGGATCGATTGTTTCCCAATCCATGGATAGCTGAATTGTCCGTAATATTTAAATCTTTTAATTTAAATTTAAATTAAAATCCAATAACAATCAATTATTTTAATATTAAATTTTTTAAATTTTCTGTGCAATTTATTCGCAGAAAATTTGAGGTTATGAAAACTAAAATTGACATACATATATGACGTGGGGAAAAAACTTATCGGGTGGGGATATTTATTACACATTTCGGACAGCATAATAAAAAATCGTAAATTTAGGGGAATAAATATCAAGCAAATGTCAAAAAATTAATCTTGATGAACGGTATCAGACCGCTTTTATAGTACCCGGTTATCCGCTGTACCAATTTACGGTAAAGCTCCAAAACGAATGTGTCAAATAATGGGTCGGGCAGTTCGATATTTCGATGGCATTTGTTAGTTCTGATCCTTAATAGGATTAGCCCCATTGTAGGTTGGATCGTTGGCCCTACCAATACCTTATCATTAATTTAACTCGAATATACTCTGGAATTTCAGTCATGTGATATATTCTCGCATTTATTTCACGTACTCATGTCGCAAATATCAAGATTCTAAAATAGTTTAAAAATTTAAAATTAAAGTTGGGTGGATTACTACATCACTCAATACCACTGATGGCTTCACGTAAGGAATACCCGGACAAACACATTAAAACATCCTACCGTGATTTTTTGGTACCACCGGGAATCGAACCCGGGACCCTCGAATAACAAAGCAAAAACGCTACGTTCTGTGCGAACGAGGACGGCGATAATACTTTGCGTTCCAGTGAACAAAAACGCTTCGTAGTGACTAGTAATGGATTCCCAAGCTCTTCTTACTGCTTCTTAAATGGCAGTTTAACCACATATCTGCCATCAGCTTCTCCCTCTCTGTAAGGTTTCCGTACTTCCAGTATTCGCTGATAGGGTTTTATCCAAAGCTACACATCCCAACGCAGTTTTTTGTAAAATTAACGAATTAAACTGTTTTTGGTCTTTCTCTAATATTTGAAAGAATTTGTCTGCCCCAATCAATATATCAATAGATGATGGCTTGTCATAATATGGATCAGCTAAATCTAAGTTCTCTGTCATCTGGGCATCACTCCCGTAAATCTTTGTATTGGGCAATCGTGTTGGCAGATGCTTGATTATTAATGCTTCTATTGATGTCCCCTTTACGATTACATTTAATGACGTTAATCCAGTCATGGTTATATTTAAATTTATATCATTATGGATTCCAATTCATATTTTGATCGAGATATACAAGGTGATATGATTCTTTTTTCTACACACGCGACACGTATATTTGGAATGACAAACAATTGCTTGATGAGTCCAAGATAAGCAATTGAAACATAATTTTTTATTTGCAGCAAATTCTTTACGATCTGGGATCGACAAACTTAGATATTTTTCACACAGAATAGAATCAGAAAACTTATTGAACTTAAAAATAATTTATATAAGAAAGTAATCAAAAATCCGTCAAATAGTGCTCTTAAAGCAAGATATTCGGTTCTGAAGAAAAATGGTTACTTATGAATTGAAAATCAGGAATGTTTACCATTGGCTTGATACGTTTCCGAAGTAGTTTTTCAAACAGCTTTGATAAGGTGGGAAGCAGTGATATTGTTACTTCTTCATCTGGTTTGCCTGGATTCTTCAGCATAATTATTTGGGCCGTTTTGAAGCATTTGGGTACATTCTTCAATCTCATACAGGCATTAAATAAGTAGGTGATCATGATGATTGCTTTACGTGGTAGTTCCTTGAATAGACCCAGTGATATTTCATCAATTTCTGGTGCCTTTTTTTTGGTGCCTTTGAAGTAATCTTGTTTAAACTAGCTTTTGATTAGCCTATTGACTTTGTTACTTATCCGATTGAAGGCTGTTTTGCCAATGGGATTTCTGGTGAAATGCCATATTCTCCTTGCCTTTCTTCTTTCCTAGATTTGTTCCCTGATCTCAACCGGGTATATGACTTCCATGTTCGCTTTTTCCAGTAATTCTGGACTAGTGAGGCTGGCGTCCTTTCGAGTGTATTCAATGAAATTCTTTGTTTGATGTTCCAATTCCTCATTACTTTTGATACTCACTTTTAATTCAACTAGCTCTTCTAAGTTTTCTCTGAAGAGATTCCAATCCGTAAATTTATTAGTAATGTTTCGCTTTACTATAGCGCTTACTGACAACAATACAAGAATGTGATCAGATGTTAAGTCGTTAATCCGTTCGGCTGTAGTGTAACTGGATGAAATACCCTTTATGATAAAGAAATCAAGTAGATCTGGTATTTTTCCTGCATCCGTTGGCCAATACATTGGCCCCCCTGGCAACAGATATGCACATTTATTTTCATGCATGGCATTGAACAGATCATTTCCTTTTCCAGGAGAAAATTGTTGTTTGAGGTTTAGCTGCTTTTCGTTCTAAATTGTTGATGTTGTTTACGTTAATGGGTGGAAGCAGTGGTATTGTTCACCACTTTATGTAGTATGTTTTGGAGTCGTTTTTGTTTTTGTGCGCCTACGTTTTTAGGTATTTCTCTTATCAGCACTGCAAACTTCGTTTTCCAGTTCTTCCTCATCTGCTCAATATCCCTCTTGACTCAGAGCATTGAATCTATTATTCTGTTGAAGAAGTGGAAATTGCCACAGCAATCATGTTGAATGGGTGATGGCTGAATATGGTTAGAAGACAAATTTTTAACTCGTGAGTCCTCAGCTTTGTTGTTTTTAACCTTTTCTTTAAGTGTAGAGTTTTCTGACTTAAGCTCAGCAACTTCGTTGCTCAGCTGCGCGATTAGTTTCTCCATTTTTTGAAATTTATTCAACAGCTCCTCGCAGTTTATAATATTTGCTGGTGTACGCGGAATTTGTTCTGACACTGAGGTTTTTTTTTCAGTGGAGACTGCGTCTTGCAAATATGAATTTGTTATTCTTTATTATTGGAGATCTAATCTGAGCGTCATAGAGCCACTTTGGAATGAAAATTATTCCTCGTTACTCATTTGATCGTTGATATGCTTTAGCCTAGTTTGGATATCATTAGAATGTCTCATTTATCTTCGTGTAAATTTATAGAATACCATTTTGGTCTGAAAACGTGTAAAGCTCTCGTTTTCGCTTTTTCACTTTATCTTATTCGTTGTAGAATTAGGCTGCTGGTGTTACCGTGGGGAGGTAAACTAGAGACAGTTGAGGGTTTCTACATAGTTACAACGCTGGAATATAAACCAATGGTTAATAAACGGTCAACGCCTACCCTATTGAAACACACCAAACACCAAGGCATAAATCTGGACATTAAAATTAAATAAAATACGTAATTTGGATACGAATATTTATTAAAGCCTTGCTCTTCTGTAACATTCATCCTATACGGTATTTTGATTACAAATTTACATTAATTTCCAATTAATATATAAAATTGATACCTTATTAAGATCTTCGTCTCAACTCACAAAATAATTTAATTATTCCAAGATACAGCAGACAGAAAATACATATATACATACATATATCCAGGATGGTGAAAAACAAGAAAGGTTTATATACAGTCTTGCTGAAGTTATGTACATGTATATGTAGTTTCTTTTGGGACACTCTGTATACATACAATATAATACATTTCGTTTCTTACCACAAAGCCATCACAAACAACTGTGTTATAAACAAAAAAATGCTTAGCTTTATATACATATGTAACATTGTAACAAAATTTAATTATATATCTTGTATACATACAATATTTATGTGTATACAATACGGAACCTTAATTATACAAAAGCCATATAAAAAGAATATGTGAAGATAAGAAAGTTCTATAAAGAAATTTTTTTATTCCAAGTCCATTCGTAATAAAGTTGCCTTAATATGTAATGTTAGAAAATTGAAATAAAAATTAAATGATTTTACAAGAAATATAACTGTATATCTAGATATAAAACTATGTGTGTTACAAACATACAAAATCATTCAATTGGTAAATTTGCAGTTTATGATTAATAGATATCCGTAGTAAAAAAAATCGAGCTAACGTACTATACTTTGTATGTTGGTATACTTTGGTACCCTTCTATTATATTATATACATTTAAAAATGGGAATGTTTAAAACTCGGTTGACAAGGTAATCATATAAAATAAATAACATACGAATATATATCCCTTAGGTGAACATGATGCTGTTATCGATTTTACCAATATACCACAAGTATATATATGTATATATAAATATACATTGTGTTTACTATCTTGAGGAATGTAAAACACGATCCATTTTTCGCTGAATGACATCTCAACAGAATTAAACTACATATACATATATACATATACACTATCTAACTATTTTAATAATATTATAAAAATTAAAATTTCCACTAACGATGACATCACAGTAAATGTAAATTTTTAATTTTAAAATTCACAACAGTAAATAAATAAATAATTTAATTTATTTAAAAGCTTTCTGAATAATTCAAAAACAAATATATTATGCTAAATTAATTTGGTAATTTTTGTTGAATTAACATTTAAACAAAAATTTAGTTCTAAATCCCAAATGAATCTACTGTGTGTGAGTCTCTGTGCGGTAGTTAAAATAACATATTATTTATTTAATGGTCAACTTTTACAACAAATATATTGGTTTTTATAGTGATAAAGATAAGTTTGTTTCGTTGTTATTGTACTAAAACCGCCTTTAAAGGCCAATCACGGTATACCAACTTATTTGGAAGAGAACAAAAAAGTAACGCAAGGAAATTGGAAATACCAAGAAACTTGAATTTTCCTCATTCTTTTCGTTGCTTAACTAACGACAAACTTTTACAATAAAAACTGAAAGAAACAAGAAAGTTCCTGAAAAATCATAAAAAAAAAACACAAACTTTAATGTATGAATGTAAATATATATATATTTTTGTGACATGAACATTATATATACAACAAACTATCTGCTTTAGGTTTTCTTGCCTATATATAGTTATTTGTATACATATGTATATGTAACTTGACATAAAGACATAATATTTTTATGCCTCGTAGCGAAATATTTCAGAGTATTCTGTTTCAGGATGTATTTAGGTTGACCTAGAGTACACTATAATATTTTACTATTATGCCTAATATTATGATGGTTCGTTTTGCCATAAGAAATTTTTTTATTGATGTTTACTGCTAAACTTGACTAAACTGTGAACTAGTCGAAAATATATGAACACGGTTTCGTACGTGATTTCAATGGGGACAAATCTAATAAATCGGCATAGAAGGTATAGGTTAAGTTACGTGGGTGGCCGTCCTAACGGATTAGCATAGCTAGAAATTGGTCGGTATCTAAATCACGTTTGAATCCCCCTTATTTTTTAATTGGTTGGAATCCTTTAATAAGGATTCCGCACTCAATGCCGGGACGGCCCATGGTGCAAGGAAGGTTCCTCTTCCTAACTCGTCAAACCATCCAGAGCTTTCCAAGATGCGTTCAATATACCTTTGATGTCAATCTTGCTATAAGATCCGTCTGGTCATCCAAATGGGCAGTTCCCATAAATTTAATTTTGGACTATTTCGTTCTCTTCCGTTCATGTTCGCAGCTACGGTAGAAATAAGCGGGGATCTACTAACCAACCAAATAATTTATAGATCGAAGGAAGTGTGATTGTATAGTTTTAATAGCAGCCTGACTGAAAAATTACCTCTGGTAGATATTACATTATACCTTAATCAGTTCATGTCTTCCATTATCGCGATAAGTTCAGCCTGAAAGGCACTGCAAAAATCGGGAAGACGAAAAGAAAAATTAGCCCTCGGTGCTTCACAGAATACCCCCTCCCGTCATCCCTCTTCGAGCTATCCGTGAAAAAGTGTTACACCACGTTATCCATAACCGCCTCACTCACCAGTCCTCTCCGGTGGGTATCAGGAATACTCCTGCTGCAAGGGAGTGAGATGAAAGAGAATCTCCGAGGCATCCTGTAGCCTTGCCCTTCCAGGTTTAGTAACAGATCAATAATGACGAAATTCATAAAAGGGGCGGATAAAATCCCATCTTGTGGTGTACTCTCAATTCTATACTGGCAGATGTCTCAACCTGATGAGCTGTCACGATCCTACCTATAAGCATTTGATCTATGCAGTCTCGAAGTAACCAGACTACCCCCAGACATGTAAGCCCCCCGGTGATTGCTCCCGAGTTGACGTTACTAAAGGCCAAACTATATCCAAGAAGGTTACCATAGAGTATTCCTTATATTCAAGAAATTTCTTAATAGGACCAACAAGGAAATGGAGAGCTGTTTCCATCGATCGTCTTTGGGATTACAATGGGAGCTTTTTCCGCCCTTTGGAATAAATATTACTTTTTCTTTAGTTCATTTACTAGCCCTAATTATTTCAGGTCAGTTGCATAGGTAACTCGGAATGGAAAGACTAGAACATACTCCGTAGACTCCTGTATTTTACCAAAATAGAACCTCCAAGCCCTTATTTTGGTACATCTTTATTCGTACTTATATGTTTTAAGGACTTCTTTATAGCAGTCCCAATCCGCAGCAGCATCTGTGTTTCTCGCTTTCCAGAACAGCCTTCTGCATTTCTAACGAGTGCTTTGTAGTTTTTTTGACCACCAGGATGACCGAGACTTACTCAAAAGCCTACTAAGAGGACATTCACACAACATAGCTTTATTAAAAGCATCGATTAGCTTGTTTACTAAAACATCAAGCTCCTGTGTTGATGCAGTTGGATTTGAAACCGATATCGGTAATGACTTACCAATAATGGTTCGAAAATAATCCCAGTCGATTTTCTTCCTATTTCTGAAAGTTGGTTTACTAGTAGGTTTTGTAACCACTTCATACTGGAGATAGCGATGGTCAGGATAGGAATGGTCTTCGGACACTTTCCACTTCAATACCACATCCTTAATAAAATCAGAGATATGTGTGATGTCTAGTACTACTAATAAATCTTCAAAATTTAAGAAATCGCAGATGATGTCACCCTATTTTTGCTCTATAATTTTATTGTTAAACATTTTTTAAGAATCAATTTTCAATTTCAAAATGGAACTTGATTAGTAGATTACATAATATCTATTATCGTTTATATAGTCTATTATTGTTTTTACTAAGAATTACATACAGGTATACTTAAAAAATTATACATGTTCGTTTAACATTTTTGCTCGCGTAGGTGAAGTTCCATATAATTTGGAAACATTAATGGGTTTTTTGATTCTTGTCTGCCTTTGTCTATAATTTACCAAATTTGCTCTACTATTTGTATATGAAATGATGTGAGTGCTTCCAATTTGGATAATGTCTTTGATTTTGAAATGTAACCTCCTCAAGGACCTTATTATGAAATTTTACGATATCTATAAAATTCAACTTCCTAATGCCAAAATCCACCTGCTATAATTTAGATGTCGAATACAGTATTTATATAGAAAAGTTATTGGTATATATATGTTTAGAATTGTAGATTTTCATGATTATACAAATATTTTAAAATATTTTGTTTAGTATTAAATTAAATGACGTTGAACTAATTTGAATTTGTTATTTTGAATTTAAAACGGGTATAGCTTTAATCTCGGGTTTTATTTCTCCACGACAGGTGCAGCCTGTCAAAATAATAGCGCATGTATAAGATATTTGTTTGCTTGTAACAAAAAGCCTGTTCTTTATAATTTTTGAATTTGAAGCGATGATTATGAATTTTTATGGGTGTCGTTAAGAAACCAGCCTCCTTCTTAGAGGCAGAATTTTAAAGAATTTTTTTTTATTTATAATTTTAGCTTTGTTTGGATCTAGAATTCTAGAATATAAGTAAAATTTGAAGACAAACCCCGACTAAATCCAGTGAAATTCCATCTCGAAATTTTTAATAAAATTTAATGTTTTAAACTGAAAAATTGTGACTTCATTGAGTGGAATTTCAATCTTAAACTTTGAATAAATATTGTTGTAATAATAAAGTAAAAAGTTTTAGCTTAAACTAGAAGAATCAAATCTGAGTGGAATAAAATTCATTATAAATATTAATCCAAGTTGTAAATTTTGAATAATAAATTGTGATTTAAATGAATTTAATATCGATATTAAATTTTGGGTGAAATTTAAGTAAAAAGGCAAGTAAAGTTAAATAGTAAGTCAAATTAAGTATAAAATTGTGTAGTGAAATGTTTAAACTTGTCATGATGTTAGTTAAATGTTTCAGTTAAAAAAAAATTGAAAATATAATATTACATTTGAGTGAATTCTAACTATAGAGTACAATTTTTGTGTAAAGGTTTAAATTATAAAATTGTATTTTCCAATTTAGTTTTGAGTAAAATTTAATTAGAGCTCAAACATGAGTGAAATTTATTCCAAAATTTAGGATTAATTCCAAACTCTAAATTTTGAGATTTAGACTCGGAATTTTATTTAAAGAATTAGATGTAGTTTAAATGAAATTCAAATTTATTTTGAGTGCATTTTTGAATAATATTTGTTAGCACTTTATGGGGGCAACTAAATATAATATTGAATTGAGATTTTAAACATGAGGATTATACATTGGAATGAAATCAAAAGTTTGATTTATTTACATTTTAAACTCGTCATAATTTAAAAAAAAAGTTTAAGCTTAAACGAGTGAATATTTGTTTTAAATTTTGCTTTTAAGCAAAGTATGTTCTGAGTAAATTTATTTAATTTAAATCCTTTCACTTTAGAAGTATGTAAGCATTATAAAGGTTCCTAAAAAATATTTAATGTTTTAAACTGCAAAATTGTGGCTTCATCGAGAAGAATATCAATTTTAAATTTTGAGTGAATATAGTTGTGATACTGCGTATAAATCGAGTAATTAAATTTTAAACTTATTTTGTTTTTAAGTAAAAAATTTGGGTTTAAACGGGTAAAATCAAATCTTAAATTCTGAATGGAATTTCCCGAAGTATTTTATAGAGTAATAATATTTAGTTAAATTTTGAGCAACAACTTATTGATTCAAACCCGACATGATTGTAGATAATACATTGTGCTTTAAACGAATGTCGATATTCAATTTTGAGTAAAATTTCGTTTAGTATTTTTTAAGTAAAATTCACTACAAAATTGTGCTGCGATCTTAAAGATGCGTGAAATCTATTGTAAATTTGTTGCATATTCGGGTGATTTCACAAAATTTCATTTCAAAACTCTAAATTATGAGTGCAATTTTTGAGATTTTGATTAAATTTAAATCTCATCATAATGTTAGTAAAGTGTTTCAGTTTAATCGAGTGGAAATCATAATATCATTTTAGTAAATTCTTACTTTTGAGTATAAATTTTGTATAAAACTTAAAATTTTAAAATTAGGTTTTACCAACGGAGTTTCAATTTTTAATTTTGAGTGAAATTTGGCAAAATATGTTTTTAGAAATATTTAATTAGATCTGAAACATGAGTTAAACTTATTCCAAAACCATTTTGAGTGAAATGGTTTTGAATAAGCTTAAACGAGTAGAATTCCCATCTTAAATTTGAGTAAAATTGAAAACTTTTAGAGTTAAATTCATTGTAAAATTCAAGTCGAGTGAAATTCCAACTCAAATTTATCAATGCTGTTTTGTGTTTAAGTTGTTGAATCAAACTTAAAATAAAAACATGAATAAATAAAATTCTATTATTAAAATTTGAGTGAAATTTCGAAAACTCGTAATGATTTTGTAAGGAAGTTCAAATTCAAATTTTTAGTGAAATTCAGTGTAAAATTAGATTAGATCGTAAGTTGTAACGCTAAATTTTGAGTGCATTTTTGAGAGATTCGTTTAAATTTTAAACTCGTTATGTTTAATAGAAAGTTTACTTTGATCGAGTAGAAATATATATATTAAATTTGAATCACATTTCGCAATGTAATTGTTGGGTTAAATTTAATTTTACTTCAAAATATTATTAACACGATTTTGTAGAAAAATTTGAGTGAATTTTAAATTCTTTTTTAAGTATTTAATTCCGATCTAAAATTTGGAGTGAAATGAATGAGGATTGTATAAATTCAAGTGAAATTGGTTGTAAATTCGAATGAAATCAAAACATAAAAATTTGAACAAAAACTTTTAGCTTAAACGAGTGAATATTTGTTTTAAATTTTACGTTAAAGCTTTTACATTAAAAATATGTATATAAGGTTCCTGAAAAAAATTTAACGTTTTAACTAAATAATTGTGGTTTCATCGAGTGGAATAAAAATCTTAAACTTTGAGTGAATATAGGTGTAATATGGCGTAAAATCGAGTGATTACTTTAGCTTAAACGAGTATAATCAAATCTTAAATTCTGAGTGGAATTTTACGAAGTATGTTATTGAGTAAAAGTCATTTAAGTTTTTTTTATTTAGTAACAATTTATTGATTCAAACTCGACATGATTTTAAATAATAAATTGTGATTGCAACGAATGGAATATCGTTATTCAATTTTGTGAGTGAAATTTCGTTAAGTATTGAAAGTTAAGTAAAACTATGTATACAATTATGTAGTGATGTTAAACATGAGCGAAATGGATTGTGAATTCGAGTGAAATTTGTTTGTGTTTTTGAGTGCAATTTTTGTGATTTAAATTTAAATTTTTAGCTGACTGTTTCAGTTTAAATGAGTGGAAAGCATATGATTAAATTTTGAGTGAAATTTTCCAACATATTGTTGGAGTAAAATTTAATTAAATTCATACATGAGTGAAATTGGTTTCAAAATTTATGTTTAATTCCAAATTCCAAATTTTGAGTACAATTTATCATTCGGTAACTCGGAATGATTTTACTTAAAAAAATTGTATGTGGTTTAGCCAAAGGTAGATTTGAGTCAAATCATTTAAATAAAATAATGTAGTGGTGCGTTACTGCGTTCTAATTATATTATATTATTGTCAGTTAAGTGTCAATTAGCCGAATCATAATCTAGATAAAAAACACTAGACGAAACCGAAAAAAAACCTTAATTAAATTTTTTCCCATACATACATCTAACTATAAAGTCAACAAGAACAATACAAATAAGTATTTTCTTCTTGAGTTCATCATTTGTTATGTTGATTTGCCCATTTTATTGTTTAACAAAGAGTGTTAATCGAATTTTATTAGGAAAATAAATAACAGTATTATTATTTTTCTTTTGTTTTTATTTCCATTTGATTATACATACAAGTAATATTTCTACAAAAGAAATGTGTTCATTATAAACGCTTATTACACACACACACACACACAGTTAAATTTTTTTAAGTTTAATATAATTTAACGTCACACGGTGGTATATATGTACATAGATATAGTATAAATGATTGAACAATTTATAGAACATATAGTTTTCTTAAATATTTATTAATAAGAAGTCATCAAATTTATTCTTTCATTATTTTTATGCTAATTATGATAAAATTTTATTATATAGGATTCGTTATGCGCTCTTGTTGTTAACTTACATATGTATGTTATACATAATATTTCGATTCGATTGATTAAAATTTGATTATTGTTAGATATTTTATTTGAATTTTCTATGTTTATGTTTCGATTATTATTTATTGATTAGAAATCGAATTATTAAATTGATTATATTTCTTTTGTTTTTTGTTTAATGGTTTATGTATATGCGTATGAGTGCGGCATGTTATAATAATATTGATTATGTTTTGAGTATACATAAATATATATGTATTTATCGGTATAAGAAATTTTAATGTTTTATGTCAAGTATATAGATGGAATCTAAATTTCAATTTTTCACTATTGTCATTAATAAAATTTGTTGAAAACCCATAATGGTTCATCTCTAATGATATCGGAAAGAACCTCATTTAAGAATTTTAAATTAATCCTAAATATTTATAAAACTAGGCAAGAAATACTATAATAATTAACCTCTAAATTTCCATCAATTATGATCACATAATAAATTAATTAATGTAACAAAATATGAAAAATGTAAAAATAACAGAAAAACTATTTTCATTACAATTTAACAATAGGATAAAATTCACATTCTAAACAATATTATTTTTATCGGAAAATAAAAAAAAAATAAAAACTACTGTTGAGAATTTATACACAGTATATGAATACAGTGCACGGAGCAAAAGTGAAATGAAAATGTGTTTTTTCATGAAAAATATAAATAATAATAGAGAAAATTTGTTTTATCGAACGAGAGAGAGTTCGAAAAAGAGAGAAAGAGAACAGAGGGAATACATATTTTTCATTTTGCGCAATTTTTCATTTTTGAACAAAATAATCTCACTTTGAAATAAATGTGAAGTGAAAATATCAAAAATGTTTAGTTAAAAAATTTTCAGTAAATTTTCCTTTGATTTATAAAACGGACGTACAATTATTTTTTTGTATTTTATATTAAAATAATAATTTTTATTTTAAATGAAATTTTTTTTTTTTTTAAACCATTTATTCTATTTAATTCGGTTGGTTTTTAATTTAAATGTTTTATTAATAATATTAGTGAATATTACATATCAGTGAATTTTCAAGTGTGGTCCAAATAATAAATGAATACGAAAAATAAAAATGAAATTTAAATTTATCAGCAACGAATTTTTATACTTTTTCGAATAATTTAAATATTTAATGAATTATATGAAAAGCTTTAGTAATACATACATGTATAATTGTATATTGTTATTTATATAATATAAGAAATGTGTTTTAATTTTTATTCCTATTTAATTTAAATATTTTATTTTATTAAAAAAAGAAATATGATTAATTTATTCTCGATAGATGTATATAGTATTATTTAAAAAATGTGTGAATTATTTATATGTTGTGCTAAATGTTAAGTTAAAAGGGAATACATAAAGTTTGTTTGTTCAATTTCCACGACGAAAATATATTAATTATAATAAAAGAAAAGTGAAAAACGTGAATCAACGCACAAAGTTATATATGTTATATCCCCCGCCGCCGTTAAAGCAGCCAAAAAAAAAATAAGGAAAATTAAATTACACAAATTAAAAATAAGGTAATTTTATTTTGATTATTGTAGATGATAAGAGTTATCATGTAATTTAACATAAAAAAATATTAGATTTTAGCTTAAGGGTGGTACGTGCGATGATATAAATTCTTTAGCGGTTTCCAAACGCAGTGCATTTCAATCAGATAAAATAAGTAATGCGTGATTTGCATACATACGCTGTTTACATCTGCTAGAGAGATATAGATACGATCAAAGAATATGTATAAATAAATAAAAAACGCTTTTCTTATCAATAAATTCAAATTTTTTTTGTGGATTTTTCATATAAATTATAAAAGTCAACTTTTCACTCAATATTTTTTGTTTACACCACCGTCGTACATTTATACGTATGTTTGTTTATTGAAAAGTTCATTTCCAAAAAAAAAAATACTTTTTTGTTCGTTATAATATAAATGCCTTGAGTATTTATTTAGTCTCGTTTCTTTTTTAAAATTTTGTAATGTATTTTTAATTTTTTATTTTATGTTTCAGAAATATATTCAGTTTTTGTAACTTTTTCATGTACATCCTAATGCCTAATGCAACAACATAAAAACATTTTTCAAACAATAAATTTACCATCAGAACTTATTTGTGGCAGATAAATGCTTATCATAATATAAATACTTGTTACATGTGCTTTAGGCCTGTTTTGCATTTGCAACTCAAATACATATATATGTATTTATATATATATTCTTTGGTAAATACGAGTATATACATGTTAACTTTTCATTAAAATTCATTAATATTATAAATTTTTGAAAATTATATTTAACAATACAAACGATAGTTACTTGTGTCTTTCACTACTAACCTGAGATTCTGGCTAGGCCTTCAGACCACATGAATGTTCAAATAATCGTTTGCTGTAAAAATGATTAATTATTACATTTTTAATTAATAATTATTTATTGTAGAAATTTGTTTGTTTAAAGCATTCCCATAAGAGGAGAGATTCCGACTAGTTCAATTTATTTTCATCGGAATACTATTTTTCTTTCAATAATTCACAGCTGAGGGCAATAAATCAAAAAATTTCTCGTGTTTCTTGTATACTCGCCCTTCGAATAATATTAAAGAATTTCATTATAGAGAGTGAAATTTTCAAAATTTAGTAAAACCGGTTGTACAGTTAATTTTGATTTAAACCCGGTTAACCGGTTAAAACCGGCTTTTAAGAAAGTATGTTGATGATTATGAAATAAATCTGTCTAATTAAACTTTATCGTAAAAATATTAAAAAAAAAGACTTATTGTTTAATATTTATTAACATAAGATTCATCCGAAATCGAATTGTAT
The DNA here is from genome assembly GCA_951394425.1 of Tipula unca. NCBI lineage: Eukaryota > Metazoa > Arthropoda > Insecta > Diptera > Tipulidae > Tipula > Tipula unca. Next base: position 5,067,639 of record OX596380.1, on the reverse strand, counting down.
TTTAAAATAAAATATTAATAAATAATAAATATAAAAAACAACATTTCATTACGAAAATACATTTAATTAAATAAAATAGTTATTCTATTATTTTATTCCATTTTGGAAAGAAAATAATATTTTAACAAGACCAAAGCGGTTAACGCTTCATCCCCTAGACGACTTCGTATATGTTATTATAAAAATTTCCGGAAACGGAAAATGTTCGTTCTGCTTCGGTGGAGATGTTGATGTTCTTTTTTAAAGATGTTTATATTCATGTCTTCTGGGACATTTGTCCAATATTTTTTCCTTTCCTGTACTGTTCAAGGAATTTTAAAAATCATTCTCCATAAAATGGTCAGATTTCAACAATCTCTCCATCATCATCTTGCCAAAATTGATCATTTCTATTTTTGATGCATAAATAGATATTTTTTTTTGTTCTGATTTGGCTTCTATTTTCGGATGCTTTAAATTCTTCGCCAACGATATTATATTCATGTTGCGACGTTTCAGCACTTTCTCTTCCAAGGAATTAAACACATTTCAATGTTTGAATTCAATTAACTGATTTTTGTTAATATGAAAGAAGTATAATGAATTCTGACATTATTCTTCAAGCTTTTCTTCGGAAACATTTAGTTGTGGCCACAATATCATTTTTGATCACCAATGCAAATGTTTGTAGACGTTGTTCAATTAACTAATATATTGTAAATATAATGTTGCCATTACATACTACTATTTTTAGCAAACTCTTTTGATAACTCATAGATAGTATAAAATTAAAAGTTAAAGTATTTTAAATTAAAATGTTTTATAATAAACAAAATATTTTTTATGAATTTTGTCGTTAATAAAACAAAAACTTCAGTATCACTAACAGACAACAGTTAATTGATGTCAAAATAAAAATTCGTTAAAAAGTTGTAAATTACCTAAAATTTTATTATTCATACAAAAAAAATGAACATGTTAAGGCCCTGTGTCAATGTTAAATAATTTGTTGTTAAAAATTTGGAAAAAAACATGAGTGTTGAAATATCAGCAAATTGGAAAAATTATTATTTTTTATATATTTGGTTGCTTTGCTATTCTGTTACCATAATAACATATAAAATCGGTGTTACTTTGAAGAATGTACCTAATCACTGGTTTAAACCGGTTTTTAAAATTTACTTTTTCTTTGTGTTGCATGATTACTCACAAATCCGACTAAGGACTGAGGCCCTAGGTAGTAGTTTTTAGTCGGATAATCGTTTTGCTCAAGCATAATAGAATACCCAAGATTTGGGCGACCTGGGACCGTGCTTGTTGATCATACGAAGACCAGTTGGTTATTTATCGATACCTTTGTCAGACAATTTCTAGCACAATTATATTACGACAAACTGATTGTTTAAATAAAATTTGACTGGCCCTTAACGGTGCGGAATAACCTTGATTTGTGAGAGATTTAGCGATAGCCTTTGACCGCTCGCCGACCGACCGGTGGTTTAGCAGTTATTTTGTAAGTCCAATACTAATCAATAATACTAGATCAGCAACAAAAAATCATGTGGCAGCACTGTTTGTAAGACACCTCCCACCAGATATTCTTATTCCACTAGCAGGATTTTATCATCGCAATACATAAGTTCCTTTAAAGCAATGAATAATTCTGTTATGTTAAAACTGGTCGTCTATATTAATATGTCTACTTAAATGATTAAGGATCAGTTACTCTTTGCGAATTATTTAAATCGAAATTATATCACTGATTTAACGATTTTAGTTGTGTATTGAAAAAAGAGACAAATGTATTATTTTTTTACTTTATATGACAGAGATGAAAATACAAATTATACAAATATTTGACTGTAACAAAACGTAATATTGCATTTCTATCGTAGTTGTATCGCATAATTTATCGCACTCGTGTTCGTTTATTTTTATTTTTTCCCGTCTTTACAAAATCGAATAGAATTCGTTAGAATTTTTTATTTTCGATTTAATTTTTCAATCGGTTTGTGACAGTCACTGAACCAAGAAGCCGAGTGTGGTTAAAAACTGTTTGTCGGGATGTGCGCTTTCTTTCCGATGTTCGATCTGGTAATGGTAACTTTGTAGGCGTTCGATCCAACGTGCTACTTATTCTTATGGCAACATCTCTACCAAATTTTTCATGTGCTCGTTGAAATCCACCGGACTTGGCGTGTTAAATGTGCTATACCGTCGAACTTAGAAAGTATAGCAACGATGGAAAATATTTTATACGATACTTTTGAGTTTGATGAAAATCAAAATTGCTACGAAATAAATATCCGAAATTGAGTACTTTCCTAAGTACGAATGAAAGAAAGCAAAGTAGTTCCAGCATCACCGATTCACCGACCAAAATTCATATATTTCTTCAAAGGTACGTAAAAGAACAGCCTGAAACAGTTAATTCTAGGCTCACCAAAAAACGTTGAAATGATTTACTACGGATGTTAAACGATTAAATCAATTAAAAAATTGTATTCAAAAGTCGTTGATAGGTTTTAAAACAGTTATTAACTTCTACACGGATTAGTATCTAAACGGAACGCAACTCTCTTAGTACAGACCACACTTTAAAATGTATCATGGAAACACTAAAACAAATAGATTGTTCTCTGAGACAAGAGTTTCTAGACTTTATAAAGCTTTTCAATTTTAACCTATACTTCATGTAGGTTGTCCTCAGAGCTATTAGGAGCAGAATTTTTAATCGATAGTTGGAACAAAACTCTTTCAGATATGCCTCAATTAACATCATTTACATACATTTTACAAAAAACCGTATCGAAATCAGTTGATTTTATGGAATTTTTCAATCGTGGTGATTAGTGGTTGCTATGTATGTCTCTTGCGGACAACACATATGTTGGTTGTGAAATAATTATTCAATCAGTTTTTTGTCTTATAATTATTAGCTCGGATCACTCTCGGTTAGTAGGAACAGAACACTGAGCCTATGATTCTTTGCAACACTGCAATCAATTTATAAATGGTGTTAGCTTACCAGAGTTTTCCCAAGAAATAGCTTGGCAGAAAATAGACACATAATAGGTTGAATTATTGGATTTATAAAACATGATATTTTCACTAACTCATGCAAACAATTTTAGGTTTTCTGACAAACTTCAACGGCCTATATAGAATTGTGAATTTCTTCCTAAAAAAACATTTTTTTTTAAATCATAATTAACCATAATCCGGCAAATGGTTTCATTTTCTTAACTCTTTTATCCATTCGGTGGTGCCTCATCAATATTTACTTTGTAAACCACTTTGGTACTCCACGTCTCATTTTTAACGAGATCAAACCTTTCTTCAAATATATTATTCATTGTTTGTATTTATATCATTAACAAATATTTTTAAATTCGTTACGTATTTGTATTTTTTTATACACATATATTTATACATACTTGAAATTTATAAGATTTTATTAGAATATATAAGAGTACACATAAATATTTTATAGATTTTATTATATCGTATAAATGCGTGAGGAATTTGTCTTTCGAATACATACATATATCATAAATACACAGATATAAAGTTAAACGTTTGATCAATAGAAAATAGCTTCTTTAAAAGAACAGCAACATATTTATAAAATCTAAGTAATGGATTGCTATTAAATTAATGATGTTGAATGAATACCAAGAAATGTCAATCATCTTCTTTTTACTTACATACGCGTATACATAGTGAACAATTTTCATGGAGTCATTCTGTACCAAATATAATTTAACTTATCTCCAATTTTCAACTTAATTAGAATAAATAAAATAAATTTATAACGTATGCCGCACCATCGTATACGCAAGTATGTATGTACATATATACGAAAAGATAATAGAATTTTATTTTAATTTCACTTTCTTGTCTGTCAAATACAGTCTTAAAAGATTTTATGAGAGTAAATAAAGGATTTTAGTTAATACTATATAGTAAAAATATATTTTAGACATAAAAGTAAATTACATTAAACGGAAACTGAAATATTAATACTTAACGTCTTAAATGACGTAATAAATAAATTTTGAAAATAATCGCAGACAAAACAGAAAATTGAAAATCATTTTTTGACATTCATTACGAGATTTTTTTTTTTAGAAACGTATGTCAATTATAAAAATTGGGTGGTGAGCTGGGTGGTTCAATATATATATGTACGTATATTTTTAGGGGAAAAACGTTAACATTGTATAATACTATATGTATCTTTGTATACTCGTATATAGTTTTCATGTTTTAGTAATTTATTTAATAAAAACACCCGGTGTCCTTATTATATATTAAAATTAAATATTTAAATGCTATCGTGCTTCTATTATTACAAAATTTATAAATGTTGAAAATTATTATTTTTTTAACGAAAATTCGTATAAATTGAAATGAAATATGTTCGTTATCGTGATATTTCGCGCGTAATCAATATTAGATTTTTTTTTTATATTTTAACTAGCGATTATAGGTCATTAAGATTTATATTTCATTGGATTAATATTATCTTCGCGATATCACATTATTATATCGTAATAATTTATTGCGGGAGAATTAATTAAAATCGCAGAACCAAGCTTGTGTACCGCGGAGTAATCCTATATGTATATATTATATATAATTCATATGAATTCAACAAATCACAACAAATACTAAATTATGTAGGCCACAAATTAATGTACAAACGAATTTTGTATACCTATATACACACAATTTTCTAAGCATATTTTATTCAGTCATCAGAATATAAATAAGTTATTGTTTTATAAAAATATGCAAAACTTTCTGCTTATAACAAAAGGAAAAAAAAACGAATTTTATTTTCTATTTTTGGCTTGAGACATTTTATATGTATTATATATTTAAGAATTTAATTTAAATTTAGTCTATAAATTGTTTCCAAAATTTTTTGTTATAATTTAACTGCAATTAAAATTAAATATATATATATATTTTTCAATTTATTTTGCAAAGCAATTTAGAATTACATGAAATTAAATTCTATAATCGTTTTTAATCATTAAAATGGGAATAACACTATATATACATACGTATGTATATTTTATTTAATTCTCATAAAAAAAATAAAAATATGATTTAATCATTTCGATTTGTTATCGTAAAAAATAAACAATATATTATGTTTTTATACGTAGTATGTAGTATATGAGTGGGATGTTTGCTCTTTAATTAATCAAATTATTTTAACTATCGTGATAAACATTTTATATAAATATTATAAATAGAACTGATAGTAAAACTTTTAAAATATTAGCTATAGTTTTACTTACAGATTATATGTATGTACACATATATATTATTAGCGTTAACATGTTGTTTAAATTAAATAACGTTCGTTCGATCAATAAATTGTATTAGTGTTAAGCGTATGTGTACTATAGATAATGTCTGTAATATATAAATTGGATATTTATTTTTGATAACCAATAATCTAATGGCCGCAAACTATACTCTGCGTCCAAATCCATTAAATCATATGCAAAAACATATAACCAAAATCTCTTAAATATATGTAAATATATATGTATATTAAAGACGCAAACATTTTAGCCAATTTATTTCGGTATATATATTTGTGTGGAACTCATATTTTAAAGCGTAGCTTCTAATATGAACAATAATACTTTATTCGTATTTTGTTCTATCCGAGTTGCAACGAAATGTATGTATATTATTATATGGCTATTTCCGAACGAACAGTTAAAACTTACTTGGCGTCTTCTTAATTAAGAAATTCAAGCTGTTCCAATTGGTATCACTTAATTATTTTGATAGCCACGTCAAAACAAAAAACAGCAATAACTTTTATTTAGGAAATTAATGAAACCATGATAAACTTGCAACAAATTTTAAAACAATGGCCATCACCATTTTTATATCTAGTTAAAAGTCAACAAACGCAAACAAACACTTTTGAATTTTGGGATCATGTGCAGAAATGCAAAGAAAAAACTACAAATACTTGTTTTAAATTGACTATAATGCGCGATTTACACGTTCCAACAATGTTGGCCAACAAAAAATGAAGAAATTAGTATATCGCGAAATTTATTTGAAAGACAAGAACAAACATATAAACAAACAAAATTTTGTTGAACTTATTTTCTTTTTTTTTTAAATTTGTTTCCATAAAAATAAAATTTGTTGCTATAAAATATACTCGACCCGAGTATATTTTATAGCAACAAACACAATTAAAATGGCGATTTTTTTCTATTGTCAAATATTTATAGCGCAAAACCAATAAATAAACCGAAATAGCCATGAGGGGCAAGGATTTCACTGTTTATTCATTGTTTTCGTTTTAGAAAAAGAAATATAGTTACAAGAAAGAGCGTTGTGCACCAAAATTACCCGTCAAAAGTTTTATTGTAATTTGACACCGACAAAAAATTATAGCACGACGCTATTTTTGTATTATGCGTATCTCTTTTTATCGCATACACATTTTTTCTATTGCGTGTAGCTCTGAATGTCTACAAAAAATGTTGGAAAAAAATTGTTGGAACGTGTAAATCGCGCATAAACACCAATGTTATACTAGAATATTTGATAAATATTGACAATCAATTTAGATTTGTTTCCAAGAAAGAGACAGAAAATAATTCACTGCCAGCTTAGTTATTTAAATAAGTTGGATTCCACAAATAAGTATGTTTGGAAAACAGTAATAAACAATTGTGGAACGTATGTGGAACGTAGTTTATTTTATGCGAGTTCCAACGAACTATATAGTATATAATTTACTTGTTGGAATGTCATGAGAATTGTACGACACACGCTGTGCTGATTTTACAAATTTTCATGCGCGTGTCACATCATGAACCACATTGTACTGATATGGTATTAATTGTGGTGTTAGCTCATCTTTCCTTAAAGATCCACCCCACGTGGGTTAGAAGGTTACGTTGAAGCACTGGTTGATTTGTTAGAATTTCTTCCTGATGAGTTGGTTTTTGAATAAACAGTATCTCTCTTTGATCGTAGAAATCGTAGAACCATCGTAGAAATCACGACTATAATTTCTAAATTAATAAACACCGCTTCCTCATGCTCCTTGGCCAGTTCTTGTAATTGTTCGTTGTTATCCAGTTACAAGTGTAGATATCCTGAATCAATTTTAACATCTTTTTTTGTTATGTCGTTTGGTTTAGAAGAAGCTTGTGGAATGCTACAATAGGTATATTTGTTTATTTTGAATTGCTTCTATTTCACTGGAGTACGGCAAGTTAACAATTTCAGTGACAAATCGATTGATTTCTCCATCCTCCAATAGGTTAGTGTTGTCTATTTTCCCTTTCGCCAATTGTACAGCTCGCATAATCTTCTTTATTTCCCCCTTGATGATTGTGACTCGATTGAATAATATATTTGTTGAAATATTGTTTCCTCTGAGTCTTTGTTCAGATGGTCAGTAATTTTGTTGTACTCAGAGAGCATTTGTTGGGCAGTCTTCGTTAAGGTTTTATTGATTTTGAATTGTTAATTGTTGTTACTGATTATTTGATTATTTGCGATCCATGCGCTACTAATCCAGATAATTGATGTTTGTTTTTTTGATTTTTGATTTTTTAGTTCCGGAATTAGCTGCTTGATTTACTTTATTTGACGAATCAATTGTGGTTGAAGTGTGCCTGCAAGACCTGCAGTATATTATTTTATGCACTCAGTCTATTAACAAACTGTGAGTTGATTATTGTTGTTTAGCAAAAGTATAGTATTTGCTATAGACTTTTCACTTTGTAACTTTTGTAGTATATGTCATTATATTATCAATTAAAATTCAAAAAAACAAAATTTTACCTGACTTATATAAACACAATAAGCACAAATAAAATGATAAACAAAAAATAAAAACATCACATACGAGTAAATTGAGAAGTTTTCTAAATAAACAAATTATCTACAATAACAGCGATTCAATAATAAAAATATAAACGATAAATAAAAATGTATGTGCTCTTTGTCTTAAACCGAATGACTACAGTAAAAATTAATAATTATATTTTATATTTTTTCGGAAAAGTCGGAGAGCAGCATAATAAAAACGAAAATTGTATTTTAATGATTGGGGTGTACTGCTCTTCGTTGTATACAAAAAAAAATCAATAAAATTTGTTTATTAATTATTTTCAATAATAACATTTATAGTACCTTTAATAAGGAAATCAACCTCATATTTTTTTAAAAATTGAAATGAGAAATAAAACACACAAATTAGGTTAATTTGTTAATAAATAAAAGACATTGAGATGTTCAAACTCAAAGAACATTTTCTTCTACAGCTTTGTTGGTAGGATTATTAGACCCCCGGTTTGTTTTAAATTTTGTAAAACTTTAAAAATTTTAGAACGCCGATAATTGGCATTTATTTAATTTGGCATGAATATTTTTAAAAAAATAAAATTTTAGTTGCAATTTCTTAAATTCCTTTGCCATTAAATATCTGTAAATACAATTCTGAAAATATACGAATTGTTTAAATTTTGATGGTAAAAAATTCGACTTTGCTTTTTAATTTTGAAAAATATTATAATTCAATTTCGTAATATTTTTATAGTTTTGGATAGTAAATTTCTAAAACCCCCTAAAATTCTACAAACTTTTTTTGTTCCAACAATTATAAATAAAAATATTTAAATTTATTTTATAAAAATGTTAAATTATTTATAATTTAGCAAAATAGTTTTAGAAAAGTTTACAAAATTTTGAACCTCTTGCTCATTGTAAATTTTAAATAAATAAATACGAACTATACTAAAAATCACATAAAAATTTTAAATCAAAAATCTTGTTCAAATGTTAAACTTTTAAAAATTCTCAAAAATTAAATTATTTTCACTCTAATAACTCTAATTTTAATTGAAAATATTTAAAAAAAATTCACTCTGAAAACTTTTTTATCAGTTTTTAAATTTTAAGAAATTCAAAATTTCGAAAATGTTTAAAAATGTATATTTCTCAACTGAAAAATCTTGAATTATCCAAAACATTTAAATTCGTATTCGCCTTTCTCTTATAACTATGAAAATTAAAAATTAATTCCTAATTATTTCAATTTATTCTGAATTTGAAAGTATATATATTTTAAATAATTTGCAAAAAAAATATTGTAATTTAATTTTGCAAGAAAAGTTTAATACTCTTGAATTCGTAATCACTTAAACACCTAGTATTTATCTCTAACTTACAAAATTCTGAATACTTCTCATTCTGTAAATTTTAAAACCTATTTAAATTTAAAAAATACCTACTAAAAAAGTACTTAATGAAATTATTTGAAATACTGCAAATTCTTTAAATTTATTAGAAATCCGTAAATTCTTGTAAAAGAAAATTATTCAAATTTGCCCTCTAAACATAACTGATTATAAAAAAAAATTAAATTCGAGTTCTTTAAATCTTCTTATTACAACTTATAGAAATTATTAAAAAAACAGTTTTTGAAATCTTGAAATGATCATTATTGAAAAAATCTATAAATAAATGGTAATGAAATTTTAAAATTGTAAAATTTTTTAATAATATTAAATATTTTTTAAACCGCATTATTTATAAATAATAAAAATTGAAAATTCTTTAGAATATTAAAAGTAATTTAAATTTCAAGCCAAGAAAGTTTTAAATTTTCTTTGAAAATATTTAAAAAAAATTAAAATTCAAAATTTTTCAAAATTTTTAAATACATAAAATTCGATAAATGTTAAATTTGAAACCAAATATATATTTATGCTTACTTTAAAAAATTTCATAAATTGATTAATATACAAAAAAATTCTTAAATCTCTTAAGTTATTGAAAATCTGTAGAATATAAATTTAGATGTGTGTTTTTTAACATAAAAATCTTAAAATGTGCAAAAAAAATTAAATTTAAATTCTACTTCTCTTTTTTTATAAAACTTATTTTTAAAGTTAAAGTTAAATGCGTAATTTTCTGTTAGTTAATATATATATATATATATATATATATATATATATATATATATATATATATTTATATATATATATGTATATATATATATATATATATATATATATATATATATATATATATTTATATATATATATGGTGAAAAATACGTGAAATCACAAATTTTTGTAAGTCATATTTGAATTTTATGATTTTTATGTTTTCAATGCATAGCCTTGATTAAAAAAAAAATTTAAGAATACTTAATTTTTTTTTATTGTTGTTGTTGTTAAAAATACAGGGTGTCAAATTTTGAGAAAAATGATAATTATGATGTTGTATTTATGGCAATAAAAAGAAAACTAATTGTCCGATAATTATGATTTTGGACTCACTTTAAAGATAAGATAATAGCAATTAACAAAAAAATATAAAATTAGTATGTTGTTTAATTTCTTCTTCTTTAAATTTCCCGCCAAAATGTTCTTTTTCAATTTTCTCAAAAACCTATTTTTTTTTTTTTTTTTTTTTTTTTTTTTTAAATTTGGCAACTATTATTTTACAACATATTAAAACACTGGACCAGCGTTATTTTTTATATTCTTGCAAAATCTGTTTTAGTAAGAGCATTATTTCATTTTTATATGGAAAAACTATATTTGAATAGATATTTCAGTGTTTTGCTACTGTTTAATTTTTTTGTTTTGTTTATTAATAATATTCAATTTAGCGTCACATTTAAGTATGAGTCACCGAATTGGAAGGTGCCACCCCCTGGTTTATATCGTTTGAAAATTGGTTAACCATAGTACCATAAATCCCTTTTGTTTCTTAGATTATTTTATAAGACTAAATAAAATGTTTTTTTTCCTTTTTTATTGGGGGGGTTGATTATTTTTACTTGACAGGTGTACCTGTTAAACGATGAGTAATTCTTTTGAAAACCAAAAAAAAAAATATTGTCGATATAAATAACAGTTAAAATTTAAAATTTTGATTAGTTGACATTGTGATTATTTGTAAACAACATTTAAATAAGGAGCAACATTTTTTAAAATTTGTAAAAAAACAGTGTGTTAAAGTGACTGATAAATAAGTACTAGTGCATTAAATTTGATAATGGATAAATTTCGAAAGTGTTGTAAACCATTTCGCGACTTAAAGTGTTCGAGTAAACTAAGACCAGTTACGGATTATGTTAAGCAATTAATGCCACAATCGGTTGAGAATCAAGATAAATTGTATATCTGTTCAACGTGCTATATAAATCTAACCTGCAAACGACGAAAAATAGAACCAAAATTGTCACCAGTTGCGGGACCATCAGCAACATCACCTATAACACCGCAAATAGCCGATGACGATGATAGTAGTGATAGTGAAGCGTGTTATTTCAAAAATATAGCTGTTTTGGAAAAAATAAATGAGGTGTTACCCGTTATTGCGAAGTCTCCTATATATCCGAGTACATTGGAAGTCAGGCCAAAACAGCAGCAGCAAAAATTAATCGGTTTAACTTCAATGGCATTATCAACATCTTTGGTTTCGGGAATCGTGCCACTTTTTAATCAGTCAACCGATGACCAAAGGAAGATTAAACTATATGATGAATTGATTGGTGACCTAAAAACCAAATTCCAAGAACTGGAGAAAACCAGTGATAAGATTCAGTTACTTACTATATTGCCAAAATCATTAACCATGCAAGAAATTCAGAGCGAGTTCAACGCAACGCAACATATGGTCCGAACAGCTAAAGATCTACGGGACAAGAACGGTCCACTAAGTCGTCCAGCAACTAAAGTAGGAAAGCGAATAAGTGATGAGCTGAAGCAAGCAGTATTATCTTATTACACTGATGATGATGTTAGTCGGATAATGCCCGGTAAAAACGATTGTTTAACTATCGATAAGGCTAAAGTTCAAAAGCGGCTAATGATGTGTACACTGAAAGAATGCTACGAGGGATATAAGTCGTTGCATCAGGGCGATGAGTAAAAAAAAATTGGATTTTCCAAATTTTCACTACTTCGTCCTAAATACTGTGTACAACCAGGTAGTAGTGGAACGCATACAGTCTGCGTGTGTACCATATATCAAAATGTCAAATTAATTATTTATGGTACCAAAATGGAAACTTTTACCAACGGAAAGATAGCAGACTACCGGGATTGTATTTCATCTATATTATGTGTTGAGCCTACACCAACATGTTACCTTCTAGAATGCGAAAGCTGCCCAGGACTGGATAACTTTAAACAATATTTGAAAAATGCATTTCTGGAGCATGGCTGCGAGGATGCTGAGTTAAAGTTTAATCAGTGGGTTTCTACCGACAGATGCAATTTGGAAACTTTTTCACAACCGTTAGATGTATTTCTGGATTATTTCATAAATAAGATGAAGAATCTGTTGCCTCATTACTTCATTTCACTTCAGCAGTCCAGTTTCTTAAAAAATAAAAAATTGGCGCTGAAGTCTACCGAGGTGATAGTTTTATGTGATTTTGCAGAAAATTATGCATTTATAATGCAAAATGCTGCACAAGGTTTTCATTGGAATAATAAACAAGCGACTATTCATCCATTTGTAATTTACCAAAATTTAGAAGGCAAATTACATCACCACATCTTCGTTATAATATCGGATTGTCTTCACCACGATACTGTAGCGGTTCTATTACTTACTTATTTATTGAGAAATTAATGCAGTTTTTGAAAACTAAAATATCCAGTTTATCTAAAATTTATTATATTACCGATGGTGCAGTCACGCATTATAAAAATAAGAAAAATTTTAAGAACATCCTAAAACACAAAGAGGATTTTGGAGTTGACTGCGAATGGCATTTTCATGCAACAGCTCATGGAAAAGGTCCATGTGATGGAGTAGGGGGTACCATCAAAAGAATGGCATCCAGAGCTAGTCTCACAATGGAATACGGCAGTACAATAACCAATGCAGATGAATTATTTAAATGGGCTAAAACGTTGAAAACAGATATCAATTTTGGATTTTGTTCAGACGCAGAACATAAATCAAAGCAAATAAAACTTGCAACTGGGTTTGAAAATTTAAAAACAGTAAAAAGAACTCACGGTTTTCACGCATTCATTCCAACAGAGGATGGCTATTTGAATTGTAAAAAATATTTTAATTCTGATGATTATCTTAAATTTAAATTGTGATTTTTAATTAGAATAAGATTGAATTTTAAACAATAAAGTAAAATTATCTTTGGGTTTGAAAATAAATAAATACTAATAATTTAACTGAACTGTCTTTTTTGTAAATATGTAATTCCAAAACAATGAGATATACATATCTATTCAAATATAGTTTTTCCATATAAAAATGAAATAATGCTCTTACTAAAACAGATTTTGCAAGAATATAAAAAATAACGCTGGTCCAGTGTTTTAATATGTTGTAAAATAATAGTTGCCAAATTTAAAAAAAAAAAAAAAAAAAAAAAAAAAAAATAGGTTTTTGAGAAAATTGAAAAAGAACATTTTGGCGGGAAATTTAAAGAAGAAGAAATTAAACAACATACTAATTTTATATTTTTTTGTTAATTGCTATTAACTTATCTTTAAAGTGAGTCCAAAATCATAATTATCGGACAATTAGTTTTCTTTTTATTGCCATAAATACAACATCATAATTATCATTTTTCTCAAAATTTGACACCCTGTATTTTTAACAACAACAACAATAAAAAAAAATTAAGTATTCTTAAATTTTTTTTTTAATCAAGGCTATGCATTGAAAACATAAAAACCATAAAATTAAAACATGACTTACGGCTCCATATAGTGAATTTGTGAGTTCACGTATTTTTCACCATATATATATATATATATATATATATATATATATATATATATATATATATATATATATTTAAATTTAGTTTTAATAAAAATGGTAAATTATTTAAAATTTAGAATAATAATTTTTTAAAACGTAAATTTGTTTATTTTAAATTTACAAAATTCTGAACTTCTTGCTAATCTAGTAAATTTTAAAATCAAATTAAATACCAACAACTGCAAAATTTGGTAATAAAATCACAAATCACATTAAAATTTGAAATTAATAATCTTGTACAATTTTAAAATTTTCTAAAATTAAAAGTTCACTCCACTAGCTTTAAATTTTGTTTCAAAATATTTGAAAAAATACTCACTTTGTTATATTCGTTTTTTTAAATAATATAATAATCGGTTAATGTCGTTGTACCTTTCTTCAGTTTCTGAATTTTTAGACATTCAAAATTTCGAAAATGTTATAAAATGTATATTTCTGAATTGAAATTGTGCAAAACATTTTATACATTCGTATTTGCCTTTTTTTATATCTTTGAAAATCAAAAAAATGAAAATTAATTCCTAATCTTCTGTTAATTCTGAATTTGAAAGTAAGTAGATATTTTAAATATTTTAAATTTATAAACAAAATATTGTGATCTAATTTCGCAAGAAAAGTTTAATGCTCTTGAATCCCTTAATAATAATAACAGTGTTAAAGGCCATTACTGGCCCCTTACTGAATCAACAATCTGGCTCCAACGGTTTCGATCCTGAGCTTGGTCTTCATACTGTCTTAGACAATCTGAAGAGGCCAAGTCGTTCTCTACATCGTGGAGCCATCGTCGCCTGCAACGACCTCTGCGCCTACCATATGGTGGCTCTCCTTTCAGAGATCGCTGCACAATTCGTTCCGGATCAGCACGCAGAACGTGACCGAGCCAGCGTACTCGCTGAGAAGTGATTGCACGTTCCACGTGCCGATCCTAAATCTCGTATCCGGGTACTTGAGCGGGGGTCCGGTGTTGTTTTGGCGGTATCCATTTTTCTTTTTGTTGATTTTATAAACAGTTGATTTTTTTTTACGGATGCGGGTCGTCAGACATGTGAGTGCCCCCCGACCACAGAATCCCTTAAACACCTTGTATTTATCTTAAATTTACAAAATTTTAAAATCTATTTAAATTTGTAATTATGCGAAGATTACTACACGTCATATAATTCTTTAAAATACTGCAAATTCTTTAAATTTATTAGAAATCTGTAAATTCTAATATATGAAAATTAATAAAGGTCGCCCTCTAATTTCAAAAATCATGTAGTCTAAATTAAAAATTATTTATAATATTATTATGAAATTCTAGGATATAAAATAAATTTCTTAAATTTCTAAATATTTACTAACTGTTTAAATTTTGAAGGTTTAAGAATATAAATTTAAATGTGTACTTTTGAACATAAAAATCTTAAAATTTAAAAAAAAATATAAATTAAGATGTGTGTTTTCTAACATAAAATCTTAAAATGTGCAAAAATATTCAATTCTACTTCGCTGTTTTCTTAAAATTTATTTTTAAAGTTAGATTAAATGCTTATTTTTAAGAAAAATGTGAAATTATTAAAAATTTAGAATAATAATTTTTTTAAACGAAAATTTGTTTATTTTAAATTTTCAAAATTCTCAACCTTTTACTAACTGAGTAAATTTTAAAATCAAATTAAATCCCCACAACTGTAAAATTTTGTAATAAAATCACATAAATATTTGAAATTAATAATCTTGTACAATTTTAAAATTTTTAAAATTAGATTAATTTCACTCCATAGCTATACATTTTGTTAAAAAATATTTTTAAAAAATCACTTTGTTATATTAGAATATTAATATTTTTAAATAATATTTAATCTGTAAATGTCGTTGTACCGTTGTATCGTTTGGACATTCAATAATTCAAAATGTTGAAAAAGTTTTTGATTCTAAGCAGAAAAATAATCAATTGTGCAAAACATTTAAATTCGTATTCGCCTTTCTCTTATTACTTTGAAAATAAAAAACTAAAAAAATAATTCCTAATCTTCTGTTAATTCTGAATTTGAAAATACGAATCTTAAATATTTATAATTTCCCAAAAATAATACTTAGATTTAATTTAATTTTTTAATTCTTAAACACCATTTTAAAATTAAATTTAGAAAATACCTTAAAATATATTTAAATTTATATGCGAGGAAATATTTCTTCATAAAATTATTTAAAATACTGCTTTTTCAAACTAATTACAAATTTGCAAATTCTTTAATCGTATAATCATAACAAAATTATTAAAACTTGCCCTGTAAATTCAAAAATTGTATAATCATAACTGATTATAAATATTTAAATTCGTGTTCTTCAAATCGTCTTATGACAACTTAAAAATTTATTATTATTATTATTATTATTTTCAAAACCTTACTATTTATAAATAATAAAATTGAAAATTCTTTAGGATATTGAAAGTAATTTAAATTTCATGCCAAGAAAGTTTTGAATTTTCTAACACAAAAATTCTTTAAATCCTTAAATATATAAAATTCGGTAAGTGTTAAATGCATTTTATGCTAACTTTATAAAAATTTTTTAATTAAAAATTTGTATATTCAATTCTATAGGAAATAAAATATGTAATAAGAGAAAAGGGCCTAATGTCATTTGGACATCTATATGTGTATTTTATTTATGATTTATTGAATAAGTCTGAGGTGGTTTTGATTCGATCTTAAAATTTTCATCATGACATTTAATGATTGTAACATTAGTATAATGATGTATATACCAAATAAAAATCAATAATTAAATAAATTAAACAACAACAACAACAACAAGAAATATAATAATAGTATTCTAATATTTCTTGAAAATAATGTTGACATCAATTAAATAAAAATATGATATTTTGTTGTTACAAGACAAATAATATGAGCCTATAATATACACATATGTATGTACAGATATAATAATGATATGGTGGTGGATTATCAAAATTCTGCTCAAATATAAAATATAATCAACCATATTATTATTTTGGTTTTTGTTATAGAAAAATAATATTTATGTGTGTATACCCCTCGTATGTTTGATTTCACACATCAGATATATTTGATAATTTAGTCGACGCGTATATTTGAAATCAACTACATATATTTATCTATCAAACTATTTTCTTAAATCTGATACAAATAAACAAAACAATATTTACGTAAATATCAAAAAAATCACTGTGCATGAGAAAACGAAAAATAACAACAAACATTTCATTTGTAAAAATATTCTCTGTATATGTACTTCAGACGTTGAATTTTTTTTTCTTTTTGAAAGAAGTAAATGGGAAGTGAGATTCATACATTTTGATCGTGAAATCATAAATTCTGCCAAATGAACACAAATATATACGAGTACATACATACAATACTCTCGGTGTGTATATGTATATCGCACCATAAGGATTATAGAAATTTGTGTGATAGGCATTGATGATGTACGATTTGTTTTCGCGCTGTCTGATTTTGCATAAGCTTTCGCTCGATTTATATTTCAGCTAAAATAAATTATATTTTTATTAAATATAATATATCAATTTACATAAAATAAAAATTCTATTTATTTTTCACACTTTCGATTTTTTATTTTAATTTTATTTTTTTGTACTCTACAAAGAAAATACTGTTGGGATCGAATAACTGAGAAAAAGGCCGGGGAATGTTTCATTTTATTGCGTTATTTTATTAATAATTTATATTGTCATTGTTTATATAATATATATATATTTGTTATAATATATATTATGTCGTATCAAATTTCAATAATTTATTCTAATTTGAGTATATAGGATAATGTAGTAAACAATAAATATTAAAGAAAACCCATTAGTAAAATGCCCCATCCATTAACTGAAACTTAGATTTATCATTATGTATGTACATGGTTTGTGGTCTAAATTACCATTTTTATAATTTGATTTTGTTTGTTTACTATATCAAACTAAAATTTCTGTAATATTAATACAAAGTGATGAACACAATCAACATATATACATCAGATATCTATCATATCCGACTGTAATTTATATAATTGAGCACTTACATAAAAACGAATTTATATATGTACGATGCTGTCACTACATTAAGAGTTGTTGTCTAAATTTTGTTGCAATTAACAAAAGAATCTTTTAAGTAATTTACTTTTGATTATTGTCCAAATTGGATGTAACCCAAAGACATATATTTTTCACTTGCAATACAAATAATAATTATATATTAGAAAGGTTATAAGATCAAAACACATCAACGTTTTAAAATGATGTACAAATAAATTAAATCGTTAAATTTATGACAATATTCTGATGTAAGTATATCGTATTTCAATATAAAAATTTAACGGCATAATGACTATAATATTTAGATATGATTCTCTTTTATGCAGTCTCAGCAGAAAATTCGAGCAAACTATCCGGCTGCAACTTATACGGTTTAACTATGTTCCCAGTCCACTTAATTTGTTCCGGAAATGTTAGTTGACAAGCAAATAGGAATGCAGTTAATTTACTAGAGTATAATTTTCGCTTAGGCTGTTAAAATTTAAAATCGTCGTCTCAGGATTAGAGTACGTTAAGCATATGTTGTTTTGAGTAAAATGAAAATTCAAGTTTGACTGCACTCATAGTCACTATGTTAACGCGACACTCAGCAACCCAGTTATCGATTTAAAAAAAAATCCTAACCAAAAAAATGTACATATTTATTTGATATTTGATGGCCAATGACAGGCAATTATTTCATTTGTCATTGGCCATCGAATATCCACATTTACAGTATTTTTTTAGGATTATTTTTGAAAATCAATTACTGGTCTGAAATATTTAAATTTAAATACAGATAAAAAATAATTCATTAAATCGACACTTCAAGAACAACATTGTCAAAATACTGATCAACTTGTGGTATAAATTTAAAGAGGGTTATCTTTAGCTTAATCTGGAACTTTCTATTTGACATGGCGTAACATCAAAATTTGTTCCACTTGCACCTTTCTCCTTATTTTTCTTGTTCTCCTAGATGTGGCTAGTAAAATGGATTCTGTCGAATGGTCATCATTAAACGAATATTAACTATGTTCCATATTTCGTATTTTATTGCCGAATTTTCTGATATGGAATGCAGGAAAAATTAAACTTTTGAGCTGCTTAAGAGTAATTGTAGAAATCAGATTGCTTCATCCGCAAAACTGTCAAGGTTACTTTTGGAAATTTTGCATTTGCAAGAAGGCGGATAGACTATGAAAACTTTCCAATGAAAACACTATACAACAGGTATTAGTAAAGTAAATTGAATAATAATGATCTATCGTACCCGCCTGCTCCCTATTCATTATATGACAAGATGAGAAATTATTATATCGGTTAACCTTCGCAATATATATAGTACAATTCGTAAATACATAAGATATACATAATGAATTTGCTCCAGATATCGGTATACCAAAAATATTTATTATTCTCTTAATTATCTATGTACATACTTAAATATTTTTGTATACGTAATTGTAAATATGTATATAGTAATTTTTGATGACTTGTAAAAATAAAAAAATGTAAAAAATTATTATGTATCGAGACGCCGAATAGGCTTATTGCAATCAATTTTTGGAAGTTGTAATTATTATAAATAAAATTCTAAAAAATAATCGTTATAAAATAAAATTAAATATTGAAATTAAAAATACATTATTGGAGTCATTATGTATTATAAGTAGTGAAGTGGAATTAGTGCCAAGTGGTTTTAACGGCACCTCCAAAAACCCACTACAATTGGTAGAAAAAACTCATCAATCAGTCAAGATAATAGAACTTTTGCTCTATTATCTTGACTGATTGATGAGTTTTTAGGAACCTCAAGGGGCACAACGACAGAATCGAGTTCTGAATTTCCGCCCGTTAAACTAATTTACCTCGTCCTAAAATTTTTTTCGATTCAATCGAATTTGTCTATAATTATCTAAATTGGTCTATAATTATCTAAACTTGTTTTATTATTTTTTATATACTAGGACAACGACCGCTCTTTTTAAGGCGTCGGATACAGCTCTCCATAGGAGAAATTAAGGAATAATAAAAACTACTCGTTTCCATTTCTTACTTATCATACATATCCAAATCATCCATCGAATAATTGGAAACAATTCATTGCCATTCACACCAGGCTAAGAGATAACACTACCATTCTTATACCGGTAATATCTCTTATATCAACTGTCTTAGGGTGCGCATTTATTATGTCATTCACAGTTTGCTAAATTATTGCTTTTATTCTGGCTTATATTAGTTTTAACGATATTACATGGTTTGCGGCTGAAGTTAGGTAATCATTCTATTATCATAAGTCATAACCAAAAGACTGTCTACGTGGGAATTCTTTTGTAGAAAATTTATATTGAAATCACACATAATTAGCAGGTTAGAGTATGGAAAATTACTCAATAGCATTGTAA
The DNA here is from genome assembly GCA_951394425.1 of Tipula unca. Classification (NCBI taxonomy): domain Eukaryota; kingdom Metazoa; phylum Arthropoda; class Insecta; order Diptera; family Tipulidae; genus Tipula; species Tipula unca. The sequence continues at coordinate 5,047,371 of OX596380.1, read as the reverse complement.
ACTCTTTACAGAAATTAGAAATATTCGTAGAATTCCGTTTATTATGAATATGTACATTAGCACACACCAATTGGGATCAGAAGGTAAAGATATGCCAACACCGTCAAAAGCCAGGAAGTCGCGGGTCAAAATTGTAATCATCCAAACTATATTCTGTTTATCAATCCTCTGTGAGATTTGAAAAAGCCATAAAAATTAGAACACTAGGATAAACTCTTCACTACAGTTTGGATTTAGAAAAAATAAAAATAAAAATATGGAGCAAGCTATTTTTGATTTCTAGAACAGAATAGCGCGGGCATTGACCAGGGGAAAAAAACTTCTGCCTTGTTCATAAAATTTCCCAAAGTGTTCGATAGAATGAAACATTCTATTGTCTTGCAGAGACTTTGTTTTGCGTGGTTTTCGTGGACCTAAATACACACAAATGGATTTGTTTCTATCTTTGTGCGCGAACACAAGTAGTGCATGTATGTTACTGGAGTTTTTAGTTTTTTAATTTGATTTCGCCAATTATATTTAAAAATTTTCCGGATGGTATTAGAATGTGTGGCAACGTCACTGTTTTCGCCAAGAGCCTTGAACAATCGATATTGAGCAACTCTTCTCAAGGCAAACGTAAGTGCTGTCACATGTTCAAAAGAACTAATGGTGAAGGTACATTGTACATTTTTATTGTTTTAATAATAAAATTAGTAATGAGTTTAAAATAAAAAGAAAGGTCCAGCATCATAGATCCAGTAACCCTTCTCCAATTATATAAATCATGAAGTTATGCGGTGTTAGAGGTTTAAGAATAATAAAAAAAAATTGTTTTTCAAAATTTAACAAAAAACACCAAATATTTTTGCGGCAAACAAAAAAATAATTTTTGATTATTACTTTTTGAACGATGTGATAGCCTCCACATAAGGGTACACGATTTGTAAGCACATATGTTACCTTTCTCGGTCCATTTGTTTGCGGAGCCGAATAAATTTATTAACATATTTGAGCATAAAAATTGGTTGTCATGCCCTGTCGTAATGATCCATCGAGCAACGAATATACATACGAACATCATTGTCCTATAATCGTCACAATATTAAAGCCGCACACATTCAACATCTAAATACTCAATGGTAGACCAAACCGATCAATAATCTTACAAAAAAGTAATAATCATTTTGTTTTCGGTACAGCAATTTAAGTGAACATAATATCCGGTCGAATCGACAGGTTATTGGCAACAAAAAAAAAGAAAAGGTTAACAAAGGAATACCTCAAAGGCATGAATAAATAATTGTTAAGCAAGCGTATATACAGCATAATTGTTAAGCAAACAAATTCCCAGATTTGTATCATAATATATACGGAACGAACAATGTCAAATTGGATAAAATATTATGTAAAAATGTACCGACAACTGTGGGGCAATTTTTTTATTGAATTATCAAATTTAATTGTTGGCTTTTCCTTGTCGAATGTCGATAAAACTGAAATGTTATATTGTATTACATTATTATAGGTATTTGGTTTTGGTATGTCTACTAAACGTTTAATGTTATTAATAAATTAGGGTCTAGTCTATGGCAAATTTATGAACGAATGTTGTTGTTGTTACTATTCCCGCAAAAATTGAATTAAACAATTATTGTATGTATTTCACTAAACGCATTACTATTCATTTAAGAAAATTTCGAAAATATAATAAAATAAACAAAACTATGTGATTCTATTTTTAAATAAAACTTTAAAAACATTTTCGAGTTAATAATGATTAAAAAATTATTAAATATATATTTTCATTATGTGCACATTTTTTTCGAGAGTACATCAATTAAAATTTATTATGATTCCGTAATTTTAGAAAATTGTATTATAAGTACTTAATAATTTATTGTTAATTGCTATTCAAAAAAATTATGTACAGTAAATCATTTTTTATTTAAATTTATACTTGAAGTTAAAAATAAAATATAATTAATTTTGTGATCCATCATATTACACAGTACACAAGTACTCGCGCACAAACCACATCACATCGTATATATAGTATAAATCAAATATTGTAATTAAATTTTTATTTCCATGTACACATAACTAAAAAAGCATAAATTTATAAAAATAAAACTCGAATGTTGTATTATCAATGTAATGAAAATGTTATGTTTCTAATTTAACTGTACAAGTTTTTTTTGTTGTTTTATGTATTAATGAAATGGTCAAAATTTTAATATGCAAAAGTTATATAATTTTATTTAAAAACATGATCGTCATATTTAAACTTTTTTTTATAGTTTTGGTTATATGTACTTATATGGTCAAAATAGTATCGCGATATAATTTTCTATTTTTATATATTCAATTCTCATCAGCTTTATTCTGTAATAAACAATAACTATTAGAAACCGAATAAATTAATGAACTTGCTATATTTTTTATGGTGCCTATTTCAATACATTTGTTTAAAAAAGCATACAAATGTATGCATTATCACATTAACGTAAAATTTTTAGCTTGTTCTACATTTTCAAAATTTGACGTTGTTTTAGGTGTTCATTACGATTTCTTCAAAAGGAAACTGCAAACACTTGCAAACATCAAATAAAACTGGGTAATAAATGAATGATGTCTATTATTTTGAAGATAGATAGTTTTGCAATTAAACTGTCTTCACTAAAAATTAAATCGTTACTCTTCATGTTTCAAAAAATAAATAAGTCATTAATATTAAGTTAACTGCGCAGTTTAAATTTTTCATAACTTTATAACCGACATTTTTAACGGGCATGAAGTTTCTATGTAGTTTTATGGAACGGTACAAATGTCAAAAAGCCTATCAAACGTCGAATTGTCTCATGAAAATTTATTAATCAGTTTCCAATAAAACCAATTAATTTATACAAATTTTCAAACCAATTAATTTATACAAATTCTCTTTTCTGTTCAAATATGGTAACTACCTATATGGTGGCTATTATGGCATTTTTTTGATAGACTAGATCCTAATGGTCATCCCCAATATGGTGGTTGTTTCTGTAAAATGAGTTTAATAGAAATTATCAAGTTATGAGCCGCGTCATATTTTCACATAGATTTTTCGAGATTTTTGGGAAGGGATCTTCAGGGTCTATATTTTCAGCTGTTTCAGTAATTTTCTGTCTGACTAGAGCCTTATGGTCATTCTCTATATGGTGGCTGTTTGTGCTAATTAACTATTAAATTTAAAAAAAATATTTAATGAGACGTTCTTATTAGAACACTTCAGCTATTTTTGAAAATAATTTATTCATTTTTTTTTTAGTTTGGGTAATATTTTTAAGTTTTATAATTTTAAATTTGTATAAATTAATTAGTTTTATTCGAAACTGATTAATAAATTTCCATGAGACAATTCGACATTTGATAGGTTTTTTGCCATTTGTATCATTTTTATTAACAAATTCCCAAACTAGGGTTCTATGTGAAACGATTAAAAGTTGTTAAAAAGTGATAAAAATTAAAATTTTGACAGCAAAATTAAATTAATTAATTCACCACAAAAAAATTTATCACGGTCGGAACCGTATACAAATTTTCTCAACTGTATAATGGAGAATATATGAATTCCACTAGCACATACATAGAAAACGGCATCACAGTTGACGATTTATTTCCTGAGAGTGTACCGACACCACTACCCAGCCCACGGCCTTCGACGTCTAACTATAACCCAACGGCGGCTATTTCAGGTTATTCTTCAACGCCATCTACGTGATAATAAGATCAGAGTGAGTCCACATGACAAATGTATGGAAAAACGCAAGAGACAACACAAACGACTTGAAAAATAAATAAATATTTTAATGGGAGTAGATGGTGAAAACCGATTACCAATATTAATGTTAGCGGTTTGCTTGCACCGTGGGCCCATTTGTGGCATTGAGTGCTGGATTGATTCGCCCAACTTTATTTTTTATTTTTTAGTGGTTTGCTCATATCGTCGGGTTCAGACGATTCTGATTAAGCGTTGCGCGAATAATTAAATTAATCAGATAGTAATGTGATTAACTTAAATTTTTTTTATTGAATATATCTTAAATTTTTTAGTTATGTTGTTTCATTAAGCTAATTCTTCCAAAAGGCTATTTCGAAAATTCAGAGCTTCTATGGAGTCTGAACATCTGCGTTGGTGCTTTCTTCGATCATAATACAATCGTCTTCCAATATAGCATTAGCTACAGATATTGGGCCAAAGTTGCCGCCAGATACACAAATTGTATGTAAAATATAAGCAACAAAAACGGTTTTGATACTATTTTGGATCCTAAGCTCTAACGATCTATTAAAAATATTTCTCCATCCGACTATGTGCATTGTGCCGTGTTAAATTTTTTCTGCAAGCCAGTGTCATTTTTATACGGTGTTATGACTGTTACTGGGTTTAATGTGCAATGGTACCCACTGTCACCTAGTAAATATCTGTTGTTGTTGGTATATGTTTCATTTTTGAATAGCGGACTATTTTTAAATACCCTTGTGTCGTGAACAGAACCTGGAAAACCTACGAACACATATATCATTATTATAAGTGGGTACTATCCACGACTGCTTGGTCTGGATTGAATAAAAACCCTTATAGTTGAGCTATATTCATCGTGTTTGTTCAGGACATTTGATCTGTATGTGACGTCCATCTATAGCTCCGATTGCATTGGCAGAAATACCGATTTTAGATCACCTACAAAAAATCATCCTAATTTGCATCTGGTCTTCATCTGCTGATGGTTTTATGATGTGCTGCATGTGTGCCGTGAAATCGAAATGTGGGTAATCTATAAATTACATCTTTTTATGGTATTTCTAAACTATTATCATTTATATCTGTGTACTTACCGTCTGATGCCTACAAACCCGCTAGTTAAACGACAACTACAACCGGCTGCCATCCAGTATAAAAGTACTTTCAATTCATATTCGCTAGCCCACCCGTGATGATTATTCGGCATTAATTGCACTATTTTTTTAAGCCTATACGAATTAATTCGAAGGTGTTTTTGAGTTTTTATCCCACTTCCATTTAAAATCTCGTTAACATCGTCCGAAATCATCCATAATTTACAGTATTCGATATCAAAATATTTTTTTACAACGCGATTCATTTTAATTTTTGATTGTCTAAATTTTAACTGATTCACACAGCAAAATTGATCACCACGTTGAAAATATTTCTCCATAAAAATTTTCTATTTCACCAAAGTTATAACGATTTTTTTAACATATTCACACAAAGCCTAAGTTGTTGTTTGAAGTTTATAAATCAATACCAAGTTTAGCAAATCAACCACTCACATAGTAAAACAATCAGTGCTAGACAATTTTTTGAGTGTTTTACTGTGTGAGTGCTGAAGTTCGATTAAAATTTGGTATATTGAGAATTATTTTATTAATAGTTATTTATAAAATATAGTAAATGAAATGTTATAAAGAAGAGATTGAGAAGGTAGTATTAGAGACACGGCCGCAGAATGCGGGACTGTAGGACATTTACATCCAGCGTGTGGAATTTCATCATAATCAATTAAGCAATAGCCTAGCTTTATTCCGCTGTTTTGTATTTTATCTCGTTTCGTATCGGATCTTGTTTTGAAGTTTTCAAATATTAAATGTTATTACAATTAAATTTCTAAATAAAAACCTACCGAAAGAATAAGGCGAGTAATTAATTGATCATTTTCGCAATAACATAAAATCGAATTTTTCAAATAAAAAAGAAATTTTCCCTTAGGCCGTGTGTCAATGTTTGAAAATCAATTTTTTCGATTTATTTTTTTAATTTGTGGTGAACACATAAAATAAAATTTATATGTTTAACTATTTTTTTAACTAATTGACTCACAACCTTCATTTTTAATTTGTTATACAATAACCGCATTAGATTATATTTATTAAGTAACCCGTTTAATTTCCATCAAGGAATGTCATTTCAGCGTCATTTGACACAAACACAAACAAAATAAATCAAATTACATAAAATCAAATTCATTTCCGGTCAGTTCGAAACTTTGAAATCCCATAACTCATAAACGCGGTTATTTTTCGAACCTATAATCTTTGCAAAAACGAACTTTTCTAGAATGGAAAATCATATACAGGTCATCCTCGCCTTATGCCGTAATTAGGTTCTTGAAAACACGACGTAAGACAAAATAAGTAAGTGTTATACATACAAAGCCCGAAGGAAATATTTCAGAAACTGTCACTTCACTGCTCTTAGTTCGAAAATTAGAGCTAAAATTAAAGAAATCATACAGGAAACCAAATCATAATATAAAAACAAACGGAGATACTTACCTGATTATTATTTATGACGGTAGGTCCCCCATAAAATTTTCAATATAACCCAACTAAACAAAGTCACAAAAAAATAACAACAACAATGTCGATCAAAATTTCCTAACCCCAAATGTAATGACTTTTGATATGGATTTTATAGCGGACAGAAACTTGGTTACCAGCTCTGGAACTCAGTTGTTTGAATGTGAATAATGCGGGATTTACACATTCTAATATATTTTGTAGACATTCAGAGCTACAAAGATATAAAGCATAATACAAAAATGGAGTCGTGCTATAATTTTTTGGCGGGGTAAAATATACAATATACTTTTTGACGGATAGCTTTGGTGCACACCGCTCTTTCTTGTAGCTATATTTCTTTTTTTAAAACAAAAACAGTGAATAAACAGTGAATGCTTACCGCTTATGGATATTTAGGTTTGTTTATTTGTTTTGCGCTATAAAATTTTGACATAAAAAAAAAATCGCCATTTTTATTGTGTTTGTTGTTTGTTGCTATAAAATATACTCAGGTCGAGCGTATAACAAAATTTTGTTTGCTGTATGTTTGTTCTTGTCTTTCAAATTTATTATGCTATCTACTAATCTCTTCATTTTTTGTTGGCCAACATTGTTGGAACGTGTAAATCACGCATAATTATAAAGTTAGCAACTGCGGTCGGCAAACAAGAGATGGTGCAGATGTATGTGTTTTCATTTGAAATAGTATACACGATTATGATGTTGTCACAAAGTACAATAATGATGTTTACAATTACAATTATCTTGTAATCCGAGTAAGAATATTATCAATTGATCTCTATTTGCAGATGGTGTTGTAAAGTCGATTAAAAATTAAAGAAGTACAGAAGAGTAGAGCTAATATTTTGTTGGAGGTGGAGCATCACCATGATGTTTGATAATATCATCTATGTAAATCCGAATCATAATTGTATTATAACCCAATATGTCCAATTTTGATGATCTCACAGAACAGGAAGTTCTTCATATTATAAAACATTTGAAAAGTACTCTTGATCTGTCGGATCAGATGAAATGTAAAACTCGAAAATAATACGGGTTTCGTGCTAAGTCTAAAGTTACCATCGCGGTTTCCGATTTGTGTTCGGCCATTGAATGCAGCATTTTTCAGAAATCTAAAACTGCTACCATATTACCATATTACTACCTGCAAAAGCCCTTCGTTTCAGTCAACATAGCTAAATTAATCAAAAAAGTATTTAGTGGATTTCACTTTTTTTTACACTCGCACCCAATATGTACATATGTACATCAAAAGCAAACTCAAACAAACTCCCAATGGTAGCATTCTCGGGCCAATACTAATTTTTAATTAAAAACTAGTTTCTAATTTTTGTTTTCCTCTCTCTGGAACGCCGTATTTATTTGCAGATGGAGTAGCCTTGCTGTATGAGACTTCTAGTGATGTTACCATGGTACTAGTTACTCTTGATAGGAAAATGAAGTTCAATATTCCCGCTTATGAGAGAACTCTTTCTTGTATTAGGGATTTTAAAAAAAATTGCTAATTATCTAACTGATTTCACAAGAAGGATGATATTTTATGCGCTTTTTCATAGCAATTTCATCTGTGGGATTTTTGTATGGGGATCTATGAACAAAACCAAAATAGCGGATTTTAAAATAATTCAAAACAAGGCGACAAAAAACAGTGATATCAACTGTTATCAATCAACCAGCCCAAATTGTTAAATGTTAACCATAATATAATTAACGATCAAATTCACAACAATACTAAGTTCGAAATGAATAGCGATAATCATACGTACGCAATAAGAACGAGATCTCATCTTTATGTCACCAACTCTCAGCCAAATACCATCACTCATACATCTATAATTACTTACAACAAACACCGATAGTCATGCGAGCAATGGACAAAACAAATTTCTAAAAATAATCATTATAATTTTAGGATAGATTTTGTAATTAATATTTTTGTTATTAATTTTCATCTCTCACAATTGTTTCATTTTTTTAAAATTTTAATTTAAACGTCGAACTATCTATTATATTATTTTAGCACGATTTTCATATTCATGACTTTTCTGTAACTCGATTCCAGTGGAAAAATATTGCACAATCTGTTATTGTGTATCTCGTTTCATTGAAAAAAATTTTAACTCTAAGTTTTGCTATTCTGTAACTCGGTTCCATTGGAATTTATGATAATTTTTGCAGAAAATCTCCGTCAGTGTTAGAATTTTTTTGCAAATGTATGGTTTGCTTTAATATGACATTATTTGCTTTGACGACTGGTATTGTCGTTTGCGTCAAATTTTTATTGTAATTTTGAGATATGTATGTATAGCGCAAAACTCATTTTACGAGTCACTGGTAAAGTGAGTTTTGCGCTCTACGTCGAATATCGGAATATTTTGAAACATCGTACAATAAAAATTTGCCGCCAAACGACGTTACTAGTCGACAATGAACGATTGCATCGGGTTAAATTTTGTTTTGTTAACCGTGATTACGGCCATTCTGAAGTTTTAAAAAATTGGAAAATTTGTAAAGGCATACATTTTTTAAATTTTGGGGTTGTCCTTTGAAAATGAATGATGGGCCCATCAACAGTATTTTTTTGTATAAATACTATTCACGCCTGATTCAGGTATAATAGCTCAACAAGACATGTAAATTTTTGGAAAATATAAATTTCTTAAACGTTTTTAATCTTAGTATTGTTGTAATACAGCGATTATATTACCAAAAGCTTATGTCGAAAACAACTAATAAATTACAACAATGATAAGACTAACTACGTATGTCATTTTTCTTCTCTATTTGACAGTATTCAGCGATATTCTTGCGAATTTTTTAACTCAGAAAAAATATTAATCTAACAACACTACAAAAAAAAGTCCTACAGAAAATTCCAGTTCAACGAGATACAGAATATCCAACTAAATTCCAGTGCAATTTTTTTTCGCCGGTGGAATTTTCCATTCGAATTACAAAATATGTATGATTATTTTATTATGTTTATGTGTATTGTTTAAATTTCAAAAATGTTCTGTATTTTGTATGATTGATTTTTTGAAGTGTGCTTTACTGAGGTACCTCATTGGGTTAAATAAATAAACTAATACATTAAGTATTCCAATTAAAGTTATTTGCCCACTCTGGTTTAAGGCCGACGGGCCGCTATTGATTTGCATTAAGGACACAAATCGGGCTTAAGGCTCAAACGATTAAATTGATGTTCCTTCACTTCATCAAAATTAAGCAGAAGTTAAATCAAGGTCTTTAATATTATTCCAAACATATTAAGTAGAATTTTCTGGATTAACAACAAAAAATATTTACGCCACAATTTTTAATTTAGTTTGATAAATTATGTAGACATGTACTTTCGTTTGTCAGTAATATATTTAAAATGTTTCAAATATCAATCAATAATTCTAATGTATGTACATATACAAAAAAAATCTAGTTGTTTATATACTTATACACACATGGGTCAAATTAATTTCCCGAAAAAAAAATAAAATTTTCTTTTTTGTGGCTGTTATGTTACAAGTCATGTGGAAAAAGAAAAGTAAATACAAAAATCGAATTTTGTTGGTTGTGTTATTGTTGTTGGCTCTCTATACTTATTATGTATTTTATGGTTTTTCAATTTTACAAACAAATAATAATAATAATAAAAATTACTTTTCAAAAATAAGCAAAAAAGCATATTATTTCCTTTCTTCGCATCTAAGCACATATCTATACGTACGTCGTACGTATAGATAGATGTACGCTTACATACAAAAATAAAAAAAATTAATCTTGAGGGTACTATAAAGTTTTATACGAAATTGACAAAAAAATATATACATATATGTTATTTTTGATAGATTAACTAAAAAATATAACAATACTGATTTATTGGGATGACCTTTATTCAGGAAACCCAATTCACAACACGAATATATTGTGTTTGCTACTCAAGTTTTTTTGTTTTCTGCTTCCTGCGAGAAAAAAATTTAATTTCCTTACGCCTCGAGTGTTCTAATTTATTTATTTATTATGTTCGACTTAATAATCTAATATCTATCCAGTTTTTATTGGTATTTGATAATTGATTGATTTGTGAATTTTTAAATTATGATTTCCTGAAATTAAAATCAAAATTTTCAATCAATATGTTTAACAGAAAATATGAGACAGATGCCTTGGATTTGGCTGGTAGCTATTCCATACAAATAATTAATTACATCTTTTTTTTTTTAATATCACAGCTTTCTTTAATATACGCAGGTTAACAAAAATAAAAATATCAAATTCGTTCTTGAACACAATTTCTTCTAATTCTCCTAAGGAAATACAATACAACGGTTTATGTGGGCGATTCTTTATATTTCACTTTATGTAATGTATAGTATAGCATTGTTATATGTACCTACTACGGAGCAATTGTATATAATTCAAAGTGGTTTTTTATAACTAACGTCATAGCTAATACGAAAACGAATATACAATAAGCAAACAAACAATTGTTATTAATAAATAAGAACTCTTGAGAATAATAATTTGTTTGTATATACGCACCTATGTGCATAACACTGAAATGTACATTTTCCTATTCTGAAAGCGGATATACTCGTAAGTACACAATTTATTTCGTCTACCGTCTACACGTATTTTATAATTTATCGATTATTTCTAGACAAGTTGTTTTATTATTCAAAATGGTGCGTGTTTGAATAAAAAATAAAAATAAAAATGAAATCAAACCAAAAATAAATTCCATGAGTAATGAAAACCTTCTATACAAAATATATATAATTTATATAATGTCGTGTCGTGTTGCCCATCTTCAATTAAAAGTTTTGTCGCATGTATATGTGTGTATGCGCGCGTACTAAGTATACTTAAATTACTGGCGCGTAACTAAATTTATATTATGTATTTCCTAAATTTACTATACGAACCTAAAATAAATGTTAATTTCAGTGTTATATACAGTACCCTTTTAGGCGAACAGCATGATGTCAATTACAATCATAAAAATGAAGTTAACCCAAAAATAAATTAATTAATCAATAATAATAAACTATTTTATATTAGTAAGATGTATACTAAAATTGAAATTAGTTAGTCACAAAAATTAAATTCTAATGTTTAAATAAATCAATTTTATTTTTATATTAATTGTATTTGATGTACAAGTTATAAGTTTATTTATAAATAAGATATTGTATATGTATTTCAACTATATATTGATTTTCAATTGGGATGTCCTATGTTTTTCTAACCTTATTTTATAAAATAAATAAAAATTAGTGTTGATTAATAATCAATGAATAAAGTATAATAAATAATAATCAGTTTTAAAAGGTCATTACCGGCCCCTACTAAGTCAACTATATATCTCCAACGGTTTTTGATCCTGAGAATGGTCCTCATACTGTCTAAGACGTTCTTAACATCGTGGAGTCCTCGTTGCCTGCAACGACCTCTGCGCCTATCATATGGTGGCTCCACTTCAGAGATCGCTGCAGAATTCGATCAGCGATTTGATCTCGCTATGTACCATCTACTTCGCGTTTTGGACCGAAAATCACACGCATGATTCTTCCCTCAGGTTAAGGAGCCATCTTTCGTACTTAACCATGATCAACGCTTTGTAAAGCTTCACCTTCACGGCACTTGATAGGTGTTTACATTTTAGCAGTGGTGATAGAGGATACAAAGCACGACTGCCAGGTGCCAGCAGCACTTTAATATCCTCCCCCACAATGTTATCGTGAGTGATAAGAGAGCCCAAATATATGAACTTTCTCACTCCCTCAACTACCTCAAACGTGTAGTGGCTACTACTAAAATCTGGTGTGCCATTCTCCCTATAACCATTCTCCCTATATCATGTATTTCGTTTTGGTCTCTTTGAGCTGGAGTCCAACAAAAGCTGTAAACTCTATACAAGCGGATCAAGTAAAGGGTGTTTTTTTTAGAGGTTCACAACTTTGAGTTGGCAACACTGCTTTATTTGACAACCCATTTAACATCTGATAGTTGCTTTTTGTTTAGTTTGGTTTGACATTTCATTATGTCACTTCGAAATTTTTAAAATTCTTTAAATTTTTGAAAATTTTGTAATTCACAATTTCCATTCAAAATTTTGTTCTCCGATGAAGCCCATTTTTGGTTGAATGGATACGTAAATAAGCAGAAGTGTCGCATTTGGAGTGAGGATAATCCATAAGCTTTTGTCGAAACACCGTTACATCCACAGAAAATTACTGGTTGGTGCGCTTTATGGGCTGGCGGAGTCATTGGGCCATATGTCTTCAAAAACGATGTTGGTCAGAATGTTACTGTCAATGGTGAGCGGTATAGGGACATGATTAGAGATTTTTTCGCACCTCGATTAGCTGGTATTAATCTTGCTGACATGTGGTTCCAACAGGACGGAGCCACATGCCACACAGCGCGCGCTACAATTGATTAACTCAAAGAAACTTTTGATGAACAAATAATTTCGCATAATGGTCCAATTAATTGGCCACCAAAATCGTGTGATTTAACCCCATTGGATTATTTTCTTTGCGGTTACGTAAAGTCACTTGATGACAAATGCTGTGAAAAGTTTGTGAAAATTAGTGTTCCAGATTGCACCTTGTACGCGCCAGCCGTGGCGGCCCCACAGTCGAAATCATATTTAAACATTAATGGCATAAAATTTTCTTTCCAACCGTTTCATTGATATTAAAAATATATTTCTTTGCTTTATTATGATTCAAACTTGTGTTACTCTATAAAAAACATCCTTTATTTCTTTCACTCCGTTGTTATTCAGTCCAATCACGCCGATGTCATCTGCAAGCACCTGATTGGACTGGCGATATAAGATGTTACTCTGAGGTGTTTCAGTTTTACGAAAGATGTATTCCAATACGAGATTGAAGAGTATCGGCCTGTCGAACACCCGAGTTAACTGCAAAAATTCTTGATGGCCTGTTCTCAACTTTAACACAGCATTGAGACTGTGTCACTGTCATTCTACACAATCGTATCATTTTTGTTGGCATACTTAGATATTCCACCGAAGACCACAAATTCTCTCGATTGATCGAATCATAGACCTGCCGGAAATCCAGGAACACCTGATGTACGGGAATGGAAGTCTCATAGTATTTAGATAGAATCATCCGCAGCGAAAAGACCTGATCTCGATTCGGACGAAATCCTCCTTGATAGTCACCTCCGCTAGAGGAGTGATTCTTTCCAATATAATATAGGACAGTAACTGATATGCTGTGCAAAGGAGAGCTATATTACCAAATGATGATCGCTGCTAAATCTCGTGTCCGGCTACTTGAGCGGAGGTCTGGTGTTATTTTTGGCAGTATCCGATTTTCTTTTTGTGGACTTATATATTTTATAAACAAGTAATTCTTTTTACGGATGCGGGTCGTCAGCCCTGCGATCGACAAGCAAAGGATACTGTATTCTTGGAAAACATGTTCGTGCAATTTAGATTTACGAGACATGTGAGTGCCCCCCAACCACAGGGGCTATTATATATGTATAGATAAAGTATATTTCAAATATCATTTATATAGATACTGAATTATAGAATATATACTATATTGAAGGTATAATTTATGTGTGTATAGTCATAATCATTTTTTAATTGAAAAACGTACACGTATTTTGAAATTTCAATTAATTTTATTGGTTTTGTGTATCCCATACATCAATGGATTTATTTTAATTTTAATTTAAAATATTTCATTGTTTAAGCAAAACAAAAAATATTTATGGATTTTCTATATATTATACCAAGTGCTATTGGTACCCTACAGGCAATAAAACAATCAAGTCAAAACAAAACATTTCCTTATATACGTATATGTATCTTCCAAAGACGTATTCTTAGAATAAATGAATACAATTAAATTTAATTGAGCGTGAATATACTGCAGTATCCCCACACATAGGCAGGAACATTAACAAAACTGACCTATTTCCTTTTTTGTGTTTTTTGTTTTTCAAAACGTTTATTTTCTCTTCTAAAAAGTGATTGTTTGTCCCAAAGTATTTAATGTTTTGGAAAATATAACATTAATTTTTAAAACGCCTTTTCATGCACATATACATACACAAATACAGTAAAAGTATTTCAAATGGTTCTTAAATTTTTGTTAGATACATTTATTTAAGTAAAGAAATCGAGTTTGTAGTAACATTTATGATTTCATATAAAAAAAATAATAACAACAAATAGATCTGTCAGGCACAAGCCCGTGCTGGTTGACAGATATATGATGTATTAGTGTGGATTTAAAAGGATTGCAAACTACTAGTTCAAATAATTTCGGGATTTATGATGATGTGGATATTCCTCTGTAAAATGTAACGTCATCACATTTTCCGGATTTACAGACAGGTGTAATCTTATCTTGATTAAGGACTGATTAAACAGTTTGCACAACGGATTTACCAAAATACTTGCAAACGTTTTTAATTTAGATGAGGGTATATCGTCTGGCTCACATCCGTCTCCAAACCACTTCAATGGGGACAGAATGTCTTCATCAGATATGGTTGGAGAAGTGATTAATACATTGTTAATGCTTGATTGATTGATGTACCAGTATTGGCGTTTGGTCGATAGACAGATTTAAAAAATGCCGCAATCATGTTCGCTATTTCCTTGGCGTTCGAGGTGCTGATATTGTTATAAGTTATGTTGGAAGGGTACCCCTCGATTTCACGTTTAGATCTGGAAGTATTTCCAGAAATGTTTTGGATTAATTTTAATTTTTTCTTGGATCCTACCAAATTCCTCGATGTGTTGTGAAAAGGCCCGCTTGTTTGCCTCCAGACTTGATTTCATCATTTTAGTATATGCCTTACACTTACGATTTTTTAGGTTTATAAGTCGGTCCATTCGGTGGTCCAATACCAAGGAGGATGAACACTTGGGGCTTTGTTATATATTGGTACATGGAGTTCAAAGCTTTGGTGTTCCAGGAAAAAGTTTATATACGCTACATAATATGGAAATATGGATTTGATTACAACCACGATACACCATATCACCTTAACCTGAAGCAATTACCACCGTATCTTACTGGATTGAAAACCTTCAACATGACAACGCTCCAAAATAGGAGGAGATTCTGAAATCTTCATTTGGCTGCAACATGCTACCCATCTATACATCGATGCTCAATCTATACTGGAATCAATTAAAATAAATGCATATGCACCTATAGTAGAAGTTTAAAAGATTATGAGTGTTATTCTCCGACCTGAATCAATTTTTATTTTTTCTATGTTTGTATTTGTACTCGGTTCTATTTTTTGTAAGTTTAATACTCAAGTCAAATTTGTAAACTTTTATCAAAATAATAAAATAAGCATTCAATGGATTAGGGTTTGTTCCATTATCACTTAATAAGTCAAACAGAATTCCAAACATTGCAGTATTACAGTATGTTTGTGTAAACATCTTTAAGAGCTGTTGTGCAAATCATGCGCTGGATGAATTCATTTCATTTCAGGTGTCGCTTTGATACGAAGAATATGATCCCAGGTGGTCGTGCCTTTAACATATCCAACGTCGACTTACAATTCCTTAAATATTACTACCGTATCGGTATGCTTGGCTAGGTTACCCTATTACCGATCTATATATTACCACCGACGAGGCGCATACTCGTCTACATTTTAGTAGATTTAAATTTTTTTGATCGATATCGTTTTCGATCGATATCGTTTTCGATCGATACCTTCAGGTCCTTAGCCAGGCTTTGCCAGATGCTGTAGAATCATTATGTGTGTTCTCCGAATCCAAGTTCGAGATAATGGCCTGTGGTCACTTGATGTCCAATTTTCATGGACGGACCAACTTAAAATTTTTCTGCCCGTCATGAGAGTGAGATCTATATTCGCCTCCCCATTGTGAGAATATGTACTTGGCTCCCCATCTTCGTTGATAACGAATAGGTTACTTCTTGGTATAAATTATTCAACGAGGACTCCTCTGTCGTTTGTGTCCTTATTGTGTATTTAGTTTGGACTTAGCATTGAAGTCGTCAGTAATGATAATAGGATGGTATTTAAGACCATCCATGATTTTATCAAGTTTACTTACATATTCCACTGGACCGTCTGAATATTGGAAGTAAATACTGACCAGATATAAAACTTCCTAAGTTAGAGGTCACAGCTCCACACACACACAGTGTGTATCGTACTACTGTGAAATCTAAGAACCTCAAGATAGGTGTTGAGGATGCCAATGGCCGCTTTAATATTTTCATTGTTTCCAATGATTATTCTTGTGTACAGGGTCATACCACCTATAACCCCTTTACTCGCGTATGGTTCCTGTATGCAAAGTATGTCAATCGCTTCTTTTTCAATATATTGTCTGATCTCACCAACTGCTTTAGCATTATGCATATTCAGTTGGGCGATGTTCAATCGACAATTATTTTTAGTTTTAACTGGCATAGACAGTTCTCTTCATCATTAAGTTTAAAGCCGTTTTGTATGAGCTACAAACTTTACTGCGTCACGAATGGTCAAAAGTAATGTTTGCCTTGCAGCAAGAATCGCATTTCACGTCTTCCGTGCGTGGTTTTTGGTCAATGCCCATTGTCACCGCAGTGACCACAAATGTGGTGTTGTTCCTTACAGAACTTAGCAATCTGCCCAAATGTCTGGCAAACCCGATGGTTTTTGATAAGGATATTCCTGGCAATTGGCGATACCTCTATCACCCAATGAAGTGACTTGGCCTCTTTTGGCCCTTTGTTTTGTTAAAGCTTCTTTAATTGCCTCGCTCTTTTCAGCCCTGTTCACATCATAAATGATTATCCTGGGCAGATGCTTTTCTGGTAGCAATGCTACCAGCCCAGTGTTCGAAAGTTCCTTACTAGCTAGGAAGAAATCCAGATCTAATTCCTTTCTTCCTGTTTTGATTAGAACGCCATCCTTGATGTTTGTGATCTTTCTATCAACGAAGCGTTAGCCATTCCCGGGTTTATAATTTCCTGCCATTTATTTTTAACTTCCTCACTAATTTTTAAGCCATGTCTTTGACAATGACAACCTTTGATAGTTACCACTGGGTCTTTCGTTTTGTTCCTGTTACTAGGACAGGGATCAGAGGTACCGCATTTTTCAAAGTCACAGCCTCTTTTAGTGCACCGACTGAGTCAGCGCCTACAGGCTGTGTGGTGGATTACTGAGATCGATTCTCCACAGCCTCGTTGCCATCAGTTCAAACTCGCTTGTTGCGGTTCGAAGCTGATTTCCCATCACCCGATCTACACTGAGTTTGTCTGTGTTTCGCCGTACAGTGGATTTTTAATGCACCCTTCAGATGTGATCACTAGTTAATTGCCTCCCCTCGACATCGTAGAGTTACGCAGCTCAGGATAACAGAATCCGCTGCAGCAATTTGCCAGCTTCGGGCACATCATTGTTGGAAATCCAATTATATCGGAGGCACGTATTGTCAGCGCAAAGCCCCTATATGAAATACACTATAGCCTACGCTATTTGCAAGGGTTCGAAAATGTTTTATTTGCTTTCACAGTAACTGTTACATTGAAGCCGAATTATATACTCATTTTTGAATCAACTGTGCAATATGTGTATTTCTAATTATATAAATCTTTGTTTTTTATCAAAGTCAAGTAAAAATATGTATTATTGTGTATTATAGATATTTTATAAAATAATAAAAGAAATAAAAAATAATATTTTTTAATATATGTATGTAAATGTGTATACATTTATTGAATTTCCGTTTCTAAATCGGAGAATTTTTTTTGTTTAGTTTAATTCACCGAATTTAACAAAAAAATAAAAAATAATGTTAATAATTTAAATTAAAAAAAATTTTTTTTTTGTTTACACTTTTCAATAAAATTGTATCATCGTGGAACATTTATTATAAAAAAAAAAATACAAAAAATAAAAATTGCTAAGTCATACAAACAACGAAAACCTTGTTGAGAGTAAAATTCAAAATTATTTAAATTTCACACCGTACGAAAAAATTAATTTATGGGAAAATTTATTTTGCGTGCATGTACCCATATATTTTAATTAATTCAACGGTTCAAGACAACAGAATGAATATTTAGATTTATTAAAAAAACCTTTAAGTTCAGCTCGACATATACATACGAATATTTCGAACGTTGCATCGGGATAGACTGTAACATTTTTAACATAAATGCGTTGTATCTGCGTTAAAGATTTTCTTACAACAAAACCATTTTTATTAAAAATCCATTGTGCGGTTTATTTTTTAATAACCTTAAGGTCGTTAATCATTTTGTCCATAAGCATGTAATTCACTTATATTCGCCGTATTGAAATCATAATAATATTATTTAGATTAGGAATCTCCCCGTTCGAGAAAATATTCTCGCCACAGTTGATGTAGTCAAGGTTTAATATGTATATACGTATATACCAAAAATTCAATTTTCTAGTTGTGTTAAAAAAAAGGTTAAATTGTCCTGCAATTTCTTTTCAATGTACATATAACTATATACATTTTGACGTCGTTTTACATTTTATTTGTTATTGTATTCCCTACTCAGTTCTTCATTTAACCATAATAAAATGTATAAATTATAATAAAAAAAAACCCGCCCTTCCCCCCGACTGAAAGAAAATAACGAACCTCAGAAAATTATTTTGAAAAAGCGTGTGCTTATAAAAATATTCATTAAATAAAATATTTGCTACGTTAGGTTTTTGATTCGCTGTTTTGCATTCTGATACAAAGTATAAAGAAAGTATGATAGGTAATCAAACATAATTGGAACTGGAGATTTTGAGAATCCAAATTAACTATTTCTGAAAAATTTCGAAAAACTATAATAAACTACTTGAAAGCGTTTCCCACACTCTGCCAGCCCGAATTCGACCTCAATATCTTTTCAAATTTGAATCGTTTTGTGAACCGACAATAACATTTTTTGAATTATGAATTTCGATATATGACTTTCAAACTTTGTAGAATTCCAAACTCTTTAAGTTCCATAAGAAAGTTTTCTGAAGTTCCTGGTCATTTCCGAATACTCACAATTTTTAAAATTAAAATTATTGAATTTTATTAGCAAATTTTATATCGTATAAAATTGTAAACAAACTTTATAAAAAACATTAGATTTCAACAATATTTAACATTTTGAGATCTTACGCATAAAATTCAGAATTTGAAACCAAATTTTCGAATTCTGAATTCGGAATGTTTAAAGCTTATTATAGACGGGTGTGAAGTTTGTCCTAAAATTGTCCTAACTTTTTTATCTGAGAATGTATTAGTAAAAATTATAAATATCTCGTTATTATGAATATTTTCCCAAACTAGTATTAATTTTACAATAAGAATAATTGAAAATGTAATATTGCGATAAGTCTAACTCTAAAAAATTAGTAGAAATTCAAAACCTTAAAGTTTAGTGACACAGGACAAGCGTGCATTTTACAACTCTGTATTTTAGAACAAATTTAAAATTGTAAAAAAATCGCCCTGTTGAACCAAGAATCGTACCTTATTAGCGAAATACGAAAAAAATTTGGCTAGCTGCGGACTATATTTAACTAAAAAATATTAAAGCTTTCTTAAATCTAGAAGATAAGTATCTTAGGACAGGGGTGTTTACCACGTTGTAAGTACAAAATTTAAATTTTAAAAAAATTCTCCTACTTAACCAGGCGTCATAAAATATTTATTTTCTACATTTAAGAGAGCTTTAATATTTTTTAGTTAGATATAGTCCTCAGCTAACCAAAAATCTATATCGCTATCTGGGTACGCTCCTTGGTTTAGAAGGAGATTTTTTTGAAATTTCAATTTTGTACTAACATACAACTTTGTAAAACACCCCTGTCCTAAGAGATTTATCTTCTAGATCTAAGAACGCTGTATAATAATTTGTAGTTAGATATAGTGCACAGCTACCCAAAAATGTATATACACCCTTGCTCGAAGTCACTTAGCTACTAGATAGAGGATTGTTTTTATTAATCGGAACATTAAGGTTTCCGTTCATTTACTTTAAACAAGTTAATGCTCGTGTTTATCCCTTGAGTAAAATTTTGCACTAGTTTATATTTGGATTGGCATAAACTTTGTAGTTGAATGTTATTGTACTTAGATTTCTTGTCTTTGAGGATTGGTAATTTTTCTATGTTTGCTAATAAGACAAATAGCTTTTAACAATTAATCGGTTTACCAGAATTTTGTTTATTATTGTCACTAATACAAACAAATTTATTTACTATTAGGACAAACTTCTCACTTTTAAACAGACGCGTGAAATTTGTTCTAAATTTATCCTAATTGTTGTTTGTGTAATTTAAGAGAAATTTTGGACAAACTTCACTCGAATTATTATAGAGTTAACCAATCAACAAAAATATTATATTAAGACAATTTTACAATTCTGAATTTAAAATGTTAATTCAATTCAATCAAATTTTGAATTTTAAAACTAATGATTTCCTATCGTAGTTTGATATTTTAAATTCAACAATTTTGAAAGCGGCACACAGTTGTTTTTGGGTAAATTTCGTAAGAAAATATAACAAAAAAATATTCAAATTCAGGATGTTCAACCCAGCTAATTTTGAATTAAAATTAAAATTTTATTAGTTTTATGATGTTAATGATAGTTTTAAGGGATGTAGACTAATTTGTCGTCAACTTATAAGGCATCAACTTAACGATATTTTCTCCATCTGATCATTGTGCTTGTTAAATTATCTTGTAACGGTGGTTCAACGTGAACGATGTCATTGGGAAGTACCTTTCTTGTTATTCGGGAGGAGGCTTCATTTTATTTTGATTTGAATAAGTTTAGCTGCTGCTTTTTGATTCATCGATTCAACCGTGAATTTGTTTGTAATAGGGAATTGTTACTTCGTATCATACATCTTAGTGAATTTTGTTAAAGTGGTTGTTACACTCTAATTATTCTGAGTACTTTTTGTGTGTCAAAAATGTTGTAGTTGCTTGTCTGACCAGAGGATGTGTCTTTAAATCTTCTTGTAATATTTCATTATCTGCTTCAATAAACTGGAGTATACTAAACTTCCGTTTGAACTAATTTTCGAATTTTTACTCAATACACTCAAATCATGCATTAGAACGCATCAGCCACTTCTTCAGGTGTCAAAAAATGTTGACCATCAATGTTTTCGGGAGCAAGAACCGATTTTGGATGACCATTACTCGAATTAAATTCATTAATGCACTGTTGTTTAGTTAACCCACGTCAAAATTTGTAAGAAATTATCGCACGAAAATGTTCAGTATTTATAGTTCCATTGTTGCACTGATGTGAAGTTTTAAAAATCACTATAGCAAACAAGAATAGCAGCGATGTAAAAAAAGCCTACTGAGTAAATATATCGTCCAAAATATCAAACTTTACGATAGAGACGTCAGTGCTCGGATGTTCCACCATCACATTTTCGATAGACGTTTGTGTCTCTTTTTTCACGAACAAAATTGTGCTCCATTGCATTTTTGCAATTACGCTTTTTCTATTGCGACCTCAGCCTGTTAGAATAAATTTGCCAATTATCCCTTTTTCCTCTTTTCACTTGCCATCGGAAATACAAATATTGGTGATATTTTGTCGAATTAATTCATAGAAATAGAATTGAGTAGGCTATGACCACAATAGAAATTGCGGAATTGATTACGAAATAGAATACAATTTTGTTCGTGAAAAAAGAGACACAAATGTCTATCGATTATCGAAAATGTGATGGTAGAACATCCTAGCTCTGGAGTGTGTTCATAAACTCGACATTATTGCAACAATAAAATTTCCCCTTATTGTTACAAACGTCATTACCAACTCTACTCGGTACTGCCTTTCTATACGTCAAAATGACAGTTGTAACAATATTGTTACAATGTCGAGTTTATGAACACACTCCTGCAGTTACCAGATGGAAGTGCTAGGGTTGTCCAATCCCGAAATATAAAAAGTAACCTATGTAGATTGTTGTGTGGCACTGGTTTTGTTTATTTTTATGCAATTTAGAATTTCTTAACGAATTTGATTGGTATATTATGGTATGCGATACTTTTGTATTTGAAAGTCTAGTGTTGGCAACATCAGAATACTCTCTTCAATTTTCATTTAAAATAAAAGAAACATAATTTTTCTTTTTCATCGTTATTTATGTAATATATACATACAAAAATACATTATATAATGTTTCCTCTTGCAATTTACAACTATCATAAAAAATTAAAATATAATTTTTCAAATTTTTTTATTATAAATTTAAATTACAAACAATATTAATAGTATAAAATATATTTTGTTGATTAATAAATAATATTTTATGATTCATTTAACACAATCTACAATTTATGAATGTTTATTCATCCTCTAGGCATTGTATTTGTAGAGTAGAAAAAAATTATAGGCCACAATTATTCACCCCTAGAATAGATCGCTTTGCTACTATGTGTGTATAAAATATTCATTCATTCCATACAATTCCATTTTATAACATCGGTTGCAAACATGTGGCCACAAAAACATACATTAAATTTAAAGTTAAGGCTGTCTTCTAAAACACGAAAAAGTCGAATTGGCAAAACTTTTTGTATGCAGCGGTGAACCGTGTTATTTAATGAATATTGCTTTCTGTTAAAACTCAAATGTAAATTTAATAAAGTTAGCGTTTGATATGCCTGACTTACACAACAATGTGGTAAAGTGTCTGTATTTGAACAGTTCAAATCCAAACTAAAATAAAAACTAAATAAACCCAACATTTTTTTTTGGTTTCTGGGCAATTCAGGATCCGGAAATGTACAAACTCGTACATATTTGTATACGTTTATATATATATAAAATAAATAATGAAACACAACAAGAGAGTTTTTCAACATACAAATGTACATACATATACATATGCTTAAAGTGGTATATATTTTTTGAGTTATAAAAAATTGAAATTTAACTTTATTCAATTTTAATTAAGGTTACAACAAGTAGGTATCCATAACATAAAATGTATTGAGCATTTTTTAAATTTAATCATGAAAAATAAATCAACTGAATACACACATGAAAATGTATCCTATACCTATTGTCTAATGAAGCTATCAATTGCCAAAATAAAATCAATGCTATACATGAAATATTAAGATATTTTTTTGTTCGTTAACCCGTCAAGTATGTATACCTACGTACATATACATATGTAAATATTTAAAGAGCAGCGATGTTCAAACTATTTGTTATTGTGATCCCATTTACACCCAAATTTAAGTCTTAAAACGTAAAGTTACGCCACTGTCTATATTCGTCCAAAACATTCAGATTATCTGTGACACGATGTCAAATGTAGTTTATGTTTTAACTGAACAGATATAGTGATACAATTTTTTGCTATAACATCGATCGATTTTTTATCCCAATAAATAAATGTTTTATTTGTATATCAATTGATTGTGACATATTTTGTAAAAATATATATATATACATATATATGTTTTGTGTATGTATATATACATATATGTACGATATGTATGAGGTTGAATTTTTAATAAATTATAATCGATTTGAATAATTAAATCACATTGGGATCACTCTCGTGCAGACATTATATGTCTTAAAATAATTTTCAATTGGTTAAAAATTAAAATGTGACCGTGTAGCATAAATGTATGTCAAATAAAATTAATTTATTATGTTTCAAAGTCTTCTATATATACGTTGTAATAAATCATAAAATAAAAATTATGTTCAGCTTAGTCTAGTACATAATGTATATACATCTTGAACTTAACAATATTTTTTCTAAAATGTTCATCTTGTTTAGTGC
Source organism: Tipula unca (assembly GCA_951394425.1). Classification (NCBI taxonomy): domain Eukaryota; kingdom Metazoa; phylum Arthropoda; class Insecta; order Diptera; family Tipulidae; genus Tipula; species Tipula unca. The sequence continues at coordinate 5,023,197 of OX596380.1, read as the reverse complement.
TAATAGTTTATCATGTCACATTTTCAATTTGTCAACGTTATAAAAAACTAAATAGCACCTAAAGCAAGAAACACATTAAAAAATATTTTAATACCGCTTTACAATATCTAGCTCTGTAGCAAATTTATTTCAATTTTGGCGTATCGAGTATATTGATTCATTCAACAACAACATTTTGTCTACAAAAACGTGGTAACATACAAATTGGATGATTGATGATAATTGATTGGATTAATTTGTATTGGGTTTCCTTTTATTAAGCTGTAATGTGTGCGCGATTAAAGTATACGCAACGATCCTCAAACTATTTATTATTGTCACCCCATTTTTTAAAGAACATTTTTTGAGTTCATACAATTTGTAAAATTTATTTTTAACACAAAATTAGCTGGGTTATCTTTAAGTATTTATTTGCAAATTTTTAAACTTCAATAATTCAAATTAAAATTTAGAATTGTAAAATTAGGTTCCAAAAGTTCTAAATTCGACAAACTTAAATTCTATTCCTAGAATTTCAAAAATTTGAATTTAACATTTAAAACTACCATGAACATTCCCAATTTGACATTTCTAAATATTTTTTTAGAAATTGTAGATATCCAGTAGTTTGGAAATTAAAAAAGTTGGATTTATAAAATCAAAATTTCTAAAGCTCGCCCAGATTTTCATAATTATTTGCAATTTTCAAAATTCAATTGAAGTTTCAAATTCAAAATTGTAAAATATATTTTTTATTAATATTATATTCCCAGAATTCCCAAGATTAGAGTTAAAAATTTAAATTATCTTATTGCATTAAAATCTATTTAACAAAAAAGCTCGGATTTTTAAAAATACTGAGTTGCAAATTTAAAATTACTTAGTTGCAAATTTAATTAAATATTGAAATTGGTTTTAAAAGTTCAAAATTCGATAAACTCAAATTTTCCTTCCCACAATTTCAAAAATTTCAATTCTAAATTTAAAAACGCTATTTACATTATATTAAAATTTAATAAATTGAAAGATTTAGAATTGTAAAATGATAAACAAACATTTTATTCTCAGAATTCCTAAAATTTTCCAAGGTTTGAGTTAAAAATCTAAAATTATCTAATTGCATTGAAATAATTGGACATCGATTTATAATCTCCACTGTCAAATTGCACTTTTCAATTGAGATTTGGCAAAATTTTCACAATTCCGATAATTATTGAAATTTAAAATTCAAAATTGTAAAAATTGGGTTTAAATGTTCGAAATTCGAAAAATTCAAATTTTGTTCCTTAGAATTTCATAAATTAGAATTCAAAATTTAAATGCGCTGTTTACATTATTCAAAATTTAATAAATTGAAAGATGAACAATTTTAAAAATGAACTTTCTTAAATCAATTAAAGTTTCGAATTCAGAATTGTAAAATTCGATAAACAAAAATAATATTACCAGCATTCCCAAAATTGTCCAAAACTTGAGTTAAAAATTTAAAATTATCTTATTGCATTGAATCAATTGGACATTAATTTTAAAAATACAAATTAGGCTTCCCAAAATGAATTTTGCAAAATTGTTGGTAGACGAAAATTGTTTAAATCGATTTAACAAGACAGCTCAAAAAAATTTTAAACTTATTTGCAAATTTTCAAAATTTCAATAATTTGTATTTCAATAAAATTTAAAATTCAAATTTGTAAACTTTGATTTAAAAAGTCAAAATTCGATAAACTCAAATTTTCCTGCGCAGAATTTATAAAATTTAAACTCAAAATTTAAAACCACTGTTTACTTTATATCGAAATTTAATAAATTGAACGATAAAAATTTCAAAAATTCATACACTTTCTGGTGAATTCTACATTGAATTAAAAAAATTAACTTTCTAAAATCAATTAAAAATTTGATTAATTAAAAAGTTCATTTGAAATCAGAATTTTAAAATTTGATAAACAATTCCAGAATATCCAAAATTTGAGTTAAAAATATAAAATTATAATTCAAATTATAAAATTCAAATTTCGCTTACCAATTTAAATTTTGCAAGATGGTTGGTAGAAGAATATCGTTAAAATGTTATTTATTCAAGTATAAAGCTAAATGATTTTTGAAAGTATGTACATATTTGCAAATTTTCAAAATTTGGTTTTAAAAGTTCAAAATTCGAAAAGTCAAATTTTATCGCCTAGAATTCCAAAAAATTGAATTCAAAATTTAAACCGCTGTTTACAAGATGAAAAATGTCAAAAATTCACACAAATTCTGATGAATTCTACATTGAATTAAAAAACCAACTTTTTAAATTCAATTAACGTTTTGGATTCAGAGTTATAAATTTCCTTTAAATTCAGAATTGTAAAATTTGATAAACAAAAATGTTATTACAAGATTTTCCAAAATTTGAGTTAAAAATTCTAAATTGTAAACATTGGTTTTAAAAGTTCAAAATTCGATAAACTCAAATTTTACTGGCCAGAATTTCAAAAATATCAATTCAAAATTTTTAACCACTGTTGACATTATATCGGAATTTAATAAATTGAACTAAATTTTAAAAATGAACTTTCTAAAATCAATTAAAGTGTTGAATTTAGTTTGAATTATGAATTGTAAAATTCGATAAACTAAAATTTGAATTCCCAGAATTCCTAAAATCTCAATAACCAGTAATTAAAATTTTAAAAATAACATAGGTGCCTGAATTTTTGCAATATCGCGACTTGGGTCGCGAACCATAGTTTGGGAACACCTGCGGTGTATACGACGAGGCGATAATAATTGGTGACTACAGGAAAAGTTAAATAAATAATAATTAGGTATTTATAAAAAATAAAAAATTTATTCATTTTGCAATAATCACGCTATTTAGAATTTAATCAATAAGATTAATTTCACTGGCTGTTGGTTCGGTTATAAAATGTTTTGTGTTTTTTTTTGTTCAAGAAATAAACAAAACGAATACAAAATAATTTATGAACTTAAATAAATAATTATATTATTTTGATGAATATTTTCTAATTAATAGAATCACGCAAATTTAATCACCTTTGCATAAATTGATTATCTTGATTTCTTACAAAAGTGTATTTACAATGATCAATCATTATTGTGACATTGTGCTGTCCCGCGTATATATAGTACATACACATTATGTATATATATGGAAATATTTTTTTTTTAAACATTATCTACATATTTATGCTATAAATATTAAATCACATGTTTTATTATCAGTTAACAACAGTATTAAAAATGCCATCAAAATAAGTTTATTTTATTTAAGCCTGATAACCAAATATAATTGTTACATTTTGTTGTGTGATAAAAAAACATAAAATTCTAGATGACGAACGTCATAATGAAATTATTTATATTTTTTTGGTATATTGAAATGTGTGTGTGTGTGTGTGTGTGTTTGCTTCGGAGGTATTCTGACAAAATTTATTGGAAAAACAATTAAAAAATGTATAAATTTATTTTTTGTGCATGTCACATTATATGATGGAATAAAATATATAAACAGACTATAAGCACAATGACAGATATAAATTGTTGAAAGCCAATATGATTGATTAATCGATATTTAAAGTTAAAATGTACAAGCAACAAAAAAAATGAAATGAATAATGGATTACGCATATTGATTTGGCCATATTTACTGTACCCATTGGTTTAAATAATTTATATAAAACAAACATTAAATTTATTTTTAAACGATGCGTTTCTCTGATATTTTTGCCAAATTTTTAATTTTTCTTTTAAATCCGCTGTTGATTTAAATATTACATCAGTTCTAAACCAATATATTTGTACGTCAGCCAGTGGACCAACTAGAATTAAAACGATTCCACATCATATACATACATTCATATATATAAGCAGAAAATCTTATATTCAAAAGGAACATTCTATGTATTTCGGAAAAGGTACGAGTATACCTACACAAGTATATAAATATGTTATGCAGGTAAAAAAATAAAAATCAATTCCAATATAATTTTAAATTAATAATACATTTGGTTTGGTTACCTGAAATTCAATTTGCGATAAGAAACTCGTATGTATGTATTAAGTAAATTATTTTTTAGAGCGCCAATCAATATTTTTCCAATCATGATGTAGACAAGGCCTCGCGTTTTCAGATCGTAACCACTAAATTAAACATTTTAATTTTTTTGTATGGCGCACAGTGACGAAGATAATAATTTGCGGTTTTATATTATGTATTTAAAAATTAAATTTTTTTTATTTTTTGAGTGTTTAATTTTTTTAAACTATGTAAATAAATGTATTTAAATAAGATTAGGAAGATTTTAATTTTTACAAGCATTTTATAAATGTGTGTAAATTAAATGGGATTAAATAATTAGCGAGATATAATAATAAACACATGATTATTTTAAATATTCTGTTTACCATTATTCATATGTATAATATAACAATTAAGATTAAATAATATTTAAATAATTTAGGTAAGTACTACTATATAGAAAATACTGATGAAGTTGTGATGCGTATCTTAAATGACGGATTGGGTTTGCGGATTCAGGCGACTGACATAAGCTTTTCATACCGCGGAAAAAGTAAAAATCCAGCTGCATCTGGAAAAATTTTTGTCAAGTTTTGTCGTCGCAACACGAAATCCGAAGTGCTTCAATCCAAGCTGAAAAGAAATCTTAAGGGGACATCATGCGGTTTTCAAACGAGTAAGCCTATATTCATCAACGAGTCATTGAGCTTCAAAATGCGGGAATTGCACTATCAGGCTAAAATATTGCAACTGGAAAAGGGATATAAACATCTTTGGGTACGTAATTCTAAAATTTTCATGAGGAAAATTGATGGGAGTGAGAGACGAGAAATCAAGGATAAAGAAGACCTGCTCAATTTATAAATTAAATAACTTAAATTTTAAATGTCTGTTGTAAATTGTAGTCGTCACGATCAAATGGTAAATCTCTCATCAATAAATAATTCCTCTTTATCCAAAGATGAAAGTACATTGTGGATAATCCACCAAAATTCTCGTAGCTTACGTAAAAATAGTGATAAAATATTTGCACATCTTAATTCATATTCCAACTTGCCGGATATTATATTTTTCACAGAGATTTGGATTGGAAGTAATGAGGTTTCCAGTTATAAGATTCCTAATTTTAATTTGGTTGATTGCTGTAACAATTCTTACGCATCCGGAGGTATAATTGGCTATGTGAAGTCTGGTCTAAATTTCAATTTTGTTACTAAAACATTAAAAACCGCTGACGTCTTGAGGTTAAATATTTTAATCGACTCTGAGAGTTTTTGTGTGGTTTGCGCATATCGTTTTCACTTTTGTTCAATCTTGGAGTATGTTGATGAATTTTCGACTTTTCTTAATGGTATCAGAAATAAAAATCTTATTATTATGGGTGATTTAAATATTGATATTTCAGAGTGTAATCTTACGAATCCTAATGTTAGTGTATATCTTCAAATGATGTCTTCTTTTGGGTTGACTTCGCTAGTCCAAGAGTTCACTAGAGTTACTGATACTACTTCGACCACGATTGATCACATTATTAAATTATTTGACTAACGGAATAAAGGCCTAGGGCATCACTTTAAATGTAAATATAAAAATAAAGTATCACATCCAATAAGATTTATAACACAAATTTCTAAAAAATACTTTCAATATATACGAAGTCTTTCAATAATCGCTAGAATTTAAAGATGTGTTGGCCAACTCTATAATTGAATTTTCCGATAATATGATTGCCATAATTCTATGCAATTTATATTTAGTCGTGTCATTCTATAAATACTTTAACTGGCGATTTGATTTCGACAACTTCCACTGCTCATCGTACGAAATAGCATCAGGACCATATACCAATAAACGGCAAATCAGGAGCAGTAAGTAGTTGTTTTGCGAGTTTCAAGGTACACTGACCGTACCTTGTAGCAACGTTCCCTTTTAATGAACCTTCGTAAATTAAGGTAAATTTTCTGTTCCAATTTGATATTTTTTTAGATCCGTAAGTAAACAGCGCATATACGAGATAGTTCCAGTAATCTAAAATGTATTTTGTAAACCTACAAATCAGCTTCGTTAATTGACTTCTGAATTTTAATTGAATAATTAATTTGTATACCTTGCGTTAATTAAATATGTTTGCATGTGTGGAACATATTTTAAGAACTCATCATGTTTAACTAAAAATTAAATTAAATCAATATCTTCGGAATCGCACTATATTTTTGAACAATTTTTTCCACTTTTCCCCATTTTTGATTTAAATTCGTCCAATAATACATTATTTAATTATTAAATGAATAAGTTTCATATATATCCTACACAATTTCCACGGGTTCTATATTCATCAATGAGGCTAAGTTCAATTTCGTGTAGAATTGCAAGCATTGAAGAAGCGCGTGCGCCAAAACTAATAATTCGATTGGACGACGCCATAAATGACTTTTGTGATTTAACTGGTATGGACTATGGAGGAAATAGTAAATTATGTTATTTTACATAATTAGGTTTAAATTCTGATACAAAAAACGCACTTCGCTTTCACACAGATTTGATTATGCTTATTCTACAAATAAATCATAAACGTGGAGTTGGTGATCCTCCCCAACCGTCAATCAGTGAATAATATATGTATGTACATAAATTGTTTAATATTTTGAAGAAGTATTTTGAAAATGCGACAGTTCATAAAGCATTTTTTATTTTCAACAATAGATAGTACAAATATTTTAAAAAGCTTTATTGTAAATTTGATTGTGAATAGAACAGCTAGGCTACAGAAAAAAGTAGAAGAATATTTTTTCAGTTTTTTTAAATTCGTATTTTTACAAATACAACAAGCATATGAGAATCTAAAAATTTTGCTTTCTCCAACAATTGTATTTATTTCATTTTACCAAAAATAATAGCTACATGTTGCGTGCCAATGTTGTAAAAAACATACATTCAAAATTTATTCTATCCACACCAATGTTGTTTTAGACATACATTGTAAATTTCATTCTACCACGCCAATGTTGTTTTAGACATACAATCCTAAAAAAATTTGTGTGTGTGTCATAGGCATGCATTGCAAATGCATTTACACTATACGCCACATTGCAATTTTGGTAATATCGTAAAACGAGAGTCCAAAATACGATAATAATGTCAAAAATACTAACCAACAATTTGGTGGTCACTTGGGTATGGTGGAGATTTGCATTTTAATAGGAGGAAGTAAAAAAACTGTTCGTTCTTCATCTGGATAATGAGAACAACTATAATCTGTTAGAGTATACAAGACGGTTGATGCATCTTTACTATACTTGTGTGAGGTAAAGGAAATGACTTTTCTTGTTCATTTGTAAACCTATGCGTCAAGCAGTTTGTACATATATCTGAAGTTTTACTATTCGAAAAAACGCACGTATTGATAAATTCAGAATATTGTACGAATTTGTAAATTTTAAGTTGACAGGTTGAGTTCAATTCTCTGATCGTAAAGAAATGTCTACATTGCACAGTTATAGCTTTTAGATTAATTGTTCGGATTTTTTAACTTTTCCAATAATTCGAATCATTCTCAGCAAAATTTAAACTGAATTAATTTCATTTCTCTGCACTCTCAACAGAGGGTCATGTGTTCATCATCACCCTGATAGATACCAAGGATTAAGACTCCCTTTTGTATCCTATTGGGTTTAAAATGCGGTACCTCCCGACCGTCACAACTTTAACCACTATGGAATTTGCTCCGTAAATTAACCTTGAAATATTGTTAAAATATTCTGTAGGCTTAAGAAAATTACAGCAAAATCTGGAGATAAAGTACACGAAAAGAAGTTCAAATAATTAATTTTTGATATTAAAATTTAAATTTAGATTTCAAAATTCTGGGTCATAACAAACTAAAATTACATAAATTTTAATTTTTGTGGCTCGCGAAATTCTGTATTTTTTTGAATAATAAGCCTTTAGAATTTTACTGAAATTCTTTTTGAATTTTTAGATTTTACATTTTTTCGATAATATGATATAGAAGAATGAACCGCCTTTTGAATAGCCCAAATTTGAATCCATTCTTACTCTTGAATGTTTGAAAATGTTGTCAACTAGTATAGACAAATGTTCTGATATCATAACTAAGGCTGTTATCAAATGAAGATTTTATTCGAAAACAATATTGGGTCTGCAGTACTTTTGAATTTATTTAGCAAAAGTTAAAACTGCAAAAGGTCCAAATTGATTGCAAAATGGTGAAATTGATTATCAAAATGCTAATATTAATTTGCAATAGATTGAATTTGAAGTGCAAATCCTATACTTACTCGTACATAATGTACATGTGTAAATCATAATGATCTTGTTTAACTTTTTGGGTGAAAACTGTAAGGCATAGTTTTGAGTTTTGTAAGAAAATTATCTCTTTATTTTTCTTGTTATATCTAGCCCTTAGACTGACTTATAATAATTCATAACATATTACCTAGTTACTGTATTAAATATCTTGTGATCATAAATATATGTATATATATATATATATATATATATATATATATATATATATATATATATATATATATATATATATATATATGTATATATATATATATATATATATATATATATATATATATATATATATATATATATATGTATATATATATATATATATATATATATATATATATATATATATATATATATATGTATATATATAAAATATATATATATATATATATATATATGTATATATATATATATATATATATATATATATATATATATATATATATATATATATATATATATATATATATATATATATACCGGGTGTTTCTTTTAAACTGAGACGATCAAATATCTCGAAAAAAGCCACTCTACGGAAAAAATGTCTATAATCAAAATTTAATCATACCGCGGGGGAAATACATTAGTGCAAAAAAAATAGTCCCCCACCCCCGCTTTGTAGGTGGGGCGGGGGTAACTTTTAAACTAAGATAGGAAGCCATATTTTTTATGATTTGAATGAGATATTTTGTTCGGTTCATGATAGATGGCGTTGTAATCGACGAAATTCAATTTTTTCAATTTTTCCTTCTTAGAACACACGCATTTGATTCTGCAATACGTTTGAAATAAAAAACATCACGTTTTCATTGGAAATACGTCATCAAAACAATTTAATCAGTTTTGTAAATCACATTTAACGTTTGTGTTATTTCTTATCTTCATGTTTTTCGTAATTGCAAAATAAACGACAAAATACTTTAGAATGGAGCGTTTAACTGTGCCAGAGAAAATTGAAATGGTTCTGGTTTATGGAGAAGCTGGCAGAAATCTTGAAAATGCTGTTGCTATTTACGCTCAACGTTTTCCGGATAGGATTCATTCACGTGCTTCATTTGGCCGTACTATCAAACAATTTATTACTGATGGAAATGATCAACCGAAAAAGAGGACCCGTGGAGCAACAGTCACTGGAGAAAATAATGAAATTGCTGTATTGGCTCATAATCATCTATTAGTACACGAGAAATAGTTCGCGATTCCGGATTGCCCCTCACCAGTGTTTGGAGAATTTTAAAACGGCACAAGTATCATCCATATCATGTGTCTTTACACCAAGATCTTCATGGCGTTGATTTTCAAAATCGGGTAACTTTTTGTCAATGGGCACGTGAACAAATACAACAAAACCCCAATTTTTTTCGTTGCGTAATGTTCTCCGACGAATCGTCTTTTATAAACCATGGAACGGTTAATCGACACAACATGCATTATTGGAGTGTTACAAATCCGAACTGACTTCGTCAAGTTGAACATCAGCGTCCTTGGACTGTCAACGTGTGGTGTGGAATAATTGGCAACAAACTCATAGGCACCCACATTATTGAAGGCAACTTTACACACAAAAACCAACAACACGTGAGAACATGATTGAGCGAATCAGAAATGCGTGTGCTGAAATTCAACCAGACACACTTCTCAGTTGTGTACAATCATTTGAAATGCGGATTAATAAGTGCATTGAAGTCGCAGGCCATCATTTTGAACACTTATTTTAGATTTACAAAATTGAATAAATTGTTTTGATGACGAATTTCGAGTATTTCCAATGAAAACGTGGTTTTTTATTTCAAACGTATTGCAGAATCGAATGCGTGTGTTCTAAGAAGGAAAAATTGAAAAAATTGAATTTCGTCGATTACAACGCCATCTATCATGAACCGAACAAAATATTTCATTCAAATCATACGTACTTTTAGTCGTAGAATCCGTATCTGCAATAAAAAATATGGCTTCCTATCTTAGTTTAAAAGTTACCCCCGCCCCACCTACAAAGCGGGGGTGGGGAACTATTTTTTTTGCACTAATGTATTTCCCCCGTGGTATGATTAAATTTTGATTATGGACATTTTTTCCGTAGAGTGGCTATTTTTCGAGATATTTGATCGTCTCAGTTTAAAAGAAACACCCGGTATATATATATATATATATATATATATATATATATATATATATATATATATATATATATATATGTATATATATATATATATATATATATATATATATATATATATTGGGTGACCAGAATTCCTGAAATATTTCAAACTTGTAAAATTTAGAATATTGTCAGCTTTTTAAATTTGAAATTAATCCAAAATGATTTAACTTAAGTTTAAATTCAAATTTCTTATAAATATGTTAAAATTTAAAATTTATTTAAACAAATTCAAAGATAGCTGAAAATCCGAATTCAAGTTTGCAAAAATTGGTTAAAAATTAAAAAATTCCATTCTTTATTAAATTCTGAATTAAAAATTTGCGTTGAATTTACAAGTTGTGAATTGCGTCTAAATGAAATCATTTCATTTTGAAAATTTTGATTTTCCTGAAATAATATTTTTCAATGTATCGAATTGAGAAACTGAATTATAATTTATTTTTTTTGATGTTTTGTAAAAAGTACAAAATATCTTAAAACTTTAGAAAATTTGAACATATTTCGGTGTATGTTAAACGAAATTCCTATTTATGTTTTATAATTCCAAATTTTAATTTTAAAGATTTAATCAAAATTTTAAAAGTTTGCAGATGTTAAATTTTTAAACATTCAAAAAATCACTTATTTTAAAAATTCAACATTTTCACTAATTTTTTAAAAGGTTCAAAATTCTTGCGACTTGAAATTACTAATTCATAGTCCAACGTTTTTCCAATTTTTCGATTCCTTCCGAATAATTCGATTTTCCAACCCTTCAAAATAGGCATTTCTTCAAGTTCGGAAACAGGAAATAGACCCAGGGGGCTAAGTCGGGAGAATATGGCGGATGTGGAAGCAATACGAAGCGTAATTTATGTGCGTTGTCTTGATGGAAGAACTTTGTTCTTCGCCAAATGCGATAGTTTTTCTTCCAAAATGTCGTTGAAACGGTCTAATAAGTTGCAGTAATATTCGTCGTTGACTGTTCTTCCCTTTGTAGCCATGACCTTGTTGGCCGATAAAACCGCCTTAGCGTTCTTCGGCGCAGATTCTCCAGTAGAAATCCACTGTTTAGACTGTTTTTGATGGTGATGGATCCATGTTTCATCCACAGTTATGAAATAACGCAAAAACTTCTTTTTATTTCGCTTGAACATCGCCAAACCTGCCTCTGAATTTGCCACACGATAGCTTTTTCATATTCAAATGTTCGTGTCATATTTGCGCACACCAGATGCCTACTATCTCAGCTATCTCGCGCACTTTCACTCTGCGGTCTTGCAATACCATATCATGCATTTTGCCAACAATTTTAGTTGTGGTAACTTCATTTGGGCGTCCTGAACGTTCGCCATATATACAAATGTTTGACACGGAAATATTGTCAGTGCTACACAAACGAATTACCAATCAAGAGAGATTTCATTTTTATGAAAAACTTACATTAACAATGCTATATAGTTTTGGTTCTTCCCGTGCTTCAACGAAATCATTGTTTGAGTTATGCAAACCACTTAAACAAACATTTTAAATCATTCTAAAGGAACTCTACAATGAAAAAGAAATGAAAACAAGAAATAAATGATAAATGCATTCTAAACTGGAATGCCTTATCTTGCCCATATACACTACGGGCAGTGTCCGAATGCCGCCTTGGAAGAATGACCAATATCGTTGATTTCTCGCAGACACTAAATACCGCTCACAGAAACTTCCCCGTGGATACAGCTTTACTATATATACATATATAACGTTCACGCAGTTTACCCTGGAAAATATTGACTGAAAAATAAATTTGCCAATAATTCAAATTAAATTCTCACATACGAGAGTATATCAATTTAGGTTATCGAATGCAATTAAAAAGTTCCAAAGTAATCGTTTTTTTCTATACTGTAAGCTGTAAAAAGTATTGGTATATGTGTATGTTATGTGTATTCACGAATGATTTAATTAGTAATTAAATTTTACAAACTTTTCAAATGATGCCAATTAATGGATGTGTCAAGACCAAAACTTCAATATTAACGCAGTTATTTGCCAAAAAACACAAACCCACATGAGAAAATTTCCCACCTTGATTTACTGCGAAATTCTAATTACTCTATCAATCATGCAATTAAACGTATATACAATACAAATATTTACATAACTATATACATATGTACATACAATATACTATAAATTAATCAGTTCATCAGAAAACTGATATCTTTCCATTAAAATGATTTCAACAATCTTTGGGTTTTCAGTGAATATTAGTGTTGTGTGCTGCAATTTAGGTCCCTAACACTAATGCACGGGAGTTAATTATGTCACATATGTATATACAAATCCTCATTCATTAAATTCTCTCAGTCTATTGACAAACAAATATTTTATAGATGGTCTGGAAATACGAGGTAGTTGAACAGTTGAAAAATGGTCAGGTAGTTAAATCAAAAATACCATTTTATCCTGTATATATCTATCAAGTGATCTCGTCAACATAAATGTCTGGAGAATTATTCCAAAATGGCACTTTATACCTTCCATAGCATTGCAATTTTAAAACTGGATTGAACAAATACAACGAAATGTGAAAAAATATCACTTGTTGAATTTTAATGCAAATTAGGTATGCGGATCCATGATTAACTCGTATGACACATTTGATGGAAGTTATATAGTTAAGTCGAAATTATTATTTTGAAACTAAATATGATTTTGTTAGGAAGATTTAATATTGTTTGTTTAACTAATTTAACAAAAATTTTATTTTTCATTGGAAACATTTTGATGAAATATATAAATTTGTGGTGAACGAATTTTTAATTGTTTGATGGAAATTAATGGCATTGCCTTTATAAAGTTAAAATATTTTTGATGAATTTTTGCCAAAATGCCAGAATATTTATTTTATTATTCATATAATTTAATTGATGTATTTTGTTAAAAATTATTAATTTCTACTTTATTTTCATTACAGATAAACAACACATAATTTGCAGTAAAAATATCAAAGGATCGCGCCGTCGCAAGGCTTTATTTATACACCATTATAAATAAAATTGGTACATACTTTTGAATAATATTTTTTTTTTAAATAAATACGTTAGTTAAATTGCAGAATCTAGATTCATAGATCTCTTATGTTCGACATTTCAAATTTTCATTCATGCTTTTCAGTATTTCCAAAAAAAGAAAAAACACGTAACTGGTTTTATAACTTTTTAATTGGTTTTTAATAAAATATCACCCCGATGACCTTAAAATCGAATGAAAAAAGTTTTAATACATATCTAGTTTTATAGTTATGGACATACATGTTATGTTGTACAGAAAAGTTTATGATATTTTTGGTTCTGTTACATAAAAATGTCATGAAAAAGGACCAAGACCAAACTATTGTAATGGAATGATTAAATTTTCTTTATATACAAGAATTCTAAATTTAATTTAGCACACAGCATCTTATTTTATCATCATCAACATCGGTAGCCTTGAAAAGATTCTCCAACCTTTTGTTGCTCTTATATTGTTGAGTATATTGTAGTTATTTATGTTTCAAGATTTTATTTTTTTTTTTTTTATCTCACATGGAAGTATATGGCATTACAACATTTATATTTTGTTACTAATCTTATTTAAAAAAATTATCTGAAGGCAAAGACATTTTTTACGGTTGGTTAAATATTAATTAGTCCTTTTTTACATGCACATAGCTTAAGTGAGCAACGAAATGTACTTAAGAGAAAGCTATGATTTTCGTATTGTTCATATGTATGTACATACCTAAGAGATTAAGATTAGTGCATAAATGTAGTTGCAATTAGTTAAAAGTGTATTTTGTTTGTAAATTGCTTCAAAATTTATAAATAATAATTTTAAAAAATTTTACAATTTATATTCATCGAGACATTCTTTTTTTTTATCATTGATTAGAAATTATAGCAAATGGCATTTTATAAATAAATAAAGTTTCGATATCAAATGTTACTCGGCCCTGTCAAGCACTCACATATTAAAACACACAAACAATTGTCTAGCTCTGATGCAAGACCATTTTCCGTGGGATTTACCATGTGAATGCGAAAGTTTGACTAAAATTTGACTAAAGTAAGGTCGCGATTAATAATTAATAGTGGAGGCCTACATCATTCCAAAATAGTATCGTAAATATTGGTATAGAAAGGGTTGGGTTCTTCTAGCAAAATTAAATATTGACAAGAACCACGAACAAAATCTTGTTAATGTTATAATTTCGAATTTTTACAGAGAAGCCTAACCCGTTTTATACCCAAACTTGATATTAATTTGGAAAGGTTCAACTGTGCACTATCCAATAATACTAGGAATCACGTGTACAAAACTCTGAGGTTCGTGTTAATCTGCTTTACGTGAACGATTATTCTATTTGTGATTTATGTTAATATTTAAAATTTTGTCAAAGGAGCTCTTTCCATTTCATGCGTTGATCCCAATTTGGAAAAGTCTAAGCGTCCACGATTCAAAAATACTAGTCATGATATGTAGAAAACTGTGACAGTCGTGTTAAGTGGAATTACGTGAATGATTATTTTGTCAATAATTCGAATTTTGTCAGAGGAGCCCAACTCTTTTTACATTTGCAATTGATACAAATTTGTACTGGTCTAGGTGTCCACTATTCTGAAATACTTGCGACCATATGTAGAAAAATCTGAGATTAGTGTTAATCGGCCTTAGCCCAACTTAATCGAGCACAACCCTCTCTATATATCAATGATTGGTACTATTTTGGAATGATGTAGGCGTCCACTATTCAAAAATTAATGGTATTTGGCCTGATTTGACCATTTTCATTCACAATTTTTTTCAACATCTCAAAATTTGTATAATTCGAAAAAGGTATTTTTGCCTTACTTAATAGTGTTTTTACGACATTTTATGCCGATAATAATGCTTTGGCTGTGATGGATTACTTTATCAGCATTTCTGCAACACAACTTAACTGCACTTGTAACGGTCGAGGGAAATTTCTCGATGCTGTATATTTTCAACTGACCATATGTACCAAGAAGTTTTGGCATGCTAGGAATTTACCGGCGGAATGACCATCTAACCACACTCCAATAATGATAAATATATTTCACGAAGAGTGAGTCATTCCCCGTACTATAATAATTTGCTTTTTGATTTTGGAAATGCTGGCTACGTTTCTCTGAATAAATTTGTCTACAATTCGGATTGTAATTTTCTTCAAACTAGCCAAGATCTGAATGGCATGGTTTCACGATTCAACGAACGCCTCAAGACAGGTAGCGAAAGGTACCTTCCAGCCGATGGTTACGAAACCGCGTTTTCGAGAACCATGTTATAATATTGATTTGGCACTCCTTGATATAACTGTCGCAATAAGCTACACACGCTATACAGGTTGCACGGAAATCAGCAACGCTGCTTTCACTAAAGCTCGTAACTAATTTAAAATTTTAAACAGTTTCCTTTATATAATAGTTACGTTCTGCAGATTGAAGTGGAGTGGTCTTCCAACCTGCTCTTCCTGGCTTCTCGTTGCACGTGAAACTTATTTGCTACTTTCTTATAATCAGTCTATGAAGCATTCGAACGAAAAATTTTCCAGATCCGTGGAAAATATCCTTCATTCGTCCTATATTCAAATCGGGTATACTACTCGTATCGCTGGATTTTTATACTTTTTATACCAACATGGTTTTTTTTGAGGGGAGGTCGATTGACAACCAACTGAAATTAAACCCCAACATCATCCCAGTCAGATGGGTACACTTTCAGATCGTTGGTAATTGGTCAAGTTATTCGATTCACAATCTCGCTTGTGCGATGCAACATCCGGAATGCCTTGTTGTTCTCACTTTTCGTTAATGATGTGGTAGACTGTTTCAAATTCTCAAGATGTCTGCTTTATACGCTGATGAAAATTGTCGCTCCATTTGCCGATATATCACATTGTTTGATGTTGCAAAGCAATCACAACTTTTGTTGTTGAACTGTCAGCAACAAATTACTGTTAAATGTAAGCAAATGAAAGACACTTTTATTTTCTAGAATCAGATCGCCACTACTGCATCAGTATTTCTTGTATGATATATGTTAATTGATCGAGTCAAATTTATGGCTGCTATTTCTAAAGCTTACATTGTGCTAGGTTTTATCATGTGGAATTGTTATCAATTTACTGATCCATTAAACTTAAAATCTTTGTATGTGTCATTTGTTCGGCCTGTTCTGGAATACGCCTCTCAGGTTTTGTTGATGTTTTTGATTTTAATATGAAATTCATTCAGAGTCTGGTTCTCATTTATATCTGGTTCTCATTTATATTTGTTGATTTTACCAAAATTAGCTTTTTCAAGTTAATGTCTGCTGTACATACACGCGACTTTACATACATTTCGTTCATTATTGGTGATTGACCTGCCAAAAAAATATTCTCTTGCATAAATGTGTTATTAACAAATTTTGTGGTAAAAACTTCACTCCGATTACTTGGACGTAGTCGTATAGATTTTATGAAATAAATTATACAGTGAACGTTAAAGTTAGACACTTTACTTTGTCATCGCATCAAAACTGCTAAATATTATAATCCAATTTTGCATATCTATACAGTTTCATATATGTGTTTGTATATGCATACATTCAATCAAGATTATTAAATTTTCAAGCCATTACAAATCAAATAAATTTCTGTTTTCCACATTTGTATATTTATTTTTTATAATATGTATGTATGTCGGATCTATTTTGAATATAACTTTTTTTTTCTATTCGATCGATAATAATTATTTTAGAAAATTTAACTAAAAAAAGAAAAATATTCGCTCTTTTCTATGTGGATGGATGCATAATAAAAAATGCATAAAATGCAAATTAAATGTTGCCAGATACTATCCTGTCTAGTAGATATAATAAATTCATTCGTACTCGTAAAAAATGTACTATTGCACTTTATAACTCAGCGTTTGTATACGTACATTACGTTATATGTACATAAATAATTCCATTTCATATAGACAGGCTAACTCTGACATAATATATATAGAGAGTGCTTTGTCCATCCGCCTTCCGCTACTAACCCCCAAGCGAAACCGTTCATTTTCGATTTACATCCAAAAACTGACATAAAATAGATTCACGTGAATTTTGTCCTACATCCTAAAAATGTTTACATGGGTTAGTGAGAACGTCATATTTTATTCAAATAAACCGATAAATCTTAAAATTTAACCAATAACACTCATGTAAATGAAATAAATAAATTTCCAGATTTTCTAGGAAGCTGACGCCCATTTTCCAAAAACGCTAGAAAGCTGACGCCATAATGACGCATATTCCAAGATGTCATTGGGTCAATTTTACAAAATGTAGAGGATTATGGGGTTTAGGGCAACAATGTTTGGTATGACATCATAAATCTTATTAAATATCCTTGGATTTTTCCAAGAAAAATCCGTATACGTCAAACTTCTTTGTCCTATAAATCTCCTAATTTTTCCAAATTTGAAACGTTTTTCTGATCGCGAAGAGTCTTGATAGGTATTCGGAGCACCATTGTTTTCAAAATTGTTGTGTTCTGCACGTTGGTTATATCAGGCTCTGGCTATTATTAGCGGTCCTATTAAGAAATGTTGTTCTAGTAAATATAACTGATTTTTAATAATTGTTACTTCTTCCAAAGTGTCTGCGCTGATAAAAAATTGTCGAATAAAAATTCTTGAGAGCTATTTGTGATCTTTTTGGATGTGTGTGAGCATCATCAATTACCAACTAACTGTCTTAAGGTTTTAGTTTGCATTTGTTCATTTTTGCGGTTAACACGAAACGGTGTTTCCACCACATTAACATTATTATTATGATGACATGATGTGGTATATAGTTCGTCCTGGAAGTGTCCAATACCGATTCATCTCGTAGTAGCTCCATGAGGTTGAGCTGTATATATTCGTTCATGATTTCATGGTAAACCGCTTCTCTATATGTGGATTAATCTGATTTTTCGATTCTCCTAGTGATGATTCTTATGGCGTTGGGTATTAAGTGGAATCCATACAGAGTTCTAAGTAGTTAGCACTCTGTATGGATGTAGTTCTTCTGCTTCCCACAATCATTTTAGCTTAGTTTATCGATGGATCCCTTTGTGACGAGGCTAATTAAATTTTTTTGCAGGAATGTCGTATTTTCTATTTAAACGACCTGTGATAATCCACCCTATATGAGTTTTTTGTGAAGTGCACTTGGTATGAATAAGACTCTTTTAGGATTTAGTTTAGCATGGTGTAATCTAAGTAAATAAGGTTGTTGTCAGGCAGTGGCTTTGTTATATTTTGTTTGTGAGATATTTTAATTGATGCTGAAGCGCCTGAGATCAGTGTGTATACATTTATTTTTGGTATGTTTAATAGTTATGCCGACTCTTCAGTTATAAATGTTATAGCTTGCGATCCTGGGTCGATTAATGCCCTTATTAAATTGAATCCTCCTTGGGTGTGTTTCACTTTTAAAGTGTGGCCAATAGTCCCTTGTCATTATGTTGAGCTACATTCGCCTTGATACTTGCGACTTCCATACATGTTATGTATAACTTATAACACATTATTGTCTGTTACACCAATAATAATAATAACAGTGTTAAAGGCCATTACTGGCCCCTTACTGAATCAACAATCTGGCTCCAACGGTTTCGATCCTGAGCTTGGTCTTCATACTGTCTTAGACAATCTGAAGAGGCCAAGTCGTTCTCTACATCGTGGAGCCATTGTCGCCTGCAACGACCTCTGCGCCTACCATATGGTGGCTCTCCTTTCAGAGATCGCTGCACAATTCGTTCCGGATCAGCACGCAGAACGTGACCGAGCCAGCGTACTCGCTGAGATCTAACTTCATGTACAATATCGGGGATCTTCATCAGATCTCTGATCTCGAAATTGTACAGAGCTCGGTATGTACCATAAATCACACGCATGATTCTTCTCTCAAATGTAAGGTGCCATCTCTCGTACTCATCCGTCAGCGCCCAACTTTCACATCCAAACATAACAACGGGCCTGATCAACGCTTTGTAAAGCTTCAGCTTCACGGCACTTGATAAGTGTTTAGATTTTAGTAGTGGCCTGTTACACCAAAGCCATCTTAATAAATCAAGCCTCCATGTTCAAAACGAATTTTTATTAGTGAGTCTAAAATGACAAAAATAATCGCTCTCTTCATACATTTTATATGGAGAGACATGATTTTCGTTTATAGAAATATTTGAATGAAAAGTAACTCAAAATTATAATTTTTTGAAATCAATTGAAACTATAAACATTGGTTTTCACCTGACTTGAAGGATTTTTCCGTGGGGTTTTCCATTTTATTGTATTAATTAAAGGAAAATAAGATACTTTATTCTCTAATAAAGCTCAAATAGAAATAGAATAAAAATTTGTTAGAAAGGGACATTGTGTACATAACCAACAAAATAATTTATTCCCATCAAACAAATGAACCAAAAGAAGAAAACATCAATGAATTTTTAAAAAATGGAACAAACATAATGATCATAAAACAACGCAAAAAACGAGAAAAAATATATGAACACAATTTTTTATTTCATAGCAACAACAAAAAGTTATCGTATAAAAAATAATATTGAGAGCGTGATCAAATTGTCCCTCTCCTAATCCTAATTGACATATTGTATATAAATTATGTAACCTTTTTTAACCTTCAAAACAAAACACAACATTTTATCATTTATTTGATCGCTACGATCAATATTTTTGTTTTGGATTAATGAGAAATCTACTAGCGTTTATCCGATTAATCTCCCAAATTTTAATTTATCGTAGTTATCATAATTTTTATACATATTTTTCGATGTTTAGATTTTGAATCGAACTATTTTATTTCTGTGTTGGAGTGAATGCAGTATATTGAAAGAGAGTATTAGAATATATCAGATATATACATATTTGTATATACAAATTTAAAAGCGCAAATAAATTAAATTAATGACAATTTTATAATCATAAAAATTATGTTTAATTAATATAATTTCGAAAAATAACCCTGGCCATCACCTAATTCAATTCTTTATCTATTACTTTATGTAATAAAATATTAAAAGCTCTCACTATTAATAGTTGAACAATTCAAAATAAGTTTGTATGTTTTGCCATGGGATTGCATAGACTTCTTTGTAAATTACACATTTTTTGATTAAATAAAAAAAGCTCGTTTGAAAATATCGCTCAACATGGAGGCTTTATATATTAAGATGGCTTTGGTTACACTTAAGGACTTTTTCGACAATATAGATTCAAATTTTAGTTGTGTAATGAAAGTTTCGTTGCGCTGATTGTTGTGAATCTTCCATCTAAAAACTTTAGAAATTTTGTAACTTATTGGTATTCCTTAGGGCCTTTAAGAAGTTTCATATAGTCTCCTAATTTCACTATCTAATTTTATACATATGTATCATATGGTTTCTGATTGAATTCCATGATTCAGTGTTAATGCACGCGCGTTTCTTATGCTGTACAGGCATTCCGACTACACACAAATAATTATTACTGAATAATTATGATCCCTAATTTAGCAAATATTTTCGTAAATTGGATCCGAAATCCATTTCAAAGCTTCTACTTACAACTTCTGAATTCTATGAGTATAGAATTTAATTTGCTTGACCATAACTATTTTAGATGGTCTAAACTACCGGTGTATATACTGATACAGATATATCCGTACAAAATTTTAAAAATCTGTCAAAATTACGTAAATTTTTAATGATATCAGGCCTATAAGCTTTAACCAAATTTTACAGTTTTGTAATTTGGTTTAGTAACAACTTCTCTGTCATTATTATAAAGCTAATGTTTCTATCTTACGGCATAGGTCCAGGTATATTCTAGAAGATATAACCTTTCGATTTTTCCGGAAAACAGTATACGAGAGATATCGCAAATACCTTGTATTTATATAAATAAGAATACATAAATCAATAATAAAAATGTATAATTAAATAATAAAAATGTTGTTATTGTATTCAAAATACAATATTTCGTTGTATAATTTTTCATTTGCGCGCTAAGAAAATTATATAATTTTTACCTTATACCGCACCACCCCTTTTATTTTCTTTAGCTGACGGAAAGTTTTTTAACTTAATTTTATCAAATGCACATTATGCTGTGTATTGTTTGGTTTATGTGTATATGCAATGTCGATGACCTGATATGATTATTCTAATTATGGAGGAAAATAAAATCGAGCTTTTACATACGTATACTGTATATTGCATGTCAGAGAAAGTTTATCGTCGAAAAGTTTTTTGCATTTTTCATTTTGTTATTCCATTTATTGTATGTATTTTAGTATACATATACATAGAATAGAGAAAGCATAATATACATTTTCTAATAAATAAATCATTTGAATCGAATGACTCCTGTATATAAATTTTATAAAAATAACAAAATAAAAAATTAGTTCACAAAGCCTGAAGTATTTAAGTAAATTTAAAAAAAATAAATAACGATTTCCGATTATTAAATTTGCATTTACTTTCGTATACCGCTTTATGGTTCATTAATCCGCAGCCGCACATTCAAGAAACATAATACTATTCCCGATAGTGCACAAATTGGATTTACACTTTTAAGAAATTTACTTTTTATCATTTTATTTTGCATGCACAGTCAATCATGAAGACAATCAAAGCTATACAAACATAATGTAATCGCCACGCCAATTTAATGTAAATCTTTTAGTTTTAATGTTCATTAATAATAGTGCACATAATTTGTTATAACTTATCGATTCATTTTATATAATTACTAGCTGACCCGGCAAACTTCGTTTTGCCCAAAACTAATTTTCGAAATCTCATTCACGAAACCACTCGAAATTTGGTTTTTTAATCGAAAATTATCGATCGTTAACAGATGACAAACTATCACTGGCGCAAATTGAAAAGAAACTCATTAATGTTGTTGCTGGTGGTCTTTCCACTCGCTGTGCTGCCTTCTCTGCGTTAAAATACACTCTTTGGCCATTCTCCAAATGAACTGCCAGAGGCACAACAGTCGGATGACGTTCATGAATCGCAATTGAAAATATTCTCCAGAGTGCTTCGTTGCAGTTCACATATTGGCCCATTTAAACTTGCTGATTTCATCTCGTTCACCGCCAATAATCGCCATATCGCTTCCTTTGGTGACGTATTTGCAAACATACTTAATCGATTTCACCGAACTGCAATACTCAACATTGATAATTCCTTAGACAATATATTGGCGAATATGACACGATCCATGTGTTGTCAACCACGATATCCGCTCCTTTCAATTGAGTGATGAATGTTCTGCCATTGTCATTTGTAAAGCGACGACGATAGAGTGGATTGTAGATATCCATCGTTTCCCGTTTGAGTTTCCGAAATAAAGCCACATGGATAGCGTTTTGTGCATTTATTGTCGGACATACAAACCGAAGTGGGATTGTGTGTTGTAATTTTGTCCACCATCCAAAGAAGAATGTGTGCGTGCGGCAAACCACTTTTCTGCCACTCAACTGGATGTCTCCAACATCGAACAGTACCGTATACACGTCGTTTCCCAATGTAGTTCATTAAGCATCTGAGTTGTTGTTTGAACACTCGTGCTGTTACGTTTTGACGATCGGGCCTTTTGAATTGTTAGTAAACGTCACAAACAAATCCGGCGGTCCATAATTGCGCACGTTAGTCCTCGCGTCCTGGGAGTACGCGTGCATGTGTCTCGCACTGCCAACGTATTTCGATGTTGAAATTTTGAGTCAACCAACATCTGTAATATCTACGTCGCTATATAGTGAATATATTTATCAGATCGCCTGATTGAATCGAATGTAATTGAGTCGTTCTGTCTCAACTTTAGCATACATATATCAACTGCATATTGTTGAAACAATCGGCGATATCTCAGTAACTGGTCGCTAATGTTTTGGCGAATCATCATTCGAAATGCGTAAAAGTTCATTGAACTGACCTTCTTATTTGTTTCGACCCCGAAAAATTTACAATTTATGGAAGCGACAATCAACAGTGTTTGTTTTTAAACTAACCATTGGCCGGATTTATCATATTGTATCTCAAGTAATATCCGTCTTCACCACGGCAGAATATAAGCGGATATTGCAGTGCGTCATACGATCGATGTGTCTCACTTATTCGTTGTTGTGCGTTTCCAGTTCGGCGTTTGATGACTATATCACACGATTCGAAATTTTCACTAACAACAACAATTGATATTTCACTAACTGTTATTGTATTGTCGTTCATCAGTTCCTGCTGGTCGTTTGTCCGCTTTTATGACAATGCTGTGGTCATCGGATGTCATCTGTTCCAACGAAGTCGTAAACAGTTTGCTGAGCTCATTGTGTTCGTGTAACATTTGCTGCAATTGCTGTACTCTCTTTTCGTTTTATTAAAGATAGCACAACGCCGATTTACTTCATCGTGTGTAACTCCAAAAAAGTATAATTGCAGATATTTGTGTTCTTGATGTTCTTGTTCAAATGGTCGAGTAGTCCACAGTACAGAATGGACCGAATTGATGGTTTCGCCACGTTGCAGCAGCTCATAATGGACAATTCCGTTCCAATCCCACCAAACACTCAACATATCCTTGTTTGCCGTCAATCCAGGCTTTGAAGTCGTTTGTGGAGGGTTACCAGTCTTTGACCATCGACGCTTACGTTTGATATTCTCGTATTTCACCCATTTTTCATCGTCTGTAATGATTCGCTTCAAAAATGGATCGATTTAGTTGCGTTTCAGCAGCATTCCTCTGATGTCAATTCGGTTCTTCAAATTTCTTTGCGTTAATTCATGTGGCACCCAAACATCGAGCTTATTTTTGTAGCCTGCTGTTTTCAAATGATTCCAAACTGTCATGTGGTTGATGTTTAGTGTCTCCGCTATTTCCTGGTAGCTTGCCGGTCTGTTGCAAAATTTGATCGGCTTTTTCAGTGACTGGTCGAAGCGATGTTTGACATCCAAATTTCCGGAACGGAATCGAGCAAACCACTCCTAGGTTCTTCGTTCACTCACAGCATTCTCACCATACACTTCACAATTTTTTCAGCATGGTTTTGCAGCGTTTTTACCTTTTTTATAGTAAAAAACCATCACATAGCGTATTACTTCAGGTATTTGACTCATTTTCAAATCAATATAACTTTTTTGCACAAACAATAGAAGCAGAAATGTCACCTTTTAAGCACATGTACATTTGAGACCATCGGGTGAGTGTTGCCCGATATATGTAGGCATCAACACCATCTAGGGGCAAAAACGCGGAGACTTTTTATATGACCTATCATATAAGAGTTGATTATATCCGAGGGATTGGGAGGTACCGGGTTTGAATCGCAACTCCCGATTACGATCGTTGATTAAATTGAAAAGATCTCTATGACCCTCTGTTGGAATGTAGAACTCATGGGCCGACCAGTCGTTCATATGTTAGTACAGGCTAGCATGGAGCCATGCAGTGTGCAGATGGCCAATTAAAAGACGGACAAGCCGTGTACAAAATAGGGATAGGACAATAAATCCACTAGCCGAACAGTCTCTAATTAATGTATGTATGTGTTGGTATTTATTTTTAAAAAAGAGAAGATGCAAAATTGTACTATACAACACAAAATGGACAGTTGAGAGTTTATTTCTTTGTTCGTTGATCGGAAATTATAATTTTATAAGATTTTATTTTGTGTTGCATGTCCATATAGATTTAACATGTCAAAATAAAACCTAGCTCAAAATGTATACATAATAAATGAAGGTCAATAAACCAACTTATGTGCGGATGGATATGCTGTTTGGTGTTGATTTTCTTTTCTTTTAGTATATAAAAAAAAATATATTTGAAAGCTTTCATAAATAGTTAATACTCTGATTGTCTTTTCATTTCTTATCTTGAAACTTCTTTTGTTACATTTTTTAAAGATGTTGTGCTAAACTAAAATGGTAAATTAGTCTAGCTATATTGTTCTATGTGGTATAATAGCATATACATTGCGAATTAAATTCTAATTTTAACGGAAAATCACTCAAGAGGAATCTTTTGTTTTTTTTTTTAATTTGGTTTATCCAAGTAGGTAACCAAAACTTTTCCAAAGAAACTTTTATTAATCGCCTTATTTTTTAATACAGTGTCGTACGTAGCAAATAAAATTATACAAACTGTGGGGGAGGAGGTAGGAATAAAGTATACTAGTCGATAATAAAAATCAGATTCCCAGTGGAAGTTCTCGATCAATCAATCAATTTTAATGAAATTAAATCGATTTTAAAAATGGTAAAAAATAAAACAGAATAAATAGTGCACGCACAGAAAATTTCGCGGTATTGAAGATTGCAGGAATTTGGGCCAAATAATACAGTCAAATACTGAATTCTGAAGATAAAACACAGTTAAAATTTATAAAATACTAGTTTAAAACTTTCATTTTTTTTAAATGCGCATAAAACGATACGTTGTGCCTTAACAGCTTTTGTAAGGATGGCTATTTTCTCACAGTAATTGAGTTCGGAACCTTCTTGGCCAACATTGTCTTGGTGGCAATTTCAACGGTGGCATAGTGATGGCCAAGAAGGTCCCAAACTACATTGCTATAAGAAAATACCCATCCCTATAAAAGCTTGGCCATACAATTTATTTTCAATTTGATTATAATTTTCTTTGAAAAGTTGGCAACATATTTGTCAACGTGCAAAAATGTATCAATGCTGGCATAGTAGTGGCCAACATGATTCCAAACTTAATATCGCTGTAAGAAAATAGCCGCCCTTTCAAGCTTAGTGTTGTCTGGTTTGCACTTTCAACCGTGTTGATACGATGCGATATTTGGGTACTTATTTAACCTCCAAATTAAGTCGAGCTCTCACCATTCGTACTCGGTGTTATCAGGTGCTCGGAATAACCTATCATATGCAGAGATTCAATCATAGAAATCAACTATACCCTATGAGACGGTTATATCTATGTACTGCTCCGTTATTTCCCCTGTGTTGACATATGGTTTACAGACAGCTTCTCTAACCTTTGCAAACCA
The DNA here is from genome assembly GCA_951394425.1 of Tipula unca. Taxonomy (NCBI): domain Eukaryota; kingdom Metazoa; phylum Arthropoda; class Insecta; order Diptera; family Tipulidae; genus Tipula; species Tipula unca. Next base: position 4,996,648 of record OX596380.1, on the reverse strand, counting down.
ACGCTGGCTAAAGAAATACGGTTTTTTCTAAAGAAACTACTCGAGTTTTGTCTTTACCGTCCTCGCCCACGTAAAATCAAAAACATCTTACATGGTAAGACTATTACCAAAAGAATCAAGGTACACCTAATTAATTATTGGGAACACATCCATCGTAGGAATCCCACCGACCTTCTAAGAGCAACTTCCTCCTACATTGCCGGTCCCAAAAAGTTAAACGCCCCGGTTACACCTGGAATAACTCACTAAGGCAGGATTTAAGTTAGTTTATGATAGACCTCATATAGAATGGGAGACATTTCTCCCGCTACGTACTGAATTAAGGCAAGCGGCCAATGAAATCTATGCACTTGATGAATCGGACTCTATAGTGAGTCACTTGGTGAAAAAACCGAAGAAGGGCTTGACATAGTCGAATCCTCCAGTACCAATTCAACCTAATTCATGACACGTTTACCGCCCCTTCCCATCCCTTGCTCGCCATTGAGTAGCTAGAGTACCATGACCGTGGCCTTTGCCGGATTTATGCCCATTCAGACGGCTACACACACCAATACAACTTCCACCACATCTATACATAATACTACTTCAAACATTAAATAGGTTACGTTAAAATTAGACAGGGTTGGTGCAACACGTTACAATTGGTGGCCTGGAAGGTCTCACTTGAGACACGATAAATATCACCACACGATTGGCCATTGCTTTATTTTATAAAAGCGGTTTAGACCTGATTTAATTGGGGATACCTCTTTACCAAAAATGCATTAGAGCCTTCCTCTAATGGAAGGAAATTTTGGAATATGATCTATCCTAATTCCCAACACCCCCTAAATATTTGTTTACATCATCAATTAAGCATCTATATTGTTACAAATAGTAAATAACTTTTAATATCGCAAGGGAAACTTCTGCAGATTTAAGTCTCAAAATATAGCAGTTTATCGTGGTAAGGTTATTTTAACTAGATGGCACCACTGGCAAATAAACGCAATGTTACCATTTTTTTTAACGAAATTTTGAAAAATATTGTAAATAAATCTAACCAGAAACAAAAAAATTAAATAAACAAAGCCAAATTGACAACATCCGGCTGAAATAACTTGGAAATAACAGGTAACGTAAAAATTCATGTTAATAAAAGCTTGGTGCGCCATATAACTTTATTAATTTTTGTCGATAACATGAAGTCATGCGAGTTTACTATGGAAATCCGCGGCAATCTCCCCTAATGTATTTCAAGCTACTTGACAAATAGGTATAAATATCCTGAAAAATTAGTAATAAAAATTACCCTAACTTGACATAACTCCATTACGTTTGACGTATTCCTATTCGTCTTCTTTACCATTTCTTTACATTGGGTTGGTATTGCAGTCCATATATTTTTCGTTTAATAAAATATGGTGGTGAATATGATGGTTTGCGTCTCTGCTGATATACGCAATTGTTTATTCTGTACATTTTGTTGTTGTTGTTGAGGTTTTTCTCCTATATTTCACTGGTAGTTCACCCATATAATTAAATTCCGTATTTAACATTTTAAACTATGACACTACACCTTTATTTTAACACCAACCACACTGTTTTAACCCGTCTAGAACTATTAAAATAAGTTACTCGTATGTTATATTGGAGATCAAAAACGCACATCTGATCGATATGACAGTTTTGATCATTCCTCCAATTTTCAATTTTTATTGAAATGTTAAAATTTTACAAAAAAAATTTTAAATTGTGATTTGTGGAAGTTTAAATCACAAATCTATAGAATTTGATAAAATTCAACGTTCACTGGAAATTTATTTAATTAGGAAACATTTATTTTTGTTAAATTCAACTTTACTCGAAAATAGTTAAGATATTAATTCTAATGTGTACAACAAAACAAAATGAAGATAATTACAAAATACGGATTCTATTAAAAATGTACTCCAGAATTCAGACGTGACAGATAAGAAAATTTATATTTTTTGGTCTACGACGTGTCATTAGATTTTTTCGTAAAATTGAATTTAAAGTTACTTTACATCTTTTATGTTGAAACATATTTTTGGATATATTTCTGTATAGCGCCCACGGAATTTTAATCAAAAAACATTTTTTTCAAAGTGCAAATAAAAAAACTTTACATTTTTATTTGTGTACGTAGACATTCCAAGTACATATTTACGAATTAGAAAAATACTTTTCAATTGCCAGTTTAAGTTTACTTTTGATTTCGTAAGAATTTCATTCTTGTTAAATGAGACGTATATTTACCTTATAATATTAATCGTGTATTTAGTCCAAGCATATGGGTCAAACATTATTTATATATTATCTTTACTAAATTTTTAATCCATAATAAACTATCCCAAATTTGTGGTATCAAAATTTAATTGTTACAAATATACGCAAACAAAAAAAAAAGTAAAAGTATCATCTTCTGTATAATACGTATAAGTAAGGATGAGTGAATTATCTTTCTTGAAAAATAATATAAAATATGATATGATGATGGTACATGTGTATGTGTACATATACAAAAAAAAAAGGTGAATGTGAGATAAGATATGACGAGTTAAAAGTAATTTATCATTTTGAATTATTAACAGGATTAGCTTTTTGATGTATTGTTCGGTACAAGTTCAACAAAACAATCATATAACCGTATCACCTACATGTTAAAGTTACAATTGAAAAATTTTATATCATTATTTATGGGCTACCCAAATTGTTCGAAAATGATTTATCGATAGCAAATATTAATTAACCTTGCGACGCACTCACCTAGAAAAACCTATGAAAAATTGTGTAGCACTGATGGGAGACTATTTTTCGTGTGAGTGCTTCAAAAAGTCAACTAAAATTTGGTATCGAGAAATTTTAATATTTTTGTTTATCGTTTTAAAATGTTGCCCACACTCGTTTAAGACTGCTGTTTAAAACAGGTCAGAGCTATAATACAGCATATGAACCAATCTATGACTGGTGGGAAGTTAGCACAAAAATATGTTTGTCTTTTGTACTAATACAATGATTGGTGTATTAGATAACATTTAAGATAGCATGAAATTAAAGAAATGTAAATTTTAAATTTTAATATTTTAGATTTAAAAAAAAATTAAAATTTTGTAATATTCAGCATAAAATTATGTTTCAACATAAAAATAAAATAAAATAAATTACTATGGGATTATTTAAAAGAACCAATGGCTCAATTTGGCCTTACATTTAATTTGTCAAGTCGAGTTTTGATTCTAAGCTAAGCACCAGCTCTTTGGCACTTTCCATGCTTGTGATCATATTCTTTTTATGGCGCATTTTAGAGTACAAAATTATTCAAATTTACATTAAATTGAAAATTTTGATTTTTAACTTTAGCGAACTTCACGAACAATTTAAATTTTACAGGGCTAATGTACTTGAGACAAGCAGGAATTTATTTTAAAAATTAACTATTCGAAATTGGCATATTTTCAAATAGACAAGTTGTCAACCTTGATATTTGGAGGGGATACTTTGTGGAACTGTCTTTTCGACCTTATTCGATTAGTATGGCGAACCGTAGTTATGCCTGACGAATTGAGTGGCCGCGATATGCCCCATCTTCAAGAAGGGAGACCAGATTATCGCGGTATAGCTCTCCTTTGCACAGCATACCAGTTACTATCCTACATTATATTGGATAGAATCACCCCTCTAGCGGAGGGCTTGGTTGGTGACTATCAAGGAGGATTTCGTCCGAATCGATCAGTCATTGATCAGGTTTTTTCACTGGATTTCCGGCAGGCCTATGACTCGATCAATTGAGAGAGTATGTGGTCTGCCCTGGAATACTTAGGAATGCCAACAAAATTGGTACGACTGCGTAGAATGGCAGTGACGCAATCTCATTGCTGTGTTTAAGTTGAGAACATGCCATCGACAATGTTTGCAGTGAACTCTGGTGTTCGGCATGTTGGAGTACATCTTTCGTAAAACTGAAACACCTCAGCACAAATCTTAAATCGCCAGTCCAATCAGGGCCTTGCATATGCGTAAGACATATGCGTAATTGGACCGAATAGCAACGGAGTGAAAGAAATACTTGATCCGCTGTATATATTTCAGCTTCAGTTGGACTCCAGATTAATGAGTTCAAAACGAAATACATTAATTATCTCTGGTTATAGGGACAATGGCATACCAGATTTTAGTAGTGGCCACTACACGTTCGAGGGAGTGAGGAGGTTCAAATATTTGGTTTCTCTTATCACTCACTATAACTGTGTGGGTGGGGAAATTAAAGTGTGGCTGGCAGCAGGCTGTCGTGCTTTGTATCATCTAAGGCCGTTGCTAAAATCTAAATACAGTGCCACGAAGGTGAAGCTTTACAAAGCGTTGATCAGGCCCGTTGTTATGTTTGGATGTGAAAGTTGATGGATGAGCACAAGAGACGTCTCCTTACATTTGAGAGAAGAGTCATGCGTGTGATTTACGGCCTAAAACGCAACATAGATGGTACATACCGACGTCTGTACATTATCGAGATCAGAGATCTGATGAAGATCCCCGATATTGTATATACATGAAATAAGATCGCAGCGAGTATGCTGGCTCGGTCACGTTCTGAGAGGTTGTTGCAAGCGACGATGGCTCCACGATGTAGAGAACGACTTGGCCTCTTCAGATTGCCTTAGACAGTATGAAGACCATACTCAGGATCGAAACCGTTGGAGCCAAATAGTTAACTCAGTAAGGGGAAAGTAATTGTCTCTAAAAATTGATTATTATAATGCAGAAAAAATAGCAGCTGACTTTTAGTCATATTAGAATCAAAATTAATTTATTTAGTACATCCCAAACAGTAAGGGCTAGATGTATTGAACGGATGTGCCTTATGATGTACCAAAACCTAATAGTGTGATATAGTCCGGTCTATAGGTACAACAGTTAGAAATGCTGGTGATCTAATAGGAAGGTTTATTTTGATGGTCATCTGGGGGTCACATGAATCTATTTCAAGGTTGCGAGAGCGACCAATTTGAGCTCCAAAAATGATATAGTGCCTCCAAATTTTATAATTTTCGTCTAGTGAAAAAATGTTCTAATGATGAAGCAGTTATCTATTGTCTCAAATTCCCATAATTCGTCTGGAAGATCCACTCATAGGTTTAGATAAAAAATACCAGTCCCATAGAGTTATTACGATTCTTTTGGTCATAGTCATCTGACTACCATATCTTAGAGGCTTCAAGTTGCTGTCAAAGTATGTGTAACGATAATTAATTAATGTCAAGTGCGAGCTTTAGAATAAGCTGGTACAGAAAATGCTTTTTTGCAAGTCCAATTTTATGAGACATGCTCAAAAATTAGTACATCAGCTTCATTACTGGTTATACTGGCTTCAGCAGACAGGCAAGTAATATTTTTTACAACGAATATGTCGATTTCAACTATGTATGCATATACTGTTTATTGGCTTTGGCTCTATACTTTATAAGGACATTTTAGTTTTTTCGCTTTATAAGTAATATTTATGTATCTATACAAAGCTCAAAATGGTGCCACAAATGAGAGAATTTTTGAAATATTATTTCCTAACTTGAAGAAGAATTTAATTCACAAATTGCCATATACGTACTGTGTATAGGAGTATCAATTGAAATTTGCATCATACTTCTTATACTTTGATAAACTGCCGACAAGCTTATATCTGTCTTTTATACTCATTTATATCGTAAAATACCTTAAAAGGTTTATATGCATAGAACAATGAAAAAATTAAACAAAATAGATGGCCCATTTTTATTATTTTTGACTGTATGTGGAGGAGCTTAAAAGGAAGCATCGAAAGTATATGGAATAAATACTTATTTATTTATTGTTTTTAGAATTTCCAAAAGAAATAAATTTTTATGGAACGATCCTTTTCAAGGATGTATTGTATTGTTATTCGACTCATTTCAAAAATTCATGAGGTTCAGTCAAATCTTTTGAAATTTTCTAGCGTAACGTTATATACTGGTACGTACTCGTATGTATATAGTCTATGTACCAATCTTTTGTTTACAGAAAAACTCAAATTGGTTTGATTTTTGGTGAAGATGGTATAATATATGTATGTATGTATAAGGTACTCATTTATTATTTTAAGAGAATATCGATTAAATCTTGTTTCTATATATAAAAATTTTATTAGTAAAAAAAAGAAATTACATTTATTTATTGATGGCATTAAAAGCACCATATTGCGTATTAAATCATCTAATAAAAAATTATTAATATTAAATTTTGGATATTTTCAATTCAAAAATAAAAATAAAATTTTTTTTTTTTTTGTCATTTTATCTATTTCTTATTTCAGATTGGGTAAAACATATCAAACGGAGTACATATAAACTTAATCATCTTGTTAAAACGGATAAATTACAAAATAACTAAATAAATAATTATTTTATTACTTAATGTAAATAAATTCAAGCTCACACAATTATTAACATTTTGCATATTCCATATATATATATACATAACTACATAATAAAATGGCAAGAAATCTCAAATATCGATCATTCGCTGTAAGTTGGTATATATACATTTTAATTTGGTGTTTAATTAAGTAATTAATCGTTTTGAACGAATTGTAGAATTTAGAGATATTTTGTTTTGCACACCAAACAATTTACACGAGTTTTTGTGGTTTCACTACATTTATCACTTATTCAATAAAATTAGTTAACATACATCTCTTCTGGAAAATAAACTTTCTAAATTAAAAATTCGATAACAATAATACAGTATTCTGCCAAATTATATAAAGCACAAACGATTTTGCACCTATGTACATATATATATAGCTATAATTTTCACTTAGTTAGACAATTATATTTAGTATATAAATATACAAATATAATAAAATATTGCTTAATGCTCTTAAATCAACTAAATAGATGACCGATTTAATTTTCAGGCTTTATAAAAATAAAAAAAAATTTAAATGTTGGTTAAATATAAACTAAAATTTAAATGATGTATCAATAATATATGCAAATTATATGAAATCAATAATTTCTAAATAAATAGGCCGCATTACCAATAATTTGCGGCGAATTTTATTAAACAAATTTTAATGTTAAATATTTTATAATATGTGTTGAATTCATATTTAAATTATAATAGACAAAAAATATTCTAAATTCACCAATAAAAAAAAATTCTTTTAATTCCCATATTCGGATATAAATTTAACAGAAATTAGTAAATTTGTATTTGTATCCAATATTCATGTGAACTTTGTCCTAAGTTTATTCTAAAATTACAAAAATAACAATAAAGACAAACTTCAAGCGCCTTACCAAAAGCGTGAAGTTTAACAATATATAAAATTCAGATAAACCGATCAATTGTTTAAAGATATTTATTGTCTTATTACCAAACGGGAAAAAACTACCAAATCTATAAGATAAGTGATCTGCATTCAATAATATTCAACAACTAAATTTAAAAAATTAAAATATTTGACTCAAGGGATGAACATAAGCACAGGGGTGTTTTACCACGTTGTGTGTACAAAATTGAAATTTCAGAAAAATTCTCCTTCTAAACCAAGGATCTTACGCAAATAGTGGTATCTATTTATGGACAACTGAGGGCTTTATCAAGTGTGTGATGTTATTCCAGGATTCCATCCCAGCAAAATTAAAAATGTTCATCAGGTTCAAAATATTCTCATCCCATCCCAGGATTTTGAAAATTTGATATGATTATTTTAAAAATTTGTCAACAACGTGTTAGCTTATATATTTTTGTCATAAAAAGTAATTGGCACAATAGGCTCAAAAAATCATATGAATATGGCCCCATAGAAAAAATTCAGAGTTTAACTATACTGGCATGGTGTCTACTTTCTGTGATAAATTGTTGAAGACCAGCCGTATGTCGTAGTTGGCGCAATGGGATCATATATATAGGGCCTCATGTAAGAAATATCGATTTTAATTAATTAGTAAATTATTCGGCTCTCGAGAACTATGAGTGCCCGAAAATTGGACATCATGTTGGTCAAGAAAACAAAGGAAACTTTTTTCGGCACTCTTGGTTCTCAAGAACCAATAATTAAAATCCGTATTTTCTTAATGAGGCCCTATATATATGATCCCATTGCGCCAATTACAACATACGGCTGGTGTTCAACGATTTATCACAGCAAGTGAACATCATGTCAAGTTGAAAACATAAGAAACTTTTGCTGGTACTCATGGTTCTTTAGAACCATTAGTCAAACTCCGAATTTTTTGTATGGAGCCATATTCATATGACTTTCTGAGCCTATTACTTTTTACGACAATATAAGGTAACACGTTGTTTACAAATTTATAAAATGATCATATCAAATTTTGGGATGATTTTCAAAATCCTGGGATGGGATGAGAATAGTATTGCCTGACAAACATTTTTAATTTTGCTGGGATGGAATCCTGGGAGCACTTTACACACTTGACTATAGCGAACTAAAAAATATAAAAGTTTTCTTAAATTTATACATTTCCAACTTCAAATTGGAAATAATCATTTTCAAATATAAAAATAAAAAACTCACAGTGTACAACGATATTTATGATCAAAACATTATTTATCACATCGAATAAATTTAAAACATTAATTTGGTATGAATTTAGCAACATTTTTAGCACAATTTGTAACAAATAAATTTGGTAAATTTCGTTGTATAATGGCATTTCAATACTTAAATCTCGGTTAAAAGAAGCCTTTAGAGCTGACCAAGCAATTACTATGGGGTTTAACATTGAACTGTATGGGCCTAACTTAATAACCGATGATTAGTAAATTCACATTCAAGTATTATCTGAAGCATTATCAATTACCAGACTGATGATTGATAATTATTTGGTTTGAGAATTGCGTAAACAATTTCGTATGAACTCATTCGCTTGCGGAGTTTTCAATGATCATCTTCTTACTTCGTAATGAATAAGCCCCACATTACCTATGCATCCTATCATATGAACATAGACGCCACGGCAGCCTGCTACAACGTATCTACAACGACTTTCTTTTTTGGGTTGTACTTTGTGCTTGATATGAAAAGATTAATGTTTCATCCATATACATATGTGATTGCTCGATTTTCAGACTGATATGATATCAGTTGTTCAACATATTGACATCGTTTTTCTTTACTAATTTCAAAAGTTTTTTCTTCGAAGTTTCGCTTCCATTTGCTTTAAAGTTATTCTTGAATTTTGTTTAACACATTGCTCTATATACAATTGCGATGTTCGTTTGTAATTTTACTTCTTCTATTTCCATCTTGTTGCTTTTCAGCCACGTTCTGTCTATTAACCTACCTATATAAAGGGTGGTTTTTTTAGAGGTTCACAACTTTGAGTTGGCAACACTGCTTTATTTGACAATCCATTTAACAGCTGATAGTTGCTTTTTGTATAGTTTGGTTTGACATTTCTTTATAGATAGACTTACACATCAGAGCAACGCTTGCAAATTGTTGAATTTTTTTTATCAAAATATAATGGTTCTGTTCGTCAAACTTATCGTGCACTACGTCTATTTTATGGCGTACATAATCGTCCTTCAGAGAGGCTAATTCGAATAATAATATATCGGTTTTGGACCACGATTACTCTTAATGCTAATGTGCATCCCGTTAGACGCCGAGCAGTGCGCACTGAAGAAGCTGTAGCCTCTGTACAGGAAAACATTAAAGTAGATCCAAATCAATCAATTCGTCGCAGTTCTCAGCAACTGGGGTTGTGTCCTTCCACTTTATGGAAGATTTTACGAAAGGATATTGGCTTAATAGCTTTCTAGATTCAACTTGTGGAGGAGCTAAACCCAAACGACTATCGTATGCGCCGCCAATTCGGCGAATGGGCTGAAGCACAAATTGATATTGATGTTGAATTTCCATTCAAAATTTTGTTCTCCGACATTTTTGGTTGAATGGGTATGCAAATAAGCAAAATTTTCGCATTTGGAGTGAGGATAATCCACAAGATTTTGTCGAAATACCATTACATCCACAGAAAATTACTGTTTGGCGCGCTGTATGGGCTGGCGGAATCATTGGTACATTTGTCTTCAAAAATGATGATGGTCAGAATGTTACTGTCAATGGTGAGCGGTATAGAGACATGATTAGAATTTTTTTCGTACCTCGATTAGCTGGCATTAATCTTGTTGACATGTGGTTCCAACAGGACGAAGCCACATGCCACACAGCGCGCGCTACAATTGATTTACTCAAACTTTTAATGAAAGAATAATTTCGCGTAATGGTCCAATTAATTGACCACCAAGATCGTATGATTTAACCCTATTGGAATATTTTCTTTGGGGTTATGTAAACACCTGGGAATCAACATTCGAACAGTTATTGGCGAAATACGGCCACAAATGCTGCTAAAAGTTTGAGAAAATTGTTGTTCCATATTGTGCCTTGTACGTGCCAGCCGTGGCGGCCACATGGCCGAAATCATATTTAAACATTAATGTCATAAAATTTTCTATCCAATAAAGCCCGTTTCATTGATATTAAAAATATATTTCTTTGTTTTATTTAACTTGTGTAACTCTATAAAAAACTCCCCTTAAGTATGAAGTTGTCGTTTTCACTTCCAATGTTTTTGCGTGCGCTCTCAAATCCCCACCATTGTTATACAAAGCACCAATTTGTTTCTTAATATTATCAGCTTCATATTAGCTTCCCATTCCTTAATATACGAAATTTTAGGCGCAATAATATTATTCATATATATCGTAATACAAAACTAAGAATAAAGCAATTCTGACAAAACAACAAATGAAAAACTTCACACATCGTTGTATCGCACCAGGCTTAATGCTACAAATGGGCCTAAGGTGCAATACCCGGACAAACATACATGCTTACACATTAAAACACCCAGCCGTGAATTTTAGTCACCAATGAGGGTGAACCCGGCTTACTATCGTATCATTTTAAATTTGAAAATGATTATTTTCAATTTGAAAATGAATATTTCCAAATTGAATTTGGAAAGGTATAGAATATAAGTGACTTAAGACAGGAGTGTTTTGCCTCGAAGTTTTTTAGAACAACATAATAATTTTAAGCAAATTCCTGCTGAGCCAAGCGAAAATTATTTTTGGGTAGCTGAGGACTATCAAACAAAAAAAATATAACAGATCTCTTAAATCTATATAACATACAAGATGGTAAAACGCACCTCTGTTCTAAGTCACTTAATTTTCAATATAAGTACTCTATAGCAATTTTATTTGTAATTCCCAAACTGTTTGTTTGTAAAATAGTGAGACTTTATTTTTCTTTATCCAAAAACCAAATACTAAAAATAGTTTTAGTTTGACGAAATCCAGGTTTCAAAATCCCAATTTCAAACCCCGATTTTGCCTGTACCCCGATTTTGCTCGTAAAATGAGACTTGAGAAATGAGAATTTCATATATGTATGTACGAGGTGTATAATATTCAATTGTATTGTTGTGTTGTGTTATTTACCACAACCACCCCCCCCCCCCCCCCCCCAATCCCTCTATGTATTCGTGGGTTTTTACGACGAGAAGCACCAATGTTTGTTGAACCGGGCGAGATCGGTTCATATTTTTATTGTTGGTGCTTGCGATCTTCTCCACACTAATTTATTTGATGTCTCCCATGCTACTAAGACTGTGTCCGAAATCTGTAATAAATATTTTTAGTACAGAATTTTGACATTATTTGAGAATTATTCCCCTACATTCACAATTTTTACTATCCGTCCGAAATGTATAATAAATCATGCCTTTTCCCCACCTTATGTTTGGAACCGGTAATCGTTTTTCTTTTTATTTATTGTTATTGGCGTTATATTCAACAACGATTAATTAAGGATTTTGTCATACGACGACACTCAAACCAGCCAAACCCGTTCAACAAATTGGATTGTTTTTAGATAAAAGTATCATGGGTAGTCTCCAGAGCTTGAATTAATAGCATTGTTGTTATGGCTGGGAAGTGGCACTAGTTAAAGAATGGTGAGTGGAATCATGGATATACAACAATAAACGACATAATCCATAAAATGCTGGATTTAACGTTCGACCGTATAATGTCGAGAGTGATTAGATTACCGTGATTTACCAGACATCGGGCGAAAATTTGGAAGACGTGCTAATCGATGGGACACACATAAAAATAGCTTGTCCCACACATTTTCACGATCAATATATAAACCGGAAATTAGACTATTTTATTCAAAATGCCAAGCGATATATGATGCTAATTTCCGGTTTCTTGATATATTCGTAGGTTATCCAGGGTAGGTCCACCATACTCAGGTGATGTATATATAATAGCACCATTTTTAAAAAATAAGCTATATTCTCTACTATCATGAGTTTTATTAGGTGATAGTGGTTGTCTTAGTAGGTTAACACCAATTGGAACACTTACTCCTTTTAAAGTAAATAGGCCATCGGCAGATACCCAAAAACAATTCAATATAAAGCATAGCAAAGCAATCTTTTGGACATTTGAGAACTTGCAGGCAAAGTATCTTCAATAAACAGCTGGGATTAAAAATGGAAAATTGCGTAATTTTTTTGCGTAAGACCATGGTTGCATGCTGTGTGTTCTACAATATATGAATTGCCGCAAACGATAATATCGCACCATGGATTTGTTAACTCTGGAAGAACCGGAACCAAAAACTCATCAACATCTAAACGAAGTTATTGAGGCAAAATGCCTGTTCCTTTAGGCAGAGAATGGCTGATAGTTTATGAAAAATTAAATAAAAAAATTGGATTTAAGTTTAAGTTCGGACTTTTATTTATTTTTATTTATCATATAAATGTGTATATATGTATATTTTATCATATATATATAACATCACCCAACTACAACTACAATTCGACACTAAACGTAAACACAAAAACCTACCTACATTATCATAGTATCATACCGCCCAAAACATCATAAAAATCCTATCCATCCGGAATCCATCGCATGATTTTATATGATACACTTTTTTTTCTATATTGCTCGGCCCACAACACAATGATATTGTTTATTTACACGGATCTGTCGAAAACTATGATAGCGATAGACAACATTAATTTGGGTGTCTGAGGTTTTTGCATATAAATGTCAAAATTCTATACTAAAAATTATTTATTACAAGTTTCGGACACAGTCTAAGATGTGGAATGAGTTATGTAAAGATGAGATAATAAGTATTTATGCCTCAACTCAATCGACTAAACTAACTAAATTAAAGTAAAACCAGCTAGCTAGTGCAATATTTAAATAATAGCACTAATATACAAGCACTATCTGTGCCTCAACTTTACTAAACTAAAAAATGACATTTTGCTTGCTTTGATGCTTCGCTTATTCATCACTTTCCACAGTATAAATGAAATGTGACTTTTCAGTTGGCGCCTATGAAACATTCAATTTTTTTTTTGTTTAGTTAATTTAGTCGATTGAGGCACACAGCATTAGTTTTTCATAGATTTTCAAATGAAGAAAGTTTGGTTTAAAACCTTTTTTTTCGAGTCCTTTGATATTTTCAGGTTAAATCATAGGAGACCCAGTGCTGGGATGTTCTAACATAACTTCGATTCGCTTCGATAGACATTTGTGTCTCTTTTTTTACGAACAAAATTGTGCTCCATTGCGTTTTTTGTATTACGTTTAGTCTATTGCGATCTCAGCCTGTTAGAATAAATTTGCAAACTATCTCTTTTTACGCTTTTCGCTTGCCATCGAAAATAAAAATATTGGTGATATTTTATCGAATGATTTTATAGAAATATAATCGAGTAGGCTATGATCACAATATAAATTGCGAAATAGAATACAATTTTGTTCGTGAAAAAAGAGACACAAGTGTCTATCGAAACGAATCGAAGTGATGTTAGAACATCCCAGCACAGTATATTTAGTTGTTCTATAAACTTATACATTTTGGAGATTATTGAACAATAGTCACAACCAAAATTATATGTGACTAAAACTGACGTTTATTATTATGGAAAAAAAATTATGACAATAATAATTAATTGATTATTGTTAAGAGGTAATTATAGTATATAGTGTTAACATTTAAATCAAAATTTTTTAAATCATGCATCGAGTCGAATCAATGAAATTTTAGAATTCAAGATTTAACGATTTGACTTTTATGCTAAAATTTTTAGAGTAAGAATTAAATTAAATTTTAAGTCTGTAAAATATAAAATCAACAGATTTTATTTTACGAGTGAAAATAAACATTTTAAAATGAAAATAAATTTTTCTTAAGTGTGTTACAATTTAAAGGTGAGAATTTCAATTCTGAAAATTCTAATTTAGAATATTTAAATAGAAATAATTGTTTTATATTATAGGAACTAAATTTAAAATTTAAATCATTTAAAATAATTTAAAAACAAAAAATTTTGGTTTAAAAAATTTAATTCTCGAAATTTGGATCACATGATCTCTATTTTTAGAACAGTATTAAAGTTTTTAGTATTTTAAACATTAAACATTATACATTCAACTTTTATTTCGTTCGGTCTCAAGATTTATATTTTAGGTTCTAAAAATTTAAACCAGATTTTTATAAATGTTTAGCTTTATAATTAAAATTTTAAATCTATAAGATTGGGAATCGATTATTTAGAGTAGTTCCTTTTTAGAAATTAAAGTTAATTTTATAGTTTAAAAGTTAGAATTATGATTCTCGAAATATTAGTTTTCATTGATTTGTTTTCATTCATCATTCGAATTTAAAGCTTTAATTTAATATTTTTAATATTTTAATTTGAAAATTTAATTATTCATAAATTAGTTTAATTTGAATTTTCTACAAACAAATAGATTGTTTAATCCTTTTTTTTTAAATTCGAAGCTCGAAAAAATATTCTAAATTTCAAACTACATAATTTCAAAACGGAATTTCAAAATCGGGCTTTTGAAAGCAGGATTTTGAAAACGGGGTTTTGAAACCACTTCGCACCTAACATTAAATAATTTACGATAAACTGACAGTAATTCAATAAGTTTTCATTTATTGCGGTTGAATGTCATTATGTACATAGTTTTTCAAGTTTGGTTTCTAGATGTGAGATGATTGTAAAGTCTAGGGCCCATTCACTGAAAATTCGACGTTGTGGCAGATCGTTCGGCTTCAGTTCTTGCAGGAGCTGTATTTTATACGGTTTTACACCAAGATCTTTGCGTAAAATCTTCCATGTCGTCGAATAACACAAACCCAATTGCTGCGAACGGCGACGAATCGACATTTCACGGTCTTCAGCAACACTCTCAGAAACAGACGCAATATTCTCTTCTGTACGCACTGTACGCATTCGTGTGGTTGGTTTAATGTCCAATAAAGTAAACTGAGTGCGAAACTTGGTCACAATCGCATTAATTGTTTGCTCACTTGGTCGATTATGTAGACCATAAATCGGACGTAAATCGCGAAACACTCTTCGAACCGAACACTGATTTTTGTAATATAATTCAATTATTTGCAAGCGTTGCTCGTTAGTAAGTCTATTCATTATGAAATGTTAAAGCATACTGAGCATCTTTCTCTTTGACACCTTGTCTGAAATCCCGCGGGATCTGTCAAATACTAATGCATGAAAATCCTAACCTCAAAAAAATCACCCTTTACATAGTTTTTCAAGTTTGGTTTCTAGATGTGAGATGATTGTAAAGTCATTGGATTTATTTTTCAAATTTGAGCATTTCAAAATTACAGTCTAGCGCCGACTCTGGGCACCAGCCAAATACATATATACAAACATTTTCATTTTAAATAACTTACATGCCAGTATTACTATAATATATTGACACACATGTTTTTTTAATGAAAATATCAAAAGATAAGATCAAAAAATACAAAAAACTGCCTAAAACAATAAAAGTATATGTCGTCATAAAATTTGTGTACATTTTTGTTATTGCCATTAGCACATAAATATTCGTTCCCAAATTTAAACTGTATGTACATATGCATACATGTATAGCTATAACTAAAATAAAATGGAAAATTGGAAACCTAAACTAAAATTATCTATCTATATACGTACATAGTTTGATTCGTATAGTTGTTAGATAAATTTGTGATAGATTCTAAATGAAATCAATATTATATTTGAACTCGCATATACGAGTTATTGTGTTGTGTCATGTTGTACGATAATTGTAACATTTTTATCAAAATAACGTCAAAATTGATTTATTGATGATAAATTGTGGTTTACGCTTAAATTATTTGACATTTCGATCCAACGCAAAATGAAATGTGATTTCTCATAAATTTTCGGTGTTACTAAATTCATTTTATCATTGTCAACCGCATTGGAAACATATATTATGGAGATAAGAAAATAAAAACTGCACCTCGTACTTACATAACCAATATTGTTGAATTTAATAGACATTTTTGTTACTTTAAAATAGTAAGCTTACTAATGTGGACCACATTGATAGTAGGCTAAAGATTGAAGGCGAACATTTTGGTGTGCTTTTTTTAATTTTTATTAAAACGGTTGGAACCTACAGAAGTCCCATGGTGCAAACCTAGAGGATCTATCCTAATTCGCATAAGCGCACTTAAAAAAGTATAAAAGTTTGAACCACGAGATGGATAATAACTGATCTACGTTCAAAGATCCGTACGAGAACACTTGGGATCTGGCTTCGACAAAGGCCGGACAGCTGAAAAGGTAGTGTAGACAGTCCTCCACTTCCTTCAGACTGTCGTCACAAAGATCAGAAAGTCCCTTGCGTTGGAGATGATTCTTGAAACGTGCATGGCGCCCATAATAAGTGCAACCAGAATTCCGAGTTGGCTCTTTTTTAAGGATAACACATATTTAGTGACCCTCACGTTGGGTTTAATAATGAACCGTTTTGCTTTGCGACACCTAGGAGTAGAACGCCACTTCTATTCCAGTTCAAGTAAAGCGAACTTTTTAATAGCGTCCTTACCACTGGTGAAGGATAGAGGAATTGCTGGCTCGGGACCACAAAATTTACTGCGCAATCCAGCTTTCGTTAAAAAGTCAGAAACCTCATTTCCCACAACGCCACAATGAGCAGGCACCCAGTTGACCCTTACTCTCATATTAGAGCAAAGGAGATTAATGAAGTGCTTGCACTCTTTGACCAGTTTAGATGTATAGTCAAAGGGTTTTTAAGGTTATTGAGCACAGCTTTAATATCCGTGCAGCTAATAATATATTTGTCTAAATCACTAAACTTAAACCCCTCAATTGCACTATGGGTAAGTGCAATTAATTCAGCTTGAAAACCCGTGGAGTGTTTACCCATACTACCCGAGAATCGGAGTGCATACTTTGGACCAAAGAAACCAAAACAATGCACTGACTTCTGAATGAGAGCCATCTATAGAAATTCTGCGAGTGCCACAGTTCTCTCGAGGGGAAAACGACGGAGAATGAATTCAGCACCATTTCAACCTCCGTGTAATACGTGACTTAAACTTATTAAGAATCTGTCTATGCCTCGTACAAGTTCCGAAGGCCTTCCATGCCCCAATGCACTTCAGTCGAAACGCAGCAGAGCACGCCATACCAAGATTGTAAGACTGCAATTCGGGCAAGCATAGAATAGACTCCATAGCAAGAAGGGGAGTAGACGACATAGCCCCGGTTATAGCCCTACAGCCTGTTATGTGCAGTCCATCCAGCCTTGCTACAGAAGACGTCAGTTTAACAACTGGCCACAGTACAACTACTGCATACGACAGTAATGGTAAACCCAGTGATTTGTAAATGAATAACATCATTTTGGGGGTCAGACCTCAGGAATTGCCAAAGGCCCCTCTGCATTGCCAAAATATAGCAATGGCCTTTTGTAGCTTATAATCAAGGTGAAATTTCCAGGAGACTTTACTATCTAGAATAACGCCTAGGTGTTTGACGTGCTCTGTTGTAATTGCTCTATACCAAATAGAGTGGGAACAGATATATTAGCACTGTCTCTACGTCTGGAAAACACAACCAGATCAGTTTTTGAGGGATTGACGTGCAACTCCTTTTCAAGACACCAAACTTTCACTATAGGGCGTTCTGCATCAGATCAGATGTTCAGATATTTACCAGAAACTGTCAAAACGATATCATCCGCGTAGCTTTGCACGATGAACTCAAATCGCTGCAATTTAACAAGTAATTCATCGATAACCATGAGCCACAGAAAGGTTGAGAGTACTTCTCCTTGCGGGCAGCCTTTGGCTACTTTGACAGACACTGATGTGCCATCTAACTCAGTCTCAATTATACGGGACTTCAGTATTGAATCGACGAATCTAACAATGGTTTGATTAATATTAAAATTGGTAAACGTTCTCGTAATCGAAGAAAACGAAGTGCTATCTAAAGCTCCCGCAATGTCCAGGAAGGTACCTACAAGAAACTCTTTATAATTAAGTGATCTTTCAATTCTAGTTACGAGTTCATGTAGACCAGTTTCATGTTACATGTTACTGAGTGAGGAGGTACTTAAACCATGCTGCAATTCACCAGGGAAAATGCCATCAGGACCACTCGATTTGAACAGTGCAAACGAGAAAACACTCCAGCGTAGAACAATCTACGGGCTAAGCTCCAATCCGGAGTACCGACAAAAATGTCAGGAGACAACCACACCCGAATAAACAGTGTCACACCCAGGAAAGTGGACAGAATCACAGTAGCTTACCAACTTCTCGCCTGCAGGAGGTGAGTTCCCCGGACGGTAGGCGAAGACTATCAAGTTTACAAGTATCATTCATAGCCAGAGTTTTGTTAAGTCTAGCGAGAACAGATAAGCTATCATTTACCTCACAGAAGTTACCAAAAATCGATTCCAATCAAAAATGAGATTCGTATTTCAGACTCTATTTTTAATTTTACGCACACTCTTTCTTAAATTTTTAAGTTCAGAACACCCGAAGGGTTTGTTAAGCTTTTTTTGGTTGTAACTAAGAGGGCACGACTTTTCAAAAGCAGTCGAGACTGCTTTCGTTAGTGCGCAGTTGAATGCAAATGAAGATCTGTATAATAGATCTAATTTGATTAGACAAATCTAGTAGTGAAACGTGCTCAGAGGAGAATGAAACCCAATTTTTAATTTTCCTATTACGATATGATTTAACCGGTGGTCTTTTAAAGTTAATATTAAAAGAGATGCACCTGTGATCAGGGGTGAGAATACCATCGGCCCCCTCCAATTTAGAATCAAGTCAACGATGATCATAGAGCACAAACTAATATCATTCACTTCTTTACGAACCGAGTTGATAAAAGTTGGCTCACAACCAACATTGAGAATCTCCAACTCAGAAGAGTAAATATAATTGAACAGTGAGCCTCTATTATTGGTATTCGAACTACTCCAAATGGTATGATGAGCATTATAGCATCACAACCATTCACGAGAGGTAGATTGCTGACCCTACACCACATTACAAGATTCACCAGTTCCTCTGAAGAAGGCGGCGAGGTGGAATCATAGGGTAAAGAGGCTGATGTATTGACAAGCTTGAAACATGAGTCAGCATACACGAGAGTTATTAGCATCGCTGCAAGATCACCCGTGCTGCAACCAACAATAAGAGCTACATCAATATCATTAGAAATATAAATGCACGCTCTGGTTATAAGGACGGTGGACTTAAGAAAAATCCTGCCGAACTTCGAATCTAATCCAACTGGGTTAAGAAAAATTTACACTAAAAATAAATTTTAAAATTGCACGAAAATTAATAAATTTTCACGAAAATCGTAAATAGTTATTAGGACTTTTCTTCGGCTACCTTAAGCAAAACATCGTAAATTACCGGTTCAACACGTTTAAGGATTTAATACTTCACACATACTTACATGATATACAGTACATGATATATTACATACAGTACATGATATATTTAAGTGACAAAAATTGTTGTGACGATAGTCATAAACCGATTTTTTCACAAAGAAATAGAATAAAAATTAGGGCGTTGTTTTTATTTCATAATAATTACATTTTAATTTTTTTCAGTGTTATTTCATTATATCTAAAACATATTATATCAACGTTAATCATTGAAATTCAATAATAATCGGTTTTCATATTATTCTAATTAGAAACAAGGCCCTATTTTTTCATCAATTTTTCATCCATTTGAATACTCTTCATTAATTTTTTTAGTATTTTCTTCTTTATTTTTATAGCTTATGAATTACAATTTTACTAACATACCAATGACATAAAATTTAAGTTTTATATTCAATAAAAATTTTAATCAGATTTTTTTAAATTCAATTATTCGAAATTTTTGAAAATTAATTTTTTGAAGAGAATTTAACATTTTCTATATACATATATGTATATTAAATACATTAAGAATATATTTTTGGTGTTTTAAGAGCACCACATAATAATAATATTTTAATGGCTGATTGCATTTTTATAGTGTCTGTAAAATTAAATTAAATTTTTTACGCGATTTTATATTCATTTGGGGTTACTGCAATTTCACAATTCGACATATCTATCTTTTTACATTTTTTTTTTTTTTGATGTATGATAAAATAATTAAATAACAAATCAAAACTAATGAGAAATTTCATTTATTCACCACAAAGCCTTTTTTGTGTGCTTTTTAAAAACATGAAATGTAAGAATTTGATAACAATAAAAAAGGTAATTTAATAAATAAATAAATAAACAAGTCATTGAATTATTTTTAATTTTTTGTTTGAATTATTTGTTTATTCTATCGTAAAGTTTTCTTTTATTGTTTGTTATAGACATTATATTATAACAAAAGCATTTTGAAAAAAAAAACAAAAAATTAAATTACTTAACAATTATTCGTATACAGTAAAATACAATTAAATCATCATTTTGTTATTCTTCAATAGCAATACACTCGAAAAGTTAAAATAAGCTGTTACTAAACCCATACTTCATTTTTCAACATTTTTGTAGAATTTGTATCGTATCGCATAATATAAATGATTGAGATTTAATTCTGTCATGACTGTAAATCAACTGTGTATTATATAGTTTAAGTGGAATTTAAATTTTAAACATAAAAAAACGTATCCATCATACCAAAAAAAAAACAGTGCATAAGCGATTGTAAGCTGCAATAACATCATTAATTTTAAGGATTCCAACCGAAGCATATAGATAAAATGTAAATCCAATGAAGAACAATTTCATTTGGTATAATATTCACGAACAACCAAAACTGCATAAACAAAAAATTTAGTTGTGTTATATCTGTACAATCATATTCATTTCAAAGTTTCAAAATAAACCCCCGAAATCGATTAACATAAAGTAAAAAACAAATTTTTGTAGCAACATCAATCTTTAGAATTGTTGTTTCACACGTTACAATTCTAGTTTCTTCGGAAAATAAATTATATTGGTGTTTTTTTATGGGTCATTTTGTTCAAAAAGCATCGTCTATCTATGAACTATGTTTATGTATGTATGTACACAGAGAGCAACAGCACAAAAACTATACACATACTTATGTACATACATACGGCAAAAAAATCGAAATACTAATTGACCTATTTCATGTCGATAGTAGTTTTGGTTCACCATTTTTTTTTAGTATGCTTATAATTATTATTATTTCTGTGTGATCATTATCAGGAAGAAAAAAAATTCAATTAAAATTCATCCCAGAAATTTCTCAAGTATGTATATAGTAATTATCCGTATATATACGTATAGCAAAAAGGTGAAAGAAATGGTAATGAAATGATAATAACGACTGGCTGAGCTTAATCTTCATGCATTCAGGACAAGATTGAAAAAAACATTGAAAACTCTTCAAAAAAAATAATGGATTTCATCTTGAATACACAAAACATATTAAAAATTAAAATTATTATTTAACTTGACCATTGATACCTGCAACATAAAGAGGATTTGGATAGGTTTAGTTAGAATGATAGAAATTGACTCGGTTACAGACACCTGGTATAGCCAATAGTTAGTAACACAGGACGATACAATTCTAATCTTCTTATATAATTTTTCAGCATCACTGGGCTCTGAAATACAATATATTAGTTTGCTGGGTCAGACTTATTAGATACTCCTGAAAACTCAACTCAAATTATAGTTACGATTTATTTTATTCTTCATTCCAACATTTAATTAATTAATTTACTTTTAACTTTAACTGGCATAGATTCTGTAATTTAGATCAATTTGTTATTATTAACTCCATATATTTCAGGTGTGATAGACCCTATAATGAATGATAATTAGTTTAGTGCCTCTTTTTCCAAGCCTAGATTTAAACATATACCCATTTACCCCTTGTTCATACTTCGTCAAATAACTTATAACACCATATGGGAGACCACTTCAGATTCCCATAGTGATCTCCCCCGTCCTAATACAAGTCATTTGTACTCCATATACCTATTCAGCCAACCCACTTTCTTCGTCCCTACCACGCAACTAACAATTAACTACCACTAGACCAAACTTTAAGAGTAAAACTACTGTTGATGTCTATAGTTGTCGATCATCCCCAATAGATGTCTCTCATCTTTTCATGAAATGTTTGTACATAGTAGAATACTTTTGGTTTTAACAGCAAAATTCAAAGCCTCAATAACACTACGTGTCAGCGCTATTAGTTCCGCCTGAAAAACAGTAGAATGCGACCCAGACTACCGAAAAGTCTCAAATCCGTTCATGGACAGTAGATTCCAAAACCTGCACTGAGGTTAGAACGAGAGCCATCAGAAAAACAGACTATGGACTCATCTAATTTGTTGAGAAAATTCTGCGAACTCTACAAATCTCTCGAAGGATAAGCCACCGAGAAAAGATTTGAGAAATGGAATTCGGATAGTAGTCTGTCATTACCATATCGATTTCTGGTAAACATGAAGAATAATTTTTAAAAAATGTTCGATGTCCCACGATAGAACCGAAAGCATTCCAAGCCACAATGCACCTCAGACGCTATGCTGCAGAACAGGCTGTGTCTAAAATAAAGGTGCGTAACCGAGGCCAGGAAAGAATGGATTCCGTAGCAAGAAGTGGAGTCGAGGACATAGCTCCAGTTATGGCTCAGCAAACAAAATTTTGTAGGCCATTAAGCTTGGCTACAGAATCCTACAGGTCAACCACTGGCCACCACAAATAGAAGCGTCCGATAGTAGCGGTAGGACCAGTGATTTATAAATGAAAGAAAGCATCCTATGGTTTAAACCCCAAGATTTCCCAAAAGCTCTTCTACATGGCAGTTGCTTTTTGAAGCTTGTAGTCTAGGTGATTCTTCCAGGAAAGTTTACTATCCAAGACAACACCAGGGTGCTTAACGTGGTCACATTTAGTGATCGTTCTGCCAAAAAGAGAGGAAACAGATAGTTCAAGAGTATTCCTCTTCCTTGTAAAGACGATTAAATCAGTTTTATTAGGATTGACGTGAAGACCCTTCTCAGCACACCATGCCTCCACAATAGTTAAGGCATGTTGAGTTAGGTCGGATAAGACACTGAGATGTTTGCCTGAGACTGTCAACTCAGGATCGTCAGCGTAACTCTGTACAATGTAGCCAGGTTGCTGCATCTTTACAAGTAACTCGTCAAAGACCAAAACCCACAGCAGAGGTGAAAGCACACCTCCCTGAGGACAGCCTTGGGTAACCATAACCGAAACAACACCTCATCCAGCTCCGCCTCCACAGTGCGAGACTTGAGCATGAACTCAATCTCCTAACGCATTGCTACAAACCAGACATGTAATTCGATCTTTTTATGATTTAAATCTGCCTGTTTTTTCGGATTTTGAGACATATGTTCTCGTTGGCATTCTTTTCCAAAACAGACCAGCTTTATTGGCATTGAAAACATGGTCTGCATTATATCCACCTTCTAGCTTTGTGCGATATTATTCAGCAGCCGTTTTATAAAATCGTTTAAATTGTGCTTCGCATGACTTTCTAAAAACTTGATCAACCATCTCGTACTTGCCGACAATTGGTCTGCCTTTTGAGCTATTTATGTTTAAAAACAAGTATGTGTATAAATACGTACGGCCTTGTTTAAATCGAAATGTTTACTGATATACGTAGAACCTTGTCCTTAAAACAATACGTGTAAAACAGAACTATTATTTTTTATTTTACCGTGCTGTTTCGAAATCGTCCAAAATAAGGCCAACTTGGGTATTCCAATCTTATTTGTAATTGTCGCCGGTTTCAAATTCTGGTAATTCGCTAAATTTGCTGATTAAATTTTATTGTTTCTCAACAACCATAAACCAGAAATTGTAAAAATTATTTTCAACTTATGTATAATAGTTTTCCCTGTAATTATACAATTCTGAGTGAAAATCTGTTAAACCTGCATACCCAATATTTTTAAGAAAGATTCGTATAAGATGACAAAATCTTAAAAATATATCAAATTATCAAATTATTTATTAAAATAGTAAAATATTAAGTAAATAAATAGTAGGGCCCAAAGATGTGCCTTCACTGTGCAACAAATGGCAATGTATTTTTTGTGTGCAGGCGTCTGTTATAATTTTTATGTTGAGACAATATTCGTAGAAAATCTGTGCACAAAATAATAACAAAAATTCTAAATTAATTTTATATTTTTTGTAAATTTAAAGTGTTTCGCCGAATTTACCATGGTGCGATAAACTGTTTTTGGCACTAAACAGGTGAATGACACTTGGGACAATACATATTGTTGAATGAAATGGTATTCAAACATTTCAACCTATTTCACGGAATAAGCATTATCATACGACTGGCAATACCATATTCAAGCAACACTGGGAAATGTAGAGACAAACACTCTAGAAATTCAAATTTTACCTTAAGGCAATTAAGTCATAAATGATGGAATTAATTTTATTTTAATTAAGAAGAATGACCAAGAGGTAAATGAATCATTGTCAGCCTTCATCACTCCCTCTTCAAATAGAAGGTTTTAAATTCTAAATACAGAGGCGGAATTGGTCTTTAAACGGCTTTCATTTTTTTTTAACATCTCCGAAAAACCAAATATCCAAATATTAGGTATTTTGTTTAACATGCAATGAGGATGGACGAAACTCCCATAAGAAAAATAGTGAACGACACCTATGAAGCTTTGTGGAAAATAGAGTTGTTCTTTTTTTTGGTTTGTACACACACAAAAAGTGTTTATGTAAAAAAAAAAAAATTAGAGAAAGGATTGTTTTGGTGTTTGATTTTTCGTATACCTACATACATACATATATATATATATATATATATATATATATATATATATATATATATATATATATATATATATATATATATATATATATATATATATATATATATATATATATATATATGTGGTATATATAAATAAAAATTGCTTATGTGCGATATTTTTTCACAAATAAATAAATTCGCAAAAATCGATTTTATAATTCATGTTGTATCCAAACCGTAATGTAAACTTACGTTCAACATTTCTTCCCCTTCATAAATAATTTTGTGAAAAGGTGAAAAAGAGCTATTATTTCGATGATTTCGAAACTAATCTTTTTGTTTGACTTCCTATAACAAACCCGCTAAGTATATTTATTCAAATTTTCAACTAAACACAAATCGTGTACAAGGGTTTATTGATTCTATTATAATATTTATATAATATGTACAAATGTATATACATACGCATTTATTTGTAAAGGTATGTATACCTATATTTAAAGTTATAAATCGATATACAAAGTTATTTTGTTTACGTCATCATAAATTTAAAATGTTAAGCTGCAAATAAATTCCCGCGTTGTTATCATATGCGGGAATATTAGTTGTTAGGTCTGTCCTATATTGAACCGCAGGGCACATCTCTTCAAACTTATTTGAAATTTACTTTTCACAAATTCGCAGTCATAAATAAGCCAAAAAATCAAAATGATCATTTGGCTGGCGTTGATTTAGAAAATAATTTTTAAATATTTAAGAGAATAATTTGTCTGGGACAAACTAGTTTTGAATATCATACAAGATAGTTTACCGGTGAATATTTTTTAAATTTTTTAATTTTATTTAACGGGTTTTCCAATAAAAGGTATCATTTTGAATAGCCTTCTATTTGGGCAGCTGTCAATTTTGACGCTAGCATCTTTTGACATTTGACAAGTAAAAACTATGCCATTACTAAAAATGGTACGATATTCGCTTCAACAACGCATTGAAATTGTTTAAATTCACTACAAAAATGGTGAACATTTTGCAGTTATAGTTTGCAAAACTAAAGAACTTTTTGGTAGTCGTTAAGCACTTTCTCGGCCGGCAATAGTGAAACTGGTGGAAAAATATGAGCTGTTGGGACAAGTTAGTGATGTGATGAATCGAAACCGTGTGCATCGCTCAAGAACAACTGAGAATATTGCTGCCGTAGCCCGTAGTGTTGAAGAAAACCCAGATTTATCGTTTAGTCGTCGATCTTTGGAATTAGACATTCTACAAGCGACATTATACCGTATTTTGGATAAAGACTTAGGTCTTAAGGCTTTCTAAGTTCAGTTAACACAAGAACTCAAGCCGGTTGATCACCATAAGAGTCGGATCTGGGTCAAATGCATCAAAATGATTCGGATTTTCATCGACAAATCATCTTCAGTGATGAGGCCCATTCTCACCTCGGAGGTTACGTTAATAAGCAGAATTATCGCATTTGGGGCTCAGAAAATCCAAGAATGATTGTTGAAAAGCCCCTCCATCCTCAACGTGTCACTGTTTGGTGCGGTTTTTGGGCTGGCGGGGTGTTTGGACCTTACTTTTTCGAAAATGAGGCTGGTGCAACTGTTACGGTGAATGGATTGTGCTACCGAGCTATGATTAATGATTTTTGATAGCCGGAATTGGAAGATATTGATATGGACGACGTTTATTTTCAGCAAGACGGCGCTACGTGCCACACAAGCAACGAAACAATCGAAATTTTGCAAGAAAAGTTTCCTGACCCTGTTATTTCTCGAAGAGGTGATCACAATTGGCCACCGAGATCTTGTGATTTAACATCTTTAGACTTTTTTTTTGGGGCCACGTGAAAGATAAGGTCTATGCCAATGCTTTACAATCGATTCAAGACCTTAAAGATGGAATTCGTGAAGTGTAGTTTCAATTAAGTCGGTGTCTCTCTATAATTGCTGTGAAGGAATAAGTTTTCTTTCTTCTATTACTGATTTTAACCTTTTAAGCAATAGTTTTTCGAACAATTTTATTTTTTATAAAAATTTTAAAGTTAGGAGGTTATTTTTAGGTTTGACAATCATAATCAGCTCTGCCACCTTCCAATGGTGTGGAACGTATTTCAGTCGCATTACTTGGAGCAGTTTTCGTAACTCCTTTTCGGGGAGTTCTTTAACTATTTGGTCTGAAATTAGGTCGTAACCAGGTGTTTCTTTTTGAGCTCAAGTTTTTAGTAATCTCATATTTTAGCTCTTGTATTGCTACTGGTTGAATGTTTTTATTATCCATTTTTTAACTGGGTTTATGTTTTCTTCCGCTGATTGCCTCGGAAGGGGCTGAAATGTATTTTCAAGGTGGGCTGCGAACAAGATCTCTATTCTTCTGCCAGGTTTTACAAGAATTATGCTTTTCATTAACCAAATCTCTCACTTCCAATACATAGTTATTGCGCCTCGATATTTCATGTTGACAAAGAGGCGTACTCTGCCACGCTGCTTGTAATACTGTATTTTCTTCGAACAGCGTTCGGAAAATATCCCAATTTGTTTTATTGTTCCTTATAATCTCGGCAAGTTTTCTTTCTTGATTATGGTTGCACTCAGTGTCATAATAACTGGTGTGTGGTTTGAACATATTCCTTCATTGTTTTCTATCAGTACGTAGTTTTCGGATACTCCTTTTGTTGCAAAGAAATTTATTAAGTCTGGTATTTTGTTGTGATCGGTAGGCCAATATGTTGGTTTACCGCCAGTATAAAACTCACAGTTTACTCTTACGTGTTTACTCTTACGTATAGATATTCTCGAACCCCGGTATGTACTCTTAGCGACATAATTTTCTTTAACGATATCCATGAATTTTTGCGAATGATACTTCTGAAAAGTGGGATTCTGATATGGATTAAGCATTGTCTATATCTTTTCCATGTGTAAAAAATTTCTAGCTCCGGAATTTGGGGCAATCCAGTTGGAAATTTTTAATGTTTTGGTGTTATATCCATCTTATTACATCATAGAAGTGAATTCATTCATTGCTTCTTGCTTATTTAGCCGTTTATGCTTGGCTTCTGTGCTCCTTTCAGTTTTCGCTATGCGCATGTTTACAGCTTCTATACTTCTAAGTATTTTTTCAAGAATTGGAATTTCTTGATTTTCCTTAGTATTGAATGACTTCTGTTGCTGCTGGACAATCTGCGACTATGTCTTTGGGTCCGCTGCTTGTTGCTGAGTTTTTCGGTGGTATTCTGTCGAATCGATTTCACGGTTTTGCTTAAACTGAGTTTTTCTATTCCTCAGTTTTTGCAGTTCTTTAGCTATTTCGCATCCTCTGTAGTTTGCGCCATGCTCTCCTTTGCACGTTACACATTTAGGGGTGGTAGTTTTCCACAGTTGACAGGCTTGTGCTAGATGTCTTCCAGAGCATTTTACACATCTAGATTCTCTATTAAACCGGTGGTCTTTCTTAATACTTCAATTCTAACCCTCATATTGAGAATAGCTTTAATGGTAAAGATGTTTTCTACTTTTTCTTTATTATTAAAAGTAAGCATGAATAATGGGTGTCCTCTCCTGTTAAAATTGACCTCTTGATCAGTTTCCTGTTTTTCTTTTTTAATTATGTTTGCGGCATTTTCTATCTTCAATCCCTTGCCCTCTAAATCGTATATTATATATCCTCTATTTTACAGGTAGGATGAAGACCTCTAGCCGTGAAGGCTTTAATCGATCGGTCAATTTTGTCTTCATAAGTGTACCATTATTTCCGTTCGTAGCTGAATATATGGTGCCATATGGTGCCAATAATTTCTTCTAGTATAGGTACTTTAGTTTTGTTGGGTCAAGTTGTTAGTTTTCTTATACTACTCCAAAGATCTACTGATATCGATCAAAATAAACGTCCGGGTAACGTAAACCTGAAACCAAAATTTATTGGTAAACTGTTTAATTTTATCGTACGATATACGAAAACGTCACCTCTCGTTTCTATATAAAAACTGCCTGGTAGTGCGGATATATTAAAATTGGATGAATTCGATGCGGAACTACTGGGTTTGTTAATGGCGCTCAAATCAGAAACCATTTGATATTTCAGTGATGCGATCAACCATTGTTAATAGCGAATTTATCCACTGATAATATTTAATTTGAATCTGTGTAGGCAATCGCTGTGTTCAAAGGCACTTTAATAACCCATCACCAATTTCTGGTAATGCAAATTGCACGTATAAAAAGTTATCCCAGAATATCATCCCAGAAATTTGAAAAATGTACATCAGGTAATACAAGTGATAGTATCCATTGTCTCTCATGATAGAACTATGTATAATGCATTTAAACACTAAATCAGTAAATTCAAGTTGTGAAATAATTACAAATTACGTTTAAAGATTCAAATTTTAAATTCAACATAAATAGTTAATTTATATACAAAATTGTTGAGCTTTTCCTATTTTGAGAAATTTAAGATTATAGTGATTTCCTGGAATGATAGTTTTATGAAACTGTCGCGACATTAGGACATATTTTTCCTGGAATGGGACAAAATTATAGGATGCTATCTAATCCTTTGCTGATAGTTGATATAAAAGTGTCTTTATAGTTATGGTGTTGCAATTGCGTTGGGATGAATGATTGCGATGAATTTCCATAGCCACTTCGGTATTGCGTTACATTTGCTGTAAACCATTCCGATTGCGCTCTTCGCATCCTATCAACAAAGCCAGAGTACCGTATTAGCTTTTCAGAACTCATAAATTTAAGGAAAATAGAAAATTGGCGGATGCCATTTAATAATGTATTCGTTTTTTTAACAACAAATATATTCTTAACATAAAATGATTAATCAATGCTTGTTCATCGAAAGTGAGAACGAAAAAATCAATCGAACTCGCCTGCGTCTGAAAACCCAGGTGCACTCTATCTATAATATAATCCTAGGAAGTATGAGTAGGAAGAGAAAGTTCAATTTTGTGGAAACACGATTTTTAATTTTGTATTTTTGTTTTGGTAGATCTTGTAAAGAGATTGTACATAAGCACATACAATTAGATACCTTTCGTTCTTGCTATTTTGTTTTATTCAATTATAAAAGCGGCACAAGTAAAAAAAAATAAATAAAATTTTAATTTTTTTATTTTTTTGTGAATCCTCCACTGAATTCAAATCTTGAAAAATATATGTTTTTAACCAAATGTTATTTTTTCATGAAGAATTAATATTTTAACATTATGTTCACCTATACGTTATAGCCCATTCAACATTTCGTTGGCAGAGTGTATTTATCTACAACTAATTATAAAATATTTTGTAATTAGTTTATTGTATGTTTATCAACAATAAAGCAAAACTAATAATAGTAAAACTATATTCCATTGAATTGTAATTACATTGGCCTTTCTGTACATACATATGTATGATAGTTTGAAGGTAGTCGAAAGTTATAAATATATTTTTTTTATATATGTACATACATATACAAGTATTAATTATTAATATCGTAGGTAGCATCAAATATTATATGTTGTGTCCTTTATTTGCGTCATGTTTTATGTTTTATTTATCTACCATGGCAAGTTCAGATCAATACTTTATGTACATACATAACAATTATTATGGATATAATTACTACACTTTAACTGAGCACTTGAAATAATATATATATTTACGTATAATTGTAAACGTTCAATTTGTTAACATTTATAAAAAAATTTCGAAATGTATATATAGAAATATGTATTACAAAGTTCTGTAAAAATGATTAAATAAAATATAAATTCTTTTATCTATTCGAAACAAAATAAAATAAAAATAAAATTTATTTTTTGTTTCCAAAGAATTACATTTAGGTATTTTCGTTTTGGTAACAAAATCTTTAAAACAAAAAAATTTTCATTTTTTGTTTGTTTGCGTTTCTCGAGAAAACAGAGAAAAATAGAAAATTACTGAAAAAGAAACAACTCAATTTACAATATCAGACTGAAAGTTAATTTTTTTCATTCTAGGTAGAAAGTATTTTGGAAAAACAACGGAAAATATAAATATTACATTTTCTCTGTGGAAAAATTTTCAATGATGATAAATGATTATATTTGTACAGTACAGCCAATAAAAACAGCCACAGTTTTAATCAAAATCCAACTCAATAAACTATATTAAAGATTTATCATGTAGTATCATGATAGCATATCCCAATGTAAATAATTAGGAAATACCACGCTTTGAGTGGTCGGGTTTATTTTTTGGGTCATCCTGTACATTGTATATAGATACTACAGCAAAATATGAAAAGATTGCTCTTTGATATATTATTCAGCTCAATTTGAATGTCAAATTATTATTATTATCTTTTGGATAATTTTGATTTAGATATTTTGTTAAATTGGATGTTAGTGTGTGTGTAGTTAGTCGCACACGGCTAAATTTAAGCTTTATAAATTGATACGAGATCTAATGAATCGTACTCCTTCATTATTATAAGAGAGAGTTCGGATGTTTATCATATCCAATTAGCCTATCACAAACATTATTTTCATGAATCAGTCTTAAAACTTTTATTATTATTTTAAAAATAAACAAATCCGCTCTTGATTTATGCGTTTTATAACTTTGCTTTTTAAAACGTAAAAAAATAATAAAACCTTACCAAGTATATATTTAAGTATGAGAGGTGTTTCAACGGAACAATAAAACAAACTATGAAATTTGAATTAAAATACAACTTCTTAAAAATTAATTAAGTAATTAAACTACAAATTTACTGGAATTAAAATTCAAACAAGAGACTTACTAACACTAACATAGGATTAAACTCGAATTTTTTTGTATAGATAGATTGGTTCTAAAATATTTTTTACAGAGATATTATAAAATGCGTAGTCGTTTTAAATTAAAAATAATTCTCAAATTGAATTTGTGTTTATTGGAGATTACCAACAATTAGTGTAGTTGTTTTCGACAAGAATGAAGCCGAAGGTACATTATTACAATACAATAATACGGGAAACGACTAAATAACGAAATGTTTTAATGTTTATGAAACGCATAAAGAGATTAAAAATAAATGAAAAATTTTAAAGAAACTTTTGCAACTAAATTTATAACTAGAATATTAATTTAAAATTTTACATTTCAAATTTTTAAAATTGTATATTAATGGCCACAAAATTCTTGAGTCCCTTGAAATTTTCAAAACTATCTAGCAAATAAATATTCGAGAAATCTATAAATTTAAATTTAATTAAAATGATAAATAATTTAAAATTAAAAATAAAATCATTTTTAAGAGCTTTAATTTGTATATCTTAAATTCTGTAAATTTTGAGTTTACATTAAAATCCAAAAATTATATAAAATTGGTAATTTAAAATTAAAACTTATATGTATTTGCAAACATTTTTAATATTCAAAGTATTAAACGAAATTAAATGTTTAGAACTGGAATTTTAAAATTATAATCGCTCTAGATATTCATTTAAAATTCTGAAATAAATTAAACAATGAAATAACATTTAAAAACACACATTCTTCTTAAAGCATTTTTTTAAAAAATTCTTTAAACTTATTAGATATCTATT
Organism: Tipula unca; assembly: GCA_951394425.1. NCBI lineage: Eukaryota > Metazoa > Arthropoda > Insecta > Diptera > Tipulidae > Tipula > Tipula unca. The sequence goes on along the minus strand of OX596380.1, from coordinate 4,963,868 downwards.
ACAAATGTATGTATTATTAAAAATAAATAAATTATTAATATTTGCAAAATTCTTTCAATTCAAAAATCTTATAATCAATAGTTAGTTGTTTTGTAGAAATTGTAAAAATTAAATTTAAATTTTAAAATTATAAAAATTAATTTTACAATATTGAAAAGTTAATTAAGAATTTGTAAATAAGTGGAAAATTAAATAGTTTTTAACATAGTTCAAACATTTGATTCTCAAAATATAGAAAAAAAAACTTATAATAACTCTGTAATTATTAATTCTGTTTCAAAAAAATTTCAAATCTTTCTAGCAAATAAATATTCGAGAAATGTGTAAATTTCAAAAATGTTCCTTCAAACTAAAATTAATTCTCAAAACATTGAAAAAAAAATTATATATTCTAAGAACTCTCTAATAAATATTTCTTTTTTTTATTTGGTAATGGAATCTAAAATGAAACAGAATTCAGGATTGGAGTTAAATAAGCATTAATTTAATTAGATTAGAAAACTTTAATAATAAAAATAATAATTCAATTTCACAATAAATTTTTTTATTTATGGCCATAAAATTTCTTAATTCTTAAATCTCTTGAACTCTCTAGGAAATGTTTATTCAAGAAATCTTTATATTTAATTTTGATTAAAAAATTAAATACTTTAAAATTTAGAACATAATAATTTTTGAAAACTTTAATTTGTTTATCTTTAATTCTGTAAATTTTAAATTTACATTAAAATTCAAAAACTATAAAATTGGTACCTTTAAATTTATTTAAAACTTATATTGCAAACATTTTTAATTTCCAAAGTATTAACCATAATTAAAAGAACTAGGATTCTAGCCGCTCTAGATATTCATTAAAAAATCTGAAATACTATACTATTAAACTATGAAATAAATTTAAAAATATTGTTTCTTCTTAAAAGCATTAAAAAACATTCTTTAAACTTATAAGATATCAAATATAAATTTATGTTATTATTATTAAAATAAATAAATAATTATTATTTGAAAAATTATTTGAATTCAAAAATTTATGCCGAATTTACAGTAAGAAAATTAATGTTTAGAAAATTTATGCCGAATTTACAGTAAGAAAATGTTGCCTCAAACTAAATGTAATTCTCAAAATGTCGGAAAAAAAATTGTAAAATCTAAAAAATTTCTAATTATTAATTATGTTAATGGCTACAAAATTCTTAAATCCCTTGAAATTTTCTAAACTCTTTAGAAAATAAATATTCGAGATAATAAATTTAATTTTAATTAAAATATTAAATAATTTAAAATTTAGTAAACAATAACTTTTAAAAATATTAATTTCTATTTCAGTAAATTTTAAATGTACATTAAAGTCCAAAACCTATACAATCTTATTAACCAATATTTAGTTAACCACATTTAAATTTGAATTTAAATCTTTAGATATTTATTAAAAATTCTGAAATTGTTTAATTTATAAAAATTAAATGTAAAACAATATTTCTTTTAAAGAGTTAGAACAAAAAATTACTTTAAACTTATTAGATATTTATAAATTTATGTTATTATTATTTAAAATAAATCAATTTTTGAAATTTGCAAAATTCTTTGAATTTGAAATTTAAATTAATTGTACATTCGGTAACAAAAAAATTAAATTGGAACCTCTATTAATTATAAAAATAACTTTAAAATTAATAAACTGTTTCAAAATTCTAAAAACTTATTTAAGATTTTTATCAACTATCCTAAATAGAAAATAAAAAGTTTTTAACATTGTTAATACAGTAATATAATACATATACAAATTTTTTTAAATTCAATTATTTTATATAAGTTTCAAAAATGTTGCTTCAAACTTAATTAATTATGGATTGGAGCTCATAGAATTAACGTTAATTTAATTAAATTTAGTTTGACGCCTGATTTTATTAATCATGAATTAAAGAATTTAAGAAAACTCATAAGTTTATAATTTTTATAATTCCCATCTTATTATTAGTCTTGTACTATTATAAATTCTGAAAATAACAAAACATCTAAAACTTTTAAATTCATGGGGCAAAATTAGTAATAATAATTTTGTAATTTTTAAAATTTTCGATAAAATATTAAAATTATATTAAATTAGCTCTCCATTTGCAGAAATATATCTTCAAAATATTAAAGCAAAACTAAAATGTTTAATACATTCTTAATGATTTCATCAATTTAAAATTTTGAAAATTTTGAAAATTATAAAATAAAATTTAATTCCTAATATTCTTACAGCACCAATTAATTTCGCATCTAATTTATTTCATTTTATTTTACTATTTCGTTGTAAAATTTATTTCTGCAAAAACACGTCGTGATACATTTAGCCCCTAGGCCTTTTTATTGTTCAATTTCAAATTTTACAATAGAATTCTAAAAGTATAGCGTAATTTACAGTTTTATTAACAATTAATTTAATTTATTAACAAAATTCATGAAAGAGTATCGGCTGGAACTCGTTGCTCTTCAAGAAACTCGCTGGCCTAAAAGTGGAGACCATGTGTCCCAGGGCTATACGTTGTTCTACAGTGAAGATGACCTCGGAAATCTTGGAGCTGGATTTCTTCTTGGGCTGCAGGTAAAGAACGCTGTTTTGGATTTCCAAGCTTCGCTTGCGCATGAAGTTAGCTAACCTGTCGATAATTTGTGTACATGCGCCCACAGAAGTCAGCCAGCCCCAAGATAAAGACTCATTTTACAATGACTTGGACGATCTGATGGGATCTATACCCGAACACGATGTTAGAATGGTAATTGGGGACTTTAATGCTAGAGCTGGCAGAAATCAGACCGACTTGTGTGAAAACATAGGTCCGTACTCCCGACACGAAACTGCGACCGATAATGGTGAGAGAATGATGTACTTTGCGGTTGCTCATGATCTTAGAGTAGCAAGCACATTCTTCCCTCACAAACACATACATCTTGAGACATGGACACATCCTCGCGGAACTTCCCGGAGCCAAATTGACCATGTGTTAGTTTCTAAAGGACGGGCTCAGGTTGTGCAGGATGTGAGAACTTATCGGTCAGCAACCTAATACGTAGGCAGCGATCATCATTTGGTCGCTGCAAAGCTACGATGGAAGTTTTCGTACAAGTCTGGGAACACAGCGAAACGCATGGTACGTTTCGACTGTGAAGGTCTGATAAATGAAGATCAAAAGAAACGATATCAGGATCTTGTCAGCGACAACATTGAGGGAGCTAATTACCAGTCTGACTGCGTGAACTCTGTCTGGGAGGTACTGAAAACTTCGGTTGTCAGTGCTGCTCAACAGACTTTAGGTATAGTGAAAGTCAGACCCAAGAATGATTGGTTTGATGACGAGTGTCGTCTTGCAGTTGAGCAACAAAATATAGCCCATAATGAAGTGCAACAACGTCTCACAATCGCGAGGAAAAACAAAGCTGCTCTTGCAAGAAGGGCAGCTAAGCGGATTTGTAGACGGAAGAAGCGAGAATGGTGGAAGGCCGAGGTTCTGAAAGTACAACAACTCAGTAATGAGCGCAGTTCGCGTAATTTCTTTAAAGGAATTACTGGACTGCACCATACTTTCAGGCCTATGTCAACCGCCATTCGGGGCCGGGATGGAAACCTCTGTGTCAACATCGACGCAGTACTTGACGCATGGAGTGGACACTTTACTGACCTGCTTGATGTCCATCATGCGTCACAGACTGTTGTTGAGCCACCTCTAATACAGACTGCGGAGATTTGCACTGAGGAGCCATCCCATGAGGAATTCACTAAAGCCATGCAGAGATTGAAACGAAACCGTGCACCTGGAGTGGACTGCATTAATTCGGAGCTCTTGATATTCGGAGGGGATACTTTGATGAACTGTCTTTTCGACCTTATTCGATTAGTATGGCGAACCGAAGTTATGCCTGACGAATGGAAAGTGGCCGCGATATACCCCATCTTCAAGAAGGGAGACCGCTTGAAGTGTGAGAATTATCGCGGTATAGCTCTCCTTTGCACAGCATACAAGTTACTGTCATACATTGTATTGGATAGAATCACTCCTCTAGCGGAGGGCTTGGTTGGTGACTATCAAGGAGGATTTCGTCCGAATCGATCAGTCACCGATCAGGTCTTTTCGCTGCGGATGATTCTATCTAAATATTATGAGACATCCATCCCCGTACATCAGGTGTTCCTGGATTTCCGGCAGGCCTATGACTCGATCAATCGAGAGAGTTTATGGTCTGCCTGGAATACCTAGGAATGCCACCAAAACTGGTACGACTATGTAGGATGACAGTGACGCAGTCCCAATGCTGTGTTAAAGTTGAGAACAGGCTATCGACTAGTTTTGTAGTTAACTCGGGTGTTCGGCAGGGAGATGCTCTGTCCCCGATACTCTTTAATCTCATGTTGGAGTACATCTTTCGTAAAACTGAAACACCGCAGCGTAACATCTTATATCGCCAGTCCAATCAGGTGCTTGCATATGCAGATGACATATGCGTGATTGGACTGAATAGCAACGGAGTGAAAGAAATACTTGATCCGCTTGTAGAGTTTTCAGCTTCAGTTGGACTTCAGATCAATGAGTCCAAAACGAAATACCTGATCTCTGGTTTTAGGGACAATGGCACACCAGATTTTAGTAGTGGCCACCACACGTTTGAGGGAGTGAGGAAGTTCAAATATTTGGGTTCTCTTATCACTCACGATAACAGTGTGGGTGAGGATATTAAAGTGTGGCTGGCAGCTGGCAGTCGTTCTTTGTATCCTCTAAGGTCACTGCTAAAATCTAAACACTTATCAAGTGCCGTGAAGCTGAAGCTTTACAAAGCGTTGATCAGGCCCGTTGTTATGTTTGGATGTGAAAGTTGGGCGCTGACGGATGAGTACGAGAGATGGCTCCTAACATTTGAGAGAAGAGTAACGCGTGTGATTTACGGCCCAAAACGCGAAATAGATGGTACCTACCGAGCTTTGTACAATATCGAGATCAGAGATCTGATGAAGATCCCCGATATTGTTCATGAAATAAGATCTCAGCGAGTACGCTGGCTCGGGCACGTTCTGCGTGCTGATCCGGAACGAATTGTGCAGCGATCTCTGAAAGGAGAGCCACCATATGGTAGGCGCAGAGGTCGTTGCAGGCGACGATGGCTCCACGGTGTAGAGAACGACTTGGCCTCTTCAGATTGTCTATGACAGTATGAAGACCATGCTCGGGATCGAAACCGCTGGAGCCGAATTGTTGACTCAGTAAAGGGCCAGTAATGGCCTTTAAAACTGTTTTAATTTTAAGTTAATTAATTAACAAACTACCCGCAAATAATTTAAATATTTGTCTCTTTTGTACGTTTTTAGTATTCTATTTTAAGCTCTCTGGATTTACTTGAAAATATATTATCTTGATTTTTTCACCTCTTTAATCCGCTCGGAAAAATTTACTCAGGTATGAATATTTATAAATAGTTTCAATTGAATTTACATATAAATAAATTTAGAATTAAATAAATACTTTTCATTAAAACATTGTCTATAAATAAATTATAAGTAAAGAGATTTGGTTTGTCTCTTTTGATATCTTATTTTAAGCTCGTTTTGAACATAGAGGCTTTATTTGATCAAGATAACTTTGAATTAACTGCTATGATTTAGTATGTTCTTATCTCTGTTCTTTATTATTTCTTTTAATTAATTAATTGTTTCTTTTAATTTTCATTAATGACATATTTATAGATTACAAGCTTATAGCTTATTTCTATTTTAGTACGGTAAATCTAGAAAAATCTTTAAATGAAAAATTCAAAAGAAGAATATTGTGAGTATAATACCGCATTTTTCAGTAACAATATACAAACACATAGAATATAACTCTTGACATATATTCCTTGTTTCCAATGGAAAACAAAACAATTTGTATGTATTATGTAGAAACAAGCATAAAATGATAACAATATTTTATATTTCTATATTATGCTGTGTGTACGTAGGTACATACGTATAGTGTAGATATTTCTATATTTTATTTTCACCAAATCTCTGTTGTCAGAGAACAAAACCAAAAACAAAAAAGTTAATTTTTGGTGTGCACCCCATCTTCTTTCCAATATCGACCACCACAATAAAATCCATACAATAAATAGATTTGGTATATATTCTGAAAGAAAATACTTGGGATGTCTAATTTTCTTTTTTTTTTGTTCAATGGTTAGTTTTGTGCTTTAGTTTTTGTTTTCCAAAAGGTAGAGAGACCCAATACAAAAATCGATTCAAAATTCTAATAATACTTAACTAATTTGATTATATCTGCTTTAATAAATAATTTTTCATTGTCGTCAGAATTCAATAGTGATAAGAATCATTTAAAAATAATGAAAAATATTTTTAAAATATGTGTTACGTACATAATAAATAAGGAAAAATAATTTTTATCACATTTTCACCATTTTTCCGTTTTTGTTTTCTTTATTTTATTTTATTTTTTTTTTAATTAAATTTATAACAACTTCGTTTTATATTTTATTTACTTGCATTCAATTTTTATCATCTTTCGTTATCAACATCTTCATTTTAATCTTCTCATCATTGTCATTAGAACAAACATTTCAAAAATCATATAAAAAAGAAAACCAGCGAGTATCTTTTCTTCATAAATAATTTAAGTATGTACATCATTTTCTGTGTTATACATACATAAAAAATATTTGGAAAAATATTTGAAAAACTGTATCCTTCGACTTCATTCATTCACCAAAAACAAAAAATGAACTCTTCGGATAGTAATACACAGAGATATAATAGACAGACAGACAATAATTATGCATAATGATGTTTCTAATGAGAATACATAAAATAATGCGGGACTATTATTTTTATATTTATGCTGTAGTTGATACTAGGACATAAATTATTGTATCAAATACCACATTGCTATTATAAGTATGGTCTAATTAAATTTACACATTGTTATATTATTCGCATATCTCGCTGGATTTGCACTATTTTACATAATTATGCTAGAGTAAATATAACATATATGTACATAATAAAAAATGTAAGTGTCTATATGCAAATATGATGCCGGTTTATTGTCTATCGCTTTTCATAATTAATTTATTTTGAATTCCTGCTTCATCCATGTTAAACTTATATTTAAATAATAAACTATTTTAAGATGAATTCTTTTGTTTATACAAATGCGGTGTAAAAGCAAACTATAAAAAATTAATTAAGTTTTGTTTTATTTATATGAATTTTCCGATGTTAATTTTTAATTAATATATGTACTACTGTATGTGACTATCAAGGAGGATTTCGTCCGAATCGATCAGTCATTGATCAGGTCTTTTCGATGCGGATGATTCCATCTAGTTATTATGAGACGTCCCTCCCCGTACATCAGGTGTTCCTGGATTTCAGGCAGGCTTATGACTCGATCCATAAAGAGAGTTTGTGGTCTGCCCTGGGGCCCTATTTCTGAATACGAATTCGAATAATTTTAATACGAATTCGGATCCGTTGCGAAATTTGCCTTATGCCTCAATACGAATTCGAGCCAAATTTGTTCGATTATGAACGGATTTCTGTACGTTCACGACTTAGTTGACGACTCCAAATAAAAATATATTGATAAGAATTTGTAATGATTTTTTTTTAAATAACTTCATAATCTAATTAGTTAAATATTTTTGATTAAATATTTTACATTTTCAATAATTCAATAATTTACAAATTTTATCTTAAATAATCTAAATTACGAGGAAATACATAATATTTAATTTTTTTATTAATGAAACTGTGAAGCGTGGATTGGATTTGAAATACTGCCATTCGTCTTGGTGGCAACTTTTTCCTGACCCAATTATAAAACCTCTTCAAAATCAAGCTATTTAGGAAAACATGAAGTATAACATCTAAATTGTTTTCAAAAATACTTAACTTAATTTTGAGTTTCTTGTATCGTAACTGATGAGATTTATTTTTACTATTCACGTACAAAATGTTTGTGTTATGACACAAACAATAAATGAAATATGAAACTAGCATATTTTGTATATTCAAACGTCAAAAACATTTACCCAAGGCCTAAAATTCATAGAGGTTTAACCATTCCAAATAAATTTCTCAATGAATACTTCACAGTGTAAAAATATTTGATCGAATTCAGAAATTCACCAATTCATTTTCGTAGCGAATAGCATTTTCGTATCGTATAACGATACGTAACGTATTCAGGAATAGGGACCCTGTGATACCTAGGAATGCCAACAAAATTGGTACGACAGTGACGCAGTCTCAATGCTGTGTTAAAGTTGAGAACAGGGTCCCTATTCCTGAATACGATACGTATCGTTATACGATACGAAAATGCTATACCTTCGATGAATGTTTTTGACGTTTGAATATAAAAAATTTATTGTTTGTGTCATAACAGGAACATTTTTTTTCATTTTTAATAAAAATAAATCGCCTCACTTACGAACTACGATACTATAAATTCCATAAGATAAGTATTTTTGGGAACGTTTTTTGTATATCTAATTTTAAATTGAAAATGTTATTCCCATCATGTCTTCCTAAATAGCTGAATTTGAAATCAAATTTCGTGACTGATGCTTGATTTTGAAGAGGTTTCACAAAAGGCTGAGAAAAAAATACACCAAGATGATTGGCTGTATAACAAATCCAATGAGGCAATCTACACTTTCCAGTTGCATATAACTAAAAATATTAAATATTTTGTATTTACAAAATCTGTAATTTCAATAAAAAAATTTAAAATCTTTAATTAAATTTATAGTTATTTCGTTAACTCAATTAATTAAATTACGAAATTATTTAAAAAAAAAATTTTCCAAAATATTTTTACTTGGGAGTCGTTAACTAATTCATCAACGTACAGAAACCCGTTCATAATCGAACAAAATTGGCTCGGATTCGTATTGAAGAATAAGGGAAATTTTATAACGAACTCGTATCAAGTAGACACGAATTCGTATTTGAATTATTCGAATTCGTATTCAAAAATAACAATGGTACGAATTCGTACAATTTTTATACGAGTTCGTATTCAGGAATAGGGCCCCAGGCTACCGACAATTTTTGCAGTTGACTTCGGTGTTCGGCAGGAAGATGCTCTGTCCTCGATATACTCTTTAATGTCATGTTGGAGTAAATCTTTCGTAAAGCTAATACACCTCAGCGCAACATCTTATATCGCCAGTCCAATCAAGTGCTTGCATATGCACATGACAAATGCGTGATTGGACTGAATACCTACGGAGTGAAAGAAATACTTGAACCGCTTGTAGAGTTTTCAGTTTCTGTTGGACTACAGATCAATGAGTCCAAAACAAAATATATGATCTCTGGTTATAGGGACAATGGCACACCAGATTTTAGTAGTGGCCATGCTAAAATCTAAACACTCATCAAGTGTCGTGAAGCTAAACAATATTTTTTTTTTGATACCCTCTCACATGGCAAACAGGATATCTTTCCTTCGATCGATAAAAGTCTCAAGAGTCATGACTCTTACTAATCCATCGGATCCTGGATGTGTACCTCAGCAAGCCGATCCGTTTTCTATTTAAGAGACGATATTCATTGTCATTGCAAATTATTACGATTTCGCCAACCTTAATGTTTCGCGATTTGGCTGTCCATTTTCGTCTATGCTGGAGCGATTAGGAAATAGTCTTTAGACTACCTATCCCTAACATGTTTTAGAGGCTGTTTCTTTTATATATCAGTTATTGGAATCCTCACGAGTATACGATCAATGAAAAAATGATCTGGTGTGAGTATGAATATTTCATCATCGTTGGATGTTTGGTTTGCACGCATAGGACGTGAATTGAGCGCCCGTTTTACGAGGGTGTTCATTTCCTCACACGTTAAACTAGCTAATGCCATCACTCCGCGAATATGAAATTTGGTTGATTTGAATGCAGCTTCTGAATCCAGTCCGCCAAAATGAGAGACACCTGGAGGATAGAAATGCCAGTTGATGTGGTCATCTTTGCATATTGTTTTAATTGATATATGTTTTGGTTGGCGGTTTACCCCAAATCTTATGATGAACAAAAACGGACTATAAAAGTCCATTGCGGTATTGTAGAATTCCGATGCAATTTTCTCGGCACTGATAGCTTAGGCGTGAAACATGAAACGACAAAGAATAAAAAATACATCAGTTTGCACTGCAGGCTCTACTAATACTAAATCGTTGGGCGAGTCGCCATTCGATAATTTTGCCAACCCATGTCGGGCTTTAACACACAGTGATGTGGCAGATAATAGTTAGTTGGATTAATATTACCGTCCGGAACTTGTTTCATGTGGTTAGGAGCTCGGTATTCGTCCATAAATTGACATTTCACGTTTATGTCTAGATATCTGATTAGTCGTTTCTCGAGACTGACATTTTTTTGCCATGTTTGATGAGTTATCGTGGAACAGTAAAGCAAGCAAACAATAAATCTGCCATCAATGTCTCTTGTGTGTGGCCGTACAGTGTTTGTCGTTAGGACCTTCTGGTATTTCATCTACCTTCCAAAATCGTTCAAGTTGGTCGGTGATTGTCTTAGCCGATAATGCCGTAAGTACCAAATTGTCGGATGGTATTGGAGTGCTCTGAATTTTTCCTGAGATATACCCAGCCAAATTGCGTATTTCGAAGGACTGAAATATGATTAGCTAATTTAATTTGACCTACTCTTAGTAGCTCGAAGTATATATTGAAGCGCCAATGAGTAGGTCAATCCGCTGTGGAGTATCGAAGTCCGGATCAGCCAACTAAACATTTGCAGGGATGTTGATATCAGATGTACTAATTGGCACACTTTTTGACAATCAATCAAACAATTGATGTTAGCTGAAAAATTGTTTGTTCGGGATTTGACAAGGACTGATGTGCTATGATTCTTTGGTACTGATGTATCACCAATTCCCGAGATGACATTGGTCGTGCTTTTAATACTTGTCAGTTCCTTCTGTGTGGTTCGCATTACATCTATATGTATATGTATCTATAAAACAAAGTCAATAAGTCTCATTGTAGTATCCTTTCATACAATCTTTATGTATTGTAAATAATTTAAATTCCATTCAACTATAATTAATATTGATATTCGACATATCTTTTACCACCTTCACCTTTATAATCACTGGTGGTATAATGCTGATACCTTTATGATTACGAAAATTATTTGTGTGGATAATAAATTAATAAAACATTCAGCGTATACAAACCGTATAAAGATGTATACGAAGTAAAATCAAATTAAATTTATTTTGGGCCATTTTTATTCAATTCGTACGGTATACGGTATACGGTACATGCATACTGAACAAATTTGAAGGGGTTTTCGTTTTTTCCGCACTTCTGTAATATTATTGAGAAAATCGGAAAAAACATTTCGATCGAAAATAAAATTAACAATTTGAAAACAAAATAAGTTATAAGAAAAATGTACACAACAATAAAAGTAAGAAATAAAATGAAAATCAATTGTGATGAAAATAGATTTAAAAAAAAAAATTATAAAAATTAATCGAAATTATTTTGATTCAAAGAATTTTGTGTGTTATGTGGAAATAAATGGCGAAATAAATTATATTAGAAAATTATTTAACTTAAAACAGCATCATTAATTTAAAATCGCATGCATCACAAAAAACAAAATGAAATTTGATTCAAATTAAATTTAAACGGTTTGCATCATGTGATGTCGCAATAAATTTGGGCATAAATCTGTATTGTTTCTTATGGCCTAAACACAAACCATTTTATTAAATTTGGGTTTTAAATTAAATTATCTTTCGTTACAAACATAAATAGTAAATTAATCAGATAGCATACTCTAATCCATTGATTCCACATTTTTTAGAGTTAAAATCTAAAGTATTTTTCGAAAGTCCAGTATTGTTTTCATCAAAATTCAAAGTATTTGCAAACTCCAATTATTTAGAGTCCTCCGAACCAGCTTTAACAGTTTCGTCGGTAAAATCATGTATATTTTTTCAGCTTCTGCCAACATTGTTCAGTTCCTTCTTAATTCATGCTCTGATCTTTTGGCAACATGAAGATGGTCCTGAGGATCTTTATTGATATGACTCATCGTTTTTTTACATTCTTACATCGTAAACCACTTCTACTTCTACTTCTACACTCCTTTTTAAAATTTAAAAAGTTACGTTTACGTACAAACATATTATAAATTCAGTACATTTTAATTAATATACATTTTTTTTTTAAATAAAATGTTTCTAAAAAAGTTGTTAATTATATGGAAAAAAAGAAAAGGTTTACTTAGGAAAAAGGTCACCGAAACTGTCACTGTTTTAGGAGAATTTAATTAGATAATATAATTTATATGTACGTACATAATGTAAACCATTCATTTATACTGATTTTAAAATTGTATTTGCTATTTGGATAAAACTCAAATATGACGTATCACATACATATGTATGTACCTAAGTAAATATTTTAATTAGTGTAATTTTTTATGTCCTATATTCATCTCAATTGGTTTGTTAATGAGCTGCGCGATGTTTTATTTCATTTGTTTGTCTAACCTATTTTTTATTTGCCCAATTTAAGTATTTATTTGCGTATTATATCAATGTAAATATTTATAGGTTAGATGCTTCGTTTTCCGAAAGGACTCATACCATCGGTAACATTTAACTAATAATAACTAATAAGAATATTTTACAATTGCCATTGTTAATTAATAACATATGTAAATATAAACAAAATAATAATGAATTAATTAAGAGTATATACGGGGTATATACTGTTAAGCTTACCAACTGGGAGTTGTTCTCTCTTGAGTTGGAACATCGGCTGGTTTCTTTGGGTGAGATATGTTCGACTGAGGACTCTTTAACGGACGCAGTCACGTCAGCCTTCGAGAAATCTTTTCCTCTTATTAACAAGCAAAAATCTTAGAATAAACGTTTTTGGTGTTCTGATCTTAAAAAACTGAGGAAAACTACTAGGAGAGTCAAAAACAAAGCCAAAAGATCTAACCTCCAGGTTGATTCGAATAAATTTTTGGCAGCTCAAAAAGAATATAATAGAATGCTGAGATCCGCTCGTAGGACTTCTTGGATTAGCTTCTGCGAAGAAATTAATAGTATTTCTGGGATCACCAGACTTAACACGTCTTTGGTTAGAAATGGAACCTGCCGACTCGATGTGCTGCTACTTCCTGATGGCAGATTAACCTCTTCCAGGCAGGAAATTGTCAAACTATTACTTTCTGTTCAATTTCCCTAGATGCAATGGTATTACTTATTCACACGACTGGGAGTTAGCTTGTAGGCTGGTCACTCTCAACACCTTTGCTGGAGCGTTTTCTTCTTCTCACCTTATAAATCAAGTGTTTTTCAAGAGTTTTCCTGCTGAATTAGCATTGATTCCCCTAATTCAGGAACATTTACTTAGACTCTGTCAAGAGTGCTTTGCGTTTGGATATGTTCCACAGCCCTGGAGCAAGAGTAGAGTTGTGTTCATCCCGAAAACTGGGAAGACGGATTATACCGATCACAAGGCATCTCGCCCTCTAATAGTTTTCTTAAGACTAATAGTCTTTCTTCAACTTTTCTCAAAATTCTGGAAAGAATGATAGATATATTAGGGATCATCACTTATCTGTTATCCCGCTCAATAGCAGTCAACATGCTTACAGAGTTGGAAGATCATGTAAAATCTTTCTGCATAAATTTTATAATTGACCAAGCCATTGTTACTTGGAATTGGATCTTTGCTGAGGTCGCGCATTACTGTGGCCGAGCTCAACTCCCTTTCTATTTCGGTTAAATTTGTCAAAAGTATCCCCCAGGGAGATGTCCTGTCACCTCTTTTGTGGCTCTTAGTTATTGACGAATTACTTGTAAAACCACAGCAATCTGGCTTCACTGCTCAGAGTTAAGCTGATGACTTAGTCGTTCTGGTACTGGGTAAATACCTTAACGTACTATCAGACTTAATGTAACTTGGTCTTCAAGTTGTAGAAATGATTGTGGTGTCTAGAAAAGGGATTGTACGTTAATGCATCGAAAACTAGTCTGATAGTCTTCACCAGACGTAGGAATACTGGAGAGCTGTCTGCTCCTTCTCTTTTTGGAGAAACGATCGCTAGATCGTACACAGTAAAGCATCTTGGTGTTATTCTGGACAGTAAACTCTCCTGGAATTTTCATATTGAAATTACAATTCAAAAGGTCACTTCCATTTTCTGGCAGTATAGACTTGTTCATTTGGGAAGTCGTGGGGTCTGACCCCAAAATGTTGATGTTTATTTACAAATCCCTAGCTTTACCTATGCTATCTATATGCGTCTGTTGTTTGGTGGCCTGTGGTTCAGTCAAGTTCTGTTATTGCGAAACTTAATAGCATACAAAGTATGGCTTGTCGAGCTATTACTGGTGCTACGTCTTCTATACGTCTCTATTGGTTTGCAGGCAATCTTATTTCTGCCCCACTGCAAACGGTCATCCTAGGCACAGCATGCTCTTAAGAATTGAATGCCTGGGTGGCTCAGTCGCTCGTGTTTTTCGCGACGGCGCTCACTCTTATTTTGGTACGGGTTTTGGAATCTATTATCCTGCACATGACTGGAATAAGCTGATTACACTCACACGTTGTGCGATTGAGGCTTCTAAGCTCGCTGTTTCCGGAAAGGATATTATTCTATGCAGTGATAGTAAATCTGTGAACAATTCTTTACAGAATCTTATGATCACTTCCATACTGGTTGAGGACTTTACATATTTTATTAACGTTATTGGCAGTGCCCTTAATCTTTAATTGTGGAAAGAAAGCTATAAAGAACTACATGTTTTTGCAGGCTAAGCGTAATTGGCTAGCTTTTATTACATGCCGAGTGGCTAAGTATGAGGCTTACAAAGTTTGCTTTATCTTTGAAGAAAGACCAACTAAGAGTTTTGCCCGCTATTCTGACCGGCCATGGTCGTTTTAAATTCCATTTACAAAGAATGGGACTTGTTCACGATTCCTTGTGTGACAACTGTCTTGAAGATGACGATGACAGCATTCACTTTGTTTGTGGTTACCTCGCTTTTGACGTAGTTTGGTTTCTTAGTAGCTTGCGTTGCAGAAAACTTTAATAATAATAATAATATACAGGGTGTCCAAAATAATAATTTCATTTTCTTACTCAGTAAAATTTTTTTACATACAATACATTATTTGAAATTGGAGAGAAGGTCGTGTGACACCTTGATAGGTATAATAATTAATACTCTGATAGGTATAATAATTAATACTCTAAAGAATAATGCTAAAATGTAAACCTTAGTTCATAGTCTCATTGAAATAAACGGGTAGCAAGAGAGTGTACGCAAACTTAGTTGAGTTGGACCAGAAATAGTAAAACCCTTCAAAATTAAGTTTAACATATCTCACCGTTTCGATAATAAAGAACTGTTTCAAAACCCTATAATACGTTTAGTTAAATTTTAAATAAAATATGACTATTGAAATTTGATTGTTTAATGCAGATATCACAAATTAAAAATAATTGTATCTCTACTCAAATTAGAAACATAGAAATTATATTTTTACATAATTTAACATGTCTAAAATAAATCTATAGACAGAAAAGCAAAATAAAGTTGTATTTTTACTATTTTACCATTTTAATTGAATTGATTTTGTTAAATATTTAAAATGTATAATGCATATGCAATGAGATTTAAATATACAGAAAACTCTGAACACGTCTGATAAATTTAATTTAATAATACAACAATTTTTTTTTTGTATCAAATTTTATAATAAAACTCTTAAGTACTTAAGCTACATATATATTATATAAAAAAAAAAAAAATTTATTCAACAACAAATAATCAAATTGTTTCCTTCCATATTGTCAGTCAACATTTTAATGTCATTTATACAAATTAGATTATTCATCCACATAATTAAGTAAAATAATGCAACTAAATTACCTTCCATTTAGTTACCTTCCATTTTCGAAATTCTTCGTGAATTTTACTATGTCGACTAAAATTTAGTATCGAAATTTTATATCTGATAAAATTACATTTACCTATTATTTAAAAATAATAAAAAAATCCATACCAAATTTTAATCGACCTTGCCAATCAATCACATATTAAATCACACAAAAAATCGTCATGCACTGATGTAAAACAATTTTTCGTGCGTTTTACTACGTAAGTGTCTGGCAAAGTCGACTAAAATTTAAAACAAATTTTTGTTTTGTACATTAGATCAAAAAATAAAGTTTCTCATTTTTAGACTGTCTCGCTGATGATGAGTGCTATAAATATTCATTATCCTGATGAAACTACGTCCATGTGCCGTAACAAAAAAAGTTTTCCCTTTTACATTTTTTTCATCCATGGTAAACAACACAAACTTTATTTAACAAAATAATTTGTACATGTATGTACATATACACATACATATATAAAAAAGCATGGCATATAGAATTTTTTTTTTAAATTGACATTCTTTCCTGGTGAAAATTATGGAGGATAGGTATAGGAAATATGATGATAACAATTTCAACAACACTAAACTTTCTTCATGTACCTAAAATAAAAAAAACACTGACAGCAGACGGCACAGAAAATAAAATAAAAAATTAGATTTTACGTTCATACCGTCGTATATCGCATATGTATGTATTGTATGTGAATAATAAGAATTTCGGTTGCTCTTGGTTGTTTTATGATGTAATTTATAAGTCCTGGTACAAAAATAATTGTTATATAAAATAATATAACGTGCTCTGGTTATGCTGTTTTTGATTCGTTTATATGTGCCTGCATAAAAAGCTATCTTATATGTACATATGAAAAAATGCTAATGATTTATTTATTTATATATGTATAAAACAATACGCGCGAGTTCAAGAATTTTTATCTCTTCCTATCAGAATACCAACACAATCCATATTTATTATAAAATGTATTGCCTCATCTGGTTATTATGTAAATCAAATCAATATCAAACAAGTTGTTTTAAATTAAAAAGATATTAATTTCTTAATATATGGTTAGTATACTTACCTAAATAGGAAGCCAACAGTAATTAACCATACCGTGTAAACTAACCTAAGAATAATTTATCTAATTAAATTGCGCCCCCGATGTGAAATGTTTATGTAAATATTTCTATTATTAATATATCAAACACACAAGTACATATATTATAGTAAACATTATAATAATGCTTATGTTATGTTAATACTGTACAACAACAACAAACAAATATTTAACCCGCCTGTCAGTTCAATCAGTTTCTAAAAAAAACTCATTTATTGAACATAAATTTTATGCATACAACTTTAAAAATTGCTTGAATAAGAAATAACGTTTGATGTTGTAGAAATTAGTTTAAAATTAATTATGCTATACATATTTTTGCAATTTTCGAAAGTTTACATAAATTATATATGCCTTTCTGTGTTTTAGCATTCGGTTTGCTATTCTCGAACAACTGTTTCATATTCAATTGTAAAATATTTGTACGAAATCTTGGTTACCAAAAAACTAGTATTTAAAATCTTATAGTTTCAAAATTCTGGTTTTAAAACCAAGTTAAAGAATTGCAGAAAGAATCAAGAGTTTTCCTCCGGGATTAAAATATACATTCGAGTAGAGACTGTTGCTGCAATATCTAGATTTGAAGGCGATGTATTCAAATCACTGCAGATATTGGCCTAAAACCAGGGATGGACGAGATTATGCCACGTAATTTACGCGATTGTCGACACGTAAAATATTACGTAGCTTACTTGTCAATATTTTTTGTCAACGTTGACCATTAACACAATGTCAACCATCTACGATATTTAAGCGATGTTGGGTGATTCAGTCAAGCCGTAAGAACAGATTCAAATTAAATAGGGAATCATCACCATGCTATAACTTTGGAAATACATATATGTTGAAATAAAATAACCAATAGCTTTAATTAAAGAAATTGGTCTAAATTTCAAATTTTGTAACTACCGATGTGACTTTAGCTGCAAGTTTTTTACATTTAGAACACATACTTTCGGCAATCTTATCTCATCAGCCATTCTTCCGAGCATTCTTTTCACCAGAACATTGATTTGATTAGTCTCGTACCAATTTATTGTGTCTTTAGATTAATGTAAACTAGCTTTTTCAGGGCAAATTTTGATTGTAGACAAGCTTATCGCAAGCAATTTATTGCAAGTAATTTGTCCCAAGTAATTTAGCGTTATCATTACAAAACGCGGTAAATCATAGCAAAGCAGCGCCGGTTATCATTATAATGGTCTGAGATTTGGACTATTAGATGAGAGTTTGGCTATTTCTTAACCGATGAAATTCGACATGTTGGATGGAAATGGGATTATAAATTGATTTTTGGATAAAGTTCTAGAATATATATAGGGGAGAATAAAAAATTATTTTTTTATAATATTCTGGAATATGGCCATCTGGAATGAAATTAGGCTATTTCTGTAAAAGTTATTATTTCTGGTTTTTTATGCCTTACATATCTCTCCCGGATAATATGTCTTATATTATACTGATTTACTATTTCTATAAGGGCAAACGTTCCCAAAGAGGACATATTTTGACACATTTAGCGAACGAAAATTTTAAGTGAAGAAATTTAATCTTAATCATTGAAGGTCATATTCCAAAATTTATCGAAATAATCATGTTAGAATTTTCATTTCGACAGAATTTAAATTCTGTTTCTATTGAACAGATAAAGTTTCGTCATAATCGGTCGATATATGGACTAGCTCTATTTTAGTTGACCATATTCAAAAATTGTTCTCCAAAAAATATTTAATCCCACTTTTTTCAAATCAAAAATCACTTAAAAATCCTATTTCCATTCAAAATATCGAGTTTCATTATAATCAATCTGGAGGATTAGCCTAGTTCTGTTGAAATTGATCATTTTCCATAACTTTAAAATCTCATTTATACTCAACATGGCGAGTTCCATCATAATAAAGAAATAACCTTGTTCCGTAGCCCAGTATTCATCCAACATGTCGAATTTAATAATAATTTAATAATTAATTGCTGCGGTGAATTGATTATGGTGAATTTCATACGATAAATTGCAGAATATAACAAAGATCTGGCAAAAACCATGAAGCGACAACTGTAAATCGCTTTGTATAATAACTCTTTTTGCAAATTTATCTAAGTTGATTTGCTTATATTGAGCTGAACCGCATTGTCACTATTTTTGGAAAGGTGCATATTTTGACCTGCTAACCTATATTTCATATCCAATTTCACGTATACGATTCGTCATCCCTCACAACACATTCACTAAAGTTTGGTAAAAACTTGGAATTGCTGCGATTTTGGTCAGTTGGGCACATTTAGTTGCCACAGTTCTTTTTATAATCTGAACGATTTGACTTTTTAATAACTTGGGCGCCTCAAAGCCTTCTTGAACTCGAATTCGTGTTACCGTGCCATGTGCCGATTATCATTCTTTTTAAACCATACTATTTTATAACACTTTATATCGTTGTTTTGCATTGATCTTAAAGAAATTTGATCACCGTAGTTTAGAACTAATTCACAAAATCACTCTAGGAATTGTTTACATTATCGACGTTGTCGACGTATTCTATACGGGTTATCAACATGAGTAGACGTAGAAAATAATAGATGATGCGTAAGCGCCCAACCATCAACCTCAGCTGAAAAGTAAAAATTGCGATTAACTGGCTGTAAATTTCATAACAATCGATAAGAGTACTCTATGGTTTAACTGAATCAATTACATTTATCTAGTGGTTGTTCTCAAGGAGATGTAAATATTCCAAACCAGCATCAACTTTATTATAATTCTATAACTAAAACAACTAACCAACAAGCTAGTATTGTGCAATAGCACGTAAAAATGGCGAGCATCGCCGAAAATCCATCGGTATACGCAACAATTAACACAGCAGATTAAACTATCACAGCAAATTTGCTTTCACACAGCAGGCAATAAAAACCAAATATACATAGTGATTATCACCCGGACAGCAGTTAAATTGAAAACAGCAATAATTTTATTAACGATAATAAATAAAACACTACTGAGTTTGGACTGTATATTTTGATTTCAAGATAGACTTATTTATTGATAATGAAAGTAGAATTTATGACATTTATACACGAAAAATAATATTTACTTATATATAAGAGCATATTTTATGAATATTTACAGTATACGTTACTATTTTGGGATAAATTCAACTACTCTATATCATCAATAACTATAATAATTTCATTATGTTCCTGGAAATGCCACGTAACCGATAAGACAGAAAATAGTTCCTTAAATAAAATCTGTTATCTGTTAGATGTCCGCAGTAGTGTAAAACAGTTCCTTAAGTAAAATCTGTTAGATGTCTCACAAGCCAATTGACAAAGTTACGAATCAGGTGTTACGGCTTATCTCAAACTCACTTCGTTATACACATTTATTGGTTAAATTGAACTGTGTCGACGCAGCGTTTGCTAAATATTCTGTGGATATTCATTTCACTTACCTTTCTCTATCCGTTTGTTTATTAATTAATTAATTAATCATAGCGAATTAATTTTAGCCCCTTTGTCTGCAAAAATTGATCCCATTGCCGTTGTAAGAGATGAAATGACGTTGGGTATCTACGTTGAATAAATGCAACCACGTTTCGTTGGCAATAATAAATTTGTCCACTAATATGGAGATTAGATTCCTTAACCTGCTATAATCATAAAGATTTATTGATTTAAATTTTGAACAGTGTTTAATTGTCACTCGCCTATTTTCGTTACTAATTAACCTGATATAAATTTAAAAATGATTTATAATATATTGCTTCTTCAAACACTACGAATAAACTACATGGCTCCTAATTTATAAAACTTTTATAACAAAAGCGGTCTTCTTTTATAGACGTCTTGTTTAGCACTAAATTATTTCTTTTTTTGTTTTCTAAACCAACACGACATGCACATGATTTAAAAAGCTCCGTTATTGAAAAACAAAAATAACAATCATCGTTGCTATAGCAACCACAACTTGGTCGGATTTAAATCAAATTTATGCGTTTTATTCACCATACCTGCTGAATGTGTTAATAAACAATAATAAGTATTCATAAGTTTTCCAAATAGAAAAATGCTTTGCTTTGCGACATTATTTTCGTTGTGACATCTAGCGTAGAGTAGTCGAACTTGAGCACATTGCTACATTTTCTTACTTTATGCAATGTGTCGCTGATTGAAATGTATTGTGTCTTTGATAAAATTATATTAGTACTAAAATTTATTTCTGTTTTAAATAAATCATTTCTTTTCAGATGTCATCGATTAAACATCAAAAATCAACTAATGACATAGAAGCAACACCAAATTCTGGATATGGAAGCGCCGATGAAACAGCATCATTATTAGTAATCACAACGACTAATAGTACAGGAAGTAGTGGCGGAATTGCGACCACAATAAAAATGTCGACCTCGATGAATAATGGGCCAACGACCCAAGCATCGATTTCGTCCTCGAGCGGGTCAACATCAACGAATAGCCAACAGCAAAGTCAACATTCAATACAAACGGCGGGCCCATCGACAAGTAATAAACCGGTATTAATGAGACAGGACCGCACATCAACATATTTAGCTAGTCCCCAATTATCCCAAAATATGGGCGGCTCAGAAGAAAGTGGGGGAACGGGCGACGATGATAATCAATTAAATACTAGATCGGTGCCCGATTTAGAAACCCAATATAAATTAGAAACTCCTGTGATATCAGTATCGAATTCATGTCATAGCGGTGAAATAATTCATCATCAATTCCAAAATCCGTACCACAATCAACACCATCGTGGTAGCGTAAGCGCCTATCAACAATTAATACCAACAAATCGTTGTCGTGCCTGTTGTCGTACATGTGATCGTCGTGCCTCTACAACACCCGTGTCTTCATTATATTTAGCACGATCTGTATCGAAGGAGAGTGTTAAAAGTGGTGGTGGCGGAACTCGGGTAAATTTATCACCATCGTCCGCTCTAACCCATCACACGAGTATACCGCCAGTTTTTGTAACATCATCACCAACATCGGGCTCACGTATTATACGCCAAAGTTCACAACCGGAAGCTAGTACGATAGTATGTTGTGGCGGTCATACGTGCCTGCATTCACATGCCCAGCCAAGCGTATCGTTACGCCAACTTAGGGAGCCAAGTGATCAAATTTCTGGTATTGTGACCGATTCATTACGAATCAATGGGGCAATGAGACCGTTTAAACAGGTACGCAAAATTTATATATACAAATATATATACATACACAAAAATTCTGTAATTTTCCAAATTATATAACTTTGATTTTTCTGTTTTTCCTTTTTTAATCTATTTATATTTTCTCTAAATACAACAACAAAATTAAAAATTTTCAATAATAATTTTAGTCGAGATTTATATGTGTTATAATTTTTTATGATCTTCTGAACTCGATATAAAAAATGTCAAGAATACCGGTCGATGATCGGCGCGATTCATTACACAAGATCGATGACGTTTTTACTATACAGAGAGACACGCAACTAAATCAACACCATCACAAGAATTTTTTTTTTAAATTTCATGAAAATTATTTTAAGATCGACGAGAAACACTTAAACACAAAATTAATGAATTTTACCAATTACACAATTTATTTAGTATAAACGGTAGCTGCGATTCAGCTGAGTCGAGATTTTTTGTATAGTGTGCTTCGGAATTAAAAAAAATAAATAAATAAATTCTAATTAAATATCCGCGAATTTATTACTAAAAATTTCAATTGCGATTGTGCGTTTGAATTTCGTGTGTGCGTGCGTGCGTGTGTGTGTCTGTTTTTGTGTGTCCGCATATTTTAAATTATAAATATATAGTTAGCAATGTGATGTGATTTGATGATCTTACTTTTATAGTATACCTGAAAATTATGTTCGTTAGGTCAGTTATAACCCAAAGTTCTATTAATTGATTGATTTTTGGCTGAATCTCTAAAAAAAAATATTAAAACAAAAAGCAAAACTTTGTATATGCAACAAAATCTCAAAATTCTATTAATTATTATTTCTTATTAAAAAAAAACTAAAAATTTTATTTCTACTTACACACCGATGCCACGGCTCTTTAATTATTAAAAACAAAAATCAATAATTTAAATAAAAAATAAAAAAAAATTTTATTATAAATACGAATTTACAACAAATGGATATATCACTTGCACAACATAGACGAATGCATGTACGTAATAAAAAAAATTAAGAATTCTTTTTGAAGAAATTGGAGTGTTAGATAATAAGAAGAGTAAATTTTTTTTTGATTTTTAAAATATAATTTTAACAAAATTTATTTTTATTTATTTTATTCGTGTGTTGCTCTGATTTACTAATTTTATGTGTTTGAGATTTTATTTTTTTTTTGTATTTTCGAATTAATGTACGCATGAATATCATTCAAAACCAGCGAATAAAAATTGGATGTAAATTTAAATTTTTATTTAGTAAATTAGATAGGCAAAATTTATTTCGCTTTGTATATAATAGTTTTGTCCGAAAATCTAGTATGTACATATATCGGTCGAAATGGCACATAAATTATGTTGTGTATATGCGGGTACCAACATAAAATACTGTGACAAAGCTATAAATTATTTATCATCCCCGATTAAATTTTATTGTTAGAATATTCACGTGTCTGATGCGCAGTGCTTAAAATATATTTTTCAATTAACGCGTCTAAAACGCGACTACCGACTACTACTCTACATACATAAACGATGTGTGTACACAATAAGGCAATAAATTATATTTTTATCAGACGTTGAAGGCGGTACTAACTAGAATAAAAAAAATGTTGGCGCACTTTTGTCTAAAAAAAAACTCTTACAAATATTTTTAGGTGCTGATCTAATTTGTATAAGAAAAGGACATCTCGAAATAAACTGTTTAATGGTTTTATACTGTCGGCTGTATAACTGAGGTTCTACATTGCCAAATTTCTTTAAAATGTCGAGTTAAAACGAAATTTCCTAATTTCAAAATTCAGATGCATAATTCAGAAGTTTCTGTTTCCAAAATGTTTGAAGCTTTTGTAAATAATTTAACTGCAGATTCTATCAAGTCCGTAAAGTTTGGCCTGAAGCAGAAGCGACCCGTCGATCTTAAGCTCGCGTGCTTTCCAAGGTCGACAAAAATGTTGGTATCGAAATTTAATTTTTTTATAAAATTTCATTTACTATTAAACACTATTTACTATGACCGGCTTGAAGTGTGAGAATTATCGCGGTATAGCTCTTCTATGCACAGCATACAAGTTACAATCCTATACATTATTTTGGATAGAATCATCCCATCGAACAATCATTGATCAGGTGTTTTCGCTGCGGATTATTCTATCTAAATATTATGAGACATCGATCCCCGTACATCAGGTGTTCCTTAATTTCCAGAAGGCCTATGACTCGATCAACCGAGAGAGTTTGTGATCCGCCCTGGAATACTTAGGACGCAGTCTCAATGCTGTGTTAAATTTGAGAATATAGGCTATGGACAATTTTTGTAGTTAACTCGGGTGTTCGACAGAGAAATGCTCTGTTCCCGGTACTATTTATCTCACGTTAGAGTACATATTTGGTAAAACTGAAACACCTCAGTGCAACATCTTATATCACCAGTCCAATCAGGTGCTTGTATATGCAGATGACATATGCGTGATTGGACTGAATAGCAACGGAGTGAAAGAAATACTTGATCCGCTTGTAAGGTTTTCAGCTTCTGTTGGACTTCAGATCAATGAGTCCAAAACAAAATACATGATTTCTGGTTATAGGGACAATAGCACACAAGATTTTAGTAGTGGCCACTACACGTTTGAGGGAGTGAGGAGGTTTAAATATTTGGGCTTATCACCCACGATAACAGTGTGGGTATTAAAGAGGATATTAAAGTGCGACTAGCAGCAGGCAGTCGTGCTTTGTATCCTCTAAGGCCACTGCTAAAATCTAAACACCTATCAAGTAACGCGGAGCTGAAACTTTACAAAACGTTGATCAGGCCTGTTGTTATATGTTTGGATATAAAAGTTGGCCGCTGACGGAGCTCCTTACATTTGAAAGAAGTATCATGCATGTGATTAACCGCCCAAAACGCGAAATAGTTGGTACATACCGAGCTCTGTACAATATCGAGATCGGAGATCTGATGAAGATCCCCGATATTGTACATGAATTAAAATCGCAGCGAGTACGCTGGCTCGGTCACGTCGCAGGCAAAGATTGCTCCACGATGTAGAGAACGGCTTGGTCTTTTCACATTGTCTTAAACAGTATGAAGACAATGCTCAGCATCGAAACCGTTGGAGCCAAATAGTTGACTCAGTAAGGGGCCAGTATAATGGCCTTTAAAATCTGATTATTATTATTAAACATGATTAATCACAAAACGAACAGTTACAAAAGACTCCCGTTCTAACTGGTTTCTTGTATAGCCTTTATAACCTCGTTTTGCCACTGTCTTTGGTACTGCTAGACAATCGTATCCTTTAATATTCTTGAAAATAACACCGTTAAACTTGTAGTAGTTTCCGTACATACCTGAGTCTAAAATATAGGAAATCATGTGAAAATGTTCGTCATTCTTTTGGGTCGTTTTTATTTTGCCTCGTCCACATGGCGCATCCTGTGAGAGGGTACAATGCATTAACATGCAGTTACCTTTCGACTGTAGAAGAATAGAGAATGAATAGCAGAATCTTTCGAGTTCTGCTGCATCACGGTGACACCAAGATCTAACTTATTGGCGTCTTTCTGTATAAATCAGGTTTAGATTCTTAAACCTTCTTCAACTTTAGCAAGAGCTGTCTCTCCTCGGGACCAAACATAAAGCATTCATTTAAAGTAGATTCGTCAAGGTAATCAATGCATAGCTGCTGGTATAGCTGCTGGCACGATTAGATCATACATGTAAGTTGCACAACCCAAACGGTACTCGTAAAAATTCATATTGTCCAAACGGCGTGAGAAAGGCTGCTTACTTAATCGATTTCTCAGTTATAGGCATGTAGAAAAACCAATTTTGCAAGTCAAATATACAGAAAAATGTTGGACCTGGAGCAAATTTTGCACCTTGTCTATCTAGTCATCTACAATTGGCAGTTGATACCGGTCCTTTACAATCACTTTATTAGGCTAGAATAATCGAACTGGCATAATTAACTTGATCTAATAAGTCAACCATTCATTACCAACTTCCGGATGTAACACTATCAGACCATAATACAGTCTCAGTATGATTCACCACCTCTTTCCCCACAATAACATCATACGGCAGAACACCATTAGCCACAGGAACTGTTATACGATACATTTCATCAACCATTATAATAAACCGCATGTAACCTGGCCAATCGTATTCAGTATGCTAGAATTAACTCCAAGAAATGAATTGTCACCTGATCCATCTGTCCAAATGTCTCAAATTTACGCCTTCGTAAAAACCTCATGATCTTGGAGAACTGGTCTCCTATTCCTCGGTAAAATGAACCGTCATCATCGCAGAACACATCATGTTTCTCCACGCATTCATAAGTCCTTTAATAAAATTACATTTGAAACCAAATCTCTCTTTTTAACTTCACGATTCCGGCTCACCGCGTCAATGTTACACCTAAATGTAATGTCAGAAGCTCAGCCTTAAACAACTCTATATAAATTGATTAGGCCGAATTTTCTTCTCGAATTAGGCGGAATTTTGTAAGATCGAATTTCCGGACACCATAGCTATATCCTTAATAATAAAATATAATAATTTCGACTTAACTATAATTTGAGTCAAATGTGTCATGATTAACCATGGTTTAACACATAATTCATGACGGGACATTTTAGTTCGATGTATTTTGATCTGGCATGGAATGTATTGTGGGATTTCTGGATGAATTGCCGCAATATTGCGTAATTACGATCACGAAAAACCGAAACGAATTGATTACGATTTTGATTTTAATTTTTTTTTATTAAATTGTTACGATTTGAATGTTCCGTCTCAGTTCCTGTTCGAAGCTCTGGTTACCGATACTTTGATATATCGATGCGAGCTTATGACCTGCATTTACTGGGAATTTCAGGTTTATGTGAACAGTTTCAATCCAATATCGACGATCCCTATCAAATTGGAACCATCATAATGCATACTAAACTACTGTTTTCTAAAGGCGACACTCACAGGTGACAAATAACAATTCTACAAGTATACGTAAAAATACAAGTAAAAATATGCATGTGACAGTGTGAGAGATACTATGTTGATTTATTGGTTTGCTGTTTAATGTGTCATGATTAACTATGGTTTAACACCTTCTTTGAACGGGACAGTTTTGTTCGATTCCTTTACTTCGAACAGCGCAAGACTGATTTAAAGATCAATGGCTGAATTACAAATACTAGTTATAGTCGATGTTACTCGTTTGATCAGGATTAATGCAACTTTATATAACATGAAATTGATATTATCATATTCCATTGTCATCAAACTAAACTCGACTTGACAAAGCCATTCTACCTGTATGCTCATATTTTCTTCTAAAAACAAATATGTACCACGACTACCAACGTCCATCTTCCGACTCTCCACAAAGGTTGCGTCGCAGTGATCAGTCAAACCCGACTTGAACTATATAATTAGCTGCGCGTAATCTACATTGACAGTTTTCTGATACTGTTGTATTGACGGTTTCCAGAAAGCGATTCTTTTCCCAATTTCATAATTTAATTCCGAGCATATAAGGTTCAACTTTTTCCCGCTGCATTGCTCTTGGTATCCTCTAATCTAACTTAATTCGAACTCTATCAAAATAAAGCAGTTAAATCGTGTTTTATCGCGAAGATGTCTGATATCTGATAAAATATTTTAAATCTAGAGCTAAAAGTGGTTAGGGCATAAATCATTTGGTTTTTAAACCTGATTTGATTTTGTTTAACAGTGTATTACTAATACATTGATATATTCACATCCGCGTTTAAAAATCAAACTCATACTGTCATATACCAAGATAGAAAATACAAGTTTCGCTATTGTACAATAAATATCGGCCACTCCACCAGTTCGATGATTGACTAAACGAGTTAAGCTAAATCGGATTTATTCGGCTATTAAAGTCGCACTTTCATTAATGTCGAACAAACTATACTGTTTGCTAAAGGCGACAGTGACAGGTGACATGTGACAATTTTACATATACGTACGTGTCATAAAAAAATTATCATTTGACATAATTGTAACAAAAAAATCAACAAATATTTCAAGTTGTCGTGTCAATTTGTCATTTTTGCTTGAACCCCAATACAATAATGTCTTTACCCGTTTTGTACTGAGTGCAATCAATGAAACATCACATTTGTGTATGTTTCAGTTGCTATATAGAAGGCAACTGAACGATTGGTCGACTTAGTACACGAAATTTACTAGCAAAACAATTAAAATGTAAAATATCCTTTTCAAAGTATCCTCGCCATATCAATCGAAGATACTATAATTACTAGTCTCAACCAAGTCAAGACCTTTTCAATCGCTCTCATCTCCACTTGCTACACGCTACTGTAATCAGGGAGACGAATGGAAATATTCACATTCAATTTATCACAGAAAGCTCCTACTATCTCTTGAAGGTCTCATGATTTGGAACCTTTGTCGAAGCATAACGTTGGTGTAACGTAGTCTAGGTTTGCCCGTTCCTTCCTTAGCGATCTAATTATCGTTGAGTGTTTGAGTGTTCTGTCTGAAGATCCTTCCACTGAGAGTCGGCTGATATTGGCGTGGCCATAGACGCCACTATTTGCTTACTATAAATATCGTTCGTGAGAAGTTGAAACATAACCTCGTAAGGCGCGTGCCGATGTCGCCTTCAGCGCCGTTCTTTGTACCTTCTCCATCCTACACTCACTCCATACATAAGTATAGGTCTTATTCTGGCAGTAAACAGCCAGTATACCAGCCTCGGTTTTGTAGGCCCTATCGCTTCCCGATGGCCTTTCTGCATGATTACATAGCTATATTAGCTATGCACGCTTAATCTTTCCAAAATGTTAAGGGCTTCCAACTGCGCTTACTGTCCAAGATTACGCCCAGAAATGTTTAGGCCCATCTCGTAATGTTTAATAGGGCATTTTGGATTACCTTCTTAACTGTGTTTTGGATTACCTTCTTATTAGCTTCTCTTCAGCAGCAACAGCAACCCGCATTGATTTCTATGTTCCAGAGAAGAGGGAACAGAACACCTTCCTGCGGGGTTCCTTTAACCATCCGCCTCAGGAACTCACCAGCGTATGATTGATTAGCTCTTGCGAGTATATTGATTTCTAAATCGTACGTACCAGTTTAACACCTAATGCGGGCGAGACATTTTTGCTCGATTCCATATGCATGGCGGATTTTATTATGGTTTTTCGCGCAATAGTTTGATCAGAATTAGTGTGTCAAGATTAATGCAACGTTTTTGGGTTTCTAAAATATTTTAATCATTCTGACATTATATATTGAACATAAAAAGCCACATAACTTGACGATTGCTAGTTAACTATAATTGCTCATCTTTTCTCCTAAAAGTAAATATGTAACACGAATACAAACGTCTATCATCTAGACCGCCCGCAAACGTTGTGCTACAGTAACCGGCCAAATCTGATATGATTATAATTATCAAACTGACAGTTTTTGATGACTACCAGAAAGCCCACATTTTCCAATGCCTTGATTAAAACAATCAACAATCTACAATATAATTATCTTCCAATTTAAGTATTCTTAATCTATCAATATAAATCATTATAATCGATTTGTGTTTTATCGCGGTGTTTGATATCTGATGAAATATTTTAAATCTATAGCCAATGGTTGTCAGGCCATAAATAAAAACGTTGAATTTAAAAATGTTTTATTTGATTTTGTTTTAACAGTGTATAACTAATACTTTGATAAATTCTGTTAATCTGGCAAAAACTTCACAATCGCGTTTAATAATTAAATTGATTCAGACAGATCTTACAATTAATAGTTTCATTTTAAATTATTGACAAATATATGACAATCCGACAGTTATACGTGTCAAAGTGACCATTTGTCATTTTTACTTAAACCAGAACACACTATGTGTATAATGTTTCACTTGCCTTAGAACTGAACGGTTGGTCGCCTTGGTAAACGAAATTTAATAGCAAAACAATTAAAAATGTATATTTTCAAAGTATATACAGTGGCTACACAGTATGTGTATATAAACAAAAATGTCACACGCGTATAACCATTCAATTGACAAACTCATGATGCTCCTCTATATATACGTATACGTATATACGTTATAACAATCTCTAAATCTATTTTTGTTTCCACTTCATTTAGTTGAGACAAACGAAAATAAGATTTATCAAAACGGAAAATACACAAAAATTTTATAAGTTTATAACAAACCATCATTAATATTCTGATAATTTTCTTTTTTCGCTTTTATTATTGATATTTATAAATATTTAATTATAACGTCGAACGTATTGACGTCACTGTTAATATGTTATGACATCATAGATATTGGAAAATTGGTAATAATATGTAATAGTATTGGGTGGTTGTGTGTGTGTGAGTAGTTCTAGTTTTTATACAGCCACGCTATAGTCGGTTCGTATACAATTTTTGACAAGACAAACTGGCGTGTTAAAAATAAATTAAATAACAAAAGTTTCACAAATACATACACACATCGTAAATTTATTTTTAGGATTTTCTAAAATTAAATTAATAATAATAAAATTTAATATTCCCTGCTATTATTGTTTATTCAAAAATTTAAACAAAATTTTTTTCTTTATCATTCCAATCGCGAAAAATTCGCATTATGTACCTAGCAGGTGTAACATGCTAGACAAAATATATGGTTTGTGGTATTCAAGGACTCGTTAAGATTTTCAACCCATTTAAATTTCCTATAAAAAATTTACGACAGCTGTGTGTGTCGCTTCATAGTTTATACACAGTCCCAGAGGTCAACACCAGAGAAATATTGTGTTTTTTGGTAAATAGTATTTCGTGTGTACACTGTGTACATACATATATACACAGTGTCATGCATTTACAATGAATTTCCGTGAAGGTCAAGCTGCTCAATATAAATAAATAAATTCGGTTTCGTTTTAATTACATTCGAATAATATCATAGAAAATAAAACTAATTATCACTTTAAATAAAACCAACAATAATTGTTAAGTACATATTTATTTAAAAATAATCAATATACAAATCAAAATCGGTTCCACTATACAATTTTCCATTTTTTTTTTTTTTTTTTGTCGATTTTTCTGTGATATATCTAAAAGTATAAAAAACCAACCACCGCGTATATACACTTCTAAATGTTTGTCTGACATAAATGGTAATTTGACTCATTCCACATTATGTATGTGTACACAGTTAATTTACGGTTTTATCCTTTTGAACTATATGTATATGTACAATGTACACACATATGTTAACATAAATATACATAATACCCAGGGATTTTCTTTGTTTTTGGTTAATACTTTTGTTATGCCATTTAAAAATTTGCAACATATGTTCGCGCTCTTTTAAATATTTACCAAAATAATTTTATAATGATCGACCAGTCGTTAAATAAAATTCAAAAAAAATTTATATAATTATCATCGTAATATGCATATCAATATTTAATTAGACAGGAAAAACTAAAATTGAATTAATTTTTTATAGGTTAGAACATTTTTTGTTTATGTACAATATTGGAGGAAATATAATTTAACAAATTTAATTATAATTGATAATATTTTTGTTTGCAACAAAAATGTAACAAATTGATTTAAAATTAAAACGAAATTCGCACAATATAGGTTATGTTATTTAATTATTCATCGTGAATACATCTACATATTTTAGTACATAGTATGATTAGTTCAATTTTAATTAAAAATTTTCGTCGACAAAACAGAGACAACTTTTTCTATAAGTATACAATTTAATTTACGATAATTTATAAATAATAATGGAAAAAAATTAGTCGATCTTTCCAAGCACCTACATAGTAAAACACACAGAAAACTGTCTAATACTGATGTAACACAACTTTCCGTGTGTTCTACTATGTGAGTTCGTGGGAATGTTAACTAAAATGTGGTATCGAAATTTTATTTTTTAATAAATTTCCATTTATATATTTATTACCAAACAGCATGAATTTATATCCTATTGGTTTTAATTGCACTTTCGCTAGTGTCTAGAGACCCAAAAAAAGAAAACGGTCAATATAAGGTGAAAGATTATAGTCGTCGCGCTCTAACGATGATAATTTTTATTAGAACAAATAGGAGTAATTGCTTTTGAATGCTTTAAATCCGGTAAGAGTGGGAGTCGTAGAATGTAGACCATATAACGCTTGCGTACTCGATTTGCGAGCGAACATGTAAAGTGTACAATGACTTGAAAGTTAATGTATCATAAAAGTCTTGTGAGTTTCTATTAATAAATCCCAGTATTGAATAGGTCTTGTTGATGATATCATCAAAATGAAAGTTGAAAGTCCGAGCTAAAAGTAACTCCCAAATCATATGTTACTTCATTTCAAAATATGTAATTATAATTTGATAAACATAATAAATAAAAGGGCTCACCCCATACAATGCAACAAAATACTTGGAGCAACTATGATATTTTTACATAAATATTCATATTTAATAAGTATGACATTAGCCAATCTAATGGAATAAAGTTGCAATTAAATTCACTAAGTTTGTGTGATATGACTGTAACCGGTGATTAACTTTACCGAATTTAATTGACGATTGGAGCATCACGGATTCCACGTAGCGGAATTTTTATAAAATAAAACTATTTATCCATTGACGTTTAAAATAAAAATAAAACTTGACGTTTATAATAAAACTATCTATTCAATGTCGTTTGAAAACACACAGAAACCTAATTTCGAATACAAAAACAACAACATAAACTTTAAATAGATCGTTCTTTTTAATAATAATTTTTCCGCGGGAGGAGCTTAGCCTACTTTTACAATCGTCAATTAAGTTATTCTGGAAAACTGCCAAGTAACCGTTGAACGAGCCTTAATACAATGTTTAGAATGGAAATACATCACATCTATGGCCGTTGACCCGAATAGTTTTGGAATGCAAGACAGAATTGCAATTCCGCGATAATTACTAGCGACACTACGGGAGCCGTTTTTGAACCCCCTTGAAGTTATCATTATTATCATATAATGTGATTATTACTTTATTGACCTTTTCACTCTAATTGTCTGACATCTAGCGAAATATTTACAAACAAATGTGTAAAGTGAATAAATTAAAATTGCCCAAGGCAATTTCATGTATAAAAATATGTTGATCCGTATGGATTACTAGCGGCACCACAATTATATTGCGGAAATTCCAACGGTCAAAAAAACACCATCGCTGGCACAGTGGTGTCCAACAAGGTCCCAAACTCAATCCATATTAGAAAAAAGCCGACCCTACAAAACTTTGGCCAACCATTTTTTCCGGTTCTAGCTTTCTGAGAAAAGTTGGCAAAAGTGTCAATATCAACACTGGCATAATTCCAATATCAACACTGTTCCAATATCAAAAAAGTATCAACACTGGCAGAGTGATGGCCAACAAGGTCCCAAACTCAATCGATATAAGAAAACATTCGACCCTATACAACTTTACTTTGAAAAGTTGGCAAAGGTGCCACATTTATTTATATTGCGAAAATTCTCATAACTGGCAACCATTTAGAGTGTCTTTAATTTAATCGCAAAGAGGAAATAGCCATCCTTTTAACGACTTGGCCAGAAGAATTTATTTTCCACCAAATAAATTTTACATATTAAAAAAGTTTCTGATGAGTATTTTGGTACCAACTCTATATTTCTTTGTTGACGAAAAAGTCTGGGATAGTTGCTGATAGTAAAAAAATCCTGGGATGAACCAACTGAATTTGAACCAATACATTTGAACCAAACACCCCAACTGTATTTGAACCAATACATTTGAAACATCGCCAGAAAACGATATTTCCTTTCCAAAAACAGTGCTAAAGAAATCAGCAAAAAAATTACAGATTGTGTTCGGGGTATTAGATTTTTGTCCATTAAATTCCATAAAAGTCGGTAAGCCGTTCTTGTGATTGACAAATTGCCAAAACTTTTTCGGACCACAGCATAAATTGTCTTATATATCAATTATGTAATTGTTGTACAAAAATCAATTGAGAGAAGAAAATTTCTTACGTACGACTTGAACGATTATAAGCAAGGGTTTACCCAATTCGCCTATATTCCATATGAGATTTGTTGCTCAACACCTCAAGATGTTTACCTTCCTTGGTGAATCACAGATCTTTACGGGAGTTAGACTTTTTAATTTTACTTTTAACAATTACTGAACGGTTATCGTCTTGTATGCCTTGCATACGGTTGATTGATCTGTTTGATGAAGTTGCTGCCACCTTAACTGTCTGTGCCACTCGCGTCTCCGTAAAGTCGTAAATAGCCAAGGTCAATTTTATAACAGCTTAATCACCTATATTATATTTATAGCTCGTTTATTCATAAAATTAAATCAATAGATAATGAATAGATATGAGTATATAGATTATCGACCAATTCATTTTTACATCGTAACATTTAATTTACAATCGAATCTTGTCTGCTTGTTATAATATATTATGACAAGTAATAATTCAATTTATCATTTATTTACGATAGTTTACTATTCTTGTAATTTTTTTTATTTTATTTGAATTATGATGAATTGTTTTTATTAATAAGTGTGTCGTTTTATGGATATAGTTCAATTCAATTCAATAATAAACTTTAGTCAATTCAACAATAAACTAAGCTTACAAAAGGATTAAACACGATTTTAACCAAGTGCGTTGTGAAGGATTTTTTAATTTTTATTTTACTAATCGTGATCATATAACCAATGGTTTTATTATTCCCACTATACCTGTGAACTACGGACCTTTCTCAAAAATTTGTAAAAATTTGAGGGTTGCAATTAATTTTTGATGTGCGGGAATAAATAGAAGTCATTGGTTGCCAAATCAAGACTATACGACAGATGATCCATTAATTCGATGTTTTGATCGCTCAAATCCAACAAGAAATATTAATCCCTTTAATGCCCAGTTCATTCAAAGAATCAATATTTTTCGAAACAACAAACAATTTTGTACGATCTGCAAAAATCACTGGCCCTTGATGATGTTTCATAGCCAAAAGTTGAAATAAGTTCATCAATCCACTGTTGTTGAGTTAATCCAAATGAATAGGTTCACGATTTAGTTCCATTTTTGCACTGAAATGAAATTTTAAAATCACTAAAAGAAACCAAAATTGCGGCAGTATAAAAAAATGTTCTGAGTATATACGTCAAAACTTTGTCAGCGCATGGGTTGTCCAATCCCGAAACATAAAAGGCAAATCTCGTAGAAACATTTGCATCTTTCTTTCAAACTGTCTATGTGGTTAGCACTAACATTTAGCATGGACAATTTAATGGTAGCAGTAATTTTTTTAATTCGCCCACAATCTATTTAATTAGGACTGGAAAATAGGACAAGCGAAAAATTAAAAATCAAAATAATGAACCATCATATTTTCGATATTCAATAGACGTATGTGTCTCTTTTATCACGAACAAAATTTTGCTCTATTGCGTTTTTTTAATTATGCTTTTTCTATTGCGATCTCAGTCTGTTAGAATAAATTTGCGCGCACTATCTCTGTTTGCTTATTTTGCTAGCCATCAAAATATAAAAATTGATGATAAATACTTTCTCGAATGATTTTAAAGAAATAGAATCGAGTAGGCTGTGATTACAATAGATATTGTGGAATTGAATGCGAAATAGAATACAATTTTGTTCGTGAAAAAAGAGAGACAAACGAGACGATGGTAGAACATCCCAGCAAACCATAGTATAAATACATTTAGTAGTCCCATCATACAAACCTAAATAGTAGGAAACGTTTACTAAAATGTAAAATCGGCTGAATTCATGCAGGTAGTCAGGTACAGGTTTTTATACAAAAACCTGAATACTTCTGTTCTATTCTAACACATTAGATATTATTGAAAGAGAAAGGAAAATGACCTTCAGCATTAAAGCAATTTGTATATGCTATTGTGCACTCAAACATGCATAAATGAATGAAAATAAAAATAAAATATATTTGTGTTAGACTTATGTCGTTTTCGATTCACTCCAAAAAATCAAAAAGATTGATTTTTCTGCTGTCAAACTGTTCGATTCACCTAAAAAAAATCTCCGATCGAGCAAAATTTTTGCTCGGTCACAAATCTAGATTTTTTTACAGATTTACCCCTCTTTTACTAATACCAACAACTAGTACTGTCAAGTTGTTGTCATTTCGTGTTGTCATTTATTAGAATAGTAGAAACATTATAATTTTGTTAATATAAATTTTATTTTAATTTAAATAAATGATAAATTTAGATTTCAATTACATAAAATATAATATAATATAATATAATTCAATTAAATAAAAATAATCACAGTAAAATTAATAAATTAACATAATCATTTTTTCGTCATGCCTCTCCTTTTTCTGTTTCTCTTGTAATTCCCATCTTTCTTCATCCTTTTCTGCATGACGCTGCTTCCGAAGCTCGAAGAACTGCTCCACAATTTTTTCTTGTGATGTTTTCTTCTTAGGTTTGGTTGTTCTAATACGGCTTGGGCTGGGGCTTGCATCATCTACGTCTGTAAATGATGGACTCGGACTTTCGGTTGCAGAGGTCGAGGTATGACTTACAACCGTTGATGTTGGCTCATTATTTTTCCTAATCAAACACGCAGGACTCATAATGATTTCCGGCTGAATAGAATCGTCCATTGCGACGATATGCCCAATTTCAGCCTCAAATTCGGGTTCAATACGTGATGTCCCACTGGTAGTGTTGTTGTCGATGATTTTTTTCGTCCTTTTCATCACCGTTTTAAATCTTGTTTCTACCTGGACATTTTTAACTGTGATCCCGATTTTTTTTGTTATTTTCTGGGCGAGAAACTGCCACATTAGCTTTTTATTTTTAAATCGTTTTAGTGGGCCGACATGACGAATGAGATCAGAATATTGATCCAATAAAAATCTCGTTTGGTCGTCCGACCACTTGAAGCTCTGACTAACATCTACTAGAAGCACAAATAAACTTAACATTAAAAAGAATTAAATATTTAATTATTGGAATATTACCTGTTCGTTCAAAATTTCTGAGTTCAGGCGGTTCACATGCCGGCTCTGCTTCAATACTATTTAGGATTTCGATCGGATTCGACGTACCACCACTTCCTTCAGCAACATACGAGGTTGTTAAATTATAAAATACGGCCACGTCCGACAATTCCGCATATACATGTTCATTACCTGCAACATAAATTGGCTTGTGTTAATGGTTCGTGGCAATTAATTAAACATTATAATACATAAAATAAATTTAAATTTAAAATTAAAAAGTATTCTTACTTTGCAAATTTTGTAACACAACCAGCCCCTCATTCATCGTCAC
Source organism: Tipula unca (assembly GCA_951394425.1). NCBI lineage: Eukaryota > Metazoa > Arthropoda > Insecta > Diptera > Tipulidae > Tipula > Tipula unca. The sequence goes on along the minus strand of OX596380.1, from coordinate 4,926,231 downwards.
ACATCCACTGGAATCAATTAATACCCGGAAATTAATTAAATCTATTGACACGGCCATATTGATACAGAAATATTATTAATATAAATTTAATATTTTTCTAAGGTCAAAACACACACATATATATATAAAACATATATAAAATGGATTACAGATTTTCTTGTTCGATTCTCCTTCGAATCCAGATTGATTTTTGAAAGAGGGGTAAAAAGTGAATCGAAAACGAAATTAGACAAGTTTCGCAATGCCTATACTGAAAAATGAAACTGTAAACTGTTTTTTATAAAGGTTTTGAATGGTCAACTGGAACGAAATTTAATATGTTGCCTGTTGTCATATGCGAATTTCTGAACCGAAAATGAGTTCTGGATAAAATTCTTAAATATGGCATGACATAGAAGAGTGACACGTTTAAATAGAAGGGGCAAACCCAACCCTTTCTCCATTTGTGCCAGTTTATCCGATATTTTTTTTTTTGGATTGTCTTAGTTCAAGAAAATGACACAATGTTAAAAAGTACACGTTTAAAGCCCGTTTCAAAACTTTATCACCACTTGACTTATATTCGCTGATTACGTGATCACTTCGAAATATACTTTCGAACATCTTTTCCACGACATATGGGTTTATGATTCCAGTTTATATAAAATCGCCAACTAATTTTGGTTGTTGCAATAATAGTTATAGGGCTGGTGGTATATGTTTCTTTTATATAGAGATAGGATATATTTTTTATCCTATCCTAGCAGTTGAACAAATTTTGAAGTCGAGAATTGGAGGTTTTCTTAATATTTTAGTGTTTAGTGTATTTAGTGTTGCTTCTTCTGCACCTGAGTATATTGTATAAAATAAATTTTCTGAATTTTTTTTTAGATTATTATGAACAGAAAACTCAAACTTGTTTTGGTTTGTTCACCATAAAATCAACAAATAAATCTAACTATTTGTTTAACTAATTAAAACACGGCCTCAATAAATAAAATCTAGAGGAATGGAGTAGTTCCGTTCAAGTTGGCCATATTCCAGAACTTTATCTAAAAATTTATTTACAATCGCATTTCCGGCCCAGAAAAAAATCAATTTTGAATTCGATTTCCATCCAACATATTTAATTTCATTATCTCATCCTGTTTGCTTATTTATGTTGTATGTCTTAATCTTCACGTATTATTTAACCTATGGAAGAAAGTTATTTTATGCAACAAGTCAATAGAATTTATTTCACCAAATAAAATACAAAACTCCAGTTGCTTTGAACTATACATGCATACAAATAATAATTGTGTATTTTTATATTTGTGTTGAATAAAAATCTATAAGACAAAGCAGAATCAAATTTTTGAATACAGAACCCAACGACTTTTTGGGCTGCTTTGCCATATTTACAAAACAGTTTTATTTAGAACATAGGTCTTATCGATGGATTATAGATTTAAGAAAAATTGACACAAAAATGAAATAATTAACAACATTTATTAATTATTATTTTGGTACATATTCCACGTCAGTGATCATAAAAACAACGCCCTATTTTGTTTTTACAACAATTGAAATTGTTATTGCAGATGCCTAAGTTTTCAGCTCTTTGGGAACTCAGAACTCTAGAAGTCGAGAGCATAAGTCCTATTTTAGTTCAAAGTACTTTATATACACAAAAAATTAGTTTCATTATTAGGTGCAATAGTGCAATTATATAATCATATACACACACACATAATATTTACTGAAATTATAAAAACAAATAAACAGATTTAAAACATTTCTTTTCGTCGTTTTATTTTTATATCGTACACACTAAGTACATTTTGTTTATACAAAACTAAAAACTACAATATAATCTACTAAAATTATTATTGAAAATTCGAAAAAACTTTTTACTTTTTTTATCCGTTTTGATTTTAATTTTTTTTTTATCTTTTGTCATGAAACTGAGTGAAATTACTATTTTTTGTACTTTGCAAATATATTATACATATACTATATAAATTATATATGCATAAAATAAAATATAAAACTTCAAAAAGCGCTCTTTGCATTTTGAATTTACAATATTTAAATTGAATTTTTGGAAGAGTGAAATGAAAAAAAAAAAATTAAAATAAATATTAATTTTAAACAATATACGAGTATGTATGTATAAACAAAAAACACTTTAGATTTTGAAATATATTATACAGTTATAGGAGATATACATCTGAGCACAATTTGCGCTAAAAGTAACTTTAGTTAGATTAAATTAGTGTATACATTATATATTTTATTTGAATCAATAAGCTTCTTATTAAAAACATACGAGTATATATACTTAGTTTTGCTAATTGTCACTTTTCCAAAAATTAATTTAAAAAAACAAAAAAATACAAATTTATTATTGTAATTTTTTCATTCTGGTGATCGTCTATTAAACTTTTTTTTAAATTATTAAAACAAAAAAAAAACATAAAACTGTTCATACATAAATAAAAATCAATTTAAATGTTTTGTCTGTTTCTGTATTTTTTTCTTATTTTATTTTTGTTTTTGTTTTTTCTATAAAGTCTGTAAATTTTTATATATAGATATGTAATATATAATTAAATATGTTTTTTATTATTTACATGTTAGAATGTGTTCTATTCTCTCTCTCTCTCTCTATATATATATATATATATATATATACATAATATCAAAAATGAAATTAGATATGACACAAATATAATGTCGTTTTTACCACTAAAACATTATACTTAATATTTCTAGTCACATTTTATATATAATTAAGAAATATAATAATAGTTTACAATATATTTATTTACTTTGTCTGAAATGTTTCAATTCAATTTATTTAATACATAGACAATAATTAAAACTATATGAACTATATGATTAAATCCATTCCAGCTACATATATTCCAAAAATATAATGAGTTCAATGCTTTTAAAAATAAAAATAAAAATATATCAAAAAAAAAAAGAAAGTGACAATAATTGACGATCACAGTAAAAATAAAAATGTATAGCTCAATTTTATGACAAAATAATCATTATTATTATATATATATTTATTTTAAGAGTATATTATTTCATTTGTATTTAGTTCCCCCCGAAATAAATACCAATTTTGTATATAAATAAAATCAAAACCAAAAAAAAATCAATTATTAAATTTTAAATATTTATTTAAACATTATTGCTATTATTATTATTATTATTATTGATCCATTAATATAGGGTGTTCTGCTGTGTCCCCAAACACTGTCGCAAAGTAGAAGAACACGTCTCAGGCGAGCCTTCACCGAGGCAACAAGTGAAACATTGCAATACGTTAAAACGGTACCTTAAATTAACAAAAAATTCCCACCAAATTTTCCGTAAACATTTATACATAAAATATTAAATTCCATTTATCACAATTTTCCAAATTTTTTCATATTAAGTCACGCATTTTTATAATTTTATTTTATTTTAATCACGGTGGCTTGATTGGATTATACGTACATATACGAGTATATGTACTAAATAAAATCTTTAAAGTCGTCTACACCAATAGTTTTCTTTTATATTTTATTTTGATTGCATTTCTATCGAACAATTTAATTTATCGCAAATATTTTTGTCGCTTGTTCCAAACGTTCTATATGCTAAATCAATCTATAATTTTAATCAAGATATCTTCAGAATTCAATCAAGCCAATCACGTTATTTTCCAAACAGATTCAAAAATAAAAAAGTTAAATTTTTTCACACAACGAAATATTAAAATAATTTATTATCCAAATGTTAAATAAAAAGCGTTAAAAAATTTAATTTTTTGTTTTTTGTTACACAATTAATTAATCAAGATTTTTATTTTTTTTTTATTTAAACAATAAATAGCAGAACCCTTTTTTGTTTGTAGATATTATTGTTTATTATATACTTTACATACAAATATAGTCTTAGTTTTATTGTTAAAAAAAAAAAATTATAACATAAATTACCGTTTGTTATGCTGAGTACCAAAAACTCCCTAGATTCGCACCAGTCGTTTATAATAAAATAACAACAAAAAAATGTATTTTTGTTTTTAATTATAACACCAAGCAATTATTTAAATTCCCCACATTTGCTTGGCTTTCACACATACACATAATTATTATATAAATCACAAAAATATCGCACCAATTATATAGTTTTGTTGTTTGAGTAATTTATTTTTCAAGATTTCGTTTGGATCGATATCATATTTGTATCCTCTATAAATTTATAAAATTCAATTTAGTGTTTAGCTTTAAAAATAAAATTCCTTACGCTTTTGTGTAAATTCTTAAGGTTATACACTTACAGCATGTGTATTAAATTATATTTGAAATACAATTAAACTTTGGGGAGTCGTATATAAAATATGACTGGCAAATTAAAAATGTTAACTCCTTTTTCACTCCGACCAAATATTTTACTTTAAAAAGTAAATCAATTAAAATTTATAACTTTTATGTTCGTATATATACAAGGTAAGTGGTAAATACTATATATGGTTTTGATTTATTTATTATTAATAATAAAATAAATAATTACAACGACATCAACAACAACAACTATATATATAAATAACATATTATTGGGTTGTAATTTGATAAGTTTGAAATAATGTGTTTGTCCGGCCATAATAAAAGCTTGGTTTTTTTTTATTTTCTATTTCTGACGTAAATTACATAAATGCATAATATAATATATACGTCTTTGTACATTTAAATATACGATAAAAATTTTATTTTATTTTAAGGTCATACGGGATGAGTTAAGAAACAAAATTAGGCGAAACAGTGAAAAATTAGATCCGGTTATTGAAGATATTCCCGGCCAGGTATTAAACATAAAACAAACACAACATTAAACTTTATAGTTTCAAAAATTTTATGTGTCCCCCTATATAAACCAAAAATGCTTCAATTACATAAATAAATTAATATTTAAGCCCATGAATATTTTTACTAACACCTTCAAAATGTTTACAATTATTGCCTATAACGAATTTTTATTTAAGGTTCTTGGTGATGATTTATTCTTAAGAAGTAGAAGAGAAAGTGCAATTGATATTGCAATTGATGGATTTTCATCCAAGGTAACGAAATAGTTTTCCACATACAGCAAACATTTATTTTCTTTACATGTAATAGTACAATACTTCTAATAAAATGCTTCTTTATATTTATAAATATATATACAGGGTGGCCCACTGAGAGAAGTGAATATCTTGAAACTACTTTATAGGAGCAAAAATGCGAGAGACGTATCGAATAAGTTCGAGGGAACAAATTAGTGGTGCTATTACTTTTTTATTTATACATTGTTTAATCAAGGTAGTTTTTCATATGCAGAACTTCAAGTATGAAATTAAAATTTATTAAACTACGTCGAAACTGATTTAGGATAATTTAAAATTCTCAATCGCAACATAAACCAAAATATTCCCCATGCACCATCTCAGGCCTTATATCAGCCAATGAAAATAGGATTAAATAAAATCTCAATAAGAATTTAAACTGCTGATTCTCCTACAGTAGGTAAATATAATTACATATAATTAAAACAAAATCATCGAACCCAGTGTTCCCAACTATTATTTATGGTGGGTGCCAGATTGGTGTCAAGATAGTGCTAGATTGACAGTATAGAGTGCTAAATAATTCCAATTCGTAAACTTAGGCTTGTGTAAATGAAGTGCTTTGTATTTTTAGACACAATGCGAATGTAGAAAGAGTTTCTTTGCTTTATAACTAGCCACTCTAGCGGCTATAATATATATATATGTACCTCCTCGTACCATAAAAATATTGAGCTGATTTATAAACTTTTCGTTATCACTATTTTGGACCTCAAACAGTTTAAAAACCATTTTAAAAATTGTTTGAAATGTCCATATAGCAGATCTTTCAAATTAATAAACTTTTCGTAATACATTTTTGATTTAAAATTTTTATTGACACGCCAAGGTAAAATTCATGATTTTTGCATCATAATAAAGAACTTTTCATTATATAAAAATAAACATTAGTTCTTTAATTAAGGAAGCCAATGATTAGAAAGAAGTTAAAAGAAGTTTTATATCAGATCGGAAGCAAATATTTGTTTTTTAATTATAAACACATTATAGATAAATACTGGTGTTTAACTTTTAAAGGAAATCAGATGTAAATAAATATGTTCACTTCCGTTTTAATTAAAGAACCAGATAAGTGTTTACAAATATCAAAATGTGTGTACATACTTCTACTGGAACAATATTGTAAAACATTTTTTCAAAAAACTTTACTTGTCGGATTGGAATCTATTTAACAAACTGTTTTTATTTACTTTTTAATAAAAGAAGCGTGTAATTAAAAAAGCTCATATTTTCACATTAGAAGGTTCATTTTGGATGTTTTAATTATATTTTTAACTGATTGACTCACGGCCTTAGAGAAACAGATAATTACAAAATACAAACACTGTAAAATATTTATTAAAAAGTGATTTTTTCATAAAGAAGCTTTTATGTTGAAACGTAATTTAATAAAAAATGTACACATTTTATTTAATTACAAAAGGAGATGATTAACAAATATTAAATTATTAATTTCCAATTAGGACATAGTTGTGAAATTTTTTAACAAAAAGCTCATCTTTTATAAATGAAGTTTATATTGGATTATTGTAAAATGGAATATTATCATTTTGTGCTTTAACTAATTAATTCGATAGTCGCAAATTTCAAATATAAATTTTCGAAGTGGAAGGGCAACCTATTTTCAAAAAGCTCTGCTTTTAATAAATATTTTTTATGTTGCAGCGGAATCAATTAAAATAATTACGCTTGTTCTTTAATTTAGAGTAAAGCAAATCATTATGATTATTAAACATTTAATTTTCATTTTGAAGGGCAGACATGAAACTTTTTTCAAAAAGCTCATTGTTTGATAAAATAACTTTTGTGTTGGATCGGAAATGTTCTCTTTAAATAAACAGATAATTGAAAAATCTGAAAGTTGATTTCCAATTCGAAGGACAATAATGTGAAACTTATTTTCAATTTTTCAAAAAATAGCTTTTATCTCAGATCAGAGTGAAATAAAATATTTACACTCGTTTTTTAATTATAGAAGCACATGATTACAAATACCTAAACTTTTAGGACAAAGAAAGGTAAAACCTTTCATAAATGGTTCATCTTATCATAAGTAAAACGTTCATATCGGATCGGAAACAAATAAAATACTTACAATGGTTCTGTAATAGCAGAAGCCAGATGAATAAAATGATAAAAAGCTTAATTTCTAATTGGAAGGACTAATTAAAAGTTTTTAAAAAAAAATTTAACTTTTAAATCTTTTCTTTTAATAAAATGAGATTTTTGTCATCAAATAAAATATTTACAATAAATATTCTGTAATTAAAGTCGCAGTTAGTTATAAATACCAAAAATTTAATTTTCAATTAGTAGGACCTTGGTAGGACCAATGGTTAAATTTTTTTTAAATGTTCTAGACAAAAGTTACTGACTTCTGTATGTAAAATGACCTTGGCAATGACCTTGAATTAAAAAACTATATAAGTATAGCAACTTTATAATAGCACCATTAGTTTCAACGTTTCTAACGGTTTCACCCTGTATATACATTTATAAACACATATATATTTACTAACTCAGGGATAAAGATGATGATGATATGTAAGACAATTTTAAAATGTCAGTTTTTAAGCTTTCGTTGCCGTTTTGAACAAAAAACAACAAAATAAATGCCTATGTTAAACACTGATTTGGTCTGACTGTGAATAATTAATTAATATATTATACTCGTAGTTCAATATTTTATCGTACATGTTTGACACAAACCCGAAAACATCGAAAACTTAACACTATACTCGTACGTAAATATTTTTTCCCATTTCAAATTTAAAACAAAATAAAAATAAAAATTATATGAGAAACAACGCAATGTTATAAAAAATAAAATTAAATAATATAATTTAATTTATTGTTCCATTTAAATTTTTTAACAACAAAAACAAAATAAAAGAGAAAACTTCATCCTAACATTATTTTTATTCGCAGCAATAAATTTATTTAAATTAAGGAATAAGAATTGATTGCTGTATATATATATATATATATGTATATATATATATATATATATATATATATATATATATATATATATATATATATATATATATATATATATACTAGTATCTATATATATATATATTTTTTTTTTATATAGCGTTGAAATCTGAACCTCGTCGTCTAAATGCTGTTTATCACATATATAATTTTTTATCTTTATTTTATAATTTAATCCAATATAAATTAAAATATAAAAATAATAAATTTAGCTTTTTTGTTTTAAAAAATGTCGTTTTGTATAATAAAATTTTATTTGTGACGCTTAACTATATATGTATACGTATCGATAATACGCAAAATAAAATGAAAATCATTAAAATAATTAAACAAAAAACCAAAATTTATTTTATTTATTTATTAACTAAAATATTAGTAAATTAGATCTGATTAATTACAAACATATATGATACGTGTATAATATTCGGTAAATTGATCCAATTTTGTAAAACAAATTTTTGATTGAGTTGAAATAAAATCAATTATTCATTAAATATTTTTGAAAATGGAATAAAAAAAATGTATAAGGTTATAGCAAAAATATACAAACAAATTATAATTGAATTACGGTTTTTCATGAAAATATGTATATGATTAAACTGAATTTAATGTATTGATCTATTTGAGTATTGTATGTAAAAGTACAGACGAAGTTCATCAAAAATTGAACCATCAACCAACCAGTTATTAAATTCGTATAATTATGTAATTAATAGTTTTTAATCGGCCACCTCTCAGGGTTAGAATATGCGGTACGTCAAAAATAAAAATTTAACTATATATATAAATTACATATACATAATAAATGCGATCTCTATTCTTTCGATTACAAATAAAAACCGACATTCATAAAATATTGTGTTTACTCTTAATGTTATAGCTATAAAAAAAAAAAAAAAAATAGAAAAATGAGAAGTTAATAAAAATTAATTAACATCCAATCGATAAATCTATTTTTAAGAATACAATTACGATTCAATTAAATATTTGTATTTTATTAGATTTCTCAAAATATATAAATCAATAAATAAATTTATATTAAAAAAATATTGCTTAGTTAGAGTTCCATTTCCACAAATAATTTTATTTTTTGTGTCGTATCCTGAAGCGGGAATATAATTTATAAATATTATCATTTTGCTCAACAACGCTAGTTTTTACAAACAAAAAGCGATAAAATTATTATTTTATGTACTTTTATTGATAAATATATTATAGTTATATATTACACTATTGTTCAATACTCATATCGCAAATTCTATTATGCATTTTTAATTTACTGTTTCGCGCGAGATAATATTATAGATTTATATAGAATTTAAAATTTTATGTATTTAACCTATTTATGCGCATATGTACATTCTTGCATATGTATATTCAATTAATCACTGAAATTGTGAAATAAAGTTTTTAAATAAAATTAAAAACTTAATTAAACTCACGGTATTGATGGATGATGACAAAGTTTTTGTATTATACAAGAATTTTATTTAACTTTTTAGAAGAACTATTCAAATTAGTCTTTTAACTTTTCAAACAATATACATATGTATGTAGGTGCCGATGGAACAGTAAAACAGGGCGACATAATGGGGCGCCAAAAAAGATTCAATAAATACATTTACATTTGTTTTAATACACAAAATCATATGCGGATTGTTCTGACAAAACCAAATCAAATTTCGAAAAACACTCAAAGAAATATCTTAGCTGCGCACACATCATAATTTAAAAATTCTATTCAATTTCCTAAAATGATTAATCTTGAAAAATTAATTATTGTTTTGAAATATTTAAATTTTATTATTTGAATATGAGTTCCGGATCCTAGTGTGCCTCAAAGAGACCCGGGCCACAGGGCCTGTTTTACTGTAAAGCTCGAATACCTAACTGATTTATTGATTTTGCTCAAAATTAATAAAAAAAATATGATGAAAAATTATTTATACGCACAATATAACTGTAATAAGTTTTCTTCTGGAACTATAATCAAACTACCTATCTAAAATTCATTTGTATGTATACGAAAAAATTATTTACATCTGCTACTTATACATGTAGTAATTAAGATGAAAACGGTCTAATGATTCAAACGTAAATGATCTCGTGGCATCACAAGTTAAAAAAAAATGGTTTTTATAAATTTTGACACATTGTGAAAATTCTACGATATTAAAATTTGACGATTATAATTCTAAATTTTAACTCGAAATATTAACTCCGATTTAATTATATTTTAAAATTCGATTCTGACAACTGAAGATGAAAATTAAAAATCCAATGTGTAAATTTTGAAAATTTGAATGTTAACGCTCCAATTTATGACGGAAATTTTTTTGCAACATAAATTCAGAAATTTATAGAAATCTTGTAACCAAAATTTTGTAAATTTTCATTTAAAATTAAGATAATTTTCTGAATTTCGAGATATCACTCGAATTATAAAAATTTAAACAAAAAATTTCCTTAAATTTTTAAGTCACTAATAATTTAAAAAAAAATTTCTATGCTATATGCCAAAATCAAGCCCTTGCCAATTTTATTGGATAGCTAGGCCAATTTTATTGGATAGTCTTAGGGCTGAAATTGAATATCTTATTCCCCATATTCATTATGATTGACAAAAAGGTTACAGGCTTCATCAATTTGGATTTTTTTCCAAATTTCAATAAAATGTAAATAAAAACCAGATTTTTCAAAATTTCATTTCCAACATAATGATTATTTTAATTTTATTGATTCAATCAATCCGTTCGTAAACTTATGATTCAGACGTGGTTGATCTCATGGCGATTCGAAGATTAAAACTTTAATAAAAAAAGATATTTAATTTTTGAAAATTTAATTTGCATATTCCGAAATTTCGAAAATCAAAATACAAAATCAAATTAAAAATCTTCAATTCTGAATTGTAACTCGGTTTGAAAAACTGAAAATTTTTGAATTTTACCAATTCACAGCAGTTTTTAAATTTCTTAATTAAATTTTAAAATTCGAAAAATTTCGAAATTGTATTTCACGTATACGATTCTAACGATTAAAACAATTTGAATATTAACGCTGATTAAAACCCCAATTTATGGTGGGCTTTGCTTTGAATTTTCGAGCATTTCCCCAATTTTTCCAATATTCAAAATTCACAAATTTACAGACAGTTTTAGAAGGAGTTTTCATTTTCAATTTTCAATCGAAATTAACATGATTTATAGTTTTGGTGTGCAAATTCCAATAGAGAGCCTTGAGCATCAGGCCAAGTAGAGAAAATAAATAAACTCAGCATTTTGAATGAACACGGTAGTTTATGATTTTTGGAAGAAATTGGTTAAGGAAACTTTTATTTAAGTCCAGAGAATGGAGTAACCATAATCCGGCACTGAAACGTAAATTATGGTTCTAAATTCCATTAAATTCTAAAGTTATTAGAATTTTTGAATTTAAAAATTAACAATAAAATTTTGCAATAAAAAAACAACAAAATTTATGTTCTGAAAATCATTCTGAAAATAAACAAAATTCGTTGGTACTAATGTTTATAATATTATTTCGCCAGACAATCTTTATTTACGTTTAAATTGTCATCGCCGCTTGTTGACCTGTAAGCTTTGAAATAAATGAAAATTAAACAAAAAATATTTTTTACACCAATTCCATCAGTATATATTCAAAACCTAAGCTTATATGTTTAAATAAAAAAGTCTTGGTCTGGTTTTTAGAAAAAAAAAAGTTAAAAATTGTTTTTAAACTGAAAAGATGAATCGAAGACTTTTGGTTTCTATTGTTTAAGCTTCACAAACTTTAGATACGATAATAATAAAAACCGAATCTTTAAATTCTAAACCACTGTAAAAAACGTAACTATACAATCATAAAAACAGGAAAATTCTCATATAAAATAAAAAAATCAAGACTAAAAATTACATTTCGAGAGATACACATAGATTTATACACTGATACATATTTTTGTGATTGTCGGTAAAATCGCCGGCGCCATTCAAACTAAAATAAGAAAAACACTCATATAGTAAAAATCTTAATACACGTACACATTCATATGATATTATTATTAAATAGATTTTCCTTGTTTTCAAAATACTATATGTACAAGAATATATATTCATCTCGTTTTATCGAAAAATATAACGAAAATGCACAAGAAAAACAAATTCGATATCGAAAAGAAAAACACACATACACATTAAGATTTTCCGATTCGCAACTTTCTCTTTTTAATACACATACAAAAAAAAAATGTTTGTTGTTTGGCAAATAAAAATAATAATTTTTCCATATCTCTCGCGCGTATCTGTCTCGGTCTAACAAGCAGACACTTTATTATATTACATATTATTTATAAATTTTCTCGTTTTTCTTCTTCTTCGCACAATCAAAATTGAACACAAAAAAATAATTGTTATACATTTTCCATTTCCATTTTTCTTTTTCTCTTTAATTTTCATCCTTTTTATTTTTACTCGGTCGTTTTTTTTTTTTTAAACTTTAGTTTGCTATATTCTCTCGATATTTTTACATCGGGGCTTACTTTATACCGCTATCTATATAGAAAAATTTATAAAATTTAATTAAAAAATATAAAATAAACTTTTTTTTAAAAAATATCTAGATAATTATTTAATTAAGAAATAAACTTAAATATAGTATTTAAAATAATTAGAACAAATTTCTGATAGATTGAATTGAAATAAAAATTATAAAAAAATGTATTTGTAGTGAAAATGATGGTTTCTAAAAGAATTTTATTTAATAATGAAAACAAATAAAAAAAATGTTAAAAGAATTTCGAAAAGTTTAATTAAAATTTAAGGTGCAATTACGATAGAATAATTAAAAAATGTTCATAGAACAATAAAAGAAAATATTTTGTTATTTTTTTTTTTTTTGTTCTTTTGTTTTGTCATTCAAACTGAAAATGACAAAAACAAAAAAATTGTACGTACGGCACAACACAAAAAAGGCGAACGGAACTTTAATTTCTTGTGAAATTTCCAGTTTATTTTATATATTTTTCTTATTCTTATTATTATCATTTTCCATAGTATCATAAAAAACAAAAACAAAAAAATTGTAAAATGGCTAAGCTAACGAAGAAAATTATCGGAAATTATGGTGTTATCAATTTCAATTAAATATTTTATTCTAAATTTTTTTTTTTTTTGTTTTTATGTCAGTTATTTAATTCATTTTTTAATACGAATTTTACGAAGCACTCTCATTAAATAATGGCAGACATGTAATGGAAAAATTTTTGTTTTTCTTAGCGTATTTTTTATTTTGTTTTCTTTTGTTTTTTTTTTTGTTTAATCAACTTTGATTTTTCTTTTGTGGGTTTGGAATTACGTTGATTTTGTTGTTGTTGTTGCTGTTTTAGATTTAGATTGTTTTCACCGTATTTAATTAAATTAAACCCGATTGTAAGAATATCTTCTTACTTTGTGTATACGTATACATACATAGATAGGAACTCTCGCCAAAATTTAATTATTTTATATAAATATATAAACACTTACGAGATAAATTTTACGCTTTCGTCTTTAATATTTTGTATTTTATTCTATAAACCAATTTAGCCGTTATTATTTTTAACTTAAGGGTATTTATATTGCTTGGTTGTATATATGTGTACTTTCATTATAACTGATACAAGTTTACAAAAAACCAATTTCATTTTAATAGCAACTATTATAAAAAAAAAATAAAGCTCGTTTTATAAAACGAAATTATTTTTTCGAAATGAATGCGAAAGGTTAAATTCAAATGTTACAACATCTATTATGTTAATCCTTCGACGATCTTATATGCGTCTTCAGTATACACCAATTTAATTTATCTTTTTTATTTTTAGTTTGTCGACAAACTATTAAATTAAAAACGCGTTGACCTTTGAACATGTTTGATCGAACGTCGGATCAAAATGAATATTTTTTGTTAATTCACTTGTTATTGTTTATATATTATGCATTTACTAGGGACCCGCCCATTACACGACAGTTCCATGTAATCGTAATAATAATTACACAATTATTTTTCTACAACGACAATAATGAATATTGAAAATGTAAACAAAACCATTTCAACTGGAAAAATGAATAATTTTCCTAGCACGATTTTTCTTTTCTATTGATAACGTATACAACACAACACAAAACCGAAAGAAATTTAATTGTTTTGTTTTAATTTTATTTAAAGAGACCCTACAAAATAATGAGACGTCGAAAGACAAAAGCTGATTTATCACAATGAATGATTAATAATCCATTGTGGTAAAAAAAATTCAACCCGCTGTAGTATACTCCTATATAAGAATATGGAAAAATGAATGATTATTACATTATTGAATGAGTTTTCCCAATCCATACATATACAATGGAAATACAAACATTTTGTAAATCAATACAAAAAATTGTATTTCCGATTATTTTAAATATTTAATTAATTTAATTTAATTTTTTGTTTATTTTTATTCGACTGACATAATAAAAAATAAATTCAAGTGAATTTTCATGTTCATGATGAAACAAATAATAAAATAATTGTTAATTAAATATTTGGTTTTTTAAGCATAAAAAATCCATATTTCTAAATGTAGTTCAGAATAAAAAAAATAAAAAAATAAGTGAAATAATTTACTAACAAAATAGTGCAACTATATTTATATATCTATATATATATGTATATATATATAAATAAATATATATATATATATATATATATATATATATATATATATATATATATATATATATATATATATATATACATGTATATAAATAGTTTTAGTGATTTGTATTTAAAAAATAATAATTTACGAAATACACAAAAAATAATGTAAAAGTGGAAAAATTATTAATAAATCGGATTTGAATTTTTCGTGGTGGAATTATGGTGAAAACAAAAAAAAATCAAAAATTATTATTATTATTATTATTAACTAATTTTAATTATTTTTATATTACTAAATTACAATTAATACAAATTTTAATCAGCGATTTAAAAATAAATGACTTGACGTAGAGATAGCCGCACCCTGTACCTCCAGGTAATTCAATAACATAATAATTATTCGTAATTTAAACAAAATTATTATTTTTTTGTTACATGCAGTGTAATGGGCTTAGTTTTTTTTTTGATATTTGAATTTAAAATAAATCTTTAAATGGACTAAATATTTAAATGTAACAGTATATATATCCATCTGCCAGCACTTTTCAAATTTTATTGGAATCCATCCAATTTGAAATATTGGTTTATAAACTGAATTATTAATTTAGAACAGTTCCATATAATTATAACTGCCTATACTCGCATGTAGATTGCAATTCAGAGCAACAATTCCAAATAACATAATTTTGTTTGACTTACAGCCAATAAAATAAATGTAATTTAATGGTTAGTCAAGTATGAACATATGAAACAAATTTATGATGACAATTTGTAATAACCAGTGGTCGTTCGTATGGTGATGGTTAAGAATGTGTAGCTTATATAAGATAAAATTAGGAGATATCTGTAGGGGTTACGCCGTATAATTTCTGCGCTTGTCGACACGTAAAATATTACGAGGATCACGTAATATGGCTCGAAAACTGGTCGGCTCAAGTCCTTTCGGATAAAATTGAATTTATTAGTTTCGTACCAATTTATTGCGCCAACTAGTAAAAACAGTATTCTGTGCAAGTTTATGATTCAAAATTTCTACTAAAATAAAAATTATGGTATGCTTTTTAAAATTCTATGCATGATAATTGTTTGATTTCATTTGGGCATACTTAACTATTTTTAAAATAGTAGATTGAGGGGATAAAACGGCTGACTATATAATGTAGTTTTGTCTACTAAAGCTTGGATTCCATGGAAAAACGTTGCTACTCAGTTAAATTACAAAGTGTAAAATGAGATATAAAATCATCTCAGTAATGAGATCCGAAATATCGAGTGAGGGGTTTTAACAGTGTTACTGTTATACAAAATGTTTACTGCCCTAAAAATTAGTAAATCTATCTCAGTAAACATAAACAAATCTACAAAAATTTGCCTGCTAATGTAGTTAGATTGTTTTATAGTAAAATGTCAATCATTTAATTTGTAAACGACTAGTAGCTAGACGCGATTTCCAAAATTAAATGTTTTGTTATAACTTTTTTTCATGTGATTTTAAAGAAAACCCCGTCTTCTATTCGAGTTGAAATGAAATATTACATCAATATGCATAGAACACCAAACATCAAAATCGAATATAAAATATTTTTTTGTAGGTTATGTAGTTACGTTAGGTTGAGTGGCTGCTACGGCCCACTTACACCAGTGACGGTCCATTGTGATAACACAGCATCTTACTTCCCTGTCACCCTTATGTGAACCAGTTTGAGCTACGTATGTAGCGTGATATGTCTCGCACCTTACAGTTTTCAATATCAGAGAGGCTGTCCATTAAGAATCTACCCATACATTTATGCCAAAGCCAGATGAGCATAGGAAGTGGACTACCGTCTCTTGCTCCACCCCGTCCATACAGCTTCTGCAACAATTATTTGCTCTTAGACCTAGCCTCCTCGCATATTCTCCAAGTAGGCAGTGTCCTGTGAGTATCCCCACGATCATTTTTAATTCACGTCTACGTAGGGAGATCGTGTTAGTCCACCTTTCATTCGCTGAGGCTACTGCCTCCTTTTTAGGCGCTGTCTTGAGTGCATTAATAGGTCTCCCCAAATTTGCCCTTTCCGGTAGCAGCTAGAGAGATATACCATGCCTAGCTAGTTCGTCCGCTCTGCAGTTCTTCATGACGTCCGAGTCGGCGGCGACCCAGACTATATGAATGTTGAAATGCTCACTCATCTCATTCAAAGACAAGTGGCAACCCAACGCCACCCTAGATTTCAGAATGCGATGATGTCGTAGATGAAACTGAATCCAGCGACTTGATCGCCACCTGACTGTCCACATAAATTGCGATATCAATCGAGGATATCCTATTATGTCTCAACCAATTCAAGACCTCGTCAATCGCTATCACCTCTGATTGGTTCGCGCTGCAGTGATCAGGGAGACAAACTGATATATCTACTTCCAATTTATCACAGAAGACTCCAGCTCCTATTTTACCACGTATAGCTGGTGTAACGTAATCTAGATTCGCCAGTTCCTTCCTTAGCGATCTAATTATCGTCGAGTGTCCTGTCTGAAGACATTTCCACTGAGATATGGCTGATAGTTGGGTGGCCGTAATCGCCTCCATTTGATTATCATAAATATCGACGGGGAGAAGGTGAAACATAATCAAGGTGCGTGTTGCTGTTCTCCTCAGTGCCCCGGTTATAAGCTTACAGGCCGTTCTTTGCACCTTCTGGATCCCCCTCCTGTAGGTTAATTTATCAAGAGCTGGCCACCACACAATCACCCCATACATAAGTATAGGTCTTACTACGATAGTAAATAGTCAGTGTACCAGCTCCGGCCTCAGGCCCCATCTCTTTCCGATGGCGTTCCTGTACGAGTACATGGCTAGATTAGCCTTGTTTACTCTTTCCAAGATGATAGGCTTCCAACTAAGCTTACTGTCCAAGATTATGCCCAGAAATCTTGCCTTATCAGTAAAAGCTAGTCCTACGCCATTTAAGATAGGTGGATCTACTACCGGGATTTTATATTTCCTAGTAAAGAGTACCAGTTCAGTTTTGGACGAGCTGATTGAGGTTATATAGTTACGCTGCTAAATTTTTTATTATAGTACATACTTTGCCATAAAAAATTAAAATAAATGGATTCTTTGTCTTTGTCCCTCTAATGTAGTTTTGTTTCTATCACTCTATCAGTAAAATTAGTAAACTAAGTAAAATGCCATGAAATTCGCGCTTTAACCCTTCAGGTTTGCAGACCGGGAATACCCGGTCGCAAACACCCGGATTTTCCATCAAATCGGCTGAACCCAAGAATCCGGGTTTTTCACTTGCAATATGGGTTTCTATACAAAATAAGATAAATGACCAAGATGATATGCTTAGCAACTGTATTAATGTACTTCAATTATAGTTTTAAATTGTCGCTGGAATTAAGGGCCCATTATGTATGCAGTGCGGTGCGGATACAAACTAAATCGTACGAATACTGAATGGTTTTACAATTAGACATGCGAAAAAATTCAACAAACTTGTCGGAGTAGTTGTTAATGAGTTGTTTGTATGTAAAAATACGGGGACACATTAGTTCTAAAAATCAGTTAGCACAAATGAATTTATCATCAATTTGACGTGCGGTGCAAATAAATAAAATTGAATTACACAATAGTACCTTTTATTTTTTAACCGCACCATTTCTTTCACACGTCAACGAATAGTTTTTAAAAGATTTATCCAATGCACTGTAGTAGTTGAGGTATTTGGAAGTGAAACACAACGCTTATATCAGCAGCAACTGTTACTACATTTGTACTGACCAAAATTAAAAATTTGTATACAAACATTGGTATGCGGCTATGATGAGATGGTCTCAGAAATAGGATCATTTCTTAGGGTAAGGCCCTGCAGTTTAAATCTCTAAAGCGGAATTGTTGGTTTAAGGACAGGCGTATTTTCAAGGTTACTTAATATTAAATGCACAGCTCTTATATAAATGAACCCATTCAACTTCTTAAGCAAATGTCAATAGCCGAAGAGTTGAACCTGGCCTTTGAAACCGAAATATTAAAAGGAAAGGCTTTATTTAAGGCTGTATTTAAAGCTTTGGGAAAGGCTATACTTAAAGCTTTATTATTAAGAATTTAGGTAACATCGACCGAAGAAGAGAGAGGATTTTCTTTGGTAGTAATATCTGGGCTTAATGCCAAAAACATTCTTGTTTTAGCGCAGATATTACTTATTTCCTTGTCGTAACCCGTTTCGCAGTGATCAAAAAGGTTTCGTCACCGTAGTTTAGTATTAATTTACAAAATCGCTCTAGGAATAGTCTACACTATCGACGTTATCGCCGTTCTCGGCGTTGTGTACCGGGGTTGTCGATACGTCGTAAATAATAGGTGACGCGTAAACTCCCATGGATATCTGCTATAAAGAAAATATGGTTTATTGATAAAATTATATTTTTAATGAATTAAATATGTCAATTAATCTAGAAATTAAATAATCATTTAATCAAATATTAGAAAAGGTTCAGATAATAATTTGGATACAAATCTAATAAATCAATGTTAGTTATATACAACATGCCAATCTTGCCATTCTGTAGCATTTTGCATTGATTTGGCTGTTTTTTTTTTGTCCATTTGGTATTTCGTTTCTTTTTCTGTTCAATCCAGGTCTTCTATCATAAGAATAGCAGTCGCAAACTCTAGCCATACACAACGTTATTTTTTGTATTACGGCAATACCTACAGCTCTTTACAAATACGATACAATTCTGATTTTGGAACACAAAACGCTATTAAGAATAGAGTAGGTGTGCACAATTTTGTTTTGAGTAGTATACGAGAATAAGTCGTAGGCAATTATTAAATTTGTTTTAAATAGTAAGTACAGCTTTTTCAGCTCTAAGTATGTAAATACAGCATTTTCGTCTTCGCCCCCTAATTTATAGCCTGACCATTTCTGGCGTAATTCTTTAAGTGATGATCGGTGATCGTAACATTTATCGAGCTAACTTTCTGTACAATAAATTCGATACGTTGGTTTTACTGCTATAAAACTCTGAGGTGGTGTTACCTGGTAAAAAAGCCAGCTAACTGGTTGGATAGTTTAAATCGATTGATTTTGTGGTTTTAAATTTGTTTCGACTTTTTGTTGAATCTCCAAAAACGGTGGTTGTGATAACCTCTCGTCGTGTAGAAATTTAAGGATGGATCGTTTATTGGGACTCTACAGATCAACCAGTCTTACTATTATATATTATGTATAAGTTGGTTGGAAAAGGCATTTGGTATACTTTTCAAATTTTAATATTTTTTAATTATTATAATTAGAGTACTAGTGTTGCCAAGTTTTCTAAAACTAAATTCCCACATATAACCTATATTTTCCCTTTTTCCCCCTCAAAACGGAACTAAATTTCCCACATTTTTTCCCTCCACTATATTTAGCATTTTATCTGATTTTTCCCATAATATAAGTCTATTTTCCATGTTTTTCCCCTTTCCAGATGAATAAAAAAGGGAAAAAGTTAATTTTAATAAAAATGTATAGAAGAATGTACAATTACAATTGTCTAAATAAATCGGTACAAAAAACAAATTGACTAGTGGTACAATTATTTATTCAATTAAACATACTCGCAACATATAGATTACATATCACATTTAATTCAGTTGTATGTAAATAAAAAAAATTATTTAATAAAATATATATCACATATTAAATTCATTTAATGTAAATTATAAATAATTATGTATATATGTATGTACATACATACGTAGATAAAATAATTATTTAATCTTTGAGATTTAAAAAAGCGTACATATTTTTCGCCGTAAACAATTCGTAATGGATTTCCTTGGGCTCGAAAGTTAAACAATTATTTTGTTGACTATTTAATGCCGATTTAAAGACACACAACGAGTTTAAAGTCTCTTCACCCAGCTTGTTCCTTTTTTTAGACTTAATATCGGTTACCATCGAAAATATGCGCTCTGCATCAGCATTGGAATGTGGTAATGTTAATGTAAATATAACGACTTTCTTTATATTTGGGAACAACAGTTCACCATTTAAGGCGCTTTTGGAACAAATGGCCTTCCAAAACTCTTCGACACACAATGAACTTAAAGTTTCTTTCTGTGTCTCAGAAAATTGGAAAGGAATATCCTTCCACTCATCCTCCAAATTATGTTTATTGCATGTTACGTATTTGGATATTTCTTTCAAATTTTTAGCAAATTTTCTATTATTGATATTTAGTGCTACACTGGGGTTTAATATTTAAAATTACCCAAAAGACCGTCAATGGTCAATTCAATATAAAAAACACCTATGAACCATTAAGAGTAGGATAGAAATTTTATAATTTGAATTTATTTTATTTCTATAATTTGAATTTAATTTTTTTTTAACTTTAATTTCATTTTTTCCGCAATTTTCCCTCATCCCTTTTTATCCCGCAAGAGCATCAAAATTCCCTCAAAAGGGAAAATTTCCCTCGATTTGGCAACACTTTAGCCGTGTTTCTTGACGCATGATCTGATCCGGATCAGATCATATCTGCTTCCCTTTCATTTGTATAGCCGCGTTTCATGAAATCAACACAAAAATTGTACTATTTTTTGTTTTTGTATAAAAATTTTGAACCTAAATGCTACTAGGATCAAAATAATAACCTATAAACAAAAAATAATACAATTTTTGTGTTAGAAACACGGCTATTGTAGAACATCGTATAGCTAAGAGCATACTCAGCAAGAATCTGTTCAAATTGATGAACATTTATTCAGTGGTACCGATGAAAAGGACGGTGTAGCTCATATACTAAAATTTTACATGATAATAAACTAATTACAAATTAAATTTAAATTTTATAAATAATATTATTGTATTAAAAGGAACATATTTGAATTTAATTCAGACCAAAAAAAAAAATTATTATTGATTTAAAATCTGCTAAATAATATAAACACGAACAACCAAATTAAATATGCGTAACAAATCACAATATCACGGAAATTAGTTAGCTTATACATAAAATAAACTCAATTAGTTTTGCCGATTTATTGTAGTTTATTTCCTTGTGCTCACACTTATCAATCAGAGAAAATTTTTATGTTCTCCCATGAATCGAACAAAAGCATTGTATAGTATGTATGTATGTATGTTGAGAAGTACAAAAATTCCATTTAAAATTCACATGATAACACGCTTCATTAATGTTTAATATCAAAACATAATAAAGCACTACACTAGAGTTTATTTACAATATATATGTATATATACATATATGTATGTACTATATAGAGCGAGATGAATGGGTGCCAAGCAAAAATGATGATTACAAATCAAAAACTGTAATAATAAGATTTGTGTTACGAATTTCAATGAAGAAAACCCAAACTGAAAATGAAAACACACATACACATATAAAAAAGAAAACAAAATAATAATGGCACAGCGCACAAACAGCTATATATAAGTATAGTTACACACACACACACATACATAAATATAAAGTATGTATATATGTATATAGTAAAATTGAGTTTTCCACCAAAATTAATTATGTAATTAAAAACTAATTAAAATATTAATTATAAGTTATAATTAATAAATGTATAATGTTTTGTTTTCAATAAGCTTAAAGCTTTAATTGATTTTCCTTAAAAGCAAATCATTTCTCTTTTGCCTTCTTGCGTGAACATTGGCTTAAATAACAATAATAATATATTTTATTGTTAATTTAATGAGATATTTTTCAAGACAATTCAATTATAAATTTTATAAAGTGAAAAATTTTACTCCGCGGTTATTAAAAAAAGTATTTTACCATAATAGATCAACAATATATAGTAGTAGATTTGCTTATATGTTTACATTACGTTATATAGTTTGCAAAAAAAATATTTTAAAAATCTTATTTGTTTGTTTTGCATTTTATTTTGAAAACAAAATAAATAATTTTTATAGAGTAAAGAGCAAATTTAAAATATTAAAAATTCATTGTATACTACCCACCCATACGTACATAACAATAATAGTAGTAGTATGAATGATTAAATTATGTCTAGCAGAGAAAATTAAATTTTAGCGAAAGATTTATTATCTACTGGTGTGAAGTTTCTAACAAAAAAAAAAAAATAACAAAAAAAATATGTGTGGCTGTGTGTGTGGTAATAACAGTCAATAATTAAACTAAATATGTTGGCTCAGTTTAATCATAAATCTTTTCTAATTGGAACCGTACACGAAAACGTGATTGTTTTTGTTGAAAACTTGCCGGACTTGTTCCAATAACAAGGCATTAACGTTGATGTGGGCCTGGGTCCACTATATATAGATAGAATAGGGCTATCTAGAGAATTTTGACATTGTGTCCAGTTTTAAGCATTTATTTTTTTTTGCAATTTTTTCTCTTTTAATTGGAAACGTAAACTTATTATTATTTTTTGTTGGTAACTTTTAATTTAATCTTTCGCAGCTGCGATATCAATTTTTAAGCGCAAATCGAAACGTATAGTTCGAACGATAGGATAATTGTATCGAGATTAATTTATTGTTGCTAAATTTGGCATGAATTAATTTGAATTCATAATTTATTCAATTGAAGAGAAAATATTTTTTGGTCACCCTATATTAGTCAAATTGCCACATATGTATTGTATGCAAACCAAAGCTAAACGGTTTGAAAATTTCCTAAATAAAAAAATAATGTATGTATAGTAATATTTATTTAAAAATATAAAAACATCAGCATTTTGGCGAAATAATTGTTCAACTAAATATTCAATAAATTTTGAAAAAATATCAAAATTATCCAATTTATATTGTTAATTGAAATTCTGACATGGCAATCTACAAATAAATATTTTTGTATGTTCTAACATAATGTAGGAATATTCTTTGTTTATTCAACTAAATACTAATTAAGATTTTGCGAAGAGGACATCCATCTCATGATGTTTTTCCGTTAGTTCTACCAATTTTCTAAACTCATGATTTTCTTTAGAATTTGTTGATAGTCAACATGCCATTTTTGGTCATTCCAGAACAATTAATGACCACCTCGTAAAATCTTGCGATAGCTTATTGGTTTCGGGGCCATTTTTGCCATTCCATAACTATAACGAAAATCTAAAAAAAATCATGAGTGGGCAATTGACGTAAGGAAAAATTAGGAATGGGCGTTTACGCGTTATCTTTTATTTTCTACATTGACGTGTCCACAACTTGTAGACAACGTCAACAACGTAGACAACGTCGATAATGTAAATAATTCCTAGAGTGGTTTTGTCAATTAGTTCTAAACTAGTGTGTCCAAATTTCTATAGGAGCAGTGCATTACTATAGTGACAGTTTTATAGAATTTCCGTCATAGCATTTTAATTTCTTTTCAATCCATGGATCTTCTTCAGCATCATGTTTATCCATTATAAAATCATTAAATTGACACAAAACAACGATAAATAGCGTTATGCTGAATGGGACCCTCTTTATAACGGTGGAACGGGAGAAAAAACGGCTCACAAAAATCAGAAACATGGCACAACCGGTAGAAATCTTTACAAAAAAGGTTATAACTTTCATAAAAAATAATCCGGGAAGCTTTAACTATGACCGTGCCATAAAATTAAACACACTCCGCTCCATGGTAAAATGAATTGAAGGAAGGCTATAAAAGTTACCGAGTTATTAAAAAGCTAAATCGTTGAGGTAACCAACAAATCGTTCGCTAAAAAATGTGCCAGACTGATGACAAATTTTCACAATATTTAGTGGATGTGTTTTGATGGATGACGGAAAATACGTTAAATTAGTTTTAAAACAAGGTCAAAAATTGGATCTTACCAAAAACCGAGGCAATGATCCTGCTAAGTAAAAGCACTTCAAGATAGATACATTTACAAAAAAATGTATGATTTGGCCAGCAATTTATGCTATGTTTTTGTCACATGTTTCATAATGACGTATTTTGCCGCTAATTCTTCAACACGATTCAGCAGTAAAGTTTTAACCATTTAGCTAGTTGAAGGAGCAATAAATTTGTACGAGATTAATCAATAAATGTGTACGAGACTAAGCGTTAATGGAACCATTTTGGTGCCAAAGTCACATCGGAAGTTATGCCAGAACATGGGCCATCAAACATGTGCGTGATTTTATCTGTAATAATGAAATCTAGAGGTGATTTTTGCAAAATTTAAAAAAAGTCAATTTAATCATATGGAAGCTTTATTATCATTGAAAGAACATTTCTTACCATTTATTTTTTTAAAGATTACTTGTTTTACTATAAGTCAAAATATTGACGATCCGTTCGAGCATATCGAGTGGTATCTGGCGACGTGTAATGTTGGCTTGCAAGCTTCATGCGTGTAGCTGCAGTTTATCTACATAGAATTTGAACTTTACGTAGTCCCAAAGAGAAAAGTCTAGAGGTGTATCACACGATCTAAATAACCAGTTCATCAATCCGAACCGGGAAATTATTTGCTCGCCAATATGATTTCTCAATAAGTGGATTGTTTCATGCGCTATATGGCAAGTGGTGCAGTATTCTTGGAACCCAATGTCGTCGATCTCGGGCTTCAGTTTCCGGGTGCCATTTGTCTGTTATCATGGCGCGATATCGGACGCCATTCACGGTTACGTCCATCACGGCCATCTTCATTTTTAAAGAAATATGGACTGATGATTTCATAGGCCCATAAACCACACCAAACCGTCTATTTGGTCGCGTATCATCCAATACTGTAAATTGGGATTAACTTAATTCTTAATTGAATTGCTCTTTTACAAAATACACTCGCGAACTGGCGCATTCGATTTTAAATCACTAAAATATTGTAGGTTGTTGACATTATTTTAACTGTCGACGTTGATAAAAAACAATGCCAAGTACGTTATATTATAAGTGTCGTATAAGTATTACAGCGTAATCTACCTCGCCCATCCCTGGGTGAGATTTATGTTCACCTCCTAAAGCCCTGATTAGTATTTAGTTGGATTACGAAATTACAACAGAATCATTAGATAGTGTTTAGCTAGTACCACAAAATTGTGTATTATTTAGCAAATTTTGTTTTTGTCTAAATGTTTATATTCTTATTAGGAGGAACTAAAATTACACATATGTATATACATATTGATATATTTTACTTTTAAAAATTAGTTAGTAAAAACTTCACAGTTCTAAAATGGCGTGTGCAAATTTTCGTAAACTTTTTCTAAATATTTTTGTATACTTAGAATTGTTTAGCAAGAACTTCACTCGCATCCAAAGCAAACATTCATTATATTTTTAACACTACAATAAATAGACACGGTTTAGTATACCGTTCATTCCACCAGACAGATAAAAAGGTACATTATCCATCGAAATCAGACAAATATTGTCTACCATTGATGCAAGACAATTTTTCGAATGTTTTACTATGTGAGTGCTGGAAAGATTGGCTAAAATTTGATATTGGGAAATGTTAATATCGCTACTGTATTCATTCTACTCAGGCAATACTACATGACTACATGAATTTTCAAAAATGTTTGTGATTTATTTTTGAAAGTTAATTTCTGTGATTTGAAAAATGTTTCAAAATTAAAATGTTGCCCACTTCAATATTATGCCAATATAGAAATACTTGTCTAATAAATGTTTTAAATAATTCATACTAAAAATACTTTTTAAAAGACAGAACTTAAATAATTAATATTTATACATACGTACATACATACATATATGAATTAAATTTGAGTTGAAAGTTTGAAAGAGACAAATTTAAAATTCAGCAGCAAATTAACAACATGTTCGTATACACTTCTTTTTGTTCATTTATAATGTTTTGTATAAATTTATAAAAATTTTACCACATTTGAAAAACTATAAAAACTTATAATTAATAAGTTAAGTATGTATACACACATTACAAAAAAAAAATATTATATTTAATAACATAAGTTAAGTAGAGTGCTATATGTTAATTTTAATGATTATTGCATAAATAATTAAATAAATTATATTGTTGAAGTATATACCTACGAATAATCTGCTAAGCGAAATCCTATATCAAAAACAACAATCTCCAATTAGTTTTAACTATATGTTGGTATAAAATATAACTTTATATATTAATTCATGAACATGTATTTCAAATTTATTGAATTTATTTCCTTTCATAAATAATCCAGATATTATAGCATTAAGCCGCACTATAAATTCTGCACACACACACACACACACACACACATATATGTTTATATACAAAGTAATGTTCATTCCCCATTGGTATAGCGCACAGTATGTGATATTTGTCATATTAACAACTGTGAAATCATTTTCATATGGAAATATAAAAAAATACTTTTATCATATACATAAATAACTTACTTACTCGTATTATAATACTACATAAGAGTAAAAAAATCTTAGAACAAAAATAATTTTTTTATTTCGTTAATTCTACAGCTATTTTAAACTTGTCAAGAAGATACTTGAATATAATATTAATTCACTTGAAAAAATTACCACTTGAATAATAATTTTAATTTATATACATACAAAATATAAATAAAACTGTTAATGAATTTATATATTATGTACAGTCAGTAATCGCACATCCGATATAGATTTTCTTTTGCCGATAGTGATGTATGTATTTGCACATCCACCAAAAATAGTTTTTTTCAAAAACCTATCAAATTCTAAAAATAGTTTCAATCTCCAAGTTGACACATTTGTTTAAAGCTGTGTATGTTCGAAATAGTAGTTAGTTATGTTTCTGGTTTGGACAAATAACAAACCAAAATAACAAAAAAATTCGATCAAAATTTCTAACATAAGAGAGATGCACAGTTTTTTGTTTATACACAGGCGCACATACACACATACACATACTATTTCTAAATGTTTAATTAGGAAAAACTATATCTAATATTATATTTAGGAGTAGAAACCAGATGAAAATTTAATATTGTATACACATGCATTAATTTATCCAAGACGAAACAAAAACTCAATCAACAAACTCATTAAAATGAGAAAATCAATTTCTGCTTAATCGTAAAAAAATAATAATAATTTGATTGAAAAGAAAAATACGCTATCGCTCGATTATTTTATAAAATTAGGTGATGTTGATGGATAATGTGTGTAGTCAGTCCTATATACATACATATGACACACGGTGTAAAAATATTATGTAATTTGGTTTTGAACACATATTTGTGTTTTTCCGGGTTAACCAAATTTTTTTTTGTACATCGATAGCAATTTGTTTCATTTTGACAAAATGATTAATTAACTTGTGCGTGTTTAACGCTTTAGCAGCCAAGTTTAGTTACGGAAATTTAATTTTAAAAAAGGTTTTTTTCTTATTATTTACTTTCCTAAGTATGATATAGGTATATCGATACGATTTTGGAAACAATCCAAAATAAAACACAATCCTTCCAATGCAATATTTATAATGAATGGAATTTGTATTAGTTATTTATGAATACATATTCGAAAAAATGTAATATTGTAAACCGCCATTTTTGGCGGTCATATACATACATACATACATACATACGTATATATACCAAACCAAAAGAAAATTATTTTTTATTTACAATAACCATACACCAATCTTGTTTCGTGTTTATCGACATTGTTTTCCTTTTATTGCGCTCGTCCTTGTAAATATTAATTTTTTGATTGTGTTTATTGGGTACATAGTATTTCATATCAAATATTATTATTTCAATAAATCATTTTATTATCTTTATTTACAACAGTTATTAATTTTGAAGAGTGTGCATACATACATAAGATGATACGAGTATGTATAGTTTGGTTTGGTGAAATTTTGGTGCGAGAGAATTCCCCCATTTAGCAAAAAAATTATTTGTATGTATAATACATGATAATATAAAAAGACGCGCACGTTTATCAAATTGGATATCGAGTCGACTAATCTTAACATTATAAAAAAATATGCATTATTATCAAAAAATTATATCTGACAAATTTAGAGATAAGCTTAGTCTGCAAAAAAATAAATTGGTTCTTACGAGCTAAATTGTCGTCTCATTATCCTTGTATTTCATATTCAAATGATGGCATTTTATGGAATAAAGGGTAAAAACCCTAAATATTTTATTGGTTTAACTGTTTCGAAATAGCGTATAAGCGAGCTTTAAATGTTCATGCATCGCATCAGATCATCCTATAGACTGCGTTCAAATTTCTACCGAAAATGTAAATAAATATTTTAAAATTTATAATTAGCTATCTGGTACATACAGACAAAAATTTTAATTTTTTTAAATTTGTATGGGAGCACAGTATAGCGTTGTGTCCAGGTCACTTTAAAATGGGCCTCCTCCTCCGCCTGTTGACCTCAATGTGGTAATATTATGAATGACGCTTCGATACTCAGCAAAGTAACAATCGCAATTTTGCAAGAAAAGTTCCCTGACCGTGTTATTTCTCGAAGAGGTGATCACAATGTGCCACCGAGATCTTGTGATTTAACACATTTAGTCATTTTTCTTTGGCGCCACGTGAAAGATAAGGTCTCGCCAAAGCTCTACAATCGATTCAAGACCTTAAAGATGGAATTCGTTATCGAGGACATAGAGCCGCAAATGTGCGAATTGGTCATGGAAAATTTCATGAAAAGGATACGGTGCTGCAAGCGTAGCCGTGGCGGCCATTTGGCTGATATCGTTTTCAAATGTTAATTGCATACCTTCCTCTTTACAATTAAATAAACATTCATTGATTTCTCTTAAAAAATACTCGTGTGTTTTAAAAATGAAAATGAAACCTCTTATTGGAAAACCCTTTATAAAGGACCGACCTACGCATTCATGTATTAAGAATAAACGTATTGCGTATACTTAACGAGTAATTGCCTGTGAACAATGGCCAATTTCGTTCTGGTTTCTGAAGATTCCACAGGGTATAACTAAGAAAAATATAATTTGAAATTAAAATGTATGTACGTGGTTAAGACAAATTAAACACTCTATTTACCATTCTTGTATAATATTAAATCTATTAATTTTATAGAAAAATTAACTTAATGTTATAAAATCTTAACTATAAACTTTAATTTTAGAATATATATCAAAGCCGAGTTTCTTGTAAAAGATGTTAAATTCGATTTTGTAAATTCGGATTTTATGTCTCTTTTTAACTATTTTGATAAAATTAACTATGGTCTGAGTTTTTAATATTGATAGTTCTGAAACCTAAGGAGATGGCACGTTTTTGAGTATTTTAAACCGTGGTTTAATCGTGAGTCAAAAAATCTTGCTAATCGTAAACCTAAGGCAAATAAGTAATTTAAGAGGTTTGGTAATTGTGCGGATTACGAGAAAAATTGCGTTTTAGGAAAAGAATTCAAGTATGTACCGTAATGATTTTCTTTACAACAGATATATTTTACGCATTGAGGATGAAATTAGTAGTAATCCTAAAATATTTTTTTCATTTATTGATGGAAATAGAAAATCTGTTGGTCACCCAAAAGTAATGTCTGATATTGGTGATTCAATTCAAACTGGCATTTTTTCCGGAGGTATGTAGAACCTCATTTGTTCATCCATATTATATTACTTA
This sequence comes from Tipula unca, assembly GCA_951394425.1. Taxonomy (NCBI): domain Eukaryota; kingdom Metazoa; phylum Arthropoda; class Insecta; order Diptera; family Tipulidae; genus Tipula; species Tipula unca. The sequence continues at coordinate 4,895,867 of OX596380.1, read as the reverse complement.
CTATAGACCAATCAATATCCTCTTCGTAATTCCAAAATTGTTTGAGATTTTAACGGACTTTGTTAGCCCTGTTCAGCATACTCGTAGATTTGTTCAAGGTAGATCTATACCATAACTAATTTAATGGTATTTTCCAACTACTTATCAGATGTTTTTAACCGAAGAGTCCAAACTTCTCCAAAGCTTTAGATAACTTAGATCACTTATTATTGTAGAGAAGCTCGATCGTATGAATAATGCTGCAGTAATTAAGATCCATATATGGCTTTGTCTGGCATTCTACAGGGGAGTCATCTTGGCCCATTCGTATTTTTCATAAATAATATTGTAGACAGTTTTAACTATGTACTGCGTAAATGTTTGATGTATGAGAACGACGTTAAATTTGATGCAGAGGTAAAATCAGTAACTGACACTGTACGTGTTCAAAATGTATTTTGTGAGTTAACTGTCGTTAACAGATTTAGGTTGAATATTTCCAAATGTAAAGTAATATCTTTTTGCAAATCTCGTACATTTGGTGTTACATTTTCAGATAACTTGAGTCTCAATAAGCATATATAGATTTCATATAGTTAATAAAGCAAATTCAATGATAGATTTAATTAAAAATTTCATGGTCGATATACATTGAAGGCACATTATTGTTGTGAGCCGAGCGTTAATATAGGTTTTAAATAAAACGAATTAAGTTAAATTTATTAATTTTATTTAATTTAAGTATAAATTTAAATTATTAGAATTAGAAATGTTTATTATTATTTATTTTATTAGGTTTAACTCAATCGATGGTCACAACAGTAATCAATCTGTGTGATCTTCAATTTTCATTTCCCATATTTGTATGTATAAGTATATAATAGTATTTATGTATATAAAAACAGGTATTCATTATATATAGCAATACTCTTATAATATTATAGTAATATATAATTAGTATATAAATGCAGGGATGCATAACAAATGGTAAAACGTACCATTCTGTACATTATATTACTTATATGGGATCAATTCTGGAATAGACATAATCTAGCAACCGTTTTATAAGGTTCAATCAAATAGAATTGAGAGTGTTCAAAAGCAGTTTTTAATTTTTTTTATGCTCACTAGATATCATATCATAAGACCAAACATTCCTGTTAGGTCTTTTCGTCTAAAAAATAGCTTGTTTCGGTTGCCTTTTATAGTAGAACAAATTTTCATGGTTTTAATCCTGTATTTAATGTGTTACGTTCGTTTAGTAACAACAATGTTCAGTTTGATTTTCATGTCGCAAGAGAGTTATTTAAGATAATTAAATTAATTTAAATTGTTGGCAGATGATATAAAATACAAAATGGGGTATCATCACTATGATATATACTATTTTATAAATATTAAATAGTTCATCCTACAAGCTTTCGATATCATGATGTCAAACAAGCTCTGAAATGCCAGACTTAACGAAATTCATAAGATTTTAGTTGGAAATGGTGTTTAATTTATTTTGTCGGGCCGACCCTAGAATTTCCCAAATCGTCCCAAAAGAATAAATTAAACAACATTTCCATCTAAAAACTAGGAATTGTCAATTTTGAAATGAAATTTCAATACTTGTCGAATCATAGTGTGTTTCACTAGCTAACAAGTTGAATTACCTTTTAAAAAAATCTACTCTTGCGTCAATAATTTAATGTTATTGTCACGATCAGTTTGATAGTATTCGGTATGTATAACTTTTAAATGGTTTATTGCCTCGTTCAGTCACTGAGATCTCGCTCTTATTAACAGATTACATAAGCCGAATTTTTGTATAACCTAACTAATTAGTGTATAATTTTTAATTTCAATTCGAGTTTTGATATTTCCATAGCGTCAAATTATTTAGTGACAATATTTAAAGCCCAATTTTAACCACATTTAGACAATTCAGGTGTCGAATTCTGAATATTGAATACTTATGAAATTTTAACGGAAAATATTATTTCAATTCATGTACTTTTTATAAAAAGGTACAATAAATACTATGTTTTACAATGCTACGACTATATATAGTTTTTGAAATATATTATATATAATATTAGAAAATGTAACCGCATAATAAATCCTATTGAGAATAGAAATATACACAGATTTAATATTAAGCTCGAAAAGATCAACAACTAGAACACTGTGTATATTTATATATGTATAAGGGTAGAATAAAGCTAAACTAAAGTAAAGAAAAAAATAAGCATTTTGGGAACAAATTTTATGATTTTTTTTTAGTTTATGGGTTCAAGCTGTTTTACGATTAATTTTCATATCACATACATACACATACACAATAAAAATTCAGAAAAATAAAATGATCGACAATAAAATATAATATTTTTAATACACCATTGAAATTTTAATATTCATCCACAAGGAAAAGAAATAATTATTCGAAAAGTATAACAACCGCGTGCAATCCCATTTTATTAGTACGCATTAAATCATATTAATTCTCTAAAGTTTAATTTATTTATGGATACAATATGGAGTATGTTAGCCTCTGAGACACGATACAAATAATAATATTTTAGTAAAAAAAATTATATAAGTTAAAAATCAATTTTTGAGATTGATTGATTTGTTAATATATAAGTTAAACCCTATATCAAATTTATATTATTTATATTTTATTCACTCTCTGCGAGTGTGTGTTTTTTTTTTGCTTCTTGCCAAAAAATTAAAAAAATTATAAACAAATTTACCATTTTTTATGTGGGTCATTTGTACGTCCATAGTACTCAATTCCACTTAACTTTTTATAATTTGAAATCAAAACAGAAATGTATAAAATTTTAATTGAAAACTGTTTTATTGTAAACATTAACACACACACACACAAAAAAAAACTTAATTTTAAAAATAAATATAAAAATATTTAGACAACTTGTTTTAGAAGAAATAATTTTTTTTTTACTTTACTTTGATTTGTTTGTATGAAAATGTACAAAAAAATCAAGGGAAAATCATGTTGAAGATGATTGTTGTGATTGATTTTATGAGATTTTTATAGATAGATGAGTTATTTTGTTCGTGGTTTCCTCAATAAAATTTAACAGATGCATAATTTAGTTTAATTTAATAGATTTGTTATACAAATGTATATATATATATATATATATATATATATATATATATATACTCGTATATATATATATATATATATATATATATATATATATATATATATATATATATATATATATATATATATATATATATATATATATATATATATATATACATAAATACATATATATTTGAAAAATGATCCGTAAATTACACTGATATTATAATAAATGTTGATCATTTCCTTTTACGTTACAAAATTAATAAGATTCAAGAAAGTTTTATTGATGTTACCATAGTACAAAATATAATACATAAATTTAAATAGAGATTTGCGCACGCCATATGTATTTAAAAACGTTAAATAATTGATGCTGTAATTTTTTCGAAATTTTGAAGGGCAATTTAGCAGTACAGAATTTAAAAAATTGTTAACATTTAAATATTATTTATAGATTTTTAATATGTAATTATAAATAATACGATATTCAAATTATTATTTTAAATTTAACAATTCGAAAATTTTACAAATATATTAAAGAATATTAATTTTCAGATTTTCAAAGTAGGAATTTTTTTTCAATTTGTTTCAATGTTTTTGAAACCAAATTTTAAACTTTATTACAGTAAAATTTAATTTAATTTTAATATTCCAATATTTTAAAATTTACAAAATAATATTAGTTCTTAGTATTAAACATTTTTCAAATAAACATAAAGCCATCCAATTAATATTTGTATTTAGAATTTTACAATTTTTTTAAATTTGTGAAATTATAATAGATAGAAGTAATAGATTTAAAAACGTATGTTAACGAAGCTAAAAAAAAAATTCTAATAACTTTTAAAATGTTAACGATTTATAAATCTTACAAATTTCAATTTTATATTCAGTTTTTTTAATGATCGTTCAAAAAATTAAAAATATTTTTTTTTAAATTGCAATAATAAAAATTTAAGAGCTCAAATTTAATTTGTTTTAAAACGAGTACGTTCTGTTTTAAAACGGCGAGTATACGATTTTTTAATTTAATGAATATTGCAAGTTTTCATAATTTTAATCTTTAAATATAATAGTTGTATGAAGTAAAACTAGTTTAACATTTACAGAAGTTTTAAACTATAAAGACTTTTTAAATTCTTCTTAAATTTTTTAAATATAACATATACAAATTAAAGAATATTAATTTTAAGACTTTCTGAATTGTTTTGGGAATCTTAAAGTTTTAAATTTGTTTTAATATTTTCAAACCAAAAATTTTAAACTTTATTGGAATGTAATTTTATTTAATTAGTTCTTAGAATTTCACAATTTTGTAATTACAGAATATTGATAATTAAATTTATTTTTTAATTTTAAAAGAATTATGAAAATTTTAATTAAAATATTAAAAATTTTGAAGGATATTTTTAAGGGAAATTTAACAGATCAAATTTTAAAAATTTTGTAAATATTATAATTCTATTTATAGATTTTTTATGAACTATAACTAATAATTTTAAGTAGTTCAATTTGTTATTAAAATTTTTTTTTTTTTTATTAAAACGGTTGTAACCTACAGAGGTTCCGCACTCAATGCCACAATGGGCCCATGGTGCAAATTTAATAAAATTAAGTTTCATAATTCGAAAATTGTTATAGAATATAGAATATTACTTTTTTAATTTGTTTTAATGTTTTAAAAATCAAATTTTATTCTTTACAGTAAATAATATTAGTTCTTACAATTAAACAATTTTCAAATATTTACATTTTACACTACAAAATTAATCAGATTCATGATAATTTTATTGATTTTACCATAGAACAAAAAATAATACAAAACCCCATAGATACATTTAAAATTTGCGTACATCAAATGTGTTTAAAACCGTTAAATTAATGAATTTTGTATTATGTATTTTTTTTGCTGTAAGTTTTTCGGAACTTTGAAGGTCAAATTTAAGAGAAATTTAACAGGACGAAATTTAAAAAATTTGTAAATATTTTTTAATTGTAATTATAATTAATAATTGCATTGTATTCAATTTTCTAAATTTTTTAATTTGTTTTAATATTTTCAAAACTTAATTTTAAATTTTATTATAGTGAAATTTAATTCAATTTTAATATTTTATAATTTACAAAATAATATTAGTTCTTAGTATTATACAATTTTCAAATAAATATACATCCATCAAATTAATTAATGAATTTGTATTTAGAATTTTAAGAAAATTTAAAAATTTCAGAAAGTATAATAGATAACCGTAGTAGATTTATAAACATACGTTAAATGTTGAAATTGATTGAATCTAAAAAAAATAAGAATTTTGAAGAATTAGAATTAATTTTTTTTTATCCTATTTTGAGAATTAAATTTAGTTTAAAGTAAAACGTTTGTAATCTATAAAATAAAGATTTAAAAAACATTTTCAATAACTTTAAAAACTTTAACGATTTATAAATTTTACAAATTTTAATTGTACATATTTCCAGTTTATTTATCGATTTTTAATTTATTTAATAAATTTGATTTTTTAAATAAGAACGAGTTCTTTAATTTAATTTGTTTCAAAACTAGTTAGGCGAATATACGAATTTTTAATTTAATGAATTTTGCAAGTTTTAATAATTTAAATTATCTTAAAAGAAATTCGCATTTTAAATAATTTTTTCAATAAAACTTAAGTTTACATTTAATTTTTTAATATTTACAGTTGTTGTAAACTATTATATAAATCATTAAGATTTCACAATTTTATTAAATTTAAAATATATAAATTTACGTTTTTATTTCTAAATTTAAAATAATTTAACATTTTTACTAAAAAAAAATGCTCAAATATTTATAATTGTTAGAACAAAGTGTAAAAAGAAGTTTTTTAGATTTAAATTTAACATCTATAGGAATTTTATATGATTTTAAAGATAAATTTTAAGAATTTCAGAGCGGAAATGATATTTAATTTAATTCAATTTTATTGTTTTAGAATTTAGGATAAACTTTAAGAAATTCTAAAAACTAAATTTTTATAAATTAAAACTTTTTTTAATTACGAAGATAATAATGCTCTACGATTGGACGTAGTATGGGTTTGGATATCTCTATGTCTTTAATTTCTTATATAATGCTGAAGAATAAAATAATAATTTCAATTTTTGTTTAATTTCTTATTCAAAAATATTAATAATAATTTATAAGAAACAACATCATCATACCATTACAACATACCGTCATCAACATTAACCGTCACCATGATCATCGTCATATATATGTACATATGTATATACCAGATATGCAAATCTTTGCCATCGTCAAAATATATTTGGCTGTTTCCATGACAGTAAAATTGAATTTTCCCTTTTCATTTTCGTAGGCATTTTGTTGCCATTATTTGTATATATGTACGTACACGTACAAAAAGAACGAAACGAAATCATTTTTATTTACTCTGCAGTGTTGTTTTCTTATTTTACATGTATCTTTAAAAAAATAAATAAATTTGAGTTCAAATCTGTATATATTGCGAGGGACAAAAAAATTATTAACTTTTTATTGATCGATTCAAGTTTTCATCATACACAGTTATATGTACATGATGAACTCAGTCAACAAAAAATTGATATGTACCCAAAATATAACCAGCACGAATTTTCCAATTCTACTCTTTCCACAATTTATTGTATTTGTACATACATATATGATGGTATAAATTCAATCGGGCATTGAATCTACCGTAAATTGGTTGATTTATTTGTGGTGAAATCTATTCTTGGCGTAACGTTTTTGTACAGATTTCGAATCATGTAAACTCTTTTTCTATCTCTATCTCTGTCTATCGGTTCAATAAACAAATCAATGATCTTTAATACACGAGAATGTAGTCGTACTCGTAAGACCAACAGAAATCTTAAAAATGTAAATAAAAACTTATCACCTCCTAATATCTATCCACTTGGCAGCTCAATACATCAACATAGCATTGAACTAAAACGAATCCACTCATAATAGTTAATGTATATATATATATATATATGTATATATATATAAATATATATATATATATATATATATATATATATATATATATATATATATATATATATATATATATATATATATTACATACATATGTACATATATATACTATCATGCCAACATTTATTTATAACAATGTCAAATTACCAGTCAAAGATGATTGTAATTTATGGGATCCGATTTTTACGTGACATTTTTACTTGTATGTATACATAAAAATTTTCAATGAAAACAAAAGCATAATTTTTTTTTTAAACCGACCGAACAATATTTTGTTCTGATGTTCCCCCCAACAAAAAACAAAAAATAAAAAACCAATCCACGGTGGAGCAATCGTCATTTTCTTTGTGTACATAATATACAATAACAACAACAAAAACATCACAAAATTAAAATAGCATAATAAAAAAAATCAATTTATTTATATTACATATTTTTCAGTCAGTTTCATCTAAAACTGATTAGTAAAATACATAAATACATTTACACAACAAAACATTTTGGTCGGAAAATCGAAAATTGTACATAAGCAAATAATAATTTTTTTGTTATGTCTTTTCCTATTTTATAGTTTTCGCAACAACAACTAAAAAAAAGGTGTGTGTATTTATATACAAATACATATACATTATATACATAAATATTTAAATAATATACACACACATATGTATATATATAATTATCATGATTGAACAACAACTAATCAATGGCATAATTGACAACATAAGTATTTAAAATGATTTAGCAATCCATTCTAAAATTTGAATATTAATAAACGATCGAACCTACTTCATCCTTATAGTTAGTTTCAGGTTTAGTCTTTCTTTCGTATACAGCTATGTAAATATAAGGCAATCGATATAAAAATGAAAATTTATTTTCCTTTTTATTACGAATATTTATCCTTGAAAAATGTTGATCGTAAAATTTTATGCCTACTTCCGACTTGAACTTTGGAAGGTAAACGTATTTTTGTTCACTTTTATTTTAAGGAATAAATATAAACACGTGTGCGTATACAAGGTGTTACAAAAGTATACCTCAAAGAATTTTTTTTCATTATTAGGTCGTAGAACCATCATGTTCATGTAGGGTGACCAGATATATTCTTTTCAACAGAATTAGTACTCTTTTTGTTTAGTTTTACTACGTAAAAATCATCAGAATATTCAATATGTATACTCTTTTTTGTTAAAAAAAAATCAATGGAACAATAATATAAAAAATAATAAAAATGTTCGATACCAAATTTTAGTCAACCTTTCCAAGCACTCACTCTTAGTGAAACACACAAATTATTATCTTGCATCAGCTTTAGAAAATTTTTCGTGTATTTTACGATGAGAGTGCTTGGTAAGGTCGATTAAAATTTGGTGACATTTTTATATTTTTTGTAAAATTCCATTTATAATAAATTATAAATAATAATAATAATAATAAATAATTCTTCGCATCTAATTTTACTCGACCTTTCCCAACACTCATATAGTAAAGCACACAAAAAATTATCATCTATCATTTCTAAACAATTTTTTGTGTATTTTACTATGTGAAGTGTGGGGTCAACTAAAATTTGGTATTCAATAATAAACACTATATGGCTTTTTTGATGCCAAGGAATCTGTTTTGAGCCAACTGACTGTCCACCTTATCCGATGTAAGAAGCCACGCTTGCTACAAAGCTACATACACATATTATGCTATTGGATAGAATGATTTTAGCAAGGGAAATTTTTGGCAACCTATTAAAAATTGTTAAAAATTGATAAACTGAGCTAATTAAATATCTAAATGTAATAAGCGCAGTGTTGGTCAGAAGAGTTTAAGTTTACAGAATTGTGATATGAAGAATATTGGAACAAAAAATTTAAAGTCTGATGTTTCTCTATTTTAAATCTAAAGAATCGAGAAATTGTTAAATTTCGAATCTGGAATATATATTATATAAAACAAAGAAGGTTAAATTCTTAATTCAAAATTTAAAGTACCTGAAATTTTAAAATTTGAATGGCTTAAAATTTAATTTTTGATTTAAAAATTAAACAAATCTCTGAATTTTTATAAATCTCTGAATTTTAAAACTTTAAATTTATAATTTTTCGAAGTTTCTTGAAGATGAAAATTTTAATAATTATTAAAATAAAAATTATTGATTTATGGAAAATCTATCAAGAAAGATTTATAGAATTGTGATGAAATATACATTTCGATGTTAAAATGACGAGTTTTGACACAAAACTATTCAGAGTATCAGTTCTTCTAATCTAGAATTCAGAAGCAAGAAATTATTATATTTCGAATCTGGAAACTTTTAAATAAACAATTCACTTTATGGACACTTTAAGTATATATTAAATATCTACTAATGTATTGAATGAAAGATTGTAATTTTAAACTTAAACAATTTTGGAATTCTATAATTTATATTTCAACAATTTAAGATGACAAATTATTTTAAAATCATAATTTTTTAAGTGTAATTATTTTATTAGAAAGAATTTAAAAAATTTATTTATAAAATTTCACATATTTTAATCTAAACTCTTATTGTCCAATAATAAATTTAGAATCAAAAATTTAAAGTCGATAAAATTATAAATTTCAAAAGCTTATTTAAATATATAGAGATCCTCTAAAAAATTTAAAAGATGGTAGAAAATTGTTCAAAATAATTTGAAAGATTATGATCTCCAGATAAAAATGTTAATTTAAAAAAAAATTTAAGCTTAAACTTAAGTTATCTTAAGTAGATATTTTTTACAAAATTTTGAAATTTACGTAATTTTTGGATTCTTTAAACTTAAAGTCTAGTTCGGATATAATTTTAAATAACAAAATTTAAATTTCTTAAAACTGAGATGCAAAACGACGTTTGAAATTCGAAACTTTTGAGCCAAAATTTTTAATTTTTAATTTGAATTTGGTTGAAGTTCTAATTATAATTAAATATTTTAATTCAAATTATAATTTCAAAAATCTATGATCGATTTTCTTCTTAATTTCAAATTAAATTTAAATATTCAAAATTATTAAATCTTAAATCTTAAATCTAAAATTTTTTAATTTAAAATTTTAATCCTAAATTTTGTCAAATTTTTAAAATCATATTTCATTGTGTAATTAATTAAAAATTAAATTTAAATTTTAAAAATTTGTTTAATTTAAAAAGTTTTTAAATGATAAAAATTTTTGAAATATTATGGATTTATGAAACTTTTATATAAATAGACATAAGACATGAATTAAATTTTAATTCGCACGACTGAATTACGATAATTGTATATAGTTTGAAATGCGGAATTTCAATGTTATACATTCATATACTTATATACAAATATACAGTCGTAATATTGAAGATTTAAAAATAAAATTAAAATTAAATTTAATTCAAAAACAACATGCTCATATTTATAACTTTCAATTTAATTAATTCAAGTATTAGGTTCTAGTTTAAAACATGATGAATTTCCAGCAATATGGTCAAATTTCGATATCTTAAAAATTTCACCAAATTTAAACTTTATTCGCGTTTCATACGTTAAAATTATTTAATTTGTTTAATTAGTTTAGAATGCGTCCAACAATTAATTCAAATATATTTCCACATAAAATAATTCCAAAAAGTAGCGAAGTTTAACGAAAACGTACCCTACTCCAATATTTTGTCCTGATTGCCTTAGCCCGCATTCTCAAAGCTTCACCCGTAGAATATCTCCAAACAGGCGAATACGAGCAACACCCGTTTTATCTCATGTTGTTGTTATTTTTTGTTGGCATGACATCCACAGATAATTGATTTTATGGATTTTTCTTGCTAAAACAAACCGCAAAAACTCTAAAAAAATTGTCACGTGCGTTTTTAATGAGTTTCTCGTTTTGTTGCTTGAAGTAAACAAAATTTCTTCTTCTTCATTGAAAAAATGAAAATGCAAGTGGTGATGGATAATTCCTTTCACGAATTACTTTAATCAATCGTACATTCGTATCAAATTAATCGTCTCTAAATGTTTGGTGTTAAAATCTAAAAGTTTAAAAATTCTTACCTATAATTGAATAAAAAAATGTTGGTTTGCACCTTTACCGAAACAAAAACTGTTAAAATTGAAACAAACAAAATTGTGGAAATGAACTATAATTTCAATTTATTCATTTTAACTTTCATTAATCTTCAAAATTGGGCCAGCTAAGAGTTGTGTCGATTGAGTGAAAATTCAACAAATTTTCGATCCAGCGCATGTTGAGTCAAAAAATAATTAAAACTGGTAAAATTGATTTTGTATAGCTTTTAAGTAATTTAGAATAGAAAAAAATACAATGCCTCTTGGGTATAGAGTTAGATCATTGTGTACACTCTACACTCTTGAGCGACTCTTGATATATGGTTGGGAATTTTGGTCGAGTATGGTTTCTAATTTTAATGACTTATTATTTAGTTAATTTTTTGAAATTTATGATTAGTATTTTTGAATCAATGGCTACAGGATTTTAACGAAGTCGTCATAATTCGCAAAACTAATCGAGTTCAATTTAAATATTAGTTGATTAAAATTATTAGCTTAAGCTATTTAATCTAGAAGTTCTATATTCAGATTCGAACTACATTTAAATGGTCCAACAATATTTTGTGTGTTTTACTATATGAGGACTTGGAAAGGTCAAAAGAATCGTTGGTATAAGGACATACTCGTATATTAAATTATCTTGAAATATTTGTGATTTTTACAAAAAGCAAATGGTTAAATAAGTATACAAATATGATATTTAATACACATAGTTTTTTTTTGTAATTTGACTGAATCACAAAGCATACACTTCTTATATACGGGAAAGGGAGACTTACTTTTTATTTTTTACCCTTGTGCGCCTGAAAGAATCGTGTAAGCAATTTTATCCCTTATATACACTACATTATGTACTATGTTAAATATTTAATATGATTAAAAAGTAAATTAAAAATATTATATTATACTTGGGAATATATATTCGACCCCTAACCCCTATAACATAATTATAAAAATAAAAATGAAAGATTTTTTGTGTTTTTTGGTTTTTATAAAAAAAGTAAAAGGTTAAATTCCAATCATATATATAAATTCACATTTTTCTAATGAAAATTGTTGTCCCAAAAAACAACCTTGACCTTGTTCTTGGTGGTAATCTAACAAATGAATTAATATATTATAATCACGTGTTTACCTTGATCATGACAACAGTATATACATTATATAAATCATTTCTAACCTTGTACTAAATTCAAATTCATAAATTTATAAATATTTAATAATTTATTATGCAATCTTATTTATATACACTTCGTTGCACGTAATAAAATGATTTTTTATTCTTATTTATTATAAAATAAAATAAAAATTATTGTGAGATTATTTTTTATTGGACATCATAAATATTTTATTCAATGTATGTATATAAATATGTATGTACATAATAGTTATTATTATTCAGGAACTATAATCAAACAATATATCTTCAGCGAACGTGATTTATCCGTTAAAATAATAAAATAATTAACGTTATCATCATGAGATATACTTAAACTTAAATTGCAACATTCTTATATATTTTTATTTTTAATACATATACGAGTACATACATATCAATAAAACCACAAAGTATATATACATATAAGATAAATTCCCTGAACAAAGAAAATGGATTTGTGGACACATTGCATTTGCAATCAATTTCAGATCAGACACTTGTTTCAATTTTTCATTTTCTTTTAAAAATATGTGTACATATACATATAAACTTTTATATGATTGCTCTAAGCCAGTAACATTGTCGCTTCCTACATGCAACCGGAATACGCGCGTAATAAGAATTTATTTTTAGTTTATATCTGTGTTTTAGGAGTAAAGACCAAAAATAATGTAAAAATATAATAATAATAAAAATCACTGTGAAAGGCAAAAACTAAAGACAACATTGTGTGGATACGATATGTGCATTTAGAGTACATATAGACGACACACATCCACACACACACACACACACACACATGACTCAAATTATTTATAAAATCAGAACATATAAAAAATATATCCATCGTATATACGAGTATGTACATATGTACATACATATAATATGAAACATGTAAAGTGATTCTCTTGTTATTTTAAAATTGTGATATACGCTATGGTTAAAATAAAAAATAAAAAATACAAAAAATCGCGCTTATATACATAAAATTTATTTCATTTTTAGCAGCTAAATTAAAAAAACATTATTCTGTGTGTAGACCAATTTGAAGACATACATCAAATTACCATGCCAAAAATATTAACATAAATAACGCGATCCATACAATATTTGAGTCATATACTTGCTAGTTGATATATACATACGATACGATTTTTTAATTTTTATTTTTTTTTATAAATTTAAATGGATTTGGCGAAAGTACAAGTAATACACTTTGTTTCATCCATTAAATATTTTAATTAGAAATAAAAAAATGTTTAAATAGATATTATTAATAGTTTTTAACCCTTTTCATTTATTTTTAATATAATTAAAAATTTATAAACTATTGGCAATTTTCCATTTAATTTAAAATATTTTTTTATCAAATAGCATAATTGTTAATCAATATTTTGTAATTGACAAATTATATTCATATATACGTTTATGTTTTTATCAAAAACATTTAAAACAATTTTTGAAATTAATTTTTCGTTTTGTATATAGCTAACTAGCATGTCTAAAGAAGGTGGAGCCTGATTCATCGATAAATTTTCTCATTCGATGCTCTCGGGGTTGTTTCAAAAAGACCATAGTTCGATGCTAAAAATAAGTCCTTCTGTAACTTTACGTAGTCTGACGTGTTGGAGACCCGGGCAAAAATCTTCAAGTCATCAGCAAAGAGAAGGCAATTGGCGAATTACTTAAAGCATTTTACAACGTCGTCAATAAATAATGAAAATACCAGTGAGCCAGTATCGCTACCCTGTGGCACGCCGAATGGCACATGAAACATTTAGGAGAAAGAATCCAAAAACCTAACGGATTGCCAGTGACCGGAGAGGTAGGAACGTAACCAGTCTCTCCAACTTGCTAACAAGAATAGGGTGATCAATCGCGTTAAAAGCATTTGCGAAGTCTGTGTAAACAATATCGAGTTGGAGTTACGACTATCAATAAATCATTACAAATTTGAAGCCAAGTTTGTCACTGTAGACCTACCGAGATAAAATCCACGTTGAGCAGGAAAAATAAATCTCTTGGTATGAACGGATAACACTTTGTGAACCACATAGACTCAAACGGTTTGGGTAGGATGGAGAGGATGGCGATCCTAAAATGTTTATACTTTATACTTTACAAAACATTATTAATTTACATTTATCCGTTTAAATTCCATCAAGTATGATGTCATTTTAGTGTTATTTGACACAACCAAAATAAATCAAATTATAAAATAAATATCATTGCCGGTCAGTCCGAAACGTTTAAATCCCATAAGTCACAAACGCGGACATTTTTCAACCTGATCTTTGTGGAAATGAACTTTTCTAGAATGGCAAATAAATTCAACAGGACGCAATATTCACATGTAAAAATATTTTATTTTTTATTTTATATTTATTCATTTTTTTTTTAACTTTAAGACAAAATGGCGCGCAGTTGCTTCATTTTCGTTTTATTTCTACATGTACATTTTTGAAAGGGTAACCATTCCACTTCTAAAACAAGGACGTAGTCCTACGTTAAAAATAAAAACGGATCGACTGTTTCAAACAACTAATTTATTACTAATTTATTGAAATTACCCTTAGTTCTATAATCCGTTTCCAACGGTGTCAGTTGAAGTTACGAACGTTCAGCATATCTTTAGGATATTGATATATCACCAAGGTATGGGCGTTTTATTGTTTATTATTTTCTACGTTAACGCGTCGACAATCCGTAGACCACGTCGACAACGTAGATAATGAAAATAATTCCTAGAATGATTTTGTGAATTAGTTCTAAACTACAGTTAACTTTCTTCAATGCATTTCAATTTACAGTTCTCAAAAAGAGTGGTCATATTTGGTACCTATTTGTTTCTTATAGAAAATTGAAATAATCGAAACTTAATTGTGCACAAATACATTACATCCTTCGACGACGGGTTTATCCATCGCAAAATCTTTAAATTTCTCCAAAATAACGATATAATTCGTTATGAAACAGTATAAAGAAAGTGTCAGCGTCGAAAGAGCAGCTCATAAAAATCGGAAACATGGCACACAACTAGAAGATAAAATTCTATACAAGAAGATTATAACTTCCATGAAAAATAACTCAGGGATGAATATGAATGTGCCGTAAAATTGAGTACAGATAAGGCAAAAAGGTAATAAGAGCTACCGAGTTATTAAAATGCCAAATCGTGCAGATAACCAGAACATATCTAAACGTGCCAGACTGCTCTATAGGACCAAGTTTTGAATAAATTTAGTAAATGTCATTTTTGATGGAAATTGGATTTGAAACAGATTAGTAGCCCAAAAATTGTATCTTGCCAAAAATAGCCCCGTTAAATATAAGCACTTCAATTTAACATAAATTTACAAAAAGATTTATGATGGCATGCGATTTGTCAACTCAAGAGCCAGGTCTTTGTCACATCCTCCACATAGTATTGTCGAATGTGTATATACATAAAAGAATGATTATATACAAAAACGTATTTTAGTTCGAATTCGTTGATACGATTCAGCAGTAAAGTTTTGGTTACCAGCCGATTGATCCCAAGCAATTTACCGTATAAAATTCATCGCGACAATTAATTATTCAATTATTATCAAATGATGTGTTGGATGGAAACTGGAATGGAGCAAGGCTATTTCTTGACTATGATGGAACTCGATAAATTGGATAGAAATGTGATTTTAAAACTAATTTTGGATACAATTCTAGAAACTGACCAACTTGCACGGAACTAGGTTAATCCTTCACCGATTATAATTTAATTAGGATTTTAAAATGATTTTTGATTTGAAAAAAGTGGGATTACTAAATGATTTTTGAATACAATTCTTGAATATGGCCAACTAGAATGGAGGTTACAATAATTTTTGAGATTATTTATGCTAACCGATTATGATGTAATTTGGTTGAAATGGAATTTCTAATTATTGCCTTCACTGATTAAGATTAAATTTGTTCACTTAAAAGAATTTTCCTTCGCTTAATGTAACAAAATATGTCTCCTTTTTGAGAATTTGTCCTTATAGATGGTAAATTAGTATATAAGAGTAAACATAATATTATCCGAGAGAGATTTGGCCTAACTTATTTTTTACAGAAATAGCCTAGTCCGTTAGGAATAACCATATTCCGGAATATTATACAAAAATAAATTTATATTCCCCACAATAACCATATTCTAGAACTTTATTCAAAGATCAATTTAAAATACCATTTCCATCCAATTTGTCAAAAAATGACCTTATTCTCATCTAGTAGTTCAAACTGGCGCCGCTTTGCTAAGATTTACCGTATTGTGAAATGCGGATGATAAATTATCTGCGATGAATCCCATGCGATGATTTGTTTGCGATCAACTAGCTTATAGAACCAAAGTGTTGGCCTAATTAAGCTAGTTCACACTATAAACACCGGCCAACAACAAATTTACGCCACAAATTCAGTATTAAAAAATTTAAATTCAATTGATGAAGGAGGAACTAAAAATGGTCATTAGCGTTCATCAGTGCTCGATAATTTTTCGTGTGCTTTATCATGAGAGTGCTTGGTAAGGTCAACTAAAATTTGGTATCGACATTTTATTTTTTGAGGTCGATGAATTTATGTTTTAATAAAAAAAATTCTTAGCTGAACGAAGTTTTTGCGAAGTGTGATATTTTAAAAGAATTAATCTGTAAATGAATAAAACTACATTGTGGATATGAATCGAGTAAAAAACTATCGTTGTATCTACTAAATTAGATACTACATCATTCTCCTGTACCCTAAGGCTTCAATTTTTTTGACAACTTTTTTAAATTATATTTTATGTATACGTATTAAGAATGGATTGTCATTGCCTTGCAGCATATTCTGTATCTATGTTGCTCATATTTTATGTTAACAAAGTTCTATACAGTTTGTGATTTCCTACTATATATCAATTTACATAAAACATATTTTAAAACCCGTGTCAAAACTTTAACTTTATAATGTTAACTATATATAATGCTGCCCTCTTAAAAAATATTTATAATTTAGTTATTATTTTTATCTAAATCTGAAACTGTATTATTTAACATTTATTCGGTATCGCACGCTAATTTAATTCATCGCACTGATTCCCCAGTCGAAACTATCCCATTTTTATTATATTATTTATACAATAGCATAAAAACTATTTAATTATGTGAAGGTATATACCTGAACCTAAATAACAATCCAAAATTAAAATTCTTTCATTCACCTCAGAGTTTATGTACATATGTATGTACATTAAAAACAAATACAAAATGTGTAACCATTTTGAAATGAAAATTCTAAACCTTTTTCTAACTTTTTTCGAAAACATTTTCTTGTTCTAATTATGTGTATGTATATGTACATGCTAGACACAAACAAACATACATATATTTTACCACATCCATTGCCTTTTTTGTGTTATTATAAGATTATTATATTATAAAACCCATGTACAATCTGTTATTTTATTATTTTAGAATAAAAACTTTCAAATAATTATGAAATCGTTCAACAAATCTATTTAACAAAAAAATTCTTTCAATTGTAACTGACATTGTAATCGTTTCGTTTTAAATTTTAAGTGTCTACTTTTATTATTATTATAATACATACATAGCTATTATTGTTATGATATTGCAAGACCATTTAAGAAGAATTCAATTTAATTTGTGAATGTTTTTAGTTAGATGTTGTGTGGGTAGAATTCTCGTTAACTATTTATCACATTTTATTTTCCGGATGCAGATATACTAAAACGATATGTGTGTACCTACCGGAAGACGTAATAAAAATATGCCCAAAATTTAAAAATCAGGGTATTTTTCTTTCGAATAATGCGGTTTTATAAAAATACAAAAAATATGATTGTATTTTAATTTTTTTCAGTAACATTATTTTTTCTTGTTTTGGTAACGTAACAAAATGGGAAACATTTTTCATTTCAGTTTTTTTTTCTTTAAGTAACAACAAGTTTTCTTCAATAAGCACAACAATAAAATGCGTGTGTGTGTGTATATATTAATTTTTCATTCAATACGAAAATAAAAAAGAAATTATTCATGTACTTTTAAATATGCATAAGGGTGTTTTTCTTTACATGAAAATATATTACAACTATGTATGTACCTATATACGTACATATGTACATTGAAAAAGTACTAAAACAACAAAATATCCTGAAAATGTTTTCCTTCGTTTATTTTTAATATGAAAAAAAAAACATTTTGTGTGTGGCATCAAATAGGAAATATCTTTTAAAAACTTATATGAATCTGAACTCGTATGCAAACCGGATGTTACTATATCATATATAAATAAATTATTTAAATCGTGTTAAGCAAATTATTTTTCTATACGTCTTTATTTAATTTACATAGCACTTTAAAAAAAAATGTAAGAAATAACTTTTTATGGTACTTAATCTCATTATTATCACTAATGACTGTAATTTTATTATAATCAATATATTTTTATTTTTATAATGAATTCCATTAGGAACTTTCTTACTTATTCTACATTAAAACGATCATTAGTTCACAAAATAGATTTTTATTTTAGTTTAATTTTTATTAATTACAAAACCTGTATGGTAGTTCAAGAATTAAGTAAATTGTAATATGTACTACTACTTATTGTAAATTTTTTGACAACTTGTGAAAATTCTACGGAATGGAAATTTGACGTATTGTGAAACCAGAATTTTTTAAATCTTTTCCATTTCTTTATTATTTTTTAAAATTCGAAATATTACTTAATTTCGCGTATTCTACGATTCTGAAAACTTGACATGAAGTGAACATTTAAAATCAAAATTGTTGAATTTTAAAAATTTGATTATTAACGATCCGAAATTTTTTTTATTCTTTTATTATTTTATTAAAACCGTTGGAACCTACGGAGGTTCCGCACTCAATGCCACAATGGGCCCTTGGTACATTGGATCTATTCTAACTCGAAGGAGCGCACTACAACCTTAGCAAACTGTAAAAGTTTGAACCAAGAAAGATATTGTAGGCAGTCGAGCCAGTTGTTTAAGTTAACTTAAATTTTGCGATATTTTTCAAATTTTAATTTGAATATCGCAATATCAATCGAATTATAAAAGATTGAAACAAAATATTTTACAAATTCAAAATTAGTTTTTTAAAAAAATCAGATATAAAGGGTGTTTTTTTAAAGCCTGATAGAACTAGAAAAATAAAAAAAATAAAACCAAAAATTAAGTTTTTATGAAAAATATACTCTAGCAGATGTCAGTATATGTACTCTGGCAAATCATCATGAATAGTCTTGAACAACGCTACGCAATTATTAAAATTTACATTGAAAATCAGTCATCGATTCGCACAACTTATAAACGATTTTTATAATCAAATTGTGTTCAGGGATGAGGCTCTTTTTTGGCTTAACGGGTTTGTTAATAAACAAAATTGCCGCATATGGAATGTGACTAATCCACAAGAGACCTACAAACTCCATTACATCCAGAAAAATGAACCGTATGATGCGGTTCATACACGCTGGTGGAACTTATTTCTTCAAAAATGAGGCCGGGGATCGGGTTACGGTCAATGGAGTTCGTTACTGCGCCATGATCAATGAATTTTTGTTTGAAAATATGGATGACATTGATCCGGAAGAGATGTGGTTTCAACTGGATGGTGCTACGTGCCATACGGCGACCGCAACCATCGATTTATTAAAATCAAAATTTGGCGATATGTTAATTTTGAGAAATGGACCTGTCAATTGGCCTCCAAGGCCGTGCCATGTATTGATCTTTCGAATAAAAAACATTTTTGATTACAATTTAATTGTTTGTGTTATTTTTTACAATTTCAAGTTCTATCGGGCTTAAAAAAACACCCAACTCATCGATGAATCCATCCTTTCAATGGATTTTCAAAAATTTTATTAAAATTTACAAAATTTTAAAAATGTTTTCATTTTCAATTTCAATTTTAGAAACCTTCCCAAATTCCCCAAAATGAATGTATTAATTTTCCAAAAATTATTCTGTGCTGATCATTTAAATTTTAGTATGTCAAAATTTTTTTAAATTTTAAATGTATTAAATTTTAGAATATTTCTCAGAATTTTTACGGTCCTTTTGACGGAATTTTAGTTAAATTTGAAAATTTCTGTTTGTCCCAAAGACTTGTTTAGAGGGGACCATTTTTCGATGTTGCTATATACCAAACCCAACACCTTGCCAATTTTGTTGGATAGGTGAGAAAGATTTAAAGATTGAAATGAAATGTTTTTATCCACATTTTCATTATGATAAACAAAAAGGCTACAGGAAATCGATAAATGTTAGATTCTAAAGGTGCAAAACGAGATATATATAAAAAAATATTTTTATTTCTTTTTTTTCGATTGAGACAATCATAAGGATTACAACACACAACAGTATCCGTTTGAATAAAGTTCAAAAGTATATAAGATA
Organism: Tipula unca; assembly: GCA_951394425.1. Classification (NCBI taxonomy): domain Eukaryota; kingdom Metazoa; phylum Arthropoda; class Insecta; order Diptera; family Tipulidae; genus Tipula; species Tipula unca. The sequence continues at coordinate 4,875,098 of OX596380.1, read as the reverse complement.
CATGCATATTATAGATCCTGTTATTTGAAACAGTAACTATAATTTTTAAACTAACCTTTCAACATTATTTGGAAGCCTGCAATTATAATTCAAAAATTTCAAATTTCGAAAAAAAATATTAAATAAAACCTAGAATCTTTAAAATTCGGTTTCGAATATAATGATTTATTTTAATTGTATTGATTCAATCAATCCAATATGTTACGCATGTATAGTTTTGCGGCGATTTTTAAATCACAAGTTTTAAAAAAGAAATAGATATTTTTGTAAATATATTCGTAATTTGCATATTCCGAAATAAATTTCGAAAATCAAAATACGAAGACAATTCTGCATTGTAACTGATAGTTTTGAAAAATTAAAAATTTAGTTTTACCAATTCACAGCAGTTTTTAAATTTCTTTATTAAATTTGTAAATTTCAATATTTTTGAAATTCCATTCAGAAAATCTCCAATTTATGCTGGACATTGTTTTAAATTATCAACCTTATCATTTTTCCAATATTCGAAATTCTCAAATTTTAACTGAGAGTAGGAGAATTTTATATTTTCAATTTTCAATCGAAATTAACATGATTTTTAGAGTGAGACGCTTGGATCGGGCGGTTAAAATTAGAATCCCAATAGAGGCGGAATGCAAAAGAGATTCGAACTAAATCGGACATGTAATCTAACTGCAAGGGACTTGGGAGCGCCTTAAAACTCAGACCAAGTAAAAAAACAATTCGACACATTGGATGATCTTTATGTAAAATCGAACAATTTTCTTGCAAAAAAACAAACGATTTTTAAGTCACACCAAAAAGGACACTAAATTAACGAAAATATTTTTGATTTACACTTACTCATTTAAGATAGAAAACAACTCATGATTAAATAACAGCTATGTACTAAAAAACAAACCTGAGGTTAATTCAGAACTAAAAAAAAATTCGTAGAACAATTTAATAAGTTGTTGGTATGTACCATACACTACGGTTCAATTTATCAGTTTGATGACCATGCCACAAAATACTATCAATTCTCAGAATTGTCCAACCTTCAACTAATATTTTCTTTTTATGCTTTGCTTAGCTTAAATCTTTAAAAATATAAAATTAATTTCATGATGATTCCAATTCACTTTCTGTTTTAGGAAGAGGGAGATGTACGAGTTACAAATCAGGAGAATTTAATAATTTGACATTCTCTAAAAATAATTGCCAGTCATATAAAAATACTAAACTTTGTACCTATAATCCGATCGAAAGGTCCCGTAAGGTGCGCTTACCGGATATACGTATGTTATGTTTCTCTATCAAGTATCAGATATACATACGTCTGTAAAATATACCTACGAAACTACATATTTCAAATTTACGTTATATATCAAAATTCAAAACAAAGGTATTTTTTATTCGAATTGTGAAAATTGTTATATAAGTTATAACATTTCGACATTCAAACTAGTAGTTGTTTCTATTTTTATACCATAAAATAAAAAAATTATTTTAGCTATCGACACAAGGATACACATCATCAAATGCAATAATAATAATTGTATTGTTTTTTTTTTTGGGTGAATTATTTTCCATTTTAGTATTTAACAGAAACAAAATTGAATTCTATTTCCGTTTGACATATATGGTTATCACGTTATATGTATATATGTATGGATTTAAATTTTTATGACATGAAACAATTTTATAATTTTCTACACATATTGTGAAAATCATATTTACATATGTACATATAAACCGGATTACCTAATATCCACACACACGCCACACATAGTACACACAAAAAACAAAAAAATCAAATTACCGGAATTTAGTCTGTGTCCTGCTCGTGTAGCTTTTCGAATTACACATAAATGATTGTTGTAAACATAATAGTTGTGTAATCTACAAAAATACTATATGGAAAATTTAATGTCGATATTGTAGGTAGGACTAAAAACTAATTAAAGTTGGGCGGATTATTCCAGTACTCAATGCCACATGGGTCCACGGTGCAATACCCGGACAAACACATATACTTACACATTAAAAACACCCAACCGTGATTTTTGGTCACCACCAGGAATCGAACCCGAGACCCTTGAATAACAAAGCAAGGACGCTACTTACTGGGCTAACACGGGCGGCGTAGGTAGGACTACGTCTTTGTTCAAGTTGTGAAATAACACTCTCATAATTTGACATGTAAAAATACAACGCAAATGCAAACGGAAGTGACGTGGTAATGCAATGGATGTTGTGCTCTGATATACCGATTTATATGCTAATTTGTGTAGTTTTGTAAACTGTAAAATCCAAACAAGAATCAAATTAAATTTGTGGATTTAAAAAAACATACAATAAAATTAAATTATAAAAATTTATTTGGATCGTGTGGTCGGGGGGCACTCACATGTCTCGTAAATCAAAATTGCACGAACATGTTTCCCAAGAATACCACCACAGTACCCTTTGCTTGTCGTAGGAGGCGACTTAACGGTTGGATCGCTGGGCTGACGACCCGCATCCGTAAAAAAAAATATAGTGTTTATAAAGTCAACAAAAAGAAAAATGGATACCGCCAAAACGACACCGGACCCCCGCTCAAGTACCCGGACACGAGATTTAGGATCGGCACGTGGAACGTGCAATCACTAAGGAAACCAGGAGCGTTAGAGGGCCTAATCACGTGCATGAAGGAGTATCGGCTGGAACTCGTTGCTCTTCAAGAAACTCGCTGGCCTAAAAGTGGAGACCATGTGTCCCAGGGCTATACGTTGTTCTACAGTGGAGATGACCTCGGAAATCTTGGAGCTGGATTTCTTCTTGGGCCGCAGGTAAAGAAGGCTGTTTTGGATTTCCAAGCAGTCAATAACCGATTGTGTAAGCTTCGCTTGCGCATGAAGTTAGCTAACCTGTCGATAATTTGTGTACATGCGCCCACAGAAGTCAGCCAGCCCCAAGATAAAGACTCATTTTACAATGACTTGGACGATCTGATGGGATCTATACCCGAACACGATGTTAGAATGGTAATTGGGGACTTTAATGCTAGAGCTGGCAGAAATCAGACCGACTTGTGTGAAAACATAGGTCCGTACTCCCGACACGAAACTGCGACCGATAATGGTGAGAGAATGATGTACTTTGCGGTTGCTCATGATCTTAGAGTAGCAAGCACATTCTTCCCTCACAAACACATACATCTTGAGACATGGACACATCCTCGCGGAACTTCCCGGAGCCAAATTGACCATGTGTTAGTTTCTAAAGGACGGGCTCAGGTTGTGCAGGATGTGAGAACTTATCGGTCAGCAACCAAATACGTAGGCAGCGATCATCATTTGGTCGCTGCAAAGCTACGATGGAAGTTTTCGTACAAGTCTGGGAACACAGCGAAACGCATGGTACGTTTCGACTGTGAAGGTCTGATAAATGAAGATCAAAAGAAACGATATCAGGATCTTGTCAGCGACAACATTAATGAAGCTAATTACCAGTCTGACTGCGTGAACTCTGTCTGGGGGGTACTGAAAACTTCGGTTGTCAGTGCTGCTCAACAGACTTTAGGTATAGTGAAAGTCAGACCCAAGAATGATTGGTTTGATGACGAGTGTCGTCTTGCAGTTGAGCAACAAAATATAGCCCATAATGAAGTGCAACAACGTCTCACAATCGCGAGGAAAAACAAGGCTGCTCTTGCAAGAAGGGCAGCTAAGCGGATTTGTAGACGGAAGAAGCGAGAATGGTGGAAGGCCGAGGTTCTGAAAGTACAACAACTCAGTAATGAGCGCAGTTCGCGTAATTTCTTTAAAGGAATTACTGGACTGAACCATACTTTCAGGCCTACGTCAACCGCCATTCGGGACCGGGATGGAAACCTCTGTGTCAACATCGACGCAGTACTTGACGCATGGAGTGGACACTTTACTGACCTGCTTGATGTCCATCATGCGTCACAGACTGTTGTTGAGCCACCTCTAAAACAGTCTGCGGAGATTTGCACTGAGGAGCCATCCCATGAGGAATTCACTAAGGCCATGCAGAGAATGAAACGAAACCGCTCACCTGGAGTGGACTGCATTAATTCGGAGCTCTTGATATTCGGAGGGGATACTTTGTGGAACTGTCTTTTCGACCTTATTCGATTAGTATGGCGAACCGAAGTTATGCCTGATGAATGGAAAGTGGCCGCGATATGCCCCATCTTCAAGAAGGGAGACCGCTTGAAGTGTGAGAATTATCGCGGTATAGCTCTCCTTTGCACAGCTTGCAAGTTACTGTCATACATTGTATTGGATAGAATCACTCCTCTAGCGGAGGGCTTGGTTGGTGACTATCAAGGAGGATTTCGTCCGAATCGATCAGTCACTGATCAGGTCTTTTCGCTGCGGATGATTCTATCTAAATATTATGAGACATCCATCCCCGTACATCAGGTGTTCCTGGATTTCCGGCAGGCCTATGACTCGATCAATCGAGAGAGTTTATGGTCTGCCCTGGAATACCTAGGAATGCCAACAAAACTGGTACGACTATGTAGGATGACAGTGACGCAGTCTCAATGCTGTGTTAAAGTTGAGAACAGGCTATCGACAAGTTTTGTAGTTAACTCGGGTGTTCGGCAGGGAGATGCTCTGTCCCCGATACTCTTTAATCTCATGTTGGAGTACATCTTTCGTAAAACTGAAACACCGCAGCGTAACATCTTATATAGCCAGTCCAATCAGGTGCTTGCATATGCAGATGACATATGCGTGATTGGACTGAATAGCAACGGAGTGAAAGAAATACTTGATCCGCTTGTAGAGTTTTCAGCTTCAGTTGGACTTCAGATCAATGAGTCCAAAACGAAATACCTGATCTCTGGTTTTAGGGACAGTGGTACACCAGATTTTAGTAGTGGCCACCACACGTTTGAGGGAGTGAGGAGGTTCAAATATTTGGGTTCTCTTATCACTCACGATAATAGTGTGGGTGAGGATATTAAAGTGCGGCTGGCAGCTGGCAGTCGTTCTTTGTATCCTCTAAGGCCACTGCTAAAATCTAAACACTTATCAAGTACCGTGAAGCTGAAGCTTTACAAAGCGTTGATCAGGCCCGTTGTTATGTTTGGATGTGAAAGTTGGGCGCTGACGGATGAATACGAGAGATGGCTCCTAACATTTGAGAGAAGAGTCATGCGTGTGATCTACGGCCCAAAACGCGAAATAGATGGTACCTACCGAGCTCTGTACAATATCGAGATCAGAGATCTGATGAAGATCCCCGATATTGTACATGAAATAAGATCTCAGCGAGTACGCTGGCTCGGTCACGTTCTGCGTGCTGATCCGGAACGAATTGTGCAGCGATCTCTGAAAGGAGAGCCACCATATGGTAGGCGCAGAGGTCGTTGCCGGCGACGATGGCTCCACGATGTAGAGAACGACTTGGCCTCTTCAGATTGTCTTAGACAGTATGAAGACCATGCTCAGGATCGAAACCGTTAGAGCCAGGTTGTTGACTCAGTAAGGGGCCAGTAATGGCCTTTAATACTGTTTATTATTATTATTATTTGGATCGTATGTAAACAGAAATGAACTTAACTAAGCAACTGCCCGCGCCATTTTGATCAAAATGTTATAAAAAAATCTGTTCATATGTCTTGCTTCCATTTTTTGAATTTATATGCATTTATATGAATTTTTGTCATTTTAAAAAAGTTCATTTCCGTAAAGATCAGGTCGAAAAATGGCCGCGTTTATTAGTTATATAGGATTTTAAAGTTTTGAATTGGCCGGAAATAAATTTGATTTTATAATTTGATTTATTTTGGTTATGTCAATCATCACCGTCCCATCATAGTGTAACATAAACGTACAATTTACGAAGAATTGCTACTAATAAAGTTTTCGTAAACGTAACATTTTGGTGTAACAAAAAAGTATCAAAAATGAACAGTTTGCGCAACAAGAGGAATGAAACAGATTTACGTACACATTATGTTTTCGCTAATGTGTAACAAAAGTGAACGGTTTTCAGCGTTTCATTTGTGAATCGCGTTGGTGTAACACTATTGAACAGTTTTGGTGTTACTTTTTCGAAACGCATAGGTGTAACACAATCGAACTGGTTTATTCACTATTTGTATTGTCTAATCTTTTGGAATTTTTAAGTTAAGTGTTCGATCCTCATCTAAAGTCGCTTGGCACGAGCAACGATTTCTATGCTCGCGAAACTCTTCCTTAATCATTCTGAAAATGTTGCCTTCAAAATTATTATTTTCCTTTTACTCAATGTTGGTCATGTCATTTATTAGACAGTAGTTGGTTGATGGATAGTTCTATGAAGGTTTTCTTGTGCTTTTAGTCTGCTACTAATTTGATGCAGAGGTTGCGAAGCTATTTTTATAAATTTCTTCAGTTGCTGCATATATTTTTCAAAACCAAATGCACTCTAGTTGTCGAGGTTGCCATACTTTTTTACGTCTTCTGCTATAGATGTAGCAAGCTATGTATTGGATGACATACTTTCCTTTCCAAATAAAAAACAAAATTGTTCACAAAATATTTTAAACATGTTGTCAGCACATTCGTTGTTATGAAGACAGTCTTCAGGATGTGCAAGTATCCTTATTGCACACATCAAATGCAAGAAAAGTTTATAATATTTTTCATTGATGACACCTTTAAAGGCTACCATACCAGTATATAACACAAAAAAAAAAGCGTTACGTTAATACATTTACGGATTTGTTGCAGTTGTGTATTGATGGCATCAATTTGATTTCTTCTTAGAGAAAAATCATATTTACGTGTTTTTATTAGTCGAGAAAGCATTTGCCTTATAACACCTAATAATACGCAATGCATATAATCCATTGGAAAACGTGTAACGCATCCAATAGGAATTATTATGGTGTTAATTTTAATGTGATGATTCGAGTCAGTTTTATTTTTAAAATCATCATCTGTTCTAAGTTGACCAACGCTCCCTGCAAAACAAACTTTATGCTGGAAGTATGTTCCTGTTATGTTACATTTTGTGCAACTGGTGTAACCAGAATATGATTTCATATCTGAAAGTCAAATAGATTAAAATTAAAAAACTTAAAAAAAATAAGACTGAAATACTGTGAAATTACAGACCTAGCAAAAAAGATCTTGCTTGCGCATCGCAAATGAACGCTCAAATTGTTATAAATAGTTTTTAATTTTTATGGTAAAAACCATTTTCAATTAAATGCTTAATTTCTTTAACAAACTCCGACCAAAACTCGTCATCACAATACGGTTTCTTGTAGCCCAGTAGCCTAATTCTATAACGAATAAGATAACGTGAAAACGCGAAAACGAATACTTTACACGTTTTCATACCAAAATGGTATTCTATAACTTTACACCAAGATAAATTAAAATATCGGTAAGATATTAAACGTCAATAAACTACACATACAATTTATCTTGTGTAGTTCGTTTTCACGGATAAAAATTTTAAATTTAAAACTAAAATTTCACGAAGAAAGCGGGCTAGTGCCGAACAAAAAAACCATGTTTGTCCTTGTTACTCTTTATATTATATTATGAAACGAAATACTAATAAAACGTCAAAGTGGTTTTAGACACGATAAAATTATTCAGCAAGAAAAACTTTACACGCTGACTACTTTGTTTTATAGAATACCATTTAACCTAAATAATATAGAAATTGTGTAAATTTTTTTTTGTGTAAACTTTTTCAATGTTTCGTTTTTTCACATTATCTTGTTTTTACAGAATTAGACCACTGATATATTCTAATAGGAAATACCTCTTGATATGATATAATTCGGCCAAATATGGACCATAATTGATTGGTCGAGCTTTTAGTTAACGGCACTCCATCTACGCACCGATGTCGATAATAATTAAGTTTTCGTAAAATTGTGTACTATTTAGAAAAATTTTAAGTTGTTTCTCGAGTCCGATGTGTAAGTATTGACCATAGTCCGTTGATATGACACTCGTAATTTTATTTGGTGTTTTTTTAAGGTTCTTACGTCTATTGGCAAACTTTTGGTGAAATATTATTAATACTTTTGAATTATTTACACAACAAACACAGAAAATGTATCTATATTATAATTATTAAAGTCTTTTTAAATGAACCATAAAACATGAAAACTACATTAACGTTACCACACGATCTACGCACTTGAAGAACAAATCACAATATGGCTAATTTGGTTGTTTACTTATACCACTCTCGTGAAGAGGCGCTTCAATAGTTTAAAAAAAGTTTTCGTAAACGTAGCAAGTTTGTTACGTAGTTGATGTATGCATTTTTTGGTTGGGAGATATTAAACGATATTAAAAAATCACTCGACTTCCACATTATGCGCATTTGCGCATTTCTTTGCGCGTTTCTTTGTTTAAGTATGTGTAAAATATTTTTCTATAATGACAAAAACTTGACAACTTGAAGAATAAACAAAATGGCCTTGAAATATTTTACCTTCGTAGTGGTGCGAGAAATCAGTAAAATCAAAAAATATTTTTGATGAAAAAAGAATTATAGATTTCCCCGCCGTAAAATTTCCCCGCCGCAGTTTGTAGGTGAAGAGGAAGGAAACGAAGAAAGAATCAAGAGCAAAGAATTAAAGTGTGGAACCGCAAAATAGGATTCTTAAATGCGGGTTTCGGATAGTGCTGGAATATGAGCAACTGGAAGGGAACTAGATCGTTTCATAACCGTATGAAATTCAAAAATAGTGTTTCCAATTTTTCAATAGTTTTTTATTTTCTTACAAATTTGTAAATATATTCGTATGGCAGTGTAAGAAAGAAGCTATGTTGATTTGGTTTATAAATTAAATTACTAATTACAATTGATTGGTAATATGGAATTAAAATACCATTTACATTTTTTTTATTGTAAATTGTAAGTAAAAATGTACATAAACAGAATACAAACTTCAATCATTAAATGATGACATCGACAAAATATTGACTAATTAAACCATTTATTGTTTAAGTACATATATTTCTTGTCAAAGACAAAAAATATTTAAAAACTTAAATAATATTTTTATTTATTTACATATCTTGATTTTCTTTTAAGAATACCAGCTTTTCAAATATTGCATCTGATAATGATCAGAATTGATAGTGAATTTATAAACCCTACAAGAGAAAATAATACCTCAACAATTTACTCTGGACAACCAAGTGGTTTAAAAAGTCCAATTCCAAAAAGATAGAAGTCTGAATGCCTATTTCATTAATTAATGTCTATTTCTCTATATTTTAAAAGATATGAAATGTCATTTAAAGAATTTCATTTTCTTGGGGTTGGCAATATTAATTGAGTTTCTATAACGGCCTAATAAATTATGCGGTTTTAGGGCGTCGAGGCAACTAGAAAATTTAGTGAGATTATAACATTTTTATAAAATTGGGATATTCGACCGTTGAAAATGGTTTCATTCTGTTGATCACAACATTCATGACAATCAAACAATTTTCAATTGACTGCTCAAATATTTTTCAATTTATCATCTTTTGAAATTAACATTTCTCCAGAAGTTTTATGACTTGTTTTGTAATTTACAAACTGTTCAAGCGCTTCTGGAAAAACACGCTGTGAATAAATATTATATTTTGTGATTAACATAAATTACAGAATTACATTTGAAGTAGATTTTGAATTTTCACAAATTTCACTTGGTTTTTATTTGCACAACATACACACCGGTTTAACTTTTGAATTAGTTTAATTTCGATTAAATCGAATAGACCATTTTTTTATTAAAGCATTTAACGTTACGACATTACACAACCAAACTCTCGATATTTGAGGTTATAATTATTTTCCTGACAACAAAATATAAATGGATATCCCAGTAAACCACGTACATTATTTGAAATTTGCGAAATATTAGATTATTGAAATTGAGAGAAATATTGAAATTGATTTGAGTAATTAAAATACATGTAACTGATTATTGCCCAGCTTGTGTTTATGTATTATTACCAAACTAATTGTTTATGTATTTGTTTTAATTTTTAATACTTTTAGGCATCTCAAAAGCTAAAGAGTGAGGTGCTAACTTTCAAATTAAATCATACAAACAAAACACAACAACTACTCATTTCACTCAACTAATTGTTTATTATATATATATATAGGAATGTAGTCGACAGAAGTCGGCTGACGCTTGAATGAATGCTACAAATATGTACATATAAATATAAATTATTATTAGCAAAATCATTGGATTAATAAGTTTTTACTTTTTCTTGTAACGATGATGATTTCGAAAAAATATAAAATAAACAAAACAAAAGAAACCAACAGTTTTCATAATTTTTCTTATACATATATTGATGATGGGTTTTCTTTTAAGTTATGATAAGCTTTGATGAAAATAAAAAAAAATTGTTGTAAGCTTATATTCGTTTTATTCGCTTATTTGTTTTTGGATAATGTGTATTCTGCCGCAAGATTATATCTATCGAAAACATTGCTGAGAAATGAAATAAATACTTGTAATAAATCGAAATTCAGTGTTATATTCTTTCAATTTATTATAAATAAAATTGATACCACCATAATAAATAAAGAAAATCAACTTTTATCAATTGTGTTATTCTATTTTGTATCTCAATTCTCGAATGGGCAAAACTAAAACGAAGAAAATAAATTATATATATTGAAGTACATATGTACATACATCTATATGTTTAGTTATAAACATTTTGATTCTAATCTGTAATGATAAAATATTTGAACCAGAAAATACACTTCTTTGGAAAATTTCTAATTTTTCCGATTCAATCGAATTTAGAAATCTGTAATACGTATATGTATATGTTTTGATCAGAACTTACAGAAAAACAAGAGTTAAATTGAAACATAAAAATAATTTCTAGACTACATACATATATCAGCTATATACATATGTTGTATTATAATATGTACATTTTATATATTTCAATTTTGCATGATAAAATGTAACGTTGTATGTTTGTGTTTGGTATACAAGTATGTGATGATGCCAGCAAAACGTTAAGAAAAATTTATGAAATTATTTTTATTATTTGTATGCTATTTGCTATTAATATTGATTTTTCTTAAATATGGTTGTATCATAAATGTTGACAAAAACAACAAAAATAAAAACGTTAATGAAGTAATCTTCTTAAAAGCATTTTATTTTATATAATTTTGCTTAAGTTAAAAATATTTATTTATTTATATATAATACCATTAATGCTTATGTTACATAGATGTAATTAATTATGCTGCATATATATAAATATATTGCATATGTTTATGCCATTTAATTCCCAGCAACTATAATATTTATGTTTTTATATAGCAACTTGCATTTTAATTTTAAACATTTTTTACATTTTAAATAATAATGCGTACAAAGATTAGGATTAATTGAAAAAAAAATGTTTTTTTTTTAAATATTAATTTCAGCTCCGTAAACCTGTATCAACGCTGTCGATACCCGGTTCGATGAAGACACCTTGTCCCGGTAACCGGGAAACCGTATCGGCTGCATGCAACGAAGAAGCTGGAATTGCACTAGTTGGTGTTCATTCCGAATATCCCAGGTATAACTTTACTATAAATAACTCAGTTTTGTAACATATTTTGAGAGCCCAATTATTTTTCGGCAGGTACATGGAGGAGAGAGGCCTGGGCGGCGGCTGCATAAATAAAGGTTCACAGAGTTCTGGTGGTGCTAAACATAAACCAAATGTTGGTTATCGTTTAGGTAGAAGAAAAGCATTATTTGAAAAACGAAAACGTATTAGTGATTATGCTCTGGTGATGGGAATGTTTGGGATTATTGTTATGGTTATAGAAAATGAATTAAGCAGTGCTGGTGTATATTCAAAAGTGAGTAATTAATTAATTTTTTTCTTTAAATATTTTCCAATAAATTTTCTTATTTTGTTTATTAAAACAATAAATAGTTACATGAGAGCAAACCTCCGAAAAATATTCCTTTCATTGGTTCATATACCATATGACCCTAACCATATTGTAATTTAAAAATTCCATCCATAATCCAGCATTGTGCACCAAATTGATCGAAGACACACAGACAAACATTTACCATAAATAGTTATTTTGATTTTTTAGAGACATAATGGCACATGGAAAAAATAAAATCTTATTTAGTTGATAAATAAATGTATGTATATAAGTTGATAAAGAAGTCTACAAATAAGATTTATAAACTAATGATTAGGATACAATAATACAAGTTGACCGGTGTGAAGTATTTGGACAAAAAATTTACTGCATATTTGAAATATTTATATAAACAGAACTTTCCTACATCTAACAACCATACACGGACTTTAGAGATTGGCTCATTTAGAGACAATACAGATTGAAAAAAAGGTACATAAAGCTGTTCAAATTAGTCAATGGTATATCGATATGAATGAACCATAGGGCTGTTGCCCGAAATTTTCAAAACTTTTCCTGAAATGCGAATATGAATATATATATATATATATATATATATATATATATATATATATATATATATATATATATATATATATATATATATATATATATATATATATATATATATATATATATATATATATATATATATATATATATATATATATATATATATATATATATATATATATATACATATATATAGATAGATAGATAAAAGCTCTCCTACACTAAACTGAATTACTCGAATCTCAAATATTGGCTCATATAGAGAAAATTTAGATTGGAAAGAAGATGCGCTTGCGTTTATGTCAAAGAGAAGATGCATAAATTTATGTCAAAGCACTTTATTTTATCAAAAATTTCACACCTAAAACTTCAAATTTGATAGAAGATAAATTATTTTATTCATTTAACAAATTAATTGTTCCGAATTGACACATATCAGGGAAATCTGACTGTTATTATGTGAATATTAACGTAATAGAAACTGGTAAGCGGGAGTAAATGAGAAAAGCTACTATATAGATAAAAAGGAAATGCCTTTCTGCCTGTGTGATTGTTAATTGATTGTAGTATAAACTTCACACTATATGAACTTTATCGTTTATGGAACTTATTGATTATTTTTGGGCTTTCTGTCATTGGTGGATTTAGTTCATAAGACCATTATGCTACTATAGATCAAATATAGATAAAAAGATACTTTTAAATGCCTATTAGAATATCTATGTATAGTAAGCTAAACTTAAGTTATATACAAAACAATAGAGATACATAAACTTTTTTATCATGTGATAGGGGGTATAAATGTGAATATGTGTGTTTCCAACTTAATATCGTAAAGTAATGTAAAAAAATATTCTACCTCATCGATTTAAGAATAAAGAAAGAAAACGTGTTATTCCTTTATTATATACACATGTGATCCAATGGTGTACTCTATATTCTATTGTATTTATATGAAACTATAAAATAAAATCCTTTTTACAGATGCAGTTTAACCTAAAACACAATGTACATATACACATATTTTGTTTTAAATATAGCACGAACATAAATTCTATCCATACAAACATACATAGATATATGTATATATGCTTGAAAAACATACAAAACTTTTACATGTTTAAAATTGGATAATAAATCAGGATCGGGTTGACCAAAATAAAATACATTAATGAAACCCTATATACCAAACACCATCAAAAAAAAAAAAAAATCTCACACAATCTTTACAAATCTTCGTACTTTATGTGTTTGTGTTTGTGTGTGTGTATGTGTATGTGTTATTTTATTAAACTCGTACATATTACATATATATACATATATATATATATATATATATATATATAGATAAGGACCTATAGATAGCATATTGTTATTCAGTTGAAATTTCACTATCCTGTGTGTGCGCTTTGTCTGAAAAAACAAACCAACATACTCCTTGTAGGTACGAAAAAACATGATAAATATAAAAAGGAATTAAAAGATATTTCCGACTCTCCTCCATGCTGTTTATTCAAATGATGGAAATAAATTTTCTTTTTTCTTAATTTCACACGCCCCGCTTACCGTTGTCAACAATGAAAAGTGTTTTGTACGTTTTTCGTTTGTTTTTTTGTTGAGCTTTTTATTTTTAATATTTGTTGTTTTCAGCTTTTGTAGATCTAGATTTTTTGCCTCAATGAAAGTCGGCTTCTCATTTAATATTCAAAGTTTCAAGATTTTTACTTTTACATGATTTTCTTAAAAGCGCAAGTGAGTTTTTGTATAATAAATACAGAAAGACTAAAATGTACAACAAATCACTTTTTATAATTAAAATAAAGGCAGATGTGTACATATACATACATATATAGTTCTAAATATATAATAATTTGAGATTTTGAAAACTTTTATTTATAATTTGATAAATTAATTCCAAATGAAGTTATATATAAAAAAAAATGTTGTTCATCATCTTGATTTAGTTAAAAAAAATAAAACTGTTTTAAAGTACATACGATAAAATAAAAACGAGATGACTCAGCAAATAAAAGACTTCCGCTTTCGGACAAAAAAATCAAATGACAAAAAATAATTTTCATACTTTGGTTTAAATTGGATTTTTAGATGCCGGTGCTTAACACGTTCGTTTCATTTTCATTGTAACTCGCAGCAGTTCAAAAAAATCGTTTCAATAAATTCTTTAATTTCTTTATACTCGTATAAAAACTAATTAGTTTAAATTGTGGGGCTTATGGTTTCCAAAATACCATTTCGTTCGGTTTTTTTTTGTCGATTCGCTGAACACAATAGATTTTAAGTTGAAATGTTAATTGTATATACTCGTATGTATATATATACGATTTTATGTATTTCTTTTACAATTTTAAAAACGTTAAGAATATTATTTTCTTAATAATTTAACATTGACAGTTTCGTCGATGTTTTATTTGACTCCATATGACCTTTTTTTTGTTTTTTGTTTTGTTAAATCCAATTTAAATCGAACAAAGACATAGAACATAAATTTATAAATTTTATAAAGACAACTCAACATATTTATTGTCGTTATACGAGAGAAACCGAAAAAAATCGCTAAGCTTCATTTCAAAATAATCTGATTTTGATAAAATAATACCAATGAGTTTATTTTTTCGTTTATATGGTTGACTTGACTTACTTAAATATGAATATGAAAAGCACGTGTGCCTTAATGGAATCACAAAGAAAATAATCGTTTCCAATATTTGTTGTCATAATAAACTAAATTACCATCACACACCATTCTCTGTTGACCCGATAACGATTTGTATATTTTTATAGTTCATTAAAATATTATAAAAACACACACTAAAAATTTATATCAGTATTATTGGAATACATTGTAAATTCAAAATAGTTTTAAAATTCCATAATTTCAATAAATATTTTATTATTCAAAATAATATGAATCAATACTATACAGTATATACGTATTCCATTCGAACTAGTATTGTATGAATTTTGAAACGAATTGTACAATTTCTATATTTATAAATATAACAACCGTAAAAAGGTGATGACAACGCAATAAATCGAATACAAAATACTTCTATTTACTTATTAAAGTATATATGTACAATTATAGATGCTTTGAATAATAGATAAAGCTTTGCTATATTCCAGAAAATAAATAGAGTTTCTATAGCCATAGATTTAGCAGGGCTCTAAAATTTGGAAGCTCTCAAAGTTGAGAGGAATACTTTTTTTTTTGTAACAATTCCAACATACAATAATTAAAGACTGTTCGGCTAATGAATTTAATGTCCTTTGAGAGCTGAACAGTGGCCCTATTTTGTATAAAGCTTCAGGTTTGGCTTTTAATTAGCCATCTGCACACTGGATAGCTCCATGCTAGCCTGAACTAAATCCGATACTTAAAAGCAGCGCTAAATCCATAAAATTTCCATTTTTTGAATTCCCAATGCGATCATTTTATTAAATCATAATTTGTCTGAAATTCGTGGCGCAAAAAATCCCAAGGTCCAACTGAATTCAGAGATGTTATAACATCACCATTTTCGTATAAATGTATAAAACAACAATTAATCAGGCCGTGGTCACAATAGTAATTTTGGAATTGCTTTGAAATAAATTTTGTTCTTCAACAAAGTGACACAAATTTTCAAATATCGAAAATGGTGATGTTATAACAGTTCTAGTTCCGTGAAACAATGTAATGAAAAAAATATTACTTTAAACCAAACATAATGAGAATTCAATGGGGCATGCAAAATGAAGTTATGTATTTCTAATTTTATCTACCAGATAGCAATACCATAGGTCAAGGATATATAGCCTGAATATAATTTGACATATGATAACTATATTGAAATGATTGGAAAACATTTTAATAATTGCATATAATTAGTCCATTATAACTAGGCAATTATTTAAAATTTAAAATAAATACAAGTTAAAATAAATACAAGTTAAAATTGTTTTTTAAAGTACATTATATTAACAAAAAAAATCGATTGCTAATGTTTTCAGTGATAGAATTGAATATTATTTGAATTTTAATATAGGCGAATAGCATAATCTAGCGACTTTTTAGTTTTGGCACTACAGGTAATTTTAAACTAAATATTATGGTCAAGTTATACTGAAAGTTATTTGTTTGCGGAAGTGAGAGTGATACAGCTTCCTACCTTGCTGTTTATCTTTCATAGTTTTTTTATCATTGAAATATGAGGTCACACAGCCGACTTTGTCGTTTGGAAGCTTATGTTTGAAGGCACAACATTTGCCGTACATCTAGTTCGACGAAGTTCGAGGCCTTGAACACAATATTTGTGTTCAAAACAAATATTATACGACTAACTTTTCAATAGATCTTGCTTTTGCCGTTTTGTTCTAGAACCTAAACACTATTGAAATTAATTTACAAACAAAAACATTAATTGTTAAATTAACAAGAAAACGATATGCGCAGGTAAAAACCAACATGAAACCATCATTTGTAAAAGAGTTTTAGAGTTTTAAAATAATTATTAAAATGGACAAGGAAGCACATTTTGTTAAAATTACAATAAACAAAATTTCAAAAACAAAACCTTTTATGAAAAAGTAATATATTTGTGGAAACTCTTCCTAAAAAGTCAAAAAAGTCTACACAAAATAAGCCAGTGAATTGGACCACAGTCTTAATCAATATTTTTAACTATTTATCACATATCTAATCACATATTTAAATTGATTTTGGTTAAAAGAAACATTTGTTTATCTATTTAAAGCAACTAACCACTGTTTTTACTGACACGAGTTTCATGTTCTACATTTCGATACAAAACACAAAATATGACTGTTCTTGACATATGATGCCTTCAATAATAGTGGCAATAATTCAAACTATAAGGATGCGCCTACTTTGAAATTTTAAATTTACAAATTTTACTGTTGAGTAACGAATCAGGTGATTAATCGTGATATGGTTGGTTTACACTTGACAAGCTTACTTCCCTATATTTGTGTGCCGATAAGTGTGTAACGCTAACAGGGTTTTCCCCCATACTACTCACAAGCAATGTATGACGCGATTACACACGTACATAGATCGTGAATTTAATAGCTCATTCAGAATTTAAACAGTCAATACATGTACGATATAAGATTGTACAACATTGCACTTCTTTGATGTGTTTCATTTAAATAAAAATATCCACAATGTAACATATGCTGATATCTCTAAATGGTTGTTTGGTGAAGATAAAATATAGCTTAAAGTTTTCAGAAAGCATTATATGCATATACGCAGAGTATACCAATATTGGCTGTCACGAGTGGTACTTAAATCCCTCTATTAACATCGCCTTATTTTAGAGCTTTCCGAAAAACTATAATTTAACATAATTGTACAAATTATTTATTAGACTTTTAAAAGTTATGCTAAAAAAGTAATAAAGGCAATGTGTTATTGTACTGAAGGAAAAACAGAATTTTATTTTCAAATTTTTTCTTTTTTTAGGTAAATTGATATTACTATACCCAGGAGAGATTTTAACAAATGAAAGCTTCCCAAAGCAACATTTATTTTTGAAAAATTTTAGAAATTAAAAATAATTTTCGAAAATTTTAAAACTAAAAACTTAATCGAAAACTAAGATCTGCAAGTTTTAAGATATTTTAAAAATGTATAATAGTCTCACTTCTACACTATATACTGTATGTGCGCTGCAGATGTAAATTCTACATCTTAGTTAGGGTTTCTGTTTATTGTTTGCCCCTTGCCATATAATGTTTCGCGTTTCTGAAATAATGTTGTGAATTAAATAATTCAAAATTCAACGAGTTTTTAGTTATTTAAAATTTGTTAGTTTACTTTCAAATAACAAAACACTTTTACTTTTAAGCGAAAACGTCAAAAATCCAGACGGCGACCCAAATTTTTCAACAGTGTTTTAACATTAGGCACGAATAATTTTGAGCCAAACTTAATTTAGAAATATGGTCCATCCCTTATTCCCGAAACAATTTTATTTTGCGATCGATAATCAAAATATTCGTGTTGCTCAAATTATTTTGAACCCCTGCATAAACATCTATTAATCGATAACATATATATTCTTATGTCTATATAATGTCGACTGGATTAAGCAAAATATAAACCATATAAATTTAATTAATTTCAATTGAATGCATACAAACTAATTATTTTAAGTTTTCGTAAAATTTCTGGTCAAGACAATTAAATTGACTGTTGTCAAAAAAAAAAATGATAAATTAAATTTAGTATATAAAATATAAACTAATTTGTAAATCAATTAAATCATATTTAATATTTTTAGTATACAGCTGATACATTAATTAATAAAATATTTGTTGGCTATATAAACTAAAAACTAAAGTTCTACTTGCATTAAATAAATTTGCAGCTTATCTTATTTTTTTTCTGGCCATTTTCTTATTCTTATACAATCTTAATTATGTTACATATTGCATATGTATTTTATTATTCTGCATATTATGCAACACGCTCGTACATACATAATTTAACATCTAAATTTTGAACAATTAGTTTGCTAAGTTCGAACTCACGTATTCGTTTTAAGAAAATCGAGTTCTTTTTGTTACTTCCGTTATTTAGTTTTTAGTTATATTATTTTAATAAAGTTATATATACACAGACAAATTAAATCGATATTATTATTATTCTATATTAATGATATGGGTTTTGTATTGGGAGTATTGGTACTGGAAGAAATAAAAACAAATTTTACTATAAATAAGTACATGTACATAATGTACAGGGTGTCCGCCGGGAAGGTATACTACTTACTACTTACTCGCAGTAATTCCAAAGTAATCTTGGCTGTATGCGATGTGGCACCGTCTTGTTGATACCACATTCCACAGTCCAAAGCATGCAGTTGTGGCGTTAAAAAGTTTTCAATCATATCACGATATCTCTCCCCATTCACAGTTACCGTTACGCCGTTTTCATTTTGAAAGAAGTTAGGTCCAATGATTCCTCCTGACCAAATAGCACACCAGACTGTCACTTTTAATCGATGTAAAGGTGGCTGATGAATAATTTGAGGGTTTTCCATTGCCCAGAACCGACTATTCTGTTTATTCACATATCCATTCAAATGAAAATGTGCCTCGTCACTCATTATGATTTTTTCATGAAAATCGGGGTTGTCATGGGCGAGCTGTGGAAGAAGCTCTTGTGTCAACTGAATCTTAAATGGAAACAAATGCAAATCCTTGTGCAAAATTGTGGCCAAACTTGTTCTTTGAAGACCAAGCTCCTGAGCACGGCGTCGAATTGAGGTTGATGGATTGTTTTGAACACTTTCTTGAGCAGCAGTAATGTTTTCAGCCGATCTTGCAATACGTTGTGGCCCATGCTTGGGCCTATCACCTACAGATCCTCTTTCTTCAAAATCATTCACTACACGATAAATAGTGCGTTTTGTTGGCACGTTGTTTCTCCCAAAAATTTCACGTAACTTTCTCATCGTCACAGTAATCGATGATTGATTTTGATAAAATGTTTTAACGATTAAAACACGTTGGTTTATCGAATATTTTTCCATAATAAATTTGCCACGTGTCTACTTCACGACTGCCAAATATGAACTGTCAAGACTAACGTTTACCAAAATGGCGGCAAAATAAAGTAGTATATCTTCCCGGCGTACACCCTGTATATATAAATTAAATCTACATATATATTTCTAACAATTATTTTTCTATATTCAATAATGATAATATAGCATAACAATATCGTAACTTTATATTCAGACGTTTAGAAGGTCACGTACATATTTCTTTAAGATATGCATTTATTTAAATAAATTCGAATTGAAATGGAATCCATAGAAATTATTTTAAAAAGACTTTCGTTTCAAAGTACATACAACCCTTATACATTATTTTTAATCTATTTGTATGGAAGTCATATTGGCAACTTAAGTTTTAAATCAAAGTATATATTGCCATTTGCGAATTTTCGTAACCTTAAAGTAGAATTATAAATATATAAGTTAACATGTATAAATAGGATAAATAAACGTTCCATACTTATTAAGATTACATATCTACATTTTTTTTAAAAACATGTTATCTGAAACACTAAACTAAAAATGTTAATAATATAACTATATTTCTAACAAATATCAATGTAATAAGATGGCAAAAGACTATATCCACTAAAACATTTAATAAATATATGAATGTTTTGACCCTGTTAAAGTTAGCCGATAGTTTCCAGCCGAAAGAAATCTATAATGAAGATAAATTTTTGTTTTGAATTGAACATTAGAGTTGAAGCATATTTTCTCTTTCTATCATACTACTAAAATTATCGATAATTTCCAGCCGATATAAGTATGTTGATAAGGAAGATCATTAATTCTTGAATAAAAGAGATACGATTTATTTCTATACATTTGTGAAATATTTTTTATTAATACTGGTAGGAACAGTTTCTTGTGGGGATCCCGGGAAATTTAGATTTTCCAAAATCATATGGAAATAATTGAAAATTTATAAAAATTCAGCCTTTAGATCTGGAAATGGCTTGATTTGAAGTGTTTTTCCAATAGCTATGACTAGAAAATTATTTTAGTCCAAGTTTCATGTGGGGATCCTGGAAAATTTAGATTTTCCAAAATCATATGTAAATAATTATAAATTTATAAAATTCAGCCTCTAGTCTGGAGATGGCTAGATTTGAAGTGTTGTTCCAATAGCTATGACTAGAAAATTATTTTAGTCCAAGTTTCATGTGGTGACTGGATATATCGGCTGGAAACTATCCACTTTCCAAACTAGCACTTTCGGCTTTATATGAGCTATAGACATTTCTTATCGGCTGTCATATCAATATTATAATCTGCAGTACCAATTTTTTTAACTTTCGGCTGGAAACTATCGGCTAACTTTAACAGTGTAATGTTTTGATGCAAATTCAAATAATAGCATAAATTTGTTTGTCTTTTTGTTCACCGAAAAAGTCTCCCTTGATTTTAAATTTTGAACATTTCTCCAAAATTTTAAGTGCACCCGCACCAGAAATTTCGTTACTAATTCAAAATTTAATAAAAATTCTTTGTGCAAGAAATTTTTTCGAAAATAAAATTCCCGTTAGAATCGCAGTAATCCAGTGTTTTCAGTAATAGCTGAAACTGGTTTTAAATCTTGAGCAACAATTATTTTTACTGTTCAGCTGCTCTGTTTATTCCACGTATCTTACAGTTATACAGTATGTTACGGTAAACGATAGCGTTTCCATTATTAACTTAATTTTTGTTTTTCGTTATATGTACATATTTTTGATATCTTATGGTTCAGCCAGTTATACATCCGATAATATTGTGCCATTGGCACAATATTATCGGATTTTGTTGTTTACATTTTAAACAAACATTTGGCAACAAGACAAATGACAAGTCAAGCGTAAAATATGTTTTATTTGGTTTCATTTGCAATTGTCATTTGAGTAAGGTGGAGAATGCCAATATGAATTTTGCCAACACATAAAACAAAAATATTTGCTGCTTCTTTGGGATAAATTTAAATCAGCTAAACCACTGAATCATGATTTAATAAAGTAGCTGTTTACACATACATTTATATTTTTATCTGAACCATTTTAATATTTTGCTTAAACTGTAATTTTAACAAAAGAGTTTAAGTTACTGTGTCCAACCACAAAATATCATTCTTAATTGTTTCCGGTAAATAGATTAAGAATTAGTTGTTTTAATTAAATTGATTTATAAGCCCTTGGGTGTTAGCAAGTTTAGATACCTATTGTTTAAACTGGATTGGTATACTGAATAGGCACTTCCTTATATTTGTAATAGGTATCGCAAATCAAAAATTTTGATTTTATTACTGTTGAATACTTTAAAAAGTTATTGACTTGCATTCTATGTATTAAAATTCACTATGTCTGAAATTTCGATCTAATCAATCTGGAAGAAACAATGAACAATAAATAAACTGCCCATATCGATTTTAGCGGGTATAAGGAACAACTTTTTATACTTTCGAGCAACCATTACTTACTATCAATTATAATTTTAAGCAACTGAGAAACGGCTAACCTTTATTAATTGTTGTAAATATATATTCTGCTACTTATTTAAAAGATTGCCTACAAATTGTCCAATTTCATATGTCCGATTTCATATGAAATTGTAAAGAAATAACTTGTAATATCATTTTACTTAAAAAAAAATGTATGGGTTTGGAGCAGTTAATTACTTTTATATTTTCCTGGAAATAGAGAGAAATAGTAAAATTTTGAAAAATGGAATTCAAATTACATACATACAAGTACATACAGAACTTTAAAACTATTTCCATTCATAACTCAAATCTGCGAAAACTGCAAGTATTTTGTCAAGAAAGTGCCCACCTTCATATATAAATTTAATATTTGTAGAAAACTTCATTTAAATTCTCCTCCTTTGTACTATATATTTCTTTACCTTTTTAAAAAACCATAAAAATTTATTTATTTTTTATTTTTTTCCTTTATTTTTTGTGAATGGCAGTAACAAGCAAAATGTTGAAAGGACGACAGGAATAGAAATAGAAAGATTATTTCAGGAAAACAATTTTGAACGTAAAACGAGAGCGAGCAAACAAAACCAAAAAAAAAAAAAAAAAATTGAAAAATTGGAAAATTTATTGTTTATCGATTAACGTTTGAAATTTTAATGGGTATGAACCAGTTAACAGTAAAAATGTTATTCTCGCTCCATTTTAAGGCTTCTTTAAGAAACCAATTTTACGTTTATATATTTTATTATTATTTTATACAGACATATACGTACGTATACACATAAACGAGGAAAACTTAACCAACAGTATAAAATTGCTTCAAAACCGTTTATTTTTGTGTATATATATACGCTGGTTTAGAGCACAAAAATCATGATTGAAATTGAAATTTTTCTAGAATGTAGAGACGTACACCAAAAA
Organism: Tipula unca; assembly: GCA_951394425.1. Lineage (NCBI taxonomy): Eukaryota > Metazoa > Arthropoda > Insecta > Diptera > Tipulidae > Tipula > Tipula unca. Next base: position 4,851,695 of record OX596380.1, on the reverse strand, counting down.
AATAAAAATCTTAAAAGTTTTCGTTAACCAAAAGAAAAATCAACTTCTTTTCTCAAGCAAACATATTAATTGACAGCATGATTTATCTATCGAAATTTTAAACGAAAAGATAAGCAAACAAAAAAAAAATTGAGATGATAACGAGAAATACGATAAGAATGTTTCTTTGAAGATTTTTAAACAAAGCACCGCGTTTTATATTTTGTGTAGATGTATAATTTGACATAAATAGCTCCTTCACTTTTTTTTATTATTTAATTTTTCTTTCATTTTGTTTTTAATTTAAATGATTAATAAATTGAACTCATTTCAACTCAAAATCTTATCGATCAACAATAATTTTAATTTTTAACTTAAATTGGATTACATGATTTTTTTATTCAGATTAGGTAAATGAATGTGTACATAAGTATGTATATACATATGTATGTATTTATACTAAGTTTGTTCTTAAGTGTGTAACTGGATGATTATTTCGTGATTGATTTATAGTAGTTATTGACTTCAATTCTCCACAACGGATAGGACCAGAGACATATATTTAACGGGCAAACGTATTTGCATAGTCAGTGCACAAAATATTCAAATTACAATTAAACTAATCAAAATATAAAGACTGTTTGTCACCATTAATTGTATATTGAAATATAAATGTTATATCGCATAACATTCTTTCTCCACGTGACGAAGTCAACAGATTAGACCATGATTCTTCTTGACCTCCTCTCTATACTTGTAACCATCTTACTATCGCTTGCTTCTTGCTATCTCCTAAAGCGAACTCTTCTTTTATTGGTATAGTAACTTCAACCTTCCATCTGCAAGTCGATTGTTTCTCTGTACAGCCTTTCGCATAACTCTTCATTTTCTGTTTATTGGTAATCTCTGTATATTTTTTCAATTTCCCAAGAAGCCACGTAATTTTTACCCGTTGGTTCCAAGTGGCTCAATACTTTTCCGACTGGTCCTTCTACGTGACTTTTAAGGTAGTTCATTTTATGTTTATTGGTATGAACTAGTTGTTTAAACATGTCGGCGAAACCTATCCATTTCATGTAGGCCCCATGAAAATGTGGGATTTCTACTGGTGTTAGACGAATCTCCATTCGTTTCGCTTTTGATAGTTGTTGTTCATCTTCCAATAATGTTGTTAACTTTATTACGATATCTTCGTATTTATATCGTTAAGATTTTCGTAGTGTTGTTCTACGAAATAATTTAAATCTGCTTCTAGTTCTAGAAATTCTAGTTCTAGTTCTTCTAGAAGCTTGCATAATTATTTGCTCATGTAGATTCATGATTTGCTTCATTATCCTTTCCATGTTTTTTAATTTGAGATTCAGAACTAGTCTGGATCTGTTGTTGCTTGTCGGTATATTCTCAGCTGCCCGAAGTTCTCGATACCAGCGGTGTATTTTGATGTCTTGTTGTTTTAATTGTTCATTAAATTTCGGTAATTAACTGAGCCAAAATTCAGTGGCTGCTTCCTCTTTAAATGGCTCGGAAAACTTCGGGTTTTCGCTAGTTGTTGGTTTATTGGTGACGTTGTTACTGCCTTTCGCTGTTGTTTTAAATTAAACTTGAGGAGTTGTTCTTGCTGATAGAATTGGTGTTAATGGTAAGTATAGCTCGTTTAAACGTAGACGCATGTCCTCTCTATCTTTTGAATTGTTTTCCGATTCTGTTGGTGTGTTAACACCAGTGTCAAAATCTCCAGATACTATTTAGTTTTTCGTTCGGCGCTCTTCTTTCCGTAATTAAGTTGTGTTATCTCTCCTGCCTTTTCTAATTGATTCTGCAATAAGGCATCCATCATGGTGGTTTATCACTTAAAGGTACGGCACGTTTCATTGTTCGCTGGTTTTTGGCTACAGCTGAACGTGATCTGTATGGCGAAATCGTTGTGGAGGGTGTTGTTGTCACCGGTTATTATACGGCGTGGATTGATTACCGGTTGTTTTATGGCGTGCACTGTAAAGATTACCTGTTCTTTTTATGGCTCGAAGGGCCAATGTTTATCCCGGTGTTGATGTTGGGATAAATGATTTGTTGAGTCTAATAGAAATTGATTAGATTACCGCTGGGGAGGTATAACTATTTATTTATTTAATTAAACACGTTGGTAGATGCGTTAAAACTCATACTTATTATTACATATTTCGGTTTTGGTTATATACAAAACTATAAATATTATTAGATTAGTTTAGTGATGATAAATATTTTGAAACACATAATATACCTATTTTTGGACTTAAAATTAAATTATAAATTATTGGGCTAAATTCAGATTCACTTTATGTATTGATATATTATTTTATGTATTATATCACTTTAAGATTTTTTAAGGAACAATTTTATTTAAAATATGAGACATCCAAGGGACAAGAACACTACAAACATGGATCAAACATTTCTCATCCAACGACGTGTATCCAACCGATTCAACAAGAAATGAATTACTGAAATAAAAAACTTGTATTTTTATTATTTTCGCTCCTCATGCGTATGCGGGTTACCATGGTTTCGACTTCATGTAACTAAGCATATAGAGTGAAGTAGAATTTATACATTTGCTTGCTAAAAAATGTTCTGCAGAACAGGTTATTAAAGATATTGCTCAATTTTTGCTCGTCTATTATTAAAAATCCTGGGAAGAAATCATGTGATAACTTCAGGGGGGTTAAAATGAGCGGCTATGCTAGAATGTATGTTTAAACTGGTCAAAAATAAGACAATTAGCGATAGTAATTTTAGTAAAAACTTACAGTTTATTGTATCTATCTAAATCATAGATAAAAACATACAATTTGCACATTCTGTAGCCTAATTCTATAACGAATAAGATAACGTGAAAACGCGAAAACGAGTACTTTACACGTTTTCATACCAAAATGGTATTCTATAACTTTACACCAAAATAAATTAAAAAATGGGTAAGATATTAAATCTCAATAAACTACACATACAATTTATCTTGTGTAGTTCGTTTTCACGGATAAAAATTTAAAATTTAAAACTAAAATTTCACGAAAAAGGCGGGCTAGTACCGAACAAAAAAAAACCATGTTTGTCCTTGTTACTCTTTATATTATATTATGAAACGAAATACTAACAAAACGTCAAAGTGGTTTTAGACACGATAAAATTATTCAGCAAGAAAAAATTTACACGCTGACTACTTTGTTTTATAGAATACCATTTAACCTATATAAGATAGAAATTGTGTAAATTTTTTTTGTGTAAACTTTTTCAATGTTTCGTTTTTTCACATTATCTTGTTTTTACAGAATTAGACCACTGTAAGCATAATTTGTACGAAAAATTCACTAGTCTAGTTTAACAAAAAACCAATATAAACTTTCAGGTATAGAGAACTGAGCGTTCTTAAGTCTAAATAAAAGTTGACGATTATTTGATACTTTATTTGTTTGCCAGGTTCCCAAGAATACTGTATATCGTGTTTAGATATCAGCTGTATGTAGATCAAATTAATTAAAACATGAAACCGTAAAGTTTGTATAAAAAACCAAATTCCCTTAATTTAATAATTCGTCATTATAAAATATAAAAATTTGTTGTAACGGCTTTCATTATACCGGGTGTTTTTTTTAAGCTGAAACTTTCAAATATCTCGGAAAATAAGCCCTCTACGATAAAAATGACCATTATCAAAACTATATCATTCCGGGAGGGAAATTCATTAGTGCTAAAATTTGGACCACCGCCCCTCCTTGTAAGGGGGGTGGGGGGCAACTTGGAAACTAAAATAGGAACCCCTATTTCTTATTGCAGATTCGGATTCTACGGCTAAAAGTAAGTAGGATTTCTTTGAAACATTTTTTTCGATTCATGATAGATGGCGCTGTAATAGACGATTCTAACTTTTTTTCGACTTCTCCTACTGAGAACATTATGCATACGATTCTGCGATGATTATGCATAGGAATATGCGACTAAATTTGCTTTCAAATAAATGATTTTTTTTGTTTTAAAAATATCGATTTAAAGGTTCAAAGATTATTTCGAAAACAATAAGACCTGTTTTCGGAGCCATCTTATGATTATGCTATTACAATTAACTGTACAACAAAAAATTGAAATGGTCCTAGTTTATGGAGAAGCTGGCCTTAGTCTTGATAATGCGGTCAATCTCTACGCTTCGCGTTTTCCAGATAGGATTCGGTCACGTACTTCATTTTACCGGACTATCAAACAATTCACTGCTGATGGAAGTGTTCGACCGAAGAAAAGGACCCGTCGAGCAACAGTCACTGAGGAAAATAATGAAACTGCTATATTGGCTGCAGTAGCTTATAATCCTCATATAAGTACACGAGAAATAGCTAGCGAATCCGGATTATCCCATACTAGTGTGTGGGAAATTTTGAACCGACATAAGTATTATCCGTATCATGTGGCTTTACACCAAGATCTTCACGGCGTTGATTCTCAAAATCGGGTAACTTTTTGTCAGTACAAATACAGCAGAATCCCAATTTTTTCGCTATGTACTGTTCTCCGATTAGTCGTTTTTTACAAACCATGGAACGGTTAATCGACACAACATGCATTACTGGAGTGTTGAAAATCCCCACTGCCTTCGCCAAGTTGAACATCAGCGCCCTTGGATTGTCAACATGTGGTGTGGGTTAATTGGCAACCAACTCATCGGCCCCCATATTATTGAAGGCAACTTGAATAGTCAAATGTACCGAAACATTTTAGAAAATAAACTGCCAACATTATTTGAAGACTTGAGCTTAGAATTGCGACAGAACATGTGGTTTCAGCATGATGGTTGGCCAGCACACTATTCGTTGGTAGCACGTGAAGTACTTGTTCGTAATTTTAATGGTCGCTGTATTGGTAGAGCTGGTCCGGTAAATTGGCCTGGCAGATCACCAGATTTTATTTCGCCAGATTTCTTTTTGTGGGGCTATCTCAAAGACAAAGTATAACAACAAGTACCAACAACACGTGAGAATATGATTGAGCGAATAAGAAATGCTTGTGCCGAAATTCCAGCATACACGCTTCTCAGTTGTGTACAATCATTTGAAATGCAGATTAATAAGTGCATTGAAGTCGAAGGCCATCATTTTGAGCACTTAATTTAATTAATAGATGATGTCCACGTCGTTGTTCCTGGGATACGCTAAAAGTAGTTTCTTGACAAGTCATTTTTCAGTAATTAAAAATTTAAGAAATAGAATTTGTTTAAAACTAATTTCGAGTATTTACATTGAAAACGTGTTAATTGTATTGCAGAATCGTATGCATAATGTTCTCAGTAGACGAAATCGAAAAAAATTGAACATCGCCTATTACACCGCCATCTATCATGAATTGAAAAAAATGTTTCAAGGAAATCTACGTACTTTTAGCCTTAGAATCCAAATTTGTGCAATAAAAAAAATAGGGGTTCCTATTTTAGTTTCCAAGCTGCCCGCCACTGTAACTACAAGGAGAGGCGAGGGGTCCTAATTTTAGCACTAATGTATTTCCCTCCACATTTATTATCATTTATTGTTGTTGTATTTAGGACCTAAATTAAATTCACTTTCCGAAATTTTACTGCTATTGGAAGTATAAATTACATCGACATCACTAATCCTCTGAGCACTATTTAAACTAATATAATTATAAGGTTATATAAAAAGTCTCCGCGGTTTTTTCGTACATTTTTGAACAAACATTTCTGTATTGAAAATAAATTTTAATGATGTACTTGTTTCCCCATTATTATTTATGACCTTTTGCCATTTATCGGGTAGCTTCATAATTCCATCGGTGTAGAACTTCTGTGGTTGTGCACAGTACAAGACCGAGTCGATGGTTTCACCACTTTGGAGCAGTTCATAATAGACAATTCCCTTCCAATTACACCAAACACTCATAACTTTGTTTGCCGGCAATCCAGGCTTTGATATCGTTTGTGGAGGGTCACCAGCCTTTGAAAATGAGCGCTTACGTTTGATATTCTCGTATTTCACCCATTTTTCTTCGCCTGTAATGATTCGCTTCAAAAATGGTTCGATTTCGTTGCGTAATGATTCCAAACTGTCATGTGGTTGATGTTTAATGCCTCCGCTATATATAATTAAAAATGTTTAGAATTAAACTTTCTAACTTCACATTTGTAGTAACCTTACTGCACGTTCTAATTATGATATTCGTTAGAGTCTAAACAAAATATATATTTTTTATTGTACAGCACCATCCACTCAATGGTTATAAATAATAACGATGATGATTAAAAATACAACTCATAATAAATTCATAATTAAGTGTATAAAAAGGAGCCACATCTTCAAATTTATATACTATACATACATATGTATATATATATTTAGGTAAACGAATGTACTTAAATGAAATAACTTCAACATACATACTCGTAGTATACACATAAATCTTAAAAAAATAAATAAATAAATAATTTATTGGGAGACCCTTTTTACTATATGTTCATATATAATACTCAGGATACAATAATAAAATATAATGTATGGTTTACGGTTTCTAATTTCAAATAAAATACAAATAAAAAAATCTTCAAGTGTTTGCCTCTATATTTATCAAATTTTAATGGATACAAACATTTTAAAAAAAAAAATAATGTAAGAGGAAAATTATTTGACAATATTACTTTCGGAAATTTTCAAGTTGAAAATACACATATTTACATAAAACTCATATATATATACATTTTGTTATCCATTTCAATAAATGAGATATAATTTTCATATTTTATACCGATATTTTTCGGTTGACAATAAAATAACTTATACATACATACATGTATGTGTTTTGGATTCAAAAGAAGAAAAACACATTTTCCAAATTTTTTTATCGTTTTTTTTTTTTTTGTTTATTCATCCCAAACAGTAAAATTCATATGACGCGCGGTGTACAACATAATTTTAAAATATGAAAATATTATTTTACTCATGTTTTTTAATAAAAATATACTCAAATGAACAGAGAAAGCTTTGTGCAAGACGGAAAGTGGTTATTGTCATACTTTACTTTTTAATTTTTTTTTTTTTTTTTGCAAAACAAAAAGACTTCTTATCAGGTTAATAAACATAAAAACAAATATATTCTAATTTGTTTTGTATCTGTTTAGAATTTTAAATTAGTCTGATTATTATTATACTCTCTGTATGTTTTCATCCAAATTGGAGATTATAATAGATAGTGTTGATATAAAGCAGAATACATTTATAATCTACAATTAGATAAGGCACGTTTTAGTATATTCGAACTTCAATTGAAATTGGCAAACAAAACAAATAAGCTAATTCCTAAATTAAAATAATAATTAAGGTCACATTATTAATCCAGAGCCATATCTTTACTAATTTTGTATAGGGGCTTATATAATAATAAACTAAATTAATTTTTTTTTAAATATATCTAATTAAAATTTTCCAAAATATTTAAACCGCACCCTATAATAAATAAGTAAATAAGTGTTGTTATACGGTTTTATCGCAATAAATATTTTAATAAGATAGCATTGAACCGTGTAGTTAAATTATGCTTGCGATTTGTACATATCGATAGCGCTCATAATCCAAACACCATCTGGTACATAATTTACATACATCTCATAAAATATTATACATTGGCACACCAGGACTTAAACATTAGAAATAAAAAGCCATTCAAATGATAATTTATCTTGCATTAAAAACAATAATAATAGCACACATGGTATTTTGAGTTTGAAAAATTGTTTTTAAATACATAACATATAGATTCTTCCTCGTGTTACCTTGAACTTTAAGCGCATCAAGGAGTTCTCTTTATGTTTCTCCTTTTAAAAATATTTTTTTTTTGTAAAGCTCACATACACATTCTTTTTATGATTTTAAAAAAGAATTCTCAATCAGTTATCTCTTTTAGTTCAGCCAGCAGGAGCCAAATATTTGGGATTGGAATATTCCGTTCTAAAAATCAATTTTGCAAATATGTAGTATACTTATTACTATTTTATAGTTTAGCGTAATTATTTAAATTCGTTTAACGTAAACAAGTTAAATTATTTTTTTTATTTTTTGCAGTCACTTAATTATTAATTAATAAATAATAGACATCGTATATTCGTATATCGAACAATTTTAAATTGACGTTTGGTATAATTGATATTCATACTCGTACTATAAAAAATAATTGAACTTTTTATTTATTTTTAAATAGATTTATACATATTTTAAATAAAACAAATTTGTATCACGTGCATATTATACGTACGACGATTTATTGATTAAAATTAACTTTATAATTATGTTTTAAATAGTATCGTATCAGAATTTCAAAATGGAAAAAATACATAATACCGAAAATTAAATTTTAAATTTTACGACGATGTTAATACGATGTTGACTACATTGCTGGGTTTGGATCATCTCTGCAGTACGTACATACTTCAGAAAATCTTTAAAATTATCTCAGGGCCAAAATGCTCTTATTATTTCTTTTCTTTTCCTGGTAAATATTGCATCTATGCACGTAATAAAACAGAACTTGCAATAAGGAACTTGCATGCTACATGGCATACAGCTCTATGTTTAATTCAGGAATCCTATTTTTATGATGGTTCTGTTTCTGAACTCAACACCCCGTGGTAGAATTATTTCTAAAAATTCTGCCGCGAAAACCAGAGCATGCATTTATATCTCAAATAATGTTAACGGTTCTCTCATTGCAGAGTGTAGCACACTGAACTGGTGATTGCATCAGTGTATCTGCCTTACGATTTCATAACACTTAGTCCTTCTGCTGAGGAATTTGCATACCTTGTAATATGGCGTAAGAATAAAAATATTCCTCTATTAATGGGTTGTGATGCTAAGCCCATCACACTCTATGGGAAAGTACGAATGTTAACAACAGGGGTGCTGCTCTGTTTAACTATATAAATTCCTCGGAATTTGATATTATCAATGTTGGGTGTCAGCCAACTTTTGTTAACTCAGCTTGTAGTGAAGTGATTGACATCAGTTTGGACTCCATGTTCATTACTGAGTTAGTTTTTAACTGGAGAGTGACGAATGACATTCTCACCTCTAATCATATGTAACCGATTGGGATTTACTCACTCTTGAGCTTGATTCTATTCTTGAATCACATAAGAAAATTTGTTCAACTGTGGATATCGAGTTGCAGGGTTCTGCACTGTCAAAAGACATTTCAACTGCATTCGAGATTTCGTGTCCACTTATCATTAATCATAACAAACCATTTTGGTGTTCTGATCTTAAAAGGTTAAGGAAAACCACTAGGAAAAGTGGGGAAAAGGTTAAGGAAAACCACTAAAGAATAAAGCCAGGGGAATTAATCTTCAAGCTGACTAGATACACAAAAGGTTATTGTGGATTTTTGTGAGAAAATTAATAGTTTACCTGCTGTAGCAAGACTAAACAAAACCTTGAGTAGAAACAATATATGTAGGTTCCTCTAAAATGGAAGTATTTGAGCTTCTCCTTTCTACTTATTTCCCGGGTTGTAGCACTCTAAATTCCGACAATATTGTCGAAACCACTAACATTATAGTTGAAACTCCCAATTGGGATTTAGCTTGCAGAGTATATTCTCTTTCGCACCTTACAAATCTGCCGGTCCTGATGGTATTTGTCCTGCTGAATTACAGCATGGATTTCCCCTTATAAGGAAACATCTACTGCATCTGTTTAGCTTTGTTCGTCTATTTGTAAGTCTTTTCGGCCTATTTGCCTGTCATCAACCTTCCTCAAATCTTTAGAAAGGATTGTTGATAAATTTATCAGAGATCACCATTTAACTATCGCTCCGCTCAGTAACATGCAACATGCTTACAGAGTTGCAAATCCTGTAAAACTGCACTATACATGAACTTGTAACTAGGTTTGAAGATCACTATGTAATAGTGAGTTTCTTGTGGGTACTTCCCTGGATATTGCAGGAGCCTTTGGTAGTACATCGTTCAATACGATTACTAATGCCTGTACCAAATTTGGTATCGAATCTTCCATTGTCAAATGGGTTGAATTTATGCTTAAATCTTGCATCGTTATCTCCGAGCTAGATGATAGTTCGGTTTCAGTCAAAGTCGCCAGGGCTTGTCCAACAAGGAGGGCTGCTTTCACTTCTGTTGTGGCGTTTTTTCATTGACGAGCTTCTTGTAAAACTTCTGACAGTTTCTGGTAAGCATTTGAATATCTTATTTGATTTAACGCAACACACTCTTCTCATTGTAGAACAGTGGTGCCTTGTTAAGGGTTTACATGTGAACCACTCTAAAACTCTAAAACTGACTTTGTTGTATTCACTAGACGTAAAAATACTGATGCTTTTTCTGTGCCATCTCTTTTTGGGTATAAGATTAATAAATCAGCCTACGTCAAATACCATAGTATTATTTTAGATACTAAACTCTCTTGGAAGTACCAAGAGTACTTTCAACGGGATTACAAACTACAAAAATTCACAGCGATTTTTTGGCAATGCAGAAGAGCTTTTGGTAGCTCTAGGAGCTTGTCACCCAAAATCGCTATCATTTTTTTTCAGATGGATCGCTTTCTGGACACGGTGCTGGCTTCGGTATCTGCTGCCTATCACTGGGTATGAGAACTTCTGGTAATTTGGGTACTTACTGTGGTCATCCACCCCCACCTGCCGTAAGGCGAAATACTTTTTTAGTGAGCTCAATTCGAAGCTGACTATGTACGCTCTTTTATTAAAAAAGGATAACTTAAGAATACTAGTATCGATTCTTACTGGCCATGGCCGCTTCAAGGGTCATCTCCATCGCAAAGGACTACCCAGCCGTAAGCGACGAATGCCTTGAAGATGATGATGGTAGCATACACTTCAGCGGCAGCTGCCCTTCTATCGACTGTGGACAATTCCTGTGCCTCTACTATCCTCTCTGCCCTGGTTCAAACTTCTCCAATTTCCTAAGGATGCAGTGGGCGTGATTTGATAGAATCCATGGTTTGCACCATGGGCCCTTTGTTTGCACCATGGGCATTAAGTGCCTTAATGGGTTCCAGCCAAGTTTAATAATAATAAAAAATTGTATACCGCCACACGACAATAAAATTTTAAATATTCAATAAGTAATAAAATCGTTCAAATTTAAGCATAATTTTTTTTAAATCCTGAGCACGGACACCTATTTCAAATTCAAGGGCCGAATGGCACAATTCTTTCCATTTTTGGGGTAGTTTGTCCTTCCCGAAAAAATGCCCTTTCCAATCACTTTTGGCTCGTGCTTATTCGGTTGAACTTTTGATTCGCTCTTTTGCACCTGAGGGCCTTGAAATTTAGAGAAATTTGGTAATTTGAAGCAGTACATATATTAAAATATGATTTTGTGGTTTAGCTGGTTTAAATTTGTTTTATGTGTTAGCAATATTGGCAAAGGGCACTCCACCTCACCCAAGTGACAATTGCAAATGAAATCATATAAAACAAATTGTACGCTTGATTTGTCAATTTTTTTTGTTGCCAAATATTTCTCGATATTTTTGGAAATTTCAAGATTCAGTATTCGTAATTTTCAAAATTTTGTGTTTCAAAATTATTTTTTTCAGTTTAAGGTATTTTATTTTCTGTATCTGTGGAGTGTTTAGTAAATAATTTTATTTGAGGAAATTACTTGTAATTTAAAATTTGGAGACCGGACAATGTCCTTTGGAAATATTTAAAATAGATATGTTAGAGTGTTTGCTAAATAAACAGTGTTGAGAGATTGTTTTCCTTAAATACGATGATATTTCGAAACTTTCCATAATATTTTATTTAGCTAGTATGGAGGTGTGAAAGGTTAATTTCCTTGGCCTTATTAATTATTTAGATAGAGTTTAGCAATAGACAAGGAAGTATATTAATGGGGCTCGTTGGTAAAAATATTTACTTGAGTTGAAGAGTGTGATTATGTTATTAGGTTGAGATTTTAAGAAGTAGGTTAGGTTCGGGGTTTGGCAAACTTTTCAAATTTTGTGGAAAAAATCTTATTTATTCGTAAAATTTATCTTTATAATATAACAATTGCGTATATAAATAATTTCTTAATCTTTTCTTGAATTCATTGTAGGAAGAAATTCCCGAAAAAATATATTATTAATTATAATTAATTAATTAATTTTATAATCAAAAATATCGAGAGAATACAGAAAAATATTAAAATATGTATATTTAAATACAAAATAAATTTAAATTTATTCTTTAGAAATTAATAAAAATAATACTAATAAAATCGAAATCCTATATTTATGCCAAAAATCTGGTTTTCAAAAATTCTTGGTTTGCAAAATCTTGATTTCTCTTGAAAAAATTATGGTTTCTCAAAACTCAACTCTAGTCACTCTTGACTATAGATATTCCACCAAGATATCGCACCAGCGCACACTTCTAAGTATTTTTTGAAATCCTTAGAACTTGATTAAAACATTTAGCCAACAATTGGTCTCCATAATTAGTTATAAAATTTAATTAAATAAGCAACCTAATCAGCAAGTCTGTTACAAATCAGTAAAACACTATACCATTTGACGAAAGTATTCTCTTACAGAAATTTAGACAGTTCGGCTAGCGAATATCGTAACGCGACTTGTCACGTGTGAATTTTTTTCAGTTCTATATTCAATTTGTATTTTCACGTTTCCTTCAGTATGGACTTTTTCGCTCTATTAAGTTTTGTTAAAGTGACAATTCAATTTAGCGAAACTGATTGAAAATCATTTAAAGACTTCGCTGGTCAGTAATGTAATTTAACATACATATTACAGATGTCGCTTCATTACTTAAATTGCTTACTGATTCTCTGGTTAGCCTTTTAGTTTCTTAATTTTCGTAATATTTATATCAGTACTGTGCTAAATGATGATTTAAGTAGTTCACCTCATCGTATAATGGTAGCGAATTCTATACTATATATGATAGTAAATACCAGTTACCTTTTCCGTTTTATAAAATCAAGTCACTTGTCCACTCCAATTTGCTTTTGAATTTAAGAAGATCATTGCTTCCCTATTCAAAAATGCAATGACTGTATTTTTTAAGTTAAATAAATCTAAAATTTGTATAAGTGACGTTAGTTTTGTTAGGAACATAATTTTCTTGTAGAGTCGTCTATCAAATTTCTTTACATCTACAATAACGTATTTGTAGGTACAGATTAAATTTGACCGAACTAATTATTCAATGGTATCGATATCTGTTTGATAGTTTAACTATATCGAATCCGGGATCATAAATGTTTGATAGCAGTAGTTGTAATAGAGATGAGTAATACTTTTTCAATTCGATACGTATGTAGCACACAGACACGTCGATCATCATCATACTATGTACGATTTAAATGTGCCCATAGTTAATCCCATAATATATGTATATGCAATGATTCATGTATCGAACGCCTCAAAAAAATTCAGTAACTCTAACAATACTATAATACTCTGCTGATTTTTAACTTATTTTGAACAAACCGGACAGGAATAATTTTTGAGAATTTTCAACTTAATGTAGCTGCTTTTATCTTACCTAAAGTGCGTTCTAATGTTAATTCATATGTATACTTTTATTACGAATTTCAAGTCTAAATAGAGGTAAATAGGTAAATAGAGGTTAGTAAAACAAAATTTTAAATCATCTAAAACACTGATTTGCTGATAAAAAATGACATTTCACAAACAACTTAAATTTAAAATTAGTTATATATGTATATGAGGACACCAAAATCTTTTGAGTGCTTATATAGAGAATCCTATAAATATATTAATCTGGCCCTGGCCTTAATTATAGCTTACACTGTGGTAAGAATTGTTTGGTACAGCTTTTCAAAATAAGCCTAAAATAATCGATTTAAATCCTGTAATTGCCTCTGGTTCCTTTCCCTTAATTGTTTTACCCATATAATTGGTGGTATCACAAATTTTCAATTTGGTTTATGTCCGGACAGATTTCCTGGCAAGATTTTATTCCAATATTATCTTTCTGTTGTGAAACAAAATTTTCTACTTTTGTTTGTTCAATATTTTTTTAAGGTTCATCCATTCAAACTCCATTCCCTTGTATTTTATATTTACTTAATTTTTTAAACGAAACTTGCTTCAAATCTTCACTTTAATTTCTCTAAAAATAAATTCGGCTTTATTGTAATCTAGAATAGTTCCTTTATCAGCTAGATTTTCGGATCTCATTACCGATTTACTTTTAGGATATATTTGTCTTTTATAGGATATATATTTTGTTGGTTTTGACTATATACGGTAGTGTGCACATACTCGTATACATAAATGTTGGTTTAACTCGTGGACAAAACTATTATTTTTTTAAACTCCTGTAGATAAACGAATGTCACATATGGACATGGTCTGAACATTTTAGTGCACTCTTCAAAATTCCAATCACGCGTGTAGTATAATATTCGATTAAAATTTCTCATCCTAAACCCATTTAGACCTTTCAACCACAACTCAATTCATGCACTAAACAAATGTTAAACATTATTATTTATAAATTAAATTAAAAATTTGCAAAATTCCAAAAGTTCATATACGAGTAGTGTAACTAAATTTACGTGGTTGGTTTGGTTTAATAATTCACTTTTATTTCCAATTGTTTGTTTTAATGTCTCTATTTATAGTTCAATTCCATCCTTCTATACTTTATTATATTTTTTAAGATATGTACATATGTATATTGAAATAATAAATAAAAAAATTAAAAATAATAATAATAATTTTATTACGTATTCAACGTGACTGATTATTAAGAAATAAAAACAACGCTCTAATTTTTTCTTAGCATATCAAATTAAAACTATATTTCACTTGTTATAAAAATTGATATAAATTTCTTCACTAAATGGTTGTCAATAATAATTCGGTAATTTAGAATTAAACATTTTTCCCTGCTTACCAAGTAACGGCAATGCTTAACCATGAAGTCACTTTCAATTAAGTAAATAAGCCGCAAAATATTTTCCAAACTTTTCAAAACTTTGTATTAAAAAAATATTTATTTTCATAAATCGTATAGAAATAAATAATCATAAAATTATCACACAATATTTAAAATTCATATTTTATTATTTTCTTTGCAAGCAGCAAAAAATAAAAATAATTCCGATAAATGCGTACAGAAGCTACATGCGATTGGAACATAACTACGTATGTATAATATACAAAATTCAATTTTTTTTTTTTTCTTTTGGATTGCCAAATTGTCGCCTTTTTGTCTTACACAAACAGCGAAATTTAAAACAAATAAAACTTTTTTCCCAGCTTATTATGAATAATTTTCCTATAAACTTTATTCTATTTTAAGATTATGAATTTCGCTTCCACATTATACATACATACATATATATATACATTCACTTAATACTTCTTCGTACTTTACATTTTTATTTAGATGAAAATGTAACTTGAAATTAAATAATAAAAAAATGCAAGATCCAGAAAAAAAAATAACAATGAGTAAGCAGTTTCGTTAAGCTAATTTTTTTATTATCTATAATAATCTTTAAACATCTTAAATGTAACACTAGAGAAAAAGTCTGTTAAGTTAAACATATACTTTTACATATACAATACAGTATATAAACCAAATTTGATTTTCTAGAGAACCAAAGTGGAGGCTAAGATAATTCCGCAAATAATAAAAAAAAAAAAATGTGACAAATTCAAATCTATATAAATTTTATATATTACAATAAAATTGATGTGATGATGAATTGATCAAATGGATTGATCGGAAATGAATTGATGGAAAATACAAATAATTGCCTTTTATTGCCTTCTGAAATGATTAAGCGAAAAAAAAAACACACACACACAGTTTTATCCAGTTTTATGTGGCACATCATGCCTATACAACTAGTTATAAAAAAAATGTAATTCAATTAGTCATGGAAATTATTTATAATTAATAAACGTAAAATTGTTTATTAACCATAATCATATTATTATATTAATAGTAAAAAGTATTTACAACACCATTTTGTGAAAATAAATTGCCATACTAAAACTTAGGGCTCTGCTACGTATAATCCAATTCTAGGAATTTATTAAAGAGATGTACTACGTAGTATATTGTTAATCGATTTAATTCGATAACAAAAATATTGAATAAGCTACTATGTACGCAATACCACAGTAATTGCTTAGAAATTCTGGTTTTGGCTGGTCAAGTTGATAAATTCTTGCTAAATTCATTACTTTTGGGTAAATATAGATTTCGTTTGTTTAAAAAATCACGAATAAAACTGCTGTCTGTGATGGCGTGAATAGTAAAACCATCCAATGCCGCGAGTTTTGCTACTATAAATTCGTAAGATTGATTTGTTAAATATTGGTCAATTGTTAATGATTTTTTCTGCTGCGAAGAAGTTCCGGGCAATTGCACTTGCACATTAGTTGAGTCGTTAAAATCTTGTTTATGTTTTTTTATGTTCAATTGGTGCGGCCTCTCTAAATATCGTATTAAACTATAGAAGATGTTGATCCTTTACATAACAACTTTTTCTTACATATTTTGGAACAAAAACTACGAACTAGCTTGAGCTTTTTGACTTGAGCTGGTTCGATCCATAAACTCTACAGTAGAGCATATAAATGAGAATGCTTTTGGACTTTTAAGAATCCAGAAAAAGATTTCCATTGATTATTTTCTCGAATTATATTATAGAACACACATGTAAATTTTTTGGTGGTTTTTTGACTAAAACTGATTAGAAATCACAAAATTAGTAAAATTATTTGGTGTAAGCACAGCCAATCGCAAATCGAAATTAAAAATAAAGTTTGACAAATAAAACAGCAACAAAAATGAGACCATTTTTGAGCAAAACTCTTGAGTTTATAATTTCATACCACGGATGTCAATATAGCGAGGGTATAAATATCCGGCCTCGCGAACTCACCTGAAATGTAACGTTAACAGTATGAAATCAATAATTGAAGTAAAATTTGGCTCGAATGTGTTGGCAACTATAGTATTTTGTTTACAAACTTCCGCTAAACTATTTTTAGCTGACCCATGAGCGCTGATGAATTATCTTTCAAAATATTTTGACGTACAGCGCAAAGAATTTGGAATCAGACATGAACTACTTAAGCTAATACATTTTTGTTTGGTTAGCAATGAACAATGTACACGTACGATTCGTTTAAAGTAAATTATTTCGTAAGTGTCAAAATTATTACATATAGCTGCTGTAATTATTTGGTTGGTTGCATACAAAATGCTGTAATAATTATTACAGTAAAAATAATTATCACAGAAATCGGACAGGGCTAAGACTGAAGCTTGAATATATTTTGTTCTGAAAAAATGCAAACACAATATTACTTATTAGTTACTTACTTAAAAATTTAAAATTATTTTAGACTGCTGGACATTTTACATCTATTTGAAATTTGGTTAATTTTAAGGAGAAATATGTTTACGAAATGGCTAGTTTTTGGTCCGCAGAATATTTTGCAGCAGACAAAAACGTATACATTGTACATCAACTAAAAATCCAATGACTGCTATATAGCAGACCTGTTTTCAATTTTTTTTAAATCGCGTTAAAGTTGTGTGAAAATATTTGCATCTTTAAAATCAAGTTTTTCTTAATCATTACTCTGAAATGATCTATTTATTACTAAACCCAATCATTTATATTTGTATTTGTATATACTTATAAACAAAATAAAATAAAAATTACGGAATATTAAATGAAAATCAATTTCCTTAAAATAAAAACAACGTTCGAGGGGAATAAATCAAATAAAATAATAGAAAAAAAATGAATAATAAATTTTCAACATAGAACACAAAATTGAAAATATAAATCATAATAAATTCTTCCTCAAATAACCGAAAATAAAATGTTCAAATTTTGCTTTTTCACTTCGTTATGAGTGTATTTGAGTGAAAATGTATAAATAATTTTCTACGCTTTTCTCTAAAATAATAATAATAATAGATTATGTAATAATAAATATATGTATATGTATGTGTATACAGAAGCTTGTATATCATATGTGCTATATTCAAAGTGAAAATTTGAATAAAATTGATGTTTTACATTAAAATTTAAATCAAAAAAATTTGCATTTAACGTATATCATTTTTCATAATAAAAGAAAACTTACTTTTACTTCCGAACATTGAATTTAAATTGATAAATAAAATTCAAAATTATTTTTATTTCTGCAACTACTGTTAATTAGAATAATATAACAAAGTTATCTTATTGCATAAAGCATCCCGCATTTTCAACACGAGCTAAATTTCAAATATCGAATTAATACCTTTATTAAAATTATTCCAAGTTAATTCATAAAACTAATTTTTTTGGTTATTTAGTCAATTTTATAAACATGAAACATTATCAAGTTATCTCTATTATGATGATTACTATTAGAATAAGAAAAATATATATATATATATGTATATAACAGTGTTACTGCCATAAGATGCTGTAAATCTATTTTAGTAAACAAATATATTTGCAAAAATTTGTGTACGAATGTTATGTTTACCGCACACCAATATAACTATCGGTTCTTAGATTTTTAATAGCAAAATGTAATTCATTTCAATTGTAGACGACTAAGTAGTTAGACCTGATTTTAAAAATTAACCATTTTAATACCATTTTCTTTCAAGCGAATATAAAAAAAAATTCATCAAAACCAAACATACATGAAATAATTATTTGTCGATTATCTTGTTACGCTGTTAAAATTTTAACTATAATACATTGCTATAAATAATAAAAATGATTTCTTTGTCTTTGCCACTCTAATGATGTTTGCTTCTATCACCTTCTCAGTAAAATCGGTAAACTCAGTAAAATTTTCCCATAGAATTGACCCTTAAAGGTACTATTCCATGGACTGATTGACTGAGTTGACTGAAAAGATGATAGCAACAAAATTACATTAGAGTAACAAAGACAACAAATAAACGTTTTCTTTTTTTCAAAATAATATATGGCTAAAATTTAACAGCGTAGTTTAGTATTAGACACCGAATTTGAAGTTTCAAAATTGTTTTTATAAGAAAAAATTGACGTTTACAAAATAACAATCAAAGATATTAAAATTCAAAAATTATTTTTATAATCAATTTCTTTTCCGTACACAAACTTTATAGTAAAATTCTCTTCCATGCGCAAATTTTGTGTAAATGACAGTTCACACTGCTAAAACTCAAATATTTTTTGACTGAGAAAATTTTTTTGTTTCATTTGAACAACCACAAAGTATAATTTCTTTTCTTGCTTTAAATTGAATGAGTCAGTCAATCAGTCTATGGAATAGAACCTTAATCCGTAAACTAGTATATACATTTTGCAGTGTAAACATACAGTTTACAAAACAGAAACAAAATTATCTTTCTCACATTGACATTAACAATTGTGTTAACTTAATTTCAAAAGCCAATGAAGTTAGCTCAAAATGTCAACCCAAAACTTGGTGGATTTCTTGGTTAAAGTGTATTAAATCAGAAAACGTGTAAATATTGTACCGAATGTAGCTCCATGCCGAAAATATTTTTTAATATCTAAAATGTTCGCATTCGAGACATGGTCAGGCCTTTTTTGAATAATCTGTTCAAAATTACTGTAATTTCCAAAAATTCACGTATGTTCAAATAATTCTCTAAATTCTAATTTTCGTAACTGACTGAAATTTTTGAATTTTCTAACAATTCGAAATTTTTAAAATTGCATGTATGTATTTTAGTTCAGAGTTTTCTTATATACAATTATTTTATTTGGAAATTTGCTAAATTTATTAGACCACAAAATTTAAATTGAATGAATTTTCTAAATTTCCTAGATTTGTCTGGAGTTTTTGAATTCATATTTATTATTTCTAAATTTTCATTTTATTTAACTTTTCTAAATTTTGTTCAACTAGATTTGTATGGCAAAATGAACTGATACATATAGCGTCTTTTATAATAATGAGTCAGGATTTGTTCTTTTTCAACTATGAAATGTGCCCGATGAATCCCGTTAATTAACAAATCTAGAGAATGAAGCAACCATTACATTTTTTTTCTATTTCGCAAAAATTATTACATAGTATGTGCATACTGGTTTGCAGTTTACATATTAGATTTGGAAGGATAAGCCAATAAAATAGATTGAAAATTTGACCTCCTTTGATTAATTAGAGCCATTAGTATACTCTGTATAGCATTAAATCATAATTGCGATCAGTAATGGTAGACGATAGGCTAGATGACCTTTACACCGGAATATTTAACAACATAAAGTGCTTACTCAAATATTGTATTAAAAAATTAATATCACACAGAACAAACACACTTCTCTTCCCTAATCATATAAGCGGTTTACATTTGAGTAGATCTATTTTCCGATGCTGGTGGTAATTTTCCATTAGTAGTATTCACTTCAACTCTTATTGCCTCGATTATTTTTAATAAATCAATATTTAATCAACAACATAATTTATTTTAACTAATAGTTTATTTTATTTGATTTATTTTCAGGCGACTTTTTATTCCACAGCATTAAAAACACTAATATCTGTATCAACTGTGATTTTACTTGGTCTCATTGTAGCGTATCATGCATTAGAAGTTCAAGTAAGTATATATATTTTTAAAAAAATTGTAAGATAAATACTTGAACATATAGAACATAATACCTTAATAGGCTCTACAGTTTCTTTCGTATATATGTACATAGTTATGTAAACAAAATGTGTAATTTTTCAATCTCAATTTAAAGTTTTATTTATGACAGAATAATATACATATGTATGTACATACGTTATGGTTTGTTTAGTTTCGAACTACTACTAAAATAAAATTACGGTTCAATGGTTATATATGGATTATAGTATATTCTGAATCTAGATTCTAACCATTTTGAATTTTTTTTTATTATTTTCAAAATGGAACACAACATATTTAAGTAATGGCCAGTTTTACCACCCCAAAAATATAAATTAGATAAAATTGATTAAAAACTCAACATTTGTATATTTATTTATTTATTTTTATTTTTTTGAGCAATTTAATTTTAGTTTTAGGATGGTCGATAGTAAACTAAGTAGCAATAAATTTAAATAACCCTCATAAAATTATATTACTTGAGCGAAGGAGGGTGCGTTGGTTAACGACACCGTATATAGATTATTATTTACATATACATATTTACTACTACCATATACATGTATATACATATAATATTATTAAAGTCACACTATTTTTTTAGTATATGTACATATGAATACTTAACAAGTGCCCTTGAACTAAATAAATTATGAAATTTTTCCTTCATTAATTTTGTTATTTTTGACATTTTTGGAACAGTAATAATTTAAGACACAAAAAAAGATAGAAAATAATGTAAAAGTATATAATTATAAATAAATGTGTGTATATACCTATACATATATATATAGTGACGTTATATACAAATCCCGATACCTGCCAATTATTTACAAAACAATTTTGACGATAAACTATTCTATCGTCTATTTTGATTGAAAAATTAAGTTAATCGTTTGGATCGGGAGATATCGGGAATCGGGTTCGAATCCCATTAGAGTCATTGGATAAGTCGCATGACAACAAATTTCAACATTTCCACATTCTGAAAATTCTAAATTTCGAATTACGTTTAGGTGCGAGATTATAACAGATTACATTTAATCGAGATTCAGAATCAAATTTGACTCAAACAAAATATTAACTCAGTTTTGAAAAACTAAATATTTTTTAAATTGTAAATTTTTTAACTAAATTTTAAAATGTTTAAAATTTGAATATTAAATGCTCAAGAAACTCTCATGTAACTAGAATTTTGTGATATTATTGTGTTTTACACAGTTTGAATTTTCATTCAAAATTAACAAGATTTTTCAAATTTCGGAATATCACTCGAAAATCTTTAAAAGTTACCAATAATTTTTAGAGAACCCCAGAAAAAATATCCAAACTTTTACGTGGTAAACTTCGTTGAATCAATAAACTTTCATTTTAAATATTAGAAAATTTCTCAAATTCCCTAAAATTCTTACAAATGTATTAATTTTAAAAAATGTGTTTGCGCTGATTATTGAAATTATTTTCTCAAAATTAGCAAATTCTAAATTTTGTAAAACTTATTAAATTTTTGAAAGTTGTATGGTTTGAAAATTGAGTGAATTTTAGTTGAATTTAAACAATTATTTTTAGGGAACACTTTGAGATTGCTTAATCCCAATCGCTTGCCAAGTAAGTGTGTTGGATAGATAAGAAAGGTCTTAGGGTTCCCATTAAATATCTAATTTCACATCCTCATTTTGATTGACAATATTGCCACATGTCTTCGAAAAATATTTTAATTTCACAGTTTCAGTTTAAATAAAGTTCAAATGTATATTGATAAAACACTTGTTTGCAAAATAACAAAAATTATAATTTTTAAATTTAGTTGTAAGCTTTCAACGGAACTTGCAAGTCTGCAGTTTTAATATTTAATTTGTCCTAGAACGTTAAAAGCTTCGTCAATTTGAATTTTTTACAAATTTTGAAAAAATTTAATCACAATCCAGTATTTTCAAAATTCGGTTTCTAATGTTATGATTATGAAACACCTCACGATTATCAGGAGACAATTACTCTCTGTCAAATGCGAGTTTATTAGAGGCGTCAAAACTAAACAATTTAGAATAATTTACATATCTAAATCCACCTGGACTTAATTATAAAAAAAAACCTTTTATATTATCTCGTTAAAATTTTAATCTTAAAGTATGTGTTAAAATAAAAATCGATATTTTTGTAAATTTAATTTCCAAATTTTGAAATTCTGGTTTGAATAACAAAAAACTTAAAACTTACCAATTCACAGCACTTTTATTTTTTTAATTAAATTTGAAAATTTGATAAATTTTGAAACCGAATTTTCTGGACTTGAATTTTCTGGAGACTTGGAGGAGCTTTGAACCTCAAGCCAAGTAGAAGAAAAAAACAAATAAAACCAAATTCGACATAATGGAAGAATTGAAACTTTTTATTTATAATGCGGCACTGGTTAAATTGGTTTATTTTAATCCTAAATTGGATTTATTCAAATTTTCTAAATTCAAAGTTAAGATCAAAATTGTTAATTCCTATAAACTCCTGAAATATTGGATTCCAAATTTTCCAATTTGCTGATTTCAAATTATTTAAACCTTAACTATGCATATAAAAGAACAAATTCTAAAGAATTAAAATATTTAATTTTAAAGTTTAATTGCAAATTTTTAAGTTCTCAATTCCACAAAAATTAATTTCACTCGATCTATAATTAGAAATTTTGGAAATCCTTATCTTTCGAATTAATTCTATCGTTGATGGATTTATAAAAAGTTCGAGTTGAGTTCTTGTCCCCCACTTCGGGTCTGTACAAGTATATACATATATCTAAAAATTTGATCGATAAACTAAAGAGTCTCATTTTACTGTTCGACAAAAATCAAAAAAAAAATTCTATTGTTTATTGAATTTGACTTTTTGAAGTTTCTTCCATTTTATGCCACTTAAACTCTTAAAGCAGCATAACCATAATACATAATATTATAACAATGGTTACTACCAACAAGCAACAATATACGATATCGGAATAAAGTCAATCTCGGAAGACACGCAATGCTGAAATAGAGAAATCATTCATTTTCGTTTTCTCTCAAAGAACGAAATAAAATAAAATAATTTTCACTTAATGTCTATCCATATTATACTATATATATATGTAGGTGTATGTGTATGTTTATATGTATACGTATTTCAGTGCTTTTCATCTTTTTAGCTTATGTTCTATAAATGATATGTTATTTAAAGTTACGTGATAAAAGCTTATATTCTCTGTTATGTTTTCATTATTATCATTAGTTTGTGTATAGTTAGTTGTTGCTTCTCATTTTTGTTTTTTTTTTTATTTGGTTTTTACAGAATTCTGTCCTTAATTTTACGTGAAATGATTTTATTGCTTTTATTTTTCGTTTGTTTTGTATGGCATATATAAGGAAACGACTTAATAAGTATTATATAGAGGAGTGTGACCTCAAATTTAGTATATAATTTGAGAAATTTCATTTACTAAAACCACTAAAACACAACAATAAAGCTACGAAGCATGTGTATAGTTTTGTTTTTTTTCGTTAGCTGCTGCTGTTTTGTTTTTTTTTATTATCTTTGACTTTTGGTTCTTCTTCATTTGCATTTTTTACAATTAATTTCCAATTTATAGCCACACGCATATTATAATGGTGAATTTTAACGCGACCGTATAGTATAGTCCTTAATATTTTTGACGGATGAACTTATTAAAAATTCTAACCTTAAAATGTTAATGTACGCACGTGTTATAAAGTTACAGTGGATTAGTAAATTATGGATTACATATATATATTAATTTCAATCAATTGTTAATTAATAAATCGTAGTTATTGTTAAACGAATTGTTGTGGGCTTTGTCTAAATAACAATATTGAAACTTATTTAGCTCATGTTTTACACTTTTATTACCATAAATTGCAAAATAATGTTTTAATATTTAAATTATTATTTTATTTTTTGAAATACATATTTATACATTCGCAACAGACTTTGCTAGTTTTTAAGGCTTGATTAAAATTCAAAAAGGAATTTCTGAATTTATTTTCATCCTATTGAAATATAATTTTATTTAAAACATAAAATAAAAAATTATTTTTGGTGAATGGATGCCACTCGCGTATATACAGGCATACAATGTATCAATAAAGTGGACGTACAGTACTCAAGTTTTGAAACATCGAAAAAATCCAATAATAAAATATGAGAATAATTCGATTTTTGTTTTCACAGTCGTGCGGCGTGGGTCTTAAACCAGAGTGAGGACATTTTAATATTGGATGTTAAAATCTAAAAATAAAATTCCTACAATTGATATTCTTTTCAGTATCAAAATTGTGCCCACGATTTTTGCAAACACATGCTTAGATATAATTACATATAATAAATTAATTAATTAAAATATGTAATTTCAAATGATAAGCTTTGACCAGACGACTAAAAATGACTAAGGAATACAGTAGCCAAAACGATATACAAAATTACAAAGCGACTTAATTTTGATTTGATTTTGAAATTTTTAGTTATCTGTAAAATTTCATTTACTATAATTTATAAATAATAACAAACAAAATATCTTCGATACTAAATTGTATTCGATCTTTTCAAGCCATCCATTCTAAAATATAACACATGTGTATAGTTCCCGATTATCGTAAACTTTACATTTTCATATTATGGCAAATTATTAAACTTTTATACCTGTAAAGTACCTTCACTATCGACAGATTTAACAATTTTTATACTTTTATATATTTTAAATATTAACATTTCATCTTCTAGCTTTTATATGTTTTCCATATTATATTATGTGTTAACAATATTTATATGTATATAGTTTATAAGTTTATCGTTTATGTTTTAGAAATGAACTTACTGAACTTAATTATTTATGTAAACTAAAGCTAAATATAATATCTGCATTATCTCTTTAGATTTCAGAGACAATACAAATATTTCGGTTCGAAAAAACAAAAAACCGAAAATGTTTACGTATATTGTACATTCTTGTACTAATTGGGTTATGATGAAAATAGTTTTAACTATAAATAATTAATGTATTTTGTTTATGTTTATTTTTATTATAAGCTACAATATTTTCTATTAAAATTACATATATATATATATATATATACATATATATATATATATATATATATATATATATATATATATATATATATATATATATATATATATATATATATATATATATATATTTATAAATATATATATATATATATATATATATATATATATATATATATATATATATATATATATATATATATATATATATATATATATATATATATATATATATATATAGGTAAATTGAAAATCATTATTGAATTTTTTCTAAATGCCTATACTTTTGTTATTATGTGTATGTTATATTCCAAATATCAAAATGTCAATATGTTTGCTTTGGTTTATAATTTTGATTGATGACATTATCACTAATATATAGTAATATATGAATTTATGATGAGAAAACTGAGCGTTATTATCATGCTCCATCGAATCTATATAAATTATGTATACGTATATATTGTATATGTATAATATATATTATGTACAGATAATATATAACATGTATGTACATTGAAATTTTAATACATAGAGTATGTGCAGTAAATTATTGGGAATAAAGCGTTACATATAGAATTCATGAAAGTTGTATATTGCGGTTTTTATTATTTTTTGCCAACGATTTTTTTTTGTTACGTTGAAACGATAACACAACGAATTTTGATATCACATTTGAATATCGTATTTGTATAACAATTGCAAAAAAAAGAATTGTAGCGGCGTATATACGTACATATTTTTTGTTATAATTTATTATTTAAGTCCACAAAAAATCGGTATAACTCACTAAATTAAACGCAAACTTTAATAAAATTTTGCCTAGTGCATACATTGCCACCAATTTAAATTTTGTGGACGACAAAATTGGATTTGGTACATTTATGCTTTAATAAATTAAGGTACATAGACGAGAATTTGGTTTAATGAAAGGTTGCTAGTGTTTATACGAGACAATCTGTGGTCTATAATTTAAAGGCCACTTGATATTTGAAATTGATTGAATCTTACCTTTCATTATAAGCATATTGTTCATAAACAGTATGTGAAATAACTTATAATAACTTTGATCTACATTTTATCATAAAAATGTACTCACTATGCTGCCGTTAAATAATTTGGTAACAAAAAATCGTATCTTATAAACGAATTTCGGTACGTTATCAATTAAACTACATGAATTAAAAATGGTTGTACTGAAAAAATCTGTTTTTTCTCGAAAATATTTTTATTTTTTATTTTAATGCTATTTTTAAAATGAAATATAGAAACAAATAATGTTTTGTTATGTTTGTTATATCATTTTATAAATGCCATTAAAATCAAAAATTTTACGGCAAAGGTAAATCGTCGGTACAAAATAAAAAAATTCAAAATTAAAACTAACATTCAAAAATAAATCACATAAAAATTACAGTTAAAACAATCAATTTTATCAAAAAGTTTGAAATTCAGATATGAATATCAAGAACTAGTTTAATCTGATTGTAGTATCGCCTAAGTAGAAGGAATATAGTATGTATATACAAAAATGCAATCAATACAATAATAACAATAAAAAATAACAATAATTGTATTTCAACAATTTCAACAATTGCATGAGCATATCTGAAGTATAAATAGATTTTTAAAAAATTTTAATTTATTATTTAAATAGATATATTCAAATAATTTAAGAGTTTCAAAAAATTTTAAACAATCCAAAAATTTAAAAAAAAAAATTTTTTAATTATTGTGAAATTCAAGAAATTTTTGAGAATTTTAAAATTTTAATATTTTAGAAGAAAAACATTTTTTAGTTAGAATTTTTTTAAATTTTAAGGTCCAATTATTTTTATAATTATTTTTACAAATTTAAATCTCTTTTATTTTAACAATGTTAAAAATATTAAAAAAGATTTTGATTTTTAAGATTTTCAGGAGTATCTAATAAGATTCTTAAAATTCATTAGAATAATAACAATATTGATAATTCTAAAATTTTTACAAAAATAAATGTCAATAATTTTAAGAATTAAGATAAATGTCATCAATTACAAGAATTACAAAAATCGTTGAGGTATTTAAGTTTTTGGAATTTTTATCAGAAGAATTTTTAAAATTTCAACATTTTCATGAATTTCGAATTTGTTTTCTTCAAGAATTATTTTTAAATTTCAAATATTTTAATATATTAGAGAATTTTAAAAGAATAGAAATATCTTAAAGTTTACTTTGTTAGAAAGAATATTTAATTTTCCCGGGATGAAAGTCTGGGATAAATTCAATGCGTTTCTAATAGGATTTACCAAAAAAATTGTTTTTGATTTTGTTAAAACAAATCAATAATTCATCGAATACATTTGAAACGGGCCCAATCGTGACAATTCACCTCTATGTACTTACTATGTATTATTCTATATATATACAATATGACGCTACAGCTGTGCAATAAGCATTTAACGATCTGAATCATGAATAAATTAACAATAACAATAATATATTATATACATGTTATAGTAAATAAATATATTTTTTTTTGTTATTTTTCTATTTTATAGTTATTTATGATAGATAATTGCGCCGATGACTGGCGGATAGCAATGACATGGCAACGAATGAGTCAAATAACATTAGAATTATTAATTTGTGCTGTACATCCGATTCCAGGCGAATATTATTTTTTATGGACAACAAAATTAGCGAATAAAAATAAATCAACGGGATCCGAATTAGTACCATATGATGTTGCATTATCATTGCCAATGTTCCTTCGTTTGTACCTGATATGTCGTGTTATGCTATTACATTCAAAATTATTTACAGATGCTTCGTCACGAAGTATAGGTGCATTAAATCGGATTAATTTTAACACAAGGTAAATATTATACTAGCCCAAATAACAATAATAATATATTTTGATGATCACAAATATTAATTTTTGTAATTTGGCCAACAGAAGTTCAAGTCAAATGTCTTGAAATATTGATTTTAAAAATAACACATTTTTTTTTTCGTTTTTGTCTCTTAATTTAATATTTTATCTTAATACACCTGTTACAAATTTTTATGATTCCATTGAATTTATTTATCTTAGATGAAAATTAAAAAGCGCAAAATTCTTAATTAATTTGTGTTCTGTTTTCTTGCGATTATGATAACAAGAGTTTTCGGTCCATTTAAATATAAATTTATTTTTATGATCTTCTAACCCGTTTATTTCACGCACAGCTACCAAAACAAGTTTTTAAAAAAACAAAATCTAATTTCAATTTTTATATAATTTTTCAGGTTCGTTTTAAAAACACTAATGACAATATGCCCTGGCACTGTGCTCTTAGTATTTATGGTTTCACTATGGATAATTGCGTCGTGGACCTTGAGGCAGTGTGAAAGGTAATTATAAACCGCAATATACTATATACATAAATACCGTATTTCTTTTATTTCTATTATTTGAACTTTTAATTAACTAACTTATTTCATTATTTCATTGTTTCATTAAATATATATATACATATATATATATATTTTTTTATATATTTTTTAATTTTAATTTTTATATTTTTCAATGGAATGGGTTTTCATTTTCACATATAAAATGGGGTTTATATGATTGCAAATATCTAAAAGTAATTTAATTAAAATTTAAGCAAGTTTATATTATTATAATGTAATATCTGTATTTGCTAGCGCCATTTAATCCTGGTTTGAATTTTATTTTATATTTTAAGTTCAGCTAAATGAAATTATTTTAATATAAAAAAACACACTAAGCTAAAATCATTATTCACAGCTTATTTAACACTTGCTGCTCTTTAATTAAATTATTTGAAGAGAATATTTTTTTATATATATTTTTTTTAATTATTTAATATGATTTTATCATGTTTTTTTTTACAAACACTTAACATTAACACAACATCGCATCATAATGAAATATATAATTAGAAGATAAAATTAAAAAGTACACAAAAACCTGAGGTTCTATTTATTTATTTGTTATTATAATTTAAATTTCATTTTATAAATTGTTTATTTTATTTATTACACCTTATGTATTTTTATTTTACAATCAAAAAATTTTCTTATTTAAAGTTAATTTACAAAAACTAAGTATTTATTTGGCTTGCATGATAAAAAAAAATATTTAAATATATGTACTTTTACAAAAAAGTATTACATATACGAGTATAATTTTGATAAAATTTTTCTTTTTTAATTATACAACGAGATCGACCAAAAAAAATTGAATAATTTCACGCACAAAACAAAAAAGAAAATTTTTTAATTTAATTTCAATAAAAATGATTCCCGTTTTTTATTATTATTTTTATTTCATTCTACATTGAGTTTTTTTTTTTTATAATTTAATATAAGTATTATACATGGTTTTCCATTTTATAATCGATAAAAAATCATTTTATTACAAAAAAAAATTTTAAATTTTAATATAACAGCTTTTTAATTAAAATTTATTATGTATTTAAATTATACCAAAAAATAATAGTAGATTTCAGTGTATTTTTTATTTATTTATTGATTTTGTATAAAAAAAAAATCCATCCAAAATTTTAATAAACTAATGCGCTTTTAAATATATGCTTTTGTCAAATTGATTTAATTTGTTGTTTCATGCTTGTTTCAAAGTTCTTATATTTAATTTAATTTATTAATTTGAAATAAAATAAAAATCCAAAAAAACTATTTTTTTTTTAAATAAATATAATAATAAATTTGAGATTAAAAATAAAAATAAAAAATGTTATTTTTTGTGCGTGAATTTATTTATTATTAAAATAAAATATTTATATATTTTTTTTTTACATATACTCAGTGTTATTAATTTAAATGTTTATTAAACAAAACAATAATAAAGTAATAATATATATATACAATAAATTAAAAAAATCTTATAAATTAAAAAACTAAAATATAAAATTTTTTTAATTTATTTAGTTAGGGTTATGAATTATCAAACTCTTTTTATTTTTAAATAATATATTCTCTTAGATATTGCTTATGAAATTTATATATAAATGAAAATTCAAATTTATTACTATTTTGGAATGATATATAGTTTTATTTATTTCTATCATTTTATTCTCTCTTTTTTAATTATATTCAAAATTTATTTTATTTAACTCAATTAATGAAACAAACAAACAAAAATTAAACCTCTGGTTTAGTGATACTAAATTTTTTGATTATAAGTTTCAAAAATATTTTGTTTAATTTTTTATTTCACGAAAAACTAAAAAACATTGTAGATAAATTTTAGTTAAAACAAAAAATAATGAAAAAATAAATAAGTTAGTTTTTTAAAAACATAATTTCCTATAATTGATAGAAGAAATGGATAAAATATTTATTATATACCTAAATAAATCCATTTCGTCTAAATAATTATAAAAAAATTTATTAATCAAATATTTTATTTTAATAATAAATTTTTCAACTGTAACACATACTCGTACCTCAAATTTATTATTTACGAACAATTTTGAAAGAAGAATATCAAAAGCTCTATAAAAAATCGCAAAAGTTGAATGAACGAAACATTTCCACAGAGCAAATATATATAAATTTATAAAAATGTTTATCTATATCGAGGGCAACATCAAAATTTCATACAAATCATACAACAAAATTAATTACTGAACACTAAAATTAATTACAACTTTATTTGCACCAATACATAAATTTCAACAAATAAATGTGTATTTTTTCAGTTTTGTCTGTAATTCTTAATAATTATAAGCCATTGCAAACAGCGGCTAATTACAAATAAAACAAATTTAAAAAAAAAAGATCTCATAAATTATAGGGCATTAACAATAAAACACTTTTAATATGATTTTTTTTAATTTTCCATTTTTTCTGATATTTCTGGTAACTTACTCGTAAGATAAATAAAACCAATAAATTTTAATTACAAAGTCTATATGTGATACTACTATTTCGAGTTCTTAAATATGTTTGTAAATTTTAATATACGATACTAGGTTTATTTTTTGTATTTTATCGCTTATAAATCTTATATAAAAACATACATTCAACGTTGAAAAAGAAAAACACTTTTGAATCGAAATTTGATCTTGGCGACATTTGTTTTAAAATTAAAAAAGTATGTACAAAAAATTATATATATAATTTAGTTTTTTTGGGTTTTTTCGGTATTTCATTTTAATTTATTTTTATGTGTTAATAATTTTTATTTTGTTTGGTCTTATTAAAAAGCTTTAATTGTAATAATTATATTAGTGAACAAAATATAAATTTACAATAAAAAATACAATAATTTACATTATAATTTTCTCATTTTTAATTCTATTTTATTTGGAATTATAATTCGTGCTTACTTAAGTATAAAAATCGTAGATTTGATGTGAATTTTATAGATATATAAATATTTTTTTTTTTTTTCTAAATATATATTTGTCTTGTATGTGTAATAAAATAAATATATAATATACGTATTTTATAAACGCCATACGAATATAATAAATAACATTTAAATTAGTGTTTCACAATTAATAATAATCTACTTAATTATTCTTAAGTATAATGTTTAAAAAAAAGTAATAAAAACAATCAAGGAAATATAATTTACGTCCAAAACATTAAAAAAATGTAATGCTTCTTGTGACATTTACTCCTTCTATAGAATGCATCTGACAATTTTATAATTACTGGGCTATTAATTTTAACAATAAAATAATTGAGAAACACTGCTTTGAAAGATATTTAGCTGTTAAAAAAAATAGATTTTGAAAACAACAACAATAAAAAATAAAATCGAAAAATTACAAAATAATATTGGTCAACAATAATGTATTTATTTTCTATATATTCTCTTGTAAATATAAACATAAATGGTTTTATACATACCTACATACATATATGTCTGTATATATCGGCCTTGCCTTTTCTCGCGTTTTATTTCTTGTTTTTGTTACCAGTTTTTTTATTTCAACATTTGTGAATAATAATTATAATTTTGTTAAAACACGCGAGTTAATTTTTTTTTTTTTTTTTTTTTAAGTTTTGCCATAATTTATTCATGCTGACTCTAATTAGAAAAATAATAAATGTGAAAAAAATGTATATATGTATATATGTTTTGTAAATATGTAGTAAGAAGAGAACTAAAATTTTTCTTTCTGTCAGCCGACATTCATTTGTTTTTGTTTTTTAAATTTTAGCAGTAACTTTGCAAGCATAAAAAGACAAATAAATATGTTTGTGAAAACAAAAAAATTACTTATAAATTTTATGTGTGGAAAAAATTATGAAAAGCACATTTTTTTATGCTCTTCATACTTACCTACCTATTGGAATTAACAAAACATAAAATCCCATTTGAGAATTAAAGTATAGAAAAGATTTACGATTTTTTTTTTTTTAATATTCATTGGGTTTTCAGTTTATTGTCAATTATTAATACATTTATAGGGCACAAGCGATTTGAAATAACAAAAAAATGACAAAATTGTGTGTGTCCTAATAAAATGTATGTATGTATACAAACTACGTATATGCGTTTTATGCTCAGAAAATTTATGTATTTTCCATGTTACGTGTGTGTGTTAATCAATAAACTGAGTAACCATTTTTTTAATTGAGGAAAAAAGCATCTCCTCTCTACACATATCAATCGACATTTGTTTTTTATTCTCATTTTGTTTTGTTTCACCATCATATAAAAACATATATCTTGTAGTTTTCTTATTAATTCAATCATTTTTTATGGTTATTTATTGAATGAACTACATGTATATTTGTATAATTTGTGTTTCTTCTCGCACGCATTTCTTTGTTTAACATAGTTTAATATACATACATACTTCTAATTTTCATAATATTATCCTTAGTTTCATTTTAATTTTTAGTTGAAAAATTGCAAAATTTAAAATAAGACAACGACACGTCATATTATTATATTGTAAATTAGAAAACTATTATTTTACCTTCATTTTTCCAATATACAATAATAATATTATATTTCACATCACATCAAACGTAATTTTCCAAAATAAGAACTTAAGATTTACACGGTTTTCAATATTAACAATAATTATTGTTTTTGAATTAACTTTTCTTTTTTTTAATTTTAATTATTTTATTTATTATTATTATTATTGTTATAATTAAAAAATCTTTTGTTATATTTATTTTTAAATTTTTATTTTCGTGACAATTAATCAAATAATATAATTCGGGAAAAAATCAAGACACATCTAATGTTTTTTTTTTTTTAATAATGATAATAATATTAAAATATAAAATTAAAATAAAAAAAATAATAATTCAAAATATCTATATATATATATTATGTATACAAACAACAAACAAAAATTAAAAACAAATTAAAGGTTTCACGATGAGGAACATGCAAATTTACTAAACTCCATGTGGCTAACAGCCATAACATTTTTATGTGTGGGATACGGGGATATTGTACCAAATACATATTGTGGACGTGGCATTACATTAACCTGTGGCATGGTGGTAAGTAAAATAACCAAAAAAAAAAATCCAAAATTTTTTGTTTTGATTTTAGATTAAAACATTAAAATAAAAAATATAATAATTCTACCTGTTGATTAAAATAAAATATATATATATATATAAATGTATACATACATAAATATAACATACATAAATAACATGCAAAAATTTATCGGAATTATATAATTACAAAAGTATATTATATAAAATTATCTTTAATTTATATATATGTAATTAAAATATATTATGTGTATTTCATCGATGGAAAATTCGTTCATTCAACTATTTTTGTATCATGTGCCTTTTTTACTATCAATACTTTACTATATACATACTTACATTCAACTATCACTTTCTTAAGTATTGTATTACTTTTTGTTGTACTTTTATTTCTCAATATAGAGTATATAAATCATCACAAATAAATTTAATAAATATAAAAAATTATAATAATAATAAAATTAAAATACCGTATACAAACTTTGTAAGCTTTTGATGTTCTCCTAATCAAAAAAAAAAATATTAGTTCATTTTTTATTTTGTAAATTTTTTTTTTGTATAATTTTTGAATTTTGGTGACAAAAAAAAATTCTAAACACAAACTATTCAAAATTGGATAATTTAGGTTTCATGATGAAGAACATGCGAATTTATTGAATGCAATGTGGTTAATTGCAATAACATTTTTAAGTGTTGGATTTGGTGATATTGTTCCTAATACATATTGTGGTCGAGGTATTGCAGTTAGTACAGGAATTATGGTGAGTTTATTAATATTATTTTTTGTTTTTTTTTTTGTTATGTTTTTTTTTTTTTTGGTTCCTATATTATTATTATTATAATATCATTTGAAATTTGTTTGTGTTTAACCGTATATTTTCACACATTAAATAAAATAGAAAAAATTACTTAAAGAAAGTGATAAATAATAATTTTCGTCGCAATATAAGTAGAATTGAAAATGAAATTTATTTTAAATGTAATTTGAAAAGCACTTAAATAAAATACACAACTAATTTCGTACACATAAATAAATATATTATTATTCATTGACTATGCAATACTGGCAGTTTTATTCCCCTTCATAAATTATACCATTTTAATGTCTTAATTAAATATTCTAGTTAAGTGCCTAAGTTATATAGAGAAGTTCGCCTTAATCTTGATATAATATAAACTGTTTTGAATTTTAAGTTTTAGCACGCAACAAAAAATACAATATTAATAGACCTATAATCGTGATTTTCGTGATATACAAATTAATATTCGATTCCAACCAACAATTTGTTATTTAACTAATTTGGTGAAAATGAAGTTTTGTTATTTTGTTGTTCAATGTTATCGAAAAACTCAATATCAATATGACTTCCGTCAGGACCATCTACAATATACAGAGCAAAACTGTATAAAATATCCGAATTGTGGGACGGCATATCCCACAATTTTATAAATTTCGAGATTTTTCAAATATTTGTTGTAAAAAAAATTCAAAATTCTATGTTTAAAATTTAAAAATACCATAACTTTTCAAAATTTTATAACACTATTAGTGTATGAATGTTTGAAATATATTTAAAAACAATTTCTTAAAATTTATCCTGAACATCTCATGAACTATTAAAAATAAGTTATATTTAAGCTTTACCTCTAAAAGAAAAGTTTAGTTTATTCTACAAGTAACTAATATTATTTTGTCAATTTTAAAATTGTATAGAAAAACAAATTAAAATTAAATTACATAAATTCAATACAATAAATTAAATTCTAATTTTCATTTAAAATAAATTAAAACTTGTAAGTGCAATTTAAAAAATTTCTTAATTTTTAAAACTAATGGGATTCTAAAGTACAAATTCTTGAAGTTTAGTCCTCTAACTTTATATTCTTAGATCTTCAAGATTTCGATTAAAAATTGTATATATAAAATTGTATAAATTTAAGTTCTAATTCGCCTTTCTCTGAAAATTGTAAAATTAAATTTAATATCTAATCTTCTGTTAATTCTTAATTTCTGAGCTACGAAGAGTATTCTGAGCCCGCTGGAAATCTCAACATTTTTGCCGTTCTAATAATAAATCAATAAATTTAATTTATTACAAATATGAAATTATTTAAAATGTTAAAAATAATAATAAATGTTAAAATGAGAAATTTTTTGGATTTATTTAATTTTGAAGGTTTCCTCTAAAAGGAAATTTTACAAATATCAATAATATGTTTAACTCATATATAGGACACAGTTAAATTTGAGGACTAATAATAATTTTCAATTTTAAAATTATATAGAAAAAAAAATTAAAATTAAATTATTAAATATCACTACAGTAAATAAACTTTTAAATTTCTTTTAAAATAATTTTTTTTTAAATCTCTTAATTATTAAAACTCTGCAAATGGGATTCTAAAAATGTACAAAATTCTTTAAATTTTGTACTCTTATTTTATATTCTTAGATCTTCAAAATTTCGATAATCTTCAGAGTTGTATATTTCTTAACATAAAAATCTTAAAAATTTAATTCTAGGTCGCCTTTCTCTAAAAATTGTAATATAAAATTTAATTCCTAACTATCTGTTAATTATTAATTTCTGGGCTACAAAATTCCTAAAGGCCCCCGAAAATCTCAACTCTATAATTATTTTTTTCGATATTTTGAGAATAGTAATAGAATTTAAGAAAACTTTCAAAGTTATTAATTCTTAAAATTTGTATGCATTTTTAAATATTACAAATTGTTAAAATTATAAAATTTATTAAAATTCTCAAATTCGTGTAGATTATAAAATATCTTAAGTATATTAATTAAATCGATTAGGTAAAAATATTTGGAGAAAAATTGATAAACATCTATTATGAAGTCAAACACTATAAATTTGAAAATTGTTGAAACTATTAAAATTTAAAAATATTATAATTGAATTAAATTTCACTCCAATAGATATACTAAATGTTGTTTGAAAATATTTTAAAAATGTAATTAATATTCTTAAATATATAATCTGTGAATGTTAAATTTTAAATTAAGCAAATTCTTTAACTATTATATAATATATAATATATAATCTGTAAATAAAATTCTAAAAATTTGAATTCTCTGAATTTTGTACTCTTAAAATTATAAATTAAATATAACCATATGCTCTTATTCACAAAAACTAATGGATGGTTATACAAAAATTAATATTTTATTTTACATGAAGAGTGATGATATAATCATTGGGTAAAGTTAATTTTCGGGTTTTCGAGAATCAAACATTTATATTTACAACCTTAAAATGTGCAAAAAATGGTTCTTAAACCCATAATGAGAGCATCTATTGTATGTGGTTTGTTCTTCGATATTGTATTTGAATAATTAGGGTTTAATTTAAATAATAAATAAATACTTTTAGTTTAAAACATAAAAAGAAAGACGAGCTGTAGATTTTGCCAGTTTTTGTATTTACATGAATATTCCCTTTGTGAAATAATTTTATTTTAATGTTTCAGTAATTTTTGTGGATTTAATGATGTTAGGCAGGTCTCATATATGTTTTTGTTGAAGTGTTTAATAAAAATGTATATACAATTTATATATGTTTCAAAGTAAACAATTTGATTTAAGATCGTTCGAAAATATGACGAGTCCACATATAAATATATATATATATATATATATATATATATATATATATATATATATATATATATATATATATATATGTATATACTCGTATAAGTATAAGAGTGATAAGGCAGATTGTGTGCAGATACAAAACAATAAAATTTCACACATATAAACACAATATATTTTCTTATCAATTTCTATGATAATAAATATAGGACAATATCGGTAATAATCATAAAATAAAATAATGACTAATTATACTTAAAGGAAATGAAGAACATCAAATATATATATATATATATATATATATATATATATATATATATATATATATATATATATATATATATATATATATATATATATATATATATATATATATATATATATATATATATATATATATATATATATATATATATATATATATATATACATATATATATATATATTATAGAAGGAAATATTACTTCAACAAAAAAATGTATATTACATATTGGAATTAATGTCATAAAAATTATTATTGATATTATTTTTTTTTATATACGAGTATGTATATGAATTATTTTGATTTGAAATATAATTTTATGTTCACTAATAAACTATAAATTACATAGTTGGACTTAAATAATTGTTATAGTTGTAAAAACATATATTATTCTGTATTTTAATCATCATCAATCTCTTCCGCAGTCCAATTTTTAATTAAAAACCAAAGATTTAGTTTTATTATAGAAAAACCGCAGCTATAACAATTTTCCTTATCAGCTTTACTAAAATAAAAATTCTAAATTTATTGTTTTTCCTTTCAACTACAAAAATATAACCTTATCACATTTACCACATCAATAAACTCATTCAAAAAATATATTATTATAACAATATAAACAATGCTTTTTTTTTATAATTTTATTATCTTCAATGCACAAAGAAGATTTAAGTTTTGTTTTTTTTTTAAAACCACAAGAATATTCCAGCTGATAAGTCTAAAATTTCATTTTCCTTAACAGAAAAAAAATTATAAAATCGATTAACAAATTTTTCTAAACAAAAACACATTTATCGTGTTTAAAAATTTTGTGTATGATGTAATTAGACATTTTCTATTTATCAACTAAAATATTTTGTTAATTCAATTTGATTTAGTATATACTTACTTTAAATTATTTTGTTGGCTAAAATTGTGTGCTATAGCTAGCTCACACTGTGGTTAATAAATTGGCCGTGTTTATCTTAAAAGTTCATCGGGGCGATTATTCCAATTTTCACACTACATATAGTTTAAATTAGACAATATTTATTAGTTTTTATTTTTAACAAAAATAAAAATAAATAAAATAATCAGTTGAAAAAAATATTTATTTTTTAGTAAAATATTGAAAATTTTATTCATAAAACGTCAAAAATGTTGAATTAAAATTAAAATTTTGCATCTAATTTAAACTGAATATGGTATATAGTCTTATTACCGTTCACTCCGATCGTATATTATATGCATATGCATATAAAATAAAGAAAATAAACAAATTTGCATACTGTGACACTGTGAAGAATCTACATATACATTATATTGTATTGCTGGAAGAAATTACCATTGCTATTGAATTTAATTTGTATTGTTTCAAAATTATTCATGTAAGCACAAATTTTTATGGTGCAGGCATATGGACATAACTGCATAAATAAAATAATAAAATTTGTTTGACTAATAACAACAAAGTCGTCTCTTTATTTGGTTTATTAAAATTTTAACATATTTTTTTTATGCACGAGTAGTAAAAAATAATATAATTCCATAAATTATAGTTCCATTTTGTTTAATTTGTGTAGTACATTAAAATAAAAACAATAAAAAGCACTATATAAACTAAATAAATACGTAAAATGTATTATATTGTTCAAATAACACTAAAAGACACTTTCACATGTTACTAAATATAATATTTATATTTATTTATTTTAAAAATGTTACAATTCTCCCACACGAGTATAATAATACAAATTATATTTACATAAAAATATTTTTTTTTTAAATATTACTATTTATAACTAACGGTGTGAAGTTTTCCTGAATAGGTTATTTTGTTTACTGCTGTTCTAGATATGGGTTACTTTGTTACAGTTTATGGCACTCTATTGTAGTAGCGAATGAATGGAATGTTATTGGATTTTAACATCCAACAATTCTTTATTGAAATTATAGTTATAAAATAATCAATTTTAATTGACGAAGCATAAAGTAAGTTTAACGAATGAAAATGGTGTATAGAGGAAAGATTTTAAATATTGTACAAACAACCATAAATTTCCTGGCAACACATAAGTAATATTACCATTCACCTTATCTTCGTAAAATCACACGGAATATTGCATCAGTGCTCGATATTTTTTCTTGTGTTTTACTATGTGAGTTCTTGGAAAGATCGGCCAAAATTTTTTAATAAATTAGAGTAAACAGAATAAATAATTAAATTTCGAAGCCAAATTTTAGTCGACCTTTTCAAACATTTACACAGCAAAACACACGAAAAATTATCTAGTATTGATTCAAGGAAATTTTTCGTGTGTTTTACTATGTGAGTGCATCAGCTAAAATTTGGTATCGAAACTTTATTTTTTTTTTAATTTTAATTACTATAATTTATAAACAGTGCTCGTAAACCTAAATTATTTACGTTTGATATTTACGAACAAAAGATTTTATTTGACCAAAAATTAAATTCCAATTCCAATTGATTGGTTAAATCGCAATTCGAAAAACTCTGAACAATTGAAAAGCATACAAAAAGAAAGGAGGAGGCTTAGCAGCGAATCAGCCAAAAACTTTACAGTCCAAATAGAATGTATCGTCTTTCTGATCCGCCTCGTTGTTTTGTCCAGATTCGAATTGCCCAGTTTGTATTAGAAATGAAACGGGATTGATTTGTTATATTTATTTCACAACAAAATTTTTGTATTCAATTGTTGTTTATATTGTGGAGTTACACTTTTGTTATTTGTGGAAAACTTCACACCGGTCGGATACAATACGTCTTATGACAGGGATTTGAAATATAATTTTATGTTCACTAATAAACTATAAATTACATAGTTGGACTTAAATAATTGTTATAGTTGTAAAAACATATATTATTCTGTATTTTAATCATCTTAGTATTGATTCAAGGAAATTTTTCGTGTGTTTTACTATGTGAGTGCATCAGCTAAAATTTGGTATCGAAACTTTATTTTTTTTTTAATTTTAATTACTATAATTTATAAACAGTGCTCGTAAACCTAAATTATTTACGTTTGATATTTACGAACAAAAGATTTTATTTGACCAAAAATTAAATTCCAATTCCAATTGATTGGTTAAATCGCAATTCGAAAAACTCTGAACAATTGAAAAGCATACAAAAAGAAAGGAGGAGGCTTAGCAGCGAATCAGCCAAAAACTTTACAGTCCAAATAGAATGTATCGTCTTTCTGATCCGCCTCGTTGTTTTGTCCAGATTCGAATTGCCCAGTTTGTATTAGAAATGAAACGGGATTGATTTGTTATATTTATTTCACAACAAAATTTTTGTATTCAATTGTTGTTTATATTGTGGAGTTACACTTTTGTTATTTGTGGAAAACTTCACACCGGTCGGATACAATACGTCTTATGACAGGGACGATGCGAAGCTGGTTCAAAATGGATACATTCTATTCAGAATTTAATGAAATTATTTCTTAAAGTAATATTTAATCCGTAAATCAATTTTTCAAATGGATTTGAATCATATGATTCGCGCACGATTCATAATTTTCATGAATAGCGTGCTTTTAGAAATTTCCTTCAATTTGTGCGATGATTTCACTCCGTTAAGATACATAAATTAAATGAAACTGTTTACATTTAAACAAATATACATTCTTCGCCCTAGATAGAATAAATACATAAATTTGATTTGGACATTCAGAATTCGGCCGTAAACAATGGCCATTTAAAAAATGAT
Source organism: Tipula unca (assembly GCA_951394425.1). NCBI lineage: Eukaryota > Metazoa > Arthropoda > Insecta > Diptera > Tipulidae > Tipula > Tipula unca. The sequence goes on along the minus strand of OX596380.1, from coordinate 4,809,914 downwards.
GCAACGCCTACTTTTTGGTTTCGTATTAAGGCAAGGGTCAATTTGAAATGGGAAATTACTATTCATATAAACATTACCACGCCCTTTCCAAATAATTAGCAGTTGATTATACAATAATTTATTATCATATAGACCATAAAACAGAAGTATTTGCAGAATTATTTCGTCAATTACAATTTGGAATAAATAATTCTCAAAGTTCAATTATACAAATCTGTATATATTTGTAATTCCCAGAGTCAGCGTGCACTTTATAATTGAATATTGAACACAACGCTGATGCTACAAAGCGTGTCTAATATATGTTGTAAAATATGTTGTTTCTAACCGGCATCTTTACAAAATTGTGTATAACTGCTATTTATATCTACGAGTATATATACACATACATGAGATAATATGATTATAATTTTTTTAGTTTATGTACTTTGATTATAAAACAAAAACAAATCAAACTTTTATTTCTTTTCTTATACTCTCGCTTGTTTCTTTCTCAAAATAATATCTTTTTTATTAAAAACAAAACAAAAATCATAAGTTTTTCTTTTACCAAAAGATAAGAACAATATTAAGGGTTTTTTGGTTTTCTGATTTATTTTAATGATTATAAGTAAGTAATTTCTCCTTTTCAAAATAAATTTATAAAGTTGGTAACAAGTAGATTTTATTCAAAAAAAAACGTCAATCGAAATTTTGTTATAACAATCTTATTCACTATATTAGATAAGTTATTACAAGATATATTAGTTGTTGTTGTTGTATTTTACGCTATTTTGGGGAAAATTAAATTGTACGTGGTTACGTTATTGATGGTTACCGAGGTAACCTATTTTTCTGAGAAATTTCATTCGAATTTAAGCAATATTTTTGCGTGTCTTCCTCTTGACTGAATCAACAAAACATGAATTTCATTCGTATAAAAGTATATATATTTTAAATTTTTTCATTTTAGCCCAGATCAAATAACACTTGGATATTCATTAATAATACCTATACCTACAACTTCTGAATACCACAATTGCCAAATTTATTTACCATTGCTTTAATATTAAAATACTAAAAAATAAAAAAAAATAAAAACTATATAATTGAGAATAATATTAAAGTTATGGCGCGCATATATACAATATAAAAATTCATTAATTTGGAATTTTTCTTTTCTATGATTTTCATTTGTTTTTAGGGCGCCGGTTGTACAGCGCTTTTAGTTGCTGTCGTATCAAGAAAATTGGAACTAACGCGAGCCGAAAAACATGTCCATAATTTTATGATGGATACTCAATTAACAAAAAGGGTAAGCAAATATTATTATCTATGTATATACTAACTATACGAGTACTTAAGTATACATATAATCTCTTCACCATATTGACAGTGAACGTAATTTATAACCAACATAATTAGCAAATATTTTTTTTTAGTTTACTATTCAAACATTAATATTACATAAATCCAATTAAATTTTTTTAATAAGTTATTTGCTAGGTTTTTTTGTAATAAATGCGCCAATAAGTCTATCGTGGATAGAAGTAAAACTAATGACCCACAAACACAATGAATAAGATGATAAACATCTCATCAATCAATAAGTTTGGTTACTAAAAAAAATACCAAAACAAATATATTTAATTTATGGGTTTTCAATGACTTCGGAATAAAACTATAAAAAGCTATTTTTTGTTATTCTCAGAATCATGGAATTATTTGATAGTTCTATTGGCAGACATACGTATATATATATATATATATATATATATAATAATAATAATAATAACAGTGTTAAAGGCCATTACTGGCCCCTTACTGAATCAACAATCTGGCTCCAACGGTTTCGATCCTGAGCTTGGTCTTCATACTGTCTTAGACAATCTGAAGAGGCCAAGTCGTTCTCTACATCGTGGAGCCATCGTCGCCTGCAACGACCTCTGCGCCTACCATATGGTGGCTCTCCTTTCAGAGATCGCTGCACAATTCGTTCCGGATCAGCACGCAGAACGTGACCGAGCCAGCGTACTCGCTGAGATCTAACTTCATGTACAATATCGGGGATCTTCATCAGATCTCTGATCTCGAAATTGTACAGAGCTCGGTATGTACCATCTATTTCGCGTTTAGGGCCGTAAATCACACGCATGATTCTTCTTTCAAATGTAAGGAGCCATCTCTCGTACTCATCCGTCAGCGCCCAACTTTCACATCCAAACATAACAACGGGCCTGATCAACGCTTTGTAAAGCTTCAGCTTCACGGCACTTGATAAGTGTTTAGATTTTAGCAGTGGCCTTAGAGGATACAAAGAACGACTGCCAGCTGCCAGCCGCACTTTAATATCCTCACCCACACTGTTATCGTGAGTGATAAGAGAGCCCAAATATTTGAACCTCCTCACTCCCTCAAACGTGTGGTGGCCACTACTAAAATCTGATGTGCCATTGTCTCTAAAACCAGAGATCAGGTATTTCGTTTTGGACTCATTGATCTGGAGTCCAACAGAAGCTGAAAACTCTACAAGCGGATCAAGTATTTCTTTCACTCCGTTGCTATTCAGTCCAATCACGCATATATATATATATATATATATATATATATATATATATATATATAGACATATACATATAGAATATTTTACTTTAACACTTAATGGCTTTAATTGTCATTCGTCCTATACGAGTATATACGAACAGACGTTCATCCTTTTCAATTTAAAACATTTTTGGAATACAAATATTCAAAATCCTTTAATATTTTATATTAAGAGGCAACATGTCAATACGTCACACAAATGCAATAGCTACAAGTTTAAAATAAAAACCAGTTTAGAGATGTCAATGTACCAAATATATATATTTCCAAAAATTTTATATCGAAATTTATATACATATACATATATCTATCTATATATATATTAGATCCAAAATGATTTAAATTATATGATAAACAGATGTTATAGTTCTCAGATCAATTTTCTTATTTATAGCAAAAAATAAACATACAGCTAGACGTGAACGGAAGACCAATCTGAATATAAAATATCCTTCGAGTAAAAATGTTGGTTTTACTGTTTAATTTTTGTATATATCATGTTCTTGCATATTATACAAATATGAATATTGATCGATGTATAATATACTATTTGTAAATATTTATGTATATATATGTATATGTACATAAAAAGGAAACACTTTATTTTCAAATATTCGGACATATATATATATATATATATATATATATATATATATATATATATATATATATATATATATATATATATATATATATATATATATATATATATATATATATATATATATATATATGTATATGTATATTTATATATATATATATATATATATATATATATATATATATATATATATATATATATATACATATATATATATATATATATATATATATATATATATATATATATATATATATATATATCAATTATATTTATTTATTAAAAATAAACAAATTCCGAAAATAATCTTATTACACACAAGATCAATAAGTATTTGTTTATTAAATACTTTACTAACCCGTTTCACAAATGCCGTATTTCAAACTTTCGTGTTTAAGAAAAATCCTGTATTTTATGGAACTTAATCTACTCCAGTGTCGCGATTTTAAGCAAATAGGCAACCAAACCAGTTTCCTGTGGCCTTTCGCTAAATTGTGCATTCGTTTAAAACTTGGTGAAGATCAATTTAAATATCATTTAATTAAAATTTTATTGTCAAGAACTCAAAACTATAAAAAAAAGAAAATTTTTCATTGACAAATTTTTGTGTGTTTTACTATGGGAGTGCTTAGGAAGGTCGACTAAGATTCGGTAGATGGAGGTTTATTTTTATTTAACATGTGTTTTAAACAATTTTTCATGTGTTTTAATATGTTATCATATCTCAAAATATAAAATAAATTATTATTTATATTAAGGACAATTCAACAGGGAAATTGAGTATGACGAAATCAGACATCCCAATTTTACTAGTAGAGTCTGGTGTTGAAAAAATTATAATATTTGCTACTCTACTGGATTATAATTTAAAAAAATCAATCGCGCAAATATTCCGTTTGATAAAAATCATGTGTTAAGACTTGTAACGCAATGACATACCCAGAAATTAGATCGTTTTATTTACAGGGCGTGATCTTAGTATGCCCTAAAGATATCGGAGCTCCAGAGTCCGTTTTACTGTAGGACCCGGATATCAAACTGATTTATAGAATTATTTTTTAAATTTAATATAAAATTGGATCAAAAAATATTTACACAATATCAACGTAATAAGCTTTTCTTCTGGAATATTTGTTTACGAAACGAGCAGTTACATCTGCTACTTACATAGGTTGTCATAAAGATGTATACGTACTTATATGATTCAAACGTTGTTGGTTTCTCCCAAAAAGTTTTATAACTTTTAAATTTCTTAATTAATGAAAAATTTCGAAACTAATTTTCACGTATACGATCCTGAAGAGAAAATTTAACATTCAAATGGTCGAATTTTAAAAATTTGATTATTAAACTCTCATGAGAACATATCAAATTTATGGCGGAAACTTTTTGATTTTAAGAGCAGATTTTTCAAATTTTTTAATTTTCTCGAATTATAAAAAATTAAAACAAAATATTGGATTTTTAGAAGTCACCAAACAATTTTAAAAAATTTCCGAATTAATACTCAAACTTTCATGTGACAAAACAAGTTGCATCGGATTTTCAAAAATTCATCAAAGTTTATGAAATCTATGATTTTAAATATTATAGAAAACTTCTCAAATTCCTAAAAGTGTTAAAAAAAATCATTGATTTTAAACAAGTACGCTGAATCATTTGAATCATACAATATTTTTGATAGATAAGAAACTAAATTTTGTAAAATGTATTCAATTTTAGAAAGATACTTCAATTTTTATTCCACTTTTATTGTCTGAATACGTCGCGCATTATGTGATTTAAAATTGAATGAATTATACTCGTAGTTGAGTATTAAAATTTTGATTTTTTTTTTAATTTTTATTTAATTTTGTCATTTTAAAAACTTTTTTAGGGGGAGCAATTTCTAACTAGATTGCTATAAGATGCCAAAGCCAATCCCTTCTCAAATTTGTTGGTTAAGTAAGAACTAAAGTTATAACGCATTAAGTAAGGTCTTAATGCATTAAATATCTTATTCAACTTCCTCATTATAATTGACAATGATGCTATAAACATATGAGATGGGTTCTAGCTACGTATCACGATTATTGGACAGATGCGAAACGAGTTATGCTTTCATAGAGATTAAAATAAAAAACAGTTTCAGTTTGAATAAAGTACAAATGAAATTTGACATTTACAATTTTGAATTTTAACTCGGTTTTGAAAAATTAAAGTTCTCGAGATTAATTTTTATTTAATATTCGACAAATTTTGTAATAGAGTTTCACGTGTACGGTTCTGGAGATAAAATTTAACATTTGGATTGTTAAATTTTTAAATTTGAATTAACAAATTTTTTTATTATAGAGTATTTACACAATTTTTTTCAATATTTGAATTTTACAATTTTAAAAAAAGTTTTGGAGTTTTTTTACATATTTTGAATTTTAAATTGAAAATTAAGATAATACAATATATAAAATTTCTGCATATCACTCGAATAATACCGTGCAAATATATTATAAGCTGGGACGTGATCGGGAGATAGGTTATTCGAATCCAAATAGAAGCAGGATGCAAATAATGCGCCAATTCGAACCTATAGCGGAGCATCCTGGATTTGGGTAAGACAAGAAAGCAAAAAAGCAAGCGGCGAAAGACTTGGGCCACAGAACAAGTAGAAAACAAATTTAAGAAAAAATGTATTAACACGCCCTTTATTTAAAACTGGCCCTGGGGCCAGAAGTAGGTAGGACGGCGCTTTGACGTGGGAAAATTTCTAATTTGACACTCGTGGGGGAAAAAAAATTTGTGATTTGATACCTGTGAGAAAAAAAAAAAAAAAAAGTTGAGTACCCACAATCCGGTACTGCTTACCAATCTATAGACGAGTTTAAATTTTTTCATAAATTTTTCTCAGAAACTTCACATTAACAAACAGGATTTCAAATTATGAGATTTCAAGCCCGAACCCATTTTTCGGTTATTTTATTAGCCCCTATTTAACAATAAATTATTTTTGATTATTTTATAACGCATTTTAACAAAAAAACCTAAAACATATAATCATATAATATAAACTATGTATATGTAATTATATATAATTTTTAAACGGTTAGTTAAAAGCTTTATTATATACATTTTACAACATTTAATAATATATGAATAAAAAAGTTATTTTCTAAAATAATTGATTTAAAATAAAATTACAACAAAAAAAGGTTGAGGTTATATGTTATTATATTATTATAAAATAAATATAATTTACTCGTATAATAGATTTGTTAAGTGTATAACAATTAAACATTAATAATTCAATTTAATTTATTTGTATATAGCTGAAAAATGCTGCAGCGAATGTGCTTCGAGAAACGTGGTTAATTTATAAGCATACAAGACTAGTAAAACGTGTAAATCCAGGAAGAGTGAGAACGCATCAAAGAAAATTTCTATTAGCTATATATGCGTAAGTATAATTATATAATTATGTATATATAAAATATGTAAATACCGTAATATCAATTAAATCGTTATGCACTTTAATAACTTACGTCCGCTTGTGTGAAATATTGGTTGTTGTTTTTTTTAAACTAATTGATTTATGTTTTACAAAATAGAATTTTATATTTTTTTATATATAAATTCTCATTTATTTAACAATTTTCTCGTGTTAAAATACCGGAAATTCAATTCAATAGGAAAATTAAAGTAGAAAAACAAGAAAATTATGCTAATTTAAGTCACGTTTTTAATATTTTGGTGTTTAACGTTTTTTTACAACAAATATTTTACTTTCTTTTTTTATGGAACTACCAAGTGTATATGTATAATTATGTAATATATATTTATTATTTTTTTTGGCTCCTTATGATTTGTTGTTGTTGTGCTGTCGAAAATTATTAAAATACAAACCTTTTTAATCACCTTATATTACCGCCAAACTTTCTATGTATACTTTTACACACCTAATTGTACTTTGAAAAGTATATTTATGTGTTGTGTGTGTGGTTTTGGTTGCTTTCAATTTTGGTTTTTATTATAGTTATTGTTTATTATTATAAAACTTATTTACATATTTATGATAACTTTTGCATAACTATTATGTACGTCTGACTACGTTGATGGATACTTAAAATTCCAGGTTTATCAACAGCAACATTTTGTGTTCTTAAATTCTTGTATGGAATTTCTTGTTTACAAGCGTAATTTGTAACAAAAACCATTTATATTTTGTCTAAATTTTGAAAACAAAAACCAAATTCAAAGCAATCTCTTGCATACTAGATAATAAAGTGTTCGGTTTCTGTTTTTATTTTATTTTTACTGTAATAATTATGATACCATTTTGTATGCAACCAAATAATTACAGCAGCTATGTGTAATAATATTACGATTCTTTGCGCTATTGGCGGCTGCCAAAGTTAGAATTAAGTTATCTATATTGGAAAAATATTAACTAACTAAACACTATAAAATTCGATCGTCACCGCTTACGGAACAGCTCAAAATGTTGTAGCAGAATTTATTTAAATAATATAAATTCTATAAAAATTTGACATTACCATTAGTCGTCAATACGTCGGAATATTTGAAAGATTGTTCGCCAGCGCTCACGAGATATAATTTTTTCATAAATAATGTGCATGAAACTGCTTCGGATCACTTTTTAATGTGTTTTGCAGGATAAATGAACATTTGAAAGAAACTAAACATTTCGAATCGATCCATGTATGTATACAAAATTACGTTGATTTTTTATATCACTAAAAGGTATGCTTGGTTTCTATCCAAACAATTTATCGTAAAATAATTTATCGTACAAACAATTTATCGCAGATACAATTTGCCGTATGGGCAATTTATTGTATGTCAACTTATCGTAGAACAACAATTTATCATATTACAGTTTATCGTATTATCGTATAGTTAAGTTTCTTAGGTAGTGTCGAAATGTTGAATTCTAACATGAGTTTAAGATGTATTTTTTTTTTAAGCCAAATCAAGGATAGTAGTTCTGTTATATGGACCAATGAAATGGAAATATTGACTTTTCGTTTAAAATTATAAAATTTGCTTGATGTTCATGGAATTCTAAATTGATTTTTGGATGTATGTACTATCGCCTTCAAAATTGGGTTGTACACTAAAACATAAAACTACTTAGTTTTCACGATTTTGATGACAGCAACAATCGCCTTTTTTATATAATAAACCTTTGTAAATATAATTATGATAAAAATAGGGTGATCTGATATCTGACATTCGCAACAATGAATACAAAAAAAAAGATTTAGAGAACTGTACAGAATGGAACGTGATTCAATTCACAAGCAACTGAATGTTGCACAAGAATGGGCTATAATTAAATTTCACGAAAGCTTAGCTTTTCAGTAGCTTGTCTCGTAAAATGGTAAATTATATATTTTTTTCGTTAGAAAACTACTGTAATGTAATGGATAAAGAGGTTTTTAGAAACAACGAGAAAATATTGAAGAGGAGTTTACTCTGAATTCATTTATGACTGCAGCTGCAACTGCGCCGACATAAAACGTCTCTGCATTAACTATTTCGCGAACATTAAAAACGCTGGAATTCAGCATCGGATTCATGGTTAAGGATTGGAAGCCTCTTTATCCACGATCGAGAGAAGTAGTCTTAGAATATGAAGTAGTCTCAAAAATGGGAAGAGCTAAGAAGTAACCAGAATTTTTGCCAACAACTAGTAGCTTCGCAGCCAATTCGATTACGTGAAGTAGTCGATAATGATGGATACTGGACACATTATTGAAATATGTAATTACTTATATTTATTTTTTCACTTCTTATTAGTTTTAGTATTTATTAGTTCATTACCTTTCTACTAAATACTAATCCTGGATATATTAATTGAATAAGATAAATTTGCGAAATATTTCGAAAATATTTTCTTTTTACAACTTCAATGGTAATCCTTTTAAGTTTTTAGGTGTACCCTATGTTATCAATAGAAAATAATTCATAATTTTAGTGGGCTGCTTGTTTGAAAAAACACTTGGTTTTTCTCTGTGTATAACCAATTTTTGAAAGCGATAGTACATAGTTTAAGAATCCCGTTCCATCGAACAAATGAAAACTTTTTCTTACATTAGGGAGGATAAAGTTCCATTGCCGTTAATCCGTAGAATTGAACTCAAAGATCATTTTAGAATTTGATTTTTAATAAACAATGAAACAAATTGAATTCCACGCGAATATTATTTGGCCAAACGTAAACTATTAAAACACTCTGTAAATTTTCGATTCGAATTATTTTATTTTTGTATAAAATTTGATAACAGGTTGACAATTGAAAAACATTGTCAAAGTAAAATGAATATCAAAATAAAACATTGTCAAAATAAAATTGTGGTGGTTTTTTTGTAAATTTTTTGAAAATGCATTTTTTATAAAAAAAATATATGGATAGCTTTTGACAATATATGACATTATTTGCTTTAGCGAATGGTTTTATCGTTAGCGGCAAATTTTTATTGTATATGATAATAAAACATATTCTGTGATATGTATGTATAGCGCAAAACTCATTTTTCCAGGCGTCAATTGCTGGAAATCAACTGAGTTTTGCCTAAACATAGCCATATTTTGAAATTATTTATATTTATTTATATTTATATTTAATTGTATTTAATTTTTGGAAACTGCTGTCTTTTAAATAAGAATAACTTAATGCCTTTTTTCTTGTCTCTATTTGACAGTAATCAGTGATATTCTGGTATTTTTTAACTCCGAATAAACATGAATCTGACAATACTGCAAAAAAAATTCCATCACCAATTTCCAGTCCAACGAAATCGAGAATAACAAATTAAATTCTAATGGAATTTTTTTAGTGGTAATTTTCCAACAAGGTTTTTAATACCAAATGCACCGTAGGCTTTTGATGCGTTCCATTTAACGTTGCAATCATTTCTATAGGAAGTCCAGTATTTCTAAACGGCAATCGAAAAACCAATTCAATACTATCAAGACCCAAAGTAATAGGAATAATTTTTGTTTATTTTATGTGTTGGCAATATGTATTAATAGTTGTAAAGAGCGCTTAAAATGGTTTTCTTTTTTAAATCAAATCAAATCAAAACACGTACAAACACGCTGTCCCTTTACTCTTTTTACTCAAATAAAACATTTTCAAAAGATATCATATAAAACTCTATCCTAAAACATTCCATAATTTGATTTCCGTTAACTAAATTTTCATGTACATACATATATACACCGTATCCATTGAGTTCGCTTGGTTGCTCTAATAATTGAATTTTTTTTGTTGTTTGCCTGCAAGCCAAATCAATTTTTTTCATCAAATCAAAAATACTCAAACAATTTTTATTTTTTCATTAACTTCAGGTTACGTAAAGTAAAAATGGACCAACGAAAATTAATGGATAACGCGAATACAATTACGGATATGGCTAAGGTATATTATTTAAAACATAAAACAGCAACATTTTATGATTAAATTAATAATATTCTAATCTCTATAGACACAAAATTCAGTTTACGAAATAGTATCAGACATGTCATCACGACAAGATGCAATTGAGGAACGGATATCAAATTTAGAAGATAAATTTCAGTCTCTACAGGTAACAACAGACGGATATATTTGCGGATTGAATACTTGACATGATTTTTTTTTTAATTTTAGGAACAAATCGAAGCATTACCAGATATACTAACACGTTGCATACAACAACACCAAGAACGAATTGATCAAAGGCGAAATTTTTTACATCCTGATCATGCCGCAACCGCTTCATCATCTGGTATTCAAACACCAGTACCAACATTAGGGTCACCGTTATTACTTCCTCATTCAAGGTAAATTATATCATTTGGATTTTTTAAATGTTACCCCCTCATTTATATATATATATATATATATATATATATATATATATATATATATATATATATATATATATATATATATATATATATATATATATATATATATATATATATATATATATGTAATATATATACGTATATATTTTAAATAATATTAATTATATATAATTATAATTATACAATACTATAAATACATATATAAATATATATTTGTTGTCGTTGTTTAATTGTTATTTTTATTCTTAAATGCAATAATTAAAAACTAATATAATTTTATTATTATATATAAGATAAAATGATACACGAAATTACGAACGAAAAATCTGTCACTAAAAAAAATCATATAATAAAAATAAAAATAATAAATTTAAGATAAATAAAATAAAAACTATATAAATATGTATTATACACCAAGCACCACACCAGTTTTATTATCCTTGTTGTGTTTCCGCATAATTTTTATTTGCTACATGACACAATCATAATATAAAAATATTATTATTTTTATTTTTATAACACTTTGATATTATTGTTACAACAAACAAAAATACGAAATAAAATTAATAGGTGCTTATACACAACTTAAGATTATTGTTGGAGATTTTATCACGTTAGATCGCGCTGTTAAGTTTATCAACATTAACCGTGTTGGTATGTACGTCCAATCAGAAAATGGTCAACAAATTAAGTGTTTCGACGTTGAAAGATTACCATAATTCAAAACTACGTATATAAATTGACCTATTGAGGGAATTTTATGTATTTAATAAATTTAATGATTATAGTATATTATAGAATTATATCATCCATTTACAAATTTCTTTAAAAAAAAATTTTCTATATCATAATGTAGATTTTTTATGGCTTTACATCAAATTAATTTTAAAAAAATCAACAAATTTAAAAGATGCAGGCAGCATTTTGATAACAATGAAAATTATAATCTTATGCTTATATATACTCGTATATATATAAATATATATATATATATATATATATATATATATATATATATATATATATATATATATATATATAATTATGTATATATAAAAGAACATACACCATAGAGAGTATAATAATCAACAACAAAAACACATAATTTTTTTTTTGCTTAATTTTCCATGTTCTGTATATCAACAACAACAAAATGTTTAGTCTCAGTTGCATGAAGGAAGTTTTCTTTCTTTGTTCTCTTACATTTGAGATTTATAATAGTTTTACAAGAACAGAATTTTCTTCCGTTATATATTTTTTAAGTTTTTATTCTTCACATACTTACACATAACTGTAATATCTTTTTATTTTTTTAATTAAAATTTATCTCTTACTTTACTGTTATGATGAAAACTAAAGCTTAGAGAGTACAGTATGTACATATATATATATATATATATATATATATATATATATATATATATATATATATATATATATATATATATATATATATATATATATATATATATATATATATATATATATATATATATATATATATATATATATATATATATATATATATATATATATATATATATATATATATATATATATATATATATATATATATTTATATATATATATATATATATATATATATACATATATATATACTATATATTATATAGAGACGTACTGAACTGTCTAAGTAAGAAAATTTATTAAGTTGTGTCATAGATTATGTCGTAAGAACACCAAGTTTATATTAAAAGCACTATACAATTATGATTATTTTAATTATCACAGATTTTTTTTTAATTTTTCGTATATGTATTACATAAATTAATTGTATGTTTGTTATTGATTTTACTTTTTATTCTCTATATATAATGTTTATTGCATGATAAAACAAAACAAATAAACTTATTCAATTCTCAACTATATATATATATATACAATGTACTTACATACATAATACTTATATATGAAATACCACAAAATATCCTAGGACTTATGGCTCGATTGTTAACAAAGCTGACTATATATTTTTATAAAAAAAAATATAAAAAATAAAAATAATATTATATATTAAGCTTCTTTCAACCACAGACAACGAGCTTTTAAATCAATTTTCCAAATAAAAAGAACGTTGAATGGTGAGACATGTAAATTTTACCATATATAAGCTTAACGTATTTTTGCTATTGGTAAACATTTTCCTGAAATAACAAATTTTTGGAAGTCATCTTTAATTTTATGATTTTTATGTTATGAGTGTACATACCGTAAAAAAAAATTATTTAGAATATCATTTTTAGTTATGGTATAAAACAAAGGAATTCAAATATGTACTTACGGTTCTTCCTTTTTTTTTAAATGGCTACCAATTTTTTTTATCCATCATTTAATACTAGTACATATAGAGCAAAAACATAGGGGGCAGCAATGGTAATTACGTGGCACGCTAGAAATTGTCAGTAGCACGCGAATAAATTCATTGCACCTGTAGTGGGCACTATGGCGTATCGTATTTTTATATATTATGTCCCACGGTTTTATTTGGATGCAATTCTGATATTTTATTAGCAATATAAATAGAATAAAATACAAATTTATAGTAGCTTGTCTTTTATTTTATCAAAAATATTTTTATCAATAATAAGATTAATCACCCTTCACCCTTATTGAGAATTTCATATCGACATCGATATTATGCCTATCCAAAATATTGTGATTGTGAAGTCGATATCGTCTCATGTTAAGCAGCGTACATAACATCGGGAGAATTTACCATAGTATTGAGTTGAAGTTAGACGCTGATGTTTTCGCTCAAAATTTAGCCCATTTTGTTAGATTTGCTAAATTTTTCATTATCAATTTGAGATTAACTGTGGCAATACCAAATTTTTTATTATTGTGCGTTTTGAGATAACATGTCTTATTTTAGATTTTTCAATTTATTAGTTGTAGCGGCCATTTTAAATAACAAATAAATTTATCGAAATGGAGCAAAATATTGATATGGCCGTATTGGGACTGATTCACTAATTTACTACACAACAACAAAACACAATTCCAAATTAAACGGAGACATTTTGGAACTGTATTGCACTTTTTACTGACAACAATAAATATAATAATTAATATTAATCAAATGACGAAAGGTGGGTGATTTCTGGTAGATCGGTATGCCGTAGGACAAAACGATGCTGACCTCTATGACGGATTATTATCTCTACTACGGTTTATTTTGGATATACTCACAAATTATGAATTTTGAATGAATGCGAATACCTGCTGAAAATCATTTATTTTAATTGATAATAGGTAATAATTATATTATATAAAAACCTAATTTTATTATAATATTACATAATTTTATAATAAAATTAAATAGCTACACGAAATATAATTAAAACAATATACATATGTGCACAAAAATTATCGGTGACACGGAATAGAAAAATAAAATAAACTTAAACGTCAAAATTCAAAAAGAGCAAACTATAATATGCAGTTCATCTATAGTACACTGCGTATTACAGTCATAATTTAGAAAAACAATATTTTTTTGTTGGTAACCCTGCGGATCATTTTGCTCAAAGATAAAAATTTTTTAACTCGAGTATGGCACAAGTAGGAGGGGCTTATAACATTTTAAGCGATTTGATTGATCGAAAGATTGAAAAAAAGGAGAAAAATGTACTATGGTAAATTCTCCCGATGTTATGTACGCTGCTTAAGGACTTCCAATATGAGACGCGATAAAATAAATAAAAAAATTATTAAACACAAATATGATTCATATAAGTTTTACGTCATATGTATTTGGATTTATGTACATATTAACAAACTAAATTAGTAAATAGTAAATTTCTATGTAATAAAAAAAATTAATTTAATTTTATAATTTAAATAAATATTAAACACGAGAATGTATTGAAATGCGTATATTACTAAAATAAAATATAAACATAAATACAAATTCTTGGCATTTTTACAGAAATTTTCAAAAAAACAATTCACAATTGCTAACATAACAAATAAATTTACAAATGTCGTGATTTTTTATTCAAGAATTTTCGAGTTCGAATATAGTTCTGGATAAGAATTTTCTCGTTTTTCAGTAAAATCCAAATGAATTTAATTTTTTTTATCAATAAATATGATACATTTAATGTTAAACTACATATTTTAATTCAATATTATCAACATAATATGAAATTTAACTTTATTTTTCAATGTTCTCGATAAAATCATAGTACACGAACTCGAAATAAAGGGAAATTTTAAAAGAAATATTTTAAACAAATATTTTTCATTGTATTTAGCTTAATACCTGTATTATTTAACAATAACCATCAAAAAATATAATTAGAAGTTGAAATTGTTCAAGATAAAGAGGACTTAAATAAGATATATTGGTTAAATTAAATAGAATTTCCCTGTATTATTCCCAATGCATGGAGCATAGATTTGAAGTTCTGTTAATAAAAAAAAGCAACTAACCACCTAATGGGCAGTTTAACCTTGTTCTACTAATCCTGGTTGTTACAACAATTGCGGGCCATTTTAAAACTCACAGTATATGCTTAAGAAATTACGAACATTTAAATTGGTCAGTGGTTGAGGCAAACAGGAAGTCTGGTTAATTGATGCAAACAGGAATTCAGGTCAATAAAAATAAATTTATTGGAGTGCGTCGTGACGCAGTGGTTAATGCAATTTTTAACCCACTGTCTATCATCTTGATTCATAGATGGCAAAATCTATTTATTATTATAAGGTAAAATTTTTGATGTAGGTCTTATATATAGGTATGTTAGGCCATGTACCATATCGAATACTATTTTTCTGGTTTCTTTTGGTATATATAAGACTTTATAACGTTTGTTGAGACATCACATTTGTTTGATTTAAAAACGGAAAAAATTTAAATATTATAGAAATTTATTTGACTCGAGTACACTTCTGCAATCTGTGCCAAATCAATTGAACTGCACATCTACAATCTTTGCATCCGGTATACGTATTCCATCAATCCGTGACAAAGTCCGCTACGATATAGTTCTTACCTGTCATGAGCTGTATGTCGCTTGTGAATTCGTCAATATAGTACAAATGCCTAAACTGTCTAGGTAAAGCGTACACTAATTGCTTATGATCCGTATATGATCCGACAAATAAGGCGCCAACATTTCCCGATCATAATCGCTATACCGTGTATTCTGTAGCACGGCACCAACAAGGCATACCCCAGATTCAGGATTCTCCAAGTTTGTTACATTGCTTAACTGTTCTTTACAATTTTCGAATGATTTAATTGTACCTTGGCCTGTTATTCTTTTTGCTCTCTGTTAGAAAATCATTTAATAATGCCTGACCGGAATCTGGTGAAATGTTCTCACCAAGTGTAATGTAGAAAATACGGCGCAGCCATGTAGTTGATGACTAAAATCTTGGAGGTGCGGTATGGAGTAGCGGTCAGGTTGAGTGACAGGATTGAGAGCCCGATAATACCCGCAAGCGCTCTAATGTCCGTCTCTCTTTTTGGCCGTGTAGTGGGCTGGCCCAATGATAATCGGTTGAGTTCAACTAACTTTTTTAGCCGGAGCATGGCATTTGTACCGATAGTCATGTTCTCAATGGTTGTCAACGATGAAGATACATTGTTTACTGTTTTTCCAGTTGTGTGAAGGAACGTAATAGAATCGATCATACGACATCTGCTATTATAATATTCCAATTAAAATCACGTCTAAGACAAGTTTAATCCAGTTTTAAAAGTCGAGTGTCGTAGGTGTTAACCCGAGACAAATTCGCAAAAACAGAGAATTCATTTTTACCCTTATACTTATCCCCATGAATTTTAACGTAATCACAAGGCTTACCGCACTTTTTGGCATATTGATTAAACTTGAAATGGTATTAACAAAGTGTGCGTTTTTTGCTTCCGTTGATCATGTTATGGATTGTTGCCGAGAGCCGCGAGCCCTGTCGTGTGTGCTAGAGGTTTCCCATAAATCATTAGATGTTAAAAATATTCGGATTTGCTGAGTCGACCGTTGCATCCACAATTTTCTCAGTAATTTTCATCCACAATTTTCTCAGTAATTTCTGGGAAATTTGAAAAGTTTTCCAATATTTAAAGTGAGACTTCAAAAATGTTTTCAAAATCCATGGAATTTTGTAAATTTTGATCAATTTTTGAAAATCTGTTAAAAACGGAAATTTATAAAATCTTCAAAATTTTAATTCAATTTTTTATAATTCAAGTTTTAAAAATCGAAAATACATCTGAAAACCGAATTAAAATTCAAAATTTGAAAAATACCCCAAATTTCTAGTTAACTTTCCCTAAACATAGTGAATTTTGAATATTGTAACAATTGGAGAAAAGCTCTATAAAATTCAAAAAATCCGCACCATAAATTTGAGTTGAACGATGACCGTTTAACACTCAAATTTTAATTCGGATTTAAAATTATATCTTCAGAATCTTTTAAAATTTAATTAAGAAATTTAAGAGTTTTATTAAATTTTGGTTTTTCAAAAGCGAGTTAAAATTGAAAATTCATAAATTTGATTTAAAATGTCGATTTTATAGGTAATCTCCATTTCGCAGCTAATCGTAATTAGAAATTTAGAATTTTCAGAATATGAAAATTATTACCTTTAAGGATTAGAAACAAATTTACAGACAAATTAACCTTATCAATTTGATTAAACGACATCTTCCTTTCCACAATCGGCGTTGATGATCGTTTTTTTTATTTTCGAGCACATGAATGTATCTTCTTACTACATAGTTGGTGACCAAAAAATATTCTGGAATTCCGAAATTACAATTTTTACCAATTTTAAAAAATTACAAATTGTGATTCGTCAGCGATTTAAATAGTAGCACATAAATATGGGATTCCAAATATTTAAACTGGAATCTCAATCAATTTTTTTTAGTTTCCACAAAACAAAACAGCTTTCTTTATTTATTAAATTTAAAAAAGAAAATTACGAAGAATTTGTTTAACCAATAGTTTGAATTCAGTGCAGCCTAACTGTACGAGGTACCAATTTGGAGGTAAAACCTGTGAGTTTTATTAGCATAAATGATTTGATCTTGTTTCTGTTCGGAAGCTTCCCTTACAACTTTCATTACTTCATTCGTTTGTAATAGCAAAGCCATCTTTATATATAAAGCCTCCATGTTGAGCGATATTTTCAAACGAGTTAACCAAAAAATGTGTAATTTACAAAGAAGTCTATGCAATCCCATGGCAAAACATACAAACTTATTTTGAATTGTTCAACTATTAATAGTTAGAGCTTTTAATATTTTATTACATAAAGTTATAGATAAAGAATTGAATTAGGTGATGGCCAGGGTTATTTTTCGAAATTATATTAATTAAACATAATTTTTATGATTATAAAATTGTCATTAATTTAATTTATTTGCGCTTTTAAATTTGTAAACACAAATATATATCTGATATATTCTAATACTCTCTTTCAATATACTGCATTCACTCCAACACAGAAATAAAATAGCTCGATTCAAAATCTAAACATCGAAAAATATGTATAAAAATTATGATAACTACGATAAATTAAAATTTAGGAGATAAATCGGATAAACGCTGGGAAATTTCTCATTAAACCAAAATAAAAATATTGATCGTATCGATCAAATAAATTATAAAATGTTGTATTTTGTTTTGAAGGTTACAAAAGGTTACATAATTTATAAACAATACGTCAATTAGGATTAGGAGAGGGACAATTTGATCACGCTCTCAATATTATTTTTTATCCGATTATTTTTTGTTGTTGCTATGAAATAAAAAATTGTGTTCATATATTTTTTCTCGTTTTTTGCGTTGTTTTATGATCATTATGTTTGTTCCATTTTAAAAAAAAACATTGATGTTTTCTTTTTTTGGTTTATTTGTTTGATGGGAATAAATTATTTTGTTGGTTATGTACACAATGTCCCTTTCTTACAAATTTTTATTCTATTTCTATTTGAGCTTTATTAGAGAATAAAGTATCTTATTTTCCTTTAATTAATACAATAAAATGGAAAACCCCACGGAAAAATCCTTCAAGTCAGGTGAAAACCAATGTTTATAGTTTCAATTGATTTCAAAAAATTATAATTTTGAGTTACTTTTCATTCAAATATTTCTATAAACGAAAATCATGTCTCTCCATATAAAATGTATGAAGAGAGCGATTATTTTTGTCATTTTAGGTATCTTAATAAAAGTTCGTTTTGAACATGGAGGCTTGATTTATTAAGATGGCTTTGGTAATAGACAGGATCCTTTCCAAGCATTACATACGCAGGCGTAAACTCAGTAGCTTTGCATTTGGTTGAGATCATCGCGAATCGATGAATCTTAACTAAAACAGCTAATTGGATTTAACGTTCTTATTCGGGTCTCTCAGCCGGATTCGTATAGCTGGGATGATTACGAACTATATGGACGCTATTATTTAGAAATCACACAATTTTTCATCATCTGCGGTTACCGGAGAGTATCCTGCGGTAGGAGTATTATGGAATGATATTTTACACACAAATGGTATCTTAAATTGGCAGCCATTTCGAAAAAGGGGAAATGAAAATTGATTTTAAAACATTTGATCGTGAAAACCATAAAATTAAATTATGACTTCCAATTCCATACATTTTTCTATAAATAAAGTTATAATTAACTTCCTTTGACATGTGTATAGTAAGTAGCTCGTAAATCTATTATTCTAAATTATATTCATTATTCCCAGTATGGCATAAACAATTATTAAGTACCAGTTTCGTTTGATTGAACCATTTGCCATCATATCCGTATATCTGAACGAACCTGGGGATTACAAATTATATAACCACAATCATTTCCATTCACCCATTATAGTGTTGATATTTCTTCTTCTTTATATATCTTACACCTCATATATCACAAAATTATCTTTTATATTAAATATATATAGCATACATATATACATATATTATATAAACATTTCATATATAATTTATTTTAATTATTAAAACTATTATTTATAGGTAAGACGTAGATATGAAAACAAGAATGTTTCTTTATGAGTCAAAAATCAAAATATAAATATGAAAAAATACAAACTTAAAAATAATAGCTTCCTACACTATAGTAGTAAGTAAAGACAAAAATTAAATTAATTACATAACAAATTGGTCAATATTGTAAAACTTCTCGCTTCTAATATAAAATTAAAAACGATATAATATAAATATTTTCCAAATTTTGTAGATATAAATTTCTTGCTTTTGTCTCAAAAATATTATATAGAAATGACTTTCTTATGTATACTATACAAAACGCTAATTCACAACGTAATGCTAATTAATAATATCACACTCTTTTGAAAAATAATTAAAAAAAACAAAATATTCTAAAATTGTATGTCAAAACCAAAAAAAAAAAAAATATTTAGAATGCAAAAAAAAAAAAAATTCAAAATTTTATTTGTAAACTATTTTTTATTTAAATTTCTAAATGTTATTGATGTCCCCTTTTGATGTATTTTTGTTTTCTTTCTCTTGACCTTCATAGTTTTACTTTCAGAAGTGTACCATCGGCGACAGCGCCATCATATCAATGGCCTACAAGTCCTATACTACCACCAATATCAAGCCGAACACCACATTTAGTTCCCGAAACATTACAACCGACCACAACCACATCATCACAGTCAACAAATAATATAAATAATAGTAATATAAATAGTTTATTAAATAATTTGGTTGCAACATCTAGTAGTACAGCGCCATCACCGCCTACAACCACAATTGCAACATCATCCACAATAAATTCAATAACATCATCCACACCAAACACATATGGTTTAAATGATAATTTCAATAAGACAACTAGTAGCTGAATCGAAATTTTAGAACTAAATATAAATGATAATAATAATGTAACAATTAACTTAAGTAATGATAACAATAATTGCATTAATAATAGTAATAATGTTAATACATCTACCAACTATAATAGTAGCAATATTAAGAAATTTACTAAACAGAGGGAACGTGCTGCACGTTTATAAAAATATAAAATAAAAAAAAATTAACGTAAAAATATTGATTACCGTAAATAGTAATCATAATGAAACACAAAAAAATTCTATTTTTAAGTTACATACTTTTATTTATTTTTTATTAAATATAATATATATTATATTATGTATATATAATATACATATATGTATTTATATAATAATTACGAAAAGACAAAATATACTTTAGGTTTATATCATATAAAATTATATAAATAAATTAAATATATTGTTTCCAATTATGTATTACGTTAATAAAATTTAATAAATTAAAATAAGAAAATACCAAACAAAAAACCAACCTGTATAAATCGAAAAATAATGTATAATTTTTTATTTAATTAAAAAAGATTAAAAACTATTTTTAAAATATAAAAATTTTTGTGCCTATTATCGAAAAATTCCAAAAAAAATATTAAAAAACAAAAATAAAAAATTAACACAAAAACCAATTTTCTTCTTGTTTATATTAGACGAATATATATATATATATATATATATATATATATATATATATATATATATATATATATATATATATATATATATATATATATATATATATATAATATTATATAATTACTTTAATAATTAATTTATATAGAATATTTGAAATTAAAATAAAATTCAAACTCCAAATAAATTAAAATTATTTATTTTTTTTTTTTATATATAGTATCATATTTAAATAATTCAAATTATTGTTATATTTGTATTTACTATATATAATACAATTTAAAATCATATATATATATATATATATATATATATATATATATATATATATATATATATATATATATATATATATATATATATATATATATATATATATATATATATATATATATATATACATATATATAATTAAAATGTAGGCATTTTGGTTAAAGAGTAGTGTCAAGTAAAATTGATTTACAAAAATAAAATACTTTAATTTTCATTTGTTTTTTTTTTCATAGCTTACAACAACGAACAACAATAGAAAAGTAGCTGAAAATTCGGCTTAAAAAAAATTCTGTGATTATACATAAACCACTTTGTCTATATATATAGTTTGCTTAATTAAAATGCGCACAAAATTTGTATATTTTTTTCATGCCTTATTTAATAAAATAAAATGCCATCAATTTGACTTGACACCATATAATATCCACCAAAAAAAATGATCTACTCTACTAGTCCCAATTTTAAATAAAACAAAATTATTTATTATGTTTATATTCCCATTTTAATTATGTTTTCAATTTTTAAAAAAAAAATGAGAAAATTATTTATATTAAATTTATAAAATTATTAAATAAAATTTTTTTTAAAAAAAAAGCTTTACTTAAATTAGGGTGCCTGCATTTGCTAAACAAGTAAAATAAAAATAAATAAAACAAACAAGAATTTTACATTTTTTAAAAAAAGGAAAAGTCTTAATTATTTATATAATTAATCATTATTATTAGAAAAAATAAATATTTATATATTTTTATTTTTATTTAACTATTTTATTTTATTTTTCATTAAATAATTAATTTTATAAAAATAATAAAGTGACGCTTAGCAAAATTTTCTGAAATTTATTATGAACAACAAGAAAAGTAAATTACTTAATTTATATTATTGGAATTTATAAAATCATTAATAGCCTTTTTGTAAATGACTTTGAAATTATGAAATCAATCCTTATATTATAATTACACGTATGTACATATATATATATATATATATATAATTTATTATTATTGTTTAGTTTTATAATAAAAAAAAAATATAATTTTGAAAAATAGTAACCCCACCAAAACTAATTAATATTATACAACAGAAACACAAAACTAATTCTCTATATATGTACATGTATATGACATAAATAATATTATATCCTATTTTCCTAAATAATTCACATGTAAGGACAAATTTATTATATAATAAATATACGTGTGTATATACTTATGTACGTACATACAGTCCATTTCATAACACTGTATCACCAAATAAAAACATTTCAAAAATTACAAAAATATTCACGATTTGAAAAATTTCAATAATGTTTCATAACTATGTGAATCACGACTTTTTAAAGCTAGTATAAACTTTAAAAAATTAATAAAAATGAAAAAAAAACGGTAAAGTCCACTATTCCATTATGCAAAAGTTTACATTTGAGAGTAAAAACAAAAAGAGGGAAAAATATAGATTCGCAGAAAAATTGAGTTTGGAAGCTTTAACTATAATTAAATTTTCATAAACGTTGTAATCCGACAACTATGGCAAAATTATAAGGATTTTCCACTTTCAATAATAGTTTAAAAACACAAAATTTAAAATTTACTTTAATTTTTTTCTTATTTATACATCTTCCAAAAGATCCTAGAATTATAGATTTGTTCGAAGATATATAAAATAAAATGAATTTTAAAAATGTAAGCTTTAAATACTTAATTGTAAATTGGTAGACGTTAAATTTAGATTCAACGGGTATCGTAATTCGGATTTTAAATTAAAAACGTAAAAATTTTTTGCGCATTGTAATAATGGTACTGAACTACCTTCAATTTTTTGAATTTAAGGTGTATGCAATCTTTGATCGTCCGAAGAATCATACAACATTTTTGTAGAATTGACAAACCCCTTCGATTTTACCATTTTGCAAGGCCGATAAACATTTTCCACATGACATTTGTTTGTTTGGTGTTTTAGTTGAGATAATGCTAAAACTTTAGTTAATTTAATAGATTAGGCTTTCGAAACGAAATACTTATTAACATACATACATAAGTAACCTTTGAGGTGACTTATTTTCTGTCTCTTTCTTACATAAAAATCTAACTGGGATTTTAGTTTTTATTTAATTGTTATATTAAATTTATGTATAATGATACAAATGCAACGCTCTACTTTAGTGATATAAAATAATTTGTGTAATTTTTTTAATTATTTATTTAGTGATACAGTGTTATGAAATGGATTGTATAATTATATGTATGTATGTATATACATATAATCATATATATATAGAGAGGGATAAAACTAATAATTAATTTCTAAAACCAAAACCTAGTAATAAATACATATTATACATAGATAATTTTATAATTTTTAAGTAAATTTAAAAAAATTACCGATGGTTCTATTTAGTTCTTAAGTAGTAAAAACAAATTAAGTAAATAATTTATTATTACAAAAAAAAATGAATAAATGACAAAAAAGTTTATTATTGTTTAAAATTTTAAATTTGAGTTTTTATTTTTTTAATTTATTTATTTATTTCAAATTATAATTGTTTATTTATTTTATTTCAGTTATAATATATGATATTGAATAAATGTGAATAGATATACAGTCGGCTGTTACCAAAAATTCAATTTATTAGAAAATATTATAAAAATAAAATGTCTCGGGTACAGTATGTATAAAAGTATATAATATACCTATATAAATATAATTAATATGATTATAAAATTTTTTAAATTATTTTTTGTAAATATTTTTTATTCGTTTTTATAATGAAAAACTATTTTCAACATTTTATTATAATAATATATTAAATTAAATCGTAATACTCCAAAACAAGAAAAAAAAAGATCGTTACAGTATTATATTTAATATATAACAGCAAAAGAAATTAATTTTCATTTTTATTAAATATACTATAAGTAACAAATAAAGTGCCTAAAATAATGGAGTTTCTCTTTAGTCAAGTGCGAGTATAACGTTCGTAAATTCGTACATATAATGTTAAGATAACACAAAACAGTTAAAATCTGCAAGCAATTGTCTTCATTTTATCTATACTCGAGTGTCCCAGTGTCGAATAGGGCATGCGGCTGGGTTAATTTCATGAAGAAAAAAACGGAAAATGATCCCCTATTCACTTAATTTGCATTTGAAATTTTCTATTACGGCACTCCTAAAAATTCAGTTGTTTTTATCCAGTTATCCTTCAATTTTTTGTTTTTAGTTTCATAATACCAGTATTCATTCGTAGTTATTTTCATTAAGACAAAATATTGGTAAAATTCAACAAATTAGTAAAAAATAATTTAAATTAATTAAATTTTTCTAGAAAAAACACTTAATTTCAACTTATTAGGTAACTTTAAAAAAAGACACTGTTGACTGATGCTAAATACCGTTCTTTCTCTGTATATTCTTCTTGCAGTAATATCACGATTCTCATTGCTTCTACATTTCATTAACATTAGCACAAGAGATCGGCGTATACTCATCATAATTAATAATTATGTAAATTTGAACAAAACATTTAAATCACAACCGAATTCTGCTAAATTTCGAACTAAACTAATAATTTAAATTTCCATATTCCCGGCGTCTACACTATGCAAAATCGCTGAGATTTTCTCTCATGATATAAAATTTACCAATGTATGTGTAAGTATATTATCAAAACCGTCATAAGATACAAGCCAAATTCATTTAACACTTCTATGATTTGTTTACCCTCCTATAGCCGTGTACATACACGATATAAAATAAACTCGAAAAACGGAAAAAACTATTTTATAGGTATTGGTGTCATATCATTTTGTGTATAGAAAAAAAAGAGTAGGATAAAATTATAGAAAATTAAAATTTGTTGTTGGGAATTAAATTTTTTTACATGCAGGTGCAATATATTATTTATTTTGTTTCTATAATATCTACAAAGGGTGTTTCCAATTACTGGTATTAATTAACAAGCATGTACAGAAATAAATTGTAAAAAAAAAATTGTTTCAAGAAACAATCAAATTCGTTACCGTTAAGCCCTTATAATTAAATCTAAATTAGAGCATTACACTATTTTTTTCCGCTCCTAACCTTTGATTTGACATACATAATTTATTTTGCGTTTCACTGTTCTACTCAGAATTAAATTTACTTTATCGTGAAAATAATTTTAGTTATAATCCGTTATAACGGCTTAACGATAATGAATTTAAAAGTTACTTAAACAATTTCTTAGAATTTAATTCTGTACATGCATTGTTATTATAACACCAGTAATTGGAAACACCCTGTATGTATATTGTAAATAAAACAATATATATTTTCTCTTTTTTTTTTTATTATGTATTCTTTTGTTTTTTCATAATTTTTACTAACACTAAAAGAAATAGGAGGTGAAATTAAGCTAGTATGTGAGTACGAAATACTCAATTTGGCTTGTATCTAACCCGGGATCTACACTATGCAAATTTGCTGATATTTTCTCTCATGATAATTTATGTTTGTATGTGTTTTTTTCAATGTATTGATAAATATTAATTAAAAAATTTTCATAACTAGGCATTCTACTCGCATGATAATTTCTACAAATGTCAAATAAAATTCGGTGCATACTGTCAGAAAATTAGTAGGTTTTTAAAATCGTGAGTATTTTTTTTATGCAGCTATGAAAAAAATGGAAAACATAGTAACATTTTGTAAAAATTTCATGATAATTTTTTCGTGAAATAGCCTCCTGATAATTTGCTGAGAATGTCAAAATATGTATAATATACTTACACATACATTGGTAAATTTAATTTCATGAGAGAAAATATCAGCAAATTTGCATAGTGTAGACCCCGAGTTATGATGGTTTTGATATTATACATATTTTGACATTCTCAGCAAATTATCAGGAGGCTATTTCACGAAAAAATGATCATGAATTTTTTACGAAATGTCACATTAAAATGCACTTTTAAGGTTATGTTTTTCATTTTTTTTCCGAGTGTTAAGACGTATGGTTATAGCTGGATAAAAAAAAATATTTCGCAATGGCATTTAATACAGAAAATACTATAAAATTAATTCACATGTATAGAAATAACGAATGTCTATGAAAAATAAACAGTAAACAATTTAAAAGAACCGATTTAAATAATGATGCGTTCCAAAAAATTGCAAAAGAATTAAACATAGACATTGAACTGGTAAAAAAAAAAATTAGAAATGTACAAAGCACATATGTGGCTGAAAAAAAAATTAAATAAACAAAAAAAATTCGAAAATCTGACAGTATTCACCGAATTTTATTTGACATTTGAAGAAATTATCATGAGAGTAAAATGCCCAGTTACAAAACCAACACAAATGTACTACAAGCCTGATTCAGTCAGTGAGAACACAGATACCCTCTTACATTTAATAGCTTATGCTTGAAAGTGTTAGTACAAAAATAGAATAAAACTACTCTCATCACACAATAAATGCATTGATAAATTATTTTTTTTTTATTTTCGCTCTCTCTTTGAAATAAAATTTGTTAGTATGTTTGCAATTGCAAGTAGTTAGTACGTTTATAAATGTCTATCCGTAAGGATAGAAATATGTATCACTATCGTATTACATATTAGTAGCTTAATTTAACGTCGAAGATGGTCGGACAGGAATCAATTTCAAGTAATCGACAAAATGAGTAGGAGTACCATGATTAATTTTTTAGGTGTAAATCAAAAGATTTTAATTTGTATTTTTTAAATTTCAGCACGAGGAAAAGCAATATGGAAACTTTTATAACTAGAATAAAGGTTATGTAGATTTCCATTGTGCATAAAAACCTCTAAGATAATTTCATAACTAACTAATAAAATGTATATATTCATTTTTACATAATAAACATTAAAATAAAAATTTAAGTAACGTTGAACAATTCAGTAATTATACTTAGATATTAAATAAATAATAAAATAACAAAACAATAAAATATAATTCAGGTAAAACTTTCTTTGGTGGTACAATTAACAATCCAGACTAGAGGCTGCTTCAGTCATATCACTTCGATGTTTGGTCCGGTAGTATACATAAAAATAAAAAAAAAAGTTAGCAAAATCTTAAAAATCGAAATGAAATAATAATAATCGAAATAATAATCATTTGTATGTAAGAATTTTCCGATTGGTAATATTGCTTAAGGCGTGGCGCTTGTCGTTGACTTTGCTTACGTAATTATTAAGTAAAATATTAGCAAAACACTTACTAATATTGAAATAAATATTAAAGCTAGTAGATCCGCATTCGCATTCATGATCAAAGTCAATATCTGTTGCATCATTCTTCCTTAGACTATCCATTGTTAAGTTAACCAATATGCCCTTTTGATTTTTACATTATAAAAACTTAACTCTTAGGTCTTCAGTACGAAGAATTTCTTGAAATAAGGAAGACATGTGAAACAGTATATAGTTTGTTTCGTCTGATGCAACAGATAGCCCTCCGCGTTGAAGATAATTGAAATAATGGGAGTTTGTTATGGTTCCTTTATTGCTTAAATATAAAACTTGACAGGATTGACACTTTATTCTATTTGTCGCCTTATGAGCTGCATACCCAGCTACATAAAGTTTAGCATCACTGTCAATTTCTACATTTTGAAGGTAAAAATCATTATCTAAAATAACATCGAAATCGGTTAAATCAATCTCTTCGTACAGTGAATTTTCATTAATTGGTTGCAGCAATGACTTGTACTCCTTTTTATTGTGGGCAAATATATTATGCAGCCTTATCTTTTTCTCGCATCTTCGACTTCTGTGTATGAGACTCTATAGCTGCAACCAGCTAACGAACGATATAACCGATATCTACTTTCTAGATCATCAGTCTGGAACTTCCCGAGTAATATATAATCTACATTACAATGGGATAACGAAAATTTAATTAGATCTATTAACGTTTGGGTGGTAAGTTTGAGGACATTGGAAGTACTCGTTGTTAAACTACCACCATTATTAAAACTTGTGCTCCAAATGTAGAGCCAAGATAAAAAATTTACTAAGAATTTGTAATTGTCGTCCATCACCGATTTGATTGGGAGAGCAGATTATATTCGTTTCAAAATACCCTTAAATGTTCCTTTTGTATTAAATATATTCCAAAATTTTCTTATAATAACACAGAAGTCGGCAGTTTCTTTCATTTCATCAAAATGGTATAATGCTGCAATGGTAGAATCGTGGAATAAGTTGTCAACCAAGGTAACATTTTGTCTTTCCAAACTTGTTGGATTTACGGTTTTATGGTCCAATTTATAGGGTTTTGTAATTTGTATTGACAAATCATTGGACATATCAAATAATTTTTCAAAATTTGAAAATGATGCCTGCTTAATTGAAAAATCTTCGAAATCGGGGAAAAAAAATGTTCTGTTTATTGTAGTTAAATTAAGCCAATTGTTTCGAATATTTTTAAAAAGATGAACAGTATCATACTGACAAAATATTTTATAATCTGAAAAATCAACATATTTTGATTAATTCTGTTGTTATCGGTTATAACAACTAACACTTTAAAACCGAGTGTTTGGACAAATTTAATAACATTTTTAAATTCTTGCTGGTTAGTTCAATGTTCTCAACAATAACCTTTACGAAAAGGCTATGAGAGACACATATTCTAGTCGAAATATTGCATCCCACGGTGTCAGAACTTTTTAACTTATAGAAAACCACTGTGTCGGTAGTTTTATATATGAAATATTGTGACACGTCTAATTTTTCCCCGAATTGGCTTACAAATATTTCATAATTACCGATATAATCACCTAGTGGAACTATATTTTCAATTGGTTTGTTCTGATCAAATAAATCTTCTTCTGTCACCTCAAGAGAAATACGATCTAATAAAATGGATGGTATTGCATTCTTAGTGAGTCTAATACGCTTAACTGTTTCACCTAAAGGAAGTACGGGAGAACTATAATCGTGTTCTCCAAAGTGTTTGGCACAAATCAAAGAATATTTGGTTGGTTTCCAATTTGGCCTACCAATAGCATTTATCCATTTTGTCTTTAATTCCTCACAAGCTGGAAACATAAATTTCACTATCGTGGGATCTATTGGTGTACAACCTATAACGCAGCAACGACGAGGCATATTTAATAAATAAATAAATTGTAAATTTAAAACTTTAATACTAAATTTAAATTTAAAAAAAGGTGTATATATGGTCCCAAGTCACCCAATTGCACTTTAAAGATTCCTTAAACTAATATCACAAATTTATAAACTATTATCACAGATTTTATATATACAAAAATATCACAGTAGTGCTTTTGGGTATGGACTGGGATTTTATCACAGCGCTCTATCACTAATTACGATTAAGTTAAACAATAATCCTTCGCCAATTTAATAATCCTTACCAATCAAAAATCCTTACAATTTAATACAAAAATACAAATGAAACGGTCTACTTACCTGTTCAAATCGAAAGCGATTTATTTCGATTTACTTTTCCCACTTAAACTTTAACGGTCATCAACGGTTTTCACTAATTAGTATCCAACTAAAAACAAAAATCAAATAATTTACAAATTCTTTCTTAGATTACTATTTGTATTTGATAATTTTAAATTATTTAACAATTTATAAACCTTAATTGCTTTTACCTTAATTATTTTTAATTAAAAGAAATATTCCGCACCACACCAAACCTTTCATCTACAAATTTTATAATGCACTAAATTAATGTAATATTGCATGATAGATAATAACGAATAATGTACCAACGAATATAATCTGTCATTAAGAGAATGTTACTTTTTTCCAAATTTCTATACCATATATTCTCTCCCAAAAGTTTTTGTTTTTTTTTAACTAAAATTTTTACGTAAATTCTCACTCATTTGTATAGTGTATCGATCACCAATACTTTCAAGTATAAGCGCATAGGAAATGAAATAATATTGGTGACAATCAGGCTTGAAGTACATTTGTGTTGGTTTTGCCAAATAATTATCAATACATTGAAAAAAACACATACAAACGTAAATTATCATGAGAGAAAACCTCAGCAATTTTGCATAGTGTAGACCCCGGGTTGGGAAATGTACTACAAAAAAATCACCAATACATTCTAAATAATACAGTTCTGTTTATTGTTCCATGTTTACTGTTTTAAAAATAATTGAAGAACAAATGTTTGCTTTATAGGCGTTTTTTTCATAGTAACCAATGCAGCGTAGATTACGACCATACAATTAAGCACTTAACATATTACCACCTCGCCTCGACTTTTTCATATTCCACAAATACGAAGCCTATCACTCATTCATATTAGAGCGACGCTTCGTCGTTTTATTTTTGCAGCTGTCTATCTATTAGATATACATATATAAAACGGAAAACATTCAAATTAGCTGTAAGGTTGACAAATGACAGCGCCTTGCGCGACTTTGATTTGTTGAAGTCAAGTGTGGATCGCAGTGTGGAACGCATTGCGTACGCTTCGTAACTAATTTCATTTCATCAAATATTTTAGTTTTCAAAATTATCAATTATAATTTAATTATTTGATAATTATTTTTATTAATTTTTATATAACTTAACATTTTTAACCAAATAAATCTAATTTATAAAGTTAAATACTATAAATAAAAAAAAAAAAAAATTCGCAGCGCAAAGCCGAGGCGTTAATATGAAAAGTGCTTAATAGTACAATACATAAAAAAATTAATAAAATACAATATAATGCCTTTAAATTGACTGAAAACGCAAAATATTACCTTGAATCCTTTACCCAAGGAGAAGAAAATGTAATCGTTTTATTGCCAAAGAAAGAATGCCTGTGTACTAAATATGAATATTTTGCACTATTTGGACTACTATTCGACAGTAAACAATTCCAAGCATAGTACTTGTGAACAAATGGGATGGGATTCCAATAATATAATAATATCGGCAGACTGCAATACAATCCAAACATGATTATCTTAATTTCGGAAATTACTACATTTTTATATACTACAAGAGACAAGCAACATTCCTAATAGAAAAGTATGGAAATCTATATTTTCATTGTTCGTTGATTTCTGATTTATAGAAGTTCCCGTATCTGTATATCATTATCTGTGACTATGCACATAAAAACCAGTAAGATTTCTTAAATTTTTAAAATTTATTTTCATGAAATTA
The DNA here is from genome assembly GCA_951394425.1 of Tipula unca. NCBI lineage: Eukaryota > Metazoa > Arthropoda > Insecta > Diptera > Tipulidae > Tipula > Tipula unca. The sequence goes on along the minus strand of OX596380.1, from coordinate 4,777,943 downwards.
ATTCAGCAGCATGCCCTTATTCGTTTGCACCAAATAGATACTGAAGACATCCTGCGAATAAAAATATTCTTCTTAATTCGGGCCTTAAAATAAATAAAAATACAAAGAACGAAACAAATGGAAGAACCTGTAGTAGATTAAACATTAAATACAATTATATGAATTTATGGTAACAGACGATCACCGCAGAAAAATCGATACATAGTTTAACTTCATACCTTGAAATGTTGTAGTTTGTTTTGTCTATATACATATAAGTATATAATTTTTGTTGATAAGTCCCGAGTAATTCATATTTTATATATACAATTAAACGTATTGTATTTCCGTGCCTATAATTATTTTGTATTTATCATATGTTACGCCTTTATTTTTACCCTAGATTGTGTCTTAATGAATCTATGGATATATACGTACTATACCCATTATCATTTAGTTCGTCTTAAAATTTGCATGAATTTACCCCTATGAAATGTTGGTCTTGGCGAGTTCCAAATACCCATATTTATATTCATCCTTCTCTTGAAATATAGGGCATCCTATATTTAAATTTACAAAGGTAAGGAAACTTGATTTTAAAAAAAAAGCGCACTTGGACATATAAATTAATTTTACTTCTATATACATGAATGTTTATGCGACCACCTTTTAATTTGATTGATTTAACAAGAACTGGAATTGGATAAATCGCACATACATACATAAATAAAGATCGTGCAGTCGACTAATTCATATTATAAATCAACTAACTCGACGATAATAATTAGTATAATATTTAATATATGAAACCTGAACATATATAGATCTGGAACTATATAGAATAGTAGCACATTCCATTTTTCATATATGCATACATAGGTATATGAAAACCACAATAAAATGTAAGCAAGATTAAATAGTTTCAATATAACAATATTCTAATATTCTAATTCTAATATATTTATACATAAATATATACCTATACACCCCAAATATATATAATTAGTCTTACAACCATTCAACCGTCCTGTATAAAATAATCAAACTGTATGTAAAACTCTGATACATATTATAGTATAACTATCTTCAACAATTATATCGAATGTTCTTAAAAAATTTAAACAATTCTCTGTAAACAACATTGTTACATAAAATAATTTCCCTTTTATAAAATTAAACTAAAACTTTTTATTATTAATGTTGTCATTTTATAAATAATTTCCTTTCTAACAAAATCTATCTCTTATCTCTTAATACATAAATGCAACATAATATTATATAAAACTATAGCATTTCTTCAGTTTAAAATGTTCTCTATATACATACATATATATTCGTACATACATAATATATAATTAATAAAATAACTTATGTATTGTTCGTTGTTACTTATATATACGATTCATCATTCATTTTTATTATATACTATCACAACTAACTACTATGTAGATAATTTTATTAGAATCATAAATTATAAGAAACAAACTAAGCTCAAATAATGTTTTGTAACAATTTAGTAAAAAATAATAATAATAATTGTAAAAATGGGAAAGAGCTTTATAATACTAAATATTTAGTAATTTTTACAACCAAACATTACTAACCAAACGCAACCAACACATTTTTAATTTAAAACTACATACAAATAATTATAATTATTCTACCTCATTAATTTCACATTATTTAATTTTATAATTTATCCTTTTATGAATTACTCCATTTAAAGTTAATAATATACTTAGTTATAATATTTCATATAATACATAATATTATATAAAAACAGTAATTTTAATTCGAAATTATATATTTACTTTAAATAATTAATAATTAATTTCAAGGAAAACATTAATTAAAAACCATTAAAAAAATAAATGTCTTCCAATTAAATTATGATATGGAGATTAAAAATTAATATATTATTATTATTATTTTAATTTTTTCGTATATTTAATTACATATATAAATTAAATTAAAAACGCCCTAAAAATTAATATAACTGTAACAACGTTTCATTATAATATATATATATATATATATATATATATATATATATATATATATATATATATATATATATATATATATATATATATATATATATATATATATATATATATATATATACATATATATATATATATATATATATATATATATATATATATATATATATATATATATATATATATATATATATAAATTTTAATTTTTCTAATCTAACTTTATTTAGAATTTATATAAAATTTAAAACGAATTAGAAAAGTATATTGGAAATTATTATAATTAATTATTATGATTTTCGTTGTATGTATAATAAAATCTTGAAAAATATGAAATTTCGTAATAAATTATCATTTTTATTAGCATAATATTATTAAATATGTCGAATTTTATTTATTACCTATATTGAGTAATTCAACATCTATTAGTGACCGTGTCTCGGCTAACTATTAACTAAATAATTGAAATTTAATTTTAGTTTGAATAAAAATTAATTCGGACCAATAGATGTATATAATAAAAATAATTTATTAGTTAAAATTGAGCAATTCAAATTTTAAAAAAATTAAGTAAACGGGAGAATTGCTGACGCTCGTTTATATCGGCAAAGAAACAAAAAATCACAAGGGACACTTTTATATCCGGCTGAGAATTAAATATATTTTTATATGGTCCAAGTGGTAATACGTTGATGCAAATTCGGGTGAGTATGGTGTAAAAAGTCGGGTGAGTATGGTATAAAAACAGATATTGATCAAACCGTTTAATTATTATTAAAGTTTTATTTTTTTAAAATAACAATAATTTCCCAATATTTTTACCAATGTTTTGCCCAATAAAAAACGCACAAAACGCTACTTTTTTTATATTTCGCTTTAAAAACCGAAAAACAAATGATGTTGTTACAACACCATTTTCGATATTCGATTGACGTTTTTTCAAGAACACTTTTCAAGTGACACTTTTTTCAAGAACAAAATGATAAACTACTTCGTATTTAATTCGTACTTCGTGAAATTTCTATTGAGCAGTGCCGCCATATCGACAGTTTTTCCTGTAAATCTCAGTTTTTTGTGATGATGATCAGTTTTCCAGTTATTTTGTTGACATTCCAGTTTTTTCGGATCATCATCAGTTTTTAAATTTATGTACCATTTAAGCTATTTTGGGATATTTTAAAGCATCTTCGGAATTATAAAATGGAATTTTGTATAGAAATGAAATGTTATGATGATCAAAAGTTCACTCTGTTAAGGCTACTTAGTCTGTGAAATATATTTTTTTGTATTATTCAGTTATTCAAAATAGTCCAAATAGAATTTATTTATTTGCACAGTTTTAAGCTATTTTGAACTCGTAAAACGCTTCCGTCCCAAACCCGTTTGATTCCATTAAAAGTAACGGTGAACCAACTTCTGAGTCAATTGGATTCTTAAATTATTCTTTATACACGAAAATATCCAGAAGCAGCACACTTTAAATAGTCCCCAATTTGAAATGTTTTTATAATTTTTAAAACATATTTTAAGCCTGATTAAATCGATTTTTGCAAAGAGAAATATCTCGTTGTGTTTAACAATTTTCAACTGTTTTATTGAACATGAAATTTGTTTAAATTGAAAAAAAAATTGTGTTGTTCATCTGAAAAACAAATCCATTTATTAAAAATTTAAATAATATTTATTTAGGAGTGAAAGTTTCGGCTTCACTTGAAGATGTTGGTTACATTTTTATATCGATTTATATAGCACATTTCTAAATAAATGTGATTTTAATAATGAAGTTCTAAAATCAGTTGAACTTATGTAGCTCCGGCCAATGTAATTAGAAAACAAACCACTTCAATTTCTTAAATTTTCAACCATATACCAAATTCTCAACCATATGTAGTCTCTCTACATGAGTTGTTTTCTTACACATTTTGAAACTTGTCAGTTTTTTTTTTAAATCTCATGTCGACAGTTTTTTTACTCAAAATACAGGATTTTTTTGCTAAATCGACAGATTTTCGGTTAAAATGATATGGCAACACCGATTGGGGTCTATACATGCATTCGATACAATGCAGTGGCGAACTGTACCAGCGGGACTGTAACATGCCAAAATCAAGGAAATTGATTAAATATAAAACGCAAAATTATCAATTATTAAATATAAAAATGATAAGATTTATTGTAATAAATTTAATTAACCATTAACAAATTTTCGTTTTTTTCATTACACATTATTGAAATAATTTAATAAATTATTTAATTATTTAACAACAAAAGAATTACTTATCTTCAAATACATATAATAAATAATAAAAAAAGGAATACAAAAAAAGGAATTTTAAAGGAAGAAAATATAGATTCTAGTAATAGATAACAAACAGATTCCATTAGTAAATTTTTTTGTGGTTTCCTAGTCATCCACCGAGCATTCCGCTAAACACAATAAGAAAAAAATGAAAAATAAAAAATTAACTTATTAGCACCTCTTGCCAAAACAACCCAAACAATTAAATGTTTACACACCCACTTCGCGTGAGTTGATAAAAATAAATAGAAAATCCGATCTTTCCGAGATCAGGAAAACAAAATCAATAAAAAATCAATCTATGCACAATACATATATGTTTATTTTTATACGCATGTGTATAGGTAAAATAAAATTAAAATTTAATTTAAGTAACCTCGCACGAAAAAAAAAACGCCCCATAGATAATCCCATACCACATAAAAAACTTACCAGTAGCCGCCTTCACGATCAACCATCAGAATTTCCACAACCGACGCTGGGAAGCACCATCCACAAAAGTGCGATTACGTAATTCGCGGAAAATGCACTCCCAATGATTATAATGTCGTCGGTATTCACTGATCCGGATCAGATCATATCTGCTTTCCTTTCATTTGTATAGCCGCGTTTCATGAAATAAACATAAAAATTGTACTATTTTTTGTTTTTGTATCAAAATTTTGAACCAAAAAAATTTTCTGGACACCCAACTTACTGGCCATCAGATAGAAATAAAATACCTGATTTAATAGATTTTTGTATAACAAAAGGAATTGCACGCACCAATGCTGAGGTAGAAGATTGATATAACACCTAAACAATAGTTAAATGTTATCCTTAAAAATTAAAATTAACAATAAATAAATGAATAAGTAACAATAATTAGTATTTTGTATTAAAATGATATTTTGCAATATGTTAAGGCATATCAAAGATAAGTTATTAGTAAAAAAAAATGACTAAGTAAAAAATCACGGGAACCCGCGATTTGTTTTTATTTTGAATACCGGATCCCGTTATTGAAAATAGAGCCGGTAAAATGAATCCCTAAAAGAACGCGCTGCTAAGGTATTATCACCACAAGAATACAATTATTTGGTTACCACGCGCAAAATTATTCGGTTTGTGTAGTTATAAAATGATCGCAAAAAAATGCCCATCATTTGAAGCGACTCAAACTTAGCAAAAAATCATCATTAAATGAAACAAAATAAGTTACAGCGTTACCAATGTCCAATTTGTCAAAAAACGTTTGTGTTAGTGAGTTTGAAATCTATCAACAGATGAAAAGTGAAATCGATTAACCAACATGTGAAATTTCCACTTAAATAATTTTCAGTAAGAATACGGCCTTTGGTTAGTGGTTTACCAACAAATAATATTGATTTTTAAAATTATCTGAGATAGCAGTGGAACAGTATAGTTTATGAAACAAAGCCGAAAAATGTGGCTTATACGTCAACCGTATATGAGTTCTTAAATAGCACATTACCATATTCAATTAACAACCAATGTTAACACAAACAAATTGACCAAACTATATACTTAATTAAACAGTCAACCAATTATACAATCATACATGCATATACAAAATGGGCAAACAATTTATTCAATCAAATAAAAAATGGAAATTAAGTGAAGTGTAAAACTATATTTTATTTTTATTCCTAATAAGTTTCAAATAAATTATACAGTGTGCACTACAAATCATCGTACATCAATTGTAAATTCTTTTTTAAACTGCTATAACTATTTCACCATTGAGGGGCGTTCACTAGGTAGCCATAATTTCCACAATATTCTCAAATAACTTTTATCCCTATATCAGTCAATCGTCCGAATATTTGTATTACTAACTGTAAATATTAAATGGAAATTCTGTAAATTATATTTAATTTCGTATCGCTTATTTCATTTGATTTTATCAGCGGAAAATTATTATTTTTGTTTAGTTTATTTGTGCTTAATGCGAATTTTGCCTGCTATTTTGAATTTGTTGATAGTACGGCAATATGTATATATATAATTGATAATAAACATGTATAATAAATATATATATGTGTAAATATATATATATATATATATATATATATATATATATATATATATATATTATATACCGGGTGTTTTTTTTAAACTGAGACGATCAAATATCTCGAAAAATAGCCACTCTACGGAAAAAATGTCCATTATCAAAATTTAATCATACCGCGGGGGAAATACATTAGTGCAAAAAAAAAAGTCCCCCCACCCCCGCTTTGTAGGTGGGGCGGGGGTAACTTTTAAACTAAGATAGGAAGCCATATTTTTTATTGCAGATACGGATTCTACGACTAAAAATACGTATGATTTGAATAAAATATTTTGTTCGGTTCATGATAGATGGCGTTGCAATCGACGAAATTCAATTTTTTCAATTTCTCCTTCTTAGAACACACGCATTCGATTCTGCACTACGTTTGAAATAAAAAACATCACGTTTTCATTGGAAATACTCGAAATTCGTCATCAAAACAATTTATTCAGTTTTGTAAATCTAAATAAGTGTTCAAAATTAATTTCAAGTTTTATTATTAAATTTCAAAAATACAAAATTCAGGCCATCATTTTGAACACTTATTTAGATTTACAAAACTGAATAAATTGTTTTGATGACGAATTTCGAGTATTTCCAATGAAAACGTGATGTTTTTTATTTCAAACGTATTGCAGAATCGAATGCGTGTGTTCTAAGAAGGAGAAATTGAAAATATTGAATTTCGTCGATTGCAACGCCATCTATCATGAACCGAACAAAATATTTTATTCAAATCATACCTACTTTTAGTCGTAGAACCCGTATCTGCAATAAAAAATATGGCTTCCTATCTTAGTTTAAAAGTTACCTCCGCCCCACCTACAAAGCGGGGGTGGGGGGACTTTTTTTTTTGCACTAATGTATTTCCCCCGCGGTATGATTAAATTTTGATTATGGGCATTTTTTCCGTAGAGTGGCTATTTTTCGAGATATTTGATCGTCTCAGTTTAAAAAAAACACCCGGTATATATATATATATATATATATATATAAATGATTGAATGAATGATAAAATTAAATAAAAACGTGTTGTATTATGTACGGTTGTATTTTATATCCGAATGATTAGTATTATCCAATTTCCAATCAAGAATATTTACATGAATTAAAATGGGAACTCGCGATTAATTATAGTTGGTGAATGCCAATGCGATTATGACTATGTACATATATCATTGATGATAAATATTTAATTGGCGGAATTTAATTAAATGTAATTCTTGGTGACATCGATTCTTCGATGTACGTAACTCACTACGTATGTATGTCGTGTAATTATGTAAGTGGTTTTTTCCACTTCGTTCAAATCTCGACAAAAACGACACAAAGGGCAATATGACGACTCGCATTTAAGCAATATTATATTCTCTCTAAATGCTGGGCTTTTGCATAGAAAATGTTATTCAAGTTCCTCGTTGAATTTAGAGTTGTAATTTAAATCGTTAAGATCTCCACCAAAATGTTTAATTCTATTTTAAATATTCTGGGGATTTCCAGTTATTCCGGTCAAGTAAAGTCAAACTTTAATGAAAGCAGAATTCATTTGGAGTACTTTGTCAGACAAGCAAAAATACAGACTTGTTGTCAGAAAATATATATATATAACACTCAACCATACGAAAAAAAATAATCCATCAGGAGGTGACATGTATAATGTACGAAAATCCAACCTATGGAAATTGATGGTTTCAGAGCGCTTGTAAACCATTTCGATCAAACCGGAAAGCGATATTACACTTACCAGCTGAAAAGTCAAAAAGGGCTGACTGTTGTTTTAAAAGGAATGGAGAGCAGCGTAGAAGTGACCGACATTCATGCGGCTCTCGCTGAGCAAGGTTTCCATGCCAAATCTATTGCAAACATTTTAAATCGGGAGAAGGTTCCTCAACCGATGTTTCGCATAGAATTAGAGCCAGATGAGAAAAAAAAGGAAACCACAGCATATATAACTTGAGATATTTACTGCATCGCAAAATCACTGTAGAAGAACCCAAAAAGCGAACAGGACCAGTACAATGCATCAAGTGCCAAGAATACGGGCACACAAAAGCTTATTGCACGTTGAGTGAAGTATGTGTTATCTGTGGCTAACTTCATGATTCAAAAAAATGCGATAAGATGAGACATGATCCATCAGTAAAACGCTGTAGTAATTGCGGTGAAAATCACACAGCAAACTACAGAGGTAGCCCAGTATATCTGGATTTGAAGCGTAAGGCCAATCCAAAGTTGCGATCCGAGCAACGAATGCTTAAGTCACGTTACAATCAAAGAGATATGACTCCAAGAAGTACAATTGCCCAACAAGCGAATGCACACTCAATCACACAAAATGACCTGGAGAATGTTACAAGCAGTTTTGCACAACCAGGAGTTTCCTATGCCAACATCCTAAAAGGTGCCGCCCCAAAAACGAAAGTTCATTTCAACGAAGAAGAATTAAATATTCACGCAACAATAAACAAATTGACAGAAACGATCCAAAGTTTCATGATGATGATGGAAAGACAAATGAGCATGATGATGCAAAATATGAACACACTAATGCAAATTATTGTCAAAAGCCAAAAATGACGCTGCTAAAGATAGCTGTATGGAATGCGAACGGTCTTTCACAGCACAAAGCTGAGGTTCAGACCTTTCTTGTCGATCAAAATATAGACATCATGCTCATATCAGAAACATACTTTACAAAAAATACCTTTTTTAAAATCAGCGGATATTCAGCTCATGACACCAAACATCCAGATGGAAGAGCACACGGCGGCACTGCGGTCTTGATCAAACGAAGAATAAAGCATTATGAACTCAACAAATATGATAAAGATCACATCCAAGCAACTAATATCTGCTTAGAGGAATGGTCTGGAAACTGTGTAATATCGGCTGTTTACTGTCCACCGAAACACGCAATCAAAAAGCAATTTATCGACTATTTTAATCATTAAATGCATTAAATTAAATTTATCGCAGGGGGCGACTACAATGCTAAACATCTGCAATGGGGTTCGAGATTAACAACACCTAAAGGAAAGCAACTATATGAAGCAATGAACGAAAAAAACCTAGATTATTTATCCCCTGGACACCCAACTTACTGGCCATCAGATAGAAATAAAATACCTGATTTAATAGATTTTTGTATAACAAAAGGAATTGCACGCACCAATGCTGAGGTAGAAGATTGCTATGACTTATCATCTGATCACTCACCAATAATAATAACTCTGAGTACCAGAGCTTTAAAAGCAGAACCACCCCAACGTCTAACAAATAAATTAACTAAATGGGCTCTATACCGAAATATAGTGGAACAAAATTGCCAATTGGATATCCAACTTTGCACCCCGGAAGATATTGATGCGGCGGCGGATGATTTAACACATATATTGGAAATAGCAGCAAAAGAGGCTACCCCTGATATTCACACCTCTGACAAAGTTAATAAGCCTTCACCTAATATACTGCAGTTAATCCAAGAGAAACGGACAATACGCCGGCTATGGCAGCAGCAAAAATCTCCATTACTAAAAGGGAAATTGAATAGGGCTATTAAAGCCCTTAAACGAGCATTGAGAGAAGAAGAAGACTCAGGAATCCAGAGTTACCTTACTGAACTCTCGGCGACCGAGAAGACAGATTATTCACTATCGAAGGCAACAAAAAAACTAAAGAGGCCAACATTATCGAATCCACCAATTAGGCAACCAGATGGACATTGGGCCAGAAGTGACGTAGAAAAGGCTACTGCTTTCTCTAACCACTTGAAAAAAGTATTCACACCAAACGAAAAAACTGGCAACAGTGAATTACCAAAGTTTACGGAGGATCCTTTGAAACCAATTCCTTTAAAATTTAAGTGGAAAAAAGTTAAAAATACCATTAAAAATTGTATAAACCCAAAGAAAGCTCCAGGACACGATTTTATTACCGGAAAAATGATCAGAGAATTACCTGATAAATGCATGAAACTCATAACTTATATCTTTAATGCGATTATGAGATGTGGCTATTTCCCTAAAAAATGGAAAATATCGCAAATTACAATGATACCAAAGCCTAGAAAAGACGAAACACAAGTCTCATCGTACAGGCCAATAAGTATACTTCCGATGATTTCTAAACTTTTTGAAAAAATGGTATTACAAAAATTAAAACCAATATTATCTGAAGGACAGATTATACCAGACCACCAATTTGGGTTTCGAGACCAACATGGCACGGTAGAGCAGGCGCACAGAGTTGTTAACACAATTAAATTTTCCTAGACATTGCGCAAGCTTTCGACAAAGTATGGCATGAGGGCCTTATATATAAAATTAAAACTCGTCTACCAAAAAAGTTTCATGCAGTCCTTGAAAGCTACTTGTTTCAAAGAAAATACCAGGTTAAACACAATTCAGCCATTACTGAACTAAATGATATAAACGCAGGAGTTCCACAAGGCAGCGTACTGGGGCCAGTATTGTATTTGCTGTATACTGCCGATCTACCAATAACTGATAAGGTTGTCACATCAACATTTGCAGATGACACTGCTATCATGTTTTCACACAAAAATCCGTCAAGAGAATTGCAAGATCACTTATACAAAATTGAGAATTGGCAAAGAACGTGGCGGATAAAAGCAAATGAAACCAAATCAACACACATAACATTTACGTTGAATAAGCGTACATGCCCAGCGGTGAAATTAAACAATGTCAACATCCCTCAAGAAACAAATGTCAAATATTTGGGTCTTCATCTTGATAGAAGATTGACATGGAGAAAACACATCGAATCAAAGCGCAACCAAATAAAAATAAAATTCTCAAAAATGTACTGGCTGAATGGAAGAAATTCAAAACTTTCCCTAGAATGCAAGATTCTAATATACAAAATGATCCTAATTCCTATATGGACATATGGAATTCAACTATGGGGCTGTACAAGCGCATCAAATATAGATCTTTTACAACGAACGCAATCCAAAATACTTTGCTGTATTACAAATGCTCCGTGGTATATCCGAAATTGCAACATCCATCGAGACCTTGGGATTAAAACGGTCAAAGATATGATCCAAGCACACAGTTTGAAGTACCTTTCGAAACTGGAAACTCACCCCAATGAATTAGCAAGACAACTATTAAGGCAACCGAAATATAGACGGCTTCGCAGAGTAGATCCACTAGATCTAATGTATTGATAAATTTAATTTAATTACATATTTAAGCTAACACACATTATTAATAAATATTTCTGCATACTAATAATAAGTATTTAACATAGGTTAAGGACTTAGGAAATAATTATTTTAGATTGTAAGCTTTGCACACTTCTTGTTAGTTTCGTATAAAGAAAGATTTAAGAATAAAGCCATTGGCAGTTTAAAAAAAAAAAAATCAGGAGGTGACAGGTTTGCTGAATCACAACAACACTATAGTGAATTTGAAATGATATGGTGAAAGTGTTTTTTTTTAATTAGATGGCATCAGGTGGTTTTCCTGGCATTCATTATTCTGTAAAGCTGTATAGAGGACAATCGTTTGCAAACACAGATTGAGGAATTGGTCTAAATGGCTAGAAATACATACAAGATGATTTTCTAAGTTTAGGAATCAAAACAAAACGAGAGTCCCGCCATACTTTTGGCACGTAACCTAATTAGGCCACTTCACTAAGATATACCCTTTAATGCTTCTTCCATATACTTTTATTATATGAATACCTGGTTCCACTAGTAAAGAACCAGGTTTAAATCAATAGTTAGGGACCAAATCCTTTGCAAGGAGTTTATAGAATTTGCATACGCTGTACGTGACGAATATTTCACGCTTGCATGCAACCCATCAGAATAGTTGGCCCAATTAGTCAAATTATTCATTTTTCTTTTAGTCCTTTTCCAAAGCATGGCGTGGTTTTCATTCCACCATTTGTGTGATACGAAGAAAAATTTGATACGAAGGTAGGATTCCGAAAATTTCTCGTACTGAGTAATTAAAAGGAATTACGAGACAAACCACGATTAGTACAACCACTGCAATGTTATTTCGTATACAATATAAAACAATACTGCCAAATACGAGTAATGTGCCTAGTTAGTTGGAGAGATTTCCACACAACCTTACAGACTATAAGGCGTAATCACAAGCTTGAGATTATTTATCTCAACTGTGGCAAAAGTCATATTACCAATACATAACATAGAACATATCAATTCATGTGACCTAGGGCTTAAAGAACTAACATTATTTTAGGTTGGATTTCCAGCTAAAAAGAAAATTTTAGTGATTAAATTTTAAAGTTAAATTTTCTAGTAAAATAATAAATAATTATATTTCGAAAGAAACAAGATTTGTGGTCCATCAGATTTATCAGTCTGCAAGATGGACGAATCCGATGGACGAATAACGAGCATCGATAATTTTTCATGGACATTTTATATTTATTTTGAAATGGAAACTTCTTTCTATAGCTAAATCAATATAAAAATTAAAAATTGAAACAAATTTTACAACATTTGAAATTTATTATTTGGCACAAATTAAAAACGGTGATTCCGAAACCGAACCTAACTTTTATAAGTTGATTTATCGAAGTTCCAAAAAGTATGTTTTCACGAAGTGTCTTTTGGGATTAAGTTAAAGTTCCTTAAATTCCCCAGATATCCATAACTAAATTTTCATATTTTTACCAAAGCAATATAGTCATTTAAGGAGTTAACCATTTCGAACAGGAGGGTGATTTCGTTTTCTCGATACATTCTAGCTAGACAGGTTGTATTATTAGTCGTGTTTTTTAATTCAAAAATTTTCTTATTGGAATGAAGTTCTGGATAAGAATTTTCTCATTTTTTCAGTAAAATCCAAATGAATTTAATTTTTTATCAATAAATAAGATACATTTAATGTTAAACTACACATTTTAATTCACTATTATCGAAATAAAATAAAATTTAACTTTATTTTTCAATGTTCTGGATAAAACATTGGTTTTTTCAAGTTCGCGATAAATTCATAGTACAAGAACTCGAAAACAAAGGGAAATTTTAAAAGGAAATATTTTAAACCAATATTTTTCATTGTTTTATGCTTGATACCTGTATTATTGCACAATAAACGTCACAAAATATAGTTAGAAGTTGAAATTTATTCAAATAAATAGAACTTAAATTAAATATATTGGTTAAACTAAATAAAATTTCCCAGTATTATTCCCGATGTTCTTATAGAACTTGAAGTTCTGTTAATAAAAAAACGCACCTATTATAAACTTTCACTTAATGTATAGGTCCAATAAGAATCCGTTTTAGAATGTCAACATTAATTTTTATTATCTATTTCAATTATAATTAATCTAATATGACAAAAAATAAAAGAAAACATATTTAAGATACATAGAGAGAGAGAGACCATATATATAGCAGAGTTACAAAATTGTTGTCAATAATAATTAACCAGTTTTATTTGGCATACTGCCCGTCCCTTTAGCTGCACGTTTTGATCGGGCATAGAACGATTCTAGTATAGATTTTGATTCCTTAGTTTGACGAACAATGCGCTTTGGTGATCCCTCTGGTCCCTCTGGTGTTGCTTGCCGTGCAATTCGTTTAGATTGTGGGCTTTCTGGCGTTGGTGGTGATTCTGCCTGACGTTCAACTCGTTTAGATGGTGGACTATCGGGAGGTGGTGGAGGAGGTTGACGTACTACACGTTTGCCGTGGGCTTCTTCAAATGATGGCATCGGAGGCATTCCTGGTGGCATAGGTGGCATTCCTGGGGGCATTGGAGGCATGCCTTGTGGGCTTCTCTTAATTCTTACATTTTCATTAAATTTCTAATAATTAATTTTAATATTAATTAATGTAAATATACAAATATAATTTTTTATGTTAATCTCATATAAATATACTCACCAATTCCGATTCAGACAAACATAATCCGATCAAATAAAATATTGATAAAATTAACGCAAACGTTAATACGCTGGTTCGTTTCATGTTTAATATAAAATGATTCTTTTAGGTATCAATTGGAATACACCTCTTATTATACAAAAGAACAAAATTAAACTGAATATTTCATTAAATTATGAAGTCTTTTAAACGTTATTTATACTTTAAAATTTGCATGTAAACCTTATTTATGTTTTGAAAATATTAATTAAAAATCGGTTTTATCTAATGATATCTTTATATTAAAGTTATTAATTGTATTTTAATTGAATATTTTTATTTGATTTACGGTAATTATTATAATTATAGACAGATAGATGGAAAACCAACCGGATGAACATGGCTTTTTATAATATCAATGGAATTGATATTGTTTTGGTGATAAATGAATAAATTAAAACTTGCATATACGAGTATGTACAAGTACATACTACATACTGATTATTATTACGTGTTTATTTTTCATGATTTTTTTATATATACATACATTCAATTTAAAATACGTGTCCAAAAAGCCCTTGTTTAAATGAGACGAAAAGTTTAACACATTTAATTATAGCTTTTGTATTTGAGATAAGAACATCCGTCAAATTGTAATCATTCTATTTACATTACATGATTATGGATAATATTGTATTACAAATTATTTATAATATTGGCAGGTAGAATTTATTACATAATTTATGATTTATATTGACCATTACTCATAAATTTCACTACAGTAAATGATATATGTATGGCCCTAAAAAATGTTTCTCCTAAAATAATATATCGTTAGTATTTCTTAATATTACGTGCGTTCATCAGCCACCTATTCCATCTTCTTGGCTCTATCATTCATCATTGCACAATTTTCACATCCCTTACATGACAAATAGTCCTGATCAGCGCAAAACAATAATTTCCGCAAGTTACCATTTGAAACCCCTAAACCCCGTCCACTCCCTCAAATGTGTAGTTACCACTACTAAAACCTCTTATAAAAGTTTACTCTATTACCTTTTAGTATCCTTACATAGATATTCAGGACTGCCAGTATAAATAGTGTAAAGTATTCCACTTTTCGAAGGTAACATTAAAAACATTATTGGAGGAATATCTCCTCGTCGAACACTTGAGTTAATTTACATTACAAATTACTAATTAATTTAATTTAATTTGCTTTAATCTCATACATAAAAGTTTTACAAAATTTGACGATAGCGGAGAAAAATTATCAGTTAAACCGATCAATTTTGACGAAATTGTCCTTGATATTCTCCGATGTTTTCTGCTAAAGAGGTGATTCGTTAAAAGCTATCCACTTCCCATTCATCAGGCATAATTTCGGATCGCTATATTAATCGAATTATGGAGAACGGACAAAAAATAAAAGCTCCGTATTAACAAATTCAATGATCTTTCTAAGCGTACAACGAATTCCATCCGACACTATTTCATGTACCTATGAATGTGTTTTCCAAAAGACTACTCATTCTACGTACTGATACAAAATTCTCGAGTACAGGTACTTTAGCCTAGCTTCGGCATTATTGTGTAGATAATTGCATCAAATATGTATTAAAATCAATCTATTGCTCGCTAACATCGCTATAAGGACTTGAAAACTGGTTGCTCGTGTGGTGTAATTTATTGTAATTATGTTTGGTCCATAATGGCCAAAATTCCTGCATTCTCCAAAAAAGATCAATTCTAAATTATGTGTGTATATTTTAAGCTTTTAAGTCTCGCCTAAGATCAAACAAATACTCTAAATTTTAATCTTAATTGAAATTCTAAATGAGATGAATGAAGAAGACATGATATGATTATTTATTGAAAATTGGGTAAAGTATTATTTTTTAAGTAGTTAAGTCGACTCATACCTGCTACTTCATTACATTAATATTGGCGAAAAACTAATATCGACATTTAATTATATAAAAATTATTAACAACTTTTTAAATTTTAGTTTGGGTGATTTCATTTATTAAAATTATATTTTCGAAAACATTCATATACATACTTATTACAATTCGCTTATTATTTATGTAATTAAGAAACTGTTCGGTACTGGGGTTCTAACATTTTTATTTTGAATTCGCTTAGGATTATCATGTATTTTCATCGTATGCAGTTTAACATGGTATTTGGTAAAAAATTTCTTCAAGCAAATTGTGCACTGATGCTTTTTATCTTCAGTATGACGTCGCATATGATTACGAAAACTTGTCCGAGTTTGTAATTTTTTATCGCAAATTGTACACTATAAAATATATTTAGAAAAAAACGAAAAATTTATTTAAAAAACGGTTAGCCTGTCTAGAATGCAGAAATGTGAATTACGAGGAATGTTTTTCCTTGGATATGTGCATCCATATGAGCAGTTCTCATACTAGCAGTTTTATAAGCTTTGCCACATATGTTACATTGATACGGACGCTCTCCTGTATGCGTTCTAGAATGAATTTTTAATTCACCCTGATGTGAAAATGATTTGCCACAAATTTGACAAAGAATTGCTTTTTTCTCAATCGAACTTTTCATATGAATGCCCAAAGCTTTAATGGAAAAGAAACTTTTTTCTAAAACGAAACATTTTGTTATTAAAATTTGATCTACATTAAAATACTCACCTCTGTAACATACCACAATGAGTACAATTATATTTCCTCTCGGGACACGATTTTTTTAGGTGATTCTGTAAATCATCGTAGCTCTTGTATGATTCGCCACAATGCATGCATTTAAATTCATCACGGTTCAAATGCCTATGTATTATGTGTAAACTTAATCTAGAGAAACTGTTATACTCGCATCCACATTCATCAAATGGGCATGATAATTTGGTGGAATGAATAATAATGTGGTTTCGCATTTCATTCTCGTTAAGCATTTGGAGGTTGCATAAACCACAACCAAACGGTTTTTCGTCACGTAAATTACTATCGGTTACCATTAGAGCTTCGTCGTCTTCGAGAAATTGATAGTCTGTACACTCAATACTGTCGTCATCTAGATCAAATTTTTTTGAAGAATCACCGTGTTTGGCAATATTATGACCCTGTAGACCTTGATCATTTAAAAAGATCGTATTACATTTGTAACAGGTGAAAAATGCTATCAGGGGCGACACTGAACTTTCGATCCATTTATTTAAAGTTTCGTGTAATTCTTTATGAGTGTTTAATTCAATCACGGATTTCAATTTTTTTTGACAAAATCGGCAAAACGTTCGACAGGCAATGTTACTTGATTTTTTGTTTGATGATTCATTTGTATGCTCTTGTAATAAATGTTCATTTCGATCGGCTGAGCTGGGAAAAAATTTACGGCATTTGCTGCAAAATATATCTGGATGTTCATAATTTGCATGTTCCACAAACAGTTTTTCGTTCTTAAAGTTTGCCTCGCAAATCGTGCACAAATATTCATAAACATCCATATAAATCTGTTCATCGTCAAGCTCCGTTAACGGTTGAAATTCATAGGCGTCTGAATGTTTATCGTTTAAAATGCTTTCTGTCGTGCATGCGCTCGTTAAATCTGTGCTCGCATCTTCTCGAGAATTTAATTTAATTGGTGGATTCAATGGATCGTTCCTCTGGAAGGGGTTATCTCTTCGTGACATGAAAACCTTAACCTGTTTTGAATGTCTTATCCTCATGTGGCGATTACGAGAGGCTTGATGTGCATACATTTTTGGACAAATTCGGCATTTAAAAAAAATTCCATTATGAGTGTCTAAATGCCGCTTTAAATTGTTTATAGTTTCAAATTTTTTGTTACAAATATTACAGCTATTTGATAAGTTATCAACTATCCCAGGAGATTCGTTCATACTTGCTAGCTTTAAATCATCGTTTGAAAGCTCACAAGAATCTTCATTATTCTGCCCAAGATCTATTTCCTCTTCCCTTACTTCTTCTTCATCTTCCACCAACTCTTCACATTTTACATCCGCTTGCTGTAATTCAACAGTTTCATTATTATCATCATCATCGTGATTTACGGTAATCGTTTTAACAATATTGTCGTTATTCAAATATTCAAATTCTTCATGAGGCTCAATAGTCTCAACTGTTGAGAATTCAATTATCTTGTCGTTTTCATCGAGGATCTCATGCTCAGCATACTCTGCCACTTCATCCAAAACCGACGACACTTCCATTTTAATTGGACTGTTATTTGCTGGGTGTCTTTCATCTTCTGTTTCTTTCTCTTCTTTTATCAACCCCGATACGCTCAATAAATTCTTTAGTGCTTCCTCAACCTTCTTAGATTTTTGTTTGAAAGAATAGAAATTTATGACCTGAATTTTACATAAACTGCAGATATTTTTTGGTAAATTTTTATCATCTTTTCTCAGCTACAAATAAAAATATGTATAAGGTAAAGAACAGCATACAACATACAGATCTAGTTATGTACTTACATGTAAATCTAAACAAGATTTTATAATTTCAGGCAGAGGAATCACATATCCCTCGACAATGCAATTTGAAAATATATTATTTAATTTTTCTTTTTGTAATAAACACACACGGCACATATTTGGTATATCCAATTCCAATTCAGAGGAAAGTTCCATTTCGTATAAAATGCATCAATATTATTGAAAAAATAATAAAAAAGCAAATTTGTACTGCAAAATGCTTATAACACAGAACAGACGTCAATTTTTGTCGATACTGCAGTGTGTCAACTATTTTTCAATTGACATATAATTTTATGAAATGAAGTGTACTGCGTATTACTACGAAATCTCGGTGATGCCATAATAAGGTGTGTTTTTTAACAAAATTATAATTTTAGGAGTTAACCATACTAAAATATACATATTTCTGATCATATAATATTTTATTTAATTAAAGAGATAATTTTATTGATCCATATATGTATGTAATAGAATGGGCCGCTAACAAAATTATCACTTAAAAATTTACTATGCTTTATCTCACAAAAATTGTATTTGTGAAATAATCAATTTAAAAATTTGTTGTGCTCAATTTCTTCAGAATAGAATTTAGTTTTTAGCATTATTTTATATATTTTGGAATTTTTGCATTATTTTTAAAAATGTCACATAGAACGTTTTTATTCTTAGGTCGCAATATGTATGTTCTACTCTACAGAATCTTGGGGACAGTCAAAATAACTCTTGCACCGTATGCAAAACGTCAGATACCCCAGGTATTATAATACATATTTATTTATACATGTTGCGAACGCAACCATATGCAGTGACAGCTTGCTTTCACGATTTGACGTATGCTTCATTTTGCATCTGTTGTTTGTTTAAAAGTGTTGTTTAATTTTTAAATTAATTAGTTCTAGCATGGCCGAAGAAGACGATATTAAAGAATATCGCTGGGAAACTGGTTATGAAAAAACTTGGTAAATATTTACCACTGAATAAAAAATATTGAATTTTTGTATCTTAATATTAATATGTGTATTTTAAATTTAAGGGAATCAATAAAAGAGGATGATGATGGATTGGTCAGCTATTCAATTGCCGATATTGTGCAAAAAAACAAAAGAAAACGACAAGCAGATAAAATTGGTAAAAATCGGCTTGGAATGATGAGGCACCTTTTTGTTATTGTAGATTGTTCAGAGGCTATGTCCGTACAAGATTTAAAACCGACACGATTGATTTGTACTATAAAATTATTAGAATTATTTTTGGAAGAATTTTTTGACGAAAATCCTATCAGTCAAATAGGCCTGATCGCTATGAAAAATAAAAGAGCCGAAAAGATTACAGATTTATCCGGTAGTTCCAAAACACATGCAAAAGGTATTACCGCATTGTCTAAACTAGCGTTGGTCGGTGAACCATCGCTACAAAACGGTTTAGAACTTGCCTTGGAGTCATTAAAATTAGTGCCAGCGCACGCAAGTCGTGAAATACTAGTAGTTATAGGGAATTTAACGATTTGTGATCCATCCGATATTCAAACAACAATCTTGGTAAGTTTGGTGACGAAGTGTGCGTGAAGTCAATTGACGATAAATTTTAATTTCAGAAATTGAAAGCCGATGGGATTCGTTGCTCTATTATCAGCTTATCAGCTGAAATACGTATATGTAAATATTTGGCAACGGAAACCGGTGGACAGTTCAGCACCATATTGGACGATTGCCATTTTAAGGATCAATTGTTTATTCATATTGACCCTCCTTTGGCAGTAACCCAAGAATATTCTTTGATTAAAATGGGATTTCCACACGGTGAATTAGAGAATGGTCAAAATCCAGCGCTATCACTTTGTATGTGGTACGTACAATAACAATACGTTGTTTTAAAATTTGTAATCTATTTGAAAATATTTCAGCCATATCGAAACTTTAGATGAAGGTACTAAAATAGGAACGGGTGGATATCTCTGTCCACAATGTCTGAGCAAATACTGTGAACTTCCAACCGAATGTTTAGCTTGTGGATTAACATTAGTATCAGCACCTCATTTGGCGCGTTCATATCATCATTTATTCCCTGTCGCTATATTCAAAGAAGTTCCGTTCGAAAAGCAGTGTGATTTATGTTATGCATGTCAAAAACAATTCGATACATCAGATAAAAACGTAAGACCATAGAAATTTCCGGGATTTTTTAAATTTGGTAATTTTTAATTCAATTTTAGATTTATCAATGTGAAGCTTGTCTAAAATACTTTTGCGTCGATTGTGATATGTTTATTCATGATACTCTACACATATGTGTTGGATGCACAACTTTGATAACAAATATAACGTCCCGAAAAAAAATCACATAATAAAATCGATTATAAATTACATATTTATGTACATTTTTATATAGGTACAATTATTTTTATTGTTAAAATTAAAATCTTTAATTTTTATTTGTCTAGCTGAGTATCAGCAGTCGATTCTGATCCACCATCATCATCTATCCAATCCATAATCTTGTGTTTATTTGGTCGCCTGTCGTGCACTCGCAAATGACTTTTTACATGCTGTTTTCTATAAAATGGTTTACCGCAAATTGGACAGATAAATTTCTTCTCACCAGAATGAATAACCATATGAGCCTTCAACACTCGTTCACCTTTGAATGATTTCAGGCATATTTCACACTAAAAATAAATTATTATTTATATAAAATTTAAATAAATATAATTTAATATAACTTACAAAATAGTTTTTGGAATCATTATGTGATTCCATATGATCTTGTCGATTACCAGAAGTTCGGAATTTTTTTGGGCACAACGGGCACTGATAAGGTTTTTCACCCGTATGCATTCGTACATGAATTTTCATATCACCACTCTGTGTAAATTTTTTGCCACAAAATTGGCACACATACGTTATATTTTGATTGTGTATACGTTTATGAACTCCCAGACTTGAATTGGATAAAAATGTTTTACCGCAGTCATCACATTTGAAAATTCGTTTTTCACAAAACCGCTTCAGATGTACAGTTAAATCGTCGTATGTTTTGAATTTTTCGTCACAGTGACTGCAGGTTGGCGTATTCAAAAATAAATGTGTTCGCTC
This sequence comes from Tipula unca, assembly GCA_951394425.1. Classification (NCBI taxonomy): domain Eukaryota; kingdom Metazoa; phylum Arthropoda; class Insecta; order Diptera; family Tipulidae; genus Tipula; species Tipula unca. Next base: position 4,756,158 of record OX596380.1, on the reverse strand, counting down.
CAAATGTGTATTTAATTTTCCGAATGAATTATAGAGCATAGCGCAATTTAGAAATGGACAATTATATGTACTAGCATGGAAATAGACATGCATTAATATCTCTACCAACGAAGCTGACCATTTGTTACAAATATTACAAATATTTAGGCCATTATTATAGACATCTAAATTGTTGTTGTGTTCCTTTTCGGTGTGCTCCACCAGCATATCAATCTCTAATGTTTGATATTCAGTACATGATTTACATTCCAATAATCCATTTTCGTTAACTTTCGAACAGTTTATTATTTTTATAGGATTTTGGGGTTCGAAGTCATTCTCAAAAAATTCCATTTCATTGCATTTATATTCAGGAGTATCTAGATCGGTAGCTATTGTATCCTTACAGTAATATTCGGATGAAGTAATATGCTCCTTGTAGATGGTTTTATCAATAAAAACTAAATTACAAGTACCACATTTGTACAAGTCGATTGTTTCTAAAACAATTTTAAACGTTTGTCGATGCAAATCGATATGCTTTTTAAAAAAATCGCTATCGTTTGATTTGTGTTTCACAAAACTTTTACAAAATTTACAGTAGTCACCATATTTTCCACATTTGCGTTGTCTCGGTCTTTTTTCTCCCTCGTACGGAATATTAGATTCGATATTGATGCCGTCGGTTAAATCGTGACGTTTTATATGTTCAATGAATTCAGTTTTATTTATGAATTCGATTTTACATATTTCACAGGATAATTCGCCCAATTCAGGTGTGTCATCATCATCGATTAGTTCGACCACACCATATTCCTGTTCTTCCAAATATTCGGTTGTGTTTTTTAATTCCTCGTATTCGCCTTCGGTGTCACCACTTTCAATTGCTTCATCTTCCGCTTGCTCATCCTCAGCGAATTCTATTGGGCTATGTTCGACTACATTTGGCTCCGATTTAATATTTGCAACATCAACAACAGATTCATCACCATCTCCATCATTTAACGGTACGATTTCATTTTTAATATTCACAGAACAGTTTTCATCTAGCAATTGTGACGGAATTTCTGTACTAACTATTATGTTAGAATCATGAATCACTTCTGTAGCTGTACAACTACTAGACTCATCATCATCATCAGCATCTTTAGTAGCATTTTCAAGTTCAAGAGTCCATGTTTCGGTATCAGTTTTTGAAAATATGGATAGTGCAAGTTCGTGAGATCGCCGACATTTCTCTTTGAATATATAAAATTCATTAACTTTTAATTTGCACATTTGACAGATCCGTGATGGCAGATTATCATTCTTTGCGACCTAAAATTAAATCAATAAATGTGTATACATAAATATTTTATTTTATTTAGTTTGTTTACCTTAATTTCGGTAACATCTTGGAAAATTTTTGGAAATGACACAATTTGCCCATCCAAAATTTCACTGCAGAACAAACTTTTTAAATTTTTTTCCTGATTAAGACATGATCGACATATTTCATCTGAACTTATTTCTAATTCATATTCATTATCTTCTAACATAACGTTTTGAGTATTTACTAATTAAAAATATTAAAACACTAAATCCAAATTTAATATTTTCTCAGACAGTTTCCTCTTGAAATAGTATGCAGCCATTTGCAATGCCAAATTATATTAAAATCTGGTGTGACATTTAACGTGCGTACATAGCATAAAATTTTATAGCTAAAATATATAATTGTATGCTATAAAATATAACTTGACCTTTTGACAGCTGTCAAAATTTTCGTTTGACATATCGACCAATTGTAAACATTGTGCATTTAAAATGGCTGTAAAAGGAGCTCATTTAACCGAAACCCAACTAAATAAACCTTCTATATTTGAATTAGTGGCAGCTGATTCCCTAAATCAAACATTTTATCCAGCAATCAAACGGTTTTTTAATTACCTTACTACAAAATATCTAGATGAATTGGGTTGGATAATAAAATATTATGATGAAATTTACCTTATTTTTAATGGAATACTACAAAATTATTACTTAAAATATTACAGTTAACAATAAATTAATTAATGAATTGACATTCATTTATAACCATGTCTGTTTTTTAGATGGTTCCTTGTCTGAAGTATTTTATGGAATGAGTCGATATTCAACTAAAAATGGAAAATTTAATCGACCAGACTATTTTAAATCAATGCTAATGCTAGTTATTTTCCCATACACTAGAACAAAACTAGAGCAGTGGTTAGAAAATTATCCTAAACACAACTATTTGCCAGCATTTAAAAGGATTTATGAATCTATTAAATTAATACAATATGTTCTATATCTTTCGAACAAGTCACTATCACACACACCGTGTCTTAAATTATTTAATCTTGGCTTGCAATATAGACAGGACAGTGATGAAGCTGCATGGAATTTATATGATTTATTTACTGGATCTATAAAAATTTCACACGTCTTGAGCAGTATACTATTTCGAGGATTAGAACTGTCTGCATTCTTTTTACAATTCATTCAGTGGTGGGAAAATGAGAGTACGCAGAAAGCAGCACTGGATTTACCTGTTCCAAATCCACCAAAATATTCAATAGACTCTAATCGTTATATGGGATTATGTCCAATTTGCCTCCAAAAATGGATAATGCCAACAGCAATTTCAATTTCGGGATATGTTTATTGTTACAAGTGTATAATGAATCATTTCGAAAATGTAGGTAAAACATGTCCTGTTACATCGTATCCAGCCGATATAGATGATTTGATAAGAATTTATGATATATAAGCAGCACCCAAAAATTGTGCCCAAATGATTGCATAAAAATATAATTGATTTTAATGGTATCCATGTCTTTCAATTATTAATTTAAAAGTAAGAAATATCATATAGTATAATGGATTATTGAACCTATTCAAGCATTTTTATTATCATACAAATTTTAGATACAATATTTAATGTTATGTAGTGTCACTATTGGCTTCCAATTATTGATGTTCGTATTCAGAAAATAACAAAAGAAAAGCACAAAATTTAATTACATTCTGTTTAATTTTTATTAGCTAAAATAATCTAGAAAAGTAAAGAAAATCCATTGAATCATAATTTACAATATACAAAAATAATTTAAAAATTTTAATTTTCGTGTTTAATGACGTTTAAAAATTAAATCGTTCAAACAATATTAATTGAAGTAGATTAAAAAATCCATGCAAAAATAGAAAATATATTGTATATAATAGTTGGTATGCGCCCCAGGAAAATTAAATCACTTTTGATTTTGATTTACTGCTAGAACCAGAGATTTTATATGCTACGATACAAAAATCAAGGAGTCATAAATTATGTACAAAATACAAAATTAAAACATATTTATTGTTTTTACAGAAACAAATTAAATAAATGTTATAATAGTCTAGTGTTATTTTTCAATCAAATTCTAGGATAGTAGTAGTAGTAACAAATTAAATTAAAATTCAAAAGTGATTCAAATATTAAGCAGTATAAGATTAAAATTATTGATTATACTATACTGTCTAATTAAAAAAAAAAAAAATTAAAAAATAAATGAAAATAAAGTTACACACCAATATATTGTAATTGCATAATCCCGAGTCCTCCCAGAAATAATTTTAAATCCAGTCGAACTCTTTAGCTAGCATAAACTCAAGGCATTCCTATATTTCTGTATAACTGTCCCACGGGGTCCTAAATTCACGTACTAGTTTTCTTTTCAAAATCCAACAAACCTATCCAAAATATTTCCGAAATTTTTCAATCAGTTTCCTCGATTGATATCCAAAAAATTAACAAGTTAGATCGAATAAATAAACAAATAATAATTATATATCATCCGCAATATCCGGGATGCTTATTCCCTCCAGTTTTATACGATCCGTGTTCCGTCCGGTCCGATATACATAATATATGCATATATTAATATTAATTCCATCCAATTATTATATATAAATGAAAATCAAAAACTTTATAAAGAAATATTATTAAGGATCCTACGATAAAAGGAGAAAACTTGAGTTTTCCAAGTGAATTTCCCACGTTGTCCATTCTTTATATTATTTTTTCATATATTTATAATCCTTTATTCAAAATCCTATCCATTTTTAATTCCTAACGCTTTCTCAAATCCAAAATACAAACTCCATACATTTTTTCTATCCATATCATATCCATCCAAAATCCTCTCCGTATCATTAAATATCCATTTTTTTTATAAAGAAAAAATAAAAAAGAAATTAAGTGATTAAGTTGCTTTAAAATAATAGTTTTATAATAATTAATTAAAAATTATATATATATATATATTTGTATTTATATCTAAACTATATTATGATTGAAAATATTTTATCTTTACTTTCTAAATTGATCAAATTTATAATTTAATAAAATATTTTCCCTCTCGATTATTATTTTAGAAATCAACAGCCTTCAGTTTCCGTTTTATACTACAAAAGCACTTTGAATAGAATTAAATTAACTGATGGCTGTTGATTTGAAACTGATCTTAAAATGTTTTGTGTAGCCAAGGAATGTTTTAATTTCAGTCGAAACATCATTAGAAAATTTCCTTGATATTTTAATGGCTCATATTTTTGATAAAAAAAAAAAATAGTTACAGTAGTAGAAAATATTATAGAATCTTGGACATTATCTCGAATTTAAAAAAAATAGTAAAAATTATTTTATAGAAAATGCCGCGAATGTTTTTTACTATTGTTTAAATTTATGTTTATCGTTATTTAGAAAAATTAGTAGTTCGATCTCGAGTCAGAACGAGATCTTGAAAAACTTCTTCTTACAGGAGAATATGTTGGTGTTCCCCGTCGTCGGCGAGGTGAATAAGATCTAGAACGCGACCTAAATTTAAAAAATGTTGGAATGAATTTTTCAAAAGATTTAATAAAAATATTATTTAAGAACGAGCATTATTACCTTTCACGATAGTCCCTTCTTTCTTCGCCGGTGTCTTCTCTTACTCTGATGTATGCTACTTCGCCCTATAAATGTGTACCGTTTTTAATACAATATAATATGGCATCTATAAATTTGTTAATACTTACTTCGTGAGATCTAAATCTTGAATCGTCTAATTTTTTTACAGCATATTTCATGTCTTCATGTCTCAAGAATTCAACAACCCCCGAACCGTCTTTGTAAACATCAGCAAAACATACATCGCCAGCTTCACGCATATGATCCTTTAGATCTTGCCAGGATCCGGATGGAGGTAGGCCTGATACCAGTACACGAAATTGGGATCGTTTTGTTGGAGGACCACGATTACGTCCACCACCACCGCCGCCGCCTCCGCCTCCTCCACCACCACCACCGCCTCCACCGCCGCCACCACCACCTTCTCCACGCCCCCCACCTCTTTCATTATTTCGATTACCTCGAAAACTACCCGGACCCCCACCTCTTGGAAATTCTACGCGCAGCCGGTAGCCATCGTAATCATAGCCATCTCGAGCTTTAACAGCATCTTCAGCATCACTAAAAGAAACATTAAATGCGTAAATAAATTATTTATCTAATAATAAAAATAAAAAAAACTTAATTCATGATAGTCTATAGTAGCGCTTAATTTAAATTGAGCCAAATTGGGCGCAATTTGTGAAAAAAAACTTCTCTCAAATCAATTTACACTTGCCCATACAAACACTATGCTACACCAATAACGTAAAACGTAAATCGATATTCCGGCAATTTTAATAAATCTTACAAAACAAAATTTAACCATTTTGTATATAATTAAAAAAATTAAAAGCAAAAAATTATTTGTTTGATCATTAATATTATAATAACAACTTACCGAGCATCCTCAAATTCAACAAAAGCGAATGGCGGACCCCTGCGATTTTTTAAATCAACAAAGGTTACCTTGCCAAATTTATGGAATAAATCTTGTATATCCTTGGTTCTTATATCTGGCGGTAAATTTCCAACATAAATCCGGCATTCATTTCGATTATTATGCGACATATTATTTTTAATATTTATATATATTTTTTTTTAATTACAAACATAAACTTTTTACACTATTTTGAGAACAAAACTTCAATCAAATTGGAATGAGATGAGAGAAATGAAGCTATTTGGCTATTTGTATTTAACATGGCTGATAGTCGCGTGCTTTATTTCTATCTCGTTTACACACACTGTAAATTTATAGTTTTTTGTGTTACCATACTAAAATTAAATTATATTTTAAAATGCTTTGTTTAGATGGCACTAGCGGCAATTGAAATTAAAATCATTTAAGGATTTAAAATTCGTATTATAAAGTTAAAAATACTTCAACTCAGAGGCGTTCTTTTTGTCATTTTGGTTTATTTGATTGGGAGAGATCGGATTTGAATTCCTTGGATTAAATCAATCCTCGTGTACCATCGTGTAATTAGTTAAAAATTAAAATTTTTACAGAATATTTTTATTTTGTCAAATAAATCGGAATATTTAATTTTCCCTTCAATATTTTAATTTTTAACTAATTCACACACTGGCCTAGTCACCAAATAATAATAACAAATTTATAATTTTAATAAAATATATTTGATAGCTTGTAAAATTTATATAAGTACATTGTTGTTTTTAGTGTAAACAAACAAAACCATTATACTAGAAATTTGTTTGAATATGTGTAATTAGATATTTAAAACAACAGAAAATAGTAAAAACTTTTAAATTAAAGTTTAATTTAAAGTTTTTTTTTAAGTAAATAAATATAATTTTTAAATGTATGTTATATTATAATTTTTAATTCTTATATTAGAAGAATTTTATAAATGTAATAAAAATATAAATTAACCACAATAATTTTTTTTGTTTTTTATAAATTGAATAGTAACATATAGTTTAACGATTTTAAATTTAAAATAACGAAAAAAATAATATTTTAACCATGATATGGTGAATTAATTTTTTTAATTAATAATTTGGGCGGATTATATTTTATATTTATTAATTATTATTATTTTATTTAAAGAATAACTACAATACAATTTTAAAGGCAAAAATACTTTAAACACATTTTTTTACTTGGAAACTTGTTTTTTTTTTTTGTAATTAACGTTACTAAAGGCACTATTTTTTTGTTTAAATTCTTCATTTTATATACATGATAGTTATAATATTTAATTTACTGATATATTATGTATGTATATTATTGTATTGTTTCTCGTTATGAACAAAAATGTTATAATTTATAACTAAATGTTTCATTGATAATATTTATTCTGAATTTGAAAATCAGTCGCACAATATTTTGTATTGGAAAAACAGTTAACATAAAATTACTCTCTTTTGGCATTTTATACCAACCAAACAAATTATTCAACGCAGTATTATTGCTTATATTTTTCTATTACATTTTACAATTGTTTAAGTACTAAAAAAAATAAATTAGAAATGTAAGAGAAAAGAATTTTGGTTTGGTTCATAAAAGATATTTCCAAATATGTATACATTCTGTTTCTACGTCAGTACATCGTTATTTAATTAAAATGAATACTTTTATGTATGTGGAATGATTTTTTTTATAATCACGCGTCTATGCTAATAAATAATACATTTATTTTTTAAAAACATTAAAATACATATTTTGAAAAACATTTAAAATTATGTACTCTTAAAATTGGAATGTTTGAATCAAATAGTAAAAAAATATATATCGAATGCATTTTTGTTACTTATCAAATCAGGTTTTATGTTAAGAACCGTGAAAAATTTTCAGTCTATGGATGTCTTTTTATAGATATTTAATGGGTAAATTATTATTTTTGAGAATCTTTAAATAATATTTGTATGTATTTATAAAAAATTGTTTAAAAGTGTAAAACTCCATCTTTCTGATTGATTAAACTTGATTCGTCAAGCGTAACCCCAGTTAGATCAACCACCTCATCTTGATCATCATCTTGATTTTCATCTGATGTATTTGTATGATTAGTATGATGTGATTGTTGTGAGCCACCTGATAATTGGCTGACTCGAGAAAATGAGCCACGCCTTGGTGCTGCTAATGTACGTTGATTAGCAGGTTTAACCGTAATTATAAGATTTGAGCTGTTAGCTACCATCATATCCGTCACCTTTGGTAATAAAAAATATTTAGTAAAATATGATGACCATCACCATGAAGGCAAGGCGTTCAAAGCAATATACTTACTTGATCTAGAGTTTTGCCAGCTACTTCAATACCGTTAACTTCAAGTACCTCATCGTTAACGGCTAATAAACCTGTACTTTCAGCTAGTCCGCCTGGCACTAAACGTGATATAAAAATTCCAGGATGCTTTTCCAACCCATTTGTTGTAACTCGGACAGATGTTCCATCTCTAAAATATAGTCGGTTAATAATTTAACATTCCATTGATATGCGAATTTTATATGGTAAATTACCTGATATAAAACCCTAATGGTTTTTCACTACCATGTTTTAATAAACGAACACGACGACATGTTTCTGGAACTATATCAACATCTATGATTGCTGAAACTTGACGAAAATCATGTGGATTTGAAATAGCTAATGCTTTTGACTTTACCGGAGTCTGTCCTAATATGCTGCTTATAATGTTTCTTGGTTTTACATTTCCATATCCAGTAATCAATTCTAGGCTATCTTCTAAAACCAAAGGCATAGTATTACTAACACATATTTATTATAACTTAAATGCTAATAGTTAGAATTTGATTTTGTATAGATAAATATTCGATGTTTAGAAAACGTTGGTAATTGGTTTCTTAAAATTTCTATGATTGTGAATACCAAAGCTCTCGATAATTTATGAACACGATTTCATAGACGTTAATAAATTTCACCGTACCATGTGCGAAAATAATATGAATGGATAATATTTTCTTTACCTAGTATAGTATAGTATAGTAAGAGGATTATGAAAAATAATTGTATCGATCGACGTGATATCTACATTACTACATTACATTAATCCCGAAATAGATACATACAATGTATTAAATCCAAAACCAATATTATTTTGTTTGGCTAAATTTAATCAAAAAGTTGTATGTAATTGTGTTGATAATATTTATTAATATATCTATGGTTAAAATGCACACAAATGGAAATCTATATATTATATTGTATATGGTAAATGAATTCATTTTGAACTTAATTTACATACCTTTTCTTTGTATTATTACTCTTAATAGTGGTTTAGCAATGTTTATAGCTCGTCCAAAGTTATCATCATTGTTAATCGGCAACAGATCATTGTCTCTAGGGTCTATATAGGAAATTAAAAACTGTGTGTTATCAAGACGATGCAATCGTTTAACAAGACCGGAAAATCCATCAAAATTGTGTGTTTCGGAACGTTTTATTGACCATCGACGGAATTCGGCATCAAACTGAAAAAAAAAAATTAACAATTTTAAGCGAACTATAGTGAAAAATGTCAGCTAAATTTTTGGAAAGAAAAGAAAATAATTGACTCATACGAGATTTTTAGTCTTTTCGACATAGTTCTGGATTTTGATTTGTTACAATAAAACTGCTACTTGGCACAGATTTATCTTAAACATTTTACTTATAGCTGATTATCTGTGATATATTAATTAGGTTAATTGATTACTATATTTAACAAATCGTGAATTTATACTGTATCAGCAAAATTGAGAAACCATTGTTGAGTATTTATTACGATGAATATATTAGCTGATTCAAAATTTATATGCATGATAATAAGGAATATACTACTAAGAAATTTTTTTAATTTATTATTATTTACAGTTGAATATCTCTTAAAGTTTACAGTAATAAATCAATCCAAAAGTTTTCTCTTCATCGATATCAATTATGGCAGAAATGGCAACTAAATGAGGGCATTTTTTAAAATGGCACATGATTAATAAATGTTCGTAGCTTAGAATTACAATTAATCATAAAATAAATTAATACATCGCAGTATAATATTACCTTTGATTTAATTTCTATTGTATCACTGTCAACTTTCGAATGTACTATTTTGTTCTTCGACATGTTTTTCAATCAACATCTAATTTTTCTCTTTTTCATTCAATTTGATTCACAAAAACATTCAACTTATCTTTTTTTTGGTTTTTAATACACAATTATTTAAATTACAACACAAATATTTAAAACAATTAAAATAACTTAAATCTATCTAAATAATATTTTTGTCTATACGAAAAATAACATGAAGTTTAATAAATATATAATTGGGGAAATAATATTAAATTTAATAATTATTTTCTTAATGTAAAAATTTTTTTCTTTCCATGATCAACCAGAAAATCAGAATAATGTACTAGACTCAGAGTGACGTCATAAACTACACCTGTATAAAAAATGAGCTATACGCTATACCGAACTCATATTGACTACGTATACATGTAGTAAAATTTCAATCTGGGTTAAACTTAGGTTCTCTTTTATGATATGTACTACTATGTATCTTAAATTAGAGTCGAGTTAAAACAGAGTGGAAAACATTAATAACAAAACCATCAAAATATAACTTGTTGTTTTTAGATTTGAAACAATGAATTTTTTTTAGAGTTCACATAAATTTTAGGTATTTTGTTATTATAATAATAATTGTTTCAATATATGTAGCACCTATGTACTGATTCAAAGTGGAGTCGAATAAGTCAATAATAAATATACTTCTTTTCAAAACCCACCAGTATGTTATTAATATTAGCATTGCAAGATGTAGAACAGGTATCTCTCGTATTTGTCCATCAACGTCCAACTTTCACATCCTGACATAACAACGGGCCTGATCAATTCTCTGTACAGCTACAGCTTCACGGAATTTGTTAGGAGTTTAGATTTTAGTAGTGGCTTTAGAGGAGACAAAGCACGACTGCTTGTGGCCAGTCGCTCTCTTATATCCTCTACTGATAGCCCATACTGCTATCGTCAGTGATAAGAGAGCCCAAATATTTGAATCTCCTCATTTCCTCAAACGTGTAGTGACTATTACTAAAATCTATTTCGGACTCATTGATCTGAAGTCCAACAGAAGCGGATCAAGTATTTTCTTCACTCTGTTGCTATTTAGTCCAATCACGTATATGTATGTCATCTGCATATGCAAACACCTGATTTGACTGCCGATATAAGATGATGCGCTAAGGTGATTCAATTTTACGAAAGATATACTTCAACATGTAAATAAAGAATATCGGAAATTATCTGTTCCTTGCCTACCGAGTTAACCACAAAAATGTTCGATAACCTGTTCTCAACTTTAGTACAGCATTGAAACTGCGTCACTGTCATTCTTCACATCTGTATCAATTTTTTAGCATTCTTAGGTATTCCAGTGCAGACAGCGAACTCTCTCGATTGATCGAGTCATATGCCTGCCTGAAATCCAGAAGTACGACGAATCTTAACCTATTGGTTAGTCCCAGTAAAATTTACATTGAAATTTATTTAATCGTCGTTTGGGTTTCTAGGTACCCAGTTCTAGTGGCTACTTCCTTTGAAACTGTCTTACTGGGTAGTCAGTATACGATGTACGTGTTCCTTCGCACGATTCTTTATTTCTTCACTGACGTATTACATTTTTAGGTCCCTATGAAGGTTGTCATTGGTTATGTACCGCGAGACATTTACTATGCCGCGTAGGATTTTACTTTGGAATACTTGTATTATTTTTAGATTTGTCTTCTTAGCACAACTCCAAAACTGAATGGCGTACTAATATATGTGTTAGTATTTAACGATATAAGAGCAATTTATTATGTAGGGTTAACTCAGAGTTCCTTCATATAAGCCCTATACATTTTTCTATATTTGATATTTGCCTAGGTAATTTGCTGTTTATTAAGCATAACTCACTACCCTCACTGTTAATTCTTCGAATCGTAAAATTTACATTTTTAATTTCGTCTTGTTGAGGTTAATTCGACATTTTATCGTCCAGGGAATTTTAACTTATATTACAGGTTTAGCAGTATATTTCCCAGTACATTTTATGCATTTTGCATCCCGTCCGCAATATTTCTGCATTTTCTGCATTGAGGTAGCAAGTCATCTGTTTGACACAGAATTTAAGAATAAGATCAAGATTATTAACAGCAATAATTAAATCATGTATGTATCGGTATAAGTTTTATTTAATTTACGTTGTATATGGTAATCTCAACCATTGAATAATTACATATAGAAGGTGACACTTCCAAATTAGCAGCGACATTTGAGCATGGCGTCAACAATCTTTACTAAATTATATTAAAGTGTCTTTGCTTTTTTAATTATTGCTAGGTTCCTGTGATACGAAAAAAATAAAATAAAACAGTTTTAAAGGCCATTACTGGCCCCTTACTGAGTCAACAATTTGGCTCCAGCGGTTTCGATCCCGAGCATGGTCTTCATACTGTCTAAGACAATCTGAAGAGGCCAAGTCGTTCTCTACACCGTGGAGCCATCGTCGCCTGCAACGACCTCTCCGCCTACCATATGGTGGCTCTCCTTTCAGAGATCGCTGCACAATTCGTTCCGGATCAGCACGCAGAACGTGCCCGAGCCAGCGTACTCGCTGAGATCTTATTTCATGTACAATACCGGAGATCTTCATCAGATCTCTGATCTCGATATTGTACAGAGCTCGGTAGGTACCATCTATTTCCTGTGATACGAAAAACCATATAAAAAAAAAATATTTTTTCATTTCTTACTACATACTTTATATTTATATATATGTAGTGTATACTCAAACCTTTAATTTCAATTTATCTAAGATACCTCTGCTGGCAGCGCTATAACAATTTATTTTTTTAGTGTCATTTCTATATGTAATTATTCAATGATCTCAACAAGATTATTTTTAGGCTCAGAGATACTTACACATAAATAATGATAATAGTAATTTTTAAGCACATTGCCAAAATGAAATACATAATATATGTCACAGATATATCATAATATATACCTATATGTATCGGATCAAGGTTTAAATCTCAAAATTAAATATGATTTAATGTATAATATTATTTATTAATTTATTCTATATTATTTATGTTAATATCAAAATTATGTTCACATAATAACATATTTTACGTTTAAATTTATTGTTCCCACATATTATAAAACTGAATTGCATAATTATATAAACTAACTGAATAAATTTCCAATTTTAAGAATATTATACTGATGATCGATTAGCCAAATTTTCTTGTCGTGTACTCTTATACTTGATTTCATAAAAAATTTTGTTTCATCTAAACCTGCGGTCAAACATTCATCGCATAAAAAACCGCATTCGAATGCTGATTTTGAATATTATTACTGGTCGAATTTTGTGTAATATTTGAATTTGATTGATTATTAAGTAAATTATTATTTGGTGAATGTACTATTTGAATTTGATTGTTTATTATTGGTTGCGCAGTCCTTGGTGACAGCACATTATTTGTACTATTTGAATTTGATTGATTATTAAGTAAATTATTATTTGGTGAATGTACTATTTGAATTTGATTGCTTATTATTGGTTGCGAAGTCCTCGGTGACATCACAATATTACAATCCGATGGTAATATACTAGCGGCACTAACTCCACGTACGCCAAATTTTACAATATCGGTTGAATATTGGTTTTGATAATTTCGCCCTGAAATACGTGAATATGTTTGACTATAGTTGGCATTTGTTGTGGCATTACCTCGTCCAGCGACAACATGTAATTGCATTCCGGGTAATGGATATCCCATCGGCACACGTATTGTTTGTTGAGTTACCTGTAAAATTTGAACTTGTTCATCTATTATCATTCCTATAAAAACTAAATCATTTTGCTTAATGATTCAAACCTGTTGATATTTAAGTACATTATGCCTTTGGAATTGTTGAGCTACTTGGTCATTGGTCGCATCATGAGCATATGGTTCTGTACTGTATGGAATTAATACCCTGGTTTGGTGATAATTTCTTAACGGTGGTGCTGATTGTGGTCTTGTTGGGCTTTGAGCAAAATGACCGTAATGATGTTGTTCTACAGACACCGTATGACAATTTTGGTAAATGGTTGCTTCTTCATGGTGATCATGGTGATAACTTAGATGACGATTTGGATGAGCTGCCGCTGGATTAATATGATAATAATTAGAATTTGTGTGATCGATGGGCACACGGGATAGCATCTCCGGATAATAAGCCCATCCAGTTGTGTGTTGATGATGGGCTGCTGTAATCTGTTGTTTTGTTGAATTCGCTGGTAGTTGAGCATTACATTATACGAATGAAATAATTGCCTATGTATGAACTGAAAAAATGTTGGTTGCTTGACTCGTGTTTAAATATTTAAAATTTTGTAAAACATACTCTATTGCGTTTAAAAATATGATCAAGTCAGCCTATTACTGCCCCTTTAACCATATTCGGTTATCCCAATAATATTGATTGGCGAAGGTGCTATACTGCTATCTCTTTAGTTTTGACAAGTTGTTTTTCGTCCTCGGGGTCGATTATGTATCTCTCGTATTACGAGTTACGAGAACTCGTAATCCATGAAGTCCTCATTGCGACATAACGCGATTATGTAAGCAAATACGACCAAAATATATTTTGATAAAACGTGTTGCACGATTGCTTCATTTTCGTACACGTATTTTGTAATTGTTTCTATTTTGTTGACAACAAAATTTGTTGTAATTTGTTTACATATATTGCAATTGCAGTATTTGTTGTAATTTATACTGCAATTTGAAAATTATAGCATTCGACGGAATTGTTTTTGTGTTTTAATTATAAATTAGAATAATTTTATTTTATTATTTAATTGCTATACTAAATATATAAATTAATCTCGCAATTAATCGTATACGGTATAAAAATTTAATTATTAATAATTTATATTAAAAAAGAATATTATAATATACAATATTAATATTTCCACTACACTAACAAGTGTCGCTGTTTTATCAAAATAGAATGAACATACTAACAGATTAAACTATTAAATTATTAAATAATTCATAAATGAATCCACTACTAAAAATCCTTAAAACCCATACAAAACTTATTTGGTTAGTTAATTTTGACAAATTTTCCTTAAAAATAATCATTTCAGCCATTACGAGTTGCTTGTCGTACTCAAAAAGTTGTACGAGTAAAACAACACCAACATGTCGCAATTACGAGAACTCGAAATGTCTTACATAATCGCGTTTGGTCGTAATTTCGAGAAACTCGTAACTCGTAATGCTTACATAATCGACCCCCTCAGCTTTTATTCGATCATTTCTAAAGAGTATTCAGCATTCCATTTTTGCTCGGTCTTTTTTTCTTTTCTATTATTCGTTCTGTTTCTCTTTCAGTTCTTCATCGTCAGTAAAAAACTGATCGTTGTCGTCCCGAATGACAGACTGTGGCCTAGCGTGTGCCCTGACTTGTAAAGCTTTTTTTAGTTTGTTCATTTGGAAAACCTCACTTGTTGAAGATGTTGGTCTAAAAGGGTTATACAATGATTGGCCCACCCCAGCATCCATTGGGCCAGCCTCCACAGATTGTTGATTTTCCAGCAAAACATCATTGCTATATAAGTTCTCGGTGGTCGGCTAACCCACCGTTTCTCGGTCGTCAGAGCCTCGCTAGAAGTACGAGTATAAGGTTGATATTTGGGCTAGTATATCGTGACCTATTGAAAGCTGCCCTTTACCCTCCATCATTTTTGATTAAAATAAAATAACTGTTTTGTTTTTTAAATATAAAATATGTTTTTTATTTTATTAGTTGCATTTTTATTAAATATATTTTTTTTTATATATGTATATCTATATATTTATAACCTTGACATGTTGCCATAGAAAAGATTGTTTGCTTAATTTTTTTCTTTCTATTTGTATTTTCTTTTATATTTATCTATAATAATTAGTTAAAGTTTTTTTTTTTTTTATATTTCAGTTTGGCTGAGATGAAAATTTTGAGTTATATTTTATTATGTATAATATATATATATATAATATATATATATATATATATATATATATATATATATATATATATATATATATATATATATATATATATATATATATATACATATATATATATACATGTATATATATATATATATATATATATATATATATATATATATATATATATATATATATATATATATATATATATATATATATATATATATATATATATATATATATATATATAAATTTTTCTGTTTTTTGTTTTTTTTAAGAATCATTTTTTGATTTAAATATTATTAAAATATAAATTTTTTATTTTCTGGATTATTAAATAACAAATAAATTCTAAATTTTAAGTTTCAAATACAATATAATTTCGGCCAATTTTAGTCATATACTTATTTTGGAAAATATATATTATATATTGCGGAAGAATCAAATATATAAAATTCATTTGCCAAATTTCAAAAATCTATCTAAAATAACGTACTAAATTATATTGTATTTAAAATGCTTTCTAAATTTTTTTATTTTTATGTATATATATAAATTTTTTTTTATTTTTGTATAATCAAGGGTTATTGATAAAGAAATTTTTAATAATATGCATTTTGTTTTAACGATATACGCAAAAAAAATCCTTTATGTCTAACATGTAATTAAAATATTAAAAGACTATTATTTTTTAATAGTTGTATACCGAATTTTACTTAGAAAGTTAGAGAGGAATTATACCAATTAGTTATGTCTGACTATAAAGAAAAAATTCATTACGGTTAGTTCGATATATTATTACATTTCACAAATATGTATATATACTAGTCCCGGTATGACGAATATTTAAAAATACAATAAAAAATAAATTTTTAACAACCAAAATTTAATAACAAAACAATAATAATATTTCCAAATTAATTTTTAACAATAATATAAGATAATTTTTTTTTTTTTTTTTATTAAGGATACCATTATAAACGTATGTGTATAGATAAATACTGTTCACTCGAATCTATCCAGATATATAATAATATTATATATTCGAGTATATAGTTTATAATATTGTAAATTTATAAATAAAAATTTTATCACCATTAATTTGTTTTTACTTGAGCAATGATCAATCGGATAAAATTAAGCGTTCAAACGTTTATTTAATTTATTACATGTTCATCTTCTAATATGATCAAATCAAAAAGCACCGAATTTGTGAAAAAGTAAGTAATTCTTTTAAAATTTATGACTTACGAGTATATATGTAAGTATATAATACTGGAAGATTTTAAACATTTCAAATGTATATTGCAATTGATTATATATTTAAAATTAATTAATGTGAAATTTTATTTGCATACATATTATAATAAAATCATGTTGTATATAGCTTAAAGATTGTGATGACAAATGGATTTTGGAAAAAAAAACTAATGATATACAAATATTAAATGTTGAATAATAAATGGTTGTTGGTCAAAATGGTAACAAATTTTTTATCAACTATACAATTTAATGGTGCTGACTAAATGCAAATCTTTTAGCCTATTTATGTTAATTTTCAATAAAATCCATGAATACACGATAGACATTTATGTGTAAGATGATCATAGTTGCTTTAGAAATTGTACAAAAATTGAAGATTTGTAGCGTATCGATGGTAGACCAGCCGGTATATGATATAGCGAACTACTTTATATCAGAAGTAGATTGTTTGTCTATTTCTCATCTCGATGATCAATAAAACGTGTTCCAAACACAATCGCAGCCTGTCTATCATGCTTCTTGATATTCAATATATAAACTTATTTAACGTAACTGTTTGACACAGAATTTAAGAATAAGATCAAGATTATTAACAGCAATAATTAAATCATGTATGTATCGGAATAAGTTTTATTTAATTTACGTTGTATATGGTAATCTCAACAAGATTATTTTTAGGCTCAGAGATACCTACACATAAAAAATGATAATAGTAATTCTTAAGCACTTTGCCAAAATGAAATACATAATATATGTCACAGATATATCATAATATATACCTATATGTATCGGATCAAGGTTTAAATCTCAAAATTAAATATGATTTAATGTATAATATTATTAATTAATTTAATCTATATTATTTATGTTAAGACCAAAATTATGTTCACATAATAACGTATTTTACGTTTAAATTTATTGTTCCCACATATTATAAAACTGAATTGCATAATTATATAAACTAACTGAATAAATTTCCAATTTTAAGAATATTATACTGATGATCAATTAGCCAAATTTTCTTGTCGTGTTTATACTTGATTTCATTAAAAATTTTGTTTCATCTAAACCTGCGGTCAAACATTCATCGCATAAAAAACTGCACTCGAATGCTGATTTTGAATATTATTACTGGTCGAATTTTGTGTACTATTTGAATTTGATTGATTATTAAGTAAATTATTATTTGGTTGCGCAGTCGTTGGTGACATCAAATTATTACAATCCGATGGTAATATACTAGCGGCACCCTCGGGTGCTCCACGTTCGCCAAATTTTACAATATCGGTTGAATATTGGTTTTGATAATTTCGCCCTGAAATACGTGAATATGTTTGACTATAGTTGGCATTTGTTGTGGCATTACCTCGTCCAGCGACAACATGTAATTGCATTCCGGGTAATGGATATCCCATCGGCACACGTATTGTTTGTTGAGTTACCTGTAAAATTTGAACTTGTTCATCTATTATCATTCCTATAAAAACTAAATCATTTTGCTTAATGATTCAAACCTGTTGATATTCCAGTACATTATGCCTTTGGAATTGTTGAGCTACTTGGTCATTGGTCGCATAATGAGCATATGGTTCTGTACTGTATGGAATTAATACCATGGTTTGGTGATAATTTCTTAACGGTGGTGGTGATTCTGGTCGTCTTGTTGGGCTTCGAGCAAAATGACCGTAATGATGTTGTTCTACAGACACCGTATGACAATTTTGGTAAATGGTTGCTTCTTCATGGTGATCATGGTGATAACTTAGATGACGATTTGGATGAGCTGCCGCTGGATTAATATGATAATAATTAGCATTTGTGTGATCGATGGGCACACGAGATTGCATCTCCGGATAATAAGCCCATGCAGTTGTGTGTTGATGATGGGCTGCTGTAATCTGTTGTTTAGTTGCATTCGCTGGTAGTTGAGCATTATTATTGATTTGTGGATTTGATATTTGCTTAGATTGTGTCGCGGATGCCGAAGGATTATTTTGTACATGACTTTGTGATACCTATATATAAAGATAAAAATAATAATTATTTAAGTTTTATTCAACAAATCATGTATGTCTGTTTATATACCTGTTGAGTTTCAAGAGATCCAGTTTGTGATAATTGGTTTTGCATTTGTTGAAGTATTTCATTGGTTGAACCAAATCTTGGTTTAATTCCACGAACACTAGGTCTCCTATTGAAACCATAATCATTTTGTTCATCATCATCATCTGAACCGTCACCGGAATTAGGCTGGTGTGAGACACTTTCACCGCTATATTTTTTTTTCAATTTCTCTGTGCGCAAAGCTTCTTGTTGTGCAAAATTTGTTAGCTCATCCGATTCCTGTCCAGGTGTTCCAGCAATAACATCTGGAGCTACTTTTCTAATTTCAACATCATCATGTAGTACCGAATCAATATCGGCTAAACTGTATTCAGATAATTGTGAACTAGCTGTAGAACCACGTTCCCCTGGTGCCAGAGTGTAATATGAAAAATCATCTCGTTGCCCAGCGACACAAGATGTTAATGGTACCAAAGTAGATAAAAATTGTCGTTTTGATTCATTTTGTCTCGGTGGAGTTTGATGAATTTGAGTATGCGCTGGTGGCATTTGAATGCCCATTCCGAGATCGGGGGCCGCAGGACATCTACAATCTGGCTGTAAATGAACATTTAAAAACAAATATATATTTAAATCGCTAATACATCATAAAATTTGATTTTACTTGAGGTATTATGACAATTGAGTTTTCATCGGCTTCAGGTATTCGCTCTTGTCGACGTTCTCGATTAAAAATTTCTGTAATTTTGCGGTATGCTGATGTCGAACCCGACGACGACGATGATGCTGACGAGCTTGGAGAATATGTTTTATCTGGGAAATATTTTTGCATGCATTGATTTGGTGCATCCTCGCCGGCTGGACTGTTTCGCCGTTCAGCTTCATTTATGTCTTGATTATTTGCATTCAAACTGTCGGAACGTTGTTGAACATTTTGTATATCGCAATCATCTGCAGTTGCAGATGCATCGTTATTTATTGGCTCATCTATATCACAAGTCAGTTTCCGAATTCTTTCTTCTAATGATGTATCTACACGTTGTGGTTTTTTTCTATACAAAACATATAATTAGTGTTGAGTATTTAAAATAAGATCTATATGATTAATATGATTAATAAACATACTTTGGCTCATATTTAATTAAAGACCTTCTAAGCGCGTTTCTTTCTATTGTTCGTTTAATTGTATCAGTCTCTGAATCCATTTGTACAGTTTTAGATAAAGTATTTCGTTTGGCTTCCTCAAATGCACGAAGTGTTTCATGTGTTAATAACGATACGGCTGGGAAATCAGCATCACTAACAGAATTATTTTGACCCTGTGGTGGTGGGGCAGGTTTAGTTCCAGGCGTACCTGCAGCTGGAAACAACTGACGAACTGCAGAATTTGGTCGTAGCGCATTATGAAAAATACTGGAAGTATGCTTTTTAGCCGGTAATGGAGGTCGTTGTGCATTAGCTAACTCTTCTTCGCTCGGTTGAATTTGAGAAATTTCTTCACATATATCTTGCAAAACTGAATCATTTGCTGCATCATTGACATGTTCATTGAATCTTACTGATCGTTTCGAACTACCTTCTTCGTCTGATGTTACATTAGTAATGTCTTCGCACTTAAGAAAAAAAAAATCGATACAATTTTTTTTATTTTGACTAAATCATTTAATAAATGACCAACCTGTGAAGTTTCACTTTTCCATAATTTTCCACCTTTAAGAATTCCGGTTATTTGTCCAGCAACACTCGTTTGTGCCATTGGCATATTAACTATGGTAGTTGTTGTCGTAGTGGTTGATTTTGCCGTTTCATAATGAATGGGTTGACTCACTTCATAGCTTTGCTGTACTATTTTCAACTGTAACTGTTCACTGATTCCACTAACTACAGTTGTGGTTGTTGCCAATGCTCCTAATATACGTACATATGTATATATACATAACTTTAAAACTAAATATTTAATAACAGTGATATAAAATACCTGGTGGGGGTTCTCTCAAAGCCATATACTTAGGTCGTTCTTCACCAGCGATAATTTCTTTTTGAGTAATTCGTCGTTCTGGTGACGCAGTCTGTAATGGCACCAAAGCAACATGTGGAACTTCTAACGTAGAGATATCCTCCGAACAAGGTGATTCGACGTCTAATTAGGAAACAGGAATTTCAGAAGATTAAGCTAATTTGAAACCAGTATTAAATATAAATTGAAGCACGCACCTTCTTCGACCATTTGTTGTTTAACAGCACATTCTGCACATTCGGCACATTCCGTGCAAACGGTTTGGCTTATCATCTGATTTTGAAAATTTTGCGTTTGAATTATAGCCTGACCTTGGGGTTGTTGTATCCCAGTAATTTGCTGTTGTGATGTGTTTCGGGCCGCTAGCATGGCGGCTCTTTGCTGTTGTAATCTTTGTATTACTTGTAATTGCTGAATATGTTGCGCACCAAATACATGACCCCCCAACGCTCCGCCCAATGCGTTTGTTAGTGAACCATTATCCTTATAACCCTCTGGTGGGCTTAAAGTTGCCTGATCGACAAATTCAATTGGCGGTGCAAATTTCGGACTCTATATATAAAATAATCATAAAAGTGATTTTGTGAAGATAATTTTAATTAGTTCGCTTTCATAAATTTATTAGAAATTCCCCATTAAATGATGGTCTCGCATCATTTAATGGATTTACTCATTTGGATATATAATAATAAACAGTATTAAAGGCCATTACTGGCCCCTTACTGAGTCAACAACCCGGCTCCAACGGTTTCGATCCTGAGCATGGTCTTCATACTGTCTAAGACAATCTGAAGAGGCCAAGTCGTTCTCTACATCGTGGAGCCATCGTCGCCGGCAACGACCTCTGCGCCTACCATATGGTGGCTCTCCTTTCAGAGATCGCTGCACAATTCGTTCCGGATCAGCACGCAGAACGTGACCGAGCCAGCGTACTCGCTGAGATCTTATTTCATGTACAATATCGGGGATCTTCATCAGATCTCTGATCTCGATATTGTACAGAGCTCGGTAGGTACCATCTATTTCGCGTTTTGGGCCGTAGATCACACGCATGACTCTTCTCTCAAATGTTAGGAGCCATCTCTCGTATTCATCCGTCAGCGCCCAACTTTCACATCCAAACATAACAACGGGCCTGATCAACGCTTTGTAAAGCTTCAGCTTCACGGTACTTGATAAGTGTTTAGATTTTAGCAGTGGCCTTAGAGGATACAAAGAACGACTGCCAGCTGCCAGCCGCACTTTAATATCCTCACCCACACTATTATCGTGAGTGATAAGAGAACCCAAATATTTGAACCTCCTCACTCCCTCAAACGTGTGGTGGCCACTACTAAAATCTGGTGTACCACTGTCCCTAAAACCAGAGATCAGGTATTTCGTTTTGGACTCATTGATCTGAAGTCCAACTGAAGCTGAAAACTCTACAAGCGGATCAAGTATTTCTTTCACTCCGTTGCTATTCAGTCCAATCACGCATATGTCATCTGCATATGCAAGCACCTGATTGGACTGGCTATATAAGATGTTACGCTGCGGTGTTTCAGTTTTACGAAAGATGTACTCCAACATGAGATTAAAGAGTATCGGGGACAGAGCATCTCCCTGCCGAACACCCGAGTTAACTACAAAACTTGTCGATAGCCTGTTCTCAACTTTAACACAGCATTGAGACTGCGTCACTGTCATCCTACATAGTCGTACCAGTTTTGTTGGCATTCCTAGGTATTCCAGGGCAGACCATAAACTCTCTCGATTGATCGAGTCATAGGCCTGCCGGAAATCCAGGAACACCTGATGTACGGGGATGGATGTCTCATAATATTTAGATAGAATCATCCGCAGCGAAAAGACCTGATCGGTGACTGATCGATTCGGACGAAATCCTCCTTGATAGTCACCAACCAAGCCCTCCGCTAGAGGAGTGATTCTATCCAATACAATGTATGACAGTAACTTGTAAGCTGTGCAAAGGAGAGCTATACCGCGATAATTCTCACACTTCAAGCGGTCTCCCTTCTTGAAGATGGGGCATATCGCGGCCACTTTCCATTCATCAGGCATAACTTCGGTTCGCCATACTAATCGAATAAGGTCGAAAAGACAGTTCCACAAAGTATCCCCTCCGAATATCAAGAGCTCCGAATTAATGCAGTCCACTCCAGGTGCACGGTTTCGTTTCAATCTCTGCATGGCTTTAGTGAATTCCTCATGGGATGGCTCCTCAGTGCAAATCTCCGCAGTCTGTATTAGAGGTGGCTCAACAACAGTCTGTGACGCATGATGGACATCAAGCAGGTCAGTAAAGTGTCCACTCCATGCGTCAAGTACTGCGTCGATGTTGACACAGAGGTTTCCATCCCGGTCCCGAATGGCGGTTGACGTAGGCCTGAAAGTATGGTTCAGTCCAGTAATTCCTTTAAAGAAATTACGCGACCTGCGCTCATTACTGAGTTGTTGTACTTTCAGAACCTCGGCCTTCCACCATTCTCGCTTCTTCCGTCTACAAATCCGCTTAGCTGCCCTTCTTGCAAGAGCAGCCTTGTTTTTCCTCGCGATTGTGAGACGTTGTTGCACTTCATTATGGGCTATATTTTGTTGCTCAACTGCAAGACGACACTCGTCATCAAACCAATCATTCTTGGGTCTGACTTTCACTATACCTAAAGTCTGTTGAGCAGCACTGACAACCGAAGTTTTCAGTACCCCCCAGACAGAGTTCACGCAGTCAGACTGGTAATTAGCTTCATTAATGTTGTCGCTGACAAGATCCTGATATCGTTTCTTTTGATCTTCATTTATCAGACCTTCACAGTCGAAACGTACCATGCGTTTCGCTGTGTTCCCAGACTTGTACGAAAACTTCCATCGTAGCTTTGCAGCGGCCAAATGATGATCGCTGCCTACGTATTTGGTTGCTGACCGATAAGTTCTCACATCCTGCACAACCTGAGCCCGTCCTTTAGAAACTAACACATGGTCAATTTGGCTCCGGGAAGTTCCGCGAGGATGTGTCCATGTCTCAAGATGTATGTGTTTGTGAGGGAAGAATGTGCTTGCTACTCTAAGATCATGAGCAACCGCAAAGTACATCATTCTCTCACCATTATCGGTCGCAGTTTCGTGTCGGGAGTACGGACCTATGTTTTCACACAAGTCGGTCTGATTTCTGCCAGCTCTAGCATTAAAGTCCCCAATTACCATTCTAACATCGTGTTCGGGTATAGATCCCATCAGGTCGTCCAAGTCATTGTAAAATGAGTCTTTATCTTGGGGCTGGCTGACTTCTGTGGGCGCATGTACACAAATTATCGACAGGTTAGCTAACTTCATGCGCAAGCGAAGCTTACACAATCGGTTATTGACTGCTTGGAAATCCAAAACAGCCTTCTTTACCTGCGGCCCAAGAAGAAATCCAGCTCCAAGATTTCCGAGGTCATCTCCACTGTAGAACAACGTATAGCCCTGGGACACATGGTCTCCACTTTTAGGCCAGCGAGTTTCTTGAAGAGCAACGAGTTCCAGCCGATACTCCTTCATGCACGTGATTAGGCCCTCTAACGCTCCTGGTTTCCTTAGTGATTGCACGTTCCACGTGCCGATCCTAAATCTCGTGTCCGGGTACTTGAGCGGGGGTCCGGTGTCGTTTTGGCGGTATCCATTTTTCTTTTTGTTGACTTTATAAACACTATATTTTTTTACGGATGCGGGTCGTCAGCCCAGCGATCCAACCGTTTAGTCGCCTCCTACGACAAGCAAAGGGTACTGTGGTGGTATTCTTGGGAAACATGTTCGTGCAATTATGATTTACGAGACATGTGAGTGCCCCCCGACCACAGGGGCTATTTGGATATATAGTGAAGGAATATATTTCATACAGCTATAAATAAGGATATTGGTCGAGCCAATTCCCAAAAATTGTTATAAATAATTAATTTATGTTTTAGAAAATTTAGATAAATAAGGAAATTCTTTTGTAAAATGAAATTTATTTGCTTACGTATATTATTTAAAAACCCACCTGTGGCGTTCGACCATCTTCATTTATTACAACAGGATTTTGCGATTGGGTGGCGGTCGTTTGTGTTATTGACGTACTGCTATAATTTGGACACTGACATCCCTCGTCACAGCATAGTCTAACTAATTCATGTTCACCACATGTGCATGGCTCTTCATCTTCCTCGTCATATGGGCAATCCTCTCGTATTAATATTATGTAATCAGCATCAAAAAATTCATTTTTAGTCTCATCAAATACAACTCTATTTTTCCGATGTGTAGGCGGACGATTTGGTTTTTTCAATAAACCACGTAATTGTCCCGCAGACTCACGCATTTTTATTTTTTTATTAATTATATTACTATTATTTATATAATTATTATTATTATTAATTTGAATATTAAATGCTGGAATATTTTCTCTTATTATATTATCACTAAAATGATGTTTTATTTTATTATTTTGACTAAAATCGTTTAATTTATTATTTATTTTATTATTTTCACCAACTATTTGATGTATTTTTACATTGAAATGAAAATTATTATCAGGAAAATCCTCATTATAGTATAAGTCTATGTCATCTTCGCTTAATTCATCATAACAGCTAATAAGACCGTTATAATTATTATCATTAATATTGTTAAATTTATAATTTTGAAATTTATTCGCATCAAATTCACAATTTGAATACAAATCTTGAGTCAACACATAATCTCTTAATGTATTTGTATCACAAAGTTCATTTTCATTTTTATCTATATTTACACCACTTAAAACTTTATATACTTCTTCTGAGTCTGAACTTAATTCACCCACGGATAATTCGTCTTCTTTATCGCAGCTACTACTATTTTCTTTTGTATTATGATCACTAAACTTATTTTTATTTATATCTGGTATTGGATTTTTTAACCTTGTTCCACAAATAATTTTATCATAATTTGTTCTGTGTCGTCTATTCAAAACTCCTTTCGAATCAATGGAAAATGAATTTAGATGATGAAAAAATAAATCGTTAAATAAATTGTTGTTGCTATTACGAAATGAAAAGCACGACGATAGCAATTTAGACCTTGTAAAGGATGGAATGAATATAAATGAATCGACTTTGTTGTTTTTACCAAATTCACTACCGCGATTTAAATGTACTCCCTTATTATCAAAATAATTTACCCCTCCTACACAATTTTCATTTTTATTGAAACTTTTTTTATCCAAAAGCTTTCCATTTAAATTTTCATGTAACAATTTGGTAACAGTACAAAATTCTTTGTAATTATTTTCTAAACGTTTTAATCGTGAACTTGATTCAAACCTATTATTTGTATGATGATGAGCTTTATGGTTTAGACATATTCGTTTGGTTTTATTAAAATTTTCACAAGACTTTTCACTACTATTATTATTATTATTAATATTTATACACGAATCAATTTTATCGATATTATTATTTAATAAAATTTTCTTAACACTTTCATCACTTCTTATTGGTGAGCTTTGATGAGAAATTATTAGACATTTCAATAAAATTAAGATTTTTGCTGTATCTTCTCTCGTTGTTATTGTCTCATTATTTTCATCCTGGATATTTATATTATTAAATGTAGAATCAGTGTCTCCGTCGTTATTCCCATCGATCGATTCAAGTGAATTCGTTTTCTTTGCTGCTGCTGATGATGGAAAATATTTCATTAAGTGGGTGGTAGTATTTTTGGCACATGCGCTGCATAACAAAAATAAATTCCGTAAAAGTGGGAACGATTCTTGAAGAGAACTTTTATCATTTCTCAAGTTTAATGAATTTATTATTGAGACAGTATTCGTCATCATTGGTATAGGTTGCTGATGACACTCTAAATAATTAACACCATTGTCATCAGTATAGTTATTTTTATTATTATTATTCAATTCATCAATATTACGAGTAGTACATTCGAAATCGGGTGAATTTTCATTATTTATTGTATCCCATTTTTTTAACAGGCGCTCGCATATTTCATAAAATATATTTTCATTTTCATTCGCTACATTATCGTCACTATTTGGTCTATCGTTGAGGACATCTTTTCCATAAATTTTTGATAAGCATCTGTTGTTTTCATTATCGCTTTCGAGTTTATTATTAGAAAGCAAAACATATTTACTGTTTAGATCAAACATTTTTGCATTACAAATTTTTCCATATTTTTTTTCTTGGGCCTATCTATGGATTCCATGGGGTGGTTGGAAAATCTGAAAAAATAAATTTTTAATTTCTCAATTTTTTTATTGTGCATAAAATTGTTTAAATAATAAATCTGCTCACAAAATATCAATAACCAACAGTTTCGATGGGAATATAAAAAATAATCAGTCCTTGAAAGTAGAACTTAATCAGTCTTATAACTTATAATGACTATCAACTGGCAATTCATCAAATTTTAATATAACTTACTGAATTTTGAAGTAACAAAATAACATTCCATTAAAGTGAAAATGTTTTTTTGAATATCGAACTCCGATTAGAAATTAACAATAGTTAGGGTATAATTGAGTTATGGTATGGTTCCAGTTCAAAGAAGACAGACATAGACACAAAATGCTCCATAGCAATACCTCAATTTTTATTTTCTACACTGAATAGTTCAAACTAATTTGAGCTGTTGACGTAGCGTTGGATACTCTTGACACCTATACTACTGAGGCTCGTCAGACCATTCTAAAAGTGGTACAGATGAAGATACCGCATATTACAAAGATCACTGGTTGATATTTATTTTTTTTTTTATTATTATTATTATTTATTTATTTACATTATTACATTGTGATAATAAAAAAGTGTGACTGATAGCTAGTGGATTATTTGTCCTTTGAAAGCTGGTCAGTCGCACTTGGAACACTTAAAATTAAGTAAAATATAAATATATATAAGCTTGTTTATTTATTCAAATCAATACTATGTATAATAACAGCACAAATCACAGATAATCTTCAACAGATGCTGCCAAATGAGTTTAAAGTAATTTTTTAAATTTGAAAACATTTTCAGAAGATTTTAATTCGGTTGGTAGTTTATTATAGACATTGGGTCCAATGAAAATTATTGATTTCTTACCTAAATCCGTTTTTATTTTGTTGATCATTAGAAAATTTGTTTTACGAGTAGTGTATCTATGACTTACAAACTGAAATTCAATATTAGATAGTGTAGATGTTACGTTCAGACACTTGTACATGTGTAAAGATATACGTGAAGTTCAAATAATGCTTTTATTGAAAGAATACCAACGGCAACATTCCTATATAACTCAACGGAAGGAAATAAATGTGGAAGTTTAAAAATAACTTTTATTTTGCATAATTTGCAATTTGTTTAATTTGGATTTTGCTGCGGTTCCAAAAGTTGAGATGGCATAGAAGAAACATGAATGAAAAAATGAAAAGTAAATCGTTTTTAAGACATGCGTTGGAACAAAGGGAACAAGTTTTCTAATCAAAACGATAAACGGACATATGTTCATGCTCAACATACAAATGTGTTTATTCCAATACATGTACATATCAAGCATTATTCCAAGATACTTGAACTCGTTCACACGTTCAATGACAACATTAGAAACCTGCAAAATTGGTAGATCACAATGTGGTAGAATATCTAATCACAATGTGGTAGAACATCATATACCTCAACCATCCGTTTCTCCATCCGTACCATACTGGATTCAGAAATGCATTTATCTGCCTGTCTTCTTTGGAGGCGATCACAATCAAAAAATTTGCATCAAAACATAGCGACGGGATAGTATAGTCAGAAT
This sequence comes from Tipula unca, assembly GCA_951394425.1. NCBI lineage: Eukaryota > Metazoa > Arthropoda > Insecta > Diptera > Tipulidae > Tipula > Tipula unca. Next base: position 4,727,113 of record OX596380.1, on the reverse strand, counting down.
AAATGGGTGTCCTGCCTTATTTCAGTTCCACATAAGAGACAGATCCAATCTAATAGCATTACATGCTGACATTAACTATTTGCCCGATATCTAATGGCGTCTCAAATGCCCGAGTGGATGTGATCTTTAGTGCACAGCTATTCTACAGGGAGACTATTCTCTGAAGTTTCATCAACAGGCCATGAGACTGTAACCCCATATAATAGAATGGGTCTGACTACGGCGATATAGAAGCAGTGTACGATGTGGGGTTTCAACATCCGTTCAATCTCAATGGTAGTTTTATAAGAAATTAGCGGTAATGTATAGCTTTCTTTGACCGAGCAAATAGCGCAGTGGTTAAAGCTGCCACGTTTGGATCGGGAGGTACCGGATTCAAATCCCAACAGAGGCGGGATTTTTCATCTCCCGATTACGATCGGTGATTAAATTGAATAAATTGTTGGAATGTAGAACTCATGGGCCGACCCATCTTCCATGTCACTGTACAGAACTCATGGGCCGAGCCATCTTCCATGTTACTGTACTTGTGGGAATGGGATGAATGAATGGGTTGAATGAATGTTGTGTGAATGTAAGGTAAAGGCTATGGACCAAAAAAGTGTCTATGTCACGTCCTTCCTAAAAATAAAAATAAATAAAATAGCTTTCTTTATACCCTTCCAATATATTAGGCGTACAATTTAATTTGCTGGCCAGAATGCAAGTTACCGTTTAAACTGGGAGGATCTTTATGAAATAGTTGGTATTTCCTAGAGAAGAGAACCAATTCAGTTTTGTGTGAAAGAAGGCACATGGCGTTTCGTATATACATACACTAAACAAAATCTGAAGAACCAATGAAGAAATGATAACGGTTTACAATGAGCTGTGGTAGTTTAAAAAAGATAATGTGCGTATTTGATACTCTTTAATCTCATGAATGTTCTTTAATCTTTCGTTAAATTGAAATAAGATCCATTTTAAATTGTTAAGAAGCTACTTTTCACAAGTTTGTGATTGTGAATCTAATCATTAAATTTAAGAGAATCGGCCATGTTACATAAGTGAAAATGATAAGCAGATCTTTCGCAATTTAACAGCAAACTATACTATAGGTTGTGACTTAAAGTGTCGGGAAAACCTCCGTTCGCTAATTTAGAATTGCGGAAATGCGGTAAAGTGATTCAGTTACAATTAAAGTAGAATTTAACCTTGATTAAATGTAATGAACGTAGACTATGTATACTTCTACCATTCGTCGCTTAGAACGTGCTAGATTTTTTCACGCCAATGTTCGAGAGGGGCTAAAAATTATAAAAAAAAATCTATTTTGTGTATTGATTATTGAACCTATTGTTTTGTACATAGCAACAGAATGTACTATTAAAACAATTTGCATTACCACTTGTTGGTGATGCTGCCTACATAGGGTTAAATACAAAATGATAAAGAAAGAAAGAATTATTTTCTTAATTTTATTTCGTGCACAATATTTTCAAATTAAATTTAGTTTTCAAAAATAAAATCTAATAGTAAGTTTTCCAATCGGTTCAGTTATCTCTAATAGAAATAGCTGGATCAGTCTTTTTTTAATGAGGGAATAAAGAGCTGCAAATATGTGATGTAAGAAATTAAGAATATTTCCAATTAAACAAACGCTATAAACGCTTGGCTGGTCTACTGAGCACTTAGCGTAGTATTTAATGCTGGGACGTTTGGTTCAGGAGGTACTGGGTTCGAAAACTCCGCATATATGTACGGACATCATATTTAAGTGGTTAATTTTAGAAATTGTTCAACACATTTAGAAATTGAATTGACAAATCAATGTAAAAGATGCAAAAAAAATCATAAGAGATTCGTTTCAAATTTCAAATTAAACACTCTCGCTTGTTATGTAATACCTTTTAGTACTGAACTGAAATCGTTTTCAATTTCCCAAATGAAGCATAAATTTAAAAAAAAAACATTTCACATGAATACAATATAATATGTTCAAAATAGTATACAGATAAATAAATAAATCTTAAAGACTTTAAAAGGTTCATTTAAAATTAAAAGAAACTCCACCCTTTCCGCTAAAAATATCTGCATATAATAATAATATATTCAAAACTTAGTAACTTATTATTTTATTTATAATCCCAATAAATAGAAATAAATAGAAATATCGTCAATCAGCTATATTTGAGTTTTTAAAAATAGCACTATGCTTTGGTCACTTAAAGTTAACAATGGACACGGTAATAGAAATTCACCTGCGCACGAGTTGTAATTATTTATTTTGCTGTTTTTTTGTTCACTAAGATTTTCACATTAAACTTTAAATTAAACAAACATTCAGTAAAAAACATAATAGATATTTCTACTAAACAGCCAATCACTTATACTGGAAAACGAATTATTATTAATATAAATTCAAAATATATTCTTTAACAATCAAACTAGACTGGCTAATATGGCTAATACTAACTTGGTAAATAATACATACGAAATGCGATCTTAACATAAGAAATTTTTATTTATTTTACTTTTGTCTCCTATACATCGGTAACTGTACACAATATGTAATTTACTATTATATACGAGTATATATATATATATATATATATATATATATATATATATATATATATATATATATATATATATATATATATATATATAGATATATATATATATATATATATATATATGTGTATATATATATATATATACATATATATATATATATATATATATATATATTATGTTTCTTAATTAAAATTTCCCACGGTTATTATTACTATTTTATTTTAAAAACTAATTGCGACTGTGTGAAAAACAAAAATAACAAAAGCAAAAAAAAAATTTAGTGAACCTTCCTCAATTCTGATACAAAACTAAATCAAAATTAACACAGTGTCTTCAAAATTTAAATATTTAAAAACAAAAACATTTATAATGAAGTAACAACCCCCCATTCCGGGTTAATACGACTTTTACAACAAAGACCTTTTTCGATATCACATTTATACAACATATACAATGTATGTATATATTTTATGTTCCAAAAATTCATCACATTATTTTTTACTTGTTATGCTACAGTGATTATTTTACGGAAATAAAAATGGAATAGGTAAAACAATTCAGAGATGGATAATTCATGTATGTATGAATTAACATGTATATGCATTTATACGATTTGATGCAATAAAAGGATCTTCATATGTGGACATATTCTATATACACAATATTCTTAAGTACGAGTATATAAGAGATACCTATATAATATGAGTTTTATACAAAGAACCAACCAAACAATTGTATTATACATTGTTACAACACGGCTCTAGCATTTATTTAATTTTATTATATAAATATATATATATATATATATATATATATATATATATATATATATATATATATATATATATACATATATATATATATATATATATATATATATATATATATATATATATTATATATATATATATACATATATATATATATATATATATATATATATATATATATATATATATATATATATATATATATATATATATATATATATATATATATATATATATATATATATATATATATATATATATATATATATATACATATATATATATATATATATATATATATATATATATATATATATATATATATATATATATATATATATATACCGGGTGTTTTTTTTAAACTGAGACGATCAAATATCTCGAAAAATAGCCACTCTACGGAAAAAATGTCCATAATCAAAATTTAATCATACCGCGGGGGAAATACATTAGTGCAAAAAAAAAAGTCCCCCCACCCCCGCTTTGTAGGTGGGGCGGGGGTAACTTTTAAACTAAGATAGGAAGCCATATTTTTTATTGCAGATACGGATTCTACGACTAAAAGTACGTATGATTTGAATAAAATATTTTGTTCGGTTCATGATAGATGGCGTTGCAATCGACGAAATTCAATTTTTTCAATTTCTCCTTCTTAGAACACACGCATTCGATTCTGCAATACGTTTGAAATAAAAAACATCACGTTTTCATTGGAAATACTCGAAATTCGTCATCAAAACAATTTATTCAGTTTTGTAAATCTAAATAAGTGTTCAAAATTAATTTCAAGTTTTATTATTAAATTTCAAAAATACAAAATTCAGGCCATCATTTTGAACACTTATTTAGATTTACAAAACTGAATAAATTGTTTTGATGACGAATTTCGAGTATTTCCAATGAAAACGTGATGTTTTTTATTTCAAACGTATTGCAGAATCGAATGCGTGTGTTCTAAGAAGGAGAAATTGAAAAAATTGAATTTCGTCGATTGCAACGCCATCTATCATGAACCGAACAAAATATTTTATTCAAATCATACGTACTTTTAGTCGTAGAATCCGTATCTGCAATAAAAAATATGGCTTCCTATCTTAGTTTAAAAGTTACCCCCGCCCCACCTACAAAGCGGGGGTGGGGGGACTTTTTTTTTTGCACTAATGTATTTCCCCCGCGGTATGATTAAATTTTGATTATGGACATTTTTTCCGTAGAGTGGCTATTTTTCGAGATATTTGATCGTCTCAGTTTAAAAAAAACACCCGGTATATATATATATATATATTGATCTTGGACATTTTAAATCTGCACAATGGTTCACTATAGCAACCATCGGAGTTATCGAATTACTGAGTTTGCTAGACTCTCTTGAATGTTGAGTGGTGACCCTCACAAAAACTTATTAGTATAACTGATGTTTAGGCGCTCTCTACAAACTATAGTGACCATCGCAGTGTGAATTATTCTAACGTGTAATTGGACATAAAATGTGTATAATTGGGAACTTGTGTTGTGCAGTCCAAAAGGCAGAGAGTTCTTCTACGTTCTTCGTATTGAAATATACACTTTTAGTTCTACTATTTTCCCACCTTGATATTCACCGTTCACCAAACGGTCTACCGTTGATGTTTGTTTTCAGCCTATAGATAAAATACTGAATGCTACTAAAGGATTTCTGTGAAGTATATATAGTAAAGTGACTAAATGTAGTTGCGGCCTATGGGTCTTAAATGAGGGTGGCAACATTTTAATATTGGATGTATGACAGATAATTAATTTTTCGTGTTTTACCTTGCGAATGCTTGGCAACGATGATCTACAAATTGGTATATTGTTTTTTTATAAAATTTAATTTACTATAACTTTAATAAATAATAATAATTAATTTATGAAGACTATTTATTTGATGTACGAGTAGATGGATTTATGTTTTTGTAAATAAATTAAATGTGATATAAAACAAAAAATATAAAAAATGTGTTAGGTTGGGTTAGGTAAGGGTGGCCGTCCTAGAGGACTAGCATAGACAAATAGTTGGTTCGTAGCTATACCACATTTGAGCTGTCTCCTCTTCACTCGTTAAACCATCTTGAACTTACCAAGAAGCGTTTAAAGTCATGGACCCCGATCTTACTAAGATCCGTGAGATCGTTCAATGGGGAAGTTCCCATAAATTTTGTTCTGCATTACGCTAGACTAGGACAGGTGCAGAGCAGATGGAGCACACTTTCCTCCTCCTCCTCATCACCGCAGCTGCGGCAGAAGTAATGGGCAGGGACACCCAGTCTGCTCACATATATCCCAATGATTAGTTGGCCTGATCTGGACCGGTCAAGTCCTGGCCAGATCTGCCTGGTTATTACACACGAACTGGCGTTAGACCATCTGACGTCCGTTTCTTTTATGGCTTCTTCCTGAAGCAGCAGTTTACATGAAGCAAGCGGTATCTTTATATCCGGCCTGCTTTGGGTTATTAGGCGTGCTGTGCCCTTGCGGGCCAGCTCATCTGCCTTTACATTCCCTACGATATTGAAGTGGCCTGGCACCCATGTCAAGCGGATGTTGAACTGATCAGCCATCTCATTTAAAGACGCCAGACAGTTCTGGGCTACCTTCGACGTCAGGGAGTATGATTGTAGCGTTTTGATAGCAGCCAGGCTGTCCGTAAAAATGCGAATATCCTTAGTAGATATTACATTATACTTCAACCAGTCCATGACTTCCATTATCGCGATAAGTTCAGCTTGAAAAACACACCAAAAGTCGGGAAGACGAAAAGAGAGGTTAATTATTAACAATTTTTTTAATTGAGATAAAAATTTTATTTAAAAATAATACTTTTTATTCTTTGTTAGAAGAAATGTATGGTTTATTTTATTTGTCGGATGTAAGAGACCCATGCAAAATTTTTGTCTTGATCAATGAGAAATTTTAGAGAATTTCCAGTCTTATTATTTTCTAGTATTATTTTTATTATCATTAAATCAGCTAATCATTATTTTTAAATGTATTTTTTTAAATGTATCGTTACCGCATTAATTCCCGCACTTTTAGTATATTATACGGATGAGTACGAGAGATGGCTCCTTACATTTGAGAGAAGAGTCACGCGTGTGATTTACGGCCCAAAACGCGATATAGATGGCACATATCAAGCTCTGTACAATATCGAGATCAGAGATCTGATGAAGATCCCCGATATTGTGCATGAAATAAGATTTCAGCGAATATGCTGGCTCGGTCACGTTCTGCGTGCTGATCCGGAACGAATTGTGCAGCGATCTCTGAAAGGAGAGCCACCATATGGTAGGCGCAGAGGTCGTTGCAAGCGATGATGGCTCCACGGTGTAGCCAATGACTTGGCTTCTTCTGGTTGTCTAGGACAGTATGAAGACCAAGCTCAGGATCGAAACAGTTGGAGCCAGATTGTTGACGTAGTCAGGGGCCAGTAATGGCCTTTAAACACTGTTTTATTATTATTATACTTATTACTTGCTCGTAGCACTTTAAATACATTGGCAGTTCTTTGGAATGCAATTTTTGAAACAGTTGGCATTATGACGTTTTTCATCAAAAAATAGCACTTGGTTTCAATTTCGAGTGATTTCAAAAATTGAGTTTGTGTCATAATACAATGTACATGTTATATATTCTCACCATTCAACACCTGGATAACACAGCCATCACTTTGCGAACACTTAGATCTAAATGTACATTCAAATGTTTGTGTAACATCTCTGGAAATATCCAGAATGACTAATTTTTACCCCGGTATTGATCAAGTTTTTCCTTATACTCAGAAAAATGGAATCTTTCGGTTGAGTTCGGGTCAAAAATCGACCATCGATGAAACCGGTGAGATTTATAAAATCGCAAAGGAAGATAATTTTTCGAATTTAGCCAATCGGTCGTTTTCCTTTTAATTCTGCATAGTTAGCACCAAACTGTTTTAAAAATACGGCTATGCGAGGCAGATCGGATTAATTTCGTTCGTATAGCTGTCCATGACTTATTAATTAGGTATGCTCTAGTACAGTTGGGAAATTAGGATTTCGATTGAATAGTCCCGTCTCTAGCGACTCCTTAATCCAATTTAACGCAATATTCCTCAAGTTGTAAGCCATCCGATTAACTCCATACCGTGAAATTTTGATTATTCTTCTGCCGTATAACACCTCTTCTCATATTTTCCACAAGGATTGGCTTTCGCCTTATCTGCTATCCAAATTTGTATTCGGTTTATGATTGGACAACATTATCCGTTTATGATACCTAATAGTCGAAAAGATCTGTACCATAATTTTACTGGTTTCAAAATTGTTGACGAAATTAAATTGATCTTGGTAATCCTCTTTTGGGAATAATTATCTCTGCATCGAAATGGTAATCCCGATCATTAAGTACAAGATAAATACTGGCACAGTTTATGTATTAAGAATTTAATATACGAAATGGCGAAAGTATTTGATTGGTAAATTTAAAGCAAAAAGAAGATAAGTAGCCATCAAGACCAACATTTATTTTTGCGTTGTTATAAGACAGCTTCAACTGAAGTACTGGATAATGTTGAACTCAGAATCGCTTGGCGAATGTGCGAAGAGTGGCGGCGGTAAGAGAACGATTGACCTCACTTGATTAAAATATGCAGTACATTCTTCGGACCAAGATAAGTTTCTTTTGTCTGTAAACGCTGGTTAAATTCTGATGAATAGGGAATGTTTAGCCGAATTATGGAATAGTATACAACGGTGGTATGGTGGTCTAGGTGTGAAGCTGTCTTGGGGGAATCAAGTTGGTACTTGTTGCCAGCTCCGTATCTTGCAGCTTCCACAAGTGTGCGTGTTACCTCCCCGTGGTGACCACCGGGCAACTATTACACCATGTGGTGTACTAGGCGAAAACACGGCGCTAAATAACTGGGCCGGGTTAAGGTGTCAACCGTACCGTGCTGATAACCGGCCAGGCTGGGGGCCCAGTATAAAAACTAGCCCAGCCTCTAACGGTGTATCCGGATACTTGGCGCCCTCCGGATCATGTAGCCTTACCTGTGTATTGCGGATCTCTGCACAGGTGGACCTCCTTTCTCCGCTACTCGTGGGACCTATTATGGCAGAAAATTTAAAAACAAAAGAGACCGGTGCTCTTAAAAAACCGGAAACCAGTGCTGTGGAGACATCGGCCTTTAGGCCCGGTCTCCAAAGTGCATTTAGGGGCTTAAGACCAAATGAGGCTGGCCCCTCGAAACCAAAGGGCAAAGGCACGAATGCTGGCCCTCCAGTGTCAGCGAACTATCAGACCAGGAAGAGAGCCTGGCGGATGATCTCCAAGATCAGCAACATTCCGTTGGAGCAGAGAACGGATAGGGACAGGGATACGCTTGCGTGGGCAAGGCGTATCACTGAGCCACATCAGGAGGGTTCCGAGATCTCACAGCCGAAAAGGCAGAGATCTGATGATGAACCGCCTACGGAGGCTAAAAAGAAGCGGGTTCCGGATGTCACCAGGCCCTTCAACGAGGTGCTAAAGGAGCACCTGATCATGGCAGTCGTGGACCGGGCTCAAGAAGATGGGAGCATTACGACCCTTAACTGGAGGAAGGTGGAGAAGGCCTTAGCCGCCATCTTCCTAAAAATTATGAGGGAGAACCCAGGACCTGCTCCGTCTTGCCGAGACGGAGGATGGCACCGGAATCACGTCAAACTGACTGCCTGTGCCGATGAAAGGTCGGTGACCCTCTACAAAAAGGCGATCGGCAGCCTGGGGGAAGTCTGGCCGGGGGCCAAATTAGAAGTGGTGACTAGGGAAGAAATTCCCTGCAGGCCAAGGGCGCGAGCCTGGATCCCTGCTGAGCCTAGTGATCCAAGGGAGATCTTGGAAATGTTGAAACTCAGCAATCCGGATCTACCAACGGCCACCTGGAAGGTTGCCAGGTTAGAAGAGGTAAAGGCGGAAGCAGATCACAGATCGGCCGTCATTATCATCGACAGAGAATCCGTGGGTGCTTTGGCGAAATCTGGAGGCCTGATCAGCTATGGATTTGGAGCAATTACGCTCAAAATTTATAAGCGCGATGAGGTTGACAGATCTGGGGCGCCCGCAGCAGGGGGGGAAACCACTTGTGGTGTCCCGCCTGGTGTTGGTGACCCAGAAGTCCGCAGCATCCCGGAGGATGCACAGGAGACACTATCCCTGGACTCGGAGATTTCGAGATCATTGGGACTAAGCTGTGCGCTCCTAACGGACGAATCAATGTCAGAGGAGTCTGACTCAACAGTGGTGGAGGGAAGCAATAACTAATGCTTAAGATCCTTCAGATCAACCTCCATCACTGTAAAGCCGCCTCGGCGGCCCTTCTTCTAAAAATGGAATCTGAGTCCATTGATGTGGTTCTGGTCCAGGAACCTTGGGTCAATGATGACCGGGTGCTGGGTCTCAGAACTCCCAAATATAAAATACTACATGCGAAAAATGAAGGTAAGATACGTTCTTGCATTCTCGCTAAAAATAATCTGAATATTTTTATACTACTGAATTACAGCAACGCTGATGTAGTGGTGACTAGCATCGAGATGGATGGGCAAAATCTCTGGCTAATATCGGCCTACCTACCATACGAGGAGGAAAATATACCACCAGGTAGGTTGGGCAGTGCAATAATGGAGGCTCGAAAACGAAAGATAGGAGTCATCATGGGTAGTGATGCTAATGCGCATCACTCAATTTGGGGGAGTACAGACATAAACAGGCGAGGTGAGTTACTCCTTGATTTTATTTTAAGTACTAACCTAAATATATGTAATGTCGGGTGTAAGTCAACCTTCATTACTAAAAATAGACAGGAAGTGTTGGACATCACACTTGTCTCGGATTTTATTAAGGAGAGGGTATTGAACTGGAAAGTGTCCGAAGACCATTCCTTTTCTGACCATTGTTATCTCCAGTACGAAGTGGATACAAAACCCACTAGCAAACCACCCTTCAGAAATAGGAGGAAAACTGATTGGGATTGTTTCAGAACCATTCTAGGTAACTTATTACCGGTATCGGTTCCAAACCCTCCTGCATCTACACAGGAGCTTGATGCTCTAGTAACCAAGCTATCTGATGCTTTTAACAAGGCCATGTTAGGTGCATGTCCTATCAGTAGACCCTTGGGTAAATCTCGGCCACCCTGGTGGTCGAAAGAACTCCAAGGTACTCGTATGAAATGCAGGAGACTGTTCAAGAAAGCGAGGAACACAAATGCTGCTGCAGATTGGGACTGTTATAAACAAGTCCTCAAAACCTATAAGTACGAGCTGAGAGCAGCCAAAACGAGGGCCTGGAAGCTCTACTGTGGCAATATTCAGGAGTCCTCGGAGGCGGCCAGGCTACGCAAAGTACTATGTTCTAGTCCTTCCATCCCGAGTTATCTACAACGACCGGATGGTTCATGGACTACATGTAGTGAGGAATCCCTGGAGCTATTACTAGAAACGCATTTTCCAGAGTGCTCGGTACTAGCTCCGGAGAGACCCATGATAAATAGGGGTATAGACTCCGTAAGTCATATAGTAAAAAGGCGGAGTATCCTATGGGCAATAAACAGCTTTAAGCCATACAAGTCGCCAGGACCTGATGGCATTATCCCAGCGGATATCCAGCGAACTATTGACTTAACCCTACCCTGGCTGGAAGTTATCTTCAAAGGCAGCCTAGAACTTTGTCACATTCCTAGAAAGTGGACTGAAGTAAAAGTTATATTTATACCTAAGGCGGGAAAAAGCTCTCATTGCTATCCCAAAGACTTTAGGCCCATAAGCTTATCTTCTTTTCTGTTGAAAACACTGGAAAGGCTAATAGAGGCTTACATTAGAGGCTCAATAAAGCCGGGCGAGCTGTCGGGATCTCAACACGCGTACTGTAAGGGACGATCGGTGGAAACAGCTCTCCACTCCCTTATAGGCCCGATTGAGAAATCACTTGAATATAAGGAATATTCAATGGTGACCTTCTTGGATATAGAGGGGGCCTTTAGCAACGTCAGACCGGGGGCAATCACTCGGGCCCTTGCGTGTCTGGGGGTAGACGTGTCACTCAGGGGCTGGATAGATCATATGCTTAGAAGCAGGATCGTGACAGCTTATCTGGGTGGGGCGTCCGCCGGCAGATACGTGAGCAGAGGGACACCTCAAGGTGGGGTTCTATCCCCCCTTCTTTGGAACTTGGTCATAAATGACCTGTTACTAAACCTGGAAGGGCAAGGCTTCAAGGTGGTTGCTTACGCGGATGACGTTGCTATTGCGGTCTTCGGTAAATATCCTAGTACGCTGAGTGAGCGCATGCAGTGCGCGCTTGGCTACCTCTCTGAGTGGGCACGCGGCTGCGGACTGAACGCAAACCCACAGAAAACGGAGCTGGTCCTCTTTACCAGGAAGCACAAACTTCCACAGTGTGACCCGCCGACATTAAATGGTACTCGCTTGATCTTTACGGATAGAGCAAAATACCTCGGACTACTTTTGGACAGCAAGCTAAGCTGGAAACCAAACATCGTAGAGAGAGTAAAGAAAGCTACTATAGCGCTCTACTCCTGCAAAAATGCCATTGGAAAAAGATGGGGTATGGAGCCCCACATAGTACACTGGCTCTACGTCTCAGTGGTCAAACCTATACTGCTGTATGGGGTTGTCGTCTGGTGGCCAGCGTTAAAAGTTATGGCCAACCTGAAACTATTGATGAAAGTTCAAAGAACGGCCTGCTTGTGTATAAGTGGGGCTCTCAGGAGCACACCTACTCAAGCTCTGGAGATTCTCTTTCATCTTACTCCATTGGATATTGCGGCCGAGCAGCTTGCATCTTGCACAGCCATTCGGCTCAAATCCATATCTATGTGGACCTGTAATAATGCAGGGCACTCATCTATCCTATGCAACAGGGGTATTCCGGAAGCTACCGACTATGCTATCCCTTTGCCATCTGTTGAGATTAAATTCCAAACTGAGTTTCCCACCAGAGAGGACTGGGTGAACGAAACGGTTATGGACAATGAGGCCTTAAGCTTCTTCACGGATGGCTCAAAAAGGGATGGAGGGGTTGGCTGCGGGGTATTCTGTGAGGCACTAGGGGTTAACCTCTCTTTTCGTCTTCCCGACTTTTGCAGCGTTTTTCAAGCTGAACTGACCGCGATAATGGAAGTCATGGACTGGTTGAAGTATAATGTAATATCTACGAGGGATATTCGCATTTTTACGGACAGCCTGGCTGCTATTAAAACGCTACAATCATACTCCCTGACGTCGAAGGTAGCCCAGAACTGTCTGGCATCTTTAAATGAGATGGCTGATCAGTTCAACATCCGCTTGACGTGGGTGCCAGGGCATTTCAATATCGCAGGGAATGAAATGGCAGATGAGTTGGCCCGCAAGGGTACAGCACGCCTAATAATCCAAAGCAGGCCGGATATACAGATACCGCTTGCTTCATGTAAACTGCTGCTTCAAGAAGAAGCCATAAAAGAAACGAACGTCAGATGGTCTAAAGCCAGTTCGTGTGTAACAACCAGGCAGATCTGGCCTGGACTTGACCGGTCCAGATCAGGCCAACTGATATCGCTTCGACGGCAACATATTGGTATGGTCGTGGGAGCTATAACGGGACATTGTCTCATTGGGATACATGCGAGCAGACTGGGTGTCCCAGCCCACGATTTCTGCCGCAGCTGTGGTGATGAGGAGGAGGAGGAAAATGTGCTCCATCTGCTCTGCACCTGCCCTAGTCTAGCGTACAGCAGAACAAAATTTATGGGAACTTCCCCCTTGAACGACCTCTCGGATCTTAGTAAAATCGAGATCCGGGACTTTAAACGCTTCTTGGTAAGCTCAGGATGGTTTAGCGAGTGAAGAGGAGGAAACTCGAATGTGGTACAGCTACGGACCAATTTTGTGTCTATGCTAGTCCTTTAGGACAGCCACCCTTACCTAACCTAACCTAACCTATACAACGGTGGTAACGTTCATTTATTGGCGGATTGCTGTTACCTCTGGATTTGAAATCGTTTCAACTTTGTCAATCGACGGGAGGCTGCCATTTCTCGAAATTGTGTGACTATTGAAGTTCGAAAATGCATTTTAAAATATACATATTGAGTCGAAAACTTCTATATTCTCCATCTTGAAGTTGCCTTTGAACATTTCGTTACGAAGGTCATTTGGCATTCGAATAAACTCTACAAGCCCAAAGAGATTTGTTATGGTTGGTTTATGAATATCCTCTGGATAGAATGTTCTTGTCAGATAAGAGGTTAACACTACTTAATTTAAATTTAATTGTACCTCCGCCAACATTTTAGGATCTTTTAACCGCAAGAGCTTTAATAGCATGACGGATATCATACTTTCATTGTTTGAATGGAAATTGTCTAGATTATACTATTTCTCGATTAAGAAAATTACATTTTAAATCCCAAAGTCGCAGTTAATTGTGGTATGTATATGGGCTACACTTAATTTATTTTGACTTAAATGCTTGCTAATAACCTAAACCAATCTAAACCAAATGTATTTTAAATAAAACACTCAATTTAAAATCTACACTATTTTTTTCATAATAAAACCAAATAACATATATTTTAAATGTATTGAATTAAAATATATAAACATATAATGTGTACGTAAATAGTTTGAACATTCGTTTGGCAATTTGTTCATTTCTTGTTAGTGGGGAGATTACGATTATTAGATCTACTAAATTAACTCTAACTGTATAAAGTATTAATTAACATTTTAATCTTATATAACTATATTGATTTAAAATTAGATTCTGGTAAAAATTATTAAAAAAATATTTCATCTACATCTCTAAATGTTTATGTAGGTTCTTGCTTAACATCGGTACTGCCTTCGTTAATTGCAACAATACAGCTATTATTCGTGTTATCTAAATCCTTAACTCTTTGAAGTAAAATTTCTATATAACTTTCATAATGTGAAATTTGAAGCTGCAATGTTCTAACAATTTCACGTTCTTTTTCCAACGATTTTTTTAGAAATGGTAACTCTCCACGTTCTGGATTAAGCGCTGTAGAAGTTAAAGTTGTAGATGTGATCTCATTTTTAGAAGAACTCGATGCTATTGATACTGGAGGAGTTAAAATATTTGGCCGTCTAGACAAACCAACCGATGATATAATACTTAATGGATTTACTGATTCTGCCGGGATGCGTACTGCAGATTGTGGATAGTTTATTGTATAAACACAGTCGGGCGCTGCAATTAATTCTGCTCCGGTTGGCTGTAATTGCTGTTGATCCTCATTTAAATAATCTAGAGAATTTGAAGCTGCACAATTTGACCCGTCATCATTCAAGCTATTTTCAATATCCTGCTTTAAATACTGCTGCAGAAAATGATCTTCTATAGCATTCCTTTTAGCATTTAATGCCATTTTTGATTTTTTACGTTTTCCTCTCTTTTGAATTGTGTCCAAACGAGTGGCACATTGCTTTGAACTTATCAATTTATTAAATTTCATTTGGATATCTAATGATATTTGATCCCACACATCCTTTTTATTTTTAAATTCATTATTTTTCTTATTAGCAAGCTGTTTACTATATTGGTGATGTTTTTGCAGCAAAAACTTAGAGATCTCATCACTAAATACTATGTATTACAAAATTGATTAACCAAGCACAAATATATAAATTATATCAGTTTATTTAATATTATAAGTACTTACAAATTGTCTTTCCGCTCGGTTTAGTCCCCATTTATGCATATAAAATATTACAAATAGCTATATAAAATTCGAATAATAATAAAACTTTAGCCAATAATTTTTTGTTTTATTATAACATTTTGTTTGACTGACAGGTCAGACAGCTGCTGTAACCTGTAAGCTTGTTTGTAAATTATACCCTCGAAGCAAAAAAGTGTTTACATCACAAATTCACAACACATAGATATTCGATTATTTACCATGTTTCTATGAGCAAAATTTGAGTTTGGTTGAGTGAAAAATGTTTCAAATTATAGCGAGTTACGTCGAGTTTTTTTTTTGACATATAGTGGATTACGCCTCCAGCCATCCGAATTATTCGCCTTTTGTTCTGTGACACGATTATTTTGTAATGGTTCCATTCTATTTCAATTTAGTTCTCAATTTTATATTGAATTTCTCAAGCCATTTTAAATGTTTACACCTGGACCTGGGGACCTGGAATCATACATTTTTGGTCCGCAAATGTCTAATCTGCAGCTTTATATTAATTAAACTAATAGTAAAATAAATAATATTTCTAAGATGTGATCATTTTTCAATTTCCAACATAGCAAATGCCTACATTTATAATTTACAATTTTATTTTGTTACTCAAGTAATATATAAATAAATAAAATACAGAAATTTGGGATATGAATAATTAATAATTAACTAAATAAAATATTACGAATTTATGTTTAGAATTGCAAGTTTTTTTAAAATATGTAGAAACAAATGGTTCATTTATTTAATGATTTAAATTCAACTTAACTCAATTTTCATATGGGTTGGCCTGAGTTATTTTGGTATTGCCATAGTATATATTTTTGTAAGGTCTGTTTTTTCTATAAAATTTCCGAACTGGCAGAATAAATTTTTAAATTCTAAGTTACCATAGAAGTTATTACCATTATTAAAATAACTTGTTTTACCCAACTATAATAAATTGCTGAGTGACTTTGAATACTATATTTTAAAAACTTTGTATTTTATAAGTTAAATAAAAATGCCGAGAAAAATACCAACTATAAAAATTGGTGTTTATGGGAAAACCGATTTAAACCCAGAAGATGCTGTTCAATTATATAAAGAATCAACTCGACAAAATCAGTTTTACATGTACGTATTTCGGGACGTCTGTTCTCTGACTATCCCACGAAATGCTCTTTATGTGTACTAAAGAAATGTTTTCTGGTACAAAATCTGAAATGTTTGCTTATGCTTACTAATCAATGGAAATTCCTTGAATGAATTGATTCCTAGAAATTATTTTAATCATTTAATTTATTTTAGAAAAAAGCCTTATTGGGATATAGCACGAGATAATTTAGAATTAACTGCAATAAAAAATGAACGAGAATTTGTTGATTTTAAAAAACAACAAGATGAAATGCGTTTGGAAACGATTATTCAGAGTAAAGTTAATAAAAAACGAATTCGTGAAATGCGAGGCATTCAAGAGGGACTACGCGAAAAATTTATTGCTGTTAATGATTTTATAAAGGAGTGCGAAGATAAGGAAGATCTAGCTCGAAAAAAGGTAATAAAATTGATCTTATGTACAGAGTCTAGTTAATTCTCTCATACAATTTATAGACTGAAATCGAAAAAGTATCCCAAGAAAAAATTCAAGACGAAATAGTAAAAATACAAGATGACATGCAAATTTTGAATGATTTTGAAATCGAATTGGAAAAAACATTGGATTTATATAAACCTTACGAAACTGTTATAGACACAGTAATAAAAGAATCGGATCTATTTAAATCCGTTAAGGATTTAATGGATCGTTGTGATGCACTAAGTAATTTATTAATATTACATTTATCTTCAATATTAAATCAGACATTTTATTATTACATCTACTTATATTAAATTCTTTTATTTAATTAGTGATTGCGCAGGTGGAAATATCCGAAATGGACCAAGAAAAAGTAATGCAAATTGAAAATATGAGACAGCAAATGATTGTTGCTGTAAATAATGCGGCATTACGTTTGATTGGATTGAATAATGAATTGGCGGATTTAGAACGTTCTTATAATGAAGCACAGAATAAAGCACTTAAATGGGAAAATATTTTAGAGAAGACCAAAGAATATATTGCCTCAAATGAATTAACTACGTGCCGTTTAATTGATTGTATACGCAATTTGTATAATTTATTATCGACCCGAAATAAAGAAGACACCAACAAAATTGATTCAAACAATATGGAGAGCATGTTGGATTACATTAAATCAGAATTGGAAGTCTTAAACGAAATTGTTCGAATTGCTAATGTGCGGATCGCAAAGGAACAAAAAAGTTTACTTGCCGAAAAAGGGTCAAAAAAGAAAAATTGAAATAAACTGCTTAAATAACACACAAACTTACTAGTATCATATATTTAACTTTTTATTTTTAAAATAAACAATTTTCATGGTATAATAATAAAAATAATTTAACTATTTAGATATTTTTCCATTGTATATATTTTACTTATCATTTCAATTCAAAAAAGTATAATGTAATTTTTTTTAAATAAAGTTGATTTTTTTTTAGTTTAAATGAGGAATGCCTGGGATAAAATAATCTATCTTTTAAATACTTTTTATGTTTTCATTTATGCATTTTTATTCTTTTATCATATCATATGCATGAGATTTATTATATAAATCTCAATTGAATATTAATTAATACCCCTATTATGATTCTCGCCTCGCCGACTCGCTCGCCGTGACTGCTAAACTCGCGTGACTCAATAATCGGTATTATGATTCTCACTTTATTTTGGCGAGTGTTTAACGCGGCACGATGCGTTGTTTATTATATTTTTGTGTCATCAAGTAGGTGCAACTTTTATTTATTGTATATTTTGAGCAGTTTTATTGACATTATTGACGTCTAGTTATTCTGTATTTGGTATTTACAGAAAGAAATCAAATAATTTAGCATTTGTGTGTGTATTAAAATAAAATTAAACAGTTTTGGTGTTTTTATAATTATTTATTTTACTTGAATTAGATACATTTGACCGAATTTAGCCAACATTTGAGAATCTAAGGCTCCAGTACTTTCCTGTTTACCAATTTGAAAATTGGTTGATATTTTTGATTAACAATACATATTTTTAAAATTTGTATTAATTATATTCTTGCCAAATAATAAAAAATAATAACACTTTCGTAATTTTATCTTCAATTTTTTATTTATCTGTTGAAAAAAAAAATTTCTTGCCTCTAGTCACCAATAAATTCTAGGTGATGATATTTGACATTTCTTTCACTCACTTCTCGCTCACGGCGAGAATTATAATACCAAAATATGTTTACGGCGACTTGAAGTCGCCAAGTGACGCGTAAGTGAGATTCATAATAGGGGCATAAGATTATAAGAGAATACACAATTTTTTTTATGTAAATTGGTAGTTTCATATTAGCTTAGTATTAGTTTATTATAACATAGATTTTGACTAAACTATCAACATTTTTTAGTCATTCCAAACATTGCAGTAAAGCTATACATTTATGTTACTACCATATTTTATCCTTTTCCTTATCACGGGCATTTTTTTTATATTATAATAGCTACTCTACCAACCACAATATAAATATAATATTTCTTTATATAATCAAATATTTAAGCATAACAGAATAAAATTTCCAAATATTATATAAATACAAAATATCTATATAATATATTTTAAATTTTATATTTTTGTTTGTAATAGATATATTGAGGAATTGTAGCTGAACAATTTCATAAAATAATTCAAATCATTTGTTTAATCCAATATTTAATTTTTCTTAATATTTTAATATATGTTATGTATTTACATTTAAATATATGTATATTTATTTTATTTTCTGGAAAACAAAAATTCATAATTATTTAAAAAGAAAAAATAATAATATACTTTCTAAATTTGTTTCTTTTGTATGTGTCCCCCATGAAAGTAAAAATTTTCGATGGTCAATAAATTAATTAATCCATATACTGTCTTGTCGAATCTATCCATTTTTTTCTTATTAAAACTAAAATTAAAAGATTTAAATGATAATAATTTAACAATAAATATTAATTGTAACAAATTGTAAAAACTTAAGAATAAAAAAAAATGAAATATATTGATTTTGTTGATCCTCTTAAATTAAGATTTATTTTAAATTCAGCCGGATAGAATAACGTTAAGTAAGTTTAATTCAAAATAATTTTAAAGTAATATATATATATATAACATACATGCGAAGAATTAGATACCAGAAATATCTGTCTTATTACAAATTTATTTAAATAATATGTATTGTGAAGTTTCATAGGAGTTAAAGAAATACAATACACTAATGCTAAATCGAGATCTTTTAAAATAAAACAAATTAGCACAAAATTATAGTTGTCTATTTTGTCGTAAGTTATTTTGTACATATAACCAAATTAATACCACAAAAATTATTAAAAAAATACTGCGTCGAATCTTGCATAAAAGAAAACCAATTTCGTTTTAATCAGCGTTTATCTCTCTATTAGTTTTCGTTAACATAATATTAGTTTAGCAAGATCTATTATACAGATCTAAATATTTTGTACATAATAAATTATAATATGTACTTATATTAAATTTTTCAGGTAAACATTTTCAGTTCAGATACTACAGAAAATGGATCAACATTTATATAAATAATTCCATTTTCGATGAAACACAATATAAAAATTATTAAATATTTAATGTATATAATTAATTACATGCGAATTGTTTTACTTAAAATGGTTTTTATAAGATTTCTGCTTACCGTTACTAGTGTTAATAAACTTTTACTTATAGGGTGATTTTCTTTACATAAATGATCGTAAATGTTTTCGTTCTACATTGTATAGCCTTGATAGGGCATATTTTGCGCATAACCTGCAGCACCATAGCCCGGTTGTGCATACTGCGGTGTCATTCCAATACCGGGTCCTGCTGTTATCATTAATTGGGCTTCTGGTATTATCATTGGTTTATGATCTTGGCTATCACTTTCCTTCTCACGCTGTGCTTCATTTGCCTCAAGTTTGTCAACTTTTAAAGTATACTCTCTTATGACCTAAAAAAAATATAAAACTTAATAAAATATAAATCGTTTTTAAAATAATATAAACTATACATTAATTAGGTATGGCATAGCAAAGTCCATGATATTGTGTTTCCATGCGAGTTCAATAATAACATCGGGCCTCAAAAGATCATAACACTAAAAATTACATCAAAATTCATTAAAAATTTGTTTGTCAATTATTCACATAATAGGTTTACTTGGAACAGACACGCAGCAAAACAATCGAAAGCTCCACGTTCTAAAAACCATCCTAATAATTCTTCGGCAATTTCTTGTTGATGTGATTCGGCCGCATACTCCATGGCATCCTTAAATAATCGATCTTTTTTGCATAATTCAACACTTTGTTTCCAGCGATTGTTGCCTTAATTAATAAAAAAATAATAATTAATAACTGATTACAATATAAATAATGACCAATTTATCTTACAACCTTTATATAAATATGCAGCAATTCTTCTAAACTCTGTTAATTCGTGTTTTTCTAATTTTTGTGCCAAAGCAATGTTATCAAAGTTATCAAAGGCATCGATTGAAGTACGCAATCCTTGGTAATCTTCTTCTTCAATTAAAAGTCCATTCAATGCTTCGTTTATAGCCTTATTATTTAAACTCTGTACAGAACGTAAATAAGATTTTACCAGTTGTAAATGATTGGTTTTAGTGAAAAAGTTAACAGCACGAGTATGATCCATCCGTGGCGCTAACACAAGTAGCATGTCGTTCAACAACAGTGGTTTATAATCAAGATAGAATTGAATTGCCTTATAATACAATTCTATATTAGCCACCTTTGTGATAATATCCTTGAAATGACCCTCGCGCCATGCTTCTGTCGGATGAGCCATCATTGCCAAAACAGCATTATCATATTCTTCATATTTGTCGTATAAAAAGACTAATTCCGACCATAAATGAGCTGACTCAGCTGCGCGTAATACTTTTGGAATATTAACACGAGACCAAAATAGTTCCAAATGTTCACGCATTTTTGATGGTTTGTATTTAGAATATAGAATAGCTAGTTCGGTAAACATTCCCATATGAGCACGCTCCAACCCTAATGCTGCTTCTAATAATTGTATTAATTCATCGAAATGACCTCTATCCTGATAGTAATTAATCAAATCTTCCAATTCATCGGCATGAACCACAATATGCAATCCGCACATTTGAGCTAATCTAAATTCTTTAGCATCAACACACGCGAAGCAAACTTCTTTCCATGTTCGTGTAGAATTAGCTTTACGCGCACTATCTACTGCACCTTGAAACTCCTTCAAGTAAACTAGTGTGATTGCAAGACGAGCAAAATTGCTGACATTATTGTACAATAACTTTGCAGCCTCGTACATGCCATCAGTGAAACATCGATCACCAATCTTTTGAATATCAGCATGATTTGGTCCAGATATAAATTCTTCTAAATCGGCCAATCGAGTTGTTCGAGCATAAGCATAAATTAACTCACTTTCGATATAACATTCGCGTGCTTTTTTTCGAGCCATTTGCAAATATCTCACTAAATCTTCCCATGAATTGGTTTGTCCAGCTGTTTGTACGACATCCATGTAAGCAGATGGATCATCAGCTTTAATATAACTATCAATTGCTTCCTTCACCAACCCTTGTTGTAACTGAGCCCGAGCCAATTGTGCCCATACCGCTGGTTCATTGCAACGTTCTGCAAATTCATTGGCACGTTCTAAATTAGAAACTTGCTCGATCAACACTTGGATGGCAGATGTATTAACATCGAATTTCTTATAAATTGCAAACGCCTCTTCGTATAATTCATGATTTACAGCAATATTGGCAATATCAGGAGCATCATAATTATCCAAACGATTAATATAATCCATAACACGGGTACGATCAGCTTTGATAGCAGTTAAGATTAATAAGTTTTGCAAATTACGATGATCAGAGAAAGCAGATGAATCAAGCACAATTTTCTCCAGTAATTCGATTAACTCGTTTGGAAGATCAGCTGTCATAAATGCTTTAACGGTAACCGACACATCATCTGGATCTTGAGTTTCGGATAAAGCAGTTTGTACAACTTGGTCAATCAATTGTCGTTTATAGGGGTTGCTTTCTAATAAAACTTCAGCCCATAATTCAGGATCACGTCGACGAACTAAATATCTCGCCTCAGATTTGAATAATGAATTTTCATTGCACACAGCGATTAATTCACGATCACATTCGCCTCGTTCATAAGCGACACATGCCAAATGTGGATCACGCTTCTCACAATAACGACCAACAACTTTACTATCGTAATATTGGTTTTCTTTTAAAAATCGTTCAGGATTATTATTTGAATCAATATAAATTTTGGCCAATGCGTTATGGGTAGCTGGCTCTGTACATCCTTCGTGAATACGAGATTCCAACCATGGTAGCAACAATTTTAATCGATTGCGTTTCTCGACTTCTTCAACAAGTTCATCTGTAGAAAATTGTCCTTTGACAACTAAAATCAAATTTTTAATTATATCTTCTGAACAATCAACATCAAGTAATCCTCCAACGACTACTGGCAAACGAGATGGATTTACTTTTTGGACATAAATTTCTATGTATTTTTGTAAATTATTTCGGTATAAATATAATACCAAATCGTGCACAAAGTCAAACCGATCGCAAACAATGATCAACGGTAATTGATCGGTCAATTTAGCTTCTTTCAAGAAATTCTTAACACGTTCTGGATTATAGCAATTTGATTCACGACAAATTCTTTCAACTTCTTTTATTTGATTATTCTTGCATGCGGCTTGAATGTATTTGAAATGAACTTCGGGATCTTGACTGAAATTGACAATTGATCCGAGGAAGTAAAATAGGCCTTCGTAGCTCTTGAATGATTCAAATAAATCAATCAATAATTTTGTAGTTAATTGTTCATGATATTTGGTGGCAATTTGTACACATATTTGTAGATTTTGTCGTATATTAGCGGTGAGCATGGCTTTTAAACATTCCAAAGAATCTTCAACTGATAGAGTGCCAAAAAAGTTAACCAACCAATCAGCATTTAATAAGTGTGTGTGCACCACAGCACGCTTAATGTCATATAAATCGGTATAATGTTCCAAAGCACGTTGTAGCAAACCAGCTTTTTCACACAATTGAGCAATGTGTGCGCGATCATAATGTGTAAACATTGAATTTCCAAGGATGGCGTCAGCAACTTGTGGTGCTGACATCAAATTCATTTCAAGTAAACGAGTTTGGAGATGGCCTTCATTAGGACGATTTTGTTTTAATGCATCCAATAAAAATGCAGTACAAGGTTGTACCATATTTTGTTCCATAAATATATCGACAATTTGGTTGATATCGGCTAATGGTTCTTCATCAGCGACCAACATGCTTGCAAAAGCAGCACCCTGATCGGGATTTGTTCGCATCAAAGATCTTAACAAAAATACATAATCCGGTGTGTAGTTAACTTTCTTCGCATATAGAACAATTTTATCAAGTTGACCAGTTTCAGCAAAACATTGGATTACTTTATTTGGCACGTTTGCACGTAGATAAATGGATAAAGCCAATGTAATATCGGTAGGTTTTACCAAATCACCCAATTCTTCGCTGCATTCTAGCTTTTCTTCTTTTACCCACTTTTCACATAACTGTTTTTTGCCTTGTGATAAGACTGGCCGACACAGCTCCAAACTTTCAAATTTATTTAATTTTCCTTGATCGAGCAAAATTCCGAAATATTGTAATAAGGGTGGTGATGTAGCACCGGCAGGTGTTTGAACTTGTTGAAATTTTGCGATTGTTGAAGGTGTTCTTAAAATACCTTTAGGGGCTAGGGCAGCAACTTTAGCCGCTTCTGGATATTGACCATTTTGGAATAAATGATTGAATTTACGAACAAAAAGATCTTCTGCTCCACTTAAATTATTTCGAACCGCCATTCTTAAAGCGAGATCAGGATTTTGAAGTGAATTTGTAATATAAGGAACAATGCTGTTTTCTTCAACAGTGACAGATAATACTTGACCTTTACGATTAACACCAATAATTCCACCACTTGATTCATGCGGTGCGGTTACGAATATGGTTTCTGCCGAAATTCGATTCATGTAAATACATGTACCAGTCTCAATGTCATATAAATGAATGTATCCATATTTTGTTATTAAATAAATCACATCATACTTTGTCGAAACTTGCATTGCTACTGGAAAATCGCTTTGCGCTTCTGGTGGGAAGAATACATCAACTGCCTTTTTAGTAAAAGGTTGATTACCACCTGGTGGTGTTCCAACTTCAATTATATGTAATTTGCCGCCTTGAGTTGAACGAACCGCGAAACAAAACAATGTAGACGGTTCGGGGTTTCCTTCCATTTTAAATGTGGCAAATGAGGCGGCATGACCTTCAATTGCTTGCGAACACTTTCGCTCAACTGAATATAATTGCATTGCACCAGCAACTCGATTTTGTAACGCAGAAATACCTAAAATTACACAATTTATTAATTATATTAGTTTTGTGTTCAAATCCATACTGCATCTATCAAAAAAAAAACATAAAATTTATAAGGTCGAATTATTCGATATATACTTGAGTAGATAATCCGAAATTAGTCGTAACACAGTATCAACAAATTTAATGAAGTTTCCTAATCCATATTAAGTAATCTCAAAGTTATTAAATAAGTACACACGAATTCGTATTTGAATTATTCGAATTCGTATTCAAAAATACCAATGGTACGAATTCGTACAATTTTTATACGAATTCGTATTCAGAAATAGGGGCCCAGTTTATACAAACTATAACGCCTTTCGCTTACCTATTAACAATAACCACTGTTGTTTAGCGTCAGTTCGATAGCTTATGATTTGGCATCCGCCCAAGGTTGAATGAGTATCAAACACTTTAACTGGTGTTGAGTCACCTTCCATAGACCAATGATACACAGAATTTTCAGTGACAAGTGCCAAAGTATTTAATGATATCCATTTCCAAAATATCACGTCTTCAGTCATAGTATGAGCTTTCATTTTTGATTTTATCTCAATATTAAAAATCTGCAAAGTTTTTTGAGCTGAAAACATATATGAACACATTTAAAATCTGAATAAACGAAAAATCAAACATAAGCACAACACAAACCTTTTAATGCTATAACCTTACTGGCTGGATTCATAATGGCTGAATCAGCACTAATCGGTCGTCTTATAGGATTAGCAGAATCAGCCATATCGATTATAACAACTTGGGCTGTATCTCCAACCTTTTCTCTCACACAAATAAATTTATCCGATTCCATTGTTAACGTACTGAAAGATATTGCACCGGCACCAATGCCAATGTTGGTGAGCTAAAAATAAAAGAAACATAAAAAATCAATTTTATTGACCATACAAAATAATTCACGCATTGTCGCATTTTTATTCTATTTATTACAATTTTAAATATCACATAGCAGCAAAATTGAAAAAAATTAATACTCTGTAGATAAATTAAATTTCATTAAAGAAATTATTTTATTTGTTGAATAACTTTTCGACATTGAATAGAATAGAGGATTGTAAAGTAAGACTTTACAAATATTGTTATAAAAAAAAATTGATATTGACTTACATTAGGATATAGGGATGTATGTACTATTTAATAATCAGTCCTATTGTTCGCGGAAATCAATTAGATAAATAATTTCGATAATAAATTTGACGGCTTTTAAGATACATGTATAGTCAAGTTGAAAATTTATAAATACTTTTTATTAATTAAAAAACCGTTAAAATATTATTATTACAAAAAATTTCATTTATCGTTAAAATTAACAAAATTAAACAATAAGAAACAACACTTACATACATAATATAATCCAATTAAATTTGTATAACTAAAAGCTTCATGAAATTATATTTTAACAGGCATTGAGCAAATACTTTGTAAATCAATTAATTTTTACAAGTAATAAATTTAATAAAATGTACACATATAATAATCTAATCTATTGCCATTTAATTTAGGCAGAAAATTAAAATTAAATCATACCGAGTTTTATGGCTAAAAAATATGGAAACAAAACAGATACATTTTTTAGAGGTCAAATAACGCGTAACTACCAAGCTTGGCCATTTCATCCAGGATTATAAATTGGCGAGCTATCACGGTTAGTTTTAGAAAGATCTTCTATAAAGAAGTTTATTTATCCAAAATATAATCGTGATAGGATCGAATTTGGGAAATTACAAATTAATTGGACAAGCAAGAAATAGGTGGTAAAGTGAACTATTGAATTGAATTTAATTTGAAAGGCTCGAGGACTCGTATGCGTTAAAACGTTTTTAGTGTCCAAAAACGACAGCGTAAAACATGCAGGATAAATTTTTGTCCGAGGCTGAAAAATGACCCAATCCTCATGATAAATGGAATCATTTTTACAGGTTCCATGCCGCTTACACACAGTAGAATAAATGTTGTTAAGTTGGATGTTTCAACAAGATATCGATCCGAAACATATAAATAAAAACCTAGATTTACACCAATAAAATTAACGTTATTAGTGGAAACTTCCACCGCCGCACCTCAAACACATGAAAGGAGCTTATGAATTGGATTAAACGTTAGTTATTGAAATGCCCGAATCCTTTTTAACTAACTTCAAATTGCTTGTAATGGTTTATCTACAAAATATTCGATATACTTTGGGGTTCATCACGAAATTCGACATTTGTTCAATTTTTTAAAATTTAAACGGTAAATCATTTTGTTTTACCATTTAACTGTTAGAGTTAACATAATCTATGCTACACGATTTCCGATATGGTCATAGTAGACAAATAATACAAATGCCTATAGAAATTTGGGTGCATTGTTTTTAACCAATATACTTTTTATAAATGGCTAAATGTGGAAAATATTAAAATGAAAAGTATTAAATTTGTGTAAAAAATATGAAATTAATTTTATCGAAAAATGAGATTAATTTGAATTGAAAATTTTAATTTATTAACTTACATACACAAGCATTTCTGTAAAATTTATTCGGTTGTTACATATTTACATCTTTAGTTAAAAAATTTCATTAAAATGTATGTACACATATAGTAGCTTGTCACGCCAATCGCCATTATTCATTTAATTATATTATATTATGTATGGCCGCATGAGCTTCTTATTACAACAATCTTGAAACCCTTATTGCATGGTAATCATTCATTCAATATGAAGAAAGAAATTGTTTCATTTTTAAATTTAAAACGCCCCAAAAATATTGTATGAATGTGCTGTAGACTTTATGTAGTATTTATCGCGATCATTTCCGATTACATAACACGATGCTTATAAAATATGAACGATATTCAAATTGGTGATTCCCAGGATTTAATGAACAATAGCAGGTGTTTTTAACGATTATAATCGAATATTTTCCGATATGATAACAGAAACGGGCAACAACTTATGAATTAAAACAATGCATTTTAATTCCGTTAATTTAATTCAAAAGAAAACCATTTTTTTTTACAAAATTTATACATATTTGCATTGAGTTCTTATATAATTACATAAAACTATCGAACAATTTTCGGAGATCGATAATTTCTATATATGAAATTAATAACCCACGCAATTTTAATAATGGTTTCGTGTTTTACGATAAGCGGATTTGTAATGGGCGGATAAATTTCAAATTAGATTCCCTATTGACTTTATACAATTTAAAAAATTAAATTCAATATTCAAAAAATTATATAGTAATCTAATGAACTAATTTAATCAATGCGCAAGACGTAATTAAAAGAATGTTTATATACATATCAATATTGGATTGATTTAAACTCTAAACATAAACCAAAACTGAATCATTTATATCTTAATCAAATGACATTATTTTTATTACTTAAAAATTATAACACAAACAAATTATTCTCAAATCATGATATGATGAATCATTTCTTCTTTGAAAACAAAAGAAAACGATTTAGAAATTCCTTTACTTATATTTTTTTTTTGGAATATATTGACCCTATTATGTGTTAGCGCTATCATATATTTAGGGCGTTTAATAATTTTACTCACCTGAAAATGCTCTTGAAATTTTATTGGTAATGGCTGCGTCATTTTGCCTTTTCGCAATATTCACTCTTCACGAAACAGTTAGTCTATGATCCCACTATATAATAAATAATTTAATTTGGTGTTCAATCAAAATATTCAAATATGTAAAGAAAAAAATTAACAAGTAACCACCCAACATGGCCGATCAATATTCACTTACAATTACAATTTTAAATCAAAATAAATTCCAAAAGAAACTACAAACAAACAGTTGAATAATGTTAATTATTTATTTAATTTCCCAAATTTTCAGATATTATTTTATTTGACTACAATGCGTTGTAAATTAATAAAATATTAATCTTTTTTACTCAATACGCAAATTGTTTAAACTTTAACAGAGAAATGCCACGAAACATTCGCAATGACTTTATGTGTAATAAAATCTTGTAGTTTTGTTTGTTTCGATAGAACTGCTAGAAAATAGTAGAATGTCACTTTTACGTACACATGACACCGGTGCACCGGTATATATAAAATGTTTCTTCCTATAAAGATTTATTGTTTATTGGGTATTATTTATGTATGCCGGCACAGTACGTAATTTTATTTCGTTTTCATGTATTTACATAGTACGTGTATGTTAGGAATTCATCTAGATTGAACCTAGGTTATCCCTCTCTAAAAACGGAGTAGAGTCATCTTGTATTTATCTCCTACTCGACCTAACGTATCTGTAGAGTCGTGTTGAACTACTTAGCTTTAAAAAAGTGCACTATAAACGAAGTGCACTATAAACGAAGTCGAAAACCACAACAACAAAAATATGAATGTTAAGGTGCTATTCCACTTGACTGAATTGACTGATAGTAAAAAAAGCGGAAAAGAGAAAAAAGTCAAAAAAGCTATGTAATAGACAAAGACAAGTTTTTATTTTTTTATTTTTTTTATGGCAAAATTTTAAGGAGAAATTTTGATAGCTCACAAAATCATAACCAAATTATGTAAAAAAAATTAATATTACTAATAAGTCGGATAGTTTTACATCTCAAAATTATCTAAAAATTAAATATTATTAATACTCATATCAGAATTTTATTTTTTAGTATATTTTCCGTAAAAATTAAAAAAATCTCTACCTAAAAACGTTATGTGTTTTTGTATCTTAAATTTTTTATAGCAAAGTTTTAAGGGGAAGTTCCATTGTAACTATACGTAAGGAAATGAAATTATCACGAAATGAAAAATGACACTTCGCTATAAAACAATAATAATCATTGTTATTATTATAACCATAGTTATAACCATAGTGTGCGAAAAATATTTCTCATCATATACTAATTTTATGCATGGGTGTTAGTGTGACTGCCATAAAATGTTCTCAATTTGATACTTTTTATGGCAGTCACACTACTACAGACACAAATATTTCTTGACTGTGAAGGGTTTTTTTTTCATTCGCTTACAAGCAAATCTATATTTTTATCTTCCTTTAGTTTTACTATCAGTCAATTCAGTCAAGTGGAATAGCACCTTTATTTTCTTTCTATTAGTACGTTTATTCTCAGAGTCGAGTCATATTGTAGAAATCAGAGTTATGTCGTAGTCAAGTCAAAAATGGGTTAAAATCAAGTTATAAACGTCAAAAATAAAACATTTATTTAAAAAAAATTACTTCAGAATGAAGCAATTAAACTGTTAATTAAAAATTCGCAAGTAAAAAGAAACAAAATTATAAGTACTTGCGGTGGTACTATAAGAAATCCACTAAGGGTTCCCCTTAGTCGACAGAAAATGGAAAGAAAATAACGTTCATATTTTAGTTGTTGTTATTTTTCGACTCGACATTGTTTATATTGCATCTTTTCAGAGTTAACTCGACTCAACTCTACAAATTTATTAGATCGAGTCAAGTTAACTACAAGATGACTAGACTCCGTTTTTAGTGCGAGATAATCTAGGTTAAACCTAGGTTGAACTCCAAACATACTAAATTACGTGCTGCCTGACGATGCATTATTACAACATTTTCAATTTTTTATATTTTTTAATTCACAGTTTAACATTTATTTACTATTTATTATTATTGTTTCTTTCTAATATAAATTTTTGAATAAAAATATATTATTATGACGATTATAACTCGATTTTAACTCATATTCAACTCGAATTTAACTCTGCAGCATAAAAAACATTCCAAACTCGAACTCAATCCAAAGTTAACTACAACCCTACAGATGATTCAAAACGCGATGGGTAAATGTAAGGTGTTTGTTACGCCATGATATAAATTCCTTAATAATTAAATGATATTATAATTGTCATGTGTGACGGAAACATTAGGATAAGATACAATGCCTGAGATTTTTATTAAAAATACGTTATAAATAATAAGAATTTTATATAGGAATGACTCAAAGCTATCAGTCAACTGAAAAATTTAATTATTATATTAGCATGACTGTAAATATAGTCAGTTATATATTATTCCTGCGCGTCTTTGCTCTTGAACACAATATATTAATTGTCAATAATATAAATATGTAGTTGTAGTAGGAAACGCATATAATAAGTTGAGCTTATTAAGATGTATAAATATGTAATAAAATATCCTCTCAGTCAGGTCTCAAAATGCCGATAATTCATCCGTCAGGCATTATATTTCAATTATCTTAAAGACCTGACCTTTATTAATGTCACCGAGACATAATCAATAGGATATAATTTGGACGAAAGGGAAATGTGAGGCATAACCTGGCGTTTTTATAAAGCTTGAATCATCTGGATGACAGATGACCCGACCATGAGTGCAAACGTACTACTAATAAAATTTATATGTAGTTGGGTCATCTTACAGTTAATCAACTCACCTAAAAAACTTATACAATGTTATAAATTAATTACATTTATCATTTATCAACTCAGAATCTAAAGAAGTTTACTGTATGTGGAATCGAGTCGAATTCGAATACTTCTTATGTAATTAGCAATCTTGATGTTATTGTTTGCAACTCTGACTTAAATTGCTTTCTCAAAACTTACAAAACAATAACTTCAAGTTAAG
This sequence comes from Tipula unca, assembly GCA_951394425.1. Lineage (NCBI taxonomy): Eukaryota > Metazoa > Arthropoda > Insecta > Diptera > Tipulidae > Tipula > Tipula unca. The sequence goes on along the minus strand of OX596380.1, from coordinate 4,695,865 downwards.
AATCATTTTATTTTTAATCGCTCCAGACCGGTACAAAGGTCACAAATTTGATGAAATTAGTTTTTCAGGTCCATTTTCTCTTACATTATTGCTCTCACCAACGGGCCCATCTTTTATAGGTCGCTTACACACTATGCATAGCTTCATTATACTCTCACCGTTTTATATCGGGATTCGGGATATAAAGAATCGTTTTCTTGGCTGTTTTGAGATTCGAACCCGGTGGCTTCCGACACAACTGCGTCAGTTTTAACCATTGTAGTATCTGATTTCGCACAATATTACAAAAAATACTAGAAACTTGAAACAATACCAAATCCCATTTGGATAATTGATCAATAAAAAATAGTTGTCGAAAATGGATTTTTGATAGTACAAAAATGGAATCCAAAACTGCCGTTGATAAAGAAAAATGATGTACCATGCAAGTCACAGAAAATATAGCAATGCTAAAGTAGCAATACCAGTTTTACTGCTTGCACTAAAGATCCCACATGTCGGATTTATACCATTGCTACAATTGCCATAATCAGTTTCTAGCATTGCTATTTTAGCTATGGCTTAAGCGCAGTATTTGAAAACTGAACTAATCATCAAGTACAAATATTGATCCTAGGCTTGATGGGTAACAGTTGCATTTCTCAAACATGTGAATCATGATCGAGCATGTAGCTTCCATACTTTTTTGACAATGCTCTCGTTTTAATAATGAATAACATCAATATCTCAAGTAGAACTTCAAAAGTAAATATTTCGAAAATTTGGAATTCAATTAATGGGCTTGTAAATATTTACAAGCCTATTGGAAATAGTGCCGTACAAATAAAATATGCTCTATTACATAAATTATGTCAGGGTAAGCATCGTCTTGAATATCGTATACCTGTTAACAGCTAATTTATATAATTTTAGATTTAAATCAATTGAATTCAACGAATGAAATTAAACCAAATATAAAAATAATGGCATCGTTTGGGTCCAAACTATCAGTGAAATATGAAAATGTCTGCTCCACTAATGCTTCAATTGGGGATATTTACCAGGTGCAAGATTTCAAACATAAAATAGTACCTAAACTAGGCCACAGGACCAGCGGAGTTTTAAGTAATAAATGAATCATTTATTATCATTATGTTATTTAATGTATGTACTAATATTCTTCTTTCTAGTTTTAGGACTTAATCACGGAGTTGTGCAGTTAAATAAAATCAATATAAATCGGCCGATTGCTGTGTATCATATAACGGGGACGTTTGGATCAGCTACAGAAAATAACTTTATTGATTCTCGTGTTAATCATCGTGCTAACTATAAACATATAACCGTTAATAAAATCTCGGATCTGGCATCTTCAATGCAAGCAGCCCACCAAAGAAAAATATATGATATATGTGGCGTCGATATACAGTCGCAAACCGCTTATAAATTAGCCGCTAAGGGTATAATTAAGCCGATTAATTATGAATTACCTTTATTATATGGTATTAAATGTATCTCGTACAAATCACCCAATTTTATATTAGAAGTGCACTGTCTAAATGAAAATGAATCATATTTTGGAATTTTAGTTCATGAAATTGGATTACAATTACACACAGTGGCACATTGTTCCAAACTAAAATGTATTCGATACGGGCCATTTTCGATAATTGATTCATTGTTAAAAAAAGATTGGAATTTAGGTAGTGTTTTAAATAATATGGATAATTATACTAATAGTTTTGAAAAATATTATAAAACTTAACGGTAAATTACTAATTAAAATAAATAATTATATGATTTAAATTATATGTACATATAAATACATACATATGCATTATGCAGTTATGGTAGAAATTTGAAATAAAAATGTTGGCCACCGAACTGTTTATATAAAAGTATGATGTTATTAAAAGATATTTGCCGAGTAACCGTATACTAGAACTCTAAAGCACAGTCGAATGTATTAAATCTATTTGAAATGAGACAAGCGATTAGCATTATGAAATTTATATCCATTCAAAATTTGTTTATGTGAAATTGTTTAAGAAAATTTTATTTTAGATGGTCATGGTCCCTGCTTAAAAGAATAATAGATGTGACACGACGCAAATTATCCCCAAATTATATAATATGTACATCCATAGGCAAAATTATAATGATCAAAATTTTACCATCCTAGCCTAACAGCTTTCCTGCAAATATACTGTCTTAAATTTTAAATGTTTCATTTGAAGTGTGCGCTCGTCAGAATACTGGTGGAACTTCTAATTATTACAGCTTCTTTGTCTACAAAAAATGGGTTCCGTTACCGAATTTTAAAATATTCCCATGCAGACCAATACGTGGAAAATATATTGCAAAAGACGTTGGCTATCTACCATTGGGCAAATAGAACCAAGCTTCGTCGACAATAATTAATTTTTTCAAATTGAGAGGTGCTTAAAGTATGCAAAATCCTAAACGCAGATGCTATCGTTTCTCAATTGTTTTTTTAGATAAAAGATGGCGATACGTTTGTTTACAAACTTGTTTGTTCAGTGTAGATATATCTTCAAAGTTATAGCAGAAAATTAAAATAATTTTAAGAGAAAATTTTTATTTATTGATCAACATAAATAAAAATGAATATTTCAATAATATTATAGTTATGTATATTCTTAATTCGATTTTGAAGCAACCATATTTTGTTGATTTATCACAAATGTTTCTGGGACCAGCTTTATATTTTCCATTAACGGTCCATTTTGAGATATTGGCTTTATTCCCGTTATGTTTGAAGTTCCAGTTACTAATACACTTGAAACCTGTGGACGTACAGTATTTAACATTTCCCAATGGGGCGCGGGCCGTGTATGTACAATTGTATAACAAGGAGTACCTGTACCGTTTATGGATACCTAAAACGAACATTTATAGAAAAAAATCTTAATTTAATGCTATTTTTCCAATATGTAATAAGTATACTGATTATAATGAATAAATATATAAATCATTAACAACCACCAATTTTTATTAGAAAAATGTAATAAGTTTTCAAAGTAATCTATACTAAACAGAATCCATTGAATTTGTTAAAAGATCATTGGAATCTCGAACATTAAATGTAATTTAGTAAAATTATAACAAAATTTTGCAAAATACTTTCGGTAGTAACTCTAAACTATCCTTAATTTAGTTGTCCTTATAATGATATAACTTTTAAATTCATTTAGTCACTAAAAGACTATGTTTCGTAAAACTTAGCATTATGTATGTACCTAACTGGTTAATATGTACATTTAAAATAAAATAAAAATTAATTTACTCTGATTAAATAATTACAGCCAACAAATATTGTTTTAATATTTATAAGCATTAATTATTTACCAGTCGCTGTAATGGAACAGGAGCTCTTGGGGGATTGCCTCGAAATGAGGCATTCATAATTTTAGGTGGATTTATATCTTTAGGTTTTATAATTCGTTCCTTTGATACAATATTTGTGTTTGTTGATGTAGCTGGTTTTATATTGAATTTCTAAAAATAAAAAATAAATGTATTAAAACATATTAGTACACAGGTTTGCTAACTATAAATCTCTTACGTGAGAACAATCAGTAGACCTGGATAATTCATGCTGAGCACATGATATCATATGACGAGGCCAATGCTTTTGCTGACAAGGATAATCACAATATGAAGTATTCCAACAACAATAGAATTGAGCTTCTTTGCTGCAATTCGCACACCATTGTTTTCGCTTAGTTTCTTCAACAGCTCGAATACGCTCTAATTCGCATTGTTTCTTTGTTTCATTTATAATTCGTAATTTTTCCTTCTCCATTGTATTCTTCATTTCACATAATATCACATCTATTTAAAAAAAATATTAGTTAATAATTGAGATTTCAAAAATTAAAAATGTTAATTTCGTATACAAAGTTCAGTATCGATATTTTATATTTCTTTTATTTAAACAAAAAAACAATGCATTTTTTGCATCACATTGCAATTAAAAATAAAAAAAGAAGAGTTTTTTTTAAACAATTTGGGATTGGATATTTCTGTATTTCTACGTGAACCATTACAAGATTGGTGTCGCCTTTGACTATCACTAGAAATCAATTCAATCAAATCACAAATTAGCTGCTGTAGCAAAGAAACCAGGGTATATGTTTTGTATTTCTTTGCGCACCAATAGTAAAATGAATGACTGTAGTTAATGTCGGCATCTTATGTATGACCGGTTTTTTATGACATTTGCACGCTGCGCGTTCCATGCCACTCTTACTGACAAGCAAGCTGTGTCTGCACTGAAATAAGTGATTTTAGATGTTTTCATTTTCATCCCCGATTATAAACAGAGGATAAAAAATCCTTTTTGCATACTGGCTGTGTTGGGATTCGTATCCGGCTCTATTCTTTATCCAATTAGCTTCAAAAACTCCATATTATTTCTTTAGCAAAGTGTCTATAAAAACTTGAACTAAAATCTACTGCCAAAGAACTATAGTTCGAAGAAGAGATTTACTGAGACCCTGTCAAAGTGAATCATAAATCAAAAATTTGAAGATTATGAAAAGTACGTATTTCATAAAAGGCTTTAAACAAGACCTACAGAAAGAAAGATGATTCCCAACTACATCAAATTTTTGGACGAAAATCTTAAAATTATGGACTAATAAATTTTCCTAAATAGAAATAATTAATATAAGTTATGTATGTATATAATAAGCCTACCTGTATTATGTTTCAACTCTGTAACTTCTTGATTGTGATTGAATTTAAGCCGCTCTAACTCAATTTCTAGTGATTTAACTTTTGCTTCTAATGAGCCTAAATTTGATAAATCACCTATAGTATCCTCTATAATTGTTCTAAAGTAGTCTGTCATCTTATGTGCATTATCCATGATTTTTCTTGACAAAGGTCCAGTGTCTAAAGAAACTGTCGTATCTGTATCTGAAACGCGTAATGGTGCTATTGGCTTTGGAACCAATTTAGGTGGTGTTCGCACAATGGTCTCTGTAATTGCTGAAGCCATCGTTTTGGTTACTAAATTACTCATCATGTGTTGTGGTGAGTTTGACGTTACTGCATTAGTTTCCAATAAATCAGCGGCTGGAGTGATTGGTGTAGCCGCAACTGTTGTAATAACTATAGGTGTATTGTTGATTGGAATAGATGAAAGAATGGCTGACGGTCCAGTAGGTGCTGATGTTGTCATTGGACATTCAATATTATTAGAAGTAACGGTGTGTGTAACAAATTTATTGAAATCTAACAATTGATGATTTTGTATATTCTTCGAGTCAATCGGTATGTATACCATATTTGTTGAATTTTTACTGGAACTAATTAGAGTAGCTGTTGTAGGGCGAAATCCTGATATTTTATTTATCACTGTAGAAGGAATTTCAGGTTTACTAATAATTGGCGGTGGCTTACTTTTACAAGCAGGGAATGATTTTCGAGCTCTCTGTGTTTTTATTGGAACTACTTTGTATTTTACATCCCTTTTATCTCTACTGTTTGCTGTAACAAAAACAGAAGCTGATGCATTTTTTTTATTTTTTTCAATAATAATTTGATTTGTAGTTTTATCGCCGTTCTGCGGCATCATTTTCATTTTATTAATATCTTTGACAGTAACGAATCCTTTTGACGGCGATAAAGTTATGGGTTGTAAATGTGGAATTTCCATCATTTTATTATTGTCACCATTTAATGAAACTTGTGCTGAATCCGCAAATGTTGTCTGATCATTTTCATGTGGAATCTCATCTTCAGATAAAGGCTCCGATTTAATAGCATCTTGAATAATTAAAATATTACTGGAACTATTAATAAACGCTGAAGAATCTTTATTACTAAGTGCATCAATTTTATCATTTCCATTAGCGTACGATGTTATTTCATCGATTGATTCCACTTTAATTTCTTCAATAGGTAGCAGAGCTTCGTGTTCTATTCCAGATTCAGTATCTACAGAATTTTCTTTTTGCTGATTTGTCTCACCTTTATCATTTTTATTTAGTTTTAATGTATCATCATCCACAATATTTATGGATTCCACGTTGGCCTTTTTATTTTCTGAGATTATGTTACCAATGTAAGAATCCACAGATTTTTTCCGTTTGGACGATTTAATGGAATAACTAACCGTACTTGTACTCGTAGTTCTTGAATTTATTTTATTTGATGTCTGTGCGTCATCAGATGAAATTTTCTTCTTTTTTAACGGAATCGATATCATATTCCAATTATCGGATTTCCGTTTGATCACAAATCGTTTTAATTTTTCTTCGCCATTTTCAGTTTTATCACAACCATCATCATCTTTTATTTCATTTTTCTTATCAACTGAGCTTTTTTTCTTCAATACGTGATAAGTTTTTTGTCCATCCTCAACATTTTTGCGTTCAATAGTTATTTTATTTGGTACCGCAGATGAAGAACTAGAGATTTCTACGAATTTCTCAGGTGAACCCATATTATCACTATCAATAGATTCGTTAGTTTTTTTCGTTACTATTTTGGGTGTAGTTACAATTGGGCTTGAAATCGGTGTTTTCTTCTCATTGCCGGATATTGTAGATATCGGTGATATTGATAGATTATTATCAGCCGTTTTAACTATTTTATAAGTTAATTTAGATTTCATATTTGTAGATGTCTCACAATCAATTTTAGTATTAAATGTTGGTATCATCGCCAATAATTGATCGGTGTTCGTAGGATCGAAGGGCGTTCGCAATCCGGCATAATTGAATGATCCAAATTTATTAATTATTTTATTTATATGTATGTCCACCTCTTTTATACTTTCGGCTATATTATTTCGCTTATTTTTAGTTTGAGTATTCGGATCTTTTTCAGAATATAAAAAACAATCTTTAACTGGTACCCAAGCTCGATCATGGTCGCCAAAAAAACGTACACTAACCAATTGTGCTGAATTAACAATCATTGCTTTAGCTGGCCAATATGGAAAACTTTTTAATTTTGCCCATAGTAATATGTGTGGTTTAGAACAGACTTCTGTAAACCAATCATCGCACGAATTGGCATTATAATAACATTCATGACATGTTTCTATTTCATACATTTCCTGTTTACATATTTTAAATATAATTTTAGCCAATGATATTAATTTTGGTGAATCTAAAATAACATTATCAAAATTAAATTATTTTGTAACCGTTTATGTAGACATATTAGCTCACCAGAAAAATAAATCAAAATATTATGTAAAAGCCATTGGGCATCAGATAAAAAAGCATCAGTCGATTTATATTTGCGATTCTCAATGTTAATTTGTAATTGCAACAAATCAGTTGGATTAACAATATATTCTTCAAAATTGGTATGAATCTCATTATTAAACATTGGCATAAATTCACTAGCCTGAAATTCAAAATGTTGTTTTATATTTAAAATTTATTTAAATTACGTGACTTTAAGTAGATACTCACTCCACTTAATTGTTTCATTCGCTTTAAAGCAAAATTAAGCAGTTCCGCTAATTCGTCTATTGTAATTTTAGCATGGACCCCACTAAAAATAAAACAAAAATTTATTAAAAAACAATATGAATGCCAACTAAATGTTGGTCCACCAACTTAAGCGATTTTTCTGCAGTGTCAATAGAGGTACAATCTAGACAAGTCCAAGAGCTTTTTAACTGTATCATACGAGCACATTTCACATGATACGAACGAATACATTTTGAACATGCAATCATTGTATTTGAAAGACTTCCAATTTGATGACATCGCCAACAAAATTTATCATTTCCCGGCTAAAACAAAATGGAAAGGGTAAATAATTAGAAAATTGTTAGTTGGTTGGAAATTAGAAGAATTAATTTTGTATAAGATGTTACTACGGTAAGAATAAACCGTGTTTAAAATACACACAAACCTATACTACCTATAATTAGCAGTCGACCAGGTTACATACCTTAGGAGGTGGAAATATTTCCATCAGCGGGATTTTAAACTTCTGCTTACTTTCTTGTAGTGATTTATTAAATGATAATTCCATGTTCTCATCGTCCGAATTAAAAGTTCCATCAGAATCTTGTTGATTTTGTATTCTAGTTAAAAATTTCTGTTGCTTTTGTACAAATTCGACATTTTGTGAACGCATTGTGCGTTTCATTCTTGATTCTCCATCTCCTCCTCGTTCCATTGAATTTGATCGACTCATAGTTGTATTTCCTGATGTGGACTGACTTCTGCTACGACTACGACGATTATATTTCCTAGCCAAAATTATAGGATCATCGTCCATATCATTTAAAATATTACTATTGGTGGCCTGTTTATTTTGTGATTTTCTGGATTTACGCTGTTTGGAATTGGAATCTTCCGATTCACTTATAAACTGCGATAAAATTTTTGATGAATTTTGTAATTTCTTTAACTGTTTTAGTTCTCGGCTCATTTTAATCTTCTTTACAAAACTATTGCTTATATTTTGATCATCGTTCTCATTTAAATTGATTTCGATTGGATCGATATCATCAACTTTTTGATCGTCCGAATCATGCTTTGAAATATCAATGTGACTATCCCTTACAGCTGATATTGGCGGGCTTAAGGATGAGTTAATGCTTGGCTCATCTGCTGGCTTACCGTGTTCAGGCTCAATAGGTTTGCATGAACTTGTAGAAATTTTTAACGTTGATGCCGAAATGGTGGCAAAAGATGCTTGGGCCATTTTATTATCTTTGGGTAATATTTTAACATAATAAACATTATTTTCTGTACTTTGTTGATTTGTCACGGACAAATGTTTTATTCCCGTCGCAAATGGATTAATATTGGATGTTTTTTCATTGGTTTTCGGATCCAATTTTATATTTATTTTAATATCTGGTGGTCGTGGCATATCATTACTATCAACCGCTTCTTTAGCTTTACAGTCAACATCAATCCCCCCTTCATCATCATTTTTAAGATCTTTGTATTCGATATCTTCATCATTGTCAGATTCACATTCTGATGAAGATGCCAATGAGCTTTCGTTTAATTCATCAGACGAAAGGGTTTCTATTACATTCTTATCGTCGTCTGTAGTTTGGCTCTCATTTTGAATTCCAGTTCCAATTTTAATTTTTATAATTGGCGATTCTTCATTACTGGACATTTTTAATTATCTAAAATAAATTTTATTTTATGTAATTGTTATTTTCTACAAATATAATGTTTTTATTTTTAAATATTAAAGAGTAAATGGTACAGCATTGAAGAACAAAGAAATATACATTTTATGTATAAGTATAAGAGTAAATGGGAATTGGATCAATAATTTCAGAATTTCGAAATAAAGAACATATAAATTTTTTAAATACATATTAATATAGCTAAAGAAGGATTTACAGCTAACAACTAAATTATTTATTTTAACTATTTGATTCCAGTTAAGTGAAAGAAAAATATTTTATTACTCCGATCATATTTTCATTTAAAACGACAATAATTGCAGATCCTACCTATTCAAGCCGAACACATCTTTCCTTAATTCAGAAATATATATTTGTCTTAAATATATATATATATATATATATATATATATATATATATATATATATATATGTATATATATATATATATATATATATATATATATATATATATATATATATATATATATATATATTTATACATATATATATATATATATATATATATATATATATATATATATATATATATATATATATATATATATATATATATATATATATATATAAATATAATGTACTCGTATATTATATATTTCTAGGTATAATTATTATTTTATATATAAATATAAATATATTGCATGAATATCATAATTAAATATATCATAGTGATGACTACTACAATTTGGGAAAATATATAAAAATATGGGGATATATATTATTTTTAAATAAATAAACCTTTTGTAATAAATTCGAGATTATATTGACGTGCTCAACCTTAATTATACATTCAGATCAGTCTCATAAGCTGTAAACACATTACTATAATTATATACTTTCACGATTAGAAACTTAGTAAAATAAATCGAATACATTACCTTTCTTTATTTTCAATAATTTAAATTATTTGATTGTAGTATATACTTTTAAAAAATTAAATAAAAATTCATTTCTTCACACTAAAAATAATTATTCGCCATTTCCATTAAATTTTACTTATTAAACATAAATATTTTTAGCAAATAGCTTTCTCGTTTTAACTTTTTCAATTTGTTAACCAATGAATAGGTACTTGTCTCTTTCACACATTTACGTCTGGGAAACACGCTAGTGACATCTGTATATAGATAAATATAATCGTGATACTACATACTCAAATGAAATAGAAATCTGACACTGAATACAAACTTTATCCTTTAGTCCTTTAGAAAAATCAAGTTTCTTTAATATAAATAAAAACTAGGTACTTATTCTAAATCATATATTTTCAGTCCTATTTAAAAATTACATCGTAACATATTAATTTTGTTTTAGAAACTTTCTTAAAATTTTTTTTTAATTATACATAATAACTTAATCATCTTCCGGTTCCAAATCACTTCGCGATTTTATTTGTTCTAAACACTTGTCTATCTCGTTTTCAAATCGTTTTGCAATATCAACATTTTTAAAACGGACAGCCAAATTTTCAACTTGTCCATCTGGATACTCCTCGGAATAATTCATTGTTGCCCAACAATATGAATTACCTGTAGAATTTGGCATTGGATTAAATATGAAATCGGCCGTAATCGCGTGATTTAAAACTAATTTGTGAATTTGTTCACGGCGCAATAAGAGACGATATGTTCCCTCTTCTTCATGATGTAAAATTTTTAGCTCACCAACACCTAATCAAAAAAAATTTATATTTATATATGTACTTTAGTTTTGTATGTATTTGTAAACAACCAACCTCTTTCTTTCCATTCTTTTGTTGCTGGGTCAAATCGATAAAGCTTCGATCGTTCTCCGAATAATTTCTTTTCCTCTTCCTCACCAGTTTTCACGACAATTTCTTCAGGTAATTCAATTATTGGTTCATAATGTGGATCATAGCCGGCATCTTCTTCGACAACTGATTGATCACCGCTATCATTTAATTTATCTTTACCAACAGAAAATTTGTTTTTCGCTCCACTGAAACTACTGAAATCATCGCTATTAGTTAAACCGAAAAATCCTGAAGACGGAACATTTTCCTTTTTAAAAGCATTATTTTCATTTATAGTCGAAGCGAGAGATGCAAACGATAAATTTGAATCAGTTTTGAACATATTTTCGGGTAAAACTGTTTGGCCTTCTGCCGGCTTTAGATCAGCAAATTTCGTGAAACCGGTTACTTCCGGAACTTTGAGCGCCGTTTCAGTTGATTTTATAGATGTTTTAAAAAAATCAACAGACTTATTTTGATTTGTTTGGGACAACACCGTACTTTGGGTTTGTTTATCGGCATCTTCATTGGTTTCAGTAGTAGAAACTTTCGTACCAAATGGTGAAGGCCCAAATGTAAATGTTTTTGGGTTACCGAAGATAAAACCCCCAGTTTGTCCAAATGGTTTAGATGAATCTGAGCTAATATTTTCTAAAGTATTAGCTGCATCTGAGAAACTAAATTTCGTTGATAAATTAGATGGCGCCAATACAGATGATGACGCTCCAAAAGTTGCCGAAGTATTGAAATTACTATTATTATTCCCTGTGAGTTTAAACACAGTTGTAGGTATATTAAGATTCCTTTGCTCTGCCTTTTCATTATCTTCTTCTGAAACATTATCATCTTTTGTTGGTTGTGGAATACCGCCAAATTTGATACTATTATTTTGTGAAAATATCGAAGTACCAGAAAATGGACTAAATTGGTTTGATACTATCGCCCCGAACACATTTTTGCTATCCTTAGGTTGATTTTCTACCGTTGCTTTTTTCAAATGATCACTTCCGCTTAAATCGTTTAATGTATTACTCGATATTGATGTTCCAATCACTAAAAAGTAATATTGAAATAAATTTAAACCTGATTAATTACAAAACATTTAATTACCTTTATTTATATCGAGGCCTTGTAAATCATACGGTAGCTCGATACTTTCATCCGCAATCGTTTTATTTATATTATCAAAAGTTGGAAATATAAACTCTTCAGATTTACAACCGCGGCATCCCGTACATTTTATATTTTTATAATCAAAAAAGTTTGATGGTAGTTTTAATTTTTCAATAATTTTCTTTTCTTCTTCAGTTGCGTTTTCGACTGAATCTTGTGATTTTATATCCGGCATCTGTTTGGCAATTGATTCGTCGAGATTATCTGGTTTTGGTACCATTTTTAAAGCAGCATCAATTGCAGTTTTGAATTCTAAAGCCACTTCGTGCGTCTTAAATCTCAAACAAAAATTCATCAGTTCTAAAACACTTTCGCTGAAATCATTTACGACAAAATGCCATGATTTATCATCTTTGGATTTGTATTCAATGTCATGAGTAAGAAAATGATTTAAGCAGATTTTATATATTTGTTCACGTCGCATTACAACACGTATTTTAGCAGTTTCCTTGTGCTTCAAAATTTTAACATCGCCTAGCCCACGTTCTTTCCATTCGCCATCAACAAAGCGAAATAGTTTTGCACGGTGTGAATACAGAACATCTTCATCTTCTTCGCCAGTTTTAATAATAATCTAAAAAAAATGTAGCAACGTGTGAAGATTAAATTAGAAATTAGATATAGTTTTTTTTCTGAAATAACTAAAAATTTACTTTATCTGGAAGTGGTATAACTGGTGTAAAATATGCACTATTCTCTTCTTCTTCTGCTGCTTCAGCTTCAGACTCAACATCAGCTTCATTATCTTTCTGTGGACTTTTCAATTTTCCTGGTGATTTTGGTTGAAAAACAAAATCAAATGATTTCCCTTGTTCAAAATTGAATGATCGTTCTTTGTTCGATTCTGTGACACTTGTGTTAGTTTGTGGTGCTGCTGAAACAGCCGGTGCAAAACTGAATGGTGAAGATGTTTGATTGGATGTTAAAACACCAAACAAAAATGAGTTTGTTGTTGGTTGAGCCGTGGATCCAGTAGATACTAAATTTATTCCAGTACCAAATCCAAATTTGGGCGTTGCCATACTGGTTACTGTGGTTGATGTAACTGATGAAGTTCCGTAAGCTGTGGTGATATTTGCAATGCTAGAAGTTGATATTAGTGACGTTTGAGTTGTAGGCCCGCCGACAGATTTTAGTGGAGTGGATAAATTTATAACTGCACTTTGGGTGGGAGGCGTTCCAAATATAAATCCTTCAGGCTTTACACCAAATGTAAATTGAGTTGATGTAGTTGTAGATAGAATTGATTTGGCTTCTTTTTTCGGAACGGTATTATCTTTTGGAGTATCACACGCAACACAATACAAATCAGTTCCTTTATTGTTTATATAACAACCCTCACAAGCCCAAGAACCTGATTGAGGCTTAAATTTATCACCAAAACCTGCAGTTGGTTTTTCTTTTTCATTTGTGACTTTTGCATCGTTAATGACTTCAGCACTCATTTTGGCTTGGGCTTTCGTTATTACGTTAACAAATTTATCTAATTGATCTTCAGATTTAAATCTTATTGTAAATATTTCATCGCGTAATTCATTTTCAGAAAAATCTTTTCCACACCAACGTGCATATTTAACTTTCGAATCTGAAGACACAACATTAATTTTCGTATCTTTGGTTAATAATTGATTGCAACATATTTTATGTACTTTATCTCGTCTCATTAACAACCTAATTCGTTGTGGATTAGTTTTATCGATCAAAATTTTCATTTGGCCAATTCCTCTTTCCTTCCATTCTTTAATTTCCGCATCAAATCGCAGTAATTTAGCTCGTCCTTCAAAGACAACTTCCTCATTTTCCTCTCCTGTTTTGATATCAACTAACTCCGGTAATGGAATAACAGGTTGGAATTGTGCAGTTGGTACATAATCATCTTCATCTTCATGAGCGTGGATTAATGAGTTTGACTGGGTTGATGTATCTAATTGTTTTGGAGGCTCGATAATATCAAAACTATCATTTTTGTTGGTTTGTAATGGAGATCCAAATGTTGCCGGTTTAAATTTATCAAAGTTGGCAAATTGTTTTACGGCATCTGTTTTAGGAATTCCAAAAGATATTGATGAAAACAAATTTGTAGCTTTCGCTGGTTCATTGCCATTTTTAGCTGGTTCCGATTCATTAGAAATTGGATTTGAAAATTTAGGCATAGAAGAAAATGTGAATCCTCCTAAAATAAGAAAATAAAATTAATTTAAAGTATTCACAGAAATATTTACATATGTACAAATGTTTCGCTTAATATTTTGCATCGGCAAGGACCAATCGAAATTTTGAATCCCGATGATTTAAGTTTATATGCTTATTAAGTACCTATCTCTCTTGTTTATAAGAAAATAATTGTTTAAAAAAAATGAATCACTTACCAAAATTATTTGACGTATTCATTGATGTTGTCGTTGGCGCTTGTTGTGCAGTAGAAATGACGGGAGTACTTGGTTTAATTTCTAATTTTTCCGATTTGGGCATTGAATTTTTCACTTTATTGTACTCACTACAAAACTCTTTAGCATCTTCTTCAGTCAGGAAACTCGCCCGATATTTATTGAAATTTTTCAAATCTACATTGTTTTCTCGATCATTCCATTCACAGGTTTTAGTATCATGTTTGGAGTGTACTACATTTGTTTCAATTGTAATATCATGCTTGAATAATATATCCCTTCTCTGATTTTTGGTGGCAATCACACAATATTGTCCGGTTAGTTTGTCTTTTTTGATTGATAAATAATCTGCATCAGTTTCCTTCCATTCATTGTTGATAAATTTAAATACTTTTGCACAGGCGGAATACAAAAATTTTTCATTTGGAGTTTCCGCAATAGGTTTTTTCGGAGCAGACATCACTTCGGTTGACATTGTAGTACTCGAGTGGTGTAATGAACTATTTGGTGGATTATTTACCAGGTTATTTTTAATATGATATGACGGGATTGTTACACTTAATAAAGGTTGTTGCGATACTGTGTTGTGGGTTGGTAGAGGATCAGAGTTAGTTATGACAACATTTATGGGCGGTGATTTATCCAGTGTCATAGTATTATATGGTGGAATGGTTTTCAATAAAGATGATGTTATTAACATATCGTTCACAGTACTTTGAGATAATTTTGCTATCTCAGGTTGAGGATTAAACGGTGGTTGTATTTGATTAGGAATTTGTGATTGATTGGGAAGCATCACTTGGCCTGGTAATGATATTCTAGGATCTGTAATTAATGGTGATAATTCAGAAGCACCTGGTGGGAACATCCAAGTTTTACTTGTTGGGTGCTGTTGCGGAGGGACTTGTCCCAAATTACTAATTGCCGGAGGATACATGTACATAGGATACATCGTGTTATAAAGTGAACTATTATAAGGATTATAGGGTTGTATGGTTGTATTAGGTTGAGGAAAGCTAAGCGGTAATCTCGGTAAGTTAAACTGCGTTCCTGTAGTATTTGCAGCGAGTACTTGATTTGTTAATTCCTCCTCCCATAAATTTTCAAGCTCTTGAGTGTCTTCATCTCGTATAATTGAATTTTTTTTACTTATAAGTTCTACTAATTTAGTATGTATCTCATCAATTTCACTTTTCATGTTAAACATGTCGATGTTCTTCAACTCTGCAAACTCGTCTTTGAAAATTGCCAATGATTTATTTATTTCTTTTACATAAAGACATAACTCATTAGTTTTGTTCAACAATTCTTCAAATTTAAGATCTGTTTTTGCTCTATTGTATTTTTCAGTTACTTCATTATTTATTGCAATTTTCATTTCGTGCGATCCGTTGGCAACGACATCATCAGACGTTTCGTAATCACCAGTTGAATTAATTCGGTTTCGCTCCTGCTCAACTATACTTCGAAGAGGATGATTCATATCAACATTTGGATCATTTAAATATGCGATTGTATTGTTTAAGCACTCGCGAGCTTTTTCAATATATAATTTTTTAGATTTTCTAGGAGTCTTGTTCGATTTATCTAAATGCTTATAAGCCTCCGCTTGGAAATATGCTGCATAAGGTAGCTTAATTTCAGATAATTCATCAATACATCCTTCATAATCTCCGTTAATAAAATATTTTTTTGCTAAAAAGGCGACAGCTCGTTCAGCTTTATAATTGATTTTCGATATCATTTCATTTTCATCAATGTATCGGAAATAATTAAAACGCGGGCCACTACTTCCGCGTGACTTTAATTTCATTATTTCTAAACCTTGTTTATATAATTTTTCAGCTCGCAATTCTAGAAATTCTTTTTGACTTGGTTTGTCACAGCTATTGGCGCGATTCAAAAATATTTCTCCCAATTCGAATAGTATATAGGGAGATATTTTAGGAGTTCCAACTGCACGGACTGCTTCAATACCATGTTGAATTGTTATTCTCATTTTACTTAAATCATCAATTTGTAAATTTCTTGAAAGTTTATA
Organism: Tipula unca; assembly: GCA_951394425.1. Classification (NCBI taxonomy): domain Eukaryota; kingdom Metazoa; phylum Arthropoda; class Insecta; order Diptera; family Tipulidae; genus Tipula; species Tipula unca. The sequence continues at coordinate 4,679,360 of OX596380.1, read as the reverse complement.
GGCTCCATCCCACCATTCAATATGCTCTTCCGTACACAATTTTGCCGCTATATTTGCATATGGCATAATTAATGGATACGTACTGACACAGTATTGCTCATAATTTTTTTTTTCAATTTCTAAAATTCTCCTTGCGTGTAAAATTACAGCAAACAAATATGTTTCTATATCTAGTTGGTTTAATGTACTAGCATTACAATTTGTTAGATTAACAGTTGAAAAATTTAACGTGTTGAATGGATGGCATACTAAATGATTCAAATTTTTAATACCCAAGCCGAGATATACAAAATATTTTAAAGATGATGGATATAACCATTGAGCAATTTCCTCGTAATCTTCCAAATTAGATTGTGTTGGAATTTCATAGATTGGTTCGCTTAACGTTACGTTTTCAGCAAAATAGGACGTTGATAATTTATCCAAATGTTCGCCCGAGAATAAATTTCGATAAACAGCTTTTCTCCAGCTTGTATCAGAACACATTTTACGAGCATTATCCAATAAATCAGATTCTGATTTGAATATTATTTTATCAGAATATATAGTTAGAACAGTTTCTAACGTAAAATCGTCTTTGGCATCGGTTATGCACGATAAAATTGTTCGACCAGCTTGGCTACATCGAAATGCTCCCTGGCGATTCCACAATTGTATTAACTGGCGAGAAGATTCACCACTATTTTTAAGCCAATTCTCTTGCGTATCGGCTATACCAGTGTGAAATGCTATTAACAATAATGGCACGGCATTACGAATAGTGTTCTTCCATTGATTTTTATCCAAAATTTTTTCCTTTGCGAATAAAACGGTTGCAGCATGTAAACACCATTGTCCCCGATAATGTGATATAAACTGAAGAGCTAATCCTCTTTCAGGACACAATGAGAAAACAACGCTTGAGCATGTGTTAAGTAGTTGATCAAATTCGTACAATAGATTATTTACTTCAAAAAGATTGTTATTATTCTGCAATGTAGACTGTTCTGCTATATTTAAAAATATTTGCTTTTCAATGGTCATCATCGATAATAACCAATAGTTCCATGATTTTGTATAATTTTTTTCTGGCATACATTTGTAGGCTTTTAACACATCGGCTATAGTGTTATACCAATCAATTGATAGTTGAAAATTTTCAATTAACTTTATCTCCGTTTCGAACGCTTGTTTAAATGCTTCCTCAATTCGATCTTGTTCAAGTAAATTTTTAATTAATCGAATTCTCAAAGAAGGTAAAGTTGGACGTGCAATAATTTCTTTTAAAAGAATGTCGTGAGTATGATTTGATTCTGGTTTATCCTTATTATACAATTTCAGTTTTAAATTTAGTATTGTATCGTTTTGTAGATTCTCTGATTTCGCCAAATCAACCACATACATGATTTTACTTAAGTTTACTTTGGAATCAACAGAAAGTAATAGATTTGACACTAAAATAAATTGTTTGTTATTATGTAAAATGTGTATGTACAGCGAAATACTTACTGCTTGTAATAACATCACTTTGCTTTGAATCTAATTGTAGGGACCTCTGATAACTGGAAATGGCTTTATCAGTCATTTTTAATTTTTCATAGCAATGACCTAACAGTTTATTGGCTGCGGCACAATCACCTTTCACCGATAGATACCCATACAAATAATGTCTGGCGGTTGCAAATTCCCCAATTCTAAAGTATAATTTTGCAATCGCAAATCCTTTCATATGTTTCTAGAAATAATCCGAAAATAATGTTATATTAGGGCAATTTGGTTAGGATAAATGTCAAATTGTCCCCCGCTTAAATTTTCATGACGCCATTGTTCAAAAGTATAAAAAAATGTACTATGTAATTCTATTTCTAATTATGTTCTAGAATTTTTTAACAAAATATAGTTTTCTAATTCGGTAAACTCTAATTGTAGACATAGCTTTGTTCGAGGAAAAAATGTATTAAATAAATTGTGAAATAGTTACCTCATTTTCAGACAATTTGCTACATGAAGTGCGAACATGACGATCAATATCAGTTTTTGTTGTATACATGGTGAACTAATATTTTAGTAGTTTCTTTTTAACAAAATAACTACTTTCTTATAATTATATATGTTAATATAATTATAAAATGATTACACAGGTAGTATTTAAAATGTTTTATTTGCGCGTATTTATTAACAAAATTTTTGTTTAATTTTTATGCTAACAATGCCGCTACAAAATCGTTAAAATGTGACTTGAGTTTGGCTGCTATTAGCTCCAAATAAAATTTGACAGTGAATATCTTCTACCAACTTTGCAAAATTAAATTATGCCTTTCCCTTCCGGCAAAACGAACAGTTTACGAAGACTTCTATGGTATCAGGTATATGTATTCGTTAAGTTTTGGTGAAAACGAGTAAAAACTTCAAAATGAAACTCAAGTAGCGAAATACATGAAAATATGAGAAAAATGTATCAATGTACCGAATGCATTCTTGTTTCTTAGATATATTTCAACTTTTACATGTCGCCCACAAATAAATTATTCGTCTTTGGAAATATTTGTCAATAATATGTTTTTACAAATGACGGACAATGAAATTTTTTAATCTACAATATCTGCGTAGCTATTAGATACCTTTAAATGAAGGGTTATGATATAATGTGTAAGTAAACACAAATTGTTTAAATAACATAAATTATAATATGGCTAGTAAAAAGTATGTCTGGTATTGTATCTGCTAAACACAATATAAACACCACTTATCAATTATTTAGCTTTTTATATGGATTTTTGTTTATTTGAAATACTTTGACTGAAAAGTTTAAATGGACCGCTAATTAAATATCATTTCCATACAAATTTTCAAATATGTAAAGTGTAAATAACTGCAACATGTCAGCTAGCGATATCGTTTACTCCGGCGAATAAATAAACGAAAACACCCTGATTTAATTAATTTTGCAAATTGAATCAATCCATATTTCAATAATATGTACATACTACATAGTATGCATATAAATCTATCATGTACCTAGTAGTACGTACTCGAATATAATTATTTTAATTGTGTGTATTAATTTAATTGTTATCAGAACAATCACAGTGATAAACTGACCAACACTCTTAATAATGTTCAAATAAGCTTGACGAAAATAATAATTCTTTTTATATATAATCATAAGATTACAAAAAGTGTTGTGTAGTATAGTTCAATATTTGTGTTCAATAAGTAATGTCATATTGATATCCATAATATAAACATATTTACGTTTTAATTAATACTATTAATAATTTAGGTGAGTTTTTGAATTTATTTGTTGCGTAACCAAAACTTCAATCAAAATTGCAAATTATAAAATAACTAAATAAAATTTTAAAATGATTACATTGCGTAGTTTTTCGCAAAGGGTAAATCAATTTCAAAAACTAAATATAGCACGTATGTTAATATCTTCAGCTATAAAAGGTATTTGAATTTGTACATGTAATTCATGGAGTGTACTGTGTAATTAAAGGACAGTGTCTATAAATGGTCTGAGATCATATTTTATATGTTGTGATTGATTAAGCATATTATCATACATAAATAGACATTTTATAATTTTTAGTTGGTCAAGTAATTTTTTTTTGCACAAGCAACTCAAAATTTTTGTCGAGTATGTATTTATTGCAAATCATGTATCTACAACCGACCATGTGAAATATTTGTGGTTTTCATTAATCTAAATCTGATAGGCGAACGATTAAAGTCCTATATTCCAAATTATTAATAAATTTTTATTATTTTTTTCAATTAATAGAAAAAAAGATGTCCGGTAATAACGAATCTAAAGAATCCCTTAGGACCAAATTGACTCCACTCCAGTATCAAGTAACACAAGAAGCTGGAACCGAACGGCCGTTCACTGGATGTTTCAATAAACACTACGAGAAAGGGGTATACACGTGTGTTGTTTGTAATCAGGAGCTATTTAGTTCAAATACCAAATATGATTCTGGATGTGGATGGCCAGCGTTTAACGATGTCTTAGATAAAGGAAAGGTCACTCTTCACAAAGATGCCAGCATTTCGGGTTAGTATGAAATTGTGCGTGTGCGTGTGTTCATCTGGCTGTTTATTTGAATTTCTCTTTTTTATGATTTTTATAAAAGTATTTGCCATGTTTTCAATTTGTTGTAAATTATAATTTGTCTGTCGAACAAAATTCATTGGAAATTTGAAATCATTTTGGCACTTAAAAAACTATTTGCAGATGTTATATAGTGAAATTATTGTGTTGTTTTGCTTTGTATATTTCTAAAATAGGTAATTAATAATAAGCTTCTTTATTGGACTCGGGATTATTTACTAACTTACCTAGGTGATGTGTATTACTTAAAATATTTGTAGATGGTCGTCATAAATGTTGGTAAAGTAGGAATACCTTTACCAAAGCCCGCTTGGCCGTCTTACTTGCGTGAGTTCACGTTTCCAGGTGGTTCTATCGGGTGATACTTTTATATAGGTTGTAATACACAAAATTTGACTTTATGCTGCCTTGACGTTAAGCCCATTAATTTAGTCATCGTCATATATCACAAAGGATGCTGTTGGCGTAATTTAATAAGGGATATGCTCTTGCGATGTAACTTTAAGAGCCCAAAAGTCATTCTGACCTCATTGGCAGCTGTTTAAAATAGGTGCTAGTTTTACAGAGTTGTTTCCTCGATGCATTAAATTTAATTTCGAAATTATATGTATATAATTTACAAATTAAATTAAAACCATTTATAGACAAATCTCCTAAATTTTTGTATTACCTTGTGATAAAATTTCTGTATTTAATTAACTAACTTATTTGTTTTGTTTAATTTATACGTTTTGGATTAAAATTCGTTATGGCTGAAAAATTTTCCTGAGTTTTAAAAATTTTGTATGTACTTATATATTTTTGTTATTTTTTTTTACGCTTTAATTTTTCTTTTAAAAAATTTTTAATTTGCAAAAAATTAAAATATTCATCCATTTGGTGATGGTGATAGATAATTCTAATATCATTTTTCTTTTCTCTTGTTTTTTTATCATTTATTTATTTTCGTCTGCGCTGCCTGTTACATGTGAAAATCAAAAAATCATTTTTGTATCAATAAAATATCGAATTTAATTATTAAAATCCATATACGTCCACCAAAAATAAAAAAATAACTTCCTATTAATTTTAATTATTTTTTAAAATTGGAAATTAAATTTAAACAAAAATTTTTGTCAGAAATTATTTTCTTATTTATAAAAAATTATACAAAATTTCATCTTAATCTTATAATAAACTATATGTGTCTAAATGAAATATGACCATAAATGCTATTTTAATGTTAATATCATCAATTTTGTTACATCCTCATGATCGTACATAAGAAACCTTTAAAATCCTATAATATTCAAAATTATCAAAATTAATTAAAAAGGCGGCAATATATTATTATTAATTAAACATCCAGAGCGCATTCGAACAGAAGTGAGATGTTCAAATTGTGGAGCACACATGGGACACGTATTCGAGGATGGACCAGCACCAACAAGAAAAAGGTACTGCATTAATTCAGCGTCAATGAGTTTTGTTCCAAAACCAGATGAATGTTAGAAAACTCATATTTGTTGTTGTGTGCAGTTGCAATATTTTATTTTATTTATATAAATCTTTATAAATTAACATTACAAAACAAAATAATAACCTTGTTAATAGCTACATAAATAAAAATAATAAAAAAAATATTTTCTACTCAAATTTGATGAAAATGCACAAGTTGTTTGTTTTATTTTATTAAAAATAAAAATATTAAATTATATTATACCTAACTTTGTTTATTGCTAACTTGTTTTTTTTATCAATATTAATTATATAGTGAGGTTAAGAAAAACTTTGTAATATAGTGTAAGTAGTAGCCAAAAAAACCTGAATTGAAAAATCTACATTATTTTGTTATACACATACATATAAGTTATTTTTATAACCAAAATAAAATTACAAATTATAACTATATTACATTGATGTATTCATTAATATCCGTAACCTCCCTTAATCGATTTGAATCCACTAGTTCGCCGCACATAGGGCAGTTGTTAATCATATTTATTATTCTGAAAATAGGTAATAAATGTTTGAGAATTCGAATTTGGAAGAAGAAATATTATATTTGATACTTACTTGATCATTTCAGTTTTGTAACACAAGAAATTGCATTCGGGACAAGCGACTAAATCTGATTTTGAAATATGCTGTCCCGTTGCAATACATATAGGTAATGTCGTTTTGCATTGATGGCACGTTATTTCCATTACATTCAATTGCGTATTACAAACTGGACATCCTGTTGTCAGAACGTTACCATCATCTAAATGTTTTACATCCTTTGGACCTTTTCGAATAACAGCCTCTATCTTTTTAACATATTTATTATCGATTTGGCTGCGTAATTCGGGACGCATCAACATTACAGCGTATGAGAATGCTGATTTATTAAAACTGGCACGTTGGCATTCGATTACTGTTGATGTTAGTATTGAAACGATGTCTAAAATAAATTTTAAAATTAATAGTCAGTCAATGTTATTGAAAAATATGTAAATCATAAATTACGTGATGGGAATTGTGAAATGTTTTCAGCTACTTGAATTAGTAGTCGAGATGCTAACGAGTGTTCTCCTAATTTTATATAAATCCGTACTAACATGTATCGATGCAATAAAATTAAATTATATTTTAAATCGGATGCAATCGATAATTGATTTCGTCGTAATTCCTGGTGTAACGAAAACAAGAGTTCATGCGCTACTTTATAATTTCCATTTACTTGCTCTTGATTAGCAATAATTACTGCAGTTTTTGCCGCTTCCTTATATTGTTTCTTTGCCATGTATAATCTAAACAATAATTTCGGATCTTTCGGAACACCATCACTTTCCCCCAATAAACATTCGATTAATTCATTCACTAGTTTCTCGTCTTGGGATGAAGCAACACAATCAACCGCCAGCGATAATGCCATATTTTCATCATTACTAAATGCTGATGCCTTTAACAAATACTTTAAACCTTTTGAGTAATCTTTCGCTAAAAAATAGTATTTGCCAGCTAACAGTGTATACTTTTCGTCCTCAAAATGCTGTGCCAATTGCAAAAAATCTTCTGATTTTGTATTATCGCTTTGTTCTAAAAGTTGGGCATAAAATTTGAGCTTATTTTGCTTTAAAGCCAATTGAAACGCTTCATTCAAACAATGGCAAAGAACAAGATATTGCAATGTCGATTCATAATCACCAATTTGTTGGAAAAATTTGGCTAACATTTTCGCACCATCTATTGATTTAGTTTCCATAACAATTTCACTTGCTGTATGTGGATCAGCCAAATAATCGATATAAATCCTTACAACACTATCCATGTCATCACCAATTGTATAACTTTTTATAGCGTCGTGAAAATTACCTTCCTGTTCTTTTGCTTTGGCATACAGTAAATGAAGCTTTGCACTTGTAACATTACCGAATATTGACTCTACTTTACTCCAGTTTTTTTGATGTATATATAGTTCACAAGCTTTATCCCAATTTTTTGCCATTTCTTGCATCTGAGCCGATTCATTGTAATGGGCAGATTCCAATAACAGGTCCGCGCAGTCATTAAATAACTGAATATTTCCAACTTCAAGGGTTAATTTAATCTAAAAAAAAAATAATAATAAAAAGCTAGCTATCCAGTTGATTCTTATTAAATAAGATTATTATTTACTCCTTTTTGGAAATTTCCTGTTTTTATACTCATTCTAGCGATTCCGGATTTACATGAAACGATGTGATTATTTACATCTCCATTTATATTATTCACAGTGTTCAAACCCTTTTCATAATGTATCAAAGCATCAGACCAATTTCCGCTGTAAAAGTAAATCAAAGGCAAGGTTGATCAATACATTTAATTGTAAATCTGAAATTTAATATGTAAATTACTTAATTTCTAATTGTTGTGCATATTCTCGTGCTATTGTAGGAATCTCTTCCGGTGCCAATGTTGATGCTAAAGCTAACGCTTGTTCATTTTGCAATAAATCGCGACACAACTGAAGCGCTTCTTTTGGATGGCTGCTAATCATGAAGAAGTGTTTTGCTTCATCCATTTTCTCCAACAATAAGGCACAGTACCCGGATAATAAATTTATATCCTCAATATGCTTAATTTCTTCTAAGGCAAATACCATCGCAATATCTCCAATCGATCGAAATATTTTCGTTGCATAATCGACGTTTAAATCTTCAACGGCTAGAAACCCTAATTTCAATTCTTCATCGCGGTCCTCTAATATTTTGCTAACCTTCCAAGCGTCATCATATTTCCGTAATAGTTTAAAATTTCTCAATTGTTCGTGCTCCTCAAATCCGTTTCTGAAATAAGTTTTCAATCGTATGGTTGTTAATTTACCACCGGTTATTAAAATGCTTAGCTCGCCATCATTTAAATACAGTGGGATTTGCTCCGATATCATGGACTCTTCACTGATCTTTTCCACGTGCCTTCCTTTAATGGAGAGATGAATATAAATATAAAGTATAATTGATTTTGTGTCATAAATTGCAAATATATTCGTGTGTGCTAAGTCCCATATTACACCTTTGCATGACTTGGGAAATTCTGGTATTAAAATAAAATCTTTTGTTCTAGAAATATAAATATAGCCCTGACTATGATCATCGATTATTATTGATTTTGTACCCTCTTGATTTATATATATTTCTTTTATACCCATTGTATGACGATACTGTGTCGTTACCGACCATTTTTCAATTGAAAAATGAATGATATGTCCAAGCTGGATAGAGAAAAAGTAATATTGTTTTGAACATAAAAGATTGAAGTATTTTGTGATTTATACTTTACATCAGAGGTAAAAACTAGAAAACAATTTGTTAATCCGAACGACGTTATGTACGCTTCTTCCATTCCTGTTGTTTCATCAGGGAATAATTTGGATTTTAGAGTTTCTTGAGTGTAAACATTTCCGTCAATCTAGAAATTAAAATATTTTATTAAAACAGAATTTGTTGTAAACTAAATGTGAATATCTTTACTGGATGTAATAATAAATGACCACCATTTAAGACAGCTGCGAAAATATTATTTAATATACATTTCTTAATTTCGTTCATATATTCACGATCACCCAAAAGCAACGGGGTATCCGAGAGACTTTGACCTAAATCATAAAACCAAGCATGATTATTCATACCACATGCTAAATGTCTTGGGCCAATTCCTAAAAACGATGGTTCAATTTCGAGTTGCATCTCGTTCTGATGTAATTTTAATTTATTCGAAACGAGCTGAAATAAGGTAACTTCTGCTAAACTACTGAGTATTGCTATTCTTGGTGGATTTATTGCACATAACGAATATAATTTGGTAATGAAAACGTATATTGATCCTTGAACAGTTGACGCAGCTAATAATTGTCCATCAGCCGTCCATTCGATAGATTTTATGCCAGTTTGTTCGGATAAATTTAAAATATTTCGGGTTTCCTGTAAATTGCCCATGGAGTGAATTTTTATTGTGTTATCCCCACATGAAGCGATTAATTCCAATTCTTGACAAATAGCAATTCCAGTCAATGAATCTTGATGATTTCGTACTTGCCATAACTCCTGTCCAACTTCTTTTGGATGGGTTGATATGGAAACTATATATCCATTACTAAATCCTATTAAAATGTAACCATCACCGTACCATTTATGTTCGAGAATCGAACCATAGCGATTTTGAAATCCTAATTCAGTGGGTGAATCTGGCTCATGTAGATGATATAAAAATATTGTTCTGCGGCCAAGTACCATACTTATTGTATTTTCCCCTGGTAATCGTTCGTCTGTTTTCATTTCTGCAAAGCACATATTACTAGGGACATCGCGCAGTGTGACAATTTTTAATGTATCACCATCTTCATTACTTAATGATAATGTTTTATCTTCGCTACCCAACGCTAATATCGATTCCGCTGACCATGCCCCGCAAACTATTCGTTTCGAATGTTTTCCAATAATAGGAATGCGTTTTGTGGTTTGATGATTATAAATGGTTAAATTACCTCTTGTAGTCCCAATTGCTAATATTGGAGATCTTTTTGACCAAAGCAAACAACTTAAATTATCCCGCAAACCGGATTCAATTGTGAATTTTTTTTTGGCATTCGAATCCCAGAGTACGATTTGTGAAGAATTTTGCGATAATATCGCAAGTATATCACCATCATTGTCCCACGCAAATGAGCAGCATACATTCGATAAAATAATTCTTTCTTGCATTTGGCCCTGCCTGTTAAAAATTGCTACGGTACCATCATAACCAGTAGTACATAGAAATTGTTGAACATTCCCGGTTTGCCACATAAAATGTAAATCACCGTGACCATGAGGATTTTCATGTTTGAATAACACCTATTCATTACAAAAACAGCACCTTAACTTTAATAAATCGTTATTAAATTTAGTAATTTATTTACCTTATCAGAAGTCATTTTTTTTAATTATTTTATTTCAAGCACTATTTTTTCAATTCATTTGTTTACAAATATTCATTACCATAGTAACGTAAGCAAGAAGCAAGGTAAAAATTTGATGAATAAATCGTTGACAGGTAATTAAGGTAGGTTGCCACGATCATTAGTTATTGTCAATAATTATTGTGTTCAATGCAAATGTTGCATGCAATAAGTTATGTTGCATCGAAGTTCATTTCAAATAAAACAAATTCAACCTTCAATTTTACCTATGAAACTTTTCTGATATTATTTTTATTAGATTTTATTTTGCATAATCAATAATAATAATTAAAAATAATAATAATAAAACTAATTGTAATAGTAGTCAACTATATTTGAAAATTTTTAGTGAAAAATTATTTTCTTTTTGCGAGATAAAATAATTTTTGAAATATGCTAAATGGAATAAATCGCTTTCACTTTGTGTATCTTAAAGATAAAGTTAATGATCTTCCTGAGTTACTTATTCTCATTGCGATATATTTTGTAGAATTCACTATTGCAAATTTTGTTTGAGCTCTTGTGGACCACAAACCCATAGTGGTTGGTAAGTACATCGTAACTTATAATACTACAGGCAGGCAAAATAGATTAAAAAATTTTGTTTTATTTTCAATAGGTAGGCACTAACTTGGCGATATTTCATATTATTTTTAAATGAAACGATTGATATTAATTAATTGAACATTGAAAATTCAAAAAGAATTAATAATACACTCGTTCAAAAAATTGAATAAGCTTAACATTTTGTTTGAAAGAATTACAAATTGTATTTTTGCACTATTGATACGGTTTTATTTATTGAAAATGTTCCTAAATTTCTAAATTATTCAAAATAATTAACCGATAATGCCTGCATACTCAGTTAATCAAATTTTTGTATTTTTTTATTTCCTAATTTATGAATAAAAACTTATTGAATAAAATCTCGTCACAGTTGATTAAATAAGTCCCTACCATTACGATATTTTTTTATATTATGCAATAAGGATGGATTTTCACAAACAGAAAAGGCAATAAGACGCTGCCTAGTTTTATTATTATTTTGGCCATAATATAAAGCAAACACATCTCAGATGATTAAATATATTCAATTTGTTACAATTGTTATGATCTTTGATTATTTGCAATTCAGCCGCAATTTAATTAGTTCATCAATAATTAACGCATGCGATTAAAAAGTTGCTATTTTTGTTTTTAATTCTTTAATGGTATAAAAATAACTCTTTAAATTAATTAATAAAATGTCCATACCTTATTTTTTTATTTATTTAAGGAATATTAATACTCTTTGTTTCCATGCGTTTTTATGTATATAATATATAATAGCAGTATTACATAATTGTTAAACTTAAAAAATGGTATAACCTTTTCACAAAATAATAATTTATTTTCACTTCACTTATTTGTTGTATCATCAACATAAAATGACACACAACATATCTTTTAATGAACACATTATGTTAATTCAATTCACATTATATAGTTTAGGTTTCGATTAGAAATTATGTTAGTGGATTGAATATACATTTTTGACAAAAAATCGTTAATAAAACCTAAACTATGATTTGCAAAATTAAAAAATTAAAAAACAAACAAACAAATATCTCTTTTAATATGTTAAATAGCCAATATTAATATAACTGAATTGTTAATATTTTTTTATAAATAAATTATAAATTAACATACTTATACATATGTGGTATATAAATGTATGTATATACATATACATATATATATGTATATATATTTTTAACGTGCCCATTTAATGCATGTTAATCAATCCTCGGGATGATCGAAAATATATTTAATTCAGAATATTCATTTTTATATAAAAATATGGTTGTTGATAGTCAATTTCAATTTTATTTTTTTATTATTATTGTTCTTTTTATCATCATTCAATTATAACTGTAAATGAATTTTAGTTATTTATAGTTCGATATATGGTACTATGTATATATATTTGAATTATTGATTGTTTATTTTATATACAAACTTTCAACTTTTTAGAATATTTTAATTTATTCTATAATTAATATTTTATTACTTTTGTTGTCTCGGTGAATTTTTAATTAGTATAACTAAATATATAATTAATTAATATAAAATAAAAATGTCTATTTTTAATTGCTAAATTTTAATGTGATTTTGCAGCTTCTTTAGCGGCCATAATTAATGGTGTCAAGCTGGCTAGCGGCCGCGCTAATTTAAGGAAAGGATGCTATAAAAAATAAAAATAAAACAGTTTTATTACGATAAATAAATATACAGGTTTCCTCCTCTACTCGTTATAAGAGGCCTGTAACATTTTAATTTTTCTTTAATAATATTAATTACCTTTAATAGCTCAAATGCGCTTGCTCTTTTATCAACGTTTACTTCCAAACATTGATCTAAGAAATTTTGAAACACTATACTTAATTTTTCTTTGTCTTTAATCTCCGGTTTTCCATTAGTTGCAATTAAATATAATGCCCTTAAAGGATTTTCATTCAAATAAGGTGGTTCACCTTCTATCATTTCAATTGCCATAATGCCTAATGACCATAAATCAACCTATACAAAATTAAAAAAATATTAAACAAAATTATTTTTAATATGTACTTGTAAAGCAATAACCAATTTTAAATCGGTAAAAAAATATCTTACTTACCTTTGGTCCGTATTGTTTTCTAGTAACAACCTCTGGGGCCATCCAATATGGTGTACCAACCATTGTTGTGCGTTTCGATTGTTCTGGTGATATTTGAGCACAAAAACCAAAATCGGTCAGCTTCACACTACCATCCAAACCTAGTAATATATTGTCACTTTTTATATCTCTATGTATAACTTGGTTACTATGCAAAAACTCTAATGCTTGTAATACTTCACGGCACACAGCTGCTATTTGGCCTTCATCCATACATGTTTCAGTCACAACATCTGTTAATGAACCACCTGGAAGATATTCCATTACGACCCACAATTCCTCCGATACTAAATAACTATCCAAGTAATTAACAACATTTGGATGTTTATTTTCTCGCATTACAAGAATTTCATTAATAATTAATTCTTTTTTAGGCTGTTGATTCAAATTCATTTGCTTTATTGCTACTTCCATTCCAGTAGAACTTTCAATAGCCGTGTAAACAGTTCCGGAGGCACCTTGTCCAATTTTTTCCATTTTCGTATATTTACGATTTGGATCACCTACGCTTACGATTGTTCGTAATTTCTCTAAAATTTCTTCGTCGCTCATTTTTTTCTTTTTATTTCCCCCTCTCGGTTCCGCCATAGGTGGTGTCGTTATATTAGCAGTTCCTGTAGGCGTTGTAATAGTTTGTTGTGTACCGGTACTAGCTAACGGTGTTGAAACCGGAACTGAATTTACATTATTTGTATTGTTTAAGCTGGCATTATTTTTATTCTTATCAAGTGTTAATGTTTTCAATGTTGGGCTCAAATGTGATGTTACAGGGGATGGTATTTCTTCAATAGGCCGTGTATACTTTAAAAAAAACAAGCAGAAAATAGTACGTATAATTTTGTTTATCAAACAATCTGTAGAACATAATAAATATTTACAATAGATTTTGTTCTTTCCGGTCGACTAGCAATTGGAGGGGCAACTTCTTCTTCATGCTCTGAATTATGAGTAGAGCGTATTATACTATTTCCATGAATAGAATTTATAATTTGGTTTCCTGGCTGGCATTCTGAATCTGTTGGTGTGCTGCTCGGGCTACTACTGCTTACACGACTTAATGAAGAACCTAATGATGATGCTATTTTGAATAACATGTTTTTGTTTAGAGTGAAGGAGATACGCAATTTTAGCAAAATAAAAAATAAGAATATTTCAATGGCCATAAAATTACAAATTGTAAGCGTGTAAAGCACTTTAAATATTAGTTATTTAATTTGAAGTAAAGATGTAAACTATACCTGAATGTGTCGTAGTTGCATTTGTCATGTACTTTGAATTAGGCCGCTGTTTACTACTATTATCAAACCAATTTAATACATCCAGTACCGCTTGTGGATTACTTTTTTGTTCTTGTTTACTAATATTGGAATTCATTAGCAACCGAGCCCATGCTTCTGGCATACCCTGAAAAATAAAATTTAATGAAAATATTTCAATGTTGATTACAAAAAATGGAAATTGAACGATGGGATAATTTGTATTTTTGCAGAGTATTAGAACTTTTGTTGAAAATCATTTTCATCATGAATTTGGAAGATTGAGACATTATCCGGATGATTTTTTTTCTCTTTTTTTTTTGAAAGCATGTGAATAAATCAAAAAATAAAGCGACCAAAAATAATTCACTTACACATGATCAAAAACATGCACAGTCGAATTTGGTTTTATATTTAATATCTTAGACATTCCTATTTACATTGGATACTTGGGAGGCCTAAATTATGAAACTCGACTGAACATATAGTTTATATCACCTACATACTTAATTTGACTACATTATATTACAGCAAATTATATAATAATCAAGCTATACTTACTTTTAGTGGCAGCTTGAAATAAAAAAGAAAACAACACCAAGTTATTCCATCAAAGCTTAATTAAACAAATTATAAAACTTTGTAGATAAATAAGTATAAAATGTTTTCTAATTTTATGACAAAATTAAAAGAGTTATTGAACGTAATTTATATGTAAAAAAAGTTACATAAAAATAATTTAGAATTTGCAACAAAGTTTTAACAGTTGTTTGAAAACCTTGAAGGGCACTCTTTACAATGGCTTATTCAAGTAATAATTGAATGTCCAGCTAAGAATTATATATACATAATATACAAATTATTCTGAGTGTTGCGTGTCTAGCACGAAATAATTATTAAAATAGAAAACTGTAATTTTATTAATAATTATGAGTGTAAACTGCAATTTACATAGATACTACATCTTATTGTTTTATAAGGCGATGATTAAAAAATAGTTTATAAAAAGCCGTATTTCAAACTAGTATAAATCTAAAGGACCAAAAAAAAACTAAACAAAAACAAATAATTAAAAAAGGAACCCAAATACATAAAAATAAAAACTCATTCCAGCATAAAAATACTTGAAAAACCTTGGCTTGTGATAATATTAGAAATTGGATGAACTTACGGTAAATTCGCCTGTAACAGCATCGAATCCTACATGAACCGTATGTTCAAAATTAGTAGGATAGGAAATGTTTGGTTTGGAGTCATTATGTGATGGTTTTGAACCTTTTATCTTATTTTTTAGTGTTTTCTTTTTACGGTCGGCATCTTCTGGTTCTGTAAACGAATAAAAAAATCAACATAAAAACTGATATTTGAGTTTAAAGTATAGACAACAAAACATAAACGTAAAACCTACCTTTGGGTAACGGGCGTAGATCAACAGGTGGAGCATTATCATTATTAGCGCTACCACCACGATTGCTCGTCAATCGCACTGGAGGTGCTGGAGGTTTATCTTCTTCACTTGACATAATTTCTATATAGTCGTTACTGTTGGACTCTGTGCAATAACAACAATCAATTGCTAAAATTAAATTATAGTTTTTTTTACAATTTTAATAGACTGTCATACATAACTAATATATACATAATAATAAATACATTGTACATATGTATAACCAAATATAATTTCACTGCCCTAACTATAAAATAACTATGTATAATATACTCTTTCATTTTTATCAATAGTGGCGGTTACATAAAATCAATGTGTATAATTACATTATAAAAATATCCCAAAGAAATTTTTGCTAGAATTTCTTGCTTACTCAAGTAAAAGCTTTTCTTAAACAACAACAAAAAATACCTACATCCGATACATTTCGTTAAGCTTAAACTGTCCATTCCATTTCAAATAGTTTTACCGCGAAATGAAAATAATGTAATCGCCTGAGTAATTAATACACATACATACTGAACACCTAAAACATAATAGAACCAAAATAAAGAATAATCATTTAAGAAAAATACAAATCTTTTAAATCGAATGAGTTTAAAATTTCAGATTATATGGCCAAATAAGAGAATTTTGAAATATGTATAATGAAAAAATAATTTTATATTTTCTGAAATTTTAAAATTTATATTCTTTTGAAAATTAAATTGTTAAAGCACATAAATACAAAACGTGGCCACAGACGTCCTAAATTCTAGTGATTAAGTCTTTAATGTATTGCAGTCATTTGGTTACGATGCGTTGATATAAACCTTTAGTGTTTTCAGATGTTCAGAAATCAAATAAACGATGATCCGGCTTTTTAAATGATAGATAGCCATACTATTTGGGATAGAGGTGATTTTGTTGATGCAAATAGCGAGACATTGAATGACATTGTGGAAACTTATTCAAAAGTTTATAGCATTCTATATAAAAATGATTCCATATAAATGACTCCGATTGACTACCCGAGGTTCACATGACTCGTTCCATGCTGGTCTTTCACTTATATCCTTGTTTTAGTATACGTTTCGTCTAGCATGCTAAAATATGATTTCATTGGATATTTATGTCAAGGCTCAGGATTTTTGCGTCTGCATTTAACGGATATAGACAAAACAAACATGTGAATTCTTTTGTTTTATGAAATATTATTAATACATATTATTGTATGTATGTACCTAACTATGTATTCATAGAATACAAAACTATATTTACAATTTGCGTAAAAATAAGTCTGTTTGTTGTTACTACTTTTATATTCAAGTTTAACATGCATGTATGTATTATAATATATAATTGTACTGTACGTATACAATACATCATTCCTAAAGAAAAGGGTTTAATTTTCTTTTGTTAATATTATCCAAAGCGGTATAATCGATAAAATTCAAGTCTGCTGAAGAATAAAAAGTCTTTATTATAAAACGAAAATACGAATTCTAAATTTTTGTTTAATGAAAATTTTCATTGAAAACAAATAAACCAAAAAATTGTGATTTCCATACTTTCTAAGATCACATAAAAATTAGAATGTGTCAACAATAACTATTTTTAATCGTCGAGAAACTCTAAAATGAAAATCATGGAAAACTCAACAAAACATATACATGTTAAACTATTAAATGGTATCATAAATATTAATTGGAAATCATTCGATATTTGTTATCAAACTTTTGTCGAAGCAAAGCTAAACTTCTTCAAAATTGAATTACCTACAACCTTTTCTATTTATTTAATTCATATATACATTACATATAGGCAAAAGGGCATTAGTCATGTTTTATCATGGAATTTCACACACAGACACGAATAAACACACATTTTATCTTTTTTTTGTAAGGAAAAAAGAAAAATAATTGCAATAAAAACGCCCATGTTACTCTAAAATGAGAATATCATAAATCAAAATTATATTAATTCGAATACAAATCACAGTCAATATAAGTTTTAATAAGATCTTATATATATTCACCAATATTTTTCTTCTCTAATGAGTTTTAATTACCTGTTTTCTTCTTTTTATTTTCACTTAAACAAAAATATATAGGTATAGTGTAGAGAATTTGAAGAATTAAAAAAACATAAATAATAATTCCTCAACTCAATACATTTATTTCACGATCATTAACACATTTTAAATGTTTAAATTTGTTCAAAACTTTTTAATTATAACATATGATACGAAAATAAATTATATAAAAACTATTTAAATTGAAATTTTAATTTATAAAATAATTATTATTTTATCCAGTGTCCGCCATTGCAAATATATACCTGCTTATTGGTACGTACTGTAATCGAAATATATATGTACGTTTTTTTATAGTAAATGTCAGAATTTTAACGCCGGCAATATGTTATGTCATATAGGAAAAATAATCCACTGAACTTTGGTATGCAGCAAAAATAGAATAATTTCGCTGACAAATTTTGTTTAAAAATCACACAGCTTGACGATTCCTCAAAACCATTTTAAAACTCCGTACATACATGGAAATATGGTACATTATCATTCTCAATTTTCCATAATCGATCCATCGATCGAGTTAACCTAGATAAACTCAGGTTTATGTACATCGAAACGCAGATTAAGGTAGAGTTTCTATAAATAAATATATGTTTTGATTTTGACTAGTGCGTAGTGTCGTTCCGCAATTCCGCACATTAAAGTATAAATAGAAATTATTTTGATTACTATCAAGGTATGAAAACGCAATAAAAAATGTTAGTTTACAACATATCTATCAATTTAAATCGAATGTTCATGGAAACGCTATGAGTTAGCGCCGCCAGAGTTTTAACTCGACGAAACCGATTCGACTCGGTACATCGTATAATACTGAAATGTATATAGTACAGACATACAATTAAGAAATACTATTTAATGCATGGAATTTGTTACAGGTAAGCTAGTTCGTCTCATCCTATTCTTGGTTAAGAAACTGTAAATAAAATCCACTAAACATTTATATATTACCATTTGATAACTAAATATTTATTAATATTTTAAATCAAGTTATATTTTACAAAGTAGAAAGTAAATTTATCATTTTTAATTAAATTTCACTACACACTGGTGCCGCTTTATTAATTAGATCACATGCAACATCCAAAAAGTTGTCGATTGATCTGTCCTGAAGGCCTTGGTCGAATTTCTTTATAAAAATAATAAACGTTAGTTAGTTAATTATATCAGGAACAAAACAAATTATAATTATTAACGTACATGATTAAAAATAATAGTTGGGACAAATTTAGGCGCAAACATGTTGGTTAGTTTTTCTGCGTGCAATTGTAACTCTGTTCCCGTATACGAATTATAACAATTTAATAAATCATCAAAATTTACACCAACTTGATCGGCGCACTCATGGCCACTGCCATCAACTTCAAATTGCATTTGGCAAATTACAAATTTAGTTTGATGGGCAGGTAAACCATTCAGCAAATGCAAAGCACATGATTGCATTCTGTTTTGAGCACATTCATTTGGCCCGTGCTGGCAGACGAACGATTCTCCATTATTAATATTCTAGATTTTAATGTGTGTAATAAATTCATAATGTTTTTTTTTTTAGTTTGTAACTTTGCACTTATAATGTACACAAATATACAAACCTGAGATTTTCCAAATGGAACATAAAAAATATCAACATAGTTTTCAATATGTTCAAAAATTGGGGCTAACTGATTGGTTATGAATTTTATACTGTCTGGGCATAAGCTTTCATAGTATATTGCGACGTGCAACTGCGAACAAAACATACAATATTATTATATTTTTTTCAAAATTTAAACAATTATATTAACCTTTGGTACTGCTGTTGTAGATACACTACTTAAAATAAATACTAGTAATGCAAAATATACAATTTTAGTCATATTAACTTTTTTTTTTGCATATACAATTAGATATTAACTGCTTCTCTGTTGGCTGGTAAAAATCAACTGAAATCTGTAATTCTACATACAATTTTATATTACCTTCAAGTGGCTATAAAGATAGAAAAGTAATTATTAAAAGCAAAAGTTGTTTGCAAGTACATACATAAAAAAAGTATTAAGTGTATTAACGTTTCGTGTTGATTTCGGTTACTACTCTTTCAGTTCTTTAGCATAAATTCCACATAGATTACACAATAACATTGAAAATCCTTCTTTAAATGTATACATTGAAAAATATATATATTTAACTGTTTGTTTTATACATTAATATGCTAAAAATAACTTGTAAAATACTTTATAGGTCAGTGATCTGGTTAGCGAAGTTGAAATTCCAGAAGAATATACCCTTATCTAAAAGATTGATTAATGTTATATATGAAAGTAAAATATATTTGCTTTCAATACTTTTACTGTACGTATATACCTTACCAAACAAAATTAATCCGTACTAAAACTGGGTTAAGGTCTTCAGTTTTGTTAATGTTTAATAAAAATTACATTTATCTGTAGGTAAATTACTTTATTGGTATAATTGTATTTTTCGTCAATTTCATTCAATGCCTTTTCTATATAACACCATAAATAAACTAGTTTATCTATTATAACACTATAAACATGTACGCGTACATGCATAAATAAAGGACCACCGAACCCGGCAATGAATATATATATTATGTACTCAACGCTACTTCAGAGCAGGTTTGTCAGCTCTATACACTTCCAAACTTCTTTAACTAGAATTAAAATTAAATACCTAATTATCCACTTTAAAATGAGCTACATATTTTGAAAACATGTTTTTACTTAACACGGCCATTTTGCACTACTAAATGTTGAGAATATACATATCTTATTATCTCTAACTAATATATTATTTGAAAAGTTGATACAGTTAAGAGGTTTTTTTTAGATACATACATAATAAATGTGAAATTTATTTGACTCGACTAATCTAAATTTCTGTAAATGCGATCCGAGGTAGCAATTAATATTTCCTAGAGTACCAGAAAATGCCAAGTCGTTCTTTACGCCGAGACGTAATCATTACCCAAAAATAGGGGCATTATCTTGCAGATAATATTGCATCCGAGTCAAAACGCAGAACGTGATGAACTATATCTAGTATACATGCTTTGCTTTGATCTCATGTGCAATATTAGGAAACAGATTACTGATTTCGAACTTGGCAATGTGTTATCATTGTCGTATTTTTGCTAGGTATTGTAAACCACATACAAATCCCATTATGACTTTACATTACTGTCATATTGTTGTTTGAAATTTAGGAAATGTAGTACTCTACTTGTTGTAGTCTCAGAAGTTCGGTTTTCCATCACGCTCGTTCTAGCAATTCGCTTATTACCTATTAGTCAACCTATATGGATGCTGTGTTATCTAACTATCTTTTAAATTTTGAGGTTACCCGATGTTTAAGTAATATGAAGTAAACCTGCGTATACATGGGTAACAGATAAATGTACAGGTTTAAATTATTTTTAATGTACGATTTATGAATGCTGACTTTGAGTTGCGCGGTTAATGTTGCTGAATGCTGAACATAGCTACGGCTGAATCGGTATCGGTTATTTTCTTATTAGAATACAATAAAATTTTATCTGTCAGTGTCAAAAAATTGTAAGGGAGAAATATTAGAAAACACAACATTTAGAAAAATAAAATGAAGAAAAAGGTAGATAATTCAATCATAATATTATTTATTTTTGCAATATAATTTTTAATAAATTATATCTACTATTTTAGGTGTTATTAATGGGCAAAAGTGGTTCGGGGAAAACCAGTATGAGATCGATTATATTCGCAAATTATATTGCTCGGGATACAAGGCGATTGGGAGCAACAAGTATTTATAAATCATGTTTTTTCACCAATTAATAATTTTATTTATAAGTTATTTAATAATTCCAGTCGACGTTGAACACTCCCATGTTCGATTCCTGGGCAATCTTGTATTAAATTTATGGGACTGTGGTGGACAGGAATCATTCATGGAACAATATTTTGCTTCCCAAAAAGATAATATTTTCAAAAATGTAGAAGTTTTAATTTATGTATTCGATGTCGAATCACGGGAAATGGAGAAGGATATGCATTACTATCAATCGTGTTTGGAGGCTATATTACAGAATTCACCGGAATCGAAAATATTTTGTTTGGTACATAAAATGGATTTGGTGGCTGAGGAACAGCGCGACATAATTTTTAGAGAACGTGTAGAGGATTTAAAACGTTTATCGAAACCACTAGATTGTACTTGTTATCGAACAAGTATTTGGGATGAAACTTTGTATCGAGCTTGGTCAAATATAGTGTATATGCTAATACCAAATGTTAAAGCTTTAGAGAGTTCATTAACTTATTTTGCTAATATTATCGATGCTGACGAAGTTTTATTATTTGAACGAGCCACATTCTTAGTCATTTCTCATTGTCAACGAAAGCAACATCGAGATTCACATCGATTTGAAAAAGTTTCGAATATAATAAAACAATTTAAATTGTCATGCTCAAAATTGGGTGCAAAATTTCAATCGATGGAGGTAAATATTATTGAATTTTATAATAAATCAATTATTAACGATTATGCTAATAATTACAGGTGCGGAATAGTGCATTTGCGGCGTTTATCGATACGTTCACAAGTAACACTTATGTTATGGTGATTATGTCCGATCCACAACTTCCATCTGAGGCCACACTAGTAAATATTCGTAACGCGCGAAAACATTTTGAGGAACTTGAGAATCCAAATAGTGGGAACATTTTACATTTTCACCACTAAAATAACGGCCATTATATAAATAAACTTTTATGCAAATATTAATATTAAATTCCAATTTATTTTGTTGAATTAAGTCATAATATATTATATATTATATTATTTAAAACAAAAATACAATTTTATAAAAGTAAAAAACATTTTTATCTTTTTACCTATTACAGCGCTAATGTTAATAATTTGAACTAGAAATATAATCTAACAGCTAACTCATTTGACATTCGTTCGTGTAGCTATTTCTTGTAAGATTCTTATGTTGAGACTAGTAGTGAATAAAATCTAATTGGAATACTTTAAGTTCTCAACTTAATTACAAATTTCTTTTCAACAGTTACAAATTGCAACAGTAGCTTACCTCGATTTTAACAAATCCCATTCGGATTTGTGGCCCATCAATCAATATTTCACTTATCTAGATCTGAAATCGACATTTCTGATAGCGAGATAAGTAGTTATTTTTTTATAAAAGTGATCACATATTTAGTTTCGGTATTTAATTAAATTAACACGAATGAGGTATAATGGAAAAAATTTTGAGAGGAATTATGCGATATCGCTCAACAACACGGGAGCAAATGGTGAAAGAATTTCAACAAGTTCGGGATAATCCACATGTGTGTAATTTTTATATAATTGTGCTGACAAAAAAAATTTCGTTATCATTACAATTTATTAGTTGACCTTAAATCGAAATATTAAATTTTTATTTACGGCAATTGGTGTTTCTGTATTCTATAATTAAAATGTATTTTTTTTTGGTTCCAGCCAAAAGCTGTTTTTTTTACATGCATGGACAGTCGAATGATACCGACAAGGTTTACTGAAACTCATGTCGGGGATATGTTTGTTGGTAACGAAATACATTAATATTATCATATTTTATACACATAGTTTTTATTTTTTAGTTCGGAATGCGGGAAACTTAATTCCTCACTGTCACCATTTCCAAGATGAGTATTTTAGTTGTGAACCTGCTGCCCTTGAACTAGGATGCATTATCAATAACATTCGCCACATTATTGTTTGTGGTCATAGTGATTGTAAAGCTATTAATTTATTGTATCAACTACAAGATCCTGATTTTTCCTCACAAGAAAATCGTCGAATATCTCCATTACGATCATGGATGTGTACGCATGCTGAATCCAGTTTGGAACAATTTCGTTACTTGAAATCGGTAGGCTTAGATAAACCGTTAACTTTCTCATCAGAAACACCAATGAGAAAATTTGTTGCGTATATTGATCCAGAAAATCATTTTGCGATTGAAGATAAATTGTCCCAGGTAAAATTAATTATAAATTTCGGTACAATAGTACTATCGTCTAACTGAAATTTATTTAATTTAGATTAATACATTACAACAAATATCAAACATTTCATCTTACGGGTTTTTAAAACCGCGCCTTGAGAAACATGATCTTCATGTGCATGCCTTATGGTTTGATATTTATACGGGTGATATTTACTATTTTAGCCGAGGCGCTAAGCGATTTGTCATAATTAATGAAGAAAATGTTGCAGATTTAGTTACCGAAGTGCGAAAATACTATTCATGATAAATTTAATCAATAATCAATTCTATATTTAAAAAGTGCCTACAATTAAATTGTTAACTAATCCTTTGTCCGTCAAACACATCACACATTAGGCATACAAAATTTGAAATTAGAAAATTTACATTGATTCATTTACTATATAAATTAGACGCCTTGCTTACTACTCATATAATTTATAATTTAGAATAAATAGTCTCCGAGTTTAATCAGAACACAACCCAAAACTTTTAATACTTACATTATGTTAATACAATACTCAAATCTCATAATTTTTGATCAATTTTTATTCTATACATAATAACGTGGTAATATAAAGTATTTAAGCACACAATCTCTAATAATCGTCTGCCCACCGACTCCAAGAGTTCCAACACAGATTCATTTGCTAACTAAGCATTCCGAATAACATTTTCTTAGGGATTATTATTTTATAATTTAACGTACATATTTAGTTTTAATAGTTACCCGATTTTATTAAATTATACGTTTTTATCGTGGTTCATAAAGTCAGGCAACGGTGGTTTAATAAATACATATTCCGAATTTAGTTAGTTAGAATAGATATATAATAATAATGTGGTTATAGTTACTCAACGCATTGTAATTTTAAAGATAAAAGTACCAAATTTATTAAGCGGCCTTTATTATTAGCTATTTAATTTATTAGGAAACTGCACAGGAATATTACCATAACCAAAAGAATACAGAATTTTATTTTTTTAGTTAAGAACAAAATGTAACAATATGCAGTCAATGCCGTTTAATTATATTAAATAACTATTTTATTTCAATAACAAAATTGCCGATTCATATTTTATTATGCAAATTTGAAAGTTTTATTGACTAACATTATTTTTGATAAATTATATATTTTTATATAAATATTTAACATATAAATTAAGCAAATTGTAATTGTTTAACAGGACAAATTGTATTTAATCTATATGGTTTTTGTTACATTTATATTATATTCAAACAAAAATTAAAAAAAAAAAAACAATTTATTAATAAATCAAAAACAACTATTAATGGTTTGTTTTACTTTAAATTATTAATCTAAAATTTCTTGAAAGTAGCTACATATTTCACAAATTATAAGTTTTCCTTCAATAAGATGTACCAACATTTTTGTTAGACCACAATAAAACTTACGCCTGAATATGGTTTTTATTCACTTAAAAATAATTTGATGCAACAATGCAGCTTGAACAGTGTTGGATACATTTCTATCTTCTTCCAACCGTCCCAATTTGAATCAACTGTAAAAGATTGTAAATTAGTATTTTCATCTGTTTAATTTAGATTTGAAGATTATATCCGTTTTAATACTATATAAGTATATATTTTGAATCTAACGTTACATTTTAACGAAAATCTGTATTCATTGTAATTCTTAATATTTATGTAGTCATTTGAGCGAAACATATGATAGCCGTTAGCGCACTCGATAGTCTAACAATTTGCAAATCGTTAAATAAGGTTACTCGATCCATTTTAGCATGTAAAGTTTAAATCAAATTACATTTTGTGTTACAACTGTTACAACACGATAAAGTTGCTAAATTTTTTGAGTCCGCAAATAAAACGGGATAATGAATACCCACGATAAAAATGTGGTTTTAATATACATACTTAGCTATATAATATTACAGGTTAGAAAAAAATTACATTTCGTCCTCATTTAGAGGAAGATCAGAATGGACTTGACCAGCGACACTTTAAAACCATTTTTGAGACAGTTTTGTTGAAAATATCTGTTACTTAACAGAGTGAAACTTATCGTGCAAACTGTAGGAATTAACAAAATATTTAGCACTCTTGATCCTTAATGATAGAATGTTGTATTCACGATTTAATACCATTTGACAAGTTCTGTTATGGGTTCTGTGTCCGATATGTCAAATTTTACTTAACAAAATCATTTCGTCAAATTTTGTCAGGTTTCATAATGATTCGCTGGTTAGCCCATTCTATAAAAACCTAACCTTCAAAATTTTAAATAAATTCCCGACAAGTTTTCTGAGCCTAAACAAATTTAAAAACAATGGTTCTGATAAATTGATTAACCAAAGATTCATTTGGCCAAATAACCGCACGCCATATAGTTTTGCTAGTTATTTAAAATAACGATTCTATTTGTTATTGCAAACTTTTTTTATAAACACACTTGTTGCGACCCAATCCTAGTTTGTATTCAATTGTTTCTGATAAAAACATGTGGTAAGTAAACTAAATATGGAATACAAATTTATACATGAGAAAATCTCAAGAAATGTACGACACTGGCAATGACGACACACACAATGTAACAAGCAAAACAGTTTGTGCTTTTAGATTATGTAAATCTATAAAGCGCTGTCGCCAGCCTAAAACCCCAAGAATTATCATAGTCTTCATAAAACTCTAGAAAATTTGAAAATTAGTCGTTCGCATTAAATCGAAAATAGTTTAGCCACCTTAAATTTGTTTATTTTTTTTTGTTAATTTTGGCATATGAAACGCTTATAGACACGTGAGTAGTGATTTTCTAAATTGTCGAATTCTCCATACATTATATCACATCGAAATTTAATGACTCGCTTAACTCCAAACCACTAATAATAATACAGTGTTTAAAGGCCATTATTGGCCCCTTACTGCGTCAACAATCTGGCTCCAACGGTTTCGATCCTGGGCTTGGTCTTCATACTGTCCTAGACAACCTGAAGAACCCAATTCATTCTCTACACCGTGGGGCCATCGTCGCCTGCAACGACCTCTGCGCCTACCATATGGTGGCTCTCCTTTCAGAGATCGCTGCACAATTCGTTCCGGATCAGCACCCAGAACGAAACCGAGCCAGCGTGCTCGCTGAGATTTTATTTCATGCACAATATCGGGGATCTTCATCAGATCTCATATCTCGAAATTGTCTCGGTATGTGCCATCTATTTCGCGTTTTGGACCGTAAATCACACGCATGATTCTTCTCTGAAATGTAAGGAGCCATCTCTCGCACTCAGAGCCCAACTTTCACATCCAAACATAACAACGGGCCTGATCAACGCTTTCTAAAGCTTCAGCTTCACGGCACTTGATATAGGTGTTTAGATTTTAGCAGTGGCCTTAGAGGATACAGAGCACGGCTGCCAGCTGCCAGCCGCACTTTAATATCCTCACCCACACTGTAATCGTGAGTGATAAGAGAACCCAAATATTTGAACATCTTCACTCCTTCAAACGTGTAGTGGCCACTACTAAAATCTGGTGTGCCATTGTCCCTATAACCTGAGATCATGTATTTCGTTTTGGACTCTTGATCTGGAGTTCAACAGAAGCTGAAAACTCTACAAGCGGATTAAGTATTTCCTTCACTCCGTTGCAATTCAGTCCAATCACGCATATGTCATCTGTATATGCAAGCACCTGATTGAACTGGCGATATAAGATGTTGCGCTGAGGTGTTTCAGTTTTACGAAAGATGTACTCCAACATGAGATTGAAGAATATCGGGGACAGACCATCTCCCTGCCGAACACCCGAGCTAACTGCAAAAATTCTTGATAGCTTGTTTTCAATTTTAACACAGCATTGAGACTGTGTCACTGTCATTCTTCACAATCGTACCATTTTTGTTGGCATACCTAGATATTCCAGCGCAGACCACAAACTTTCTCGAGTGATCGAGTCATAGGCCTGCCGGAAATTCAGGAACACCTGATGTACGAGGATGGATGTCTCTTAATATTTAGATAGAATCATCCGCAGCGAAAAGACCTGATCAGTGACTAAACGATTCGGACGAAATCCTCCTTGATAGTCACCAACCAGGGCCTGCGCTAGATAGTGACTCTATCCAATATAATGTAGGACAGTAACTTATATGCTGTGGGAAGGAGAGATATACCGCGATAATTCTCACACTTCAAGCGGTCTCCCTTCTTGAAGATGGGGCATATCGTGGCCACTTTCCATTCGTTAGGCATTACTTCGGTTCACCATACTAATCGAATAAGGTCGAAAGACAGTTCCACAAAGTATCCCCTCCGAATATCAAGAGCTCCGAATTAATGCAGTCCACTCCAGGTGAGCGGTTTCGTTTTAGTCTCTGCATGGCTCTAGTGAATTTCTCATGGGTTGGATCCTCCAACTCCTACTCCATACCACTAATTAAGGTAATTAGTTTTATTATTCGAAAATCGATTGAATTGACCTTTTTAATTCAAGATTGTAAAATAATTAATTACAATTTTTAAAATATCCATAACATTTTTTAAGTATTACATTTTTTAAATTAATTAACTTCTATTATAATATATTGATTTGAATTAAAAGCTTATTTTAATATGTATTTGAGAAAATGCAAACCAATATTTTCCAAAATTTGAGTTTAACATTTTTAAATATTTATTTTTAGATTATGTACTCGTATATCAAAATTTAATAAATTGAAAGACATAAAATTCAAAAATTCGCACAATTTTTGTTGAATTGAACATCGTAAATTCACAACCTAAATATTACTAAATTCGAAATTTTAACTGACTTATTATTTTAAAAATTCTAAAATTTATAAGTAAAATCTCAAAACTCAATTTGAATTTTGAAAATTGTATAGGTATTTTAAAATGTCCAAGAACCATAAAAATGTTAAAAATTACAAACAAATATGTGGAGTTTTAAAAATTCAATATTTTCAGAAATTTCACAATTTTGATGTTAACCGTAACGTTTTGCGGTCTTGTCTCAGATTCAAGCTCGACAATTTTATTTTAGGGAGCGTGATGATCTGACACATGTTACAAATAGAATCGTAACCGGTTGCTTAGGGTTACAATTATTTCCCTAATGTAAAACTAATTTGTTATAGAAATTTAATATTGAACTTATGTTGTCAAACATTTTGGTTTATGACACATCCACACGGAAGGAACACTAATAACTGATTTCGATATCACTTGCCCTCTCTCTTTATAAGACATATGCAATCGAAACAATTAAATTCCTTCAAGAAGCTTCCAAAATATTTTCTGATCTCGTAAATTAGAACTATTTTTAGAAAAATGTATGGAAATTTTTAAATTCTTTGCGGGTTTCAACATCTGAAAATACTGAAATGAGGACTGCATGGCTACGTATAATTTTCCTAATTATATAGATTGAGGTCGAATGGTGGGAAGTTTTGGCATAAGGAACCAACTTTAACGCAACTTCTATAATTGCCTACTATTTTATGTACAGGATTAAGCGCCAACATTTCTAATAATTCTTCCCCAATTTGAATTGACAATATACATACATACATATACATATTTTACATATCTTGTATTTGCACCAGACAATTTTTATTACCTTTTATATTATTTCTGTATTTACTTTTACACTGCGATCATGATCATGATCACGATCAATGCCACAAAAACCAATCTTACGAAAATATTATGTTTTTATTATAAAAATAAAATAACAGCTTTATAAGATTATACTATTATTATAAAAATATTTATTTAAATAAACTGTGTCAGTAACCTACTTTTTCCTTCATCAAATTTCTTTAATACATTTTATTGTGTTTACTTTTTAATTATATTTGCTGAATTGGTATTGTGCTTGTGATGTGTGAGTAAAAAACTATATATATGCATACATAGTATGTATGTACCAACTACCTACCTAACAAGCGAAGAGAGCTAACTATATAGCTGTACACAAGTTTTATTTTCATTTTGATCATTTTTTAGTATTTTTTGTTTTTAATCCAGTATTTTTAAACGATCTTTCTTGACGGAAATAAACTTGGTTTCATTGTAAATTTATTTATTTTATGCGAATTTTACAGTACGTTTATTATCAATGAATTAACTTGGAAATAGTATCTTTACGATTGGGATGAGTAAAAAATAAGTATGATTTGTACAGATATGTATACATTTTTGTTTTTGTCTGAACATAACTTGAGAATTTAAGATTATTTCATACTGTACATATATACATACATATGTATGTATATACAATCGCGTAAATCAGAATATAATAAGCGAGTATATATATACATATATACATATATATTTATATATATATATATATATATATATATATATATATATATATATATATATATATATATATATATATATATATATATATATATATATATATATATATATATATATATATATATATATATATATATATATATATATATATATATATATATATATATATATATAATTTATATATATATATATACATATATATATATATATATATATATACATATATATATATATATATATATATATATATATAACATTTTTAAACCACAAATACAACAATATTAATTTCTTTAACAAGTCGCGTACTCCATTGACTTACTTTCAAGAGTAGGTCGTCGTGCTTAGTATAATTCTGTGTTGTATTTTAGTTTGGTTTTTTTTTGAGTATTTATTTTTTTGTTTGTTTATTGTAGTCGATTATATTATTCATCATTAAAATAAGAAATAACATTAAAAAGTTGATTTTAGTTATGTATTACAATTTAAATAAAATTACTGTATACTATTGGTACAGCATATTAATTTTATATTGATCTGAGATTTTATGTACATATATAAAATTTATGTATTACAGTTAATTTAACTAAATTAAAAAATGTATAATGAAATAATGATAAATATTGTACTTACCTTCCGAATAAATATTACGTATATATAGGATCTCAGCAATGATACGTATTTCGCATAACTTTGGCAAATAAAAAAAATTTTAATTTTAATTAATTAAATGTATATGGTTTTTATTTTATGTTGTGTGGTTTTTCTTCTCTTTTTTCGGTTCAGGAATAAAATTTTTATAATTAAGTAATATTTTAGCTTTTTTGCCAAAGATAATAAATTACCATATTTTCAGGTACTTAAATTTATTTACTTAGTTTTAGTATTTCAAAGTTTATATAAATTTTTAGAAAATTAAATTAAATAACATTTTATTTATTTTTTTTTTAAATCACAATTATTAAAGAAATTCAGGAATTTGTTTCGGTTTCAAGATTCTATCTAGAGATAATATACTATGGTTATGTTATTTATAAAAGATGCGATTTAAAATTTTGGCGTATAGTATAGTAAAATTATGCCTTTAAAACATAAAATGTTTGACAAATACTAACACCATTAGTAAAATAATTGAAAAAATCAGGTAAATTATTAATTTTTTATTATTGTTGTATTTAAACAAAATACACATCTTTTATATGATTTATTTATTTAAGTTTATTTGAAATCATGAATTTTACTATTGGAATTTTTATATTTTGATTGCTTAAATTACAATTTAAATTTGGGATGAAAATTTAGAAAATATAAATTTCGAAATTATAAATTTGAAAGGATTAAAATCGGTTGCAGAAAATAAATATTTATAATTAATAATTAAAACAATAAATAACAAATTTATTTAAGTATATATAGTTTAACATACATATATACTATGTACCTTTTTCTTTGTAGTTTTTTTTTGTAAATTTATATAATATAAACAATTAAATAAGTTAAATAAATTTATTTTAGTATACCACAATTTAAAACATTATCAACTAGCTATTAACAAATTAAACTAAAATTCGTACAAGTACATAATTATATATATCAGTAATACAAATACAATAAAAAAAAAGTACTAATAAATTATTTTAGAAAATAAAATCAACATAATTCCCGTAGGAAATATACAATATAGTATTTATAACTACACATAATATTTATTATAACTAAAAACAAAACCTAACTTTATACAAATTAACACTTATGTATATAACATAAAATAATCTTTTAATATAATTTTTACACAAATTGCACATTTCAAATAATATAGAATATAATATAAAAATATAATATACAACAAAAATAATTATTCTAATATTTAAATCGAACATAAATATGAAAAATTGTAATTTTCTTACAAAATATTTTCTTTTTGATGGGCAATCACTATATAAACGACAAGACCATTGATATGACAGCAGAGGTCATAACAAAATCTTGTCTAATAGCAATAACAATTTTGACTGCCACCAATCAAAATGAAAATAATATACATACGCGCATGTATGCTAATTTGTAAGAAAATTATAAAATCTTATTTGCATTATGGGAGAGAATAATGTCTGCGATGAGACCTTAAACATTGATATAAATCGGTACCTTTTTCAAATTAATGCATGTGCGCATCTCTTTATTATTTTCCTTTAACAGTGTGTACATATAATATAACCAAAAATGATTTTTGAGAGTGTGTTTATCTCCATCTCTCTCTGTATTATATTATAAATATTTGTTTTTTGTTAAATTAAAATAATAAATAGATTAATTAAAATAAGGACACAAATTACAATAAAACAATTGAACGGCATCGATGAGAATTTTTGTATAAAGATTTATAT
Organism: Tipula unca; assembly: GCA_951394425.1. NCBI lineage: Eukaryota > Metazoa > Arthropoda > Insecta > Diptera > Tipulidae > Tipula > Tipula unca. The sequence goes on along the minus strand of OX596380.1, from coordinate 4,646,662 downwards.
TTCTTAAAATTTTGGAGAAATCGGCAAAAAATTTTAAAAAATACATCATGTACAATTTATTTTATGCGTGTTTAATTTAAATAATATACACAATAAATAAATTTTACATACAAAAATTCATTAAGTATAAAACAAAATTCGATATTTATATAGGTTTGGAAAATTTCATTTATTTTATTTATATAATAAAATCGAATAATTGAATTTTTCAAAACTTTTCGAATTTTTCATTTAAAATTTATACATATTTTGACGAACTAAATTATATAAAATATTATATTATGTATATATATATATATTTATATATATGTGTATATATATATGTATATATATATATATATATATATATATATATATATATATATATATATATATATATATATATATATTTATATATATTTATTTATATATATATATATATATATATATATATATATATATATATATATATATATATATATATATATATATATATATATATATATATATATATATATATATATGTTCATCAATCCCGCCCAATTCTTTTATGTATCTGCTGATGTTTTATTAGATGTGCTTTTTGTCGAAATGCTTTTGAACAAACTTCACATCTAAATGGTTTCTCTCCCGTATGAGTTCTTAAATGTACTTTTATATTACTTTTATTTAGAAAACCGCGATTACATATATTACATCGATGTACTGGTTTTTCTTTACCTAATAGTCCGCTCAAATCGTTTGAACTTTGATACGATAATGCTGATTGGGATGCGTTACTGCAACCCCCCGATAATTGTGAATTACTATTAGGATTTGATACCTGTGAGTTTCCCGAATGTATAATTGAGTTTAAACTTAATTGATTTTGTGTTTTTGATGAATTTTTCGGTTGCCTTTGACGTTTCTGTTTTGGGCCTGATGACGGTGTTGTCGTTGTTGTATGTGGATAATTACCCATCAATTCAGGACTACATAAACCGTCCCCCTTTAAAGTGTTATTATTATTATTATTATTACCGGTTAGACTAAGTTGATAATGATGTGACTGGCTTTGATGAGAATGTAAATACCGTCCATTTAGCATTAAATTGTCGGTTGTCGAAACCACTGAACCAGGCGGACTTGTAGATGTTGTTATTATATCACCACAATACGATGTAGACGACGAGGGTGCTTCTATTTTAATGGGTGGTCCATTTTGTAATCTATTTTGTAGTAGTGGCATATAACCATGTGTAAGTAAACTTTGTAATGTTGAGCCCGACGTATGCATAGGTGAATGCGGTAGCACAAATTCATTCATCGATTCCGGTTGCGATATAATTAGTTTACCATCCTGTTGGACACACGCACCATCAATAAAAGCGTCTAAATCCATCCACGAATCTCTCGTATCGTTACCATCGTCTGTGTCAACTTGATTACTGACTGTTGTGTCAGCGATTGCTGACCCAATTATCGCAGCAATATCCTCAATCGAACTCATATCATATTCTAACTCTTTAGAATCGGCATAAATTCGGACACCCGACACCGAATCCGGACCATGACTGTTTATAACACAACTATCTGCCACCGAATATAAATTACTATCAATCGCATTATCCGAAAATAGCTTTACATCTTGTAAGCAAGAATCACTATCCGGATTCAGTACAGAATCCGGTAAACATGTTGATGATGATACTATATTATGGTCCGGGGTATTACTGCTGTTGTTGTTATTATTGTTGTTGTTGTTATTTCCTCCAACACCACCTCCGCTACTACCACCGCCACTACCGCCATAACTACTTTGCGTATAATTATTATTTTCTTCAGGTAATCGTTGTGCAATCGTATGATAATGATGACCTGGTATTCCATTTATTGATAAATGACCAGTATAACGTGTAAACGGTGGTAATGGTTTCAATTCCGCTAAATTTGTATTTACATTTTGTGAATTTAGTAATGAATCTATAACGTCCAGCGAATTTTTTTGTACTTCTGTGTCACTACTTGGTAATGAATCTAAATCATGTTCTAAAAATAATTTATGTTCCTCTAATATACTATATTGATCCTGTGATGAACCATTTTGTGTTTGATTCCAGCATGGACTCATTAATAAGCTTTCAACTTCCGATTCGTTATGTGTACTCATTGTTTGTCCACAATACTTCATTTTATTATATTGTCTAAATTTTATTATTATTATTATTATTATTGTTGTTGTTTTATTTAAATCACTATATTTATGTATCAGAAAATTATTTATAATATAATCTACTATTTTAGTTAACATATGAATTATTATAAGTTTTATCGCTGTGGTGCATTTGATATGCACGTCGATCGAACTACGCATATGAATGTTGTATTATTGAACATCTTTTTATATCTGGAATAAATGTTTTTAAAAATAATAGTTAAAACAAATATAAATAATACATTTTTGTAGTGATTTATATCGTAAGCCAAGTCTCATTTACATAAATCCCTATACAATGTTCTCCTCAATTATTGGATACTATGGGTGTTTGTTAAATTGTGTACTCGTTATATAATAAGTATGGCAGTCCATTTGCACATTATTAAAGTTCAGATATGTAGGTAAGGCAAACTCTAAACTAGTTTTGATTGACCCATAATTTATTTATAGGATATATACTATATAATACAGGTATTATGTGTCTTAATTCATTAAATACATGAACAATTTATATTTTATTATATATTATTTCACTAATTTCTAATTTTAGTTTGATTAAAAATAATAATAACAATAATAGTAATAATCATAATAATATCATTATAGTGGCTTATTGTGAAAGTTTTGTTTAACAATTGGCTAGCACTAAACATTACAGCGTAATTGTATCTAAGAGTAATTAAGAAATCAATAGCATATGTTCAGTAAGCAATTTAAAATGGTATTAAAAATTTACGGTAACGTTAATTTCTCTTTTTATATTTATTTTTTAAATTCAGATCGATACTGCAACTGCAAGTAGAGATAAAAATATAGCCGTATACCTATCTATTCACATATGTACTTCTAAAATTCGACAAAAATTAGTAAATTAATTTAAAAATGAAAAAATACGTAAAATTAAATTAACTTAAATCCAAAGTTACTAAACCATTTCATCAATCTCGCTATATTATAAATTCTCAGTTTTGTTCGATTGAAAAAAAAAACAACCGAAAGAAAAACAACAACAGTTAGAAATAAAGCTCACTATCATTAAATTTCGCTTTCAAATCAAAAATAATAAAACTAAGACTAAAAATTAAATATAAAATACAACAAAAAATAAAAAATATCCGCTATATTTAATTTGTTATAACCAATTCTTCTCTTTTTTAATTTTATTTATTTATAAATTAAACCAAAAAAAAAATGTACCGTTACACGAGACCTGCTAACATACTTCCGCGATATGGTAATTGTATTGTCTCGTATTTTTTTTTTTTTTTTTCAAATACACAAAAAGAGGAACGAATGTAAAAATAAAAGAATAAAACTTTAAAGTGTAGACATTGGGTAGACGTTTTATCTCTTTTACTCTAATTAATGTTGCTTTCTTTCGTTATATACACATCCCGTTTTAACTTTGAAATGGTTTAAAATGCTAAAATGCGATGCATATATCTATGTATATGCTTGTAAGCTTTTTAAGGCGCTTTTTCGTAATAATGATATTCCGATTCATTCCAATTTACGAATATTCTAATTAATTGAAATATGCGTATTATAACGCATTTTTGAATGAATTCCTCTTGGTTGGTTCTGTGTTGGATAATTTTTTATTTCTCTAATTTTCTGTTATGTGAAATATTATAATGCAAATTTTTTTTTGTTTTTGGTTGGGAATTCAATGTAGGTCAAAACTTTATATACATACACAGACTATTTTTTGTGATTCAATTTATTTTAAAGTATGTATGTATGTATGGATTGTTTATAATAATATGTACATTTATTATGACTTTATGATCAACTTCGGAATGGATGGCGTTAGTTCTATATTTAATTCCAAAATGTTTGCAATGTACACATGAGAAGCCGTTCTCCACTATTTTATTATCCATTAGCGGCGCGTATTAAATTTTGTTAAACAATTAAAATATAATTGATGTACTATATATAGGTAACGTAATTACTGGTCAATTTATGGTAATTATTAAGTTCCCTATAATTGTTCAAATATTCGAAGAATGGCAATTAAATTAGTTTATTTTTCATTTATTTGGTAATTTTAAAAATTAAATGACAACTAATAATTAGCATTATGTATTAATATATATATATATATATATATATATATATATATATATATATATATATATATATATATATATACATATATATATATATATACATATATATACATATATATACATATATATACATATATATATATATATATATATATATATATATATATATATATATATAATATAGATAAGCGCGTTAATAGATAAAACTATATAATTTAAAGGTATATAAATATATTTGTTTTTGTTGGACCCTGATTTTCATGTCTCAATTACATCCCGCATATAATAAAATTTTTATTGACTCATTTCTGTTTGTGCTAAATTAATCATAAGTATAGTAATTCAAAATATTCGTAACTATATATCGTAATCCATTCAATGTTTTCGTAATTTCTGCGTATACAATTTCTACATACTGTACACATATTTTCGGATAAATTAATATAAATATATTTATATGTATTTAAGATAAAATTAAAATCAGACCTGCCTTAGAAATAAATCCATAAATCCATCCATTTTTTCCTTAATTAATTATGCCACACTGTTTATTAATTATTTTTATAATGTTAATTGTCACTTTTATTGAATTGATCATTTTTTGTTTGGTTTGTTCATTAATAATTATGTATCATAATTATATTTTATTTTATAATAGTAAAACAGTTTTTTTGTTTTTTTTTTTAAATAAAAATGAAAACATTAATAATTTTTGGAAATAATAAAAAAACAATCAGAAACATGCAAAAATACGTTGTTAGTATAAGTTATTGTCATTAAAAATAGATTTTGTGTATATAGAAGGAATGATTTTTACTAGAGGGGAAGTTTATTAAAGTTAATTAAAAAATAACGGTTTTAGAGAAAGTTATTTGTATATTATTTAAATTTTTTTTTTCTTGGGACCGAAACAAGAGGTGTATTTAAATTGGTATGTATGATATATAAATGTACAAATTATGATGATGGTAAAGAGGTTAGTAATTACATATATATAAATCAAACAGTTAAAAGTGAATTTAACCACCATAGGACAATGATTAAAACATCCTTATGTATATTAGTTTTTGTCAAAAGTCGATCTAGAGCGTTTTAAGGTCACATGATATGTTATTATTTTTGGTGTCATTCAAGTGAAATTGTGTCTATGTATGTCTCTCTGTGTGTTTGTGTGTACATGAAATATGTGCTACAAGAAAATAGAAAAAATAGAAGAAAAACATTGTAAAAAATATTGTAAGATCACACCGAATATGCGCTTAATAAAATATAAAATAACGATCACAATAATATTATTATATTAAATTTGTACTAAATTTATATTTTTCGCAATATTTTTCTTCCTTTAAATAACTAATACAATAGTTATACTCACAAGATAATAAATAGAGTATGTAGGTTCTATACAAAATGTTAATTATTCCAAAAAAGGGTGATTTTAAAGGAATTATAATGTATGTATATACGTATATGTTTAATATATTATTATTATTATATATAGATGTAAGGATAATATTTACAAAATATAGAGTTATTGAGTATCACTTGAATTTTATTTATATAAATAATAAAATATAGTTTTTCACAATTTTCACTTAAATAATCAAATGAGAGAGAATTTTATATTCAAAATATATTTATGTATGTATACAAAAAAAATTTTTGTTTTTGAAAAACACAAATTCTCTCTCATCACAATAATATTTTAATATCCGGGTCATACAAAATAAAACATCATCATGCTATGCACTAAAATCTTTTAAATACATTTTTTTTTTTCAAAAAGTAGGTCACTCTTAACACTGCTAAGCTTTATATGTGCTATGTGTTTTTTTATGTATACATATATACTGATGACAAATATGTTGTGTATATATATTCGTTTTATAATCACTTTATCACTGAATTTTAGATTTATATGTATATATATATATATTTATGTAAATAAATATTGTGTATCCGTTTAATCCTGGATGGTATATATATGTATATCACTGATCTTTTATATGTATATATATATATATATATATATATATATATATATATATAGATATGTATATATATATATATATAATAAACTTTTATAATCACTGTAATTTTGTTTCTTTATATAAATAACCAACTTTTAATTTAAGGAAAAACATAATTTTATTAAAACCCGATTTATACGGTTTTCCACAATTTCACATTTTTTTAGTTACATATTATAATGTGTGCACACTCTGTATATACAGTTTATAGCTTAAATTATTTTAAAATATAACAACTTAAAATACGATAAGTTGACCACGTCGTACGCAACAGATTGATGATATTATTTTACTAAACCAAAATACAAATTTTTCAATTTCCGAAAACTTAAAATTTTTGTTCTCTTCTCAAATATGTATTACTCGTATGTTAATATACAAAACAAGACGAAAAAAAAAAACAAAACAAAATTATGTTAAAAGACCTCCACAATGGTATAGGGCCTTTGATGGAATGAAAAAGAAAATAAATAAAATTCGAAAAAACAACAAAAACAAAATATAAACTTGGTGTGAACATAAATCGAGAGAAATGAGTAATAGAGTTAAGAAACTATAAAATAGTAAAAGAAATTTTACATTGTGCTTGTATTTGTGTTAAGAAGGTATTTTTACTCTTTTTATGATTCTTGATTTTTACTTTTTTAAGAAAAATAGTGTATTTCTCTAAGCTATTGATCTTGCCAGAATAAATTATCGATGTTTTGTTTTACAAAATATTTACATGGTAGTATATTATACAGCTTCGGCATATATATAATATATATATATATATATATATATATATATATATATATATATATATATATATATATATATATATATATATATATATATATATATATACATAAATAAATTCTGTAATTTAATTGTAAAATTGTAAATTTTAATTTTTATATTTTCTGTAACAAAATAAAAATAATGATAAAAATGGTATGCATATGTAGATTTTAAAATGTTTAAATTTCAAAACAAAAGTATTTAATAAAGCTTCGTTATTTTTAAACCCGTACCTACACATAATATTACAATCAAATTCGAATATTTATTTGTGAGCTGTGCTGCTGAGCTGCGCGCTATCAATATATTATGTATGAATGTATATACATAGAGAGGAATAAAATAGAATTTTTCTATTTTATTTTACATTTTGCTCGTTTCGTTCTGATTACGTTTTGATTGAATGGTTATTTCAATTTTCTATAAAAAATTGCGTATTTTTCAAATGTATTACAAACGCTTTACTGTAAAATTTATACACAAATTACAGTACCAAAATTAAAATTATTCTGGATCGTCTTACATATAGTTTTATGTATATATAGTTTACCGTGTTTGATCCACATGAACTTTTTGGCCACGACTAGTACCTCTACATTATTAGAGTTCAATTCAGGCATATCTCTCATAATATTATATAAAATGATAAAATGATCAATGAAAAGTAAGAAATAAAATATTTTGGTTGCATGTGGGTTATTGACCTCAATTTTGTTTTATTCATTTTGAAGATATTTGCTGGAGGTTGCATCCCGGTTGATTTTGAATATATATATATATATATATATATATATATATATATATATATATATATATATATATATATATATATATATATATATACCTATCTACATATGTAGATACTAGTTTTTAAATTAATTGTCAATTTTTGTTTTACTGTATTTAAATGGTGTATATATACATATGTACATATATACAGTGGTGTCCAATAGAAATTAAAATATAAAATATTAATTTAAATTAAAAAAATTATATTAATAAAATTAAATTATTTCAGTGTGTTGCTTGACATTGTATTCTAGACCGTGGAAATATGATATATATATATATATATATATATATATATATATATATATATATATATATATATATATATATATATATATATATATATATATATATATATATATATAATATATATATTATATACACATATGTATATATCTATATAGTTTACTTTAACCGTACATCGTATAACTCCACTTTAAGATTTACATCTATAAAACTCATTCTGTATTTTGATCTAAAACATTTCAAAAAAAGTAGATTCACACACCCATGTTGTCCCAAATATATTTAATAGTTTCCAGTATTGCTATTTATAGCAATATTTAATATGAAATATATTGCATATACTATATATAACATCATACAGAAGGTTCATTTTCTGTATGCGACAATATTGTAAAACTATATGGCTGACAAAGAAAAACAGCTATATGTATATATACATAGTATACAATTTATGATGTATAGATTTAAAATAAATAAAACATTCTTTAAATTTAGTTTTCAGAGTTATTGTCTAGCCAACACCCAAATCGCTGTTGATATTATTAGATTTCTGCATATTGAATCAAATATATCTATATCGTTCTAAGGAAAATGGGCAAACTTCGGGAGTATGAAAAGGCATTTTTGTACACAATTCAATGTTGATAATGCGTGTCTGCAACTTTAAGCACTTTACTAAACAGTGATTTTCTTGGAAAAACCATTTTCGACGATCTTAAATCTCTTTTCATTATAGTTTCTTGGATCAGCTTTAAAACAAAATCGTAAAAAACTGTTCAGGTCTTTTTGTACTGCCAGTGATGATGTTTTGAGTGTATTAGGACTTTAATGACTCTATTGAATTTTAAAAAGCTCTGAAGTACTTTCGACTCCAAAAAAGTTCTTTCCTAAAATATTTTTAAATATTTTTATTTTATAACTATGTGCCTTTTTGTTTTCTGGGAATAATCGAATTATGAACTTCATAACGGAGTTTAGGTTTAGCACAAAAAAAGGTAACCAATTTTTTGTTTAAGCGTTGCATTTGCCACATCCTTAATTTAATGTCCATTGCTACCACATCTAAATTACCTAGTAGGGTTGATACTGATAGAGTCATAAAAAAAACATTAATCATTATTTTTACAATAGTCCCAGCCGCAAATCTGACATTTTTAAGTGGAGTTTGGAGTGGACCTTCATGTGTTTTAAAATATGCAGCAACTCGTTGGCTATCATGCCAGGTAAGTGCAATTTTACTATGTTATTAATTTTTTTGTAATATATAAAGTAAATAATTTTTAGCAGCAATTGATAGAATACTTGAACAATCGACTCCCTTAATATTTTATTTTGGCAACAGTGTTTTTGAAAACAGTTAAAGGTATGAGAATAAACTCGTAAGCTTCATACAGGAAAGCTGAATAGATTAAACGATGAAAATGTATTTTTTATTCCAGTCGTATTTATTAAAAATCATAATTGGAATTAACAAAGAAATGCAAGCACACAGGGTAAACTTAAAATTAGAAGAATCATCAAATTCGGACTGTACAGTCGACTGTTGCGGCTCCGGTATCGAAATATTTTTAGAAAGGGAAAACATTCCTGAAACTGAAATTTTAAAATTAAAAAGCCGTATGCAAAATTATTGTATTTAAAGTTTTGTGAGCAGCTTATTATTAATATCGATTTTTAATTATTTGGCTTCATTTTGACCCGATTTTGATTAATTTTTAAAAATTTGCCGGATTCCGAATCAACAAATGCTGAAAAAATTTATGAAGGATAAGGAAGCATGGCGGATTATCAAAAACTTAAAAATATCAAAAATTCTTTAATTTCTGAATTTTGGAGTGGGTTTGGTAAAATTAAAAAATGAAAAAAATTAATGTTCAGCAATATATTTCGTATTGCACAAGGGGTTTTATCCATACCACACTCACCCGCTAACGTAGAGCGAATCTTTTCGGTTCAGAATCTTATCAAAACCAAACTTCAAGTTTTCGAATCCGACAATTGCGTTTAGTCTATACAAGCTAGAGATTTCAATAAATCATTCCCAGATAAATGTAAAACCGTCAAATCCATCCGGATTCTCCGTTTAATATGCCACACGAAAATCTATAATGACGTATGGCGAATCACAATTTATTTTAATATTTTCTATTATATGACAACTATAACAAAAACCAAACATGAAAAAATCGTATCAACCTGCTCACTACCGGAAAAACAATTCGGTGTTGATTTGGGAAAACGAGGGAACGATCGTTAACTTCAAAAATTATACCTTTCAGTTTTTTGACGACCGAATTTTAGCTTGATGGCAGGCAAAATTTAAAATAAAGTTTTTTAAATGAAATTTCACTAAAATTAATTCAAACTATTTTTATAATTTTAATGTTATAAGTCTTGTTTTTTTGACAAAACTTGTATTTGTTGGTTTGCAATGCCGGTTGTGTATGGGGTATCGCCTTTAGCCAAGACACATCGAAAACTGAATCTGATACAGTTTTACGCGCATTTTGAAAACCTATATTTGTTCACCAAATTTTTCGAATGTTTTGTTATTGAATTCAAATAATATTTTAGTTTTAATATTTTCGAATAAATTAATTCTCAATTCGAACCCTCCCAACGTTTTCATGCACAACTATCGTAATTTTATTGAATTTAATTATTCTTAGGATTCAAATACGGAATAATTATTTTCTAAATTGTGGAACGTCTAGCTTGGGTATAATTGATGTGAAAAACCGACTTATACATATATGTAAATTTAATGGCAGCTCTATTATACGCCTACAAAATTTAAATTTTTCTTTCCCGTTAGATATATATAGGGTGTCCCAATATTCGTTGACACGAATGGTACCGTTCCATATATATACTTTGATCAAAACTACTTTAACCACTTCGGCAAATCCTTCAAGTAACGTGCGTTTAAACAAAAGCCTTCCGACATAGTACCCCACCTTGATAAGAAACTGGTAACAGAAACACTGGTAACTAGAATCTTCAAATATTATATTCATTTGAAACATTATATAAAATTTTCTTTTACATAAACTATAACTATGGCCGTACGTAATCTGAACAAAAATTTCATGATATTGGACTGGTAAAGAGGAACAGCTCCGTTTTTTGTGGGTTTGTGTTCAGTCCGCAGCCACGTGGCCACTCAGAGAGGTACCCGCACTACATACGCTCACTCAGCGTACCAACCCCACCTTGAGGTGTCCCTCTGCTCACGTATCTGCCGGCAGACGTCCCACCCAGATAAGCTGTCGCGATCCTGCCTCTAAGCATTTGATCTATCCAACCTCTGAGTGACCCGTCTACCCCCAGACACGCACGGGCCCGATGACTGCCGCCGGTCTGACGTTGCTAAAAGCCCTCTCTATATCCAAGAAGGTTACCATTGAATATTCCTTATATTCAAGTGATTTCTCAATCGGGCCTATAAGGGAGTGGAGAGCTGTTGCCACCGATCGTCCCTTACAGTATGCGTGTTGAGATCCTGACAGCTCGCCCGGCTTGATTGAGCCTCTAATGTAAGCCTCTGTAAGCCTGAAGCGGGAATTCATCGGTGACGAACTTTTCTATTGGACAAGGTTCCAGTACGGCGTTTATTTCGACGTTTCGTCGATGAAAAACAAAGGCGCAAATAACCCATAATAATTTTTAAAATCTATTTTAAAAGTTTAAAAATAAGTTTGTCAAACGTCAAACCCTTTGAAACTGTCCAAAATATATTGAAGTTTAACTTAAAAATTTCAAATTAAAAATTTAAAAAAGTTCTTCAAGTTTTTTTTGAAGTTAGTCTTCGATTAGCATTCGATTTTGAATGATTTTACTAATCTGTTGATTGGATTTTTTTCGCCACAACTGGTTGAGTGATGTACTAGTGCATTGGTGTTCACTTGAAAATAATCAGTGTGGCAGCATTAATAAATTAAAAAATTTCTATTGGCCACAAGTTAAAAAAAATCTTTTCTTTCTAATTAATTTAATAAATTTAATTTCTATTAAATTTTTAAGCCATATATGTATATACATATGATTTAAAAATATACATGAGTACCCATGGACATCTCTAAAAGATAGGCAGTAAAAATGATTAAAATTGGTTTAAAATAGCAAAATTTCAAAATTCTGTGAAAATCTAACCGCTCAATCTAATTTAATTCCTATGGACACAAAGGTGACAGTTGCTCTAAGCTATCTGAATATGTACTCGAGAGTATGTAATTATTTCTAGAATCGGTAGCATACAATTTACGAAACACCTCAAATTCAAATTTTCGTATAAATAAAATTCCAATTGGAAAACTTACCAAATTTAACAGTGTAATTTTTAGTTAGTTTTTTAGTATGAATTTCACTGTCATATTTAAACATATTGTTAAATACAATATTATTTAATAATATGTTATTACAAAGAGGTTTCAAAATGGTTTATACAATATGGTTTTATAAATTAGTAGTGACAAACACTTTGTGTTAGGGATCAAATATTATTTGTTATTTGCAGCAAGGAATTATTAAAGATTATCTTGTTGGCTTCAAAAATCAATAATAGCAGGAAAGATTATAATCTTCCTAACAAAAATTAATGTGTTAAAGGCAGAAAATAAATATTCATCATAAACATTCATTCAACTACATCGATTTTTGTTCCAAACTATTTATAATTTGCTTCAAACAATTTACAAATTTAACATAAACAATTTATCCTCAATAATAACTTATGCTGATATGTTTAAAATGCTTCCAAATTTAATGTATTCGTTGTTTTGGTACATAATATGCAGATCTAACTGATCTATTTTTATATACTATCTTAAAAATATTACGATATTGACCGCATTAAGAAGTCTAGCAAGTTGCTTTAATTATATTGAGTCAATATGAGTGGAAATGGTTCTTCAGATATCTCTGTTGATTTTCATTAAATATAGATTTAGAGTAAATTCGTTTTTTATAATAGTTAAACTAACATAGTTTGGCGCTATAATTGGACATTATATCTTCAATTTTGAAGTCAAACCTATATATATATATATATATATATATATATATATATACTTCAAGGGTTGTCGATTTAACCACTAATCAACTACTCAACCATATTTATTATAAGAATAAATTCCCATTCTTATATACACACATACGAGTATTTTTAAAATTATTACATTTATGTCTGGTTTTTTAAGTTATAATTCGCACGCGCATATGCATTACAAAACACTATTTAAACAAAAAAAAAAATTACTTTCAGAAAACAAAAAAATATTGTTTTAGTTTTACAACTAAATTAACAAATCAATAATAACTGTTTTGATTTTATAATGTTTGAATAGTTTCGATTTCATTATTAATTAATTTCGAGGACATATATTTATTGAAATCAAATTATTTTAAATTTTCATTTGATAGGGTTGAATAATTTTAATAATTTTTTTAATATTTTTATTAATTCTGTATATATGTTCACTTTGTGCAAATTAGAACGCCACCATAAATGTGAATAAACTACTCCAATATATGTTAAATCTGAAAATTCCATAATTAACGATTTTACTAAGATTAATCACATATCTGTCGATATACATACATATCTCTGAATGTTATAATTACTAAATAAAATTTTGGTCATCGCAGCGAAAGATTGAACTCCGGACCGTGATGTGATAAGCTCAGCTCATAGTCCATATATGCATGTACAAAAATTTACATGTCTATATATATACATATATAACTATGTATATATATGAAGTTGAAATTTACAAAAATCTACGGTCTAATTATTAATATTCTATTTTTTTTTTTACAAATATTTTATATTGTAATTTAATTAAATAACTAAAGTGTATTACGAAAGTAAAAAATTAATTAATTTTTTATAATTTTTCGATTCGCTAAACTTTTGTGTTGTAAAAATAATTCAAATATGTGTATATATATGTACTTATAATTGAATTATTATGAATATACGCATGTGTCGTTACAACTTTACAGTTCCATATATACATTATGTATATATATATATATATATATATATATATATATATATATATATATATATATATATATATATATATATATATATATATATATATATATATATATTTAATATATATATATATATATATATATATATACATATGATATCTATATACCATTCTCGTTTTCGTAAAAGTTGGGATTTATATAATTGTTGCAGAACTATATATTTGAATAACATCATTACCGTAGGGGTCCGTGTGGTTTTAAGAATATCTATAGATAGACTTTCCGACAAAATACCACAATTTACCTATGTTAAAATTTACGCAAAATAGAGTTACTATATTGTAAATAATTTATTTATAACAATAAAAAATCCAACTGTTTTTATTTTTATTTATTTTGGTAACTTTAGTTCTGCAGAAGACAGGTTGTAAAACAATATATTATAAACCATAAAACCTTTCAATAAAATATTGTGTTATGTGCACTTTACCAAATATATACCAAAACATGTTTTGGTAAATTAAGACAAGTATACATATATATATACACAACAATAATATCGGAATGGTTTAATTTGTCCTTGAGGTAATAGAGCTCCCGAAAATAAAATAGTTTTTAAGGTGCAAATATGATTCAATGGAATTTATGAGTCTGTAACCAGGAAAAATGTGCACAGCGTAAGTATGTATACGCATATACAATATATAAAATTCTAATTAAGTGTAACCGTAGACAATTCTACAAGAAATAAATAGAATTCCTGTATATATACGACCTACAGCGTCTTATATGATGTACGTATATGCTGAATAAAACAATTGGAAAATCAGTTATGGTTTATAAAATGCATCCCGAATTCTTTGGGATGAAAATTCAAAAGAAATCGCTACTGCGTTTGTTACATCATTTTCGTTTGAAATATTGGGTCTGTTAGCCCCGCAAGATTATGGTTTAAAGTATATATAAAAGTATAAAGCATATTATGTGAGATAATATAATACAAGCGGGCTGCTACTACACCCGTGCCTTCGCAACAAGGCATCAATATGCTCAGCTCATGCTAAGGATGATAGTAAAAAAATTAGTTGTGCTCCATATCATATTTATAATCTAATAAATCACAAAGTCATGATAAAAAATTTATTGAATTAAATATAGCGTAAAAATTAAGGGGCTAATCGCAGCGAACGCAGCGTGATGAACAAACTAACCGAAATTTGAATTTTCTGTGAAAATTTTAATTTTTATCAATTTTTTAACTCGTTGACACACAGCCTAAGAAAAATTTGACAAATCGGCTAATAAACGGTAAGATAACTTCGGGGATTGGATATACCAAACGCAGCGAGTCAATTTCAAACAATTCACACTTATACTAGATTTTATTAAAATTGTAATTTTTATATTGAAAATCTAAAATTTAATAAATTGTTTATAAATAATTGTTGTATTTTTATTCATACTATATGTTTTCGTCATAAGCAAATTAATGTATGTACATACGTCGACGCTTTGTGTGTCTCATTCTTTTAGTGTGTTACGTATAGTTACAAGCATATAATATAGTGGCTTATGAAATTTTTTTGCAATATGTTTTGACATTTCATTCAGTTTGAGCGACAATAATTATTAAAGTTATTATTATGACCGTATGACACTCGCTTTTATCAAGTGCTATAAAGTGCTACAAAAAAAGTACAGCGAAATAGAGAAAGAAACTAATTTAAAGTGTAGACAACACTATATATGTACAGGTTTGACATTTTGAAAAAACAAATCAATAATAAAAATCGTGTTTGTGCGCTTATGCGTGCAGAGTAAAAATGTATGTACAACAATCGTACCGAAAGAAAACTTTTGTCATAAGCAGCTTTATAGATCCAGAGTCGTTTATATATAGTATCTAAAAAAATGATTAATACCGTGGATATATGTAAGGTGAAGGGATCTGTCGGCAGGATATTTGGATATACATATTTACAGAAATGCATTTAGCATCTCAAAACATCTTTGGTGGGAATTCTAAGTTGGTATGAAGAACACGCATGGTATGTGAAATGATTTTTATGTAATTTTTGAAATTTAATAAACTATTCTAAAATTTGTTAGTATATGTGTATTCCTTGTGATGTATGGACGGAACTTTTTCATGACTTATATAACCACTTCACATTATAATGATTTTCTAATAATAACCGGTATATTATATTTATTCACGGAGTATTTATGCACATTTTGCAAAATATTTAGCACAAAACCAAAATATGTATCTGTATCTAATGTTAAAAAAAAGAATCAAAATTCAAATATTTTTGTTACAATTTGCCCACTATTTTACTAGAAAAATTGAGCTACTCATTTTTTTTATGACGTATATGCTTATCATTTTGTATCCTATGACCTATATATTGTATTGACTCACTCTTGCAAATATTTTGTTGCACTCTATTTGTATTTTCTAGCCGCTAGTAAAGTTGGAAAAAAGTGAGTGCCATAACATTAAAATTCTGTATATGTATGTGGTTGTGCGGGTGAATTAGCGAATTTTCTCTGAATTTGATTTTGGCCTGCGAAATAAGTAAATCCGCACTATGTCCAGGTAAGAAATAGAACTGTAAAAATGGTAAGGTGAGAGACGATTGATTGATGTCGCATTCGATTCACTCTATAAAAGATTATTTTTTGTGCTGTCAACTTGTTCAATTTGTCGAGAAATTAATCTATCGAGTACAATTTTTAAACGCGGATCAAATTTTATAAATCACGAATGTTTGGTATAGATGTCTTTTACTAATTCTATAACACCAACAACTATGTATATATATATATGCTGGTCAAGTTTAATGTTGCAATGTTGCCAATATGTGACCTATAAAATAAAATAAAACTACATATTTTAAGTTAAATATTTGTACACTGGGCGCATCCAGCACCTGTAAAGTGTATACAATTGAGATAGGCTCAAATGTAACGACCAATCTCACTTTACTATATAGGTTCTTATACATATAAAGTTATAGATTGCGAATAATCGCAAAGTAGGACGTTTTTTTCGTGTGACTGTGTCTTTTTTTTCTAAATTCGTATAAAGTCGTGTTTCAGCTGTTTAAAATATCACGTACACAGTTTATGTGTTTCAATTATGGTTACAAATTTTGACGTTATATTATTATAATGGAAATTTTGAAAATTTATTTTTCAATTCTAACATAATATTGCTAAGAGAATAAACAAATCTAGATTAACTTTTATTTGTTTTATTCGTGTATTATCAATATTACTAATATTTGTATCTAATAAAATAGAGGATATAAATATTACTAAAAAAAATTTGCGTGCGTGTAAGTAATTGAATTTACAAGAAAATACTTGAGCTATAATGCCTCATAAACGTTCTGGTTAATGATCAATCGAATACGAGGTAATCATTTTTCTCTATTGGATGGCTGTTGGTTGCAGTTATAGAGTAACAGGTGATTTTGCTGGATTAAGCCGTCATTCTATCCGTAATAATTATAATTTTAATGTTAAATTTTTTTATAAATGAAATGATGCATGTAATCCACTTAGTAAATAATTCTAACACTTCAAAAACAATGTTTATAGTAGGCACATTCGATTAAGGTGAATTAACTAAATTAACTAAATAGAGCTACTGAATTATCTGAATATGAATTTCGGTCGTGTATAATTCAAATAAGTATAGGAATTGTTGATTTTTTGACAATTTTTTGTTTACTTCACTTTTTTCGGATATGTATTCATATATAATTACTATAATCATTTTGTAATAAATAAATTTTATATTATAACAAATTATTTTGAATAAAATTTAGGTGGAATAATTTATATAAATATTTCAATTATTTATTGGCTATTACATAATTTCCCAATAATAAAGGTTCATATGGTCTTTTTTTAGCCATCCGGTACTATTAGTTGAATTACAAAATAAATTGACTGGGGTTGTGTTGTAGCCACGACCGCTAATCTGTAAAAGCATCAGAGAATACATCAGATGTGCTGCAGGGTTGTTCATGGTCCTACGTATGTCGAATAGTATGTATCGCGCGATTTTTAGTTGGGATGTCTTACCAGCTTAGAGGTCTTGTTTGTATATAGATTAAACTTACTAAAAACTCTTTAGTTTACTCCTATTAAATTCGATACAACCTGGAACTCGTTTATTGAATGGTGAAAAAACTGGAAAATTAACAATTATTTATTTATATTTCTTAAACGCACAAGCCAAGTTTAAAAAAAAATATTTTTAACATTTATCTGAAGAGAAGAGTATCAATTGGAACGCCCAATTCACTTCAGTAGCTTAATTATCTGAATAATAACTTAATTATCTGAAGAGTTTCTCAATTGTAATTCAGTTAATTCATGTCAATCGAAAGTGCCTATAGTGTTTATATATATAGTTAAAAAGTTCCGAAAATGTACGTTCTTCCAATTTCTCCAGAACGCATCAACGAAAATTCAATGGAGCCTGTAATTTAGTAAAAAAAGATGTGTGCTTATAGACAATATGTTTGAATTAAATAAAATAGAATTATAATAAAGCGTTGGGATTCAGGGATAAACATTCGACCATTGATCAAGTTCACCGCGTAACCGCGGCAAAGATAGAACAAGCATTTGAAGATAAGAAATATTGTCCTGCCATATTTCTAGATGTATCACAGGTTTTCGGTAGAATGTGGCGCATGAGGGTCTTATCTACAAGAGTAGTAAATGAGTGCCACAAAATTACTGCGCCAACTGCTCGATCCGTATCTTTCCAAACGAAAATTTAGAGTTTCCCTTAAAGATACATTCTAACTTTTACCCACCTATAGCAGGAGTGCTTCAGGGTAGCGTACTAGGGCCTTTCCTGTATCTTCTTTACACTTCCGATATACTGACAATGGAAACAACCTTCATCGGAAGTTTTGCTGATGATACTGTAGAATTGGCATCAAGCGAATCGCAGAACCAAGCAGTTGAATACTTTCAACAGGCACTTGATAAAATCAGCCAATGGACCAGGGATTGGAAATTAAAGCTGAACGAGCTGAAATCAGTGTAATGATAACATGTAACATATGCGTTGCGGAACAAAAATAGCAACTTCCCTTTCTAGATTCAACGTTCTCAAAACAAATATCTTCGAATTCTTACCGCTATATGTAACCAACGAGGAATTACATGATGACCTAAATGTTAAGTAGATTGATGAAGTGATCCAGGAATTTGCCATCAAGCATGAAAGAAGATTACTGCAACATACTAATACTGAAGCAATAGAATTAAACCGCATGAGCTATAGTCATCTAATAATTGAAGAGTCGTTATTTTGAGAATATAGTGATTCTTAGTTGAAAACTCGTACTCGTTCCACTTATTTGTTACAAACAAGTGCGTATATCATCATATAGTAATAATTTATCATGTGATAAGATTGTACTACATATTTGGATAGCCTAATCACACTATACCGTTGAATTTTCAATCTTATGTCAATAACGTTTCGCCAAAAAAAAAAAAAAAATCTAAATTAAAATAGAGCAAAAGTTAACGAGTGACAATTTGAGCAAATTGAACATATTTTAATTTGAAGGGGAAATTTGTTTACGTTTTGATTGAATATTTTTGTACTTTATTATTCATTGCCGGTTGACATTTATAATTTTCAAATTATTTTTTTTCTTGAATTTATATAATAAATTCCATGCCATAAAAACTGCTAAGGATACTAAAGGATACTATAAATACTAAACGTTATTTAAAAAATGGTTTTATTGAAAGAAAATTTTTAAAAATTGTATCTGATTATTGAATCCGATTATAGTTTTAAAAGATTTAAGAAAAAAGAAATTAAAAAAAAAAAAATTTTTAAGATTCTAAATTTCATGAATATGGTATGAATATAGTTGAAAAACTTAAATAATTTTAGATAGTGTTAAAAATATTTTTATTTTAACGGAATATATTAAGAAATTTGAATTTGAATAGATTTTTATGCAATATAGAGTCACCACTATATATATGTATATATATATATATAAATATATATATATATATATATATATATATATATATATATATATATATATATATATATATATATATATATATATATATATACCTAATCATTTTTTGTTTCAATACTCGTTAACTTTTCAAATTAGATTGTAATATCATTTTAAATATTTGAAAATATGTTTAATCTGGATTAAATAAATAGTATAACTATATAGATTAACATATTTAATAAAAACATATATGTAGTTATAAACAAGTTATTATTTCCACATTAGAATTAAATAATTGTAGTTTGAAATTCTATATAGTTCATTAAAGTAATCAAAATATACATAAAAACATCTCATTTAAGCCAAAAAAAAATTAACACATTGGTATAATTATATCAGATATAATAAAAAAATTCAATTACTATATAAAAAATCAATTCTCCGTTAGTAAAATACATATACCCATAGTATACACACTAGTAAAAAATTATTAACTTTATATATTTAATATGTTTACAATATATATATATATATATATATATATATATATATATATATATATATATATATATATATATATATATATATATATATATATATATATATATATTTATATTGTATATATGAATGTATGTTTTTTTGGTTTAATTCGGTTAAATCTTAAATGTTTAACAATTAACCAAATATAAGCCAAAAGCAAAGTTTAGATGATCATGATCGCGCGTATACATAAATATATATACATATACCTAGATAAGTATATGAAAAGTAGCGGAGTACAATAACATTTCTTGTTAATTAAAAATTAAAATTGCGGTAAACATAAAGAATTTAACAATTTTTATTATTTGTTTGTAATTTCCTTTTTTTTTTATCTTATAAATCAAATATTGTGAATTTTTACATTGTTTATATATATATATATATATATATATATATATATATATATATATATATATATATATATAATTTTAAATTATAACTAATTAAAG
Source organism: Tipula unca (assembly GCA_951394425.1). NCBI lineage: Eukaryota > Metazoa > Arthropoda > Insecta > Diptera > Tipulidae > Tipula > Tipula unca. The sequence continues at coordinate 4,625,560 of OX596380.1, read as the reverse complement.
GCATATATGTAATATATAATATAATGCACATTTATATGAAATATTAATTTATGTTTTATATAATTTTCATGTTGATCAAAACCATCGATAGACTAAAATTGCTTCAATGCAAAAAATAATATAAATAAATATAAAATTGTATCCTCACAAAAATTAACTATATACATATGTATATAAATAAATACGTATATTTACCTAAACCTGTACATAATTTATATATTTTACATTAATAAAAGTACAAAAGACTTTAATTGTTCTATTATGCACAAGCAACGAACCCGATAATTAGAACACATTTTTGATCATAATTTTTATTTTCGTCTTCATCTTATTTATAGATAATAATAAAAGTGTTTCTGAATAAATTTTTTAAAATATGATGTGTACATAATATATATACACATGCGAAATATTTTTTAGTGGCATATATATATATATATATATATATATATATATATATATATATATATATATATATATATATATATATATATATATATATATATATATATATATATATATATATATATATATATATATATATATATATATATATATATATATCAATAATTAAAATCAAATGCAAGAAACTATTGCGATAATATGCACTAAGTCACGTGATAATTTATGGTTGCTTATATGTTATGATTATTGTTTATGAAATTAAAGGTATAATTTTCATTTATTTATGATTTTACAAGAAATAAACATGATATTAATCAATTTAAAAAATCAAAACTATATATACAAATTTCAAAATTTTATGTCACAACTATATACATATAGCTCATATGCGCATGGTTTCATTATGTATATGCGCATAATTAATGTTTTGGTTATATGCGTGTGGTTCCTTTAATTTTATAAAATTTATAATGACCAATCAAATTTTAGTATTTTATTAACGCATATACGTATATATGCGTATATACGAGCAGCATCAGATTCGAGGATATATATATACACACCCCTAATATGAAACACATATTTATATACAAGAGAAAGAGAGTATCCTGCAAAAACGTATAGGACGGAGAGAAATATATATAAATCAATTTCATTCTCCACTGTATATATATAAATATAAATATATATATATATATATATATATATATATATATATATATATATATATATATATATATATATATATAAACTTACATACAAGCTTGTTGTCGGCCTAAGTCAAAAATATTGTCCTTTGATTTAACGCACAACGGCGTAATAAAATATAAACAAACCCAAGAAATATTATAACGTTTTTCTAAGGATAATTTTAATGAATTTATTATGTAAATATGCGTGATGGTAAAACCAAATTGACAACAATATTTTAGTTTGGTTCAAGGTCGAAAAAAGGATATATATGAGTATATATATATATATATATATATATATATATATATATATATATATATATATATAAATATATATAAATATATATATTGTATATATATATATATATATAATTGTTTGTCAGATACTTATATATATACAGCAACTAAAACGCAGTAATTTAAATTTATTAACGCACTTATTATATACAATTATATTAATTATCATTCTATTTGCGTAAATGTATATATGGACTGTTTACGAGTTTAAGTAATAATATATCAGCAGTGTATTGTATCTTAAATCCGTATCCGGCATGACTAAAACCGGCACGAACGAATAGTGGAACATTATAAAATGGATACGAGTATCTGAAAATAAAGAGAAAAAATATGAGTGTTGTTTGTATCATTACAGTGTTTCTATATATATTACACAATTGTCGCAAACGAAAACTTCATTATACATTTTATTATACATATTGTAAGGTATATATGTATATGTGTATATATATTATTTACCTCAGTTACTATATATACCTGCTAATATATATATGTATATATATACACTTACGGGATATATATGATTCCCACGCTCGCACGTAAGATTAAAACTAATACTCCAGTCTAAATATATGGCAATTTATTGGTATAATGACCTATATATTTAAATAAGTTGATTAAATTATCGTTCATTCTTAATTTCAAATGAGACATTTTTATCATTATATAGCTATATACATATATATACTTATATATGAATATATTCATATATGTCTATGTATACTATATACATTAATATATATATATATATATATATATATATATATATATATATATATATATATATATATATATATATATATATATATATATATATATATATATATATATATATATATATATATATATATATAAATATATATATATATATATATATATAAAATTGGGTCATATAATTATTATAAGCTGAAGAGATCATTTATTGTCCACCTCTATATAGGAAATAAATATTCGTTGAACTGCGTATATATATATATATATATATATATATATATATGCGCGCGAGAGTCATAAATATTTTACTTTTTATTTTATTGTAATAATAATCAGGTTATAGTTTATACACACGCAAGAGACAGAGGAGATAGGTTCTATTGAAAATATTATATTCCTGCAAGGCCCAGATTCTAGGGCCAGAGATTCTGACAATTATGTATGTATACACCGTATTTCTTATTCCGGAATATTATAAAATGCGATTATAACACATATAATCAAATTTAAATTCTCATGACCTTTAAACAATTTCGCTTTGTATATAAATGGTGATTAATCAAGTATGTAATATATATATATGTATATTTATTTATATACGTATATAATTATACATATAAATAAAAAGACAAACCAAAAAAAAAAAAATAAGTTTTAATGTATAACAGTTAAGAGACGAACATAATTTGTCCCAATTATTATATATGTACATTCATTTATATATAATCAAAGGAGAATTCCTGCGTATATACTTATAAAAATATAGAATATCGTGGGTGTGTTTTGATTTTTATTTGACACTTAATACATACAGTTTTAAGCACATACTATGTACGCACGCACATTTATGTATATATAATATGAACTTATAAGACAATAAGATATAGGTAAATTATTACTCTCGCTATATAAATCTAGTTAATTATGCTATATATATATATATATATATATATATATATATATATATATATATATATATATATATATATATATATATATATATATATATACGTTCTGCGTGCTGATCCGGAACGAATTGTGCAGCGATCTCTGAAAGGAGAGCCACCATATGGTAGGCGCAGAGGTCGTTGCAGGCGACGATGGCTCCACGATGTAGAGAACGACTTGGCCTCTTCAGATTGTCTAAGACAGTATGAAGACCAAGCTCAGGATCGAAACCGTTGGAGCCAGATTGTTGATTCAGTAAGGGGCCAGTAATGGCCTTTAACACTGTTATTATTATTATATATATATATATACCTATATATATATATATATATATATATATATATATATATATATATATATATATAAATATATATATATATATATATATATATATATATATATATATATATATATATATATATATATATATATATATATATATATATATATATATATATATATATATATATATACCGGGTAAACTAAACCGGCTATATAAACTGAGACGATCAAATATCTCGAAAAAAGCCACTCTATACGGAAAAAATGTCTATAATCAAAATTTAATCATACCGCGGGGGAAATACATTAGCGCAAAAAAAATAGTCCCCCACCCCCGCTTTTTATGTGGGGCGGGGGTAACTTTTAAACTAAGATAGGAAGCCATATTTTTTATTGCAATTACGGATTCTACGACTAAAAGTACGTATGATTTGAATGAAATATTTTGTTCGGTTCATGATAGATGGCGTTGTAATCGACGAAATTCAATTTTTTCAATTTCTCCTTCTTAGAACACACGCATTCGATTCTGCAATATACGTTTGAAATAAAAAACATCACGTTTTCTTTGGAAATACTCGAAATTCGTCATCAAAACAATTTATTCAGTTTTGTAAATCACATTTAACGTTTGTGTTATTTCTTATCTTCATGTTTTTCGTAATTGCAAAATAAACGACAAAATACTTTAGAATGGAGCGTTTAACTGTGCCAGAGAAAATTGAAATGGTTCTGAGAAGCTGGCAGAAATCTTGAAAATGCTGTTGCTATTTACGCATTTAGACATTTTTTCCGTAGAGTGGCTATTTTTCGAGATATTTGATCGTCTCAGTTTAAAAGAAACACCCGGTATATATACTTATATATATATATATATATATATATATATATATATATATATATATATATATATTTATTTATATATATGTTTTCTGTGCGAGAGAGATGTATTATTTACATATATATACATAATACATACACATATATCTATAATAAAAAATTCAAAGATGTATTTTATTGCGAGTTGTGTCAAAGTCAAAACCGCATATGAATATTTATATTTTACAGGCCAGTTGGTTACAATATACACATGTATACAAATTAAGATACAATATAGGTAATCATGATTTAATTCGCGCTTTCTCTTTCATACACACATTATACATATGTTCCAAAAAAAAATTAAAGCATTTTTATTTTTATTTCAATGCTTAATGTTTCCAATAATATTTATTTACTATATGTAAAGTTAATTATTAAATCAATAATTTTCAAAAAATGTTTGTGGGAGATCGCGAGAATAACTAACTATTCTCGTACTATATAAATAGTTTATCAAATTAATATCCGAACATTAATGATTATTTAACTGAATTATTTGAAAAATCTATCTAATTTAGGATATTTTGTTTTAAAAGTTCAGTAAAAAATCCTAAAAGGCTTTACATAAGTACCCGGAAAAGAATTATCGAATTTTTAAAAAATCAAGAAAACCCTCACAAAAAAAGCTTCAGAAATAACCCGACAAGAGTTATCGTGTTTGTAAATTGTATTCGATCAAAGCATCAATTTTCATGATAGATTTAATTCCAATAGAACCTACCAAACGTCTTAAAATCAATAAAGAAAAATTATAATTCGAATAATAGGAGGGGGAAAAATACTATACCTGCAGCGAAAAACGGCAATAATTGGCGATTTATCATTAATTCAACGCACTTACAAAGAATTTGCAACTCTATATACTCAATATTAAAAAGTCCGGTCAAGCATGAATTTCATGCGCCGAATGTTCCGTGAGCAGAATACTTTTCAATTGTAATAATAAATTATGTTTTCGAATTGTATTTATTTTATTTGTTTCAAATTATATAGAAAACAATTCGGGTGAACTAAACTATTCAGATTCTCAACCATAATTGCTTGTGATAAAGACCGTTTCCAATGTACCTGCTTGAATATTCTCTATATTCTCCTTTTATTTTGAAAAAAGTAAAGTCTTCCATTACGTTAACTGCTGATAGAGTAGAGATGTCGGTCTTATTAGATCAACAAAGTACATATTATATAAAATGAATACTAGTGTTAACTGTTTACAAAGGACGTGTCCGATTTCCATAATAATAACATTTCTTGGAATAATTTTGACGTAAATGAAATAATTTGCACTTCCATTGTTTGTGATAAGTTTATTTGCTGTCAGAAGTACATGAAGTACAGAAGTAAGATGTTTGACAGTAATAATTTTGACAGTATTACATGAAATTTGAAACGTAAACAGTATGAAATCAATAATGGAAGTCAAATTTGGCTATAATGTCTTGGTAATACATATAGTAATGTTGTTTGACGGCAAATTATTATTATACAGGCCTATATAATGTTTACAAATTTCTTAAACCTACTCAATTATTAAACATAGTTGCTGTAACTATTTGGTTGCGTACAAAATTCTGTCATAATTATTTCAGTAAAACTAATTAACATAGAAATCGGATACGGCCAAAGCTAGTAATAAGGTACTCCAAATATCTGTATCTCGATATATACATTCGCAATGGCTACCATTTGAACTTGTTCTGCTATATAACGGGAACTTTCTTGGTCACTATAGGCCGACTACATCTGCCCTATCGTTTGCTATTGTTTCCCACCCACGATTAGATTTAGTAGTTGAAGGCCGTTATCTTTAGTTATTTACGAAAACCCTGTCGAACAAAGATTATCCTGTTGACTGCTCCATATTTCTACAATAGAGCAACATGAAATGCCTTTATTATTGGATCAACGTCAATATCGGGCATATATATTTTCACGCGGAGTGACAATTTGATTCTTTACAGCGAAACGTCGATTTCCCCATCTACGGTTACAGGTAGGATATATAATGTAATACCATATATTTTTTGTAACGATTGATGACAGTTTTGGGACCGCAAATTTTATTAAAATCACTTTTAACTTTCAGAGATAAGATAGGGGGACTTATACATGTTTTGCTATACATTTTCAAAAAATACGCTCTCAAAAATGAATGTTAAATGAAAAAATTATTTAAAAATATTTTTAGAATGTGAGCCCTTTAAAATGACATGTCACAAGCCATAAAAATAAAATGTAAAATTTTTTGGTACCTTCATTTAATTATTAATTAAGTAATTTAATTAATTTTTTTGGGCAACAGTTGAATTAACTGTGGATTAAATGACTTAATGGTACAAAAATGAAGATAGAATTGAATCAGTACCACAAAAATGTCCTCCAAAAATACCTATAGTGAGTACGATAGACGTGTAATTTTAAGACTTGTGCGACTAATGTTTCAACATAAGTGCACCATAACTAAAAACGTATCTTTATAAACAGCGTGGAAACCGAGTAGCTTGCCGCAGAACAGTGTGTTAAGCCAGAATAATTTTGGAAAGATGTTATTTTTGCTCATGACAACAAATACATACAATACAATTTTTGACTCTGATGGTGCAGTATTATGAACAACCATAAACCAAACGACGAGCTAAATTTAAAAGATTTATGGCCAAGAGTGAAACCATATAAGAGTGGTAGATTGTTTATGGGATGGGGCTGTAAATATGTTATAGGTGTAGGCGAGTTGGTGTTTATGGAAGGAATAGTCGACAGGATAATGTAAAACATTCAGCGAAAAGGGTGAGAAGGGTTGCTTTATAACTACCGAAAGGTTATCAAAACCTCGCCTCAGTCTCCAGTCTTAAAACCGATTAAAAATTTGTGGCGGAAATTGTAAACCGAGATCCGGAAACATCCATTTAACCAGTGAGGCTGAGCTCAAACGGATCCATATAAAAAAGGATGGAACCAATTTAAGGCAGATTGCACAAAACATTTAATTTTGTCTATCTATGCCACGGCGTTTAAAACAGGTGTTAAGAATTTTTTTTATAATTTACAGGAAATTGTCAAGTCTACAAACAAAATTTCGGTTTATTTACTTTTCTTACTTTGGTCGGAAATTAAAGTGATTCACTGTATATGATAACAGATGATGGACTGTCCACCTAAGGTGGATTGTCGTAAAGATTAGAATTCGTAGATCAATGGTTCAAAGTGTAAATTTAAGACAATAAAGTATATGTATATACAAAATTTAGAAATGATTTAAGACAACCAAAAACTGATAAAAATCTATTACTTTTCGACTCACTAAATTACGGAGCCTTCTCGCGATAGGCTTAGCATAAAATTTAGGCTGAATTTAAAAATTTTCAAACATTAAGAAAATTATAGCGAGAAAACACTTTCATCTCGAAAAAATACTTTTCAGAATGTTTCAAAAGTATCTCAGTTCAAAGCACAATATAAAATGAAATATATGTAAAACGAAAATCCATATCCCGAAAATTTTTATATCGGATGAATTCTGATAATCATAATTTAAATAATTTTTTTTCTTACAGTTTAAGAAAACATTCCTGACCCTAACCCTGATTTATCATTATACAGATTGTGAATTATTTTTTTAATTTCTCTGTGTAAATGTAATCTATATTTTTCCGCTCTAACACAATTTTTAGTTTTCTTTAGTTAAGAAACAAACCAATTTGTCAAAAAAAAATTTTCGGGAACACGAAACAATTATATATTGCTCCACTATACGCTTCCGAAATAAATGTAATCAAGCCGACTTCATGATTATGGATATACTGGATTATTTGATTTCTGAACAAATATTTCAGTACAATCAATTATACGCCAATACGATTGGTTTGATTAGATTTATTACGAATTTTAAATTTATCCCAACTTTAACATTTTCAGTTTTATTTATCGTTATGGCCTACTTACTCGTATATGGTGGCGAACTTTCGATATAATTTATAAATCTATTTATTTCTCAGTCGATCTTGTTATAGGACTAACAATGTTAAGATTATTTTTTTTTAAAGATTTAAATCCAATTTTTTCCAAAATAATTAGGTCGTATCCTTTTGCAATTAAGCGGAATTTCCTATGGTCGAGATTTTGGCCATCGCATCTCATTTTTAATTGAAACTGGTGCACTATTTCAAAGTAAACGATAGAATGTTAACCATATAAAAAACGTATTTAATTTAATAATTTGTTGATTCTAACAGATAATCTAAGGCCCAAACCCAAACATATTATGTATATAGATTTTCCTTTGTTTATATATACAAGTAAGATTATTTTGCAATTTACATATCCGCATGTAAAATGTAAAATAATCACCTATAATAAATTATTTGTTCTTTTACTGATTCCATATACGTTTTCGGTTAAAGGGACGTTAAAATTTTAACTCTATAACTATAATTTCAATAGCAACTTATTTTTATAATCGTATTTAAGCCTGTGATTCTTAACCATTTTCTTATAACGGACCACCATAGTTAGAAGAAATTATTTCAAATAAAATTGTAAAGTCAAATAAGTTATATTCTAAAAAAATGTATCAAGTCTTCATATAGTTATTAGTGCAGAGTTACAGACCAACCCTTTAGAATCTTCGATATTGGTGATCTGGTGGAACTGTTTAAATGTCATATGTAATAAAATTTTACTGTTATATAGAAAAAGTATCTATTTAGTTTTAATTTTAATTTATCAAAATTGTAATGATTGGAAAATCAAATTGATCCTATATGTATAGTTTAAAGTGATATAAATTTTGTTATAGAAGTAATTTAAATGATTGAGAAAATTAAAATATATACACATAGTTTTAGTATATAAATGATCCTAATTTTAATTTATTTCACTATGCTATTGTTTACATTTATTGCTACATTTAAACTATATTTGAAATCAATTAAGATATAAATTTGAAAATGCTAAAGAGATAATCTATGGTTTGGAGTTGTAACTAGAGTTGACAAATTGAGTATTGAACTAAATTGAGCCTTCCGTACATATTCATAGGAAAATTTTGGCAATCGGTATCGAAAAACTTTAATTTATCGTCCATTAAATTTAACAGAACGATATATTGAAAATTTGATTCCGCGGCCAATCGATTAAGAAACACTGATCGAATACGTGCTTAAATTAGTATAAGCACAAGATTTAATTTATATGTGCAATTGATAAAAATTATAATTAATTAGTAATGACTGATAAAAAATAAGATTAAACATTTCATAATTATAGATAATAAAAATTATTTGTTTCTTTCATTTTTTTTGTATATTATTATGTGTGTACGAAAGAGAAAGTCAGAATTAAATCGTGACTACTATTGCACCAAAATTTGTAAGAAAGAGAAATACTTCAATGCTGCTTGTTAAACTATTAATGGTTTTTGCTTGTGTATATGGAGTATCTAGATTTTATGTTTAACATTATATTGTGTATAAAACACAATACAATGATAAAGAGAAAAGAGTCGTGCAACCTTGTTCGTTGACCTAGATTTTTTCATTATATACTATATGTATATAAAAGAAATGTGGGTATACAAATACAGTTGCAACTTGATATATTTTATTGCATTAGTATTTTTACTACATCTATAAATAATTATTTGTGGATTAAAAAAAGTAAAAATGATTGTATATACATAAACATAATATGTAAGTACAGATACCATTAATAAATCTTTGCAATTCAACCCAATGTAATTAAAATGTTTTGTTTTGTTTGCCTAGAAAATGGCAATTTTTTAATTATCAAATATAACGCTGATTATCATCCCTTTCTTAGAATTTTTTTTATCCATATATGGCCATAAAAAATTAAATGTCATCTGATTTTATATAATGTATATATGTATATACAAATTTTAACCTAGAAATAAAATTCTCATCTTTTAATTTTTTACGTTCGCATTGTATTTTTTATTAATATGTACACATGTATTAAAAATTTTCAAGTTTAGTTCAAGGATAAAATTTGTTCATGAATGAAATTTGTTAACCATAATAACAGAGATCCATATGTTTGGCACGAGCGCCGTGTTAAAATAAAATTAAATTGTTAAAGAATAATTATAGAATTTCAGTTTGAATATACATAATGTATCTATATATGCTATAGAGTCAAGGATGCAGAATATGTTTGTTTATTTTTTTATGGTAATTGATGTTTTTGTGTATTCTTGTGATCACATTGAATATTTTTCGGCATAAATGTAATAGGAATTTTATTTAATTGCTCTATTGGATAAGTTTTAGTCATTTGAAATTCCAAAGGAAATAGAAGCGTGACAACCCGACAAAATGCTTTTAACATTTTTGTAAAAAAGAAATGATGTGTGTCCCTACTAAATAAATAAAAAGCCTTTTAGAACGAAACAATTTGTATAATAGAATAAAATACCAATTGTTTTCCAAAATATCAGTCCATCCCCAGAGAAAAAAAATATTAGAACTGATGCCTGAAAATTAGTTGTCATTTTGATCGGCCAGGAATATTATTCAATTACAACACGGTTTGTTGAAGGTTTAAATTTTAAACAGATATAAATAATTGATTTTATTATTTTACTGATTTGAAAATATGAACATATGTACATACCTAATAAATAATAATATTTTCACAACAGTACATACATATATCGTTGAAATCAGTTAATTAAAAATATAATTTATTTCTGAATTGTTATTAATTATTACATATTTAATTTTCACCTTAAAAATATGTGTATAGATATACGAGTAATATGTACGTAAATTGGTTTTTTTGGTTTTTCAGGTATAATTTTAAATTATTACTCCTTTGTTCGTCTTCCTTTTTTTCGTGTTATATTAAATTTGTATACTATTTAGTCTAGACACAATCCACTTTTTTAAAAGGCTTTTTTCTGAAAAAATTTTCGGGGTAACTTCACATCGATTAAAATCAGTTTGTTTTTGGTTATTGGTTACTGAGAAGTTGGAGATTAATAAATCACCTGTAACAGCTGTTTTATAAGTTGGAAAATAATACAAACGTTGCATTGTTTAGGGTAAAATCGAACTAGTAGTCAATTTCGTTGAGATTTTGAGAAGTATGAATGGTGAATCGATGTAATTCAGTAAAATATTACCAATAAACCACCGGTTTGCAGATTTTGATAAAAATTATAAATTATTCGAAAATTATGTATGTGTACATTTCAACAAATAATAACTCATATACGATCAACAGTTTGGTGAATCAATATCAATAATAAGCCATTAAATTATTAATTTAAACTTTGCAAAACAGGATGAGAAAATAAAAACCGTTTGTAATCTAGATTAAAATCAAATCTATGTAATTAATTTTTTTTTTTAAATTATGTTTAATTTATTCTATGATCGACCCTAGAGTTTTCCACAGGGTTATACCATATATATAAAATAATTGAAATTATAAGCTTCTCATATTTTATGGCCAAATTTAATTCCAGCGGGGTCCACTAAGTCTTAGGTCGTGTTCGATTTCCAAAATAAGAACGTTTCTTGGTATAATTTTGACGTAAGTAAAATAATTTACGCTTCAATTTTTTGCGATAAGTTCATTTGCTGTTCGAATTCTGTAATAATTTTGACAATAATAATTTTGGCATGTTAGATGAAATGTAACGTGAACAGTATGAAATCAATAATGGCAGTAAAATTTGGCTCGAATATTACTGTACCTATGTATATTGTTTACAAATTTCCGCTAAACTATTTTTAGCTGCTCCGTGAGCGCTGATAACTCATCTTTCAAAATAAAAAAAAAAATTATTTCGAAAGTGTCGAAATTATTACACATAGCTGCTTTAATTATTTGGTTACATACAAAATGCTGTCATAATTATTACAGTATGTATAAAAATAATTATCACAGAGATTGGACACTGCCCTAATAAATTTTACTTTGTGGAATTCAATTTGTTGGTTAAAATGTTGTTCAATTTGTTCTATGGGTCGAGTCTAGAGTTTTCCGAAGGATTTCACTAGCTGAATCTAGAAGCTTTCATATTTTATGTCCAAATTTAATTCCATTGTCGGGTCCACTATGTCTTAATAAATTTTGTAATGAAGAAATAGGACTCAAGTCATTATTTTTGCTAAAATGTTATTGCAAAACTCTATAATATCGATCTCGTAGGAAAAGATCTAATTTTTTCAAAATTAAATTTATGGCCTATTGTTGATATTGACCGAAATGTTGATCGATCGAGCTATTATTTGTTGAATACACTATTTAAAAAAATGTACACATACATATTTTTTTAAATAATTAATATTTTTTATCAAAATCTTTACACCGGTCCATTAAACGAACATTTTAAAAGCTCTAAATTGTGTATAAATTTTACATCCAGTACGAGATATACTATGCGGTAATTGCTGTATATCATGATGGAGACTTAAAATTATTCACTTTTATTGTATGAAAAACAAATAACTTATAATAAGTATTATATGTTATTTGATGAAAAATGTCAAAACTATTAGTTTTTTACGAGCTTTTTTAGCAAGTCGTCAATTGACGATTAGAGCATCACGTATTCCATCTTACTTAAAAATAGGAATTAAGAGCAAGCTTGGAAATTGGACGTTAAATAATTTTGTTATTAAGGTCGTGTTTCAACTGGTTAAAATGCTGCCTAAAAAGTTAAAAAATGAAAAATTGAGGTGAATAAAAATGTCAAACTTTTTATCTGGTTCATGGAGCTGATAAAAATCACAAATGTGTACTGTTAATAAAAATTGTTTTTTTCAGATTCAATAAACATTCTTTTTATTAAAGAACAAAATTTATTTTTGAAATTATTATTTTGTATAATAGCAATATACTTACCATAATTAAAAAATATATTATTATTTACTATTTAAATAGTTGTCTTCAGTTTAATAATAACCAGGGACAAATGTATATACCTATAGAAATGTTCAGTTAACAAAATCACGTACGAAATAAATTGTTAAAAAGCAAGTGTAGCTTTAAAAATATATTTTTAATTTACGAAATTTGCGCAAATAAAGAGTTTTGGACCCAATACAAAATTATTAAACGTCAAACTTGTACGAGCTTATGTCGAATTCTTTTCGATTTAAAAAAAGAGAAAGGTTTTTGTGTGAAAAGAACCAGAAAAAACGATTTTCTTTGTAGTGGTATTGTAAACCAAACCGGCGAGATAGAGCCAAAGACTAGAAATTAACACAAAAACAGTGCCTTGAAGTACACTACCCGATTTTATTACACTTGCCACACGCGAGGAAACCGTGGGTGGTGTAACTTCAAATTGAACCTACACCGCCACTTTGTAACTTTTGATGTAATTGACTTAGGCTAGAATTTATTACAAATTAATTACAGTTCATTGGTAAGACGCCGAAAAATAAAATATAATTATTTTGTGTAAAAATCAACTTATTTTAATAGAAACCTATACTGAAATTCAAGAAAAATACCAAAATGTCGATTTTATCACCTGTAATAATTTTTTACACCAGTTCGCCACCGTATTTTCGAATAACTCGATATTGTTTACACTATACGGTAAATGTTAAGTGGTGTAGCTTAATTATATTGGGTAAACTCTATTTCAAGTCAACGTAAAATCTGAAAAAAGTCGATTTTATCATCTGTAATAATTTATTACACCAGACCGCCACCATATTTTGGATAAACTGGATATTGTTTACACTATACGGTAAATATATACTTTGTAAAGTGGTGTAACTTAACTATTTTGAGTAAAATATATTTCAAATTAACGAAAAATACCAAAAAAGTCGATTTTATCATCTGTAATAATTTATTACACCAGACCGCCACCATATTTTGGATAAACTGGATATTGTTTACACTATACGGTAAATATATACTTTTTATAGTGGTATAACTTAATTATTTTGGGTAAAATCTATTTCAAGTCGACGAAAAATCCGAAAAAGTCGATTTTAACACCTGTAATAATTTATTACACCAAACCGACACCATATTTTGGATAGAACTCGATATTGTTTACACTATTCGGTAAATATATACTTTATAAAGTAGTATATATTTATACAGATGATAAAATCGACTTTTTCAGATTTTACGTTGAGTTGAAATCAAGTTTACCCAAAATAATTAAGTTATTATTTTGGGTAAACTTGATTTCAACTCAACGTAAAATCTGAAAAAGTCGATTTTATCATCTGTAAAAATTTATTACACCAGACCGCCACCATATTTGGGATAGAACTGGCCACTGTTTACAGTTTACGGTATATATACACTGTGTCAAGTAATTTAATTTAACTATTTTGTGTAAACATCAATTTTGTTTAATATAGAAAATAACTGAAATTCAAAGAAATATACCAAAATGTCGAATCTATTTCATTTCTATATTCTATCGCAATTATGGTGGTGGTCTGGTGTAATAAATTATTACAGCTGCTGATAAATTCGATATTTTGGTATTTTTCTTTGAATTTCAGTAGGTTTCTATTGTTGATTTTTACACAAAATAATTACATTTTATTTTTCGGCGTCATACCAGTGAACTGTAAAACTTGTAATGAATTCTGGCCCAAGTTTTATCTCGATATCATAATTACGTCAAAAGTTACAAAGTGCCGGTGTAGGTTCAATTTGAAGTTACACCGTCCACGGTATTCTCGCGAACGGCAAGTGTAATAAAATCGGGACCTGGTGTAATAAATTGTAATAAATTTGTAATAAATTATGGACTAGGTTTCGTTGTGGCGGGTTGATTTGGCTGGTGCAGCTTCAAGGCACTCACAAAAACCTCTTAATCCTATAATTTCAAAAATAAAACAATTTATAGCGCACTAAGAATAATTTTAAATTTATTTTCGCGAAAACATGCTGCAATACTCAAACTTGAAGTAGAATTTCAAAAATTTTTTTTTTTGGAAAAAATTCTGCAGGACAGGGTGAAGTTAGCCATTATTGAAAGTTTACCTCAATTTTTTGATTTCAAAAAATAAAATAAACGAAATTCTAATTTATTTGAATTTGGTATGCAAAATGTTTGTGATAAACATCATATCAGTGTTATTTGTGGTTGGTAATTGGATAACTAATATTTTCCAATTGGCTCAGAATAAATAATTTGCACTATTAATTCGAACAGAGTTTATTAACCATCCTTATCGAATTTGCAGAATAACATAAGACGGGGCCCGTATTGCAAATTTCAATTGCTTATATACATAGTATAGTTATTTAGAACATAAATAAAAAATCAAGAAATTACATAAAACTAAAATAGCATTTATTGATAAAACATATACATATTACACTTTAGTTTATAAACATATTAATAGGATGTGTAGGATGTAACTCCTAATCCAATATTTATATATGGTCCGGATTGGACTTCTCAACAAAAACACAATAATGATTTTATAATTTTCACAATAATTCCAATTTTATTTATTAATTATTTAAATTATATTATTTGTTGTTTTCATTTAATTAAATTAACTTTATTTATTTTTGTAATGATTTTAATAATTTGTTTTAATTTGTTTATAATTGTAGTTAACAAAATTAATTCAATTTAATTTTATTTTCACCACCACGTTGTTCCACAAAAGTATTTTCATATAAAAAAGATGGACGGCTCTAATTTTTATTTGTTTTGTTGTTGACGTGTTGTTTTGGTTTGAATGTTGTATATATTGTGTGTGACGTCGCCTTCGTCTTCGTTTTATGAAGAGGGAACACATGCGCCGGCGACGGTGAACATTGCACTTATGTTAAGTGCAGTGGATTATTATTGCATCACCGAACATTGTTGTTCGTGGTGATGTTGTTAGATGGCGATGGTTTTACTATAAATGTTTTATAGTAATGGTTCGGTTATTAGATAGTGGTGGTTGGATAGATGGATATGTGATGGGGTTAGTGAACGCTTAATTCAAATAAGTTGGTTTATATTTGAATTTCACTAATTGTTTTGTTTGTGGCAGAATCGAATATCGGTGAGTCGAATATTCGAGCTGCTACAGTACCCCCTCTCCAGATGAGAAACC
This sequence comes from Tipula unca, assembly GCA_951394425.1. NCBI lineage: Eukaryota > Metazoa > Arthropoda > Insecta > Diptera > Tipulidae > Tipula > Tipula unca. The sequence goes on along the minus strand of OX596380.1, from coordinate 4,609,269 downwards.
ATGGGTTTTTAGACGTTATACGTTGAACCGGACGGTTTTATATCGTTTGCTGGCTGATATCTGATCAGCCGTGTTGAGAATACCGTACGCCGGTTTCAATCTGTCGATTGAGATTGAGTGGTGTTTGTCTTTGATTGAGACAATGAATTGCTTGCGTAAGCGGCGTATAACTTTGTATGGCCCATCGTATGGAGATTGTAATCCAGTGCGAACCTTATCAACCCTGACAAAGACGTAATCGCAATTGTTGAGCGATTTGGGAACGAATATGTTGCTTTCATTCGTTGGTCTTGTTGCCGTGGGGATAAGATTTTGCATGGTGGTGCGGAGTTGGTCGATGACTGTGTCGGTTGTGGATGGAGACGGTAGAGGATGTTCGACGAAGAACTCACCGGGTAGCTTGATGGTTTGACCGTAAACCATTTCAGCTGGTGAGCACTTCAAATCTTCTTTAACCATTGCTCGAATACCAAGTAGAACGATTGGTACTTCGGAGCTCCAGTGAATAGTGTTGCCTCGGGCCTTGAGAGCAGCTTTGAGCTGGCGGTGGAAGCGTTCAACCATGCCATTGGCTTGTGGGTGGTAAGCCGTTGTACGTATCCGATGTGAGCCGAGGAGTTTCGTTAACTCCGAGAAAAGCTTCGACTCGAATTGGGTTCCTTGATCAGTGGTGATGTCAAGTGGAACGCCAAATCGTGATACGTAGTTTTGAACGAATGTGGTGGCAATGGTTGCTGCAGACATGTCGCTCATGCAGTACGCTTCTGGCCATCGAGTGAAACGATCGACACAGGTGAGTAGATATGAGTATCCATTGGATGGAGGAAGTGGTCCTACGACATCCAAATGAATGTGCTCGAATCGACCAGGTGGAATTGCGAATTGTCCAAGAGGCGATTTTGTGTATCGCTGGACTTTTGATTTTTGGCAAGATAAGCATGCTTGTGCCCAATGGGTCACGTCTTTGTTAATGCTTGGCCAAAAGTATCGAGCAGTAATCAATTTACGAGTTGCGCGGACACCAGGATGTGAGATACCGTGTAGTGTGTCGAAGATGGTTCGACGTAGTTGCTCTGCGATGTACGGGCGATTTGCACCCGTAGATGTTTCGCAGTAGATTTCGAGGCCAGGTAGTTGGAAAAGCTCTAGTTTCAGTGATGAACTAGTGTGACTTGTGGAACCAGAAAGTAATTTCTGAAGTTCTAAGTCTGCTTTTTGCGCTTGTGCGATTTTGTTGCAGTCGAAGTGAGTCTCGACTGTGGCCGTTTCGTTTGATGTTGTGCGCGAAAGTGTATCCGCGACAACGTTGTCGGTACCTTGAACATGCTGGATGTCCGTGGTAAATTGACTAATATAATCCAACTGGCGTGCTTGCCTTGGATTGCGTTCAGTTTTAGACTGAATTGCTCGAGTGAGAGGTTTGTGGTCGGTGTAAATTGTGAAGTCCCGACCCTCGACAAAATATCTGAAGTGTTTTATTGCTAGATATATTGCGAGTAATTCCCGATCGAATGCAGAGTATTTCTTTTCGGCATCCGAGAGCTTCTTTGAGAAGAATCCCAGGGGCTCCCAACACTTGTCGTTGTACTGTTGCATGACTGCTCCGACAGCAGTGTTTGATGCATCAGTAGTTATGCTGAGCTTTGAGTCGCTCAGTGGATGAGACAAGAGTGCGTGCCAATTCAGCCTTGAGTGACGTGAATGCGTGTTGACATTCGTCAGGCCAAGAGAAGTTCTTGGCGGTTTTGGGCTTACGTAGTAGTACTGCCAGGTGGCTGTGAATTGGGTTGAGTATTTTAGCGAGCTTTGGTATAAATCGGTGGTAGTAGTTGACCATGCCGATGAATCGCTGAATACTTTTGATTGAGTTTGGAGCTGGGAATTCTTTAATGGCATTGATTCGGTCTTGTGACGGAAGGATGCCATTAGCGGTGATCTTGTGGCTGAGGAAATCAAGAGTGGATGCGCCGAAGACGCATTTTGAGCTCTTGATGTGAACATCAAACTCGACAAGTCGTTGGAAAAGTGTTTCCAGATGGAGTTTGTGTTGTTCCTCAGTTTGAGATGCCACAAGAATGTCGTCTATGTAGACGAAAACGAAGTCGAGATCTCGAACGACTTCGTTCATGAAGCGCTGAAACGTTTGTGCGGCATTGCGTAATCCAAATGGCATTCGGGTGTATTCGAAGAGGCCAAATGGAGTGGTGATTGCCGTTTTTAAAACGTCTTCAGGTGCCACGGGAATGTGGTGATAACCTCTGATGAGATCAAGTTTGGAGAAAACTTTACAGCCATGCAAGTGCATGGTGAAGTTTTGAATGTGGGGTATCGGGTAGCGATCCGGTATCGTAACCGTGTTTAAACGCCGATAGTCCCCACATGGCCTCCAGTCTTGATCTTTCTTCTTGACCATGTGAAGTGGGCAAGAAACGGAAGATGTCGATGTTCGACAAATCCCTAATTCCACCATGTGTTGAAATTCTGCTTGTGCAGCTTTGTGACGCACCGGATCTAGTCTGCGTGGTCTCGACACGGGAAGATGGCCTTCTGTGACGATGTGATGAACCACGTTGTGTCGGACTGGCATTTTGTAGTTCGGCTCTGCTGTAAGTAGTGGGTACTTTTTGAGCAGAGTGCCGTAGCCGTTGTCGATGTTAAAATGGATCGGTGTTGGTGTGTTAACACGAACCATTGTGGCGTTTATTGACAGCTTTGTAGCTGGATCAATGAGCCGTTTGTTCTTAACATCAACAAGAAGTCCGAATTTGCTTAGAAAATCGGCGCCAATGATCGGCCGGTTCACTGCAGCTAGTATGAAAGCGTGCGTGAAGGTTCGTTTGAGTCCGATATCCACGTTAAGCAATTTTGTGCCGTACGTGTGGATGATTGAACCATTGGCAGCCGATAAGACTAGATCTGAATTCCGATTTGATAATGTGTAATTCATTTTGAAATTCATGGCTGGAATAACCGAAAGGTCAGCGCCAGTGTCGACTAAGTAGGTGAGTTTGTTGTGTCTATCGTACACAAACAAACGTGACGTATAGGGTGTGTTTGTGGTCAGGGGAGGCATGTTGCTCTCAACCCGTGACTCTAATAGTTTTTTTGTTGGTCAATGTCCAGTTTTACGGCGGCCGCGGACGTCGATGGTTGCGACGTGGTGAAATTGCACGGTGGCGTGCATTGGCGTAAAGGATCGCTACCCGATACCCCACATTCAAAACTTCACCATGCACTTGCATGGCTGCAAAGTTTTCTCCAAACTTGATCTCATCAGAGGTTATCACCACATTCCCGTGGCACCTGAAGACGTTTTAAAAACGGCAATCACCACTCCATTTGGCCTCTTCGAATACACCCGAATGCCATTTGGATTACGCAATGCCGCACAAACGTTTCAGCGCTTCATGAACGAAGTCGTTCGAGATCTCGACTTCGTTTTCGTCTACATAGACGACATTCTTGTGGCATCTCAAACTGAGGAACAACACAAACTCCATCTGGAAACACTTTTCCAACGACTTGTCGAGTTTGATGTTCACATCAAGAGCTCAAAATGCGTCTTCGGCGCATCCACTCTTGATTTCCTCAGCCACAAGATCACCGCTAATGGCATCCTTCCGTCACAAGACCGAATCAATGCCATTAAAGAATTCCCAGCTCCAAACTCAATCAAAAGTATTCAGCGATTCATCGGCATGGTCAACTACTACCACCGACCAGTAAAGCGTCAGATGGTTTCTGGCGGCTCTACCAAACTTTGTGTGGAACCAGCATTTACCATGTTGGTACGTGTTGTTGCTGGGACTGCGGGTTCGATTTCGTGAGGGAGCTCGTCGCCCACGCGAACGGCTTCGACCTCTGAGTAGCCCGTCGAGTCTAGACTCGATTCTCGACAGTCTTGCTTCGAGTGTGTTTGGTGCTTGTGTTGAACGGGGAGTTCTGTCTCCACTGCGTTCACGTGTTTGCCGGTATGGTGCATTGACTTGGCTGACGCTTTGAGATGTGATGTTTATGACATCATACATCTTGTCGGCTATTTTGGCTAACGTTTGTGTCGTGGAGGATTCGGGCTGTGCTACCAGCGCTATGCGAATCAACTCCGGCATTTTACGTACCCACAAAGATTTAATGATATTTTCATTAAAATTATTGTTAGCCAGTGTTTGTATGTGCCGTAAAGCGTCAGATGGTTTTTGGTCGCCTAATTGCTGGGCTGAAAGCAATTGTTCTAGCTGACGTTCGCCCGATGGTGCTAGTCGTTCTAGCAGCGTTTGTTTTAATGTGTTGTATTGGTTGGTTGTCGGCGGATTGAGGAGGAGATCCGAGATCACATCGCACGTTTCTGGTTGCAAAGCTGATAATGTTTGCAGGTACTTGGTTTTATCAGCGTATATACCTTGCAGCCCGAATTGTATTTCGGCGAGCTGAAACCATGTGTTTGCTCTTTGTGGCCAGAAAGGTTGTATTGTGATTCGCTGATGTGATGCCGCGATCTCTACTTGTGGACTAGCGCCTTCAGGCGTGGTGTCCATGTCCTGTGATAGATGTTTTGCATCTTCTGTCATTTTGTTCTTTTGTTAACAACAAACCAATACAATAAAAAAAATACAACAATACAAAATTTTAAAGCGGAATGGTTACTGTATAAAAAAATATAATTGACCAAAAAATGAAAAATTAAGCGGAATGGTTACCGTGTAGTGAATGGTTTGAAGGCCGGGATGCTCCTTCTTTTTAACGCCCGATGCGAGATACCCCCGAATATGGAGTTCCTTTGCGTCCTACCTTATATTGGGGGGGCTCGTTGAAATTTGTAAATGATAATAAACAAAAAAAAATGTAGAGGTGGAAACGAATGCGAATTTGTCAGTGGCTGTGTCGCCATCGTGGGTTCTCGTGGTTTTTATAAAAACGGATATATTATTCTTTTTATACCACGATGGTGATGCTGGGAGGACGGCAATGAGAATACAACCCAACAGATTTCAAGGAAAAAGTGTGAGTGCGGAACGGGGTGCAAATATGTATGTACGACGTATGGTGGTGATAATAAAATTTAAAAAAAATTTTACATATGTGTATTGATAAATTGATTCTACGTTACGTTAATTGTGATTAGAAATAATAATAAACAAATGATTCTACGTTAAAAAAAGAATTGAATTTACGTTAATTATGAATAATACTAATTTGAATTTTGTTTAACAAGAAAAAAATAATTTTGTAAGTAAAGCAAAAAAAATAAAATAGAAAAAAAAAAAAACTTGTTACCGGTTCTTCTGCTGTTGCTGCTGTTTCGTTGCGGTGTGGGTGGGTCGCTACACTGATGCTGTTGTCCCTCGGTGTCCCGCGGTGTCCCTCGGTGCGTGGGGGACTTGTTCCCTCGCCACGTGCTCCTTTTGTCTGTTGTATCCGCGATGCGTGGGCGTGTTATTTTGGTCTCTGCACACGTTTATTTATATACTTTTTTTTTTGTGGTGGTAATTATTATCTGCCTACGTAGCGTAACGTGGTTTTTTAAATAGTTTGGCACTTTATTAAAATTAATTTATTTTAAGCGATAAAAACCGCTGTCGGGGTCACCAATTTGTAGGATGTAACTCCTAATCCAATATTTATATATGGTCCGGATTGGACTTCTCAACAAAAACACAATAATGATTTTATAATTTTCACAATAATTCCAATTTTATTTATTAATTATTTAAATTATATTATTTGTTGTTTTCATTTAATTAAATTAACTTTATTTATTTTTGTAATGATTTTTATAATTTGTTTTAATTTGTTTATAATTGTAGTTAACAAAATTAATTCAATTTAATTTTATTTTCACCACCACGTTGTTCCACAAAAGTATTTTCATATAAAAAAGATGGACGGCTCTAATTTTTATTTGTTTTGTTGTTGACGTGTTGTTTTGGTTTGAATGTTGTATATATTGTGTGTGACGTCGCCTTCGTCTTCGTTTTATGAAGAGGGAACACATGCGCCGGCGACGGTGAACATTGCACTTATGTTAAGTGCAGTGGATTATTATTGCATCACCGAACATTGTTGTTCGTGGTGATGTTGTTAGATGGCGATGGTTTTACTATAAATGTTTTATAGTAATGGTTCGGTTATTAGATAGTGGTGGTTGGATAGATGGATATGTGATGGGGTTAGTGAACGCTTAATTCAAATAAGTTGGTTTATATTTGAATTTCACTAATTGTTTTGTTTGTGGCAGAATCGAATATCGGTGAGTCGAATATTCGAGCTGCTACAGATGTTACTCCATGCGGTTTTATATTCAATTGGTGTCAGGTTTTTAGATAATGAATAGACCAACATTAATATATTAATATCGTTTGGTTTTAAGCTATAATGATTATCAACACCATGTTCGCGTGATCCCATAGTCGCAACACTGTGCCTCATCTAAACATATGTGGGCCTTGTACTATGTTGCTTTAAACTATATTCTTCTTCAAAAATACACAATAAAAATTGTATTCGTTACTTTAAATTTACTTAATTTTTACCGCAAATTTTGTGTCAAAAAGAATTCGGCATTACTATCAGATTTTCAGCTATAGACGGAATTTGTCATAATATATTTTTCGAGGATAAATTTTATGCTAACTTCACATACACTATTATTACATTAAATATACGAACATGTCGATTTATTGTACATTTTTAGCGTTTATTCAACTGCAACCACATTTAAGTAATTTAATTTCATTTTTTATATATGTGCATACTTACGTTAATCAAACAATTATTTCATGTCTTAAATACACATTAACTTACCGCTTATTATTTTTATTCCTTATCACATGCATGCTAAAATTGTATATAGCACATACTTTATTGCTGGTTATTGATTGGGGTCTTTTGTAAGTTTCTTGCCAACTACTTTGACATCTTAAATTGTAATTGTACTCCGAACCCAATTATGTATATAATTCGTGTTGTCGATTCAACGATTCTAAAAGATTAGAGCAGCTTCTAAATTTAGTCTTGCAATTTGCGATATATGTAAATGTACTGAAAATAATAACGAAACGATTTAATATAAACTACCTCGCTCGATGAACCTAAAAGTTTTTGCAGGTTTCGAATTTTTAGTTTAATAATAATATTTTGAGACTGGAAGAATGTAATTCACAATATTATTATTATATTATATTCTACAAACCTGTAGCTAATTTTAATTCAAGTACTCAGATTTATTTAAAATATTAATAAGAAAAAACAATATTGTTAAAAAAATCGTATGGATTATGGTCAGGGAAAACCTGAATTTATTTATTGTGTATTTATTGTTATTTTATTATTAATTTATTATACCTAGCTTATTTTAACGTCATGCAGTAGCCAACGATACATAAAATTACGATCAATACAATAATACTTTTAAAAAAATAATAAAAAATGTTCATACAAAATTTTAGTCAGCCGTTCCTATCACTCACATAGCAAATTATACGAAAAATTGTCAATGATCCACCTAATATAACTTCTTAATAATAATGTTAATGTTTATCATTAACTGCAGTTTAACAAATTATGACGACTGGTATAGGAATTTAAGTGAAGCTTGTAAAACTTGCCATTAGCTCCAAATGTTAATTGAGGTAAATAAGGAATGTGTAATGGAAATAAACTGAAATCTTAAAGTTTGTTTGAAATTCATGCTATGTACTTTAAATAAAAATTATACATTTAAATATGAAACCAATTTCCTAAGATAACAAATTTTCAAGAGAAAATTTGCAATTTGGTTGCCGAATTTACTATGAGATCAACTGTTTATAATTCAATAATTTATGAATTTTAAACAGTATAATATACAAGCGTCAAAACCGTTAGAATGTTTCCATAATTAGTTAATAAAATAATGTATTCCGAGTAAACTAATAATTCTTTAATTTTTAGATCGTTTAGAATTCGTCGTTAATAAAAAACCACCACGCAAATATTATACGAATCTGATTTATAACAAAGTTTTAAATATGGTTTGGGCTTGAAATTTTTTAATCTTTAATAATAAAACCGTTTCTTTATCATTAGTAATGTATAGGTATATACACATCAGTCCGCGAACATTATCCAAGTTGAAATGCGGCGATGAATCATGCCTTGTTAACTATACATACGGCTTAAACCGCAATTAATCGAACAATGAAAAGAAAGGCCCAATAGGAGTGCAGTTACCTGTCAGTTTCAATATAAAACAAACGTTTGGCCTCAAAAATTGAACAAATATTTTGCAGCTTTATGTTTGGCGATATTGAATCTTCTAACCATTTTTTTGATAAATGTGGGGCAATCGATGTTAAAGATTTTATTTTTGGAAATTTCATGTCTCTCGCTGTTTAAATTGAATGTTTTATTGAGATCACCATATGGTACACAGTTTATTGCAGATGTCTCGTTAATCACGTGTACAGAACAATAATATAATTTATTTTTACACAACCAACTATTAAAAAATATATTAATAATTTAATTTTTTTTTGCTACTAAATTTATTCGATTTTATAAATTTTCATTTGACGTAAACTATAAAACAGTAGTATATATTCTGTATACATACGAGATATAAATTTATATATTATACAGTATAGGCAGGCCCACTCCTTTAATATATGAACATACTATACATATACGTATCTATGCTAAATGAAAATAAACTATGTATATATAAAAGATTTCCGGTGACATAGAATTAATTAAAGATTAATGAACGAATACATAGATTTTCTGTATTTATGGTCTGAGGAGTAACGTAAACGTAAAATATTTCAATTGCCCAAGATATATCTCAGAATCTACAAGTGAATTAAAAATGGATATATTAAAAAGTCATTTAAATATATATGTAAAAAGTGATAAACTATTAGAAACTATTTTAAATCGAAATAGTAATTAGCTTTATCTAGATATACTCGTATCCATGAGAGTCAATTAATTTAAACCAACCATCACAACAAATATCACCGCTTTCCATGTCTTCAAATATCTACAAATTCTTATTAAATTCCAATTAGATTTAGTTAAAATGCGAGCAAAAGTCTGTCACTGGTTTTAAATATACATACATTGAGATACAAAGCCATTATACAGAGTACCAAGACATTATATTATTTATGTGCTTTAAATACAAATTTAAACAATATATTTAACGCTTTTTATTAAATTAATTTTAATTAATATTTTGATGTTAATTAATTTAGTTCTAAAGATAATCAAAAACTATAACACAGAATATGCTATTGTAAGGTATATATGTAATAAGAAAAAGCATATATTTAGTTTCATCATATGCCTTGATTGACGTAGCCTAGGCCCCTATATACATATCTGAATACGAATTCGTAGACAAATTGAACGAACTCGTACCATTGACATTTTTAAATAAGAATCCGAACCTGTTTTATCCGATTATGAACAAATATTCAGCAATTATAGTATAAATTTAAAATTCCCAGACGAACCACTTCTCTCGACGAATATTTAGCGTACCAGTTATACAAGCTACACTATATAATATTAATAAGTCATCATAATTCGTAAAACTGGTTGAGTACAATTTTAAATCATTTGTTCAAATTAGCTGTATGGAACACCAACGCGAACTAGCGTAACATAAACAGACACATAAATTACCTATATGAGCTATCTCAAATTTAAGGAATACTCGCTAATCATCTTCACGAAAAATCACAGGGTGCGACATCAATTATTCAAGTCTATTCGGTTGGATAATTTCCACTGGAACAAAAAATTCCATTGGTGTTTAATTTGCTATTTTGTATCTTGTTGGACTAAAAATTTCTGTTGGAATTTTTGTTTGTAATAGACGTTTTTTGGGGAGATAAAAAATACCAGAATACAACTGATTACGGCCAATTAAAGAAGAAATATGACATTTGGTGATTTTTATTTAGAAACGGGAATTTCCAAAAATGTAATACCATTCTCTTTGGTTCGTCCTAATTTTATTTAATAACAATAAAATATTTGTTGTTATATATATGCTAGAAAGTAATCTACATGTAGTTTAGAAAAGTTTTCATTTTCCAAATATAGTACAATTATTGTTGGTTTCTTTTCGTGCATCCTTGGGGAAGGTCATGATTCTCAGACAGAAAACCTAAATATTGTTGACCTTTCATTTTCAACGAACAACCCCAAAATTTAAATTACGTCTTTTCCAGTTTTCCAATTTTTTTAAAAACTTATTAATTAAATGCATCAGTGTGGCTCAAGTATATAAAAAATTTAAAAAAAGAACTAAAATATCGTTTGTTGTTTTATACCGCACCCAAAAACCAAATATTGCCATTTATTGTTAAATAATTTTTTTTAATTTACAAAGAAAATTCCACCACAAATTTTAAACAGAGATTTTTCTATACAAAATTAATCAAAAATTCCAATGGAATCGAGTACAAAATAGAAAGTTTCCAACAAAATTAAATTTGGAGTTAAAACTCCTTTGCGATGGAATTTCTTCAACGCGTTGAAGTTTTCCCAACGAAACGAGATACATACATAATAGCAAATTGTCCAATGAATTGATTTTCCAGTGGGATCGAGTTATAGAATATAGACATGATTATAAAAATCCGGCGCTACGAACTCGAAATATATATAGGCAGCACCAGATTCAAGCAACAAATATTTGTCTAGATTCTACGAGAATGTACAGCCATAAATGTGTCTTCAATATTGGTTTATTGTCTGCCAAAATATGCAATTAAAAGCAGTTAGTATAAGATTCTTCAAAATTCAAGGAGGTAAGTTCTTTGTAGGAGGTGAATTCACCGCCAAATATCGCCAATCAAGCGCAAAACAGTATCTCCGAAACTGAAATAACTGTGGGGTATACGCAAGTTGAAAAATTCGATCACGTTATATATAGTGAAGAATTCCCGATTTAATATATCAAAAGTTCTGTAATACACCTTCTTCGTATACTAGCTATTAGACGTGCTTCGTTATACCTTCTGATCATTCATCAGTTTTAATAACACGCACACAAGTTTTAAAACTATACAGTTAACTATAGATTTCTAACGAATCCACATTCAAATTGGGTTCAATTCAAATCTGCAGTAACCAAAGAGTGTACATTGAAAATCTCACAAAAAACGAAAAATAAAATTCGATACGAAATTTTAGTTGACCTTTCCAAGGCTGTTTTCCAAACGAATCCTTATTTCTAATTTATTGACTTATTTGACGCCATCTTAAATAAGTAATTCAAGCCGTTCCAACTAATTTCGCTTACTTATTTTGACGGCCACATCAATACATAAAAACAGCTGTCGATTAAACAATAATTGTTTCGTTAATTTCCTAAATCCACAAGCCAATATGCAGCAAACATTGCTTTGCAGATTTGGGAAATTAAAAAATCCCTTATAAACTTGCAACAAATTTTAAAATTATGGTCATCGCTATTTATATCTAGTTAAAAATCAACAAATGCAAACAAACACTTGTGAATTTTGAGATTATGTGCAGGAATAAAGAAAAAACTAAATATTTTAAACTTTAATAAACTGAAATTCACTTATAAGTACTAAGGTTTGTTTCTTTGCTTAAAATAAACTATTCGTAGCTGCTCTCACATTTAATCAAAAACATCTACGAGTATTTTATTTAAGCATAGACAAAAACCTAAGTATGTACTTGTAGTGGTCGATTGGAAGGCAACTATTATTAACAAACACATGTTTTAAATTGATTATAAACACCAATGTTGTTTTAAATACACACGAAAAATATATGATAATTTTTTACAATGGGGCATGCTATACGACTTGTTTTTTATGCTAGGTAGGTGCATTTAAAATTATCAAGGCTGGATCAATACCATCCCAAAATATTAAATATTGTAATCGGAATATAGAAATTGTAATGTTTCAGAACCGTAACATATCGAGTTCTCTCGAGCAATCACCGTAGAAATTACAAATAATAATAACGATGGAACAATTATTGTTTCCACAAAGCCCTATTAATACAAACAACAGGACGACACGTTTAATTAACAGAGATGTGATCAAATCATTAAAAATATGACACAGAGGATTTACATCACTTTGCAACAAATCGATTTCAGACAATACCCAATCGCGACGATGCTGCCACGAAAACAGCGGCAAGGATTGAACTATAAGCATGCCCCATCAATGTAGATTTTATTGTAAGAAAGAGACAAAAAATAAGTCACCTGCTTACTTATTTGAATAAATAAGGTTCCACAAATAATTATTCGTTCGAATATTTTGAGGCTGTTTCCGAAACCAAAATTTATTTGTGGAACCTAAATTTATTCAAATATTTTCGTGTAAATTAGGAAGCGTATCAAAGTATTTATTGAATAAGGTGGGGGTTGAACTAAAACCGGCAGTGCCGTTATCGTCTGTTCTATCCACGCTTAATCTTGCTGTCGCATTACGTTTCTTTGCTGAAGACCTTATCAAGCGAATGCCGGTACCAAATATTTGTCGGATGTACACAACTAACTTTGCCAAAAATTTGCAACAAGAATGATTGTGCCATTTCAGCATACACGACAAGAACATGACCCAAAAGAGAAGCCGCATTTAATATAAAATACACCAAAGCCCGAAACATTAGAAAACCCGTTTTCGATGTCATTCCACATAAATAATTAAATAAATTACCTCTCTGTAATATTTCGTATTGGAGGACTAATGCTATTCAATTTTTCGGCAAAGCCATTCGAAGAAGTGATAATCGCCCTCTTCTTACCGTTTTCAAGAAGTTATATAGTCGCCCTCTACTTAATGTTTACAAACTATTTGAATTGTTGAACGATTGGATTTTTTTTTCGCCTAAATGTATATTATTACCTTACATGTATTGTAATATATGTACATATATACATAGTTAATGAATTTAATAAGACGTTATAACAATGCGGCCACGATTTACGAACTAGATGTTCGACATAACGAACTGTATAATATTCCATAAATAATAATAAAAATTGTATTTATTTTCAAAAATAATAAAAACTACATTATTTAAATGTTTTTATTCAAAAATACTATATAAAACTACATATAAAAATATGATCAACAAAAAATATTATATATGTATATAACGTGCTGAACCAACATAACAATATTATTATAATAATGTATTCTACTTTAATTTGGAATTTGGGTACATTTGAAAAACCTACATTAAAACAATAATAATATAATGATTCATTGACATTTATTAATGTACTATTGTATTTATTAATTATTAAATTAAAGATATGTACTCAAACATTTATAATATGTTTGTATCAGAAATTGTAAACTAGCTTTGGTAATTTATGTTTCATTATAAATTATGTTATATTTTTGTGTAATAGTTATAATATCAAACTGATAAATGTATAATTTTAAGTTATGTAGATATATATTTTAACAACTATATATGTATGTACTAATTATTTTAAAATACGGTAACAATAAAGTATTACAATAATAATATTTAGTAATTGTAATTTTGAGTATATTTAACCATTTTATTTTATTGAATTTTAAAATACAAATCTATTTTGTAAGAGTATATATTGTTGGTTCACAATATCACAGGTATGAATATATCGTTGATGCTGATTAAGATTCTATATATAGAGTCAGGTGATGTATTATAGGTTATCCATATATTGTTATCAGCTACAACAACTCTGTTACATTATTTAAATATTTCTTTGTGTGCGGGCTCGTCCAATCCACATATTGATTTTTGAAACTAGAACTTATATTGTATGTATATATTTATTTCTTAAAATATAACATAATTTATTATACGTTTTTGTAATTGTTAAACTTAAAGAATAGGTCCTGATTCGAATTTTCTAATTGTAAAATTTATTTTGAGTATTGTGTAACTCAATTTCATACTTTTAAATTAATTTAACACAAACTCCGTAAATTTGGTATTTAATTTATGTTTTTCAATATGCTCATGGGTTTCTTCAACATAACCAGACTCATCACTATATTCGGAAACATTTCCATCGTTGCCATCGTCGATGCACAACTTTCTTAGATTATTTATGTCAGTATCATTAATATTTTCGTTTAGACATCCACCTCGTGTGCGACTATCATAATTCAAATGTTGTCGTTTTATATTTTGACTAAATAATTTGGTTTTATCCTCATCATATGTACCACTATTATTACCCGTCATAATATGGATATCCACCTGAGACTCTATAAATATTTCGGAATCTTCCTTTAAAATTTGATTTTTTGTATCATCATCCAGCGGGAATGTAATGCTGCGGTGAAATTTTTGAATTGTTTTAAATTTATTTCTAGTATTTGGAGTATTATTTAAAGGTTCCACAACGACTAAATTATCGTTTTCGTGTAAAATGGTTACTAAACTAATTGTTTCACAGCCGCTTGATACGCTCGTCTCATCGCTGTACACATTTCGATCATTGTTGGCATTTGAATTATCAAGGTAATCTGGTTCAACCGCTGATTCTGGTGTATTCATATTCGATAATGTATGTTTTCGAATTATATCTAAAATATCGTTTTGATTGAAAAATACGTGACTATCTGGTTCTATCTCATTCTGATAAATATTATCGGTACCCTCCAAATCATCCAAACTTTGTGAATTTCGTCCTAATTTATTTTCATTCGTAATTTCTTTTTTGCCGGCACTACACTCGATATCATCCAAATCGTTTAAACTTGTACTATTTAAATTACTTTTTAATTTCATATCGTAATACGACATTATTTCACCTTCGAGTGGTTCCATCACTGTATAATCGTCATCATTTTCTGATTCTTTTAGTGGCGTATTCATTTGTTTGGTTGCATCAATATTGGGTATGCTAAACGTAATTGTCTTTTGGAAATCACTTCGTTTACTGCGCCGTAATGAATTTCGGCGTTTTAGTGCGGAACCTCGAGAGCCGCGTCTACGACCGAGTGTCATTGTAGAATATTTTAAACCATTTTCACCACTCATTTGTGGCCCCTCGTTTGATTTTCCACTCGATTCATCTTCCTCTCCTTCTTCAAATTCATCTTCTTCGCCGATAATCTCTTCAATTGCCATTAATTTTGGTGCGGATTTTGAACGTTCCAGAGGCGGACGATAGTTATTACCGCCAACGCTTAACAATATTTTGCGACGTGGCATACTTGGATTTTCATAAACTGAATTTACTAAACTAAGCCGTGCATTTTGTCGCGATATTTTATCTCGTTTAAATTCACAAAGGGCCCGTGCAATATTTTCCTAAAAATAAAAATCGAATTAAGTACTTTTTCATTTAACTATGTTATGCCACAAATTTAATTACCTGTAATTTTTTACCAATTTCTTGTGCAATTAGATTCTTTGTGCATAGTACAGCATGACATCTCATTTCATTTTTTAATTTTCTGCCTTCATGACGATACACCCAACAGAAAATTCGGGGGTAGTTTTTAGGCGCCGCACAGTATGTTATCCGATGCGACCAATATTCGGTTAAGCCATGTTGTTTTGTGGTAGCCTTTAATCCCGATGAACAAACCCGAATTTTCATTACGACATCAGGTTTATTGTTTTGAGTATAATTACGCCATAAAGTGGCTAATGGTTTGTCCACACATCCCTCACCTAAATAAACAAGAAATAATAACTATTATTATATTTCATCAATTAATATGTTTGGGGTGGGAAAGATGGCCTTAGTTAAATGGTTTAGAAACAGCTCAAATATCATCCTCACTTGCATACGGTGCACCCTGCTAGGTAACTAACGAGGATCTGGCGACCAAGACACGGCGGTATATCACCACGATATACTACTCACGGCGGAGACCCACTAGCAACTCGTACTGGTCGGAGTGGTAGATGATCCATGACCAGAAAAAAAAAAAATTCAGGTAATTGTACCCCAGGTGGTAACCCAGCTAAGCAGCTGACAAATCCACCATCTAACGAGGCTGGCGCAACGGATTCTGGGGTGAGCCAATCATTGTTTAAAAGCCCTTTTGGGCAACCCAACCCATTTGGTCAAAAACCCAAGGGTGGCAAGATCACCACCACCATTAGCGAACACCTTGATAAAGGGATACCGCAGAACTGCGCAATAAGATTTACGAAATAGAAAAGTTAATTTTAAATCTAAAAAAAGATCTCAAAAACTTACAGCAAGAAAACAAGGAGTTAAAAGATGCTTTAAATGTAGTAATATCTGAGAAAGAAATCACTAAGGTAAAGCAAGAAAATGATACCAATATATAGGTTATGTATGAAACAGACAAGGAATAACTCAACAGAGAAACGGGATGGATTCTGAACCGTAACAAAAAAAAAGAAACGCAAGTTGAGTAAATCGCCACAGGTTCCACCCGCACTGAAACAATCAATTGAGCAGCTTCCAACCGGAAGTAAGAATTTACAACAGGAGGAAAAAGCTCAGATTTCACCGAAACACAAACAATCAAGTAAAGAACTCTCAACTGGAAGTAAGAATATACAACTGGAGAAAAAAGTGCCACGGCCACCTTCAGTTATAATATCTAATTGCAATAATTATCAGAGAATTAGAAGGACAACAATCGAATAAAATTTCAAGCTATACAGCGTTAAATAGTGGTGATATTCCTACGAAGATAAGCAGATAAGGCAAACCAAAGTCATTGTTAAGAAACTACGCGCTTCTTGCAAACCAGAAAAGATAAAAGTATCTTTTGGAGAAACGATACAAAATTAACGAAGTTACACATCTGCTAAAAAGAGTTGACAAAACACCTCTTCCATTATACATATATGTTATCTTTTGAAAGAAGAGAAGACATTAAAAATATTTATGCAATCAGCGAAATACTCCATATGAAAGTGCAAATAGAAGCAGTTAAAAAATCTAAACTGATTCCCCAGTGCAAAAAGTGCAAGTTTATAGACACACGCAATTTTGTAATAAGGAGCCCCACCAAAATGGAGAGGCACATCCAGCCAACTACAGAGGTTGCATTGTTATAAAAGAGCTGCAAACAATTTGCAACAAAACAAGGGAAACTTCAATAAGTACCAGACTAGTTCACAAGAAGAAAAGCAAGAAAGAGCTCTCATATCAATCATGCAAAGGCTCACCCTACTCGAAAAGATTTGAACAATATCAGAGTTAGCATCTCTTTGCTAATTAAATATGGCACATAATCTATAAATTCTTGAATGTAACTGCAATGTTATATTACAATGATAACACGAAATACAACTATTTCTTGATTTAGAAAAAATAGATATACATATGCTTATTATCTGAAATACACCTTATTACTCAAAGTCATATAAAAATTCGTGACTACAAAGTTCACTCAGCAGTATATACGAGGAGGCAGTGCCGTGATTATAAAAAAAGATATTAAATACGATCTCCAACAAAAACTTGAAAGTGATTAAATACAAGCAATTATCGTTAGCATTAATACCCGCAACCACAAAGTAGTGGTAGCCGCAATATATTGCCCACCTAGATATAACATCAAACAGAATGCTTATACTCACTTCTTCAAGCAGCTACAGGTGAAAAATTCATAATCGGAGGTGACTTCAGCGCAAAACATACAGACTGGGGATCAAGACTAACAACAACAAAAGGGCAAGAATGATAAATAATGATAATAATAAATAATAATAAACAATAATACAAATGATAAACAGATTAGACACATATACTGATTGAACAAATTTTAGGGATGAACTAAACAATTGCATCATTTTAAACATAAAACTTTCATCAGAAGAAACATTGGAACAGAAGGTGGAAAAGCTCGTCAAAGATATACAGCAATAAAGATAGTGATTATTCATTGTGGGAAGTAACCAAATATTTGAAAAGGCCAGTTAAGCACATATCAAAAATAAGAACAAATAATGGTCGCCTAGCTAAAACCAAAGAAGAAAAAGCAGAAAGTTTCGCGGATTATCTCGAGCGTACCTTTCA
Organism: Tipula unca; assembly: GCA_951394425.1. Taxonomy (NCBI): domain Eukaryota; kingdom Metazoa; phylum Arthropoda; class Insecta; order Diptera; family Tipulidae; genus Tipula; species Tipula unca. The sequence continues at coordinate 4,591,268 of OX596380.1, read as the reverse complement.
GCCCAATTTAACAACACTTAATCAACGGGATATACTGATTGAAAACTATACAACTGTCCTGAGACAAGAAATTTCATTAACTAATGCTAAAGAAGTGAAACAAGAAATAAAGAACCATGTATAATACATAAAAAATCACCAGGAGATGACTTGATAACTGGAGAGATTCTCAAACAACCATACCTAATAAAGCTATTAAAAAAATATCCAGGTAAGCCACTAATTGAATTAACCTCGTACAGACCTATATCACTTCTTCCAATTATGTCAAAACTGTTTGAGAGTTTGGATTTAGAGAGAAACACTCCACAATCGATCAAGTCTATAGAATAATAGATTTAATAGAAAAATCATTAGAAGAAAAACAGATTTGTTTAGCATGTTTCTGGACATAGATCAGGTATTTGACAACGTATGGATAGATGGTTTAATATTTAAATTGGAGAACACTGTGCCATTTGAGTATTGCGAACTGCTAAAGTCATACCTGAAAAGAAGATACTTTAGAGTTAAACAGCTGAAGCAGGAGTCCCGCAGGGAAGTGTCTTAGGGTGGTTCCTTTTCGTACTATTTACAAGCGACTTACCGCAGCCGAACGATACAACCGCGTTTGCAGGTGATACTGCAATTCTAGCAGTTGGTGACACAATCGGTGAAGTCACATTCAAATTACAATAATAACCATGAATAATATATACATGAATGGCTAGCTAAGTGGAGAATTAAAGTGAATGAATCGTAGTCTACTCACATTAACTTCACTAGAACCACTACAAAGCTAGAAAGCAGAGCTGCAATTAAAATATAGAAAAATGTACTGATTAAATGGTAGAAATTCCCAGTTATCCATTCATAATAAATTTATTTAAACAAGTGCTCAAGTCGGTCTGGACATTTGGTATTCAACTATGGGGATGCACCAAAACCAGCAATCAACAGATAGTTCAACGATTTCAAAATAAAGTTCTCAGAGGGATTGTAAACGCCTCTTGGTACACTAGTAATAGTGACCTTCATATAGAAATCTCGGATAGACACAGTCGTAAGTGAAATAAAGATGTGTGGTCGAAAACACCAGGAGAGGCTCCATCATCACCCTAACATCGAGGCTGTAAGACTACTTCATCAAAAGGGCATCATAAGAAGACTCAAATGACTAAAACCTTTTGAGTTTCCTGAATAGTCCGCATAATGCAAAATCAACCAAAACAACACTTTATGGAAAGAATACATATAGGAGTGCTTTATTATTATATTATCAGAGTCAAACGCTGTTAGTCAAAAATGAATAGTAACTTTGTAAAAAAATTTGATTGTTATCATAAACAAAATTAATATGTATGTACGAGTATGTATAAGGCACGTTTGAATCTAGAACGATTCCAAAAATAAGATTTTTCTTTAAAATAACCTTTGTTATACACAAAGGATTTTTAAATTTTGTGGTGCTATATGTTTGTTCACATTTTTAAATTCTGTAATAATATTTAGTGCCAATATTTTTATTCTTAACAAAAATGAAACGCTCAATTATCGAGATATTATTATTAAACTCATTTATTTTTTGTATCGGCATGCGACATATTGGATCACTTAACAGTTTTCTGTATATGTACATAATTATATATATACATATACTCGTATATATATAAAATAAAAATACGTATATAATCTGTTAGCATTTGCCAATATTTACGATAATAAAATTCACAGTAAAATTCTAATCATTTGCGCCAACTTTCGGACGTCATTAAAACTCAAGGTAATGTAAAATTATAGAATCAATATTAATTACATAAAATTATAGAGATTTACTCATATTTCGTTTAAATTCAGTTTATGAACAAAAATATTATATATATTGTTGTAACAAATTATCGGTTTCAGCTTCACATTTTTGTGCAAATTTAATTTATAAATATCAAAATTGAGCGAATTAAATGTTTGTCGAATCGTTAAATTTGGCTATAAATAAACTTGTCTAGACCAAATTATTATAATTAATTAATAATAATCAATATCTATAATTTATATGCTTAAAATTAAAAACATTTCCTATAGGTAAATATAATCAATGAAAAAGTTTTAAATAAATAAATCTATATATAAGGTAATTAATTTTCAGTCAATATTTCTTACTTAAACTAGTTATTTTTATATTAAATTAGCGATTGGTCGTCACATTGCTATTTTCGTGCCAGCACACACGTCGCATTTTTATCGCAAACTTGTGGTGCCACGCGCAGATCAAATATTAAATTTTTGCACCTAATATAAAGCATGTATGTATATATGTAGGTATAACAAAATATATTTCCGTAAATTAAAAAAAAAACAAAATATTTTATATTTTCCGTAAATATTTTTTAATACACAACAAACAAAAAATTGATCCAATATACATATATGTAGATATAGTTAAACTTAAACAATTATTGAAAAAGGCAGTCATCACACGATGTTTAAGCACATAATAATAATATCGACTTAACTATAATTTCAATCAAATGTGTCATCATGGATAATCATGGTTTCACACTTATGTAAATTCGAACAGCGCCATAAACTGACGTAAAATGGAATTACCGCGAATCATTCCTAATTAATTTCTTTTTCGCATGCAGAAATAATATGCGGACTTATTTACGCTTTTTATTTCAATTGTTTATGTATATAGGATTCATAAATTAACATCTCAAGTTTTTGAAATTTTTATAATGTATATATGTATATATAGAATATAAATTAATTAAATAGTTGAACTGAAAAATGAAATTAGTTTGTATAGGGTGTCATTTATTTCATTTGAAAAACGATTGGTACATAATTTCAAAAATGTAAATTTACATAAGTGACATTTCACTTGCCAATTTACAACCACAATGCTGTATAATGAATTCAAATTTGGAATTCGTTGAATTCCTTCTGAATTGATGGTAGTGCAATTCCAATTCCATTTTGTAGTTACTGTGTTTGTCACCAAAGTTTTCGTATTTGTCAAACACCACCAACTTTTTGTACATGTCAAAAATAAATCACGAGAATTTGTTGGTTATTTCTTTTGGCCAAAATTGAATTCTAATTCCAATTCCTTGTTCAAATGAAATGTCACTATAATTGATTATTGTAAAAGTAGGATCAACGCCTCTCGCTGTAAAACCATGAAATATTCAAGCTGTAATAAATTACTCGAATAAAATATATAACATAAAATGTTCAATCAGCAAGGCTTTGAAACAAATTAATTTTAAAAACAAAATTATTAAACGTCAACTTGCACAGCTAGCTTTTTTACTACGTTTTCGCTAGATAGTATCCATGATGCTGCAATCGTCAATATATAAGTAAAAGGTTATTCACACTTATTTGACAAAATTTACTTAAACGTAAATTCTTCCAAGTAAATATTTTTTTTTGTTCACTTCACCAAAATTATTTGGTAAAAATAAATAATTTTGGTCAATTTAATCGATCATATGGGCATTTATTAATAAACAGATTCCCTGATGGCCAAAATAAAAACGAATGAAACATGCTGCATTACACTAATAATAATCTAATAAATAAAATTATGTAATACCGCTTCATTTGATATAAAACAGGTAAGGTCAGGCAATTTTTTTCATACACATTATATACATATTTATTATAGATTTTACCATAAATTATCTAACATTTTAATATTATTTCCGATAATTCTTATATAATGTTGATGAATAATTATTTTGCATTTTAATACAAATGTTATTCCGGAAATTATTTTAGACTTTTTGTAAAGAAATGCAAAATAGAAATTTCTTTTATTTTAGTTTTAGTTTTTTATGTTTTTGTTTTATACGAGAAAACTTTCTTTTTTAGTTTGTTTATAAATTGTTTTTGAAGAAATTAATTTCCAACATGTACATATGTATGCATGTACATATGTATTATATATTAGTTTAAAATAATTTGGTGTTATCTTTGTCTATAATTGTATATTAAATAGTGATATGAAATCAAATAATTTAATTATCTGCGAATGAGTTTTTATTATTTGAGAAGAAAATGGAAAACTGTATTATGTTTGGTAATAACAGAAAGTTTCATCATACATACATATCTATGCATAAATAATGTACTAAAAATAGCAATGTTGTTTACAAATTAATTTACTGACAATGACAATTGTAGTTATATATACATATATGTACACAATTACATATATGAATGTGTGAGCCCATAATGGCATCATTTTCAAAAGAAAAATCCCGAATTTATTACAATTCGTTTACAGTTTATTTTTATACATCTATATCATACGAGATGGAGTTCTCCAATTATTTTTTAAGAAAATTGATTTGCCAATTTAAATTAAAATCAAAAAAGACGTAAAATTCATTAGCATAATGGCAATAACATGTAAATCACCCAACATTTTTTTTTTAATTTTATGCAATCCATTAAAATTTAATGTAGGCATATACATACATATACATGTAATGATTAAAATACTCTAACACTTCTAATAATAATCTAAATATACGTATATTAAACTAATAGGTCTTAACATTTTCCAACGTGTATCTAGTGCACAAATTCAACAAACCAGAATTACTCTGTTATTTCTTTTGATTTTAAATCTGGTAAACGATTTAAAAACCTCTTCCACATTCTAAATTTTGATCATTGTCATTTTTTTTATGAATAACATAAATATTATTATCATTTTTTATTTGGGTTATTGATTTTCATGTCAACATTTTATGTGGCTTTTTAGTAATCATATACTAATCGTAAATATATTGAGAAAATGATAGTGTTGAATGAAATTTTTTTAATTAAGACACATATATATATGTATGTATATTATTATGTAGTTTGAATACATCTACATGCATACATATTCACGACACGAATCTGCGATAAACGATTTATCATGAAACCACATGTTTTACAATGAATTTTATCAGTTAGTGGTATGTTCGTGTTTATGTGTGTGAACTGTGATTGTCAGAGCCGGATCATAGTATGCCTCAAAGGGACCTGGCCTCCAGGGCCCGTTTTACCGTAGGGCTTTTATATCAATCTAATTGATATTTTTATCAAAATTAATAAACATTTTGACACAAAAATTATTCACACAATATACCTGTAATATAATATGTAAGTTTCCAATATGGAATAAAAATTGTATTACCTATCCAGTTTTAGATTTTTTTAAATATTTGTTTATACCTAAAATCATTGTAGAAATATTTCACTCTTTTATTTCTAAACCGATTATGATGAAATTCGACAATCCGAGCAAATAGCACCGTTGACAGGTACTCTAACTCTAAAAATGTCAATAATTCTTTTTTGAAATTTTAATATTAAACGCTCATGAAAATACAATCTAACTGAAATTTTGGGATATTTCTCAAATTTTGAATGTTCATTCGAAATTAAAATGATTTTTTGAATATTGGAATATCATTCGGAATTATAAATTTTACAAATTTCCGTAAGCTTTTAAGAGTCACCAATAATTAATTCCCGAAGTCATACCCAAACTTCCACGTGGCAAAACTTCGATGAATCAGATTTAATAGGGGTTTCAAAAATGTATCAGAATTTATAAACATCCTTTAATTATAGAACGAATTTTCGAACTTCCATTTTAAATGTTAGAAAACCTCGCAAATTCTCCAAACTACTTTAAAATATGTATATTAATAATAAAAAATATGTTCTGATCATTTGAATTGTACACTAAATTTGTCAAAATTACGCAAAATCTAAATTTTGTAAAACCATTTCTTCAAGACTGCTTCATCAAGGAAGCCATTTCATCAAAACTGCTTTTCCCAATCTATTGCTAAGTTTGATGGATTATAGGTCAGAAAATCTATATATGCTGCGCTCATTGAAAAAATTGAGCAACGAGTTATGTTTTAAAGAAATATTTTAATTTCTTTTTCTAATGAGCCACCTTAATATAGGGATTCCAACACACAACTGTTTAAGTTTGAATAAAGTTGCGGTGATTCTAATTCAATTCAACAATTGTTGCTTTATCATACATATATGTATAGTAAAAATAAAGTATTGCTAATTGCTATCGAAAAAAAATAGTTCTGATTTTGTTTTAGACACATGCCTTGAAGTCGCCTGGGCTCAAATTACAATTTTCTTAAAATGTCTGTATGATGTGTCTGTCTGCCTCTATGATTGTGTGTTAATAATAATTTTTCTGTCACCGAAAACTCAAAATCTACACTTAAAATGCTTTTATCTCTTGTAGGTGACCCTAGTAGTAGGGTCACCTCTTTTGATCCATTTATTCAGAAACATTAAATTTAGTTGTTGCCAATAAGCTACTATAACTATAGCATCATGTGAAAACTATAACTATAACGATAGTAGCGAATGATATATCATAAAACAGTATAACAAATATAAATGTTAAATAAATTTTATGTACGAATATAAAAGAAAAGCTATATTTTAATAAAAGAAATTATAAAAGTCATACTAGATATCGATTACCAAGCCTAATTTAATATAGAATATTTCTGTAATGGATACAGGTTTTTATGGCAAAGCAAGAAATAAATTCTGTTAGTCAAATTTTCGTTCTAGCCATAAGAAAAATGTCCATTATCTAAAATTACAGATCAAGCGTGAAGTTTGGATAATATCTAATAAATCTTCAGACATCTGTGTCGACTTTTGATTTTGCCATTTTTACGAGATGTTAAATATTACGGTACTATAACAGAAAACTTTTGTTCGTGGTGGAAAATTTCATTTTCGTGCTGATATTAAAAAATTTTGTATTTTTTATATTTTTTTCGGGATAATATTCAAAAAATCCAGTGACATTGGTATATTAGTGCAACCACCGTATTTGTGGAGAAATAAATTGAAAAAATACTCTATTAAAAAATTTCACAAATCGTGGATTTACGCGTCGCTACAACAATAAAACTATGCCTCACATAACCGTCGCATTCTTAAATACGTTTGAACGTTTGAACACAGGACACAATTGAAGGAAAGGCCCAATGGCAAAATTTATAACAATGTTATGTGGTAGGCATGGAATTCTCTCAAAACGTCTGATAATTTGTCTCGTTTGATTACTTAGAAGATTATTGGCTTAGCGGGTAAACACACCTCTTCTAAACTTGCAAGTGGTCTGGATATCATTCAGCGTTGAATCTAATAGTCGCCAAACAATTAAGATTATATATTTTAATTTGTTGTTACAAGCCGTAGTTCTTGGCGTATGATCTGATCCGGATCAGATCATATCTGCTTTCCTTACATTTGTATAGCCGCATTTCATGAAATCAACACAAAGATTGTATTATTTTTTGTTTTTAGGCAATTATATTGATCCTAGTAGCATACAAAAATAGTACAATTTTTATGTTTATTTCATGAAACGCAGCTATACAAATGAAAGAAAAGCAGATATGATCAGATCATACTCCAAGAACTACGGCTACAGTAAACAATTTGGAAAATATTCGTTTGTTTTCTTTAAGAAAAACTCAATTAACCGAAAACCTTTGTGTTATCGAAATGTATTTATTTTTAACTGTTTAATCAAAAAATTTCAGTTTAACAAAAATCTAATTGTAACCTATTTTCCCGAAATTAATGAATTTCAAGGTCATTCACTCAACAATTTTTATTAGAAGTAATTTTCTTCATTTTGCATCGTTTCCGAGATAAAAGTCTGCCATTTAAAAAACTTATCCTGTACAACTTGCTTGTGATGCAATGCAGATAGACTTTTGATAGAAGTACCACTTGAAATATTTCATAAGTATTCGTGGAGATTTGTAGAAATTGATTAGAAAATCGATGTTAAAAGTAAAAAAAGTATTGTTAAAAAATAACTGGTACAGATGCTGGATGATTGATGATGGAACAAAATTTTAATTTGGGTCGTGTCATCTGACATATCAAATGAAACGTATTTATATAAGCACCCTAATGGTATATGTAGAAATTATATTCAGATGTTTTTTTTTAGAAATTTAAACTTTTGTCATGTGCTTTTACAGAAAGCTAAACAACAGAATTTTAGTTTATACAATCAAAGCCATCTTAATAAATCAAGCCTCCATGTTCAAAACGAACTTTTATTAGTGGGTCTAAAATGACAAAAATAATCGCTCTCTTCATACATTTTATATGGAGAGACATGATTTTCGTTTATAGAAATATTTGAATGAAAAGTAACTCAAAATTATAATTTTTTGAAATCAATTGAAACTATAAACATTGGTTTTCACCTGACTTGAAGGATTTTTCCGTGGGGTTTTCCATTTTATTGTATTAATTAAAGGAAAATAAGATACTTTATTCTCTAATAAAGCTCAAATAGAAATAGAATAAAAATTTGTTAGAAAGGGACATTTTGTACATAACCAACAAAATAATTTATTCCCAACAAATAAATAAACCAAAAGAAGAAAACATCAATGTTTTTTTTAAAATGGAACAAACATAATGATCATAAAACAACGCAAAAAACGAGAAAAAATATATGAACACAATTTTTTATTTCATAGCAACAACAAAAAGCTATCACATAAAAAATAATATTGAGAGCTTAATTAAGATGGCTTTGATACAATTTATTAAAATAATTATTTACCTTTCGCCCATCCAGTCAGTACATTTCCCAGATACACCACTTTAAATTCTGGATCTGGTTCGCTTATATTGACCGAATTTGATCGTCTTCTCAATAATTTTCCGAGACCTCTCGACAGGGTTCGTATGGCTTTTAAGCTCATATCTTGGTCATTACTATGTTTTGTATTCGTTACGGTTGCATTACTATTCTCGTTTACACTATCATAATTTGTATTATCGTCATCCAATAGATCATCATCATATGTAATTTTTTGATAAAATCTTTCCACTTTAACTTTATTTGAACTACTATTATTATTATTATTTATACTACTTAAATTTGTATTTGTGTTACTACTATTATTACTAAGATTATGTAAAGTGCTTTGCTGGTGTAATATTAATTGATTTGTTTCATTTTTCTTTGTACTGTAATTATTACCAAAAAGTTTAGCTATTGATGCACTTTTGACAAATTGTTTTGGTTTATTTTTTAAAATTAAATTTACATCATCATCACTATTTATAGAACTAGTTACCAGTGTAGTATTTTTTTTTCTATATGGAAAACTATTAAATATATGCATATTTTCTAATTTGGTTAGATGTTTCGTTGAATTTTCGAATAATTTGCATCCAGTCGATGTGGTTATCACTTCTGATTTGTTAACAGTCTTTTTAACAAAATCAGTTTCGTCGATGTCTTTTCGTTCAGTTGCCATGTTTAAACAATTATTTCGATGTAATTTTGTAAAACTTAAAATTAAAATTGTTTTTTTGTAAATCAAAAAACACTATAATCACTTCGTTTATTTGTTTTAATTTAAATCCATTGTATTTTATCAAATTTAGAAAATTTGTAAAAAATAAAACTGTTTTCCGTTATCCTCCGTTTCTCCTCGTACTTAACTAATCAGTTTGTCCACATGCAAATTTGTCTGAAATTACACCAAAAAATAAATATTATTAATAACAATATTATAATTTAAATCATATCACGTACTGCGATATGCGTTGAAACATGTTTTAGTAACTCCTAGTTATATTATTTATGTACAGTACAGTTTTAGTGACATATTTGTAATAATAATAATAGTTGGATACATTGTACAAAATATAATAGTAGAAAGTTGTCCCAAAAAATGTCTAAGTTTGAAATAACAATTATGTGTATAATATGTACTCTATTATTAATTCAAAACAAACTATAACATGAAAGTAAGTGATGCAATTTTAATTGAATGTTTAAATTAAACAAAAAATTATAATGATAATTTTGATTTTTTTTAATGTATATTGTATGGATATAAATTATAAACAAAAACAAAAATTATTTAATTATTTTACTACATATATACCAACACAAAATTAAAATTAATTATATTTGATTGTGCATATAGATGCGATATGATGAAAGCTGTCTACGTCTTTATACGTGATTTAAACATGATTTCGCTAATTAATTTTTAATATCACATTTGGTCACACGTTCGTTATCTAATAATATTATTAATAGTTTAATATAATAGTTTTTTTATATTTATTAAGATTTACACAACGTATATATTTTTTAATCAATAAAGCTAATTGCGATATAATTGCGAACAACCATTAAATATAAAATTAATATTATTGTTAGTGATCGCAAAAATGGTTTACATATTATTAAAGTACAAGATACAATTTTGTTTCTAGAAAATAATCTCAAAACTAGATAAATAAAACGAAAGACATATATATTTTTTTGTTAAAAGAATTTTATTCAATCATTCTGCGCAGCTTCTCAATTTCGTAATAAATAAAATTAGCACAATAACTTTTAACGTATATAAATTAATGTGTTAAATTAAATTACATTTAAAATATTAATGGTGGTTTCACCATAAATTCAGACGAGATTATATCATATGCTCCTATACAAGAGCGAGATGTACTTCTATAAAACACATTTGATCCGAGTATATCGTGAAATTTACAACACAATTGCACTAAATATAGTTAAATTATAAATCTATTTTCGTAAAGCCAAAATCCAACTTTTAGTTATGATACCTGCCACAAGATCGCTACATTAATCCTTTATCTGGATTTTTGTTTTGTTCCCAAGGAAACAGCAAAATTTAATTCAATTTTTTTTTATGTGTTGGTACACGGACATCTATTGCATAAAATAATTATTTGTAATTGCGAATTTAAGAAAACATAAAGTCTGCTGCGCTCCTCAATTACTTCAGAACATTGGTATAATTTGAGAAATAAAATAACCTGCGTCGGATGAATCTGATGAGGACTTTGATCTTATCGAATAAGGTGAATTATACCACCTCAAACTGATATCGAGAAATTGAATGTCGTAATTTTTTGAGTTTTTCATTTAGCCGAAGCAAATTATTAGTACATATAAGTATTTGCGGTGGTCGATTAGAAAACAACTACCAAGTTTAATTGATCAGATTCCTTCATAAACCCCACATATGTATGTACATGATATTAAAATTCACATTTGTGCACCATTCAGCCTTCACGAATGAAACACTTAATCAATTCCTCCCATCTGACCATAGATACGTTATACTAATTGGCCATGGAAAAAATCAACATAATTTTTCTAACAAGCTGATTTATATGTAGGTTTAAGCTTGAATGAAATATTTGTATACACATTTGATTAAAGCAAATTCTAATTTTATAATATTCTTTAAAGAACAGTGTTCGCATACAGTGGTGTAAATCAGCCCATGCAAGCAATGCATCGCTTTGGGGCCCATTAAGAAACCAAAGTTAGTAATTTATTAATGATTAAAAAAATTTCAGGTGACCTTTCTGTGTCACTTGCAATGCAATTACTGCTTGGCGGTAAACCTAATTTGCAAAACTAAACCCCGTTTTCCAAATTGCTGAATTATGGTTATTATTCAATACAATGATATGATTGCAAGTGTTCCAGAAGTGTATTTATTATTAATATTATTTCTAACCATTCCTATCACAGTGGCAACTGCCGAACGCTCATTTTCGAAATTAACATTAATAAAAAATTTCCTATGGAATTCAATGGAGCAAACCCGTTTATCGGATTTAGCGTTATTTATAGCATAGATGCTAAAGAAGCAACATTTTAATTAAAAACGTATGTAACATTTTTTAAATTTGTTGGCCGTATATTTACATTAATTAAATTTTGTTGTTGTAAAGTCCACGTATAATAGTGTGGATTACGCTCTCCCAATACCAATGTACAGGGCCAATACATATGAAAACTGAATTAGATGGTTCCGAATTACATAATTTGGTAATCAAATATTCACCACCGTACACGACTTTTTCCTCTTGGGTTTTGAAGTATCGCTATATACATACCGCTACATATTATAAATCAGAAAGTCCATCTGTTATTTTTTTTTCCTAATCGTGATAAACTTGGGCCCCTTAACCAATTGTGACGGGTTTACACCAATGTATAGAGAAATTACTCAGATAAAATGCAGAGAAAGTTTTATCTCAATCGGGCTTTAATCAACTGATCAGTAAAACACAATCTCTTTTAAGTTGTCGGTAAATATTATATTTTTCCGAAACAACCAAGCACTCACTTAACCTGAACCTAAAATCAGCACGTCACCTTAACCCACAAAACAGCTGTGCCGGACCCCAACTTCACTTAAATATTTGATGTACCAGATTTCAGTCAAGCACCTAAAATTTCATAGAATGTGTATCGCCAATGTTTAAACAAGGCACAGGATTGTGTTAATTGTTTAAACAAATGTTGATAAATAAAATTCAAAATAAAAAAGACAGCTCAATAATGCGGCGCACTTAAAGAAGGGCACACACTACCCCAGCGCCAATGAACTCAATTTTAACATGTTTTAATTTTATCTCTGTATTTCTTATATCGGACCTTTTTTGAACTTTGCGTTGGAGCCGATTTTTCCCAGTTACGCCCCTGTTCGCATACCATCTATTTCATCGTAAAACTTAACGTCATTCATTGAAACCGCGTAATAACAAATTTTACTTCACTGAAAGAGCTTAATAATTAAACCAATTTCAATGAGTCAAAGTTTATGAAATTATTAAAATAATTTGGAGAAATAAACTTCATAACTTTAGATTAAATCCGGGGTCTATATATAGCCAACCCTTTCTCGAAAGGTATCAACGCATGGCATCCATTTTTTTCGTGCTATCGACATAGTCGTAAGACCAATACAACTTATATATAAAACCAATGTCTCATAATTTTATGCCAACATTCAAAAACAATTAAATAGAAATTAAATTGTTGTTATTTACATGACATGTGCACTTAAATCTATGCTTAAGTGATTTATGGGCCAAAATCGGACATTTAAATATTTAATTAGAAATTTTTGACAAATAGTAATAAGTGTGAAATAATTATTAAAATGTGTAGTAGCAAATCACAATATGTGCTTGCCACATATGTATCTCCATTGATTTAAAAGGTTCATTTGAGAACGTAGAAATTAACACATCATAAAATTAATTTATTCATGTATATCGCGAAAATAAAATAAAACAAAAATTGTGAATGTCAAAAATTGCGTTTAACCGAAATATAGAGAAAAGCTTAACGATCAATTAGAATTTATTATTTATTATTTACAATTTGTTTAGGTCGATTAATAAATTATTAACAAAAATCGAGTATAGACATAAACCAAGTCGCTTATACGTCATTGTAAGCGAAAAATATTTAATTGTGCGTAACAATTATTACTAAAATTGTTGACAAGATCAGAAGGTATTACGACGTATGTAGGTTAACAAAAAAATAATATTTTCGCCACCATATTTAAATAATAATAATAATATGTAGGTACTTATTTTAAATTTAATTAAAATTCATGGCACTACTTTCCTATTAAAATAAAAAATATATAGAAATGATCTTCTTTAGCTGTTATTCAAATATAAATAAGGCTTATTGTTTAATAATAATTATTTTATACAATTAAAAATAACGTGAATAGCACACACGGGTGTGTATTTGTATTTGAAGTTTTTATGTATATGTATATTGAAATTTTATAATTATTAAAACAATAAAATTAAATATTTGATTATTGATTTACTTTTTTTGGCGTAATATGAAACGATACGACTTTGAAACGTGATAAAATAGTTTAATTGTTATTATTAAATTATAACATCGTTTAATGTAATTTATATAAATATATTGTGTACATCATTTAATCATAAAATTTAATAAGTTTACAAATTTGTGACAACAATACGACGACGCGTAAATTTAATAAAGGTTAATTGCTTTAATGATATTCTGAAGTAAATTGATGTTCTTTCTTGTTTGTTACATTCAATAAATATCTAGTTTAGTTAATAACTAACATATAGATATTATGATTTGTAGGTGGTGTTAAAATATGTTAACTAAATACTTTATGCGTATATATGTATGTAATTATATCTGGAAGTATTTTCACTCGTTGCCGGAAAATATTATTAAACTACCTATATTTTTATAGAAAACATTTATATTGAACAATGTCAAATATGAATATACATATATATATATATATATATATATATATATATATATATATATATATATATATATATATATATATTTTACATTCTATCTAGAAATAAATTTATTATTACCTCAAACTAGGTTATAATTAAATTTCAAAGAGCTTGGCATTATGAATAATTATTCATTGTTTTAACAAAAAAACAAACCAAACACCAATTTAATTCATTGTCAATATAGAACACAAGTGAACGTGTTCATATATAAAAAAAACCTGTATGTGTTGTATATACATTATATTTTTTAATTATCTATCTGCTCTTCATATATTATACAATTTAAATGAATCATAATGGTTCTGTGTATATTGGTCAACAACTGTAGACAATACTGCGCACAGGTTTATATACATTAAATACACACATGATAAATTACAATAATCTATAATACGCATCACTAGGTTTGATGTTCACGTGGAAAAATTTGGAATACATAATTATATTATAGTTTATAGAAAATTTACTTATGTATGTCACCTGTTTTTCCAAATAGAAATAAATACATTGGCTAATTTAAAACGTGCAAGCTTAATAAAAATATTAATTTAGTTCTATTTGTTCAAAGAGTTACCTAAAACATTTGCAAGATTATTCTACCTATATAAAGTACAATTACTTTGACATTCTGATTAGTATAATTATCTAATTAATGCTATACAGAAGGTTTGAATCTTTTTATTTTTAGCCTAACTAAATATATGCGCAAAATAATCAACAGTAACTGGTTTTATATATACTCGTATATATATATAGAAATCGATTAGATAACGCGACACTGAAATGTTACAAAACTAAACAATTAATGACGATTTTAACTAATATTAAAAAATTAAATAGACGTGATCAAAATATAATCTTCACCAAATAAATTATCAATTAGTTTAAATAATACACAAAATAAAAATATATTAAGGTACTAAAAATAGCTCTGTACACTGTATTAAATCAGAACTGATTCTCATGATGAAATTGTTTTAAATTTTTATTAATTTATAAAAATACATATAAATATTCTAAAATAACCCTCCATATTTTATATAGTTGTTATATGACAGTTATGTCTTATATAAGTGTACATATATTTTATGTTTAATATACACACAGTATTATATATATATATTATATAAAATAATAAATTTCAGTTGAGATTTATTAATAAATGTGTCAGGCAATTTAACACATAAATAATTCCGTTCATGTATTATTATTTATTTTTATATTACTACTCGTACATACAATTGATTTAATCCTTACAAAAAAATTATAAACAGTATTAGAATTTAAAACGGTTATATACATAATTATATGTATGTTAATATATCAATACTTAATAATAGTTGGAATGAGATTCTAATGTGAAGTTTTTATAGATACACATTCTTAGCATGACTATTAAAAATTAACAACTTTCATTAAAAATTGGACCTTATTGTAATCAAAATCGAACAAAATGGTTGCATACTTAGAAAATTAAATTACATCGAGTTCCAATTCTTCCTTCCTTTACGGACCAATTTTCAATGAAGGTTGAAACTACTCAAATGTTTATCTACATATTATCTACATATATTAAATATTGATAAACATTATGTTTTTCTTTAAGCTATTTATAAATATTTTAAAAACTTAAAATTATTTGGCCTTATTTAATTACGCCGTATATATTTATTAGTATAACAATCCTTGAACGTGGCAGTGCTGACCTATTATAAAATACATATGTACATACATATACAAGTAACTAAAAATATTATTGTGTGTATATAACCGTTTTTATATCACTTGACTTCTATTAAAGTTAGGTCCATTAAAACTCAAGGTTAAGTAGTATCGACTGAACACATAAGATATCTTACTTTGGTGAAAAGTGCTCTGCGTATGCAATATTGCACTAAATTTGCCATTTTTCTTGTTGACAAATTATGTGAAAATAGAATTTAAAAGAAAAAAAAACAACTCCTATAATTACCTAAAAGGGACCTATAATTACATATGGGCCTATATATGGATGAACTTTAAACACTGTTTCAGAAACGAATGTTGGGTTGTTGTAAATGCAAAACATGTTAAATGTTTATATCAGCCAGGTGGTTTCGTATTGTGCGCATCTAGTAAAATGTTTAAAATTTGTGGAATATTCATTGTACTTTATAACAACAATTCTTTCGAATTATCAAAGTTTTTAGATATAATTTTCTAAATTACAATTGGTGATATATGCGCTATGAGAATTTTTATTTCGTTTATTTTGCAGTCAAGGCCAAAAGTAAAGGTTGAAGTTTATCTCTGTAAATAATGTTTTTTAATACCAACCAATCATTACAAATCACTTGTTGTGTCGATTTTCATTTCGCATTGCCTAAGGAAATTGGATCGCCTCAAAAGTATTGCCACATTAAATTAAAATAAAGCTGTGTTATTATAAATTTTTATGTTATATTAGCAATTGTGAATTGTATTTTTTGAAAATTTCTGTCAAAATATTTTAATAATAATTAGATGTTTTAATTTAATTTAAATTATTATTTTATTGATTAAACAGAAATTTATACTATTTAGCTTGTTAATAAAATCAAATACATATATGTATACATATTTACAATTTGTTTAATAATTTTTTTATTTATGTAATCGCGTCTCATGTTGGAGGCCCTAAACTGTTTAAATCTTCAGTCAAAAATCCTCATTAATTTCAGACGATTTTTTACATAATATGACTCACATTACCTCCTGACATCGACATTCATAATCGCAATTTTTTGAATCGACACCGATGTCGATACGAGTTTCGCAATAAGGATGAATATTTAAATGTAGATTAGGCAGATGCATAAGGGTTTTTCAAGAGTATTAGTACTCTATTTGTTTCGATTTACTTATACTGTTTTGTTAGGCAAAAACCATCAAAATATACTATTTTTGGGTTAAGGTATCTAACTCTAATACGGCAACCAAAATTTTAAAATAAATGTCAAATTCGTCAATTTATCTAGGGTTTGTTTTCAATTTCTATAATCAAATTTTATTAACATACGAAAATGTTAAATTTAAAGTGACCTATCATATGAAAATAACAAGTGGATTTTTAACACGCCAATCTCTGAATTTAAAATTTGAATCCAATTTCAAAATTCAACAGTTCAATCTAGTTGATCAAATATTGAATTTTTGAAAACAATTTTTTTGCATTTAAAAATTAAAATTAGATTTTAAAAATTTGCTTAATATAAAAAAAATTTGAAATATTTTATGTATATATAATTGTGAGAATTATCGCGGTATTGCTTTCCTTTGCACAGAATACCAGTTACTGGCATACATTGTATGGGATAGAATCACTCCTCCAGCGGAGGGCTTGGTTGGTGACTATCAAGGAGGATTTCGTCCGAATCGATCAGTCACCGATTAGGTCTTTTCGCTGCGGATGTTTCTATCTAAATATTATGAGACATCCAGCCCCGTACATCAGGTGTTCCTGGATTTCCGGCAGGCCTATGACTCGATCAATCGAGAGAGTTTGTGGTCTGCCCTGGAATACCTAGGAATGCCAACAAAACTAGGATCACAGTGACTTTCAATGCTGTGTTAAAGTTGAGAACAGGCTATCGACAATTTTGGTAGTTAACTCGGGTGTTCGGCAGGGAGATGCTCTGTCCCCGATACTCTTTAATCTCATGTTGGAGTACATCTTTCGTAAAACTGAAATACCGCAGCGTAACATCTTATATCGCCAGTCCAATCAGGTGCTTGCATATGCAGATGACATATGCGTGATTGGACTGAATAGCAACGGAGTGAAAGAAATACTTGATCCGCTTGTAGAGTTTTCAGCTTCAGTTGGACTTCAGATCAATGAGTCCAAAACGAAATACCTGATCTCTGGTTTTAGGGACAATGGCACACCAGATTTTAGTAGTGGCCACCACACGTTTGAGGGAGTGAGGGGGTTCAAATATTTGGGTTCTCTTATCACTCACGATAACAGTGTGGGTGAGGATATTAAAGTGCGGCTGGCAGCTGGCAGTCGTTCTTTGTATCCTCTAAGGCCACTGCTAAAATCTAAACACTTATCAAGTGCCGTGAAGCTGAAGCTTTACAAAGCGTTGATCAGGCCCGTTGTTTTGTTTGGATGTGAAAGTTGGGCGCTGAAGGATGAATATGAGGAATCGCTTCTAACATTTGAGAGAAGAGTCATGTGTGTGATTTACGGCCCAAAACGCGAAATAGATGGTACCTACCGAGCTCTGTACAATATCGAGATCAGAGATCTGATGAAGATCTCCGGTATTGTACATGAAGTAAGATCTCAGCGAGTACGCTGGCTCGGGCATGTACTGCGTGCTGATCCGGAACGAATTGTGCAGCGATCTCTGAAAGGAGAGCCACCATATGGTAGGTGCAGTAATGGCCTTTAAAACTGTTTATAATAATATAATAATGTATATATAATTATACATAGACAAAAGAAATAAATTAAAGTTTAATTCGAGTTTTAAAAATTTTGTTTAATTCGCTTTTCGTAACTTGAAATGCTGAATTTCAATGTTTAAACATTTGTTGGTCATAATTGGTACATATTTAACTAAGTATACAGTGTTTAACTATTTATCCAAAGTCCTACTAACACAATTACTTTATTATCCGTTCTATTTTTTATAGATAAAATATCGTTTATAGTTCAAATAAAATAATATTTTGATCAGATTGTAGGAAATTAGGAACTGGCTGAAAAAATTCCAAGTCTCTACACGAACTACAAAAATTATTTGTCGCTGGCTTGAAACGTCTTCAATATTTAAATTTTGTAAAACATACTTTTTCGCGTTCGAAAATATCTGATCAGCCTATTAAGGGTGCCTATGGGAAAATCCAACTTTACCAAAAGTACTATAGTTTGGCTCTGGCTGGATGTATGAAAGTTTCATTCTTAATACCAATAAAAAAAATTAATTACAAATCAAAGGGCCACCTAAACAAGGTAATGTTCAGCCTTAGTTAATCAGAAAACTGTTAACAAAAATTTTTAATTTTATATTAACAATTAATTATTTAAGAAATTAATAAATGGTTTAATTTTAGTGATAAATAAAGCATAGGAAAATATGTAATTTGTTTACGGAAAACTGTAAGCTATATAATTATTGTTGCGCCAAAATACAACAAAATACATTTTTTATTATTAAAAATCAAAATTAATGATGTGCGGCCTGAGAGTAAAACTTTCGACTAAACTACAATCTTTTCATTTCCTCACCACCAGGCGATCAGCGAAAAGTCTCCTCGTGAGATTAATTTTCAATTTCGTTGTCATTTAATTATATTTCAAAAATCTCAAAATTTTCGAGCTGCTTGATTAAGTCGTCATTGCGATCAGAAACAACAAATTTAGTTGCAAAATGTCGACGGACCGATATGGATTTTTGTTTTTGATAATTTGTCATTTCGAAAGTCAAAAATTTGACCATGAATGGTCAGAAACAGCTTGAATTATTAATACTGTTGTCAACTATTATTTACTGCTGTGAGCTAACTATCAATTTAGTTTAATCACCAATTTAGTCGAAAAAATCGGTATTAGCCGCACATCCGGAAAGTAACCATAAAGCTATACTACATATAAATGTGCATATAAAGAAAACGAACGGGAGACTGAAACTAATTTCTGAGTAGACAATACTATTTGGTTTCCAAATATCATGTTGCAATAAAATACAACATTGGTTGTACCCAATAAACAAACGGGAAAACATACCGAACGCCTTTCCAAAGTTCATCCCTTCGCATGTGGTATTTATCTCGACTGTGTAATTCTCGCCAGATATTCTCAGAATGTTTTGACTTCGATTTTGTGGAACATTTAACAAACTTCATTTGTTAGCAGCTGTCTGAATAAAGTGGCGTACGTCAAAAATAAGTATCAAAATTCAATTCTTTTCTGCTATAATGGCCCGCTTAAGAATAATTGAGCTACGGTTTTTTATTTAAACAGACATTTTTTACTCACTCCGTTTGTCTTTTCCAGCCACTGAAAAAAACCGGTGCCATAATACCATAATAATATTATGATAACACTATCCGCTGTATCCATTTTTTTAGTGGCTAGAAAAGACAAAAGAAGTGAGAAAAAAATAAAATATTTTCTACCTCTGTTTCGCTTTATTGTTTAACAGCACTTTATAGCACTTGAAAAAAGCCAATGTCATAACGCCATCACACTGCAAAATTGCTTGCGTAAAATCAAATACTCGATCATTTTATTAAAGCAAATATGAATTATTTTGTTTATTCAGTTCTCAAACGACAATGTGCTCAAGTTATATATTAGTTAATTGTTATTTATTACAAAATACATAACTATAATTAATAAACGAAAGCTGAATTATAATCATGAAGAAATTATGTTACTGTTTATTTATTTATTGCATTTAACAAGATTACCGAGAAAATATTGCAAATTTTTTGGTAATTTAAAAAAAGATTTTCGACCGATTTATCGGATAATCGATTATCAATATTGCAATCTCTATAATTGGATTAGGGTTATTAATCGTTTATAAACCATTTGGACAATTCGTAATATTTGGTGAAAGTATATGACTATTAGTATACTTTATATACGCAGATAGGTCTAAGAAATAATTATGATAATGATAAATTCTTTTTTTTTTTTTTTAACTGTTTTAATGATAAATTCTGAAATTTTACGAACAAGACATTGATAAAAAGTTTGAATTTTAAATTTGTATTGAAAAAACCCTTCTTTGGGCTGTTTTAACAACAATTAAAACAATTAAAAGCTCGACAGTTCGTAAACTTCACAACAAAATCGATAGATACTCTCTGACATTTTAACATTAAAAACCGCTAAAATAAAATAAAAAAAAATAAAACAAGATACTCCTGGGTGTTAGGTATCATAAATAAAAATTGAAACATAATTAAATTTTTGAGTTATTAAATTCCGCTGAGAAATTATTCAGTGCAATTGTTGTTATAAAAATAACTCCAAACAGAATTAAATAGTTCTCAACAAAATACGACTACTATACAAGTATTAGAAAACAAACTATTCAGGACGTGTTAAAAATTAAAATTGTGACAGGAAAATCAAATTTTACGATGTAAACAAAAATAAACAAAATAAAATTTATGTTTTCTGACAAAATTTTAACTTTTAACTAATTGACGCACAGTCATAATTAAATTTAAAATTCGCACATTGAAATAATTTTAAAGCGGAAAATTATACAAAAGTGAAAACAAAACTAGATAATTCGTAAGAATTATAAAATTTTAGATTTCTTAAAAATTCGGAAAATATCGTAAAATTTGGTTACACATGCACATAAATTCATCAAATAAAATTCTACGGCGGCTGCTTCTTGAATTTGATTTTCGTAACACAGAATTAAGGTTAGATAAAATTTTAACTTTAATTTGAATTTCACAAATTACAAACGTACTTCGAATACCGTTTTGGGTGTGAAATTTTTTCAAATATTTTTATGTTATTTAATCTTTTTTAATAATAATTCAGAAACCGGTGAAAATACTTAAATTGTTTATTGAACATATAGATTTAAGTTATACTTGCGTCATATGCTTTTTCCTATACCTTGACATTCCATTGCAATAAAAATAATTGTATACATATAATTTTTGTGTATTGTTTTAAGTCGTGAAACACAACAAATTTCGATCATTTAATGAATAAGTTAATAATGTTATGCAGTACACTGTTAAATTTTAGATAATATTTTATTAGTTTTCTATTACAGGTATGCGAGAACAGGTCTGCTTTTCATAACTATCTACAGTATATACTGACATGCATGATAGATCGGCCATATATTTATGTATATATAATACATACATATATACATTATGTATGTGGGAGGTCGTAAATGTGCTCATTGATTGATGATCTATGATAGATGTGTTAATAACTAATATTATCTGTTTATGCACAAATCAAATAAAATTTATTATCAACATTATAAAATTATGTTTGATAACTGCGAGACACAATAAACCTTCGAAATCATAATACGGAATATAATTACTATTTGTATCATGTACATACATGATTTAATTATAATTTATTTTGTTAAATAAACTACCTTTTTCTACTATTAGTATAACTGCATTAACTTAATGAAAAAGGTTAAATAAATTAAACTGGAAAACGTCAACATTAAATTAGAGTGTACATTTATGTACATATGTGTGTGTGTGTGTTTGATATAAATTTACTGAACTTAAACTTTGCACCCACACTATTTTTTATAGTTAGAATAGATTATTTAGATATATATATATATATATATATATAGTAAATATATTTTTTATTATCTAATTTACTATAAAGCAATTTTATTTTATAAATAAACAACAATTATGGTTTATTAAAAGTACTTTCCTTCCGAAATAAATAATATAATTTACCAATGACTTATATTGCACTAGACTATACACATAGTTCCTATATACAAGTTTATAATATATTCAATAAAAGGTGGTATATTATTATTAACAATATTATTTAAATTTATTTTTAAGAGTTTTTAAAACTGTTGTTTATATTTATATATATATATATATATATATATATATATATATATATATATATATATATATATATATATATATATATATATATATATATATATATATATATATATATATATATATATATATATAACAAGTAATAAACGCATTGTAGTTGCAGTTGACTATAATAATAATAATAATAATGTGCTGTTACCTGAAGTGCATTGCAGTGGAAACTAAAAAGATTACCTAATATGCTAGTTGATACATAAACGCTATTTAATTGTGTGTTTCACTTAATTATTTAATTAATTCCCGTAATAACTCATATATTACTTTTGTTACGGTACCTACATACATATGTACATAAAAGATATGTTATATTGTTTTAGTATGTTTTGTATATGACCCATAAACAAAAATAATATAATCACGAATTCAAAAATCATCCAAGTAAATTATGAGTAATATCTGATTTTTTATTTTTTTTTAATTATGACAATATTATTTATAACGTTAGTTCCTATATATATATATATATATATATATATATATATATATATATATATATATATATATACATATATATATATATATATATATAAATAAAATAAGTAACCATAAAATTTTCCAATCCAATTAATCGCTTCTGGTACTAAGTGTCAAGGTTCGTAAACTGGTTTGGTTTAAAATAAAAATTATTTTGTAAAAGTCACATGTAAAATATATAATTATTGATTTATTCTAAAATTTAAAAAGTGCGCGAATCATTTGAATAAAATTGACCATTTCATCATCATATCGCATCATTATTCAAATTATGATGTTACTGATATATTAATTTTGTGACTTTTAGCATTATGTTTGCATATTTAAATTTACTTAACTCTTGAGCAGTTTTATATTTACATATTATAATACATAATAAATATGTATACATATAAATCTATATGTGTACATCTATAAAATTTGCGCACTTACATTTTTTACAAAATTCCATAATAATTATATCATTAATTAGGTATTGGTATGACTATGGTATTTCTTTTAAATTTAACAAAATTCCTTAAGTATTTGTATATTTGTTTACATTTATATGTATGCGTATAGCTAAAACAAAACCTAATCAAGCAATAAATAAAACGACAAGATTAACAAAAACTCCATTATGAAATAAAACCTAATATTTTACCAAAATTAAATTCTGAAATCATAAACAAAACAAAATTTAATTCATTAAGTCAATGATTGTACTTTAGATCTACGTAAAAAAAAAAAAAATATTAGTTTTGCAAAAGTTAAACATTTTTTAAATCGTTTTCTTGTGTGTACCACTTTCGTGGCCAACAATCTATAATTTAAATATTATAGAATTAGACAGTAAAGTGTTAAATAACAAAATAAATAAATTGCGGATAAAATAAACAAAACATACGCACACGATTTATTAGCAACAATTTATAATATAGTTAAATTTAATTTATGAATTTATAATAAATGTAGGTATAGATATTGGATTAAATGTATACACCATAATTAATTAATTTTTATTCAAATTTAATTACTGATACTATCGGGAATATACCTATATAATTTTAGGATGGTTCTTTAAAAAAATGTCGTAAATGTTAATGCAGTTAAATCAAATAATTTTAATTACGCCTTATATATATATATATATTTATAATCGTATGTAAAAAAAATAAATAAAGAACGAAATTAATTTGATACTTGTATAATATTCTTATATGTTCCTACTTGACCTAAGTTATTTAACCTTGACTCGGAGGACTTAATTATTAAATGACGTGCGGGATGATTTTAAAAAAAATTATAAAAATATTATTAAAAATTGAATCTTCTTTAAAACATAATAGTTTTGGTTACGTTTAATAAGTGCTCAACTATATTTTATATCGAACTTACACAATGTATATTATATGGATAATCTTATGGTATTTCTGCAATATTATATATTATTTATATATATACGTACATAATATATATACTATATATATATATATATATATATATATATATATATATATATATATATATATATATATATATATATATATATATATATATATATATATATATAAATATATATGACTTACAATTTAACAATTGTATATTGATCTTTTATTAATTTTAATGATGTGGAAAAAAATAAATAAATAAGATTTTACTACACAATTATTATGCTCCACAAACAAGTACTACATAAACAATTATATGTACATGTATAACTTCTATATACTCGTAGATATAGGTATATAAAACTAATATAATATTTCCTATTTCTAGAGGTCAAAAAACTTTTTGAACTGGTGAAATGTTTTCTTTTACTTTCGCTTAACGCATTCCATATAATTAATACATATATATATATATATACATTTTCTGTTTATTATTATTGTTATATAAAAATGTGTATTTTTTTTTTACTTTCTATAATAATTAAAACTTGTAATTACTTATTGTAATTAAAATTTATAGTGACATTTTTTTACTCTTTTTTTTTTTTTAAATATGTATCGCGATTTATACAAATATAGTTAAATAAAAATGATATTTTTAAAAATTTTATATAAACTTCATCTTTTTCTTCTTCATCTATATATAATCTTTGTTTAATATAATAATATTTAAAATATAAATTCAACAACAATCAGTATTAGAACAAGTTTAACAAGAATTTTTAGATAAGAATTTTTAGATTTACATGAAAAAAAAAAAACGTTTTGATTTATAATTTATTATCAAAATTATAAAAAATATTTTCAGTCACAAGATCTATTTAACTTCTTTCACCGCTTGCGCGCATACCTTATGAAATTCCACTGTGTTGTTTAATAAAAATTTAAAAAAAGTAATCCAAATATTCACTGATATTTTATATTTTTAATAATTTCAATTTTCATTTTGTTTATAATATTTTCTTATTGATATTATTATTTTCTTATTTTTTTAAATAAGGCACATAAACAGTAACAATTTTTTATAAAACATCACTTGTTATATAGAAATATTCGTACTAATTTTTAATACCAATATATGTATGGTAAATTTATTAACGGTGATATTTTCGCTCTAAACTAAATAAGAGTTGAATTAAAACTAAAAGAAAAAAATAATAATTTCAAACTGTTAGTCAGACTGTTTTAGTAGGGTAGAATGTGTATATGTATATACGTATATTATATATACATATATATAAGTTATAAAAACATGTTTTACAGTAATGGCAAAATATTAAATATTAAGATGTATTATATAAACGTTGGAACTATTTTATTGTACTGCAGTGTTTATAATCTTAGAGCAACGATTTAAAAACCTGAAGAAAATGAAAAAGAAATAAGAATTGTATATGTTACATGTACATATAAAAATTCAACTAATACAGAGACGAATTTAGTTTTTTTTTGTTTGTTTAATAAAATTAACCTTTGAATAACTTGTAGGAGAATTTATGGAAATAATATCGATGATTTCAATAATAATTCAATTAAAATTGTTTTATGTATTGTAGATTTGTTTATGTATTATCTCCTGGTTTAGTGCATTGCATATATACATACATATAGGTTATGTACATGTACCTTTGTATTTATATATATATATTTATATATATATATATATATATATATATATATATATATATATATATATATATATATATATATATATATATATATATACACATATATAATTTATCAGTCAACTACATATGTACATTCTTCTAAGTTTATTCAATGGATAAAAAATTAATTTCAATTTAACATCATTTCCCTAGCATTCGACGATAGAATGCTAAACGAAAATGGTAAACTATTTTCGTTGTGTACGTACATATTTCTATATAATTATATATGTTGTTATAAATCTATTATAAGGTGACTAATACAAATGACGAAGTATAAACCCTTAATTCCTATTTATCTTTATAATACATATATACATACATACATACATACATACATACATACATATATATATATATATATATGTATATATATATATATATATATATATATATATATATATATATATATATATATATATATATATATATATATATATATATATATATATATATATATTAATATATTTATATATATATATATACATATATAATGTATATGTACTTACATTTCCGGAGTGACAAACAAAACATAACCTGCCTTTGTGTAGTTTAGGCTAGACAGACACTGCATTAAAAATCATTTCACCTTACCTTACGCTACTAAATATTAAGTCGTTAAATGAAGACATGAAGCATAGTTATAGCTATAAATATTTTCAAAAATATGTTTCATCGATGGAATTAGAACATAATATATAATGTGTATACAGCAAAATAGCAACATTTACTGACACACCCTCAAATATATATACATATTATATACCAATGTAGGTTCAGAGCACTCGTATCTTTCATTGTATGTTTAAAACTATCTAATTAACTATAAAGTCTAAACTATATAACAATATAACACAGTCTTATATTTTAGATGAAAAACAAAAATTTTAATGAACACTTATATTATACAAAACATTCAAAAACTCCTTATTAAATGTATATATATATCCATCGCATGGAGAGTTTCAATATTGAATTAAAATATCACTTTAAGAATTTCTAATTGTCCACTACATTTAAATGTAAGGCTTTTGTCTTAGATGATTTTTCAAATTTGTATATTACTTTAATAAACAATCGATCTTTAGAGCAATCCGTGTTTGTTAATTTATAATGGATAATTATAGTGGGAGTTGCAAGTCTCCTATCGGGCACGTCTCCAGGGGGCAGATAGGGAGATGCCCACACCGGAACACCGGCGAGAAATATAATACCACTTGCGGACCAAAACTTGCAAGAAGCGTCTGGTCACCGGGAGATAAAATAAAATGCTTGAAAACCCAGTACCGCGGCGATATTCGGGATTGAGCAAGTGGGCCCCCAGTTGTCGAAATCAAACGACGACATTGTCTCCGCAGTGGTGTACTGGGCTGCTGGGACAGATATTAATACAAACTTAACAAGGGATGATGAGTATCCTTTTCATAGGGGTAACAAAATCTTAAGATCACCTAATATTAAAAAAACGAGTTCTATAGGATATATTAATATGACTTTGTCTTCATCAACAAATTCAAATGTTGAAAGCGAAAAAGCACACTTCATAACCAATTAAAAAGCCTAGAAGTGGTGGTCTCAAAGCTGAGTAATGAAATTATCCTATATTAAAGAGAGAAAATGAAGACCTGAAAAGAATTTTTATTTATTTATTTATTTATTTATTTTATTTAGTACACTTACTATTTTACAAAATTTATACTTAACCAAAATAATATAAAATAGGTAAAATCAATTAAAATGTTCTCTAACATAAAGCTCTAATTTTTTCTTGAATTTTAATAAATTGTTCTCATTTTTTATTTCTATAGGTAGTTCGTTATATAATTTTAATCCTTTATACATAAGGGAATTCTGAGTTTTAGAATTTCTAAAAAAATCTAACCTAAAATTAAATTTATTTCTCAGATTATATTGAGTTATATCACTGACATACTTTAACTTTTCTACTAAGTAATTGGGTAAAAGACCATTTATAATTTTAAATACAAATATTAAAACATTAAACTTTATTCTTTGATCCACATTCAACCAATTAAGTGAATTTATTAAAACAGATTTAGAAACAAATCTATTTTTCTTCAAAATAATTCGCATAGCCCTGTTTTGTAATACCTGCATTCTGTTAACCATTTCATTATTAAACATTAACATTATCGTAGAACAATACTCAAAATGAGGTTTAATAATCGAATTAAATATTCTAATAGAAGTACTTACTGATAATTTATTTCTAATTCTTCTAAAGAAGTACAGCTTCTTTGCTATCTTTTTACAAATATAATCCAGATGTGACTGAAAATTTAATTTACTATCAATAATTACCCCTAAATACTTAATTTCATTAATTTGCTCAATAATATTATCATCAATTTTAATATTATAATTAATTATATTACTATTTAAAATCATACATTTAGTTTTTTCAATATTTAATTTCATCTTATTCATTTTAAACCAATTACTCAAATGTTGTAAATCTTCGTTAATTCTATCTACAGCTAATTGAACATCCTCACTCTCTACGTACAATAAAGCATCATCCGCAAACATAAGAAGTTTACCATTTTTTACGACCCTTCCAATATCATTAATGTAAATCAGAAACAGAAAAACTCCTAAAACAGTCCCTTGCGGTACACCTAATGTTGTAGTAATTTCGGTAGAAATTAATCCATTTACCTTTGTTTGCTGCGTTCTATTACTCAAATAGGATTCAAACCACCTTAATTCGGTATCCATAATGCCATATTTGTTTAGCTTTAGTAACAAAATGTTCCTATCTATTGTTTCAAAGGCCCTCCGTAAATCCAAAAAAACAGCAACTATCCTCTTATTGCTATGAATAGCTATTTTCCAATTAATAATCACTAAGTTAATTAGACTTTCACAGCTATGTTTATTTCTGAATCCCGACTGTTGCTCCGATATGATTTTGTTCAATTCAAAGTACTCTTCTAGTTGACGTAATACTATTTTCTCATAAATTTTAGCTTCAGTAGATATCATATTCACTGGACGAAATTCGTTAGATTTTATAGTGTTCTTTATCTTTTCAATAGGTATAACTAGGGATTTTTTAAACATCCTTGGAAATACGCCACTTATTAAAGAATGATTTATCAATTTTACCAAATTTGCACCAATTAAATCTAAAATATCTTTAATAATTACTGAATTCATTAAATTAAAATCTCTTTTATTGTTCATTGACTTAATCACTAATTTCAAATCCTCATACTGAATTTCCTTAAATTCAAATTTAGTAATTACATCCGGAATTAAATTCTCGTATACTTTAAACTGTATATACTCAGATTGATTTCCTCTATACTTGACACAAAGTAATTGTTAAATTTATTGGAAATTACACTATTATCCTCATACACTACATTGTCAAAAACCACATCTCCAATTTCTTTATGTCTTTCCCTCATTACTAGCGTCTTTATTGTTTTCCACATGCTCCTTTGATCTGATGCAAAATCAATTTTTTCCGAAATGTATTTATTTTTCTGTTTGTTTAATTCATTCTTGTAATAATTCCTTAACCTTTTGTATTTGCTCCACTCCGATTCGTTGTTAGTAAAAACTGCCACCCTATGTTGTCTAATTTTATTGTTTTTGGCAACTTTTAAATTATCAGAAAACCATTGATTATTATTAACTTTAATGCGTTTCATCACTATGAAATCATTCATTATAATTTTCAATTTATCAAAAAATATTTCATTATTAAAATCACAGTCAAGGTAATAAACGTTCATCATATCACTATGAATTATTCTATTTCTGAATTTATCCTTATTATAATCAACATATTTTACTAATTTATGACTTTCAGGAGCCTTATTTTCATTGATTAATATTCTTATTGATTCATGATCACTTATTTTTATATCAGCATCAACCATAGCAATTATATTATACCAATCATTAACTATCACAAAGTCAATTAAAGTTTTTGACTGACAATCAATTCTAGTATATTGATTAACGATTTGTTTAAAACCACTATCACAAATTATATTCTCTGTTTTCAATTTGTCAAACTTATTATCAAACCAATTCACATTAAAATCACCAACAAGAATTACTTTTTCTCTAAATTCACATAATACATCCATTAGTTTCTTCAAATCATCAAAAAATTTAGCACTCATATTCAAATAACCATTTGCCCTATATAACACTGCCAAGTATAGTTTAACATTATCGGATTTAAGTTTTATGACTAAATACCATAATTCATAATTTAATGAAACTTTTTCTATAATCTCATACTTCCAATTGTTCCTAATAAATATCATAACACCACCTGTATGCCTTGATGATGAATCGGATCTTACAATGTTATAATTATCCATCATAATAATATTATCATCATCTTCCTCAACTAAATGTGTCTCACTCAAACATACAAAATCAATATTATCCATATTTAAAACCATTTCAAGTTCATTAAAGTTATTAACTAGTCCTCTAATATTCAAATAAATACATTGCACTTCATTTGACCCATCTCTATTATTTATCTCGGGTTGCTAGAATAGCTTCCTTTTTTCAGCTTTAAGTTTCTTCTGATACACATTGCACTTAAGGGCATCCAAGGCACTATGATGTATGTCCAGATTCAAATTTGTATCTTTATTCACTTTAATACAATTAATACATTTCTTATTGTCATTTGGACAAACATGTTGCTCTTCTCGCACTTCAGCACACTCGGCACAAATGTTATTTCCACTACAAACTGTACTCTTATGCCCAAAACTCAAGCATTTATAACATCTTCTAATAAAGGTTCCATCAAAAACAGCACATTTATCCCACCCTAAATTAACCTTGCCCATAAAAATTAGCACATTATAAACATCGACATCCACTTCTATAACTGCATTAAATGGCTTATATTTCCTGCTGGTTTTGTACATCACCTTTACATTAATTACACTATTTTTTAACAGGTCATTTTGTTGTTTTAAACTATCAATTAATTCTTCATCAGTGATTTTCTCTGATATATTTACAATTTTCACCCTCAATCTTCTTTGCTGCGTTAAGCTAATTTCGCAATCATTATTTAAATTATCTTTACCAATGACCTTCAATTTTTCAGCCGAATCAACGTCATCACATGAAATTATAACTGAACCATCCCAATTTTTAGTCCACCTTGAAACTTTGATGTTGTTACTAACAGGGTCAATTTTGTCTTTTATGGCTTTTTCTACATTCAGTCCATCTTGGCTCTTAACGGCTTTAAACATAACACTCGGTACTTTTTTTACTACATCAGCAAACGATTTCCCTTGCTTATTATTATCAGCACAAGCTTTTTTCATTTCAGTCACTATCTCTTTCTCCTGCCTTTCTATATTCTTCACACCTTCAACTAGATTTTCAACCGATTTCAACTGTTTACCAAAAGAATCTCTAATCTCTTCAATAAGAGCCCGTATATTGTTTATTCCATTAATGAACTGATCCTTCTTTTTCTGGCACTCTTCACACATTATCACTAAATACACATTTGTGTTAATCAAATTTTCCTCATACTCCGTTTTAATGCCACAACATTTAGGGTGATAAACCCCACCACAATCACCTTTACACGCGTAAAAGTTATCCGATTTCTTAAACCGACCTTCACATTTTTTACACTCTTCGATCATTGCCTCTACTTTTTATTATTACTGTTACTCCAATATAATTTATTTTAATTTATTATATTTTACATTATTAAAACACGACTGTTCACCTCGAGTTTCAATTACATTTTCATCGAATCAATTACAGAATCATCGAATCAGGTAAAGAAAAAAAAAAAGTCGGAAGATATAGGAACCAATTCCCAGTGGATACTAGTATCAAAAATCACAAGAAAAACCGCCACATTCAACATCGGCAGTTTCCGATGTAGAAAAAGTGGCAAGAGAATCTGATTGGATCGTGAAAAAATAAGCCCAGAAAGAAAAGAAAAGCAGAATTATCGCCAGAATATGTTGAGAAGGGAAAGCAAACATCAACATCGAATAAACCAACTACTCAGCGCAACGATGAAATTCCTAACACAGAGAACAAAAAACAGGCTCCACCAATACACATAGTTGGTATTAAACACTATCCGGCTGTCAAGGCTCTGATGACATCAATTACGGACTTCAAGCTAGTAGCACAATAATGATGTTTGGAAGGTAAATATTCCAGGTAATATTCTTATAGAAATCTCTCTATGAAGCTTAATGCTGAGAAAGTTCTGTGGAACACATATGAGGACAAGCAGGAAAGACCAATTAAGGTTATGGCTAGAGGACTACATCAAACATGCGAGAGTGAAGATATAATTGCCGAGCTGTAGAGTAAAGCATTCGGCATTAAGGATGCTGCAAACTTCATTCAAACAAAGAGAAATGTAGATGATAAATGCAACAGTGTCGTCCCAAAACGCGGGATGCCGCTTTTCATGTTAACGTTTAGCAAGGAGGAAAATATTCAAAAAATTCACGATATTCGAACATTTCAAAATATGAAAGTTCAGTGGAAGTCACAGTGAAGAAAAAGTCACTGCTGATAGTCTAATGCAAAAACTGTCAGGGCTTTAATCATAATCAGAGATACTGTGGACGTATGGCAGAATGCGTTAAATGGTAACCACATGCACATTAGATAGGAACTATAGCTAAAGAATTACAAAATATTAGAAATCGCGCTAGAAAGTCTGATCTAAACCGTAGAAACTCTGATAGTGAAACCCCGACCAATCGACAGAGAAATCGTCATATCATATAAATTACGAGGAAAAGAATCATATACGCAGGTGACCCAAGGTCAAGAGACAAAATCGAATTATAGCAACGACGGCTAAATTTTGAGAAATGATTTGATGAGCCGGCTGAGACCAATAATCTCATATTTGAACATTTGAAAAACTTGTCATCATCGTTATACCCAACGCGACTAGAAAATAAAAATAAATGTACAAATCCTCAGAATAGTAATTTGGGATGCGAATGGGCTGATCCAACACATCCCCGAGCTGGAAATATTTTTCTATTTAAACGTGAAATTTAGATTTTAACATGCCGTACATCCATCAATGAGAGAAGAGGCGGATCTGCCATTCTTATTAAAGAGAATGTAAAACACAAGGAATAATTACAAATTGAAAGTAAATCTATGCAGGTTACAACTATCAAAAATTGCACAAAGTACAAATAAATAAATATATCAGCAATATACTGTCCACTACGACATAATCCGAAAAGAAACGATTATGAAGAACTGTTTAACACCATGGGAGGTTGTTCTATCATTGGTGGCGACTTCAATGCGAAAAACACATACTAGAGCTCCATAGTTACTACACCAAGAGGGAGAGAGTTGTTTGAAGCAGGAAAAAAATTAAAATGTGACTTTCAATCTGGTGGCCCACCAACATACCGGCCAACAGATTTAAACAAAACACCGGACCTTATATAGACTTTTATGTAACAAAAGGTATATCAGATAACTATATTCGTTTGGAAAATAATAAAGAGCTTACTTCGGACCACTCTCCTGTTTTTATAAAGGTTAGTGAAACAATAATTAAGAAAGAAATCACAGTTAGACTGTCTAATAAGAATACCAATTGGAAAATTTTTCGCGAAATATTAAAACATAACATCAATCTTCAAGTACCAATAAGGAACATCATACAAGTCGAAGAGAAAGTAGAAAGGCTAATAGAAAACATACAACAAGCTTCGTGGCAAAGTACATCTTTGAAATACGCAAATAACAGCAACTGTAAAAACTATCCACTTGAAGTAAGAGAGCTTGTGGCAAAGAAACGTAAAGCTGGAAAGTGAAATAAATCGAACCAGAGAAAATAAAACCGCCCTTAATAATGTATGTAACGAGTTGAAATCTCTGATCAGAACAGTTAAGAATGAATCAATAAGTACATATTTGTCTTCACTTACTAGTCAAAAAGATACCGAATATTCCTTATGGAAAGCAACGAAAGTACTTAAGAGACCAACAAATTCGATGGCACCAATTAGAAATGAGGATGGAAGCTGGGCTAGAATCCATGTAAAAATAAAATAAAATTTAACATAAAATTTTCAATATCGAACTAGCCATAATAACAATTTTGATTATTTGGATATATTTATGTATAATTAGAGGGTTCTCCTCGAAATCCTGGCTTACAAAAGCCCGGTTTTGAAAATCCTGGTTTTTTAAAGTTAGTATTTTTTATATGCATAAAATTTGTATTTATTTCTGAGAAGAACATTTAATAATTCGAAGCTAAATCAAAACAAAACAGAACGATGTTTCACATAAATTGGTTAAATTGTTTATGGTTTATGGTTTATGGTATTTCTAATTTTATTATTTTTTATTGATAGTTTCCGTCTCCTGCTCTCATTTGCTCACTTCGAATTTTACCCATTATAATTCTTTCCCATTAATAATGTGTGCTTTGCCGACTACTACCTTTAGTCTTCGATGCTTTTTTAATAGCATGTTCCCCCCTCAACCATACTCTTGTTACCATTCTTCCTTTACATAAAAGAGATTTTCTTTCTTTCTTCTTAAAACTATCACAATTAAGTTTTGGACAACACTTATTTTAAATCACAGATTTAAAAAACGAATAATAAATCGAATGATTATGTTGATCCTTTAATTACAAGCGCGAAGCATTTCCTAACACAGTGATCACTAAATCAGTTCGAGTTCTAATTGATAAAACATCATGTTAAAGTTCAGATAAAATAATGATTTTTTGATCAACTTAAGGATCCGTGATCAGTTGAAGAATTGATTAGGCTCATAATCTGAGACTATAAGATCAGACGAATTAAATGATTGCCTGTATATGAACTCCATGAACTGCAAAAATTGTTTATTGCTTGATTGGAACGCCATCAAATGTTATATGTTGTAAAACATACTCTTTTACATTCGAAAATATAATAAGTGTGTGTGACTGGGTCCGTGAGTTTGTGTGTGAGATAGTGAGTGCGTGACTATGGGTGGGAGAAAGTTATATTTTAGTGCTTTAGTACAGAAAACATTAACATGATTTATATTGCGTACATGTAATGGTCGTAATAAGGTGCGCCCAAACAATTCATTCAAATAAATGTTTCCGTAATTTTTCCATCTTGGCTCTCGAAATCCTGCCAGACCATCGTTAATTCTAAATAAATTTATTCAATTTATATGCAAAACTAAAAACCCGAAATAAAATGGAGAATTTCAATCCAGCGACTATATAGTTATATACCTACATTATAGTTAGGACACACTAAATTATAGTTGAAACGTTTTTTCCTGCCTTAAAGCAAAAATTGATTAATAAAACATAATTGAAGGCCTATAAACAAATTTATTCAATTACACTGCAAAAGAAAATAACCCAAACAAGACAAAATTGGTTCAGTCAAGAAAATATGTACAGTGTTTGAATTTATTTCGATTTCTAGAATGTTGTTTTACAAGCAAATAAATTTTTCAGAAGAAACAAAAATTAAATATTTTTAATTATAATTAGAATAGCGAATAACAGCCAACGTTGGCCGATGAAGTTTATTTTATTTGCCACTAGTTGTCACTACTATATACATATATATATACATATAGAGTCATAACATTGTAGAACATATTTATTTACATACAAATTATCAATTAAATTTGTATATAAAATAGTTTACATTTATTTTGAATTATATTTATAAATATACGTCTTAAACAACTTATTATTTTAATGAATATGAAATCAGTAATCACTATCGTAATCACATTAATGTAATTGAAACACGCGACTCGTAATTTGTATGAATGACGAACATTCGTCTATATTCCCTAGGACTGTGTA
Organism: Tipula unca; assembly: GCA_951394425.1. Classification (NCBI taxonomy): domain Eukaryota; kingdom Metazoa; phylum Arthropoda; class Insecta; order Diptera; family Tipulidae; genus Tipula; species Tipula unca. Next base: position 4,555,011 of record OX596380.1, on the reverse strand, counting down.
TGACCATGAACAAATTTGTCTGGAATTGAGATATTTCAAATTTAGAGCCGGAAATTTATCAAGTACATATCGATATTCGATCAATAAACGTCTTTTTAGTGATCAAAACGTTTTTAAATTATGTGCCATTATAGGAGGGACCGCCAATTTATCGGTAAACGGTAAAAATTAGGGTGAAACCCGGTTAAATGGTAAATTACCGATAAAAATCATTATGATTAGTAAAATCTATTTTTTCATATTTTTATTTTTGTGAACATGCTGCATATGCTAAAATGAGATCTTAGTCACTAAACATTAATAAATTCACGATTTAGCTTAGTAAAAATAAAAAGTAATATTTACACAGCTCTGTATATTTTATATTATTCGTTTACAAAATTTAACTAAAATTTACTAAGCACCTGTTTTTAGTAGTGGCCACCACACGTTTGAGGGAGTGAGGAGGTTCAAATATTTGGGCTCTCTTATCACTCACGATAACAGTGTGGGTGAGGATATTAAAATGCGGCTGGCAGCTGGCAGTCGTTCTTTGTATCCTCTAAGGCCACTGCTAAAATCTAAACACTTATCAAGTGCCGTGAAGCTAAAGCTTTACAAAGCGTTGATCAGGCCCGTTGTTATGTTTGAATGTGAAAGTTGGGCGCTGACGGATGACTACGAGAGATGGCTCCTTACATTTGAGAGAAGAATCATGCGTGTGATTTACGGCCCTAAACGCGAAATTGATGGTACATACCGAGCTCTGTACAATTTCGAGATCAGAGATCTGATGAAGATCCCCGATATTGTACATGAAGTTAGATCTCAGTGAGTACGCTGGCTCGGTCACGTTCTGCGTGCTGATCCGGAACGAATTGTGCAGCGATCTCTGAAAGGAGAGCCACCATATGGTAGGCGCAGAGGTCGTTGCAGGCGACGATGGCTCCACGATGTAGAGAACGACTTGGCCTCTTCAGATTGTCTAAGACAGTATGAAGACCAAGCTCAGGATCGAAACAGTTGGAGCCAGATTGTTGATTCAGTAAGGGGCCTGTAATGGCCTTTAACACTGTTATTATTATTACTAAGCACCTGTAGAAAAGTGGCAATTTATACAACATAAGAGCAATTGTAATATTCACAATAATATATAGTAGTTTTCAAATCTCGCTGGAATTCTGACAGTTATCGCGCAGAAAGAATATGGCGGATACACAGTGATGTATTAAGTACAATAATTCATGTTTATTGTTTACATTTTTATGTTGTATTTGTATTTAAATGGAAAAGGAACATTTTTAATCACAAAGTGTTTTTATAATTTAACTTATAATCACGGACACTTTTGAAATTAATATTTAATTCGATAAATTAAGAATTAAATTGAAAACTAATTTTTCTTTTTATGTTGTTGTGGTTTTGTTCGATATGAATGTCATTTGGTCATTTATTTTCCTTAGTCCGTACCAAAATTAAATGTTGACATTGTTTCCCAAAGGCGTGCAATTTTTTTTTGACCTATTAATTTTCACTTGAAATATGATTGTAATAACATAAATACATAATCATTTTGAATGTTTTGTGTATTAAAACTGAAATATAATTCTTTTTATTGGTTATTTATTATTTTATTTAAGTTTACTACCTAAGATAAATGCGACCCATCAAAATTTTTATAATTTTTTTTTCTACATCACTGAAAGCTGCGCAGAACAATTAAAAAAAAGTTTTTTTTAAGATCTGAATAGGACTATACCCACTTGAAAATGCGTTGAATATTTCTATATTTTGAGTTTTTCTTGAAATTCACACTAGCCCGTTGGGATGAATTATGATAAAGTTGAAAAGTGTGAATTAGTAATTTGTTTGAACTGTAACAATAATAATGTGTAGAAAATATTTTGTTCAAATTAGTTAAGTTCGGACCATTTTTTCATGTCAAGGTTCTATATTGTTTAATTAAAATTTAAACTCACATTAAAATCAATTTGGATCCACTGGTCGGATCAATGACATGCAACGATGAATCCTTTTTATTCATATTTTTGAAATAAATAATTAATAATTTATACAATATTGTAATTATGTGCGGTTAATTCACTTACCTCTAAAATTTTCCATTTAAATTTTCTTGAATTTTATTTGCACCGATATTTTCGTCGAACATACTATATTGTATATACTATTTCCAATTAAAAACTGTTTAAAAATTACTCATCAAATTCCATAACCAAACAATTTTTCCAAAACTTACAAGGCACATACTTAAAAATGTTTTGTGATATTTAAAATTTTTATTTTACCTAGCAAAATTAGTAATTAACTCACAGCATTTTTTGTTCAGTGATAGTTGCAAACGTTCTTTCATGTTGCATCGTCACCTGAATCTGTTGATTAATTTATTAATAAACGTAATATTTATCGCAGTTAACAAGAGTTAAAATGAGTTTTGTTATTAAGAAATTACTACGAGTGTAGTTGTCCATTGAACTAACTGTTCGGCATTTACCAATGGGTTTGTGTGAAAAATGTAGAGGATCAGAAATTTAGAATAGCCAGAATGTCTTAGAATTAAAAATGTCAATTTCCTTTTTTATACAAATTATCTTGATAAGTTGTCTAATATGACTTTACTCACAGATGCCTTTAACATAAAAAAATATTTTCAATCTTATCTAAACTGGCTGTTCGTCACAACTGCGGTATTGCAATCTAACATTATAATACGAGTTGTATCCCGAACTCATCTGAGACATTTTTCTGTTATATTTTATCATTATTGGTCGGCGACCATCGAAACATTGTCATTGTTGGTCAATTTTATTAATATTCGAACCAATTTTGTCCCGTGAGTACGAAATATGTGTTTAATTTAAATTTAAATATTTAGCAGCATACCCATATTTATCGTCTTTATCAATTTTTTGTTACCGATATTTCGGTAAGCCAAATTGGACAGTAAAACCGGTTAATCGATTAGTCGTTTACTGGTAATGCAGTTTCTGTACGTCATGCCAATAAGAGCAACTTTCTATATTATTATTAAATTAGTAGTCCCTAGTTTGTCATATACAAATGCGTACAGGTAGATTACCAATTGATATAATTGGATACTTGCAGAATTACTAGCCAAACACGTCAGAATGACGTATAGTAAAGTTGAGATAACTTAAAATCATGTAAATTTATAAAGCTTATTTATTTATCATCTAATTATTTATAATAATTAAATTAGTATAGGTACACAACACGAAATTTATAGAAAATTTCTAGTATAATATATATGACATTTTCTTACTTTAACCCACTTCCCATTAAAGTAATTTTTAATTAAATTTAAATATAAACTAAACTAAAACTTAGTACAATTGTTTTAGCAACATCTGAGGGTACAAATAACATTTATGTAATAAAATGTATTTTACAAACAAATACTTATAATTGCCTTTAACCTTATTTTTATTTCTATAATAAAACCTTTTTGTTAAGTTCTGCTAATTATTACATCCAAAGCACTAAATAATAATTTAAATTTGATTCTATTAATTACTTTTTAAATATATGTACAACGTAAAATGTTTTGATTTTTGTTTGGGAAATAAACAGAAATTTCATGTGTATTGCTTAAAATAATCACTTTGTCCGGTAATAAACTATATAAAAACTTGTTTTGATAAATAAAAAACTTGTCTTGAGCTTGACTCTTGATGCGCACGATCATTCAAATTGACTTATCATTTAAAAGCAAACAGAAATATACATACTTATGTTTATTATATTAATTCGGAATCTATACATTTTATTCAATGCAGATACAGGTGATTCCCTTGTTAAATTTCTAAATATATCTACTATATACGCAAATGAAATCATGTGATTTACTAATCTTTTTCTTTACTTATATCGAAATCTTTGAATATTGATATTCAAGTTTAACGACATTAATAACAATCGTTGCACCAAGTCAAATGTCAATACTATTTACATATTAAGTTGCTCGCTGACCAAAAATCATGTTATTTAATAATAACAGTGTTAAAGGCCATTACTGGCCCCTTACTGAATCAACAATCTGGCTCCAACGGTTTCGATCCTGAGCTTGGTCTTCATACTGTCTTAGACAATCTGAAGAGGCCAAGTCGTTCTCTACATCGTGGAGCCATCGTCGCCTGCAACGACCTCTGCACCTACCATATGGTGGCTCTCCTTTCAGAGATCGCTGCACAATTCGTTCCGGATCAGCACGCAGAACGTGACCGAGCCAGCGTACTCGCTGAGATCTAACTTCATGTACAATATCGGGGATCATGTTATTTAATTAGTTGTAAATTTGTTTGATTAGTCTTAAATTAATGTTAATGATAGAGATGGATGTAAATAATTGGGGTCGTCATTTCCAATCATTATTTAATTATGTCTCTAGATTAAAAATAGACTTATAGGTTCGCCTATTTGCCCCAGAATTACAAAAAAATAAATATGTGTATGTATATACATATATGAAGCACATGTATATACATATGGATGTGTTTCTATTCACGTGCCAATTATATAAGTTACAAATAGATAAATTTATTTTCCAGAAATTATACAGCGATGCACTGAGGCTATAAGTCATTAGTAATTGTTTTAGTTGATTTAAATTATACAAATAAATATTATAAACATTTACAATCAATATTAAATTAAACCTTTCATTATATAATATGGTGTTTAACTCTGTAGAAGCATATAAATATTAGTAATTAAAACTATACACGTTCTATTATCAAAATGAATTTCGAGTTTCCAAATCTATTTACTTCTAAAAGTAACAATATTTTTGAATAAACCAAAATGTTTAATTACAGCCAATCTTTCTCAATTAGAATAAAACTCACTTACCTTGAAATATTAATTCAACCAGGTATAAATGCTATTCCGAATGTATAGAATGTCACAAATTTCAACAAAACATGTATTAAATTAACGAACAAATTATTAAACTTCTAAAAAAATTATATGTTCGTTATTGCCATTGCACGTGAAAATTGACTTCAGTTGTCATGAAAATAATAATTAAGGATGTCAATGTGATGGAAAATTATTTCAATTGTCTTTCTACACTTTAGGATGTAAGTAGTAAATGTTAAAAAAAAGTATATTTTATATATAAAACAGATACACCTTTTGTAGCAAATGATTATCAGCACTTGTTTCAATAAAATATACTTGCGATTAGTATTGATAATACTTGTATCAGTTAAATCAATAAAATACAACTATGTAAATTATTTATATTCTATCATGGCATAACATAATATGTATATATTTTTTTTAGATGTTTTCGAAAATAAAATTTGTGCTCTAACTAAACAGGGAATTCAATATCATACTATATACCCACCATGATACAATACAAATCACGCAAAATTAACTTTTTTCTACGAAATTTTGATACGCGTACTTTATTATTTAGATAAACTAGATTACTTTTTTATTAAGATAAATAAACCAATTATAGATAAATAAACCATACCATTCAGATCTAGTAGGTCTACTACAATTTTGGAACCGGGATCGATGGTAAACTCCGTGTAAACATCGATGTGGACATGGAACATATTAATGAGTATAACCTACTAATAAATGTGCATTATGTGGCGCAAGTTGATTCCTTCAAATGCAGACATGCATACATTTTGAATGTATCTTATACGAGTATATTTCACAGGTAACTAGTCTTTACTAGCTTATTCGAGTGGTAAGCTTCTCCATAAATCATATAAAGTGGTTAATGAATAAAGATATATATATATATATATATATATATATATATATATATATATATATATATATATATATATATAATATATATATATATATATATATATATATATATATATATACATATATATATATATATATATATGTATACCGGGTGTTTCTTTTAAACTGAGACGATCAAACATCTCGAAAAATAGCCACTCTACGAAAAAAATGTCCATAATCAAAATTTAACCATACCGCGGGGGAAATACATTAGTGCAAAAAAAAAAGTCCCCCACCCCCGCTTTGTAGGTGGGGCGGGGGTAACTTTTAAACTAAGATACTAAGATATTTTTTATTGCAGATACGGATTCTACGACTAAAAGTACGTATGATTTGAATGAAATATTTTGTTCGGTTCATAATAGATGGCGTTGTAATCGACGAAATTCAATTTTTTCAATTTTTTCCTTCTTAGAACCCACGCATTTGATTCTGCAATACGTTTGAAATAAAAAACATCACGTTTTCATTGGAAATACTCGAAATTCGTCATCAAAACAATTTATTCAGTTTTGTAAATCACATTTAACGTTTGCGTTATTTCTTATCTTCATGTTTTTCGTAATTGCAAAATAAACGACAAAATACTTTAGAATGGAGCGTTTAACTGTGCCAGAGAAAATTGAAATGGTTCTGGTTTATGGAGAAGCTGGCAGAAATCTTGAAAATGCTGTTGCTATTTACGCTCAACGTTTTCCGGATAGTATTCTTTCACGTGCTTCATTTGGCCGTACTATCAAACAATTTATTACTGATGGAAATGTTCAACCGAAAAAGAGGACCCGTAGAGCAACAGTCACTGGAGAAAATAATGAAATTGCTGTATTGGCAGCAGTGGCTCATAATCATCATATTAGTACACGAGAAATAGTTCGCGATTCCAGATTGCCCCTCACCAGTGTTTGGAGAATTTTAAAACGGCACAAGTATCATCCATATAATGTGTCTTTACACCAAGATCTTCATGGCGTTGATTTCCAAAATCGGGTAACTTTTTGTCAATGGGCACGTGAACAATTACAACAAAACCCCAATTTTTTTCGTTGCGTAATGTTCTCCGACGAATCGTCTTTAACAAACCATGGAACGGTTAATCGACACAACATGCAGTATTGGAGTGTTACAAACCCGCACTGGCCTCGTCAAGTTGAACATCAGCGTCCATGGACTGTCAACGTGTGGTGTGGAATAATTGGCAACAAACTCATAGGCCCTCACATTATTGAAGGCAACTTGAATGGTCAAATGTACCGAAACATTTTGGAAAATGAACTGCCAATATTACTTGAAAATTTGAACTTAGAAGTGAGACGGAACATGTGGTTTCAACATGATGGTTGTCCTGCACACTATTCGTTGATGGCACGTGAAATACTTGATCGTGATTTCAATGGTCGCTGGATCGGTAGAGCTGGTCCGATAAATTGGCCCGCCAGATCTCCAGATCTTACTGCGCCAGATTTTTTTTTTGTGGGGCTACCTCAAAAACAAAGGTTACCCACAAAAACAAACAACACGTGAGAACATGATTGAGCGAATCAGAAATGCGTGTGCTGAAATTCAATCAGACACACTTCTTAGTTGTGTATATACAATCATTTGAAATGCGGATTAATAAGTGCATTGAAGTCGCAGGCCATCATTTTGAACACTTATTTTAGATTTACAAAACTGAATAAATTGTTTTGATGACGAATTTCGAGTATTTCCAATGAAAACGTGATGTTTTTTATTTCAAACGTATTGCAGAATTGAATGCGTGTGGACATTTTTTCAGTAGAGTGGCTATTTTTCGAGATATTTGATCGTCTCAGTTTAAAAGAAACACCCGGTATATATATATATATATATATATATATATATATATATATATATATATATATATATATATATATATATATATATATATATATATATATATATATATACATATATATATATATATATATATATATATATATATATATATATATATATATATATATATATATATATATATATACATATATATATATATATATATATATATATATATATATATATATATATATAAACTGGTGGAATAGCATTAAAATAATTATATTAATAAAATATTGAATAATAAATTTACGCTCATAGTTATATGTATATAAATTAAAAGTACAAAAAATATTTTAGTTTATTTTATTTTATTTTTTTTTTTACATTTTTTTGCAACCGTTTATTCAAGATGATTAAATATGAAGAAATTCACTTGATTGTGCTATCTATCACAATTTTTTATATGAAAAGGGGAAACACTACATATGTATGTATGTATTTAGATTTTACTATACATATTCACAACTTTAAACTTATGATTCTTTTCTTTCGTTTAAAAAACTACAAAATTAAATTGTACAATATTTATACACAATCTGGTTGCATACTCCGGTTTATTTATTAATTTTATTTTTTTCTGATAATTAAAAAAATCCTACCACTAATCTATTTAAAGTTGATGGATGAAAAATATTTTATTTTGAATACATATACATATAATATGTAAGCCATCCCATGAGGAATTCACTAAAGCCATGCAGAGATTGAAACGAAACCGTGCACCTGGAGTGGACTGCATTAATTCGGAGCTCTTGATATTCAGAGGGGATAGTAGAACTGAATTTTGTAGAACTGTCTTTTCGACCTTATTCGATTAGTATGGTGAACCGAAGTTATGCTTGACAAATGGAAAGTGCCCGCGATATGCCTCATCTTCAAGAAGGGAGACCGCTGGAAGTGTGAGAATTATATCGCGGTATAGCTCTCCTTTGCACAGCATACAAGTTACTGTCATACATTGGATTGGATAGAATCACTCCTCTAGCGGAGGGCTTGGTTGGTGACTATCAAGGAGGATTTCGTCCGAATCGATCAGTCACCGATCAGGTCTTGTCGCTGCGGATGATTCTATCTAAATATTATTAGACAGCCATCCCCGTGGATTTCCGGCAGGTCTATGACTCGATCAATCGAGAGAGTTTGTGGTCTTCCCTGGAATACCTAGGAATGCCAACAAAACTGATACGACTATGTAGGATACCAGTGACGCAGTCTCAATGCTGTGTTAAAGTTGAGAACAGGCTATCGACAATTTTTGTAGTTAACTCGTGTGTTCGGCAGGGAGATGCTCTGTCCCCGATACTCTTTAATCTCATGTTGGAGTACATCTTTCGTAAAACTGAAACACCGCAGCGTAACATCTTATATCGCCAGTCCAATCAGGTGCTTGCATATCCAGATGACATATGCGTGATTGGACTGAATAGCAACGGAGTGAAAGAAATACTTGATCCGCTTGTAGAGTTTTCAGCTTCAGTTGGACTTCAGATCAATGAGTCCAAAGCGAAATACCTGATCTCTGGTTTTAGGGACAATGACACACCAGCTTTTAGTAGTGGCCACCACACGTTTGAGGGAGTGAGGAGGTTCAAATATTTGGGTTCTCTTATCACTCACGATAACAGTGTGGATGAGGATATTAAAGTGCGGCTGGCAGCTGGCAGTCGTTCTTTGTATCCTCTAAGGCCACTGCAAAAATCTAAACACTTATCAAGTGCCGTGACGCTGAAGCTTTAATAAGCGTTGATCAGGCCCGTTGTTATGTTTGAATGTGAAAGTTGGGCGCTGACGGATGAGTACGAAAGATGGCTCCTAACATTTGAGAGAAGAGTCATGCGTGTGATTTACGGCCCAAAACGATGGTACCTACCGAGCTCTGTACAATATCAAGATCAGAGATCTGATGAAGATCCCCGATATTGTACATGAAGTAAGATCTCAGCGAGTACGCTGGCTCGGGCACGTTCTGCAGCGATCTCTGAAAGGAGAGCCACCATATGGTAGGCGCAGAGGTCGTTGCAGGCGACGATGGCTCCACGGTGTAGAGAACGACTTGGCCTCTTCAGATTGTCTTAGACAGTATGAAGACCATGCTCGGGATCGAAACCGCCGGAGCCAAATTGTTGACTCAGTAAGGGGCCAGTAATGGCCTTTAAAACTGTTTAATAATAATAATATAATATGTAAGTACTCAAAACATAATACAACAATATGGACAGTTTAATATCGATTTATTATTATTTTACAATAAATATATTATAACCAATTGCGACATACAAATTAAGTTTTATGTATTATTCATGTGCTTGTTATTATATACATTATATACATACATTCTATTTTAGTCCACTGTATAAGAGCATAATAATATTCTTATATACATTTGTGCATATTAATATGACTACATACATACATTTAACAAAATTATAATTCACTTGCAGAATCATTCTATCTATCTATCCCATTAATTTTTATTACTTGGTTTAAATTTACATATATTAACAATTATAAATTAATCTACTTATTAACAGAATTCAAAAATCTATTGAAATAAAAATATTTTCTTCAACAACTTGATATTTTACAATTTCATCGTAAACCGCGTTTTAATCGTATTAAAGAAACAAGTTGTATAATCATCATTGAATTATATACGAACGGCGGCAGCATTACCTACTTATATGAATAAGTCTAAGCTTTATCCTTTTCTTATGTAAAGAGTTGCAAAACAAACAACATACTTATGTATATGTATATTTATTTTTTAATACTATGTAATGTACTGCGGACTGCCAATGGCTTTATTCTTGCATCGTTCTATTAATGAAACTAACAAGAAGTATGCAATACTTTCAAACTAAATTACTACAATTTGTTAGTGTTAACCTATGTTAATAATAAAGTACTTATTAGTGTGATTGCGCTTTGTATCAATATATGTTTTCTCCATGTCCATCTTCTATCCAGATGTAGAACTAACATTGCTCAATTTCACCGTTCAACAGGTGGATTTGTTCAGCGTGAATGTAACGTACGCTGATTTCTTTTAGTTCATTTTAATTCGTCCTTAGCCAAACTTCAGTTTTGTTTAAATGATTTTGTAACCCCCTTGAGGCAGTTTCGAAGTTTTTGTGGAACACCAAAACGGCTGCCTTCAGCAAAAGTTACTATTACTTTGTTAGTAAATCGGCTGTATACAAGTATAACACTGGACCTAAAACGCTGTCTTGTATGGGTCCTGTGCTAATATCAATGAATAAATTTATGAGTGATTACAAGATTATACAACTTTGAAAGACAGTATAAAAACGGCTGGACCCCATAGGTTCTAGTGGCTTTAAGACTAAGCCCGCAAACTTAAAATATTAAGAGATGAGGTATTCGAAGTTTAATTTGATAAGGTAATAATGGAAACAAAAACTATAAATTTCGACCAAAAAGTTCCGAAGACTAGTTCTACAGGGTTAAATCCTCCTAACCATATTAAACAAACCGTAAACAGACAATTCTTATAAAGCCGTTTTAACCATTGCCAACCAGAAACATCCTGGCCATAACTACACTCAATTTTTGTTGATTAAATCGTCTAATTATGTCGACGTTTCTAGTGGCAATCATTAGTAACGTATCACGCCTCTTAGTACCGGTACAACAAAGGAATTAAGAACATACACTAGACGTCATTATTTATTTGATAGTGACGCCAATATATATTTAGTTTATGCTGTGACGTTGAATTTAGGGAAAACTACCGACCTAAATAGTACAATAAATCCAACAACCGATTCCTGATCACATACCATTTATAAATTGTGTACGATTGACCGACGAAATATTAATCAATTTTTGATTAGCAAACATTTTGTAGTAATTTCAAAATGTATGTACTGCACACCTAATTTTATAGCAAAACCTCGATTACCTTAACCGCGGTTGTACTTGCCCCGTAATCTATGTAAGACAAATTAAAATATTTACGATATATTATTATTGAATTATGAATTGGATAGTATTATGTGTTAGATTTAGGGGCACTTTTCCCATATAAATAAAAAAGATATTGTATTTTGGCATCTATTTTAAACGGAACGTATTAAAATTAAAAATAAGTACCAGGCGATGAAACACCCTGTTAGAAAATTACTCAAATCAAAGTCACTATATCTATCGAAAATAAAATACAGCCAAACACTGATGCTATCAATTGAATATAGTAAATACTCAACATAGGAGATTGGTTGTATTATTAATTAATATGGAAAATATAAATTCATTCAGTGGACATAAGAAATGTAACGAACAGAAACATGACAACTTCGTCCACTAGATATTGTGCTTGTGGCCATTAACGAATGAGTAAAGACTAGCGGTTATGAACTGTATAATTGTAATGTGATAAGTTTTAACGATATACATACATATTAGTTTTTCGATTTCATAAATTGTATGTATTAAATAATAAAACAAAAAACAAGGTTCTTAATTGTTCCCAACTAAGACATGTTCTCTGTCGATTATAAAAGTGCCATAATGTAAATCAAACTTATTCAACACTCGAAATGAAAACAAATTTCTTTTGGATTTTCAAACTTTTATATTTCATTTATTCTTGCTTTAAAGAATTTAGATTTTTGATGGGTACAACATCTAAAACAAAAAAAAATTAATTAATAATTACATTATTGAATTAATTTGAATAGGCTTACAATTCTAACAAGTTTTCCCATTGCTTGTCCTGGCAAATTGGTGCGGAAACGAGCCCGTACAGAACCAGAATTGCCGTGTAATCTAGTGATTTTTCCCCAAACAGCACGAACTTTTGATTTGCGGTGAATTTTTTGTGGGGCACAAGCTAATGTTTTAGCACGGTAAACATATACACATCGTTTACCTACATAAAATTGTCCATGTTCTTTGCGTCTAGCACCTTCTATCTAAAATTTACAATTTTATGTTCTTATAAACAATACACACCAAACAATAAAAAAATTTTTACTTTAAGAATAACTTGGTTTTCATGTTGATTTCTTAGACCACGTTTGTACCCAGTAAACACGGCTTTAGCATATAATCTACCATGACGTTTATGTGGCTTTGAATAAGTCACTTTAGTTTGTTCAACTGTTTCTACCTTTTCAGGCTTTGTTTTGACAGATTTTGTTGAGGTTGGTTTACCTGCTGGTTTTGCGCTAGCCATTTTCTGAAAATAAAAACAATATTTGAGGTTATGTTTAATTATTATTTTTTTTACCCAATATTTCAATATTAATTATAACTTTTAGTTAGAATACTATTTACTCGAAAGGCAATTAATTATTAACTTGTATTTTATAATGGTATTAACATGAATTTTAATACAACAAATATGACATTTCTTCAAGAAATCAAAGACAATTTGCATTTCAGATTGCTTCAAGAAAATCAAAATTCATCTTTAATTCTCAATGTCGTAATTACATTATTTATATATTAAACGATAAACAGAACAATATTCTACAATATAAAACAAAAATTATTAGTTTAATATTTTTACAAATATTAATTATTTTATTATAAATTCATCACACACAAAATTGTGTACATACCGGATATTTACCACGAACGAAAAAGAATCTGTTTTGCGCTTGTAGCGCGGAAGGTGAAAATTTTGTAAAACAGTAATTGTACTAGATTTACCCATGTACCCTACCACAATAATGTAACTCATACAAATGTGTTTAGTGGACAAAACTTGAAAAATATGAACAATTTTATCGGACATAGAATTTTGTATAAAATTTTAAATTTATCGAATTTATCTGTCTATATTATAAATTACATACATAATTATAATACATAAAGCGTGACTGTCATACCAGACTTTACTAGACTATCGCAAATTAGTTTTCTGTTGGGGCTTACCGATTGAATAACGATTCTTTTTTCAGACATTGGTTTAAAATTTAAACCTTTCTACGGACAGGATAAAAACCTGGGAGAAAATGATTGATATGCCTAGAAACACTGTCCTGAAAGATTTGTTCCCTACATAGGTTGACTTGACTGACGAAATGGGTCATCTGATCCGCTGATCGTATTAGTCAAAGCTTTTTCGATTAATTGGGTAAAGTTTAAAAAATCACGTGAAAGTTGTACATCTGCGGTTTACTACTTATCCGATTATCGTTTATTTTATTCAGCCAGCTTTGAAAAATGATATTCTATTATTCATAGATAAATTAAACTAAAGCTGATTTAATTAAATCACATTCTTTGACAACTTTTTATATGCATCCCACATTTAATAAAACCGCACGAATAAATCATCAAAATACGAGAATTTGTTGCGTTTATTTTTAATTCCCCTGTATTTTTTAATCTCGCAGTTTTATTTTAAGAAAGTTATATTAATGTATTTATAAATAAAAAAACAATAATTTAAATTCATTTATAAAAAAATAACTTTATTTTTTCAATTAAAGTGAAATTTAAATTGAAAAGGAGAACCATGCTGGAAATGATGGAAAGGATTTCCTCCTCTAAAATTATTTTGATTGCCCTCCGGATCTAACGGATCTTCACCACTATCAAATTGTCTTCTTTTTTCAGGATCTGTTAGAACTTCTTTTGCTGCGGCAACGTCAATAAATTTCTTTTCAGCTATTTTCTTTTCATCTCCTTGAAAATTGTCAGGATGCCATTTCTGAGCTGCTTTTCTATAAGCTTTGACTATTTCTTGTTTGGTTGCTGTGCGTTTTACTCCCAATATCTTATAGTAATCACGACGTTCGGCTTGCTTTTGTAAACGTTTTGTTTTTTCAAGCCCATCACGTGCTCGCTGCAAGTGTTCATCAATTTCGAGAGCCGCTTGATAATCATGAATTGCTGTAATAGAAAATTAATTAATTAATATTATTTTATTAAATGATCATTCATTATCCCAAACATACCGTCATCGTACATTTCGGTTTCTAGATATGCTTCGGCCCTATCGCAAAAAACTTCTGGTTCTTTAAATATTTCTAATGCTTCCCTACATTTCGTTATGGCAGTCGCATACTGCTCTTCTTTCACATAACAGGTACATAATAGTTGCTTTGCGCTAAATATAACCATCAGTACTTCTTTTTCAAGTTTCAACACTTTTTCTGCGACTTCGACACATTCTGTAAATTTTTTCTCCTCCACATATATCTGTGCATCTGCCAAAAACTTATCTACTTTTTTAATTTTTTTATAAAATGGAAAACATTCTTTATGTTCAGGATCTAATTTCAAACATTCTCGAATTTCCTTTAAAGCATCGGCTACATGACCTAACTCATATAATAAAGTTGCCACTCGGTAATATCCAGTAAGGCTATCTTGAGTTAATCGATTTACTGATCTTAAATCAGATATAGCTGATAAATTATCACCCGTTTGTCTGTAGCACATAGCGCGTGTTTCACGGAAAGTAGTTGACCATGGTGAAATTTCTAACAACTGTGTAATCAATGTAATTGCAGTGGTATAATCTTTTCTCTCCAATAAATCTAACACTAAGCTCCACTGTTCACGGGCTGGATTTAATCGTTGGTATAAGTAATTTAACTCTTCATTAGATGGATCCTCTGTTACCAGATCATAGAAGTCTATTTCTGCATTATCGTAGTCGCCTAATTTTAAATAAACTGATGCCCTTTGTATTTGTGCAGATGTAAAGTCTGGTTTTATTTCCAAGACTTTTGTGAAGTCGTTTATCGCGAATTTCGCCTTTCCTAGGGCTAAATACACCGTACCTCGTTTGAATAGTGTTAAATAATTTGATGGATCACCCTCTGAAACAAAACAAGATATCGTTACTAATCAGATCTAAAAAAATTCGGTTTGATCATTCACATTGAAACTTCGATTTTGAAATTATATTTTGTGGGTGTCAAATTAGTTTCGATCGCTAATATTGTACGCGGATTACAAAATCAAAAAAGTTTGTTAGCTAACAATATAATGCTCAATTAATCACTTACCAACAGCATCATGATAATGTGATAATGCATCAGATAATTGACCTCCCTGGAGGTAATCTCTACCTAATTCTAAATGTCTTTCAATTTCTGCTTTTGAAACCGCTGATTCGGCACCTATATATTCAAATAAACGAATTTTATTCCAATTGGTACCAAATATGTTTAATTTTTTTGGTAATTTACCGTCTATAAATAAATCGAATAATAATAATAGGACACATGTAGCTATTTTTTTATCATTGAATTGAAGTGAATCTATCCTATTGAAAACCATATTTAATATTGTATATATGTAAATAAATATTATTAATATTATTTAATAACTACTATTAATTTAGATTTTTATTTTCGATATTAATATTTATTTTGACATTACACTAATGAAAATATTTTAGTTTTTTGACACAACATCCAAAAAAATTGACAACTTGAATGAAATAAAAAATCGTGGTTTTTTCTAATTGGTCCAAATCATTTGTTTTTGTTTTACAACCACCGCGTGAAAAATGTACTAGATGAGATAAATGTAACATGCAAAGGTGTAGTGCAATACAATGCGTTGCCGCAGAGTAAATATTGATGACTGATATAGTAATGTTGCTCTATGCGTAGGAAACATATTTTTTAACGTTGTATAATCACATATAATCTATTATGTAGTACGTTTATGTTAAGAGTCGAGTCATCTTGTAGTTAACTTTGGATTAAATCCGAGTTATCTTTTTTAGCGTTAATACTGCAGAGTCAAGTCGTGCTTGAGTCGAAACTGAGTTGAAACCGAGTTATAAATGTCATATAAAACACATTAATATTTAAACATTTAGTATAAAAAGAAACAATTAAAATGCGAATCATAAACTCACAAACAGAACATTGAAAATGATTGTATGTAATAATGCTTCGCCATCGGCAAGTAGTTGTTTTTCGACTTGACTCTGTTTTTAGTGCACGTTTTTAGAGTTACTCGAAACTCGACTCGACTCCACAAATTTGTTATGTCGAGTCGAATAACTACACGATGACTAATTCCATTTTTAATGAAAGATAACCTAGGTTCAACCTAGGTTTGAAAATATTTTTTAATACATTAGATTTATGGGCTAAATCTTTAATTGCATCTTATTATTAAAACGGTTGGAGCCCACGAAGATCCGCACTCAATGCTACAAAAGCCCATGCTACAAAAAAACGATTCGATGTATTTATTTGCCAGGTTTGCGGCTATCAAAAATATATTAATGGTTCATGCTTCATGCTGTTCTCATACGGATGACCCTAGGATTTTTTCAATCCGAACTAATGTCAAAGACAACATAACAGAGCCGATTGTGTGTGTAAAAGCGACAAGTATTATATACATATATGGCACACAACACAGTCGAACTAAGCAAAATACAACTGTTGTTAAAGATACAAAATAGCAACTTAAATATCGGAATAGTTTGCTAATAT
This sequence comes from Tipula unca, assembly GCA_951394425.1. NCBI lineage: Eukaryota > Metazoa > Arthropoda > Insecta > Diptera > Tipulidae > Tipula > Tipula unca. Next base: position 4,537,918 of record OX596380.1, on the reverse strand, counting down.
GTAGGCGTTACTCGTACATATTATAAAAACAATGTTCTTGTAACGTACCATAGTTTTTTGTTTCCGTAATAACTTTAATGCACGTACTTCTCAATGCTTAAAGGGTTTGTTTGTACTATACCCAAAAATGTAAAACAGCCCTACTAGTAATTAACTAATATGTAATATGTATGTATTAATTATTCCTAATAGTAAAATTGTAATTGAACTGAAAATATTTATTTATATTTATATTTAGTTTTCCATTGTGAGAGCTCTGTATGTATGTAATTAAATAATTTACAATTTCATTTGAATTTTTTAAATATTTTTTCGAAGATGGCGATTGACGAATTCCGGAAACTACCAACTGATAAAAGTGAAAACAAAAATGAAATAAATAAACTTTCGCGAATTTGACAAAACGTTCTTTCTTGTCAAAACTTTCACGACAACAAGTTCATTTCTAATTTTGCTGTACACGTTTCGTGTCGAAAAAGACTTAAAAGTATGTTTAAATTAATAAATTATATTTGTAATATAAAATTCATTTATGTAATAATTAATACGAGTATAAATAGTTGATAATTTATTAATGATTGTTAAAATTTCGTACGATATTAATATAGTACTTGATTAAGATGTCGGTAATGTGTCTTGGTTTTGTTTATACTCGTGTTATGCATACATAATTCCAAATTAACAAAATAAATTTATTAATATGTGATTTTGTTTGTTTCTTCTAGAATGCGTTACGTGGCTGCATACCTTTTAGCTGTTCTTGGTGGTAAAGATTCACCATCAAGCGGCGATATTGAAAAAATTCTTAGCTCTGTTGGAATTGAAGCAGATTCAGAACGTTTAAACAAAGTTGTAAATGAGCTCAAAGGTAAAAGCATTGATGAACTCATTGCAAGCGGGCGAGAAAAATTATCATCAATGCCAGTTGGTGGAGCGGCCGCTGCTGTTGCGGCTCCAGTAGCCGCCGCTGCTGCTGCACCCGCAGCTGAAGAGAAGAAAGGTAATATATTTTTTATTCATTAAAAACGTGCTTGTACATCATATCATAGTGATGATTTCAATTACACCATCTTTCGAATGAAATTTTGTGATTCGAATTTTTAATCTGACCAATTTTTCATTACTAATTTATGTCGCGTAATAATTTGCCTCATTTATTCATAATTTGTTTATTTTATATTTACAGAAGAGAAGAAAAAGGATGATACCGAATCCGAAGATGATGATATGGGTTTCGGTCTGTTTGAATAAATAACAGAAGCTAGGAATTTTTTGTATGCACGTACAAAAATCACTGTGAAATAAAGTTTTTTCAATTCAAATCTAATTTTCTTTTATTTATTATTAATTTTGTTTAAAACATGTGTTTCGAGTCGATCGATGGATCTTCTATATAATCTGTTGGTTCATTTGTTAACAAAGGAGGACTATCTTCTCTATCATTTATAACATAATTGTTTCCATTTTTAAATCTACGTTTTTTAGTTTGCCTGCGTTCTAAATATTTTTTGAAATCATCGTTCCTTGCTTCGATAGTTTTGTTTTCGTTTTCACATTTTTGGGTAGTTAGGTCTATTTGGTTACCACCACCACCATAGTTGTATTTCTCCCATGCCTGTTTCGTTTTATGCATGCCGATGGTTATCTTATTCATAACTTCCTCGTGATTCAATCCATACAAATCTTGCTTCATCACTGGTAAACAATCGTATTCTGCTAAACTGCATTCCTTGTCATCAATTTCATTATTCTCTGAATAATTTCCTAAATCAGCATGACTAAGTAAATTTTCGATTTCAATTATTTTAGCGTATTGTTTGTCTTTCACAAAATATATTTTTGGCACTTCTCCCATCACTCGCAATTGAGATAACTCATGGCGAATTGATATTGCTGCTTCATTCAAAATGGTTTGTATTTCTAAATCATTTTCATCGCCTTTCGCCAACCAAAATACATTTACACACTGAAAATCTTGTGTCACTTTCACTTGGGATATTTCAATCTGTTTTCCTAATATTTTGTCTGAGCATGACCCGGTGGCCATTAAATCTGTTATATTCTTCATGAATAATTTATTTAATATACTGACGCGTCGCGTTATTTCTTTAGCAGGTTCTTTGCTCGATTTTATTGAATTTAGTGTTGAATTATGTAAGTATTCTTGAGTAGAATCCAAATACCATTTTTTCTTTACTTTTGATTTTCCAAACACCATTTTATTTATAATATTTTTTTCTTGACGATTGGCGGCACTAATGGTTGTTGTACTTAAATTTTTAAAAGTAATGTTATAAAATTTTAATAATTTAGAGTAGGGATGTTCAAAATTGATCTAACCTGGTTTATTTAACCTGATCGTGCAAAAGATCGAAATGATCGAACTGGTTAGTTCAAAACGAACTGGTTAGTTCAAAACGAACTGGTTAGTTCAAAATGATCAGGTTAAAAAGTACCGAATAACAATTTCAATTTATTTTTTCTTCTCTCTTCTCGTTCATTCACTAACCAATAACCAAATGTTCATTAACCAAAACCAAACCAAACCAATAACTAACCAATATTTGAATTGAATATACTATACATTTATTATATAGCTTTATGTGAAGGAGCAGTACGAACACAGTAGTAAGTATAATACCGAAACAACATTATATTTATTCAACTCATATATTAAAATGACTAACGTTAAAGAGAGAAAGATATCATTATTCGAATATTCATTCCTCATATAATATTACGTAGCAAAATATAAACAAAACATCGGGATACACTGAAAATGAAATAAAAAAGTTTGCACGATGTCACTGGTTGGTTTGACAATATGACAATTGACATTTAATAATAAAATTCCAATATGTAATGTTTCAGTTTTGTTTGGTTTTGTTAAATACAAAATAAAAAAACATTCTATTTATTTTTATTTTTTGATATTAAATTTATATATTTGTCGTTCGTTTAATTTGGTTTTTGTTTGGTTCTTTTTCTAATTGGTTAATGTATATAGAGACGCGAGCTGATACCGAGTTTTAAAAAATAAAAAAACCAATTAATAAAATCAAACTGGTTAGAGAGTTGGTTAAAAGATCAGGTTAAATTAACCTGGTTAATCGCAACAATGAACTAATTGATCTTGGTTACCAAATTAACCAGTTTCGACCATCACTAATTTAGAGTTCATTAGGATTAGAAGTTTAGAACTATGATTTATATTTTTCAACAACTTTTAGTTTTCTACTATTTGAAGGTTATGTTATACAACATATTTGGTACAAAACATTGACGTTTGGCGGCGCTACTTACAAAAACATTGCATTTGGTTCAATTTTGACTTTACAGCTTGAAGCTTCTTCATTTGAAAATAAATTTATAAAAATGTCTACAAGTGAATTATTAAATAAAATCTCAGATGTTGATATTGATGATTCTGGAATTTTTAAGTATGTGCTGATCGAAGTTCATGGACAAAAATTAGATGATGGTAGTAAATCTAGTAAACTGATTGTTAGAGGTTATAAACGATGTGATTGGCATGGTAAGAAAATTATACTATTCCTATTATTCTCAAAATTAAAAATTCGGTTTAATATCTATTTATTAAATAAAATGTGATTAATAAATGAAACATGAAACTATAGTTATTTATAGTATTTATAGTAATATAATTATCTTTTCAAACTGATTCATTGAAGTAAATTTGAAAATGATGAAACCGGTTGATACTGTAGATGCTATCTTTCTGTTTATATTTTAAAATCAATCAATAATAAATTTGTAAATATTTAAAATTGAAAAAAACAACTAGTTGTACAGAAATATCGTACTTAAAAATAACAAATGTTTATTTTTTATGTATCTACTATGTAGCTGATATTTATAAACCATTCCAACGGTCATTAGAACCAAAAGGCTTAGTTACATATTGCCGTGGTGGAGGCTTTATCGAACACAATCCTGGATGTAAAAAGTTGAAAATTTATAGCGAATCTCAGGTAAATAATGCATTTCAAGTTACTAATCACAATCTGAAATTATTACCAATCTTTATTTACAGGCATACGGTCGTGCTGAACATTCAGATGCCCGAAATATTTTACTAAAAAAATATCCAGATTATGAAATCTATTGTGATGATGATTAGTAAAATAATAAACAACATTTATTTAACGAATATATTTGTAAAAATTTAAAAATACATTTCATTATAAATTGTCAAAACGTTATTATGACAATAAATTATTTATGCTTTTTCATCTGTTTATTCTTTTTTCGCTTTTTATTTTCGGGACCCTTGCCAAATTTTTCAATGTCTTCATCATTGCCCAATCTTTTTTCAGCACTCTTTATTGATATAATTGTCGATTTTGTATTTGCAAGTGCTTTGTCCCATTCATTTTCACTACCCTTAATTGCAAATTGGCTTAAATTTTCTTTTTTCAAGAGCTCAAGTTCTGCTTTTTGTTTCTTCTCCAAAAGTTTTGCGGCCTCATTCAATTCTTGATTTATACTCTGTTTTAATGGATTTAAATGTACTCCTTTATTCAGATCAATTTCATTTATCATCGTACTTTCAATTGAACGTTCCATGACATTTAATATTTCTTTTGTTAATTTTTTTATACAGTCGTACATTTTGGCTAAAATTTGATTTCCTGGCATAGAAAATTCGTCAGAAACGCTTTCAACCGATCGGTTCTGTAATCCGAATCCTAAAAGTAATGCTTTTTGTACTGCATCGATTTTTAATTTTAAATATCCTTCAAAATATAATTTGGCTAAATCTGAAGTTAAATCAAGAATTAATCGATACTCCACTTGATTTCTAATATACGATTCTAGCCTTTGTATGTCATGTGACAGGAAATATACGTCTAATATTTCTTGTGTTAATTTCTTCTCATCTACTTTTACATTTTTGTTTTCTAGTAAGGATAAAGCAAACCCAGCAGTAAAATTTTGGAAAGTTTTTCCCAACAATTTAATTAATCTACGTCTAAAATCTTTGAAGTAACATGATAACCACTCGGAATTTTCGCGAGAATCATTTTTCAAATCACTAATCATAATACAAGAATGTTCCCCTGTTAAATCATTCTCCTTCTGGCTTAAATAGACAGGTACATATTTTTGCGACTTCCAAAATTTCAATAAATCATTGGTCAGTCCAAATGATGTACCAATGTAATCCAGATGTTCAGGACGACGTTCTTCTAACCGTTTTAGTAAAGTCGGTACATTTTTACGTGGTTTAATTTCCTCTTTTAACAAACCAACTTGAGTATCGTCTATTTCTTGAATGCCATTTTCTTCATCATCCTCATAATTTTCGTTCAACGAAGTAAATTTTGTTTCATAATATTGCCTGAGAAGTTGTAATGCACGCTTTCCGTATCCCATCTAAAATATTAAAATAATCGATTACATAATTTGTATTAAAATTAAAACGTACAACTATTACCCTCTGATAATTAGGATGCGTAGCAATTCGCACTATTCTAGCACCGGCCAATTTTGGAAAATTCCTATCGTTATATTGTTCTGATATATTCCAAGGAATTAAATCTCCAGCTGCTTTTTTACCTCTCGTCAATCCACTCATAATGCTTTCCGATGATATTTCACCTTCCAAACACACTTGAATTACAACTAATATTTCTGGTATCTGATCCTTTTTTTTAATTGGTCCCAACAAACAAAATAAATGGTGGGCTGGTGCATCACTCATCATTTGTAAATCATTTGGACTATTTTTATAATGTGAAGCAACGTATATGGCCACGATTCTTTGCAAAAAGCTTTCCGCTGCCCGATGATAAGAGAATAGGGCATCACGATCTATGTAATACAATTCACATGCCTCCGGTGTTGGACATCCACTACTCAAGTTTGGAACTATTGTTGCATCTAAACATAATAAGGCTGTTAGCCAACTTTCAATGGAATCTTCCGGACTGTAACGAATTGATTCGTCAAGTTTAATTGGTGGTGGAGCATTGTTATCTTTTTGTATTTGATTTAATAACTTCAAACTTAGAGAGCGCCCAGTACCTTCATACCCGTTTATGGTCGATGACATAAAAACGAGATAAGAACCCAGCATTTTCTTAACTAATGGCAAAGGAATTGCTGCCGCCTCATCAATAACCACTAAATCGGCTGCATTTAATAAATGTGCATCTGTTGGTGATATATACTGGATGGTTTGACGATTGCTCCTTGTTACGTTAATTCGGACTATAGCCTTTTTAAAATCAGGATTTGTTGAACGGATTAATGTGTAATCCGAATGTTCTTGATACTCAAGTGCATCAAATCCCTTCAACACAAATTCAAATAGAGTTATTAAATTTTCTGGATGTGGAGATGTAACATATATGTTTACATATCCGAACGCAATAGATGCTGCTATTGCCAATCCCATAGCGGCAGATTTTCCACGTCCTCGAGAAGCAGTCAGTGAGGTGGGAGGTTTAATTTGTTTTTCTGCAAGAGCATCAATAAACTGGGCTACTGCTTTTGCTTGATCATAAGTTTTACATAAATTTATTAATTGCCCAGCTGGAGGAGTTCCGGCCAATGTACTTTTCAAATCATTTAGTGCCTCAATATTAGCTCTCATACTAAAATTTTCAGCATCTACAGGCTTCACGTCAGCCGTTTTAGAACTCAATGGCAGCACCGTCAAATCATCATTAACCATTAAACACCGATTACAGTCGACTAATGATAATATAAGTCGTTCATTAAATCGGCAGGTTATATTCTGGTGTGCTTCTGTTCTGTATCTCTTATGGACGTCCATGCTCATCGTATAAATTTGTTTTAAAGATGAAATTGATTTTAGTAATAATATTATTAACCCACCTCCTTCAACTGTTTCAACTGTCCGAGCTAATAAATTTGGAGTGAGTGCTTCAAAATCTTGTAGAACGCATACTCCATATGTTCTGCCTAAAATTGTGTGCGTCTCTGAATAATACCGTCCATGAATTGTTGTTGATATACGAAAAGTATCAAACAAATCAGCTTCATTTACATCTATTTTACCAGCCTGTATTTTTTTCGCTCTCTTTTTGCCATGATTTGATATGGCTTCGTCTTTGTTTTTGTAACACCACAATACATTGGGTCTCGCTTTTACCGTTGATTTAGTTAGCATATCATATAAGATTGGAACTTGATCACGGCCTTTATCACCAACAATAATAAACATTGTCCGATGCCCCAACTTAACACCATTTTCAATCATCACACGAATTCTATTATCTATTTTCTTTTTAACCATTTTTGTTGAGTGTTTTAATTCAATTTAAATTTATTTATTTTTAAATTAGACGACTGGCGCACGTCTTACACCATGTGTACAGTTTACAATTTTAGGTTATGTTTAATTTATAAATGTCAACATTGACAGAAGTTCTGTCACGTTTATTGATTGAGACGCTATAAAGTTAAAAATTTAATCGATTGTAAATTAAAATGTGTGGTATTTTTTGTTCAATAAATCAATGCAATGATAAAACATGTATAGACACATTAAATTTTTGTAAAAGTTATTTAAATGGACGTGGGCCGGATAAGCAAAGTACAGTAGTTTTCGAAGGGGTTACATTTTATAGCAGTATTTTATGGCAGCAAGGAAACAAACCATTCTTACAACCAATTGATTCAAATGGTATAATATTTGTATTTAACGGTGATATATTTATGGAAACGGAATTCTTCGAAGACAAAAGCGATACTAAATGGATATTCAATCAAATTTGTAAATGTGCCAATGAACTGGAATTGTTTAAACTATTCATAATGGTAAAAGGGCCATACTCAATTATATTTTATCATAAGAAATTTAACAAAGTATATTTTTTACGAGATTCGCTTGGCCGAAATTCTTTAATTCTTACCAAACTTGATGACGAAATTATTTTATCGAGTGTATTTCCGTTTAAAACTAACGAACCATCATACAAACAACCATTATCAATTGAAATTCCACCTTTAGGATTATATTGTATGAATTTAAAGGATGGCAATTTCCAACTTTATCCATGGATAAATATAAAATCAAATGATTTATATGTAAACCAGGTAAATCAAATTGAAAATATTATCAACAGGAACATTATACTTGAAGATGCAATTGTAGAACCAGATTGGCTGAAGATAGCACCACAGATCAATTATAGTTTTGAAAACATCTTGAATAATTATATTGGTCAATCATTCAATGTAATATTTGAGCATTTACTAACAATCAGTCAAATTGCAGACACGGCAGATAAATTAATTAATTTATTAAAGAGCTCTGTGATGGAGAGAGTTGAAAAAACTCCTGATTTATGTAAACAGTGCTTATTGCAGCAAAATGGAAACTGTTCCCATGCGAGAATTGGAATTTTATTTTCTGGAGGATTGGATTGTACCATTTTAGCTGTTCTTGCGGATAAAATGATTGATAGAAATATTTCAATTGATTTATTAAATGTGGCTTTTGAAAAAGTACGAATGGATCAGACTGTATGCACATCAAACTTTCATGTTCCCGATAGATTAACAGCTATTAATACTACTAAGGAGTTACAGACATTATGTCCAAGCCGGCAATGGAACTTAGTAGAAATTAATATAAGTCGATCAGAATTGAAGGACAAACTTGTTAAACGAATATCCAACTTAATCTGGCCACTGAATTCAGTTTTAGATGAATCTCTCGGAGCAGCTCTATGGTTTGCAGCTCGTGGTGACGGGTTGTGTAATGGAATCAATTACAAATCGCAGTCTAGAGTTTTACTAATTGGATCTGGTGCCGATGAACTGTTTGGTGGATATACTAGGCACAGGAATGCTTGGGGTCGATTATGTAAGCATTACGAGTTACGAGTTACGAGTTTTTTTTCGAAATTACGACCAAACGCGATTATGTAAGACATTTCGAGTTCTCGTAATTGCGACATGTTGTTGTTGTTTTACTCGTACAAGTTTTTGAGTACGACAAGCAACTCGTAATGGTTGAAATGATTGATTTAAAGGAAAATTTGTCAAAATAACTGTTGAAATAATGTTTTTAGACATTTAGTAGTAATTCAATAGTCGAACATATGATTTTTTATTAATAAATTACATACTATTAAATTTGAATTTAATAGTGTGATTTATTGCAATGTTCATTCCATTTTGAAAAGTGCAACAACCATAGTAGTGTGGTGATTTTGCGAAGAACGATTTAATTGTCAAAAATCGTTTAAGTGTTGTTGAAGAAGTGATTACAATTTTTTTAATAAAAATAATAAAAATTTCCAATCTATTACATAAAATGAAAATATATGTGTTTATACTAATCATAATTTAATACTTTATTTTGTATTTTAAATATAAATAAATAATATAATTTTTATTTTGTGTTCAAAAACTATTATTTAGGGCCAACCGAACAAATGATGGCAGACCATCCCGATTTTGCCAAGGGTGAATGAATTCAACAACAGGATCCATTACAATGTTTTCCTTTAAATAGAATTATGATATGTCAAATTAGCTTGGTTATAATATTAAAACACCAAAAGATTACTTACTTTCAAATAAAGTTTTAAAGACACAAAATAATTTTATTTATTTTATTTTAATTTAATTTTTTTTTGTTTAAAACAAATAATTTTGATTAAAACACAAACAATTTTCAAGCGCGCCAATTTTATTTTGACATAACCACAAAATATTTGTAAACAAAATAAAAACCAAAACAAAATATGTGTCCGAAAATGAGCATATCGGGCAACTCCTTTTTTTCGAAAAAATTGTATCTCGTACTTGCTTACATAATCGCGCTATGTCGCAATTACGACTTCATGGATTACGAGTTGTCGTAACTCGTAACTCGTAATACGAGAGATACATAATCGACCCCCTTATCTTCGTGAAAAAAATCTAAATTCAACAACAACGCTTGAGATAGAGCTAGAAACGGATTGGATAAAACTACCATCACGAAACCTCGCCCGAGATGATCGTGTTATTGGAGATCATGGAATAACTCCTCGAGCGCCATATCTTCAAGAAGATTTTGTAAAACTCATTCGATCTTTAGCGCCACTACAAAAATGCTATCATAATTTGGAACAAGGATTAGGTGATAAATTGTTACTTCGATTGTGCGGTTATAAATTGGGCCTAAGAGATGCTGCCATACTTAAAAAGCGGGCATTGCAGTTTGGATCGAGAATAGCAGATAGTAAGCAAAACGCTACTGATATATCGACATTTTTTAAGTAATAAAACGTTATTAGTTTTAAATAAATATATTTTTTTTATTCATTCCATTTAAATGAACACACATCCGTTAACGAAATAATACTTTGGATTATTACGTAGAGATGTCCTTCCATGAATGGTCGAAAAATCTTACATAGTTTAATTGTCATACTCAATCAAGGTGTTTATACAATTGTCGCGCACAATAAGTTTAATTTAAATAAATTATAGTAATTGTCCGTTTATTAACAAAACAGTTACCCTAAAAGTGTTAACTAAATATAATGTCTTGGAGAAAAATCAAATATCCTCTCTCGTCCATCCAACTATCAGCTACACTAACTGGGGGACAGAGTTTTAGGTTATTATAAATGTTTAATATTAGCTATGTAAATATAAATAATACATAGCTATATGTAATTATTCTTATCTTTTGTCTTTGTTTAATACTACACACTTGTTAGATGGACAAAATGTGCTATTTCAGAAACTGAACCTGATTGTTGGATTGGTGTAATGGCAAATTGCGTTTGGCTATT